>CM040403.1:52992431-54461524 GCA_022702515.1 Ilyophis sp. 1 JC-2022 | reverse complement strand
TGAAACAAGACCAGTGTACCATTTATAGTATGAACTTAGATTTGTTTATTTTCATAATTTAAGTCAAAATAAAGTGCCACAAGTGCAAGCAAAACTTTGTAAAAATGCTTTTTTTTTTTTTGCAACAAAATACTGAAAGCTACAAAAGTGAAACAGGTAAATATATACATTTCCTGGATCATAAACTCCATGTCAACAAGTGTGCAAAATCTGAGGATGATATGCAGAACTACTAAAGGTATGATGCAAAATATAGGCAGTGTACCCAGTGTACCCTGTTTTCCATTAGTGTCGCCAATCTATCCAAATGGCTATATTTAACTACAAATCAACAGTTTTGGCTCATAAAACTAACTTACGTACGTACGATAACATGAAAATAAAATAGTATTCCACCATCTGCAAAATGCTGCCAAATGTTCTATTTTCAATGTAAATCGGTAGGCTACGTCAAAAATACAATTAACGATTGCACTACAGTATGTGAAATGCGCTCAAAATGCGAAAATAACAATGGGTCTATCAATCATATTGGAAAGACAGTGTTTGAGTGAAAAAATTAACTTACTTAACTTATTATCTGTAGCCAGTGAGACCAACTGCATTTCAGACGCGAAATTTTTTAAATGTCGGCTTGGGGAATTTCCTCTTCCTAGTGCGTTATTATATACAGCTTGCGTAATATGAGACCTTGAAAATGAAATCTACCGATACGCAGGCCTGTAGTAAATTATATAAAGCACCCCGGAAGACTTGGGACATACCGTTGCTAACATTATAATGCACTCTGTTGGATAAAGGAGCCGACAATTAAACCAGAACGAACTGTAATGAATGAGACAGGCTTGCAGAGCATGGGGGGTATTACGAGTCGACGTTTCAGAAAGTGTAATAGCAGTATAAAGTGCTGTACATTTCTCAAACCGATTGTACCAGACAATAAATTACCACTGAATTTTGAAAGGAACATCTCGATGTGTAAAACCAATGGTAGGATTGTATATTAATTTTATATTTAGTAGCATATATTAGTAGTACAATACATGGTAGAATGAGAGAATACTTTCACATGTTTATTTTGCATTTGAGTTAGCGGGGCTTTTCACAGCTTTTCTGGCATACGATCAGGCGATTGTTTGGTTTATCTTGTTGCTATGACGGAATAAAATTTTTATAAGATTAATAAATATATTTATGAACTAAAACATAGATGCTATTGTTCACTATGTCACGCATGGGTAGGTATAGACTGGGTGGGGGGTGCTTGTTAAATGGACTTGCTACGGGAAAATAGTGACACTTAGAAACTACGCATTGGCCAGAAATTGTCGCGAATCGTCTACCAATAAAGTTAAAACACAGTGCTTGTGTTTTCCATTAATAGTTTGGCTGCAGGAGCAACGAATGTCTCAGTTGAGCAAAAAGGTCTCGCTGGCGAGACCATCTGAACAAAGGGGGTTTACCAAACACAAACACGAGAGACAGCTGGACTACGTCGCCATTACAGTGCCACGTGACGTTAAGATATGTTGATGCAATATGATATGCCAAATGTGACATAACCAACAATGTCACCTGGCTAATGGCTAAATATTATACAAGGTAACATAAAACATGCTTATTGTGTGATGGTTTGGCAGCTTTCTTCCTCACCTCTACAGATGCTTCCTCTCGGAGCCGCTGTTCTTTTCCGCCGCCCGTGCCGCGTTTTTTCGCCACCCGGTACTTAGCTTGCGCACCTGTTCAGGTGTCCTGCTGGCTATATAAGCGCTGTGCTTTCCTCTTCTGGGGCTTTTGTGTCTTTATTGCCACTACACAAATCCAGGTATCGGTATAGGCTGGGAGGCTGTTTTCCTTTTTGTTAAAGTAACGCAGGAACTCCTTTTAGTTATAGGTTTGATTCTTAGGATTTTATTCACCTTTTTATTTACTTTTTTCTGAGCCTTTCCTTCTTTGCATACCCGTCCTCGCTGACGAGTACCTTCGTTTACCATTGTTGGTCATGTTATATATGTTATATAAAGCCTTTATATGGAGACTTTGTTTAAAGTGTGACAAAATATACCAAATATATTTGATGAAAGCACCTTGTAAAACATCCATCCATCCATTATCTAACCCGCTTATTCCTGAACGGGGTCACGGGTGGCTGGAGCCTATCTCAGCGTGCATTGGGCAAGAGGCAGCAATACACCTTGGACAGATTGCCAATCCATTGCAGGGCACACACACCATTCACTCACACACTCATACCAATTTAGAGTCTCCAATTTGCCTAACCTGCAAGGACTGTGGAAGGAAACCGGAGTACCCAGAAGAAACCCACGTGAACACAGGGAGAGCATGAAAACTCCCCACAGAAAAGCCCATGGCCGGGAATCGAACTCGGAACCTTCTTGCTGTGAGGCGACAGTGCCAACCACTGCAAAACTGTGCCACCTCCTTGTAAAACATGCTCCTTGAATTAAACTATTATAAAATCATTCTCTTAACTTAAAAAACAGTACGTGTTGCTCTTTTGTCAACACTGATCCAACCTTGCCTGACTTTACCTTCTTATAGATCAACTATTCAAGAAGCAACTCTCTTTAGAAACCTGCTTTCCTGCATTATTACATTTATTGCCCTCCTGAATTCAATACATTTCAGTTTATTTGAGTTGAGATACAACCAGGGGAAAAAAAGTTTGTTTTTAAATTAGTTTAGAACCTTAATTTGAACTATGTACATGCCCCAATTAGAACTTTTGTTTAATTTATATATTATTATTAATGGGGTACTATTTTTTATTTAACTATTTCTCTGCCAGTTGAAAGTTTTTATAATAGCACAAATTTTTTATGTTTTTCCCACCACGTAAAACTAAAATTATAACATCCCTGTGCAAGACTGCAAAATATAGCTTAAAAACAATATGATCAAACAAAAACACAACATCAGGCCTCAATAATGCAATAGTTTAATTACTATAATCAATGTAAGACCTTATGAATAGAAATGAAAGTGATTCCACAGACTATGCTTTAACACACCTTGCATGGATTTGCCAACTGAACTAAGCAGAGGACAGGCTGACATTCAGGGCCTATTATTGAGACGTTTCATCTCATTGACAACGGCAGGAGCCAGGATGGAGAAAACAAAAACATCAGTATTGAAACTGTCTTTGCACTGAAGAGTTCTTACGTCATACAGAATTATCTTCCAGAGATTGCTTATCAAGTTGGCATTACTAGCAGATAACAGGGGATATTTGAATGGTGCTATTTGAATGAACAGATAGTGCTTTCAAATTATTTGTTTTCCTTTTTTTGTCTGAAAAAGCCACAGTATCCAGACTACCTTCATCATAACAGACACATCAAAATATTATGTCTGTTTCAGTCAATTTGTGTTTCAACTTATTTGTATAACTGTCTGTACCAATTTTATGTCCTAGATCAGGGGTTCCCAAACTTTTCCATGCCAAGGACCCCCAAATAGTCGTAGCCTCTGGCTGGGGCCCCCCCCCGCGAAATGAATTTTTTTAAAAAAAAATTTAAATTACACTGGGCAAAATTTTAAAAATCTAACATACAGCTTTTAATACACACACACACAACTTTTTTGACCTATTTTTATTCATATCGGGGGCCGTTAGCACCCTCACGTACGCTTTTTGACTGACAGCAGACAGTTAAAGGGCATGGCAAAAAGCTAATTTTATGATGAAATATTTATAACAATTTTATATCTATTTTTAAAAATTTATATATTTAATTGAAATTAATTTTGAAATTTTTTTTTTAAATTTAAATTTTTTTTTTTTTTTTTTTTTTTTTTTTTTTTTTTTTCTCCCTTCCCTTTTTCCCCCCCCCTGGCCCCCCCCGCCCCCCCCCCCGGGCCCCCCCCCCGGAAAAAAACCCCCCCAACCCTGTCCTAGATCTCAAATGGGAGACATGTCATGATAAAAACACCCCATGTCATGGATGATTAAGCATTTGACTATTAAAATGAGTAAATGCAGCATTTATTAAAATGAGTAAATGCAGCATTTATTCAAATTCGTACTGTAGTTTTTTATATTTAACAGCTATTTGATATTCTATGCTACTCGCAACCTCATACAGCACTTGCATAAACAGTTTACACTGTAGTTGAGTAGTTTTTCAGCAGTTTCAACTCTAGCTTGATCACTCCGCTCTGCTGCAGCAGGGCGAGTTACACTTCCTGCCCTCTGTGTGAATGGCTCTCACTCGTTCCGAGTGCATAGCTACTCCACCCTAGCTCCCCAGTGGTGGATCCAACTCCCCATCCCTCTACGAATTGCTCAGTCACTGTCTGCTTTCTGTCTTGGTCTGAAGCCACACCTCTAGACTCTACCTTGACTGACCCACCAATCTAGCATCACTTTCATATAGCACTTGTATCTTGTTTTCTGCACCTTCATTCTCTAACAATCATTTAACACTAGTGTCTTGATTGTGATGTTGTAGGTTATTGTGTTATTGTGTTATTTATTGTTTCAATAACCTTCGGTATGTACTTATTGTACGTAGCATTGGATAAAAGTGTTTGCCAAATGTAACGTTTTCTGAGTCACATATGCATTTCAGATATATGCACTAGACTTTCTCAGAGACATGCTGGTGAGTCTTTTCAAGGGAGGGGGAGAATAAACAACAGTTGATGTCATGATTGCACTTAAATGAATGTGTGCAATAAAGCGCATTGCAAGCCTTCCTCAGTTGTGAGGCTGTCTATAAAGGCTCTTAGTTGCTATAGGGATGGGGTATCCATGGCAACTGGGTGAGACATAGGTACATGCAGTTTATGCCAGTGGGTAATAAATTATGTTAATAGGCTGCAGAAAATAAGCAATACATTTCCTGCTGGCACACCTAATTGTTCAAATGACTTTCTTCTCACAGTGACTTAGATTGACCATTTAATTCTTATAGACATTTAAAATGAACTTTAATAAACTGTGTGCAACTACGATACTTTCTCCTCTGAATCTAAGCTGTGTATTGTCATTGTTCAATAAATTGTTGAACCTGTGAGCCATGAAGCAACAAGATAAGAAGGGTTGTGTTCAGACTAAATTACCATCTCATTGTCTATCCATTCCTCAGGGAACAGGCTCAAGCCAGAAGGTAAATTTGCTTTTATTTTTTCCTGATTTTCCCCTTTTTCCTCCCAATTTCGTAGCCAATTGGACCCTATGCAATTCAATTCCCCCCCGTGTAGCAACCGCTAGAGAATCGCCGCTACAACCCCTTCGGCCAGTAGCAGGAAAGAGGGCGCCACGTCCTCTTCAGGGCACGACTCCTCGAGCTCCTAACCGTGATTCCAACTCGCCCAGGGCTGTCTATGTGCGACAATTCTCTCTGAGTCCCTCCCCCCCACCCCGAGAGCAGCCGCCTATTGTGAATCCCTCAAGGCACCAGGGTACTCGGATCAGGCGGGATCGGGGATCGAACCCCCTCGGGGCGCAACCGCACAGACAGAAAGTCTGCGCCATTGTGCACTGCACCACCGCGGTGCCTCAGGAGGTCATTTTAATGCAAATAGTTTGAGGGGTAATGGGGTGCTACTCAAAATGTCAAATCTATCACATAGGGATATGTTGCAGCTGAAATTTCAACTCTTAACTGATTGAGTGAAATCTCAGAAGCAAGAGCAGTTAGGGGTGATGGCTACTGTGCCAACTGTGAGGGAGGGTGTCAGTCAGCAGGGTTGCGCCTGTATCATCACATAAATTAAATATTAAATCAATTAAATCAAATTGGGAGACTAATTAAGACAGCGGTGAGTTTCAAATGTGCTCACCCTGGCTATGATGGGATTGGGTTAATTCAAATTCTAAAAATCAAATTCTACTAAATCTAAAAATCATTTTAGTGTTGGGTAACACAATTACAATACATTACATTCATTTGGCAGATGCTTTCATCCAAAGCGACGTACAATAAGTGCATAGCGAAGGTCATTGAAGCAACTACAACAGGTCAGATAAAGCACATTTATTATCATAACATAGCAGCTATCCATAGTCCTGAACATTAGTACACAGTAAGCTATGGCTAAGACAAGACATTATAAATTAAAAAATCAAACAAGAATTAAGGAACAGGAAACAAGCGAAAAACAGTTGCTATATGAAACAAGACTATACAAGCCTAGCTCAGCCCAGATGCCTGTATGCAGCCAGCGGGGAACATTTGACAAGGCACAGTGGATATTGTTCTGGAGCATGCAGGTTGGTCTGCATAGCGGGGTGACGGAAAGCATCTGACTCTCAAAGGTGTGTGTGTCAGAGTACGTGAGCGGGAGCGAGTGAGGAGGGCACACATAATTTAATTAGAGCGATGAGCACTATGAGGACGTTACCACTCCGCAAGCTCCAGTCCACTCCGGTTTATATATTTTGATAAAAATGGACATCGCATTTTTTGTTTTGATGCCACATTAGTTTAGTTCATAACAATATCCTCTGATCTACTTGGGAGTTTGCTTGTCTCCAAAATAGAATGCTTACTGAACCGCAGCGTCCAGACAGAACAAATCAATTCCAACAGTAGCTTATGACACCCGCAAATAGCCTACATACGTTGACTTTTATGTGGGTGGTTTAAGTCTGATCAGTTGTTTGTAATTATTGTTTGATTATTTTGCGACCCCTGCTTTTAACCTGCTTTTGCGTGTACCATCTCAAATATGTGATAATTCCAGAAGTGGCCCAAAAGTGTACCATCACAAATATGTGATTAGAACGTATCATTAGAACATTCAGGTTCTGCATATACACTACTGGTCAAAAGTTTGAGAACACCTGCTCAAACCAGTTTTTTCATGATTAAAAATGCTTTAAACTGTATAAACTTGTCTATACACATTTCATATTTCATTATATGATATGTGTCCTTATATAAGCAGATAATCATAAGTGAATTGCATTCAAAAGTTAATTTTTTTAATGAAAATGGATTTTGTTAGTACATTGGGAGGGGTGGGGAGGGGCATTGTTTTGTTATTTAAATAAATTTGTACATACTGGTGTTCATGATGATGTCTATCTTAACAGGTGCTCCAGGGCCTGTGGAATTCTTCATATTTGAAAATTTTTAAATAAAGACCACCCATCATATTTAAAAATGGGGTCTAATCCCCCATCAGTTTCACCCTTCTTCATTCTATTGGAAATGCATGGTACTGCATGTGGTGAAACTTATGTAGGAATAAACTCAATTTCTCTTTAAATATGGCAGGTGGTCTTTATTTTTTCTAAATATGAAAAATTCTACAGGTCCTGGAGCACCTGGTAAGATAGATATCATCATTAACACCAGTATGTACCAATTTATTAAAATAACAAAACAATTCCCCCTCCACCCCTCCCAATGTACTTACAAAATTGCCATTTTCATTTAAAAATCAAACTTTTGCATGCAATTCACTTATAATATCTGCTTATATAAGGACACATATCATATAATTAAATATTAAATGTGTATCTACAAGTTTATACAGTTCAAAGTATTTTTAATCATGAAAAAACTGGTTTGAGCAGGTGTTCTCAAACCTTTGACCAGTAGTGTAGGTTCTATATCTATGGGTCACCGCCTTCTAAAGTGCAAACATGACTCCAATACGGTGCCTAAAAGTTGTTCATTGTTGTACAATAATACAAATTATGTTACTATAGTTGTTATCATCATAGTAATCTAGTTTATTTTGTAGCCTACTGTATAGGGTGATTATATATTCGATTTTTTTTAAAAAGAGGACGTGCGGGCGGACGCTATGTCATTTTGAGTATTATAAATAGGATAGTCTCAGCTTTCTGCTGATGACAATATTATCTTTCTACTCCAAATATTAAGCGAGATTAGTCACTCATTTAAATCACAACTGTCACCAAACCATGTTGTTGATTTCTTCAAATAAATTAGAAGTTGCGATTCGCAGAGTTCATTAAAGGCTACAGAACATTCATTCAGAGATGTATCAGCATTAACAGTTAACCCACACATTATCTTGGACTTTGTGCAGAATTTAGGCAAGTCGTTGTTTGTACCTTTGTGCAGAAAACTTGTTGACGTACTATTTGATGACCAGGAGGCTAAATGCTTTGAATTGCGATTTATTTATTCGCGACTCGACAGGTCGCGTAGCCCATTTTTTGGACCAGTCAAAAAAATTATCCGCTTTGAACTCCGTGTACTTTTCGTTAGTTGTTGCTCCTCTGACATTGAGTTTAAAACATGGGCGATGTCTTCCTCTGGAGAGTGTAGCTACCTGGCCTAACTTCCCTGAAGTAAACAGTTGCGAGTAAAATTCCAATACCAATGAAGTCCCCCTCCCGCTGGGCGATAACGACTACGAGAAAGATTATACATTTCAGCCAATTGACCTGTATCTTTAAACATATCCAGTTGTTCATGCAGGATTTTTGGGTGCGACAACTTGTAGGCTACTAGTAAAAGAGAACGTGGAGTTAGACAGCAAACCTTTTACTGTAATTTCTCAATTTCTGCATGCACTTTCAACATCGGGGGATCAGGCAACCAGCCAGTCAGTCAGTTACCCACAAAATTTTTACAATGTTAATCAAATGTAATTTTTTCCCCCATCAACACTATAAATATAGTTTGTACCGTGTGTACAGCCAAACAGATTCCTTATTTCCCAAAACACTTTTTAGAAGAAAGACATTTAAGAAAACAGCTTAAGGGTGTCAATGTTTGTTTACTAGGTTCAATCCACATTCATAAAATAAACATGTGAAAATCCCAAAACAAAATGCCTACAACACATAAAATGGTTGAATGCACCTTTGTAACAAATCAATGTATTCTTCTTTGATGCATGTACAGTTGTGTTCATAAAAATTGCAGTACATCAGTAACCTGATGAACCAGTTATTAGTAGTAGTGATATTTCTGCATGGCAAATTATTTACTTGTAGATGTAGTAGTGTAATAGAAAAGCAACAGACCCAACTGTCATGACATGCACGCTGCTTGTTCTGAGTAATTGACTCATTCATTGAAAGGGGAATTAATTGTTCAAAATAATAGCAGTGTGGAGTTTAATTAGAGAATTCATTCATTCTGTGAAAAAACAGGTGTCAATAATTGTCCTAAATTAAGGAAGAAGGGAAGCAAATGTTTCACACATTGTTATAAAATATATTTCCTTCTGAATTGCTAAGTAAAATGGGCCGTTCCAAACATTGTTCAGAGGAACAACATAATTAAAAAGTTGATTGGAGAGGGGAAAACATATAAAGAGCAGCAAATTATAGGATGCTCAGCTAAAAAGTCTCAAATGCTTTAAAATGGCAACAAAAACCTGAAACACACGGAAGAAAACGAGCAACTACTGTTAAAACGGATCGAAGAATAGTCAGAATGGCAAAGATTCAGCCAATCATCACCTCCAGAAAGATCAAACATGATCTAAAATTACCTTTAAGTGCTGTTAGTCAGAATACCTGTTTCTAAGTGCCAGAAGTTGGTTGATGCAACGCAGATGCACAGCAGTTATCAAAAACAATGGTTATGCAACTAAATATTAGTTCAGTAACATAAAGTGAAGTTAAATCTTGAAAAATGTCTTCAGTTTATACAGTGTTTGAGTTTGAAGAAACAAATGTCAACACTGCTATTTTTTTGAACAGATTAATATTCCTTTTCTTTGCTTCCTGTAAAAGAATAACTCAGACTTGATCAAATTAGTTAATGCTTTGATTTGGAATTGAATGTGTAATGTTTCCACTACATTTGAAATATGGAACTAAAAGCTATTAAAAAAATATTTGCACTTTACTCACTTTTTTTTTTACGCACTGCTATTTATTTGAACAGAACTGTACATGCTTTACAAAAGAAATGGCTCAGAGGAGGCTAAAATACCCATTTACTCTGTATTTGACAACATTAGTAATAATATTAGAACTGTCCATATTAAAACGGAAATGACTGAATGTTAAAATGAACTACTCCCCGTCCTTCTTCAGTGACGTGACCTTGCAGGTCTTGCAGTACTCATCACAAACTGCTACAGCGTTGCTTGGAATTGAAAGCATCACTCCGCGCTCACCATACTCAATGTAGTAAAGTACAACTTAGTGTTGTACTCAGCACGAGATAAAGATACACACAAGAGCGTAACTTTCCTTTGAGAAAATAAGCATAATTATTTTGTCTAGATTTTCAATGTTGTAACTGTGACTTTCCCTGAGTTTTTCCCCTTAACAGTCCACACACATTTTCTCAATTCATTAAAAAAAATAAAATAATTCACCAACATGCCTTTCATCATGAGTGACATTTTTGCCTTGTCTAATAACATCTTTGACAAACCTTATTCGCACAGAAAAAGAACCATCACATGTAGACTCAACAAAGTAAAAATTCTACTACGACTAAAAGAGATTCGTATAAAACCAAGCGACTTTGAGAAAATACACATTAAAAAATAATGACAATCCTTTTTACAACTAGCCCTGAGTATAGTACTAAAATGACAACCCCCGCTTCAATAAGCATGCTACAGTTGAAAGTAATCAGCCTAATTCTTAAAACTATCCAACATAATGCACAAATGAGCACTTCTTCAGATCACAATTGGGTACGATTCGAAAACCCCAACATAATGCCCGTAAACTGAATCTGGCATCTACGTTCAAAGATGTAAACCAGTAAATATGTAATATAACTGACAGCAATGCTTCCATTATTCCCATGCAGAAAGACAAGCAAATGGTGTAAAAAATGTGCACAGGCATTTTTGTTGTTTTCTTTTTTCCTTTTTGTTTTTTGATAGGGTTAACACTGAGGTCATTTGCATGTTTTTGCAAGTGACTGAGATGCTTCAAAAAACTATCTCACATGAAATAAATTTAGCAAAAACATGCAAATTAACAATGGTCACACTTTTCATGTTCCATAACATCAGGTTTAGACTAAAATTACTCAATGAACCGAACTGCAATATTAAGCTTGAAGAATTTTTTTTTAACATTATGAACAAGACGACTCAAACCTACAAAAAGCTATTTTGGCATTGCTTCTCTTAGGTAAAAATAATCATAATATTCAAGATGGTTTTTTATCAGTGAAAGAAAAGTTAGCTTATAATTTCCCTGATACAATAACAATGTATCTCACAGATGGGTGTATTATGCACCTTTAGTAAGGTATATGACACTCTCTAAGCTAAATGACCTCATGACTGAGCTCAAGAAGCTCAAGAACTAAAGGCTATGACTTGACAAAGCAAAGCGCTGACTGGCTAATTAAAATCAACACACCACCTGCATTCAGTCTGCAACTATTATAATATTTACTTCTATGTAAATATATATGTGTGTATATATCCTCTATAGATATATACACACACATGTAAAGCAGCATCCTTTTTGTTTTTTTGCAAGGATCAGAATGAATAAAATCACATACTATCAGTCCTTTTCACAGCTGAGTTCAGGAAGACTATATAAACCATTAACAGCACAGGGAAGGCTTTAAAGTGACACAGTTCAGCTCAACTAAATACTATTACTGTCCAATGCCTGTTAAAGAGGGCAATACATTCAACTGTATTCAAGAAAATAACACTGAAAGTCGTCCATACTACTGAAAACAGGATTGGGGTCAGATCCTGAATTTCAGTTAATTTATACTCATCCCCTTTTCTTAAGTGCTGATTAGCCAGCCCTCCAATACTGTCAATTTGATGTAACAATCCATCTTCAATTGAAGAACACCTACCACTAACAAGGACTTCCAGCCTCAAAAAACACAACCGATACAGCGCAAGTGCCCCAGCCCCACCATCCAGCTACACCTGTTAAGAGCCCTGTAGGGTACGCTCACATCCACCTCGCTATGCTCACATCCACCTCGCTATGCTAACCCCATACAAATCATTTGAAGAGTGTGGGGACGTGTTGTAACATAGACCACTACAGCACAGAATGTGTGCAGAACAAACTGTGTGATGGTACCCAACAGAGACCTTAAAACAGTCCCAGCTCGTTTTATGGGGTCAGCACGCATTGATGCAGGCAGGCGGCCCCTCGGTGGTGGCCTGGAAGTCCCCCGGGGGCCCGTCACGCAGGGCGTGGGTCTGGGCCCGTCGGCGTGCCAGTCGCGAGTTGGAGGGAGGGGACAGCCTCATTGAGCAGACGATGGTGGTCATGTCCTCTTGCTCCTCGTCGTGCTGGGAGAGCTGGCGGTTGAAGGCGATGGCGTCAGCGGCAAACTGCGTCAAGTCCTTGGTGCTGCTGTTTCTGTGGGGGCGGACATTACACCACCTTCATTCAAGGCTCAGATGGACCCGCAATCATTTTAAGCAATTTCATTTGTGCGACAATAAAAAAAGCAAAAACTGCTGAACTCAGTGTTAACATTTCTTTTTGCAAAAGTTTAAGTAACTGCAATTTTAACTCGCTTGCTCAGAGAACTCGTACCAAGGCACCAGGGCACCATAATGAATGCTGGTGCTCGTTACAAAAACAAAACCAATTACTGAAATACAATTCACACAGCAGTTCACCATCCCCATCCCCAGTGTAGCTCCTGCTGACATTTATGTTTCATTTGTTTCCACCCATCCATAATCTCCAGCTCTGTGGCTTACCTTTGCAGAACATGCGGTGTAGGAAGTCCTCGTTCTGGAGCATTCTGGAGCGAGCAAGAAGGAGAGAGGTATTTAGGTTAAAGGTCTCATGTCATACTATTTTTTGTCAAACCTACCAAACATGTTGGTAAGGTTTTTTTTTTTTTCTCTCTCTCTCTCAATGCCAGAGTGTTCTGGAACACTAAGCCTCAGCAGTGTCAAGCCAATATGGCTGCCAAAAAACATAATTTTTTGTTAATTAAATACATTTTGTAATGTGTAATAACAGTGAAAACAGTTTTCCATAAAAATCAGCTCTTGCATAACTATAGATATGTAAAAATGAACAATAAACATAATCATCATAACTGTAAAGTACTCTCAGAATCACAGTTTTTATTATTCTATGCATAGTTATGAACATCAATCTCTTAATTTTACAATTAGCCCCCACCCCTGTCCCCACCTTCAAAGTTCAGGAAGTTAGTCATTTGATACAATTTGTGTCAAGTGAATGACAGGGGCTATATGTTTCTTTGAGGGCTCAAAACTCTGTTCTAAATGTGCTCAGTTTCATTTATAAATATAGAATTGTTTTCTGGGGGAGGACACCCAGACCCACCGTAAATTCTTTTTTAACTTTCTTTTTTTTTTAAATTTTTTTTTTAAAAAGACCTACGGCTACGGGCCTGTAGTTATACATTACATTTCAGATTCACATCATTATATGCATGGGAACATCAGAAAAATACTAGAGATACAGAGTTTGTTAGATGTAACTTGTCAATATCTAAGAACTTTCTCTGGATACAAAGTTTTCTATATATAGGCTAGCCTATACCTATTAACATGCTTTGTGAAGTAACGTTAAAGATAACTTGCATTCACAATCAGTCGGCATGTTGCTATTGTTAACTTACAGGTCAATTTCTGTGACTATGATAAGTTTGTATTTCCAAACTGAATAAATAGCTACTACACCTCTAACTACAAAAATGTTTTGCTAGATTAAAGTTGTTGTAACCATTATAAACTTTTTTATCGGCAGATTTAATTATTAGATTTAGTTATTTACCGGTTTTATAAATCAGTATATTTTATAAACATACTAGCCTAACTATTAATTAAAAAGAAAAATCTATGGCTCACAGTAGATAATAATTTTTTTTTTTTAAAGATTAAACGTTGCGCATATAAATGCCAAAATGCTTAGCTTAACTATGTGATAATGTAACTAGGCCTATATAATTACCTAGTCATGTATTGCATTTGCATTAGTCTTAAAAAAAATGACAATTATTAATGACTTTATCTGCAAGAAGGCTCTGCGTTGGGCTCTTGGTATGTGCGCTAATAATCATAATGGATTAATGTGCTGAACAAAGTTTCTATACAAATGTACTTTTAATTATTTACGCTACACCCGCCAATTTCTGGGGTGGGGGGGCCAATAATTATTTTCTTTCAGGGGGCCCAGAATTCCTGGCTACGTCTCTGGCATCGTGTATACGTGAAACAACTCATGAGGGTAGTGTATGCTGGTCTGCATATTTACAGAACATCCATATCAGTGTCTGCCAGCGTTAATCGGTGTGCAGTATGTAGCAATCCATTTGACGATAGTTTTGGTCAACCTGTTAGAGGTAGTCTGACTGATAGGTTTGCGGTGATTAGCACATTATAAAATTGTACATTGTCTCTGTTCATGGCTGCTACCACTATCGCTAGCTCTGTCATTAAATGGTTTAGCTTGCAGTTGGTAGCAATTTTTAAATTGTAGTACTTCTGTGATATTGGAACTCCTTGACATAAAATATTAAGTAGCCTACATATTAGGCTACTTTAATTTTGTCAAGCGAGCCATTCGGAAACATTTTATAATGCCTTTCAAAAGCCAAATTTAATTTATTGTCTCCATTAGCCTAATGTTATTGCTCAATCTGCATTAGCTAGCGCAGTAACTGTCAGGATCGGGTTTAGCCTACCTTACATGGTTACAATGGTTAAAGAGATTGTGGAAAATCTGGTCATAGATCAGCACTTATTGGGACCGCCACAGCCAAAAAATAATAATTTAAAAAGGCGATTAATAATCATTAGAAATGAATCGCATGAGTTAACGCTGTTTATTTTATTTTTATTTTTTATTTTTTGCAAAGGCAAATATATTTAACAATATAGCCATTACCTCTTAACTGTCTGAATCATACTTAGCCTATACACTGTCGAACACAGTGTAACCCTGCATGCTTTCAAACTGAACGGACCGTTAAGCCCATACAGTTTGTGGTTAAGCCTAATGTAACAACTAAAAATGGGAGGTAGTACCAAGTTAATATTTTACCAGCACATAGGTATCATGCCACTCTGCACATCATTGCTAAAAGTAGGTAAACTCCTACTTTTAGGTCATGGGACCTTTTATGAAATCGATCCACTCTTAGTGTGTGCAGAAAGATTCATTCTAGTGCCAAGCACTCAGCAAATAACAAAGGCATAAAAATTACTTTGAACTATGAACGGACATTCTACAAGTCTAAAAATAGTCATGACGTCGAAACTGTCAGCATCAATTATATAGCCTGTCTATGCAGTGTAGGCGTGTTCAATGTGCAACCTATTTGAATGCTATGAGTAATCATGGTTTTGTATGAGCTTATGACAAGTGTCACACTTTAAAAAGCAGAAACATCATCCAGTATTAATACCAAATAATAATTCACCAGAAAGGGAAAGTTCTGAAATCCATAATTGTTATTGTAAATAATCTTAACAAAATATGTGGTTTTACCTCTCTAGTAATAAACTTTGGTTGTTTGGATGGAACGTCAAATGTTTAAAGTAGCGAAGTCTGCAGCATAAATAGGATGGTAATATATGGTTTAGACCAGGGGTCCTCAATCTTATCCTGAAAGGGCCGGTGTGGGTGCAGGCTTTTGTTCCAACCAAGCAGTTACACACCTGATTCTACTAATCAACCACCTGACTCTTCACTAAGGACCTTGATTAGTAGAATCAGGTGTGTAACTGCTTGGTTGCAACAAAAGCCTGCACCCACACCGGCCCTTTCTGGATAAGATTGAGGACCTCTGGTTTAGACACTTCTGTGTTAGCATTACCAGGGAATCACCCTTCTGTTGTCTAAGCTGCAGCACTAGAGGTCAAACACTTACCCCCTGTACCCACGGGTGCTTCAGGACCTGGGCGGCACTGAGACGCAGGGTGGCATCACGCACCAGCAGCTTGGAGATGAGGTCTTTGGCGTCAGCCGAGATGTGGGCCCAGTCCTTCTCAGGAAACTCATACTTCCCCTCCTGAATGCTCTCAAACAGATTTTTCTGCAGAAAAGGACCATCACAAGCAGAAGGCCATGTCAATGCCGCTCACAAAAAATTATATTCGCTCCCTGAGCGTTTAAATACTTATCCTGCTGAAAAACAGTGGCAGGAAATCGCAAAGCAGTCGGCAATGTACAAGGCAAACGGAGAGACGGTTAAAACAGATTCATTTACCAGTGTCACAGCTGCTGAGTGGCTCACTCAGTAAAGTCACCTCAGGGTCTCGGATCGAATCTGAACTGTGCCATAGCTCCATAGGGCGACGTGCAATCGGTGATTGCGTTGCCCAGGGTATGGGAAGGTTCAGTCAGTTAGGGGTTGACATTTCATCACTATCCCCTGCTGGTCAATTGGACGCCCGTGGACTGTATGTTAAAGCTGCATATGAAAGGTCTGCGAGCTTAGCTATAGGCTGCACCGTGAAAAGAAGCAGACTGGCACCATGTGTTTGGGAGAACCGTGCTTCAGACTCCTTAATCTCCAGTCGGGCTTGTGCATGAACGCGGCTGCGGTTGCAGATATCTGGACTCGGGGACGAATAATAACAGATAACTGGACGAATAATCAACGTAGTCGACGAAAATCGATTACCAAATTAGTTGCCAACGAATTTAATTGTCAATTCGTTGGCGACGTCATCGTGTGTGTTTTTCACGCTGTGGAGCTGAATTAAACATCGTTTTTTCCTGAGCTGGATGATGGAAGTAGCTAAGGAGTGATCTTGCTTCCTTCTCATCTTTGTTGAGAGGTGCACATGCGCATTTCACTCTTAACTAAAAAAGGCTGTGAACTGCAACATTTGCAAAGCTGACCTTGCCTGGCATGGGAGCACATCAGTTTTGCTGGAGCATCTGAAGACTCGTCTCGGTAAGCTAGTTAGCTTGTTAGCTAGCTAGCTACAGTAGCTAATGTTAATCTTAAAAGCCATGTTACTTCACATTATGAGCTGTAACGTTTTCTATTTCGAAATAAATTTTCTCTTGATCAATGAATTGTTAATGGCGTTGAACATACAGTAGCAAATAATAACCTATTATTCACAACGATCCCATTCACATTCCACATGTGCCCTTAACTTTACAATCTTAAACGTTGCATCATTGTCATCATGGTGACGTTTACAGAGAATGTGTTGCTGTTGAGTGCACAAGTTTAGAGAACACCGGAGAATTTGATACTTTCTAAATCGCAGAATTCTACAACTCCCATCTATGCGTGCGTGCCCAATGTGCGTTGCATTCGAATTGATTCGAATAATTTATGGGTTTGTCTAATCTCATTCGAACTTGACTTTTGGAAAAAGTGACAGCCCTAATAACTCACATCTCCATTTATCGTGAAACTGGACATATAGGGGCAACATTTATTTAGAACGCATTTAAATATCTACACAGGATTCTAAAATCAAGAACAAAAAATATGGCTTGAATGTAGATTTTTTTTAATTGAGTAACTGGCTTTCTCGTGGCACAATGCCTACCATAACGGTTTTGTCCACCACCCTTCTTTTGTCATCATTATATGTTACAGGGAAGCCAAAATGATCCCATACATAGGACTTAAATGATGCGGGAGGCCTCTCAAGTTCTTCCGCTCCTCTGCTAGCCATGATCGTCACTGCGCTTTTTTTCTTTTTCTTTGCTTTTTCAAAACGCCCCGCTCACATTAGTATTTTAATTTATGCTTTTTTAAAATAATCAAAACACTGCAACTCTGCATCGAGATTTAGGGAATTATTACTTTAAAAAGTAACAGCGGCAGTAAAACAGTATTTTACACCATGATGGTTAAAAACGTTGCAATTAATCCGCGGTTCACATGCGTGCCGAACCATAGGGGGGGGGGGGCTAATATGATAGTCCGGTAATATGTTTTTTGTACTGCACCCGCACTATACATTTTAAATGTATGTTGTATTGATGCCAGAAATATGCTTTGATTTTAAAAAAACTGCTGCATTTTTGTTATATTTCATTGCCTGTCCTTGGTTTTAAATTTTTTACAGAAAAAAATGGATATTGTAATTTTTATTTCTCTTTTGCATCAGCAGCGAAGTTCATTAAAAGAACGACTCCTGCTCTTGAAGGGAAAGGAGGCGGTCGGGTCGTTCGGAGGGCAGTACCTGGCAGGCACGGCAGGTCTCCCCGCGCTCCCAGCCACAGTCCGTCCCGCAGTGGCCCGTGAAGGGGGGGCAGCCGCTCAGCATGATGTACAGGATGACCCCCAGGCTCCACAGGTCGCAGCGCTTGTCGTAGAAGGTGGCCTCGTCTGTGAACACCTCCACCACCTCGGGGGCCATGTACTCCGCAGAGCCGCACTGAGAGAGAGAGGAAAGGGAGGGAAAGAGAGAGTGAGAGAAAAAGAGAGTGAAAGAAAAAGTGAAAGAGAGAGGAAAGGGAGGGAAAGAGAGAGAAAGAAAAAGAAAAAGAGAGAGAGGAAAGGGAGGGAAAGTGAGAGATCGAGAAGGGGACAAATGAACACAGGCACGTACACGCACATACCCAAGCATACATGTATAAACCCGCGTACACATACATTCAGGGTGAGACAGTCTCCACATGTAAATTTCAGCCTTCTGTACAGTTTCTCCTGAAAGTGTGAATACGTTTTACAGATCATGAATAATTCTCATTTTGGAAGTCTGGCTTGATTTCTCAGCTTTAATCTGCAGTCTCATGACAAATGCATTACGTAGAACAGCCACGAGTGACCCCCCCACCCACCCACCCCAGCACGGTGGTTCGCTAAGCCAACCCTATTCGCTATGGCACCTTTCTGTGATCCCTTTATCTGTTACACTCTCTGCATTCTACCTGTCTGAATAAAGCAAAAAAAATAAAAAAACGAAAGGAGGGGGTGTCTTGTGGCGTTGCCTGTAAAACCACCGTCCACATGCTCATTGCGAGCCGCCACAGCTGTGCGACCTTAGTCACGTGTCTGTCCCTTTCTCTCGCTCCCATTCTTCCAGTCTCTCTACACCAGGGATGGGCAACTCCAGGCCTCGCAGGCCGGTGTGTATGCAGGTTTTTACTGCCACCAGTTACCAATTATTTAATTATCTGATCTGATATTTTAGTCGCGATACAAACAGCAGCTGATGAATGTTCTTGTGCATGTATGCCATGTACTGCGGCATTTTATTGTGGTCTAATTTACGAGTGAATCGGTGTTGGTCTATATGGCTAATTAGCTGATTGAGCCAGGCTAACTGGTGGCAGCAGAAACCTGCATACACACCGGCCCGCAGGGCCCATGTCCATCGCTGCTCTATACTGTTCTCTCCAATAAAGCTGAAAAGCCATTAAAAAAAATCTAACTTTAAATAAAAAATGCGATCGAAGGGCAGACTCCCCTCTGCTCTCCTTAAAAGTGCATTACATGACTCTTGGACACATTCTTGGACACATTCTAGGCCACATGCCCTGTCTTCTTACTGGAGTGGTAAGCTCAGGAGTGGTGATGGGTGTACAGGCGCTGCTCAGCTTCACTCCGCTCCCCAGGTCAAAATCACAAATCTTCACTGGAGACACCTACACAGGTTCAAATACAGCCATTGGAATAAATTAACCAAATTATTATAATTTTTTTTATTATTTATATTTTTTATAATTTTTTTTAATCACACCTCCAACACACAGATTTTTTTGCCTAAAATGAACCATCCGTTTGCTCATTTCATAATACTTTCATCTAAATCCTCAGTAATGGGTCAATTTATTAATATTATACGTTTAATTATATGAACGTATTCCCCATAACTTTCACCTACATGTTTTCTGTGGTAAAAGGAGACTGTGAAAGGACATGAAAAGAACGTTACCTGGTCAGCGAATTCACACAGAATATTTTCAGGCTTGAGGTCCCGGTGGGCAATGCCTGCAAAGAGGAAGCACAAGCGTGAGCTAATGAAACCTCGCTACGCCTCGCCTGTCACGGATCAGTGAAAATGTGGCTCCCCCTGGCAGCCGCCTACCCTTTGTGTGGAGGAAGTTGAGCGCTTTGGCGATATCCCGGACCACACGGCTGGCCTCCAGCTCATCAAAGTGCTTGCGACTCTGGATGTGAGACAGAATGGAGCCTGGGGACAGCGTGCACATAACAGAAAGATTTCACATCCAGTGGTCAGCGTCCATTTCACCATTAAAAAATGAACACTCCATGATACAATATAAAATTAGTTTGTTACTTAAAAATACATTCAAATGCATTTATATGGTCAATATGTTTAATAGAAACTGCAGATTTCACCTCAGGCAAGTTACAGATACATAAGTGTAATTAATGCAAGCCTTTTATATTCCTGAGGCGTCTGTGGAATGGGTGAAATTTACCATACAATAGAACCTCAGAGATACAAATCGCAGAGTTATAGACTCACAGGTCAACAGAACAGGTTATGAAACTGGAAGCAGCATATGAAATAACACCTTATCAAGCCCTTTCTATTCGCTCTTTCTATTCATAAAAAACTGCAAAACACAATTTTAAAAAATACTATTAAAATCAGATAAAGAAGCGTGTCAGTCATGCTGAAGATACAATGTGGGGTAGTCAACAGTGTTTTATACAAATATGGGGGAGAAAAAAAACACTTTGCATTAGAATACAATGGTTTGTGAAAAGAAGATGTATAACTAATGGACAGGCAACATATAAATAAACGATAATGTTTAATTAAATCCTCATTACTGATAAGTTAAATTACAGGTTATTAACCTAACCTAAGTACTGGAACTACAAAATGAGAGTAGGCCATTTTTAAAAATATGCTGCCATAATGTAGGTACATGATTCCAATCAATGAAAGATTGCAAATTGATGCATTTTCACTCAAAATTACAAACATATCAGAGATCCAGATAATGGGCATCCATGATGCATTTGTATCTTCGAGGTTCTAGTGTATTTATAAAACACAAAATATATGTTGTTTTTTTTAAAGGCGAATGTGAACTCTACCTCCTCGTAACTTCTCAAAGACTAAATAGAAGCAGGCTTCGTCTTCAAAAAATTCTATTAGCTCCAAAATATTCCTACAAAATAAAAAATAAAAAATAAGTCATCCAAGAAATACATGATGTTAACATACTGTGCAATTAACAAGTAGAGTGATGGCGTAATTCACCTGTTCCCCTGGCACTGGTAAAGGGTCTCTACCTCCCTGAACACACGGATCCGACTGTGGCTTGTAGTCTTCTCTATAATCTGCACATACCACACAGGAGAGCAGTTAACAGTTTTACGGTTGTCCTTGGTCTGCTCCCCTTTCTCAAAAAGATTAACGACAATGCAAAGCCTTAAAAGACCATACTGGTGTTTTTCACATCGAAGCCCATTTACTACAAATTTTGTGTCAAACCAATTTCCGAAGCATAGCCATTTCCAACCGCCTTTTAGATTTTTGAGTTTGTCAAACAGTCTTTTCTCCATGGACTAATTTCTGGCGGAGAAACATTCTGTTGTGGTGGTGTCTTCAGGAAATGCGTTGTGACTGACAGTTAGCAAAGTGCAACGTAATTACAGGGAAGTTCATCAATTGGTTAAAAGTCTTGGGCGCGCCTTCAGAAAAATCTACAGATTGGGAAAAAATATTTTTTAAGCGACTGGCTAGTTTTCATATTAATCCGCGCTTCAAATGTGTTATTATGAAAAGCTCAGGCAACGTTATTACGACAAAAATAATTTGGACGTCATTTTCATGATGATTGATTACCTATCACAAGCAACTTTCAAGTCTCTGCAGGTTGATTTTAATACTGTACGGAAATTAATGTAAACCAATGGCTGCCTAGAAGGTAGAAAAACACATTAAAAAATCAAAAAAGCTGTTGTATGTTTTGAAAATTGGTTTGCAACAATGTAAAGTACATAATATTAGTAGTAAACAGGCTAAAACATGCAAAATACCAGTATGGACCGTTAAAACAGCTGTTCCCTGAATGCTCCGCTTGACGCAGCCCCGCTCACCTTCACAGCATATTCCTTTCCATTCTGCAGGCTTACGCAGCCCTGGACTTTGGCGTGCGCCCCCTTCCCCAGCAGCTCCTCTGTTAGCTTATACAGGTCTGCAAAGGATTCAAGTCAACCTCATTATGACATAATCAAGAAAGTACATGTGAAGTGCTGGGAGAAGAAAACTTCAATTAAGCTGCTTACAGGAGCAACATAATGTAGTTCATTTAGCATGAGCTTGTGCCAAGGTGACAGGTAATTTAAGAAGTAACTTTGCAAGTACACCATCAAGCCATAAATGTTTCATTTCAGAAGGACCTTATCCGTTATTATTTATATTTTTAACAGGTGAAAAGGTTAAAGGAATTCTGACTGGCATGCTGAGTGAAAACCATTAATAGGCGAGTAACAGCTTCTTTGCGCGCTTTGATGCACAAAACAACACGCGCCCACAGAAGACCCCACCCCCTCCCCACGATCAGACTCTGTGTCTGTCTGCCGACAGCGTGAAGAGGACACTCTCTGCCATCAACCCCCGCAAAGCAACAGGCCCAGACAACATCCCTGGTCGTGTGTTGAAGGACTGCGCAGAGGAGCTTAAGGACGTCTTCAGGGACATTTTTAACACTTCTCTGAGGCAAGCCATTGTTCCATCTCGTTTCAAGGCCGCCATCATCATACCTGTGCCGAAGAAATCTGCGCCATCCTGCTTCAATGACTACCGCCCTGTGGCACTGACACCCAACATCATGAAGTGCTTCGAACGACTAGTCATGTCACACATCAAATCCATCCTTCCCCCCACCCTGGACCCCTCGCAGTTCGCATATCGAGCCAAACGATCCACAGATGATGCAATCTGCTCTGCCCTTCACCCAGCCCTCACCCACCTGGATAAAAAAGACTCATATGTGAGAATGCTGTTCATAGACTTCAGTTCAGCATTCAATACCATAATACCACAACAACTCATCTGCAAACTCGACAAACTGGGACTCAACACCTCCCTCTGCAACTGGCTGCTGGACTTCCTCAGCCAGAGGCCACAAGCAGTACGTGTCGGCAACAACACCTCGAGCAGCATCACACTAAGCACAGGGGCCCCACAAGGCTGTGTGCTCAGCCCTCTGCTCTTCACCCTGCTGACACATGACTGCACAGCAACATACAGCACAAATCACATAGTGAAGTTTGCGGACGACACAACTCTGGTGGGTCTCATCACCCAGGATGATGAGACCCACTACAGGAAAGAGGTCAACCTACTGACCACGTGGTGCAGAAACAACAACCTCCTGCTGAATGTCAGCAAGACCAAGGAGATTGTTGTTGACTTCAGGAGAGGCCACACTGAACACCCGCCACTGACCATCGATGGTGCTGCTGTGGAGAGAGTGAGCAGCACCAAATTCCTGGGGGTGCACATCAGTGAAGACCTTACCTGGACCATCAACACCGCATCACTAGCGAAGAAAGCCCAGCGGCGCCTCTACTTCCTGCGCAAACTCAAACGGGCAAGTGCTCCATCACCCATCATGAGCACATTCTACAGAGGCACCATTGAGAGCATCCTTTCCAGCTGCATCACCGTGTGGGGCGGGAGCTGCACGAACTACAACAGGAAAGCCCTGCAGCGCATAGTGAACACGGCTGGAAGGATCATTGGTGCCCCACTCCCTTCCCTGCAAGACATATACACCACCCGCCTCACCCGGAAAACTATCACGATTGTGAGCGATGCAACCCACCCCGCACACAATCTGTTTAGCCCCTTGCCCTCTGGGAGGAGGTATAGGAGCCTCCGTTCCCGTACCACCAGACTCACCAACAGCTTCATCCACCAGGCTGTTAGGATGTTAAACTCTCTCCCCTCACTACCCCCAGCTCCATCCAACAGGATGCCAGGAAACTAAAAACTAAAAACTCTCCCCTCCCTCTGCCCTCCCCTCCCTCTGCCCCCCCCCCCCCCCCCCCCCCCCCCCCCCCCTCTGCCCCCCCCCCAAAGAACACTCTGAACTCTTGACCACATTACATTACTATGCCACTTGCACTACCGCTATGCCACTTTTTTTGCTGCTATTACTGACTGTTGCACTAACTCCTAACTTATCAAACTGTGAGCACTGTGAACTCTGTTTTATTTAAGTATTGTAAATGTCTTGAAATGTCTTGTCTTGTCTTCACCGTAGGATAGTGAGAAACGTAATTTCGATTCCTTTGTATGTCTGGTACATGTGAAGAATTGACAATAAAACTGACTTTGACTTTGACTTTGTATAGAACCAAGTAGTGTTCACATCATGCGCATCAAATTAGCAGACGTACCGGCAAACCAGTTGCTAAACACGAGACTCTGACTGTTTTACACTGCGGGAAACAAACTGGCATGAAGCTAAAAAAGCACATAGAAAAAAAGTCGTCTTGTGCCAGAATAGGAAGAGTCAAAAGACTCTTGAGTCTTAATTTTTTTTACCACATTCCAAATATACAAATGGATTGAAAATACCTGCAGTTTGCATTTCATATCAGCTGGTCAAGAATGCATCAGTCTAATCAGGAATTAATTTTTGTAACTTATTTGAGTCCATTAGCCACTGGCAAAGCATAGATTTGACACAAAACCATGGGGCTCATCCACACACTGGAACAGTGTCTTGACGGAAAGGCAACTTCAAAATAATGACATCCCTTTTCAAGATCGTTGGTTTTACCATTGAAGTTTCCGGTGAAGCTGTCCGTCGCTCGTGTTCTCCTTTTCTTCTTCTTCCTCTTCGCAGCATCCTCAATGCTCAGGGGTTGGCTGCCTTCCATCGCTGCAACAACGATATAATGTAAGGACAGTGTGAGCAAACACATACGGGTTGCGATGCAAACAAAACATGTTGAACAATCATCTGACTATTGGTTCTATTGCATGCTTCCAGGAAATGTTGAGCAATAGGGTTAGGGTTAAAAAATATATATATTTACTCTGCAACCATTTATGACAGTTGCATTGTAATTCTATCATGAAATACATGTTCATGGTTGGAAAGACTTGTTAAAATATGCCATTAAATTAATTTAGCAGTCTTATTTAAAAAAACTTACAATATTGGAGAAGTGCATTCATCTGATTAGATTAAGCAATAGCGAGTGCTAGAATTGGAAGAACATTCCCACACAATGTGTAAAGATGCAGAATCACAAAAGCACTACGGTAACCAAGAACCATAGTATAAATTCTAATAGCATACAGTCTACATCCTTAAAAAGGCATAATAAGAGACACATAAAACCATTAAACTAAACTTTTTTTTAAAAATACCATAACCTAAATTATTACAAAAGGAGGAAGTGTTATAGGGTGGCGATGGGAGTGGAACCAAGATGCGGCCTCAAGAAGTGAGCCATCAGCCTTCATCGAAGGAGAGCCAATAGATGTCCAGACAGACATTGTGACCGAGAGATGAGACCACGTACAGAGGAGAGTCACTTTGAGGTTGCCGCATGGAGAGCTCACACGTGTGTATAGGTTTTTAAGACTGATTGGAGGCATGGTGGAGCTGTTCACTATTCACTTCCCTGTAGGCTAGCACCAAGGTTTTAAAGTTCATGCAGGCTGTAACACGTAGCCAGTGAAGTGAGATGAGGAGGGGTGTGATATGAGCCTGGTTGGGAAGACTGAAGGCAAGTCGTGCAACTGCATTCCGTTTTAACTGCAGGGGTTTAGGGGTGCAAGCTAGAGCCCGCAAGAAGATAACTGAAATAGTCCAGCTGGGTAACAGGGCCTGGACTAGGAGCTGTGTAGATAGGCGAGTGTACCATGGCCTGATCAAATCCTGAATGACCCGACTAAATAAAATATACTGTAGCAGCTGAAATGAAGTCAGCCTTCCTGTCCAAAGGCGACCGATATACTATGCAGTCATGTAAATACACATATAGGCTATTTTGTGTCTCTTTGTTAATTTGTTCGGTATTTGGCGCTAGTTAGCAAAGGTCTGTGCGATTTGAAATTCAGCGGGTTTCCCTTTACAAGATTCCCATCTCTTCCTTTTGGTTGCGCTGAACAGAGCCGTGTACTGGAAACACCGGGTCTCGCAGGATATCAGTGATCAGCCGTGACGTGCGCCTGCTTCTGCTTCCTGACCTGGGCTCCGTGCTGCAGCGCCAGCCACGTCGCGGGAGGAGCTGTACTGCGCCTCCACAAGGGAACCGTTCTGCTGGAGGGGTGCCAGGCCTGCACAGCTGTCATCCACTGGGACAGAGTCCACAGAACTGCTCTGTAGCTATGACACAGAAAGAGCAGAGCATGACTCAAACAGCCACTCTCACCACACAAGCAAAGGGCACACAGCACACTGTCCATAGTGATCAACAAGATGACACAGCCAAAAAAAAAAACCTTTTAATGTTCATGAAATAAACAGAAATTTGACCTAGATAATTTAAACATAGTATGTATTGTATTACTGGGCATGACACGTATACAAGTCTGTTATGATCCCCTTGGGCCGGTAGCCAACACTGCACAGCAATAGAAAAGCACATGATAAACGAAGAGGAAAGCCTTATCTGACCTGTGAAATTCCCAGCAGCTCTTTCACTTCTCTAGATAGACTGTTACTCATAGCCATTGACGCTGCATTACATCATCTAAAATCAATGTAATGTGCCTGCCCTGAATTAGATCATTTTGTCTGAAATCAGATCAATTTTATAATGACTCCACATTTTGTACATTATGTTGAGGTAATCACCAAGTCCGCTTTTTCCAAATCTGCTCGATGAATAGCTTTTAGTTAAGATTAATTGCTCTGACCACTGCTTCATTTAGGGCTGTAAGTTTTTTATTTTATTTGCTCATTGTCCTTCCTGCTACAGGAAGTAACAAAACGTGCGTCATTATATGATATCTGTCTATGACTGTTATTTCAAATAAGTAACAAGTTGATTCATTTTTCATCATAAGACAAGCCCCTACAGTAGTGGCCTACTTCGAGACAAAAATTATTTGTCAACATTTAAACTGAGAACACAAGTGACTGTGTGCGAGGACGTGTGGATTACCTGGAAAGACCGCTGGAAAGCGTGCAACTCTGCTATATTTCTCTGTCTCACCATATCCGCTAGCTGAAAATAACACACCGCTTTTGGTTAGACTGCTTCCCGGCAGGAAGACTAATGTGCAACAAATCAACAATCAAACTAATTTAGTTACGCTGTTAGTTCTTGTCATAGACCACGTATTAATTTGATAGAGCACACCACTGATCTCATATCAAACAAAAGAAAACGCATTTAGCAACAATCTAACATTAGGCTTACTGTTGTCATGTAATAACAAAGAAACAATCATTTTATAAAATAAAAAAATAAAAATAAAAAAAGGTTAGCTGGCTAATAAAATTGATTGTGTTGTCATTGCAGCAAGAAGAATCGCCAAACTGGTTTTCCAAGATTCTTTTCTCTCCCAGCTAAGTGGAATTTAAAGATATCCCCTTCGTGCGAATATAATTATAAACCCGGGATTTAGCACGCTCATTTACGTCGTGTTGCTAAACGGGGTTTCTAAATCACAGCTAAATTATAATTTCGCATTTATCCCCATTAAACGGATAACGTAACATCAATTACGCTAACTTGTAACGTTAGTACAAAGAACGATCTGAAATCAAAAGCTGGCGCGTAATCGATGACTGATCGAAGTTAACTTACCAAACTTCAAAACTGATGGAAAGAGCAAGAAGGGTGAGTTATCAAACCTGACAATGACTCTAAAGCTATTCTAGGTACTCTAACCTTATGTTAGTGGCTCGGGAATCAACGAATGGAGCGGGGGTTAGCTAGTAGCTAACGTTAGATATTTAGTCAGACAATTATTTATCCAAGATGACACGCATCTGTTGTTAGCCTGCTAATTAGCTACATAATCATGCTGTATTTTCACTAACAAGACGAATTTGTCACAATCAGTAGGATAACCAGAATTAGCTTAGTTATAGACAGCTTTCGTATGTTACACATTATACTCATTAATATACAATG
The DNA here is from genome assembly GCA_022702515.1 of Ilyophis sp. 1 JC-2022. Taxonomy (NCBI): domain Eukaryota; kingdom Metazoa; phylum Chordata; class Actinopteri; order Anguilliformes; family Synaphobranchidae; genus Ilyophis; species Ilyophis sp. 1 JC-2022. Next base: position 54,433,595 of record CM040403.1, on the reverse strand, counting down.
TTATACTACGTATTAATTTAGCTAGCTATCAATACAAATAGCCAGTGAAATAGTGATACAGTGAGCTGTACTAGCTACTAAGCATCAACACTGTAAACTGTAAGTTAACGTTAGCTGTTATACTGAAAATCACGATTACAAAACGCCTCCGTCAAGGGTTGGATAAATCACATAACCTTACAGAAGTAGTGTCGTATCGAAAGATGTTAAATATGAATCCATCAGACCACTGAACAGGTTAACGTTCGCTATGGCTACCGTTCGCGGGTTGGCTAGCCAGGTGTCTGACAAGCTGGTACATTACAAAAACATGCATTATAACGTCAGCTAGCCAACGTTAGGCTACCTACCTTGCCATCATAACCACTAACGTTAGCTAACCAGCAGCACTTCGCTAGCTAACGTCAGCTAGCGAGTAAACCGGCAGTGGTCGCATAATGAAATGGTGCCTCAAAAGATCTGTAAAGTTCAGACTGTGCAGACAAGCTAATGTTAAATTATGCGTAGGCTATGTTATCACAATCCGGACATCGGTCTCATAAAACAATTATGTTAAGACAAACCTGAAAGCTGCATCCATACAAGCCCAACTCTGCCTTGACTCCCTCTGCCATTTCCCATAGGCGGCAAGTGTATAGTGGAGAGTAGAGCACTGCGAAAAGTGGATAAATAAAACATTGCTCCCTCCTCTTGAGAAACCGCCGCTGTCCGCATGCGTGTATTAGCCAAGATATGCCTACATTGCTTCCGGCGACCATGTGACAACACTGAAGAATTTGAATACGTGGAGGGAACCAAGAATGTAAACTCTAATCACTCTTCACAAATAAATGATGGGTTTACTAGATTAACTAAAACATTTAATTCTGAATCCCCAAATAACTCCACGATGTGTGGTATGTAGCTGACATAGCCTAGCCTACTAACTATGACTGGTTTTATACTTTTATAATTAACAGGACAACGCACTAATATCCTCACATAAAACATTAACAGAAATGTTTTTTTGGTTTTGTTTTGTTTTGCTTTATATGTCAGTGTAGTAAAAGACGACCCAGTCAATAAAAGTCTACTTTCAGATACAGCTGTTACAAAGGAGAAGCTTCGGTGGGTAAGTCCCTGCCAGCAGGTGGCCTGGACCCAACAGCAGCCTTTAATCAAAAAACAACCCTCATGGACAACCAGCTCATTACTTGATTAATCAAAAAGTGCCTTAAGTTAAGAAACATCAGATTTGCACAGCACTCTAAAGTGGTAAAACTGTACATTGGATATCAAATGTTATTTTGTATAGCTATTACATGATTATATGACAATCTTCAACTTGGTAGTCTAGTTAATCCATAGCAACAAGACTAAATTAGGGCTGATGCATCATACCCGTTTTGATGTCTGTACAACTGTATGCTACCACCTAAGGACACTCACAGTCAGTGATACTGCCCTATAATAGTTACACACTATTAGTAGCCATCAACTCCTTCTGTCAAGCAGCCCATCTGTTTGTTCCCACTTATTGTGCTTCCTTATGATTTTTAAATTTTCTTAATACTGTCACTGAAAGAGGTGGCATAGTGGTGCAGTGGATAGCACTGTCGTCTCACAGCAAGAAGGCCAGGAGCCTTTCGAGTGGACTGCGGAGTACCCTCTGGTACTCCACAGTCCAAAAACATGCAAGTTAGGCTAATTGGAGCCCGTAGGTATAAGTCTATTAGTGTGTAAGTGTGCCCTGCGATAGATTGGCGACCTGTCCAGGTATTCCTGCCTCTCTCCAAATTCATGCTGGGATAGACTCCAGTCCCAACCCATTTGGCTCTTTCCTCCATGATTTTTGGTCTTTAATCAAATAATTTGCATGTGGTTAAAGTGCAGATTCTCAGCTTTTATTAAATGGTTTCACCATGTAGAAATTACATATATATAATTATTTACAAAAATACAATAAACAATAATCATAGTAATGGAGGCATAGGTTCCTTTGCAGGTAGCAAAGGAAACTATGCGAGGCAAATAGCCCATATTACATTTGAAATACATATTCACAAACATATATTTGAAAATACTACCCATCACTGGTTCTTCAAAAATAACATAAATGTTTCCTGTTGGCACCATACAATATTTACCTTCTATCAATTGGTCTGTGTTGCACAGAAATTAGAATATCACACGCACATGTACATCCAATCCATCCATCACTGTAGTTTACACATAATCTTGGTTAATCAATTAAAAGGGCTTAACTACAAAGTTTTCAATTGAAATAGATCTTCTCAAAATTGATGACTGCGTGAGACAACTTGGCAGCTGTTGTCAAGACCCACATGCCTTCTACTTAGGGCTATCTTTATCTCAGTCACAGGGCTTATTCACAGAATTCTTATTCATTCACTTAATTATAAAAGGGTATACTGTTGCTTTTTTTAATAATTAAAATAGTGATTCCAAACAAAAAAGCTTCTCAGCTCAAATTCCCTAGTTCTCGTGTGGTTTATTTTATGTGTTTCTCAGTTTGTCATTACTAAGAGACCACACTTGTGGATTATCTGCAAACATTTACAGCAAAGGATGACAAGCATTCAATATGGCTTTGTGTAACCGCCCAGAAACGTGGGCTGTAAGGTATAGCTATTTACAGTGTATTCATATGCATCTCAGCCAGTATAGAGTATGTTTTTTCTTCAGCCAGGGAGACATGTAGAAATAGTCTTGGTCTCTTTAACCCCTTTGCACAGATGCCAAATTTAGTCAATTTTCACCTATTTAGGGAGTGTTATATTTAAAGTTTTATAACTCCAGGGGCTCTATCGTGACGATCTTAGCGCTTGGTCTAATTGCATGGCGCAAGTGCATTTAGGGCGTGTCCCAGTCCACTTTTGCTAGTTAGACGGCGTGTTATTTGAGCGTTGAGTACAGTGCAAGGTGCACGTGGGCTGAACTTAGTCTCCTCACTAATTATAGGTGTGTCTTGTGGGTAACTTGCAATAAACCAATCAAAATGTCATATCCCATTCCCTTTAAAAGCCTGCTTTTCTACCTTGGCAGATTGCTTATATGATGACGAAACATAAATGCTTGTGTGTGTGTAGTGCGAGGAAGGAATAGGCTATATGGATCAATAGTATGATCAATATTATTTGGACTAACCATTATGACGCGTTTTGATAATAACACAATAATAATCTTTAACATTAGGGTTTTAAGGCACGGATTCCCGGTAATTCCCGACAGTCTATTTTAGAAAATATACACAGTTAAATTTCGTTATAAGCACCCGCAACAGCTGAGAATAAGCTACCAGACTATGGCTTCCATCTCACCTTAGAAAATTCCAAATTAGCCTGGTTGTTTAACGAATTTGAAGCATTGTCAAACATCAGTTCCATGAGGCTTTTGTCATGGAAGCTTCATCCGAAGTTCATTACGTGCATTCTAATATTGATTAATAACATAAATACATTTATTAAATAAATTTAATGTGGCATTCCCCTTCGCTGAGGGACAGGTATGTGGTAGAAAAATATTCTTTACCTAGACCACTTCGCTAGGACTAACCAGAAATAAGGAGGGCTGGAGCACACAGAGCTCAGAGCAAAAATGCCTGTATAGGACTGACGTTTCGATGTCTACGACTTCTTCTTCAGAGTCAAAAGAAAATACACCGGGAGGTGTATAAATACCCTCTCATCAATTACACATTGTAGGGTGCGCATGTGTTGGAACTAATAGATATTATAATTGATTCCACATACAGAATGTGATATTCTTTATCAGGGTAGAGAGAAGACCAACACATTTCATAGGTAATTAAACTAAATAATATCCTGTTATGGGCATGGCAAAAACAATATATAATGAAACTCAAATATACACAAATTACATCAAAAAAACAAAACATTCTGAGACTCATTTAACCCATTGGGTTCCGCACTATTAAGTGTATGTATCCAGTACACCTCTCTGCGGAGCAATTTCTTAATAATATCTCCGCCTCTGGGTGACAAAGCGACTCTCTCAATACCCCACACTTTTAGGGAAGAGACAGAACCATGATTGGCTTCAGCGTAGCGTCGCGCAATCGCATAGTCCATATTCTTCGGGCGGATCGCGGTCTTATGTTCAGAAATTCTATGTTTCAGGGCTCTCTTAGCCTGTCCGATGTAAATTTTGGAGCATATACATTTCAACATGTATACTACATGGGTGGCGTTGCAATTAATAAAGGTGGTTATGTTAAGGCTGGACTGGACCCAAACGCAAGACTCAATGTAAACTCCACCAGGGAGTGAATTTATTTGACACAGCGAGGCAGAAAAAGAACAAACAAAAATGGGGAAACTAAAAGTAACAGACTGGAGTTGGCGAACTAAGCGGAGCAGGTGAGGAGTCAGGGCTGGGCTGGAGCGGGCAAAGCAGGAGGCAGGCTGGGCGGGCTGGAGTAAGGAACAGAAAATAAATAGGTTATATCAAGTAGAGAGACAAACAAACTGGCCTGGATAATCTCAAGACGGCGCTGAGACAACAAACTGGCGAAGAGGCAGTGAAACAAGGGAACTTAAATAAGGAGGGGAACAGGTGAGAAGACTAATTGAATAATACAAGGGAGTGAGGAATGTGTGCAAGAGGGAGAGTGATAGGCTAATGATAAGGGGCGAAAACAAGGAACTAAATGGGGAACCACGCCCAGCCTGCCCAGAACTGGAGCAATGGACACAATGTCCACATCGATAGAGCCCTCTAGGGGTCTACTCACCATGCTACTCACCATGCTATGAACCACCTTTGACCTATGGACTCTTTTATTATTATGCATTTTTTGATATAGCCTACACAATAATAATATTTCACATTGTAATCTTTATATTTTAGTCATGCTTGTGCGTGCCCATGTGTGTAACAGACAGGAGGGTGTACACGCGTTGTGAACACGCTTATATGCGCCGTTAAAATAGCATGTAAACAACTGCGACATGACTTTAGACCAGGTTTGTGGTGGTTTTAGCGCAATCGCTTACTGCTGGCTCAAGATAGCAATATGCCCAAAATTATCCTGGCCACACCTCATATTAAGACCAACCTGCCCAGTTCACTTGCTATGGGTGCAAGATCACTTGGTATTTAAACAACGTGAGTGCTGGGCGCTATAATGACCTCTGCATTGGTTGTAAGATAGCTAAGACATTTGCGTTTGGATTAGTGCCACTTAGCTTCGGATGTAAGATAGGGGCCCAGCAGGTGTGAGCATCACAGATACTTGGAACATGGCGTAAATTAAACAAGACAGTTGTACCATTTACAATACTAACTTAGATTAGTTTATTTTCATAAATTAGGTCAAAATAAAGCGCCACAAATGCAAATAAATCTTGTAAAAAGTGCAAGAAAGAATTTTTTTTGCAATGAAATACTGAGAGCTGCATATGTGAAATAGGCAAAACTATATAGTTGATATACACTGCTCAAAGAAATTAAGGGAACACTTAATCAACACAGTATAACACCAATTAAATTAAACTTCTGGGATATCAATCTGTCCAGTTAGGAAGCATAAACTATTGTGAATCAATTTCACATGCTTTGGTGCAAATGAAAGTGACAACAGATGGACAGGAGAGGCAACAGCAAGACAACCCCCAAAAAGTAAATGCAGGTGGTGGCCACAGATCATTTCTCTCTTTTTCTCCTTCTTGACTGATTTCTTTCTAGTTTTGCATTTTACTAGTGCCCTTGTCACTACTGGTAGCATGAGGCAGTACCTGCAGCCCATTCAGGTTGCATAGGTAGTCCAGCTCCTCCAAAATGGCACATCCATACGTGCCATCGCAAGAAGGTTTGCTGTGTCTCCCAGCACAGTCTCAAGAGCATGGAGGAGATACCGGGAGACGGGCCATTACACGAGGAGAGCTGGACAGGGCCGTAGAAGGGCAACAACCCAGTGGCAGGACTATTATCTGCTTGTGCGAGAAGGAACAGGAGGAGGACTGCCAGAGCCCTACAAAATGACCTCCAGCGGGCTACTCGTGTGCATGTTTCTGACCAAACTGTCAGAAACAGACTCCATGAGGGTGACATGAGGGCCCGACGTCCTGTAGTGGGACCTGTGTTCACAGCCCAGCAGTGTGCAGCCCGATTAGCATTTGCCAGAGAACACCAGAATTGGCAGTTTCGCCATTGGCGCCACGTTCTCTTCACAGATGAGAGCAGGTTCACACTGAGCACATGTGACAGACGTGAAAGAGTCTGGAGACGCCGTGGCGAATGTTATGCAGCCTGCAACATCATCCAGCATGACCGGTGTAGTTTTTTTGACTTGGTGTTATACTGTGATGAAGTGTTAATTTTCCCAAAATTGTTTTGAGCAGTGTAGTTCCTGGATCACTCCATGCCCACAAGTCTGCAAATTCTGAGGGTGATATGCAGAACTACTATAGATCTATGATGCAACATATAGGCAGTGTACCCTGCTGTCCCTTTGTGTCTCCAAATGTATCCAAAATGGCAAAATTGTGCACTGCTGTAAATCATAAAATAATTATATATTTAACTACAATTCAACTGTTTTGGCTCATAAAACTCACTTTTGTATCATTTTCAAGTGGGGATTACTATCTTATCATCAGTATAGGGGGATACATATCTATGGATCTAAACCCCTATCCAAAACCTGTCATAAATTGAATAAAATATTTTGTGTCCATTATAAAGCATATACACATTCACACTCACTCAAAGGAAAATTTAACATTAATCTAGCACATATGCACAGTACAGAATGAGTATTTTCCATTCCCTGAGTGACAAGTATTGCCCAGGAACATACCATGCCATACAGTGTATATTATGTACGATAAGATTACAATAAAATTTTATTCCACCATCAGGTAAATGCTGGCAAATGTTCTAGCTTCAGGGCAAATCAAACATAAAACATGACCGAGCCACCTACAATGGGGGAAATAAGTATTGGACACGTCAACAATTTTCTTATCAAACATATTTCCAATGAGTAGGGCTGGGTATCATTTCAAAAATTACGATACCAGTACCAATACCAGTACCCTTAAAGTGATACCGATACCAATTGAATACTTCAATCGATACTTTGAATTTATTTTTTGCATTTTTTTCATTCCATAACCATCATGTGAATGGAAGCATTCAGTTGTGTAAAATGCCATCAATCCTCCCACATTCAAATAATTTTTTACAAGAAAGTGTTTGAGTATCAAATTGCATTTATTACAATACAACTAACTACTACATTAGCCAAAACACATTTCGCTGCTACAGAAGTTAAAACTACCACTAAGTAACCAATGCACTAAGCAATACATTACTGTAGGGTTGCTAGCTAGGTAATGGGGGAAATCCGCGTTCAGATTGTGAAACCTAGCAAGCTAGCTAGCACACAAACCCGCCTACCGGAGCCTGCCCAAAGCCGTTTTCGTTTCAATAAAAGTTTTTCACACAAAAGACGAGTAATGTTCTAACTACTAACTATTTATCTTACCTGAGGTAACCGACAGTTGTGGCGTGTCCGTCTCAGATGGCGCTGCAGGTGTCGAACGTTTGAAAACTGTGCAGTTCTCCACCCTGAGGTTTTCGCCATGCGTGATTAGATGCTTGATCATATTGCTCGTATTCCCAGTTGCTCCTGAGATTATCTTTCCACATTTTTCGCATTTATTTTTCCCATACGCCATAGGCGTGTAGTGTAGCCTGCTAAACGCACGTCGACAACTAGCAGTTGCAGTCGATATTTCACCAGACGGATTGTAGCTGTCTGCCGTAATGGGCCAATCATGCGTCGCATTAAATTGAAGAACGAACGCTTGCGGTGATTGGACCATATTACAACGTCTTTTTTTCCTAGATCTCAATACAAAAAGGATCGAATGAAGTACTGGTTTGACTGAAGACGTTTCGATGCTACTTGGTATCGGTTTGTTTCGATCCAGTACTACAAGGTATCGAGTACCGATACCCAGCCCTACCAATGAGGCTAATTGTAACATTCCAATCTTTAAAAAAAGTTATGTGCAATAAAGTGGAATGACACAGGAAAAAAGTATTGAACACGCTAAATTAAATGTATTTAATACTTGGTAGAAAAGCCATATTTTTTATATTTGGTTGCATATCCTTTGCATGCCATGACTTTATGATGTCTGTGACCCAACAACATCAAAAGGCTCTTGATATCTTATTTGCTGGTACTCTTACAAACGATACTATAACAGCTCTGCATTTGAATGGAGACAAGACAAGATTTAGCTGTAAATTACACTGGAACAGTATAGAACACATGGTTGGCTAAGTGGCTCTAAGTCATCAAGGGTCTGATGTATTAAACAAGCCTTTAACCATCACTCTGCTGCCAGAAATACAGTAGCTATGGAAGGATCACTTTAAGGGTTGTTTCTCCTGACAGATTTTCCTATTGAACTCTATAGAAAAATAAGTCAGGAGAAGAAACCCTTCAAGTTATCCATCCATATCTACTGTATTTCTGGCAGCAGAGTGATGGTTAAAGGCTTGTTTGATACATCAGACCCTTGATGACTTAGAGCCCTTTAGCCAACCATGTGTTCTATACTGTTCCAGTGTAATTTACAGCTAAATCTAGTCTCATCCCCCAATTCCCATAGAGATCCATTCAAATGCAGAGCTGTTATAGTATCGCTTGTAGGAGTACCAGAAAATAAGATATCAAGAGCCTTTTGATGTTGTTGGGTCACAGACATCATAAAGTCATGGCATGCAAAGGATATGCAACCAAATATAAAAAATATGGCTTTTCCACCAAGTATTAAATACATTTAATTTAGCGTGTTCAATACTTTTTTCCTGTGTCATTTCACTTTATTGCACATAACCTTTTTTAAGAATTGGAACGTTACAATTTCTTTAGCTGTGTAGTTTTATTGAGGTAATACCAATGTCGGGTGAAGATCTCATGTGAATAGCTACATTGGAACTATGTTTGATAAGAAAATTGTTGACGTGTCCAATACTTATTTCCCCCATTGTATAAAAGCTTACACTGCAGTATGTGAAATTCCCTCAAAATTCGAAAAGAAAAATATCGAACATTTGGCCCAACCACAAGCAGACAAGCCAAACTTGCGAAAATAACAGGAAAAAACTATTACGCCTCAGCGAGCAAATGTACATTCTAAGTTGTTTGCGTAAAAAATACACTGATAGAACTACGTAGAAATTCTGTTATGCCCAGCTGTAATTTATTGTTCAAAGCATCCAATAAGACATTGCAAACACTGTTGCTAAGGTAATAATGTCCTATATTGGATAAAATAATTGTCCATTAAACCAGAATGAACTGGAAAGAATGAGATGGGTTTGCAGAGTGTGGGTGGTATTACACATCAATGTTTAAGATAGTGTAATAAAGTGTTGTTTATTTCTCATACGGATTGTCCCAGACAATAAATGACCATTGAATTTTGAAAGGGACATCTCTATGCATAAAAACAATGGTAGGATTGGATATTTATTTCATACTTAGTAGCAGATATTGATCGTAGAATGACGTGGTATAATTACACGAAGTTTCTTTTGTATTTGAGTGAGCAGAGCTTTTTACTGCTTTTTTGGCATACGATTGGGCTATTGTTTGGTTTATTTTGTTGCTATGACGGAATACAAATTTTATGTGATGAAGAAATATATTTACTCACACATAGACGGTATTGTCCACTATGTCACACATGGGTAGGTATAGTTGCAGGCGAGACTGGGTGGGGGGTTGCTTGTTAAATGGACTTGCTACGGAACAATAGTGACACTTAGAAACTCCATATTTGGCAGAGTTGTCATGTACTAATAACGTTAAAACATGCAGTGTGTTGTCCACTCATAGTTTGGTTGCAGGAGTAATTAATATCTCAGTTGAGCAAAATCTTGGCGCCAGCACCATGGCCACTAGGGGATCTGAGCGAAGGAGTTAATATGGTTCAAAAACAAAGAGATAATGTCACACAACAATTACAATATTCTGTATTGGCAATAAGCCATATTAGCTCATATTTAAATACATTTCTACTGTCATTTTTGCAATAAACCAACAGATTTATTATAAAGCCATCATCTGAAAAAACAGAATTAAATGCATCCATTTAAAACAGGTAAACAAAAAAACTATAAACATATCATAAGCATCACATGTTTTTAACTGATCTAGCTCATTTTGACACTGAAAGGACTGAAATGATAAACAACTCAATGGTTTACCAATATGGTACCTCTTTAGAATGCTGATTTACCTTTACAAAATATATTTTCACCGATTTTATGGTCCAATAAGTTTTTTTTGGTCCAGACATGAATTGCATTTAATTAGGCACAGACTAGTTTGTATGATAAACAATAATGTAACTGAAATCAGTATTTCACAGCTCTTCATTTCAGGGCAGGACACGCATAGAGTTATGCTAGCAAACATTATATTTCATGTAAAGTCTGTTGGATGAAATCAACGCTTCATTGTCACATGAACGCCTCTCTTGCTGTTTCCATAATTGCAGGCAACTGGGATGTCATTGTTGCATCACGTATCTGCATCACCCTGGTTTGTCCATTCAGCTTACTACAGGTAATCAATGGCTCAGAATTTGGTCCCTACAGAGCTACAAGTAATCTGAAAAAATAAAACACTACACATTTCATAGTGGTATCAAAAACATGCATACATGCAAGTAAATTAGTAAAACATGCTTTGACAAAGCAGCTACAGTATTAATAATTTCTATGCCATTGCAGACGAGGCCAACATAGCAAATGTAAGCACCGGTAAACTGCCATATGCAGTCACTGTACTACAATAAGGAAATAAAATAGCTTCAAAGCCATTTACTCAGAGTTCTTTGGTTTAAACCTTTGGGATTAAAGTTACTGATTAATAGTTTCTAGATGAATCTCTGTGCATGCTGTAGCTAGTGTTGACAGGAACTCCCAGGGGTTTCAGTTACAGATCCTCTCTGTCATGTCTTTCTGTGAGGGAAAAAGAAGATTCAGTTAGTTATTGACATTGTCCTGAGTAAAACCCAGAAAACCCACTTGTTGAGATTTTCTGGCCTAGATAAAGCACAACTGAATATACAAGAAGCACAAAAAAACAGCTGCAATTGAGGAAAGCGCTTTAGAACAACATTGATTAATGCACCCACCTACAGATCAGCCATTGATTGGCTGAACCTTCCTCTTTACTAAGCACAAGACCCTAATATGAAAAATCTGTGTTGATGAGACGTGCAGTCCATAGGGTGGCTGACTCAAGCCATATGTGGGTGTCCTGTGCGGTTGGGGGTTTTATCCCCTGTCATGGCACTTTCCCTCTCTGCTTTCCCCCTCTTTGAATAATTTTTTTTAAAATATAGGTCAGAAAAGGAGGGTTGACTGCCTGCTTTCTTTCTTCTTTTAAAAAAAAAGTGTTTTCCAGAACCTGTTGTCTTCAAGTTATCTCCAGGTGACTTCCAAAGTGACTGAGAGCATTACAAGGGCTGTGTTCATGTTCTGTTGATTATCTGTGGGGTTTTCCAACAAAAATAACATCTTATTGAAGGAGTAGGCTGTAATGATGTCTGCATCATGAATGTTTTGTATGGATGTAACAGGAGCGTGACACTGCATACCAGGGCCATGCAGAGACCTCTTTTTGTGGGGCAGGTACTCCCAGTGAGAAAAGGGCACACCTACCTACAAAAACTGTTTTACGACACCCAGCTATTGTACAGAATATATTTCACCACATGAATGAATGAAAATGAATGACAGCAACAATCATAATACAAATATATGTGTTTTGATCAAATCCAATGGGCACATCTTGGGGCAAAAGGGGCAAGTGCTCGTCCACCCGGACCCCCCTCCCCTCCCCCCCACAAAAAAAAGCTTGCTGAATACAGTAATAATGACTCCCGCGTCCCTCTCCATACTAATTTAAGCTCTTAAACTAGAAATATGTTTTCCACATTGTGACAAGACTCAAACTTGAGGTTTGTTACCTGCTGTAAAGCCAGTGAGAGTGACTCAGTTCCCAGAAACACCTGGCTAGACCGCAATTGTTAATACAAAGCCATAACAAAAATTGTTTAAGCCAAACTAAATGTAAAAAGCCTTAACATATCTTACACAAAAACTAGCAGGTGATTGGGAAGTATGTGCTACACAACTAATTCTGACTATAAAATCGGAACAAGACAACAAACAAGTTATAATTACTTCATCGTACAGATTATGATCCCTAAGAGTTCTGTCACTTGCAGCCTGGAGTTTAATATTCATTCAGTCACTGAGCATTTGATTGCATTGTTACTCTGATAAAGTTCTTCTGGAAAACACTTTACTCCTACACAGTAATTCAGTCCAAACATCACCCCTTATTTAACTCAGGACAAAAAAGGGAGTTTAAAACAATCCACTGGGGCTGAGCAATATAATTTTATGTTCTGTGACTGAAAAGTACAGAAAGCCAGTTAAAGGAGAATTTGGAAAATCATACTGGTTATTAATTTGATTTCTCCCCTTTGTTCCCAAGTAGAGGAAATTGCTTTTTGGAGGGGGTGGGGGTGATTCTTGGGGCAGCAGTCAGATTACATAACTGGCCCTAATGTGTTTTTGTCCTACAAAACAAATGAATTGAGCTATCAAAGCGCATGCCATGGTGGCATCTTTATTGCCCCTAAATTGTTTAGTTTCGTTGCTGCACCCAATAACCCTATAATTCTACTTCCATCCAGGTAAATCAGAGTAGAGCAGCAGTACTTAATGTTTGTTAACATGTATACAGCCCCACAGTGGTCCCAAGTTTATACTTAGAAGCCACACTATGGTCATTGCATTCAAAGGGGTGTACGTTTCATACAAACGGGTGACAAATTAAAGGAAAAACCCCTACGATGGCTCTGTTCTGCTGTGGAGGGCATTTTCCTGGCATGGTTTGGGTCCACTTGACCCGTCAGAGGGAAGGGTCACTGCAAATCAATGCAAGTTATTCTGAGTGATCAACTTTATCCTATAAGAAACATTTCTATCCTGATGGGAGTGGTCTCTTCCAAGATAACAATGTCCCCATTCACAGGGCACTAGAGGTCACTGAATGATTTGATGAGTATGAAAATGATGTCAATCATATGCTATGGCCTTCGCAGTCACCAGATCCCAACCCAATTTAACACCTATGTGGGATTTTGGACCGGCGTGTTAGACAGCGCTCTCCACCACCATCATCAAAACACCAAATGAGAGAATAACTTTTGGAAGACTGGTGTTCCATTCCTCCAGTAGAGTTCCAGAGACTAGAATCTATGCTAGACCAAAAGGTAGGATCTATGCCAAGGCGCATTGAAGCTGTTCTGGCAGCTCATGGTGGCCCAACACCTTACTAAGATACTTTATGTTGGTTTTTTCTTTAATTTGTCACCCGTCTATATACAGTGCCCTCTACTATTATCGGCACCCCTGGTAAAGATGAGTAAAAAGGGTTATAAAAAATTCACTGTTTGGTGAATTACCTTAATGTCACACTGAAAGAAAAAGAAAAAATCTAACCTTTAATTGAAGTACATTTATTATGAGAAAAAAAAATCCCTCCTCAATAAATAATTATTTTTAACAAAACCATGTGTGCCACAATTATTGCCACCCCTGCATTTATATATAGAATAAAGTAATCATTTTTTATATTTGGTCACATATCCTTTGCATGCCATGACTTCCTGATGTCTGTGACCCAACAACATCAAAATACTCTGATATCTTATTTTCTGGTATTCTTACAAGCGATACTATAACGTCTCTGCATTTGAATGGATCTCTATGGGAATTGGGGGGTGGGACTAGATTTAGCTGTAAATGATGCTGGAACAGTATGGAAGACATGGTTGGCTAAATGGCTCTAAGTCAGCAAGGGTCTGAGGTATCAAACTAGCTTCAAACCATCACTCTGCTGCCAGATATGCAGTAGATATGGATGGATCACTTTAAGGGTGGTTTCTCCTGACAAATTTTCCTATTGAACTCTATGGAAAAATAAGTCAGGAGAAGAAACCCTTAAAGTTGTTGGGTCACAGACATCAGAAAGTCATGGCATGCAAAGGATATGCAACCAAATATTAAAAATGATTACTTTATTCTATATATAAATACAGGGGTGCCAATAATTGTGGCACGTTTTGGGAGTTTATTGAATGAGTAAACTTAATGAACTGTTCTATTGTCTTTAACTTCTCCATCTTCATTTCATCCATGCCCATCTCTGCCAAGTACTTTCACCTTTTAAACCTATAACAGTGCAACCAAAATTGTATAAACCAACACAGATTTATTATGGTCAAAATTGATAAATATTATTGCATTAGCGATGTAACTGGTTCCTTTTTTGGGGGAGTTTATATGGTGTATGGTATTTTAGTGACTGGTATTTCAGTATCCATATCTTTGCATTTTTTTATTTGAAATTATGTTCGGATTAAACATAAATTTTGATGTCAACCAATTTCAGATCAGTATAAACTTTTCCCCTGCTGTGCACTGCTTAATAAAAGCTTGCACTTTATCCATTGTGAGTCAGAGGGAAATCAATTCAGTGAAACGTGACTAACATAAAGGATGAGCAAGAAAGGATGACCTGGCAGCCAGCAGGCTGAATGAAGACCTCTGCAATTACAGCTTTCTATAGATAAATGACTCCTGTCTGCACGTTAATGCTGTTTACAAAACACACCTACAAAATAGGTTCACCCAAAGGCTATCCAACAGAAACATTTCATGTCTTTATAAACAGCACAGTGCTCTTATCTTTTCTGAGAAAAATAAAACACACAAAACAACAGATGTGCTGTATCTGAGAGCCTCTGTCTACACTGAGGTTCTAAAACCATTGAAAGGTGAAGGACTTGCTACTCTATTGATTTGGGACAGTGGCCAATAATGGTTGGGTGGTTATGTGCACAGGGCCAAGTAACAAGAGCTCAAAATTCAGTGTTTGATGAGGGATTAGGGATGTGAAAAATACAGGATTTGGGACAGTTCCATTTTTTATTGGTTCATACTCAGCCAAATATGACACATTTCAAGCCTGTGCCCTCAAGTGCACACAAAATGTAAAAATAATCTAATTTAATCCAGTGAGGAAAGATTTCCCAGCAGAAGAGGTGGCTTTTTGTGTATAATGAAGAAGAAACATGTAATGCTCATTGGACAAAATATTCCATTAGTAAGGAAGCAAAATAGTGCACAACAAAAGAACTTGTGCTTAGAAGCATTATTTGCAACATCAAATGTGTTCTTTCAGTGGAGTTCAACAATTTTAGCAATAACTTAGCACTGACTTGGCCGCAGAAAAGCTGCATAATCATAAATCAAACTACAATGTTGTTGAACAAAGCAGGCAAAAAAATAACAGTGGACCTTAGACAGCCCACAGGATTCATGCCAAAATTAGAAGGATGATGTAATGGATATTTTTTAAATAATCTGTTAGAATAAGCTGAATTTGGACAACTGCAGTTTGGACCAAGTACAAAATTATTTTCTTTCAGAATAATACCTGACATACAGTATAAAACAGAAACCAACTACAGACTCTACAGGGAATCTACTCTTACGGTTGTGAATGTTAAATTTGATGTCTGGTGTGGATTTTCATCTCAAAGACACTGACAGTGTGTCATAGCAGTTACAGTGAATGTCCTCCCTTGTCTAAGTGGATTTCCAGTGGATTGAGTGTGCTTTGGGCAGAGTTGCTGTTTTTGGTTTAACCCTTCTTTGATCACTGGTCCTGGAACTGTAATGCATTCATTACAGTACATTATTATTTATGACGTACATTATTTTACCATAAATTAAGCAATGTTCTACCAAATGTAAATGTTTGCATTATTTGGACAACCAAAATAATTTGTTTAGAGTCTCTGGCCTAGAATCACCATGCATGCCCAAACAACAAATCCATTTTCTTTGTGTCCTATTAAATTAGATCGCCTATGTCTAGAATCAGCCCTGCTCACAATGAAGTGAAGTTAGAAGTGAAGTTAAAAGTGAAGACATAGGCTTTGTCAGCTTTTGTCCGTTTTTTCTCAAACCCTTTGCTGAACACATAGAGCCAATTAAGCTGTCCTGAGGGTGCGAGCTGCTTCCTGCCGAGCCAGAATGTGTAATTTGTGAGATGCCTCCTGAATTATCTTCTCTTCTGCCGTACCCCAAAAAGAAAGGAGGCACCTGCATTCAGGTGCATAGCCCCTACCCCAACCCCCCTCTTTTCCACACCACCATTTTGTTGCATAAATGTACAAACGTTTGAACAAGATCAATTATAATCGAGGTGGAATCAGATTCCTCTCTGAACCATTGCCTTCTGTGTTAGGCATTACTTACTTATGGGTGGAAGCAGAGATTTTTAATGTGTTTCCTTAAGGAAGGATACAGGCTGACCTCCCCCACTCTCTCCTTCCTGCAGTCACACTGTAAATACAGTATTCATAGAGGAGAACAGCAGAGAAGGTAACAAAGCACAATCTGGGTTGTCTTGATTTTTTCAGTAGGGAATCAATCAATTCAGTTTACCAGTTGTGTAAGTGTGAGGGGCCATGGGGTGTAAAGTTCCAGGGCTGGTTTAAAAATGCTGTCCTGCATGGAAATCATACTCTTTTATCTGCCTTCATATTCATCTTTTCTGCCAAAATCTTCTCTGTTCTGCCCCCCATGCATATTCAATCCATCCCCCGCAAATGCCCCCCTCCACTCCTCTTACACCCCATATATAATTTGCATCATAATTCTGGTGCCACTATAATATGAAGCTTGAATTTTGTGTTTATATTAACAAGCAAACATGTTTGTGGATCATGTGAACCAAGCTTTCCCAACCATTAGATTCTAACCCACTCTACCCCCACCCACCACACCACCACACATGCAACCCTTTCCCTCACCAGGGGCTCCAGCTCTGAATGCTCGATGAGGCTGAACTCCGTGATGAAGTAGTAGTAGTGTTTGTAGCAGGTGTTGATGTGGGCCTCAGCACCCATGCTGCAGACGCTGTCGAAGTGGTGGATGTAGACATGAACAAAGACGCGGAACAGGCGGCTCAAGATCTTCTTGCAGACCTGCTGGAAGTTCTTCGGGAAGGGAACTCCTGGGAGAGCAAGAAAACCACTGTGATACTGGAATATTATTCGATTTAAAATCATGGTGAAGCCCATTCCTCCACAATTCAAATATGACTTTCATGATGTGAATTTTCAGATGTGAAATGTTTCTTACTTTGTTACACTTGGTGAAATGGTTACATTTAGGGGTCGAATTACCAAAGGTTTGCGTGTACAAAAACACATGTACTGTTACCACCCGCAAAAAAAACCATCCAAGGTGATCAACTAACGAGGTGTAAAGAGGATTGTGTGTGCTAAAATGGAAGAATACTTCCAGGTTGATTTCTCATTTTTGCGGGTTAGCCTGAATGAATATGCAAAATTGTGTGTTTCTATGTTATTTCGCGAAATAGTGGGAAGTGGTTATGGAGTGGTTATCCTTCCATTTTAGCACATAATTTTTTTTGCGGGTGGTAACAGTACACATGTTTTTGTACACGCAAACCTTTAGTAAATCAACCCCTAAATGTTGCCATTTCATCAATTTTAACAAAGTAAAACATTTTATATCTGGAAAATCACATCATGAACGTCATATTTGAATTGTGGAGGAATGGGCTTCACCTGTGTAAAGTGATTTACTAAGTCTGAAAGGAATTTTGGGAAAGGTATTTGTGGGTGCATTTTAGTACAAATGGAAAGCCGGTATTAAAAGACATGAAATCGATACGATGACGGCTGTCATTGTAGCAAGACACGTACAGGTGTGTTTGGAATACCCATAACTGAACGTTCTGAATGAATGCGTATCAATGGGGGCTAATTAACTGGCCCTTTCTAGCTAACGCTCAAAATACACAAGAAAAAAATTTGTGGATAGCCTACATAGGCTACATCATAAACAGTAAGAATTTTTTTTTAATCATGAAGCAAATCGTGTTACAGAATACAAGTATACTAGTATACTATACTATACAAGTATAAACTAGTATTTGAGTAAAACAAGCAATACAACATCTATTATAACAAACAGTGAATAAAAAGCTAATCAAAACTTTATAAAAAAATAAAAGCCATCATCCAATGAAAATGTGATTGTATATGACACTTACGGCATGAGTAGGCTTAGTGCTAGTAAGCATAATTATGATAATTTCAGTCCTGACAAACATCTGTAACTCCCGGCAGAAACTAATAGACATCCAGTGAAATAGTTTGTAATAAACCGCCAGCTAGTTCAGTGTAACAGTAGCCTATACCTACACTGTAAAACAAGTACCATAAAAACGGAAACATAACATTGCTGCCAGTTTTTCCACCGTTTTCTTACAGTATAACCATTCCAAACATGCAAAATCTCTTATTTAAATATGGCTGTTTGCGGCTGGAGTAATTCAAAGTGTGAAATGATAACGCGTACAAATACTTTGACTGCGCCCGCAAAATAACACTTAGTAAATCTACCCCTAAGAGTGTAAACATTTATTGTGTTTCCAGGGTATTTTACAACATAATCTGCAGTTGTGCACATCTGGCAGTTTATTCTATATCATTCTTATATGGTAGATTATGTACTCATAATATTTCCTTTGTTCTCTCAGTCATATAAAAAGTCAATTTTCATTTTTTTTGGATGAAGACTCATGGTCGATTTGTTTTAGTCCAGTGGTGCCCTATCTCTTTGAGACTCCTAGGCAGATGACAGACAGCTCCATTGTTTGACATTAAAATATCACAGAGAAGCACCTAAACAATTTGTTTCAAATGCCACCATCCCTGTTTAATTAACCTGTAGTTGGCCCCTGCAGAGGTATTCTGGGTGCTGCCAAAGGACAGACACCTAAAATATCGACCGTCTCTAAATATGTCTACTACAGTTATAACAAATCTAGAATATTGCTATCAGGTTAACTCTGTAACATGAAAACTATTTTCCTTGTCAATTAAACTGGGATTATAAATTAATTTTACAAAATGTACTATTATTTCTATAATTTCTAGTAATCTGTAATCCATTTATACTGCAGTATTCTTTCACTGAATTGACGGAAAGTAGATAGTTTGCTCTAAGGTGCTCTAGCTGTGTCTGACTAATGATATCTTCTCCATTGGAGACCTATGAGAGAAAAGCTATCATGGAGGCAGGTGGTCCTCATAAAAAAAAATTCATACTGAGTCTGACATCTTTCTCAAATTTCTGGCCACACATAAATAAATGAAGTGATTTATTGCCACCTACAGGATTTGACAAGAATATTCCACACACACACACACACACAAGCACACCACACGTACACATGCACACACACACACACAGCCGCATATTCATACCTTTGTGGGGACGTCCTGAACCTAACCCTAGCCCTAAATTTAACCCTAAACCTAACCCTTGTATACCTATCATTATTGGGACTTCCTAAATCTAACCCTAACCCTAAAGTAACCATAACCATAATTGTAACCCTAGCCCTAAACCCAACCCCTAACCCTAAAATTAACTTTTCCCGAGTCCCCACGAGGGAGCATTTGACAACCTTTTCTATCCTCATGGGGACATTTAGTCCCCATGAAGTAGGCTAAGCATGACCACACACAAACACACACACATACACACAATACTACTTTGACTGTAAGCCGGTACACAGGTAAACCCTGTTTTCAGTTTGCAAAACAAAATGATAGTTTTGTGAAATTATAAAGTTAATTGAGCAAAATATCCATTACATTGTTTATAGTGTTATCAGGTTTGCAGTATAAGTACGTAACATCTTAACATATATTTAAGAATATATTTGAAATATTTTACATTTTATATTTTAACACAGATTGGCATTGTGTCTTCATCATAAAGAAGTGGAAACCAACCCACCTACTCGCGTGGGGAAGATGTTCTCGTTGTTGATGAGCGTCTCTATCCAGTCCATCAGCAGGTTCATGTACTTGAGGGCTGGCAGCTTGGTGGGCTTCTTGTACAGGTTGCCGTCCTGCCAGCGGTACTCGTAACGCAGACCGCCCGACATGATTGGGCAGCTACGCTCAGTGCAGAACTCGCTGACCGTGCCGTAGATCAAGTTGATGCGGTTAAAGAAGTCCACCACGTGCACGGCGATCCAGTCATTGATGATCTCCCCCTCAGGCAGCTGCACTACCTTGCGTAGATCCAGGCCTGACTTCAGAGAGGCCTGGGCCTTCTTATATAACTCAAAGCGCTGGGTCCCTGGTTCAAACCTCTTCCGAGGCCGAAAGGTTTTGTCTTTGCTGAAGACTTGTCCAAGACAAAGTGCCATGCTTTTCTATTTTGAAAAGGGAAGAGGGACTTTTATAGGGTTTTGAGTGTTTTATAGGAACAAAGGTTGGTTTTTACTTTCAGAAGATAATGTTGCTCCAGCTGTAGGTGGCTCAGTCCCCGACGATTTCAGCCTCTTGAGTCTTCTGTGCCACAGAGTTTGGTAAGTCTAAAACACAGGTCGAGTAAATAGGGACTTCAATCTGTTGGAATACAGTAAAACCCAGAGCAATATCAGAGGCCTGTATTTCCAGTAAGAAACTAGACTGTTCTTTGAAACACTAGTGCATAATGAATGGAGGCAATTGGACAAAAAAATTAAATTAAATTAAGATTTAGGTCAGAATTGTTTTTAAAAGGTACAAAATACACAAGTACGTGAATAAACTTGAAAAGAATTTGAATAGCTGCTCAGAAAAAAAACAAGCCACAAAATATTCACTACTTGGCTTTCATTTGAGTATTTCCATTTTTTTCTGCTGAACATAAATAAAAATAGAGCATGCTGTGAGAGAAAGATTATTTTAAGAAAACCAAACTGAAGGACTGACCACTCCATAGACTAGAGTACACAAATATGGGTATTTTCTATATTCCCATACATAGTTTGAATCCCCATTATAGAAACCCGTTTCCTCCAGATGAATTAGTAAAATAGCTGGTTGAGACTACAGGAAACTGAGACTTTTCCGAACACCAACATTCAGAACAAAAGCGTAGACATGGGGTCTAGGGGCTCAGCAGTGGAGATTAGCACATGGGGTCGTAACCCTTTGGAGCTCTCCGTG
The DNA here is from genome assembly GCA_022702515.1 of Ilyophis sp. 1 JC-2022. Classification (NCBI taxonomy): domain Eukaryota; kingdom Metazoa; phylum Chordata; class Actinopteri; order Anguilliformes; family Synaphobranchidae; genus Ilyophis; species Ilyophis sp. 1 JC-2022. The sequence continues at coordinate 54,412,410 of CM040403.1, read as the reverse complement.
CACTTCCCTGTTTGAAAATAACTTCACAGTGTCAGTGAAGGAAGCTACTTATTCACTACTGCCTTTTCCTACTTCTTGTCATTTCTTCAGGCAAAAAAGTTTTATTAATTTGTCCCCCCAACAAAAATTTGAAATAAGTGCACCAAGGCAAGCAATAGGCCAGGTCTCGTTAAAATAAATAATACACTGGCATCTTTTGTTACACAAGTTTATGCACTCCTGGCACTCACCCCTATCAGATTTCCAGCTGTTCCCAAAACACTGACCAATTATCATTTTATAAAACCACATTCCACGCGCTCTGAATCCTCAGACTCTCCTTCCAATTCTACATCTCTCTCCCTCTCACAAACGTGAGAGAGGTTATTCTATTTGTTTACACAATGGTGCTCGTACGTCAGATGGAATTGAAGCCGATTACATTCTTCCTTGTCCTGTTGCATTAGACTGGATTCCAGGGTGAGGATTCAGGCTTTTGTCACAGCTGCGCACATCTGCAGTGGAGAGATAAGTAAAGCCAGAGTCCACAGCTCCTTCTCTGGCTCGGGGAGAGGGCCGTACCACTGCAAGCGCTTTCTCAGATGCTACGTTTTCTGCGACAAAAACGGGAATTTCTCCGCAATCTTTCACACTGTGAAGAGAGTATGGGTCTCAGATGAATTTGTGCAATTGATTTGATGATAAATTTGAATGTTAAATGACTCATTTGAACATGTTTATTTTGTTGTTATTTGTAGGCCCACACCATTACTACAATGTCCTCTATCAATTCAGGAGAGCACAGACTTGCATGTCTGTCCCTCCAGGTGTGTTACAGGCTTTTCCCTCTGATTACTCCGCACTAGCTGAGCTACACTGTCATCGTGTCAGAAAGACAGCTGATGGACCAGAGCAGTTGCTCTAGCACAATGAGGAAGAGAAAGCTGCTGACTAAAACCTAACCCCCCCCCCCCCGGGTGAAGTTATTGCCAATTGTACATTTATTGGTGGGACCCCTGGCCACAATCGACAGTGTAGCAGGGCATACAGGACAAGTACTATAGCTGGACGTGCCACCAGAGGTCACACAAAATATGTTTGATGACTCATAAAAGTATTGCGACAGATGCTCTCATAATAACAAGTTGCAGAGCACATAAGAGGAAAGCATTTATTAAATATAGGCACATATTACAATTTCAAACAAGCTTTCCAATACAGCAATTCATATATTACAAATTCAGGTATGACATTTACCAGCATATAAACAGAAATTAATTTTGACCAGGTTTGGCTGGTTTTCATTGGGTAAATCATCATACATAGTGCATAGGTCAACACAGACAGTGTGATTGACAGGACACTCATAGAAATAGCACCAACCCCAGAGTATACAAATATGTATGTAATAATATTGCTACTCAAAATGATCTATTAACAAAGATAATGACTTCCTAGAAAGCACAACTAATAAAAAAATAAAAGCCTTTACCATAAATGCATAATTTTCTAAATGTCACAAGACCTCGGGTAACACTATTCTCAGTTCAGTTTTCCTCCCAGGGCTGAAAATAGAATCCACTGTGATGTCAAACTGAAATTAGATCAGTGGTGATGGGGACAAGTAATTCAGTAAATTAAAGACATGCTGTACATCACTAAGATCACTAGAACAGCAGAGGGAAACTGGGCTTTATAGGTCAATGGTAGGGGAGCACAGAAAGCCAGTCAGTGCACAGGCTAAAGTGTTTAGCGCTTGGATCTCATGCCAGAGTGCACTTGGGAACTGCAAAAGCCATGGACTCAAGCTAAGAGTTCCCAGCCTTAGGGAAATCAATGCAACAGCAATTGATGTGGCTTTGAAATTAAATCAAAATTATGGAAGCTTGGTGTTCACCGCTCAACCCATAGAGAGTTGCCATTCTAAAGTAAAGTCTCAGTTTGGCAATGAAAATTAAAACTCATTTATCAACCTGCTTCTATATAATTGACAAGGGCACGCACACACACACATATACACACACACACATGCACACACACACACACACACACACACACACTCACTTGTGTACACACAAGGTAGTCAAGGGGGAACATTATGACTCTGTGTGCTGGGCCACATGAACAGATTTGTTTTGGTATTTGTGGTATTAATAAAAATAGAAGTTAAAGCCACAAAATCAGACCCAGCAATTAGACACCGTCCTTGAAGGCAGGGAAATAACAAATTCATTACAGTAAATTAGAATAAATTGAAATGGAAATTTTAATAAAATACTGAATAAAGATTGAAACACCACAGATGTGCCAAAATTCATGCTCACATCCTCAAAGTCCATCTGCAGAGGTAGTGATAGAGATAGCGGTTTGGAATGGGTATGCAAATGAGATCTCTGACACATACAGCAATTAGCTGTGATTACCTGGGGCCCATAATCGTGGCATACATTTCAATTGAATAGATAGATCCTCCATGAACAGATGTTGACATTTTCTTTCCTGACAAATGACAGAATTTTTGCATCACCAGAAATAAGTGCTTGAGAAAATGACTTGATTATCATTGAGATGAACCCCAATCATCGGCCAAAAGGTTAGGAGGGATGTAGCAAACCGCGAGGGGGATTGTGATGAGTGCAATATATGGCCAGTGACGTGGCTCATCGGTCAATTTTAGTTGGAACCTCAATGGGAACACGGGAAGCCTTGACCAATGGGTCACCATAGAGGCTCCACTAAAAATGCAGCTGCATAGATGGTGGGCAGAAGCAAATGGCTTAAGTCACTATTGATTACCTTGGTTATAAGCAAATATGATTTGATGGTATGATGAAATTTGATGGTACTGTTGGCCATTAATAATTCATAATGGGGTGAGCTGGTTGTTAAATACCATATAGTGAAAACCAGTGTGAAGGCATCAATATCCGCATATGCGTCCTGTCTTTTTACACTGGGCCATTCTCAGCACTTCCTGTCTTTGTCCCTACAGAACAGTCCTCTTCTGCTCTCGCTGACATTTGCGTGACATCTGTAAAGTGCCGAGCAACACTGACGCAAAGACATCTGGACTGGAAATCCCATGCAATTAGGCTATTGCACATCCACACATGGGCTAGCTTTCCTTGATCTTCGATAGAGGGGGGGCGGGGTTTACATGGCGCCCTCAACCAAAACAAGCCATATCAAAAGGTGCCTGCTTCTCTTACTTCTCAAGACGGCCTGCTGGAAGGCTGTAATCCATCTTCTCTGCAGACACCTTGATTGTGCTTCATCTGTGCAGTCTAAACAAATTGCCCCTATGTCTCCCTCAGCTGACTGCTGTGATTTGTTGCTGTATCAGGTGTCTGAGAAACGTTCCATTGGCCGACTGAACGTGGTCTCCCAGGGGTCCACCTTTCCATCACGTTATGAGCCAGAAGGCGGTCTGTGTGGTGCAGCCACTGGACAGATGACCACATCATGAAAGAGGGACACGGGGTGCTGAGGTTAAACCAATCTGCACCTGGGTCACTCAAAGTCAACCAACACCACTTCAGTCAGAACGATATCCACAGGGTAAGTCCCACCCCCTCTTCCCCCGAGCGTCTGACTAAGAACCAGATCAGGTTTGCCTCAGCAAGTAACAGAAATAGTGAAAACAAAAGCAAATGGAGGGAAGTTTAACTGCCACAATCTTCTCATAATTTATGTGTCTCAGCGGCTTCAGACTAGAGCATGTCTGGTCACGTTCGGGGGGAAGGGACAGACAGTCACGATATTTATGGAAACCCCAGGAATTTTCTGACACTAGAAATCAGAGAGCTACTCATTTAAAATTCCATACCCAAGTTCTAAAACAAAACTCTAAACACAGAAGAGAAGAAAAGTCAGCAATATGCACCACTGAAACAGAGGGAGAGAAGAGTAACTATAAGTTTTCATACAGTACCTGGTGAGAATCCCACTGTGGATGGCTTGGAATGCAGTGGAGAATCGTGGGAAGGCCCGCTTCTCAACTTTCACTCCCGACTGACAGGAATCCAGCACGATCAGCTCAGTCCCCTCCGGTTCTTGTGGACACTCCCTCCTTACCACATGCCAGCAGTCCCAGAGTCTTTAACTTTACTCCCCAGAAAAAAAAGCACAATGGAAAAAAAGTTGTTTGGCTTTTTTTCCCTAAGAGTGATGTCACATCCTGTTATTTTTTTCCTGGCACACCCCTGCTATCTGTGTGCATATATGCATGTGTGCATGTGCTTGAGAGAACTGGAAGTGGAAGCAGGAGGTTCCTCTTATGTGGGGTTGGGAGGCTGAACTAAAGTCTCTCTCCGCCCCCCTCTTGACCACACCCCCATTGATTGTCTCATGCCCTCTGTGGAGCCGTCCCACATCCTGTCTCTCTCAGGGCCCTGTCAGACAGAAAGAGAACAGGCATGTCACATTGATACACAATCAACAGTTATCGTTTGCTCTCTCTTTTACTAGCAAGACGCCTTTCACAAATATTTCTGCCGTCAATAGTGTTGTGAATTATTCAATTATTATCCTGAAAACAGGATCACATGATCAGAGAATGAATAGAGAAATGTTGAATGAATAGAATAATCAGTCAGAATACAGTTTGAAATTGTTGTTACAAAACTGAAATTAAAAGTATTTATTAATTTTGGCCTTGTTACCCGAATGCCTCAATACTGAGAGCCAACTAAAACACGTTTCTCACAAAAATAAATGTGTTTGAACTAAGTCAGCAGCAAAATGGTTAGGAGCTGACAAAATATCGCCATATGTCTTTTGAGATATATTTGTGAGGTGAATGCTTACTTTTTATAGAATGCATTGTCCTCTTTTAATGCTGTAGAGGCCTTCTTGATAATGAGAGCCTTTGGTGTTTGTTCTACCTGGTCAGCAACCAGCTGTACTGCACTGATTCCATTCTTTACTAGACAAGTGATAAACTGCATACTGGTGATAAGGGCCTGCCTTGCTGGATGATGAGATAAATAAAAGTCTGTTTAGATATTCAACTGGGGACTTCAATTAACAAACACACTTTATCGAGTTCCACTGGGTCAAATGTTTTGTTAAAAAAAGAACACTGATAGCAACCATGCATATCCATGTACTATGGAGTTGAATGCTCATTTCAAACTAAAAATGATCTATCCATAGTACGTTATAATGATTTATATCATTTTACACAGTCAAAACAGTGTGACAAGCTAAACAAATGACTGGTGATATTTATATTTAAAAGGTCATTAAAACAATTAATGGCAGTCATAGTACAGTATACTTTCATTGGATTAGTTCAGGATTTATACAAAATGAATAAAGAACTCAGGCCAAAAATTACAACTCATTATGACACCCAGGAGCAAAATGATGTTTAGAACATTAGAACAAATATTTTAAGTGGTCTTCCATATATTAACCAAATCTGACTGATTATAAGTGTTTGATTCTCACAGAACTGATACGTCCAGTTGTGTGTGCTCTACCTTTTTATTACAGATTCTAGTTGAGTGTGCTGTTGCTCAATCAATGACCATAAAGTTATATGCTGTTGGTTTCAGTGGTTATGCAGTCAAGTGAGTGAACAGTTTTGCATTTACCCATACCAGGAAGCTCTGTGTAAACTGTTCTGTGATTGTGCTTGATGAGAAGGTCATTAGAAAAAGAGTGTTGATGCTAAAGGCTGTCTTCCTGTGGCGCAGGTAATGATAGAACGCATTGATTTGTGACGTACGTGGTCATTGTTTATAAACTTCAGATTGTCAGTTCTTCTTAATCTCGGTCCTCTGGACCCCTAGGTATGCTGGTTTTGGCTACAGTCAATCTCTTGCTTAATTAAGGTTGTTGCACACAAGTGTTTAATTTTTTTCTTAAACTTATTAACACAATGCAGGTTTGGCTCTTTATTATTTGCGTTGTCTTTGAATTATTCATTATCTACCAAATGGTTAGTTTGAGTGGCCAGGTGTCCACAATTTCACCCATTAGAAGCCTATTTATTCACCTCAGTCTTAATTTGATCAGTTTAAAATAATTATTACCTTCTTTATGTAATCGTTTCCAATATAGCAGAATACGCACTATGTGTATATGGCACTTCTAGTCTTCATGGCATGCATAACTATTTCTGACATGATGTGGCCTAAAAGGGCAAATAATCCCGTAACATGAAAAGCGTAATTAAGAAAAATGAACAGCTTGTTAAAATTCTGGGATTGCAATTGTGGTTGTAATGAACACCAGCCTGCACAGGGGTCCCCAGGACCAGATTTGAGAACCATTATGTGGGGCAATAAATATCTTTTGTGATTGCAGTTATTGTCTGCATCATTACACTGCACTATCTAGCAGTGCTTGTGATTTGGATTACATTTTTTAACAACAGCCATCAACCTCAGTTCTGTTTCAATCATGATTTCATTTGCTGTCATTTACAAACTGAAGAATAAAGTGTCATCAAAATTCAAGCAAAATGTGCCAATATGGAATAAAAATGACAAAAACAAAACAAGGCAAACTCAAGCCTAAGGCCTAAGATACAGTATAGCAACATTATGTGGGAGTAATGGCAGACATACATTAAATTGTATCAATGAATTTAAATGAATATTGGTATTCGTGTTTTTTAAATATTTTTGAAAACTTTAAAATCTTTTTTATATTTGCACACACATGTACAAGTTGTGAGGAAGAGACAAATCAGGAGAATGAAAAATGTGTACAAAATTGTACCACCAGAGGGCAGCCAAAACTAAGATTACTTTAGTACCATTTTTCTTTTGTATTATTCTGTCTGTTCAGATTGTTTAGATTTAGATAAAATGAAATAAAGTCGCTATTAAGAGACACAAAGAGCTCCCTGTGAAGAATTGATGTGAAGTTTTCATTGGAAATTGACGACCAACTGAACCTATACCAAGACAGTTTCAGTACACATTAAAACAAAAGAACAGTTGCTACAGCTTGTCTATCAATCCTTAAAACTTAAAGGAGATGCAAAGGAATGGGAAATATTTTTTTTACATTTCCCCAAAAAGGTTACTCTGGTTGAAGATTGAGATAGTGGCTTATTCTCCAGGTAAACGTTCCTCAAGGCAGATACAGCAGAAAATTAAACTAGACAGTCCATTTGTCTTGCACTTTGACCTACATCCTGTCTGCTTTCTCTTTCGTTGTTCCACTCCAAAGTAATATGTTTCACTGATTCTCCCACTCCTTAGTATGATAGGCATTTTAATGTACCTAAAAAAAGATCACTGTAAACTACTGCTAGAATTTGCAAACTACTTCTCATATTGAATCATTTAGGACTATAAAACTATTCATATACATATGCACAATCCATAGGTTTTCTTATAAATACGAGTTAGGAGTGGACTACACTTCATAAGTCATGTCTTTCACAGCTCTGGGAGTTTAACCGTCTCTCTGGCAAATTGCATAAACATATTATGTAATAATATATAGTAGTGGATAGTGCTGGGAACTAGATATGTGGGTTTTTAACCTTCATCTCTGATGCCTGCACTGAGAATTCAACTTTTACCAGACATTACCAAACAATTATAATGTTGAAAACATAAAGATTTTAAAAACTAATATGACTGTTTGAATTTATTTACCTAAACTCAAATAAATGAACCCTACACATATGTCAGTTCATAATGCAGAAAATAGATCATGTGTTTTATGTCAAGCAATCATGTTTATATGTAAAATAATGACTGATTTTAGCCTAAACAAACATATTGTTATCAATGAACAACCAACACCACTGGGTCAGGTTATAAAATTGTTTATTTTAATTTTGTACAGTTCAAATGAAATTCTCACTGCAATGGAATTGCTATAATAATGTTTTTCAATGTAAATTGCTAAAGAGCGGTAATAATTTAATATCTTTGCTTAACAAATTTTAAAAGTAAGTTTAAATGTATGTCTTCCCATTCTGATTTTTTTCTTTTCATATACTTGAATAATATTTCCTTTTTTAAAATATATGTTTCATAATATGACCCCACAGCCAGAACATTGTTAAAAACATAAATTAACAAAAATATAATACAAAAAAAAACCACTTTGCATTTAGGCTACATTACTGGGGCATTCCAGAGTGATTAAACATCTGTTGCAATGTAGCCTATGGTTTTCATGTTTTCAATTCCTGTAGTTTTCCCGATTTTCCATGTAATCTTGCGAGTTTAGTGATGCAATAATCCATGAATCAAGGTATTACTCAAGACACATGCCATTTCAGCATTGTCTGCTGTCATCTCAACTCCACCTTTTTTTCTACCGCTTCGCCCTGTTTCTTAGGGTTGGGTCATTTCCACTCATAAGAGAAAGGAGGCGGGTCATTGGCAGCCCCATAGTCCTTGTGCGAATATTTCTGTCTCTCCGAACTATCTGATCAACTCTTGATGTGTTTTCAGGTGGGTATAAACATATATAACAGAAGGGATATTTTTTCCCGCAATAGCGATGTGCTAGCCTAAGTCTCAGGTCTATTTGTTAGTCAAAAAGCGTAGCCTAGCCGTTACTGTACGAAAGACAATGGAGTAACTAGATCTCCGCCTTTGAGGAGGTTTTTCTTGCTATAACGTGCAACGTTCCTTGTGCTACGATGCTCATGTGTTCGTCTCTCAATTAAGAGTTTACACTAAACGGACAACATATGAGTAAAGTTTACGAAAGATTTAAGACGTCAGGCGGAACTGGCATGTAGCCTATGGGAAAAGATAGCTCGCGCCACAGTTAGCAATGTGCGATTAGCAATCTAATAGCAATTTTTAAATTGAAGTGAATTTCTGGATATACAAATACACAATCTGTTTGGCAAGAAGATTATACAACTTTATATTTGGTTATCATTCTCGGCGCTACTCTACTTTTGTGATTTAGGTAGCCTAACTACCTCTAACATGCTCTTCATCGTGACAGGAAATGCATGCTGCTATGGAACTTTTCAAGAAAGTTTTTTTTTTAATTGACGTTCGCGCAACTATGACAAATCTTTATGAGATTTTTGTTAAAAAAATATTTACATTAAGATTATATTCTTACTTTAAGTACATTCCTTAAATATACAAAATATTGATACTAGCATAACGCCCAGAATAAGCACTAAGGAATTCCAGTTGTTCCTTTTTCGTAATGCGATCATATCCCATTGAAAGGAAACCTGTTTTGGAACAAAGCTATGTATCCGTGTCTCATGTTTCCCTCCAAATTAGTCTTTCCTTTCATTTTCACACCCATCTCTCTCTCGGTGTAATTTCATTGCTAGCTATTGAACCAGCAGTGCTAATCTCTCTGCACCATTCTGAAAATAGACTAGTGGTAATGATTGAAATTGTCATTCAAGGGGGACTGTTTTAAATGTAAGGCTGGGCAGGAAATTACGATGAGTGACTATACAATGCCAAAAGCTTCTGTGGCATGAAGTAACGGGGATGATGATGATGGTTGGAGCATGGGACGTACGGCCAACACTATTTACTGGAAAATCTATTTGAGGCTTTGCTGTGTGTCCCACTTTCAAATGTGGTTAATTGGTACAGCAGTTTGTTTCTTGGCGCTACAGAGGAAGTCTGATGGTTTCTGTTTCAAGCTTCAATCTTTCAGGAAGTGGGTGGGTGCTACCTATTAATACTGGCTTTGTTATTTCACCTACAGAAGATCAGTAAACAGTCCAGAGGAAAAGGAGCATCTACTAGTGGAGCAAGCTCAAGTTATATCTGCTAGTTTTTGGTGAGTGTGAGGTCTTAAGGTCAGCCTATTGAAATTATACCATAAACTTCAACTCTGAGCACATACTTCATAATTTTATACAGGGTTGTTTTTCACTGTCAGTCTATATCCAACTGGAAGCCTAGTGAAGGCTGTCAACCAAAATGAATAAGTAGTAATGATGATGATTTTGTGGTTAAATAATATGTATGTTGCATTGTACTGAGTTTTGCTATGGTTATTAGATTACAGTGCGGTGTATGAACATACCAGGACCTAGAACATCGAAGTTTAATGTGTTGTGTTTAGACTTGATAGGTGAAAAACCACTACAAGGTTAAGCCTGCTACTTCTCTGCTCATTTACATGCAGAACTGTTTGCAGAGCTGATCGGATTGAGATACCTCTATGCACCTAAGGCTAGTTTGTGACTGTGTAATGGCAGGTGTGCTCTGTTACCTGTAGGGAGGGTGTCCTTGAAGCCTTTGAAACCATAGCAATGTTGTTTTCACTTTTGTACACACAATACAGAAGTGAAGACCGAAGGTGAAAGGTTCAGTGTTTAAACATTGTATAATTTACCCTGGAAAGTTGTACAATTGGATACAGAAATGGAGGATCCATTCTTTCTCATATTTCAGTGGTTTTTAAGAGACTGGGTGGATATACAGTTTTTTGAATATATATTGTGATTTAATTTGGCACATGTTCTTTTTCATAAAGATGTATACATTTAGTACAAACGGTGTATATTCAAATAGACTACAGTGATTGTATGAATTGATTTTTTCAAAGGACAATGGGCCTCATTCACCAACCATTCCACAAACAAATTTGTTCTTAAGACTTTCTTTAAAACATTTTGATAAACATTCTAACATTTACCAATGTTTTCTTGATTTGGATTTTTTCTTGGGTTCAACAGAAGCTCAGAACACAAACATCAGTTAACATTGAAATGTTTGTAAAAAATGTTTTAAAGTCTTAAGTCTTAAGAAGAAATTTGTTCATAGAGTGATTGGTGAATGAGGCCCAATGTGGAAGTAGGTCTGTGATGAAAGGCTAACAACCTCACCCACTTCTTATTATTCATCAACTAGTAGGCTAGTGGAGTGTTTAGCAGGAGTTGCAGCATTTCTCATGTCAGATATAACAAAGAAAAGCTGTATTCAAACATTAAAGGCTGAATGAGTTGGGTAAGCTCTGAGTTCACATTGGGATTGGTGTTCATGTCTGTTGTTGTGACAGTGACATCTTAATGAAAGCATTTGATGTAGGATTGCTCTGAGGCAGAAGCATGGAGATATCAGAGGAGTGAGAAAAATTTACAGTAAGAGGCCAGTGGAAGGTTTTGCCTTCCTTGGCTGTGCCACAGATGTTCTTTTATACTCTAGTGTGATCTTACTGTTAGTACTGTATAAACTGTTGCAAACATTAATACCATATTTAAGGATCAACATATCTGTACAGTTTGCTCAATATAGTATAGGCCATCAGTATATTCCTCTCCATAAGTAAAGTGGTATTTTATCTTATGTTGCAAGGTATTAGTTCTGCAACCAATGCATGTGACTTCCATATATCCTATTTTCACAACTCTCAGAATTTCCGAACAATTAATTGCTCAAATGAACAAAAAAGGAGAAGAAATCAGGGGATACTTGTAGCACATGACATATACCAAACATGAAAACATGAATGGTGGCTGAAGAAGAAAAATGCTGTTTTTGACATAATATGCTTGCTGAAACTGGCCAATGGGATGTTGAAGGCAGTGTTACTTAGGCAGGGTTGTAACTTAAAACATTTTGGTGTGTACTAGTTGATAATGTCATGTCAATGTGAATACATTCCAACCAAAGATGGCTAAATGCAGATTAGCCCAAGGTTTTGTAGTGTTCTGTCTTGCATTCCAGCTGCTGTTGAAATGTCTTCCTGTCCTGGTACAACATGTTCCTGATTGAAATCATTTTTAAATTGACATTCACATTGATTATTTTTATCATTTTTCCCCACATTGGGTTTATACATCAGAAAACGTAGGCTACCTTTATTTCATTATTTTATTTTGAGGGAGTCCGTTATGTTCCCCATATTTTCTCCTTGAAAGAAGGTTATTTTTGTCTTTATTTTTCTACTTTTTCTGTCTTGAGTGATAGATCTAAAAAAAAATTCTGATAAAAGAATGCCAGTACCACCTATCTTCTCTTGGTATTTCTCTAGACCTGGGGTTATACGCATCCTAAGATACTTTGAAAAGTGTTTCCTTTTTTGGCCTTCGTATTAGCTATTTATTATTTAATTATGGTGTGTTTGTCCGTTTTTAAGAGACCTCCTGTGAAGCCTACCCCTATTTTCAGAATTGTTCCTCTTGCATGTATTTCTTTTTCACAGTATATCACCAAGATCTTGCATAGTTTCCTGTAAGGACTCCTTTAAAAGAAAACAAACATTAAATATTTTTCAAAAAAAAAAAAGTTGTAGATGGAAGTAACAGGATCTTATAATGTTCTGATAATGTTCTCCTGAATCTCAGGATTTATAAGTAGGTTAACCCCCTCTTAAGTACATAGCAATGAAAGCTATCTACTCTGAGTAAACTGCTTAGATCTTTGGTTTATAACTGAAGGTTTACATTATAATTCTAAGCTTATCAACGAGTTGCTCATTATTTCAGTGAGTGTAATTCAAATACTTGAGTTATTTTAGTGGTTAATTTCCACTAAAACGAACTATTGTGGGAGACTAGATAAACATTTTCTCTAGTTGGCCATACTTAAATTAGGATTTGATATGGCCTTGTCACTACCATTGCTGTTTCTTGCTTTTAATGTAATATTAAGATACAATATAAATGTGAAGTAAATTCAGTGGAACACATATTAACAAGTTCAAGATGGTATTTGTTAGGTATTACTTTGACAGCTCTAGAATTTCAGACTGACTTTTCATCGTGGGAAATGTCAGTGCATAATCTGGAGACTTGCATAGATAGTAACAATGTATGGCACCTCAAATATGAAGTTTAGATAGCATGCCAATTTTTAGACAATGGGCAAATGTGGAAGTCCTCAAACTGCATAGGCTCAATCAAATGGGCGTTTGCCCAATTGCTCCCTCAAGGCACCGGCCATACTCGGATCTGGCAGGACCGGGGATCGAACCCCTGATCCTCAGGGCGCAACCGCACAGGCAAGGTCTGCCCCTTAGGCCGCTGCACCACCAGACTGCTCTCAGTGACGTTTTTCTAGTATACACTTTCCAACTGCAGAATTATTTATTAGTAACGTGTTTTATGGCCACCAATGTTATCTGTAGCTATGTCTCAGCTGTTGTCAGGGGTATATTTCAGGCCCAGAGAGCCTGATTACATTCACTGACCTTGTGTTTTTGTAACTAATCAAATGGATGAGGTCCTGGCCATATTCTGCCCTATGCGCTGTTGTGTTTGGCCTGAAAGTGGCTTCATGGCGGTGAGGTGGCATCACATACCAGTTATCAAAGCGTTTAGATGCCTGCCCCCTCAGCCTCAGGGCTGTTCACTGTGCTGTGGTTAGCTGTGGGGTCCGGCTTCTTGGCTTGGCACACTAGGCCTTTCCAAATGTCAAATTCATTTGAAAACTGAATAAAAGGGCATTTTCTTTTCCAGAGTGAGAGTAACTCATGTGAAAAAAACACTGATGGTGTTTCTGTGAACAGAATTCACTTGGGTAAGCCAAAGAGTCCAATGTACAGGGTATTTATAGGGGCTCTCAATAAACAAACTGTTCTCCATGAAATCTCATGGGGAGAAAAACAATTTGGATAGAGACAGTCCCAGTGGAAATTCCTTGGATTGTTTACAAGGCATCCAGGTACATTAATTGATTGTCTAAAAATATTGTTTCAGATTTTTCTGTTACAAGGCAGAGATTTTATCCAACTCAAAATATTTTCAAATATGGTAATGTAGGCCTCTTTCCATAGATGTGAAACCGCCCACTTATGAGACTAGGTGCTGGCAGTAGCATTGTGTGGAATGTACTAAGGCTCTTAGCCATCTGGCAGTAGTCTTGTCAACACAGTTCTAGAATTCCAACAATGCCATTGTCATTCCCATCAAGACATTGATGTGTGTGCCCCAGAGAATGGGTAATTCCCATTATGTTTGATCAGATAAAATTTAACTAGTATTAACACACGGTAAATATAGTGTCATGTGGGAGAGGAGTTCCTAAGTTTTTGTCTTGCAATAACTCTGCTATTCTGTCCCTTGAGGTAAAGAGAGGTTTATCATGGAGCAGAGCTATAAATTATAGACTTTGTTAGTGTGCAGCATTCTTTCAGCTGATCCAATCATGTTTGTGCCTCCTAATTTCTTCTCATCTGCTACTTCAGTGAATGAAGAAAGTTGGAAATTGGACCAATTGAATTTGTGTTGTCATGGGGCCCCACTTCCAGACATCACCCACCTGATTATCTGTTTAACAGCAATGAAAGGGAAAACAAAGTTTTTAGGAGTGGATTTGACGTTGAATTGTGTGTCACTGGCACATGCGAGTAAGTCTTTTGTCACTGTTGGTCACGGTAAGGACAGGCTGGCCTTTGCCATGTTTCACAATGCAGAGCAATGATAGCCCCTCTGTCTGTGAGTGAGGAACCAGGGTGGCATCGCTGCTGTGTGGCACTGCCCTGGAGATGCAGTTGGAACACAAAGGAATACTACAGCCACAGCTGTGTGGGCTGTTGGGGTGGATGCCAGCAGCTGATTGGTGGAGACGGCTGTGGCCTGAGACTGCACTCTAATGGGTTGGGTGTCTTATGGAAATCCATCCAGCAGCTGTAGCTCTCTCTCTCCCACCCTTTCTCCCCCTCTCCCTTTCTCTTTTTCATTCCCTTTCTCTGAATCTCTTCTCTGGTCTTGTCCTGTGTGCAGGAATGCAGAGGCTCTTAATTGAGAGTTTACAAATATCATTGTTTCTTCCCTTGTTAATCTTCGGACATTTTGAAAACCAGTTGGTTGTTTATAAATACTTGCAAATCCCAGAGTTGGACAAAATCAAAAATCTAATCAAACAGGAAAATTGAATACCTAAAGCTTTTATGAATAATATTATGTTGATCTTTAATATCTCAAATGCCCTTTTACGGATTAACCAAAAAGGATTCAAACCACTGTATAAACATGAATAAATCTGGACACATGATAGCAGCATCAAACTGAATTCATAGAACTGCATTCCTCTTGTTAATGTGCAATACCGAATAAATCGTGCTGAATGTTTTTTCCCTTTTCCTATGAATTCAGTTTTCTGTTTATCATAGACCCACATTATCAATAAAGCTCACAATCGAATTGGTGTCAAATTATTCTTGAACCATTTTAATGAAAGCAATTTAGATTTACTTGGTGAAATTATTTTTAATTGATACATGTTTTTAGAATGTTTGAACCAATTATGCTTATGCGGAGATATGACATCAGGAGTTGTAGCATCGCTGTTGATTTAGTTAAAATAGACCATAAAGCAGTCTTGCATCTCCACTGTACTGCGGCAGTGTCATTATCTGTTCTCGGGTCAGTGGGAGGACCAGGGAGCTGTAGCAATAATATGCTGTTCACTAGCTTTAGTTAATGGTTAGCTGATTCCATGGAGAGCCTGTGCAGTGATGTGTTCACTTGTGCGCTTGGTTTTACGCAACTTCTTTCCTCTAACTTTCCCTGCTGGCACTCTAGGGAAGATGCCAGCAGCTTGGCAGGGCACCTTTTACAGACCCCTTTACTCTCCTGCTGTACTGTACTTCTGCTGTGATTCTTTAGTCACTGAACAGGGCATTAACACTGATGGATCATGTCCAACCCATAGGCTATACCTATATTATATCAGTGCTTCCCAAACCTCCCCTTGGGGACCCCCAGCCAGACCCAGGTATTTGATTGTGTTCCATCTCAAGCACACCAGATGCAACTAATCAAGGGCTTATGACAGGTGTGCTTCAGAGGGAACACATCCAATGCTTGGATCCGGCTGGGAGAGGAGAATTGAGGAGATTGAGGAGAATCTCAGAAACCACTGTCTTATATCAACCCAGGGGTCTGCCTGCAAACATGTTCCTTAAGTGTTGGCATTGTGCATTTTTTTGTCATTTTGGTTTTTTTATACATGAAAGGTCTGATCTGACTCTATGTACTGTAAGAGCTCTATAACTCAAGAACAAATAAAAGGTGGTTCAAAACCCCAAATGATAAAACCATAATGCTCACTGGTAAAAGGCAAATAGAAGCAGTTTGTATAAGTGCCTCTAAGTGAAGGAATGAAAGAAGGAAGCTTGGTCTCAGCAGATTCTCTACATCTCAGTTATAATCTTTTGGTTCTGGAAATATTATGTAGTTATTGCATTTATAATTTACTTTTGTTCATGTAATATTATTTATTATTCTATTGTTCTACACAAGGTTACTGAGGATTACTATTGTTCATTGCAATGTGCCTTTGGAAACAGTAGTTTGAATGTTTGAAGTGAAAGCTAAAATTCACATGTCTTGCTGTTACACTGAAGCAATACATAAATGCAGGCAAAATGACCAGTGCAAGAATAATTAGAAGAAGTAATCTGTCACACTGATATTAATTATAGCTTATAGAGTGTTCTGTTGGGTGTGGTAGTAACTGTGCATTTGCAGTACAAATGTTTCCATGTACTGTATGTGCAGTAATATTTACAGATGAGTGTGTGGCAGAGGGACATTGGCGTATCTCAGTCTTTAAGCTATGCTAACAGAGTTGTTGAAAGAATGCAATATGAATAGTATGTTGAGAACGGGTAGTGCATGCTCATAGATATAAACATTTGTGTTGTAAGGGCATGCATACCAGAGTAAATACCATTCATCGTATACTATTGCATAACAAGGATGATCTACCTGCCTGCAGGAATCTAGCTCTGGTCTAAATGTGGCCCAACTACGTGTCCTCATTGTTACCTCTAATGTTTATTTCATTCAAGAAGCTTCGAGAAGCCTATATTTAAATTTAGCTAAGCATCTCTTTACCTCATTGTACTTTGTAATAGTTCATCAAACAAGATAACTTATCTCCCTTAATAAAAATGTCATCAGAAAAGATATATATTTCACATGGTTAATTTGCTTGAAGCCAGTTAGTAACTGGCTTCAAGCAAATTGGATTGAACTGCACCTAGGAATAAATTAACATTTGTCACTGACATTGACTGAAATTAAAATATTGATATTTTTTCATAAATAGTTTAACAAGTTTAGAAATCACCTAAATAAGCTAGCCAAACTGAGAGAAAAACTGATTGAATGTAGGCCTGTGTGACTGCACAGGCAGCATGTTTTGGTTGCTTATGGTTGTGATAACCTTGGAAATTCTGTTTGGTCCTGTCAGTAACATCGCAGCTGCAGTATTGAAATCTGATATGATAGTTACAGAAAACAATTGCTATAGTGTTTAGCTTTCAGTCCACAAAGACGCCATGTCACATTGTAATGGCGTTGGAAATGTAGGCCGCAGGGCTAGGCGGTGAACGGCTAAAAGTTCACAACCTTTGCAAAATTGTCTCACATGCTAACATACTGAGGAAAAACAGGAAACAGATATTCTGGAACCAAAGGAAACACAAGCTCAAAAAAATATGTCAGTGCCTCACCCCAAGAGAGGCTGTGGCTTGGGTGAATGAGTAAACCCCCCCCTGCCCCACCACCACGCCACCACTCCCTACTCCCATGTCACTTGCTTCAGAAGGATTATTTCATAAGCATTATCATGCAGGTACAAGCATGCAGTTGGCCTGTTAATATGCTGTGGAAATGTTTAAAATGTTTAGTCTCTGGGCCAAAGAGCACTCTGAGAAATTGAGCAACCAGCAGCAGGCGAATGAATGAAACGTTGAGTGCGCTGTGAGCAGTTGGCTCTGTCAGGCTGGAGTCAACTTGGCTGTTGTGAAAGGTGGCTTGATAAGGTTTTACGTCAAGCCACCGTGACCCTACCGCTGCGGTAGACGGCAAAATAAGAATATTTTATATTCCGACGTCAAGTTTGTCCTGCTGTCTGCGATTTTACCGTCGACTGCCGTCTTGCCGTCGTCGTCTCATTGAAAACAATGGCATCCGGTTTCGTCCTGCCGTCTACCGCCCACTGTGTGAATGGCCCGTAAGTGAGCATACTTTATTGCCTTGAGGTAAGGACACTAACTAATTTAGCAATATGTGTCAATTTTATTTATGCGGAATGGTGAATTATTATTCGACTGAGAAATGAGTTTCAGTTCCTCTTTAACATTTTATAAAGTGATAATGTGCATGTTAACATAACCAAGCCCGTTGCAAAACCCCTACAACAAATGCATTGTGACAAGCATGGGATTTTCAATTTCTGAGGGGAGGTACCTGGCCATGATATGAGTCCAAATGATGGTGAAATATGTTCGTTAGTTGCTCTGTGCTCCCCTGGGCAGTGGCTCTCCCAGAAATTTTTCATTGGGGTGGCCAGATGGGGCCACTGAAAATCTTGGGGTGGCACACCAAAACCAAAAGCCATAACTGAATTTCAGGAATTCTATTATGTTGTTGTAGTATATAGGCTAGTTGAAAACTATGTCAATATGAGTGTAAGGGATCTCTATGCCCAGAGACACAGAGGAAGTATTGGAGGTCCCGGTGCGACAGATGAGGACTCTAAAAGTGTTCTAGCGAACCCCACTAAAACGGACAATAATCCGTAGTGGATGGGGAAAATAAGGAGAACACAAATAACCTTGCGATAAAAAGCGAGGAACTTGACATCCGAGCAAAACAAAAGAAATAAGCAGTTACGATTATCTAACTCCCATTGTGGAGTGAACAAAAAGAAAGGAAGGAGAAAAATAAAATAACCCTAAACCTTAGGGCGAGAGCACTTGTAGGTTTGAGTGGGAAACAAAGAAACCAAAACTTCTGCTCTGAAATAAGAGAGCGAAAGAGCGCACTTTACTTTTTATAAATTGTACTGCTAATAAGTCCCGCGTTGAGAAACAAAGCGGTCGATAGCACGCACAACTCCTATACCTTTACCGGCTAGAATGTTACATGAAATAACATGGAAGCCATGAGAAAAGGAGGAAGCGGGGTATAAACAGTGAGCGGAAATGCAGGACAGGTGAACTCACTAATCACCGAGGCGGAAGCAAAACCTGTAGCGGAACACAGAAAAATCCAATAGATTTACAGGTAAACTGAAAAAAGGAATACTAAGCGTGGAGATAAGGGAAGGAAGGCGCGATCCACGACAATGAGAGTTAAGGAATCGCATACTGATATACTTTGGTTTGTTATTTTACAGTTAATGTTACTAATTATCTAATGTGCACAGACTAATACCGGTACAGTTAACATTTTGAGTTTCACAACAATCCTGTTTTAATGTGGTATGTATCTGTATATACATAGGCGATTCGTTGTTCTTCTAATTGGCTAGTAGTTGTCCTTTTCTTTAAAAAGACAAATATACAGCTTTGATTTTAAGGAGTAGCTACATTGATTGTAAGGAACAAAACATTTACTGGGAACAAGCCTACTAGATTTTAAAAACACCACACAGAGGCCTCCAATTCTTTTCAATACAGCTGTATTTGGCTGTTGCTGTGTCTTTTTGTAAATGAAAATAGGATATTATATATGTCCAAAAATGAAAAACAAAAAAGCATAATCATGGACAACAATATACATTTTATTATAGCCTACTCACAACCTACTCATATCTCTGCTTTATTAGGGTACATTGTTCTCAGCCGTTTTGTCCACAGTTATCATAGGCTAGGCTATGTGTAGCCAACGGTTTTTATATATTTTTTTTTTTAAAGGGTTTCCACATTGTTATGGCTTTGAAAGCTCTGCGCTATGATGGCTATGATGCAGCCTTGGCGAAAACTGGTATGCAGTAACAGCATAGCCTTTTTCTTTCTTTTATTTATTTATTTTTTTTCAAAGAGGGCAGTTCCCGATATAATTGCTGACTTGTGGCGAAAGTGCCACCGTGGTGATTTACTTTAACATGTGTCCGAGAATGACAACGTTACCTCTATTTCACTAGCTTAGCCTACTTGAACAGTTACAACCTGCATGAGAAGAGTAGCCTACCCATTGAAAGCTGACTGCTTTTTCTTTGTCTCACCGTTTGTTTGGAATCTACACGCATATAACGATGATAAATTATCGTTCTTTGGATGCCCACAACATTTTTGTTAGTGGATGATAATATTTTGCACTAGCAAATATAATACTGTAACGTTATAGCACTCCGATTTATCCACATTCCACTACAAAGCATTTGCATATGGTCAAACTGTTTTAGCGTTTCTTACAGCAATATTAGTTAGCCATGAATTGACAATTGGATAACTTATTTGATTTAGGCTACCTGTGAAACATTGCCTGCTGCACACATAAGCATGTGGAGTTTCAGGGTCCCACATTTTTTCCTTTCTTCCCGCCAACGCCTCACGTCTTATTGCTCGGATCCACTTTTCTCATCTTATGGGCTCCGTTTTGCGGTTCGGAATCTTATTAAACCGCAATTCTGTTTTTTTTTTGCCAAACAACAACTTTTTGGCATTTTTATGCTGTTGGCTAACGGACCGAAATGACAAGAAGGCACCAGCACGTCAAGTCAATGGAGGACGAGAGCGGGATGTGTTTTCCCCCCCGGGATGGGCGGGGCCTATTTGCGCTCAGTCTCCTGGCAATGAACTATTCACATGCATGAACTATTATGAAAAATATAATTATTGATTTAAATGAATAGTACCTAATGTAAAATATCAGATAGCAGCATATTATGCATATGCGACTCGCGAGGGGAGGCCAGCGATTGTATCCAGGTGGCCGTGACCCCCCCTGGCCACCCCTTGGCGGCGCCACTGCCCCTGGGGTGATAATCCAGACTAGGGTATTTGTCGCTCTCCATTCACTTCTATAGGGCAGCTAAAATGGTCTCAAAATGACACTTCTCGCAAGTATACGAACGCGAACGAAGCGGATTCTGTCAATACAAACAATAACCAGTCCTAGTACGTTTTTTTATGCTTTAAAGTCTATGTTTTTGAGAATCCTTTAACAGTCATAGGATTTCAGTTGGCCGCAGGGTCAAAGCTAAATGTGTAAATACTCGATTCTGAGTATTCACATTTGGCTTTTTAGCTGATCATTTTGGAGAAGTCTCAAGAAAGAAATTCTTATCAGTCGTGATATTAAAAAAATATTTATGGTTTGAGCAATTTTAGTTTTTGTCATTTATCGTTCACCTGACAGTGTCTTTGATGTTGCTAATGCCTGTGCAATTTTAGAGCCTCTGAGTGTGCCGTAGACACTAGCAGGGATACTATTGAGGCATCTCTGACCTGGTGAGAAGTGCATGCGCTTTAAAAACAATTACTCAAATAGTTTGAGGAAGTTCAGTGTACTCAAATTGTTTGAGGAAACTGCTTGCCTTGAACCATTGATTTGAGTAGGGCATTTAATCTGTTCACACTTAACTTTTCATTTTAACTCTTGTTTACTCTTTTTAATTGAGTTATTATGACTCATTCCATTTTTTTAATTGAGACTTCTCAATGAATTTAGTAAAATTGCATTTAGGTTTTACTGTGTGGGGGAAGTGCATGAGAAGTCTGCCTGGCTGCCGTGTTGTCATCACGTGACGCTCCCAGAAAGGTGGGTGGATGAGTCGGGCATGCTGCCTCCCAGCTGCTGGGAGACTGTTGAAATGGCACAGACCTTTGGCCAGCTGACAGTGAACCCGGGTCAGCCACACATGTCTCGTGTGCTGGCAGTAGCGCTCTGTATCTACTCATTTCATGGCTGGAATTCACCAGCAGGCTGCAGCTGGTGCCAGAAGACCAGGGGCCACATCTATAAACAGTGCTGAGCAGAAAATGCCCTCAGAAAGCCGCGTACGTGGGTTTCCACGCAGAAATTCAGATGTATAATATAACACATGCTGTGAGAATCTGCACACGATGGACACCATACATACGAAATGTTTGGAGTGATATGGCAACACTGTGACAGAAAGGCAGATGTAGAAAATGCAAAACCTTTTTTAAGCAGATTTCCGACTTCTATGCATTCTTTTACTCAGTTTTATACGTGTGGCCCCTGGTGAGCCACGTTGATACTTGACGGAACGCCTCTTACACAATGTGGAGCTTCATATTATTATTATTATTAGTAGTAGTAGTGCTTTTTATTTATTATCTGTTATTATGCAGCCTACGATGCATCGATCCGAATGTGTCAATACAACTGCATCGATCTGTAAGATTCGAATCGATAAGCATCAATTAATATCGCATTTTTAATGAATGTGCACATGTATACATTTATTAAAAAATTATTTTAAATATATATTTCTGAGACACGACTACTTTTAAAACTGTTTTGACCAGCTTCAATCCATGTTTCTGCTCCAACCCCCACGTAAGCGTGAGTTGAAAGTAGGGACAGGCGGGAATCAAGCGACTATGAGACGGACAGATCTGAGCGAAATGGCTAGCTGCGTGCTCGCTGAGTGCGACAAAAGAGACCGAAACTTACAGAATTTGCGATGTTCCGAACAGAAAATCAGTGGTATGGAAGCATTTCGGGTTTAGAAAGAAGGAGGGTGTACTTGACAAAACCGCTGCAATATGCAAGATCTGCCAAGTAGAAATCAGATACGCAGGCAACACCACAAACATGATAAACCATTTGAGCCGACGATACACAATTGACGTGAAGGACAGCAAGCGCGTTAGCAAGCTGGTTAGCAAGCTAAACTCGGGAGTCATTGACACTTCCCCTGAGTTTCCTGGAGAAATGGCCAAACAGTTCTATTTTTTTGTATAATTGTTTTTATTCGTTTTTATACACATACCGTGTCCAGACAGTTAATTGTAGAGTGCTTTCTGATATTTAAATTTAAACCATTTTCTATTCAAAATCAAGTAGATGTTAGAGACAAAAAACAAAAATAGTAAGACTATTTCCAATGTCTTACGTTCAATTAATTATTACTACGTTAACTGTCCGATTCACAAAATGAATGTCGTGGAACCTAGATACACCATACCATGCAGAAAATATTTGAGTGAAAAATGTATACCTGCTCTGTATGAAGAGGTGAAGAAAACTGTTCGACTGTCCTTGCAAAACGCTACGAGAGTAGCGTTAACTACGGATGGATGGGCATCTTGCTCCACCGAAGTTCTAGATCGTACTAAGATTTTAGGAAAAGTACTGCATGACACACTAACGTAACCTATAGGCTTTATTTTTTTTTTCAGTTTAATAATTGTTATACATTTTGCCATTTTCATTTTGTAAATAAAGGAAATGTATTAGGGTACCATGTCTGACACTGTTTGAAAAACAATAACCTAAATAGGGCAACTTTAGAAAATACACTGTTAGTCATGTTTATTGCTGCATTATTTGCTGCAGACAGCTGCAAAATGTATGGCATGCCTTAACAATAAACATAATGCTGTGAACTTGGTGTAAGGTTCTAATTGAATATTTAATTACTGCTGAATGTATCGGTATCAAATCACATTAGCATACCTATTACATTTTTTTAAAGTATCTAAATTAATCGAACCGAATCTTATCGAATCGTGGTCAAACGTAAGATATTATGATGCATCGAACCTTTGCCTAAAGAATCGTAATCGAATCGAATCGTTATGGGATTGAATCGTCCCACCCCTACAAAGAATCATATCCATAACAATATAACCTTTCATTCATTTCACTTTTTAGCAAGCTAACGTTCTTAACTCGTGCACAAACAACATCACCTGCGCATGGAAACAAGACTACTAGAAAACTGGACTACCACCAGAAGTGGCTTGCCAGCTTGAAATAGAGGGGGCAGACATTTTACCTGCATTCATATTTATTATTTTTGATATTTCACAGGGAAGGTTTCCAGTCTCTTTTGACTTGAATTAATTTAGGTTTTCTGCCCAGTATTTGCCAACCTGGCATCTACAACCAGACACCTTGCAGAGCTGATGTTGTCAAGCCAAATTAATAAAATTTTCATAATTAGATTTTCAAGAATTTTCAATTGCAGGAATTTAGCAATAGGTTGTTAAATTCCACATGAGCAGTTTGTGTTGTTGATAATCACAATGACCGCTATCTGTGTGTTGCATGTCTCAAGTAAAACAAGTTGCTTAATCGCTGTGGCCTGCAAAATAAAAGCTCATATTTCAGAGACAAATGAGAGCAGACAGCAGACAGTTATTTTGTAGATTTTACTTCATTCAGACAGAAGGAAAGCAGAAAAGGGATCCCAGTACAGAAAATGCCATAGCGGAGGATCAACCCCTCAAGCAAATGGCTGATATATGGCTATACAGTACATTGTATATGTCTTGAGATTCAGCTGCCCTGTGGACTGCTCCACACATCTAGCCAAGCTTTAAACTTCTTTCTAGTCATTATTTATTTTCTGTATTCCCATATGGAATGTACAATTACGTTTGTAAACCTGTCCCATTGCTGCGGCATCATATTGGAAGAACACAAACCAATATGCAGGTTCTCCAAAACCTTCCAGTAAAGTGTCACCATGTTCACGCAACATGAACCCGATGGAGCAGTGGAAGGTCCACATCACATATTCTCACTAAGCTAAGAATGCACAGCTTTCTAAATGGCAACATTTTAATGAAAAATGGTTGGCTAATTACAAACCCACTAGTGGTGGCATGTCTTGTTATGCAGAAGAGGGCTCTCTGTTGCAGTTTATTGAGTGCCTTTTTTCTACAGGTGTGCTAATCATTACCTCATTAATCTTTAAGCCCTATTGTCTGCTGTGGGAAAGGTGTGCCTGCTGTGTAAACAGCTATGAATGACACATCTGAAAAAAGCCTTTCGTGCTTTGTGAAACAGAAACGTCTTGTTGCAGGCACAGATTTCTTGAATTTTTAGGACTGTGCTGTAATTCAGGGCACAGCCACTAGCTAGCCTCTGGTCAAGGATCCAGGTAGCCCCCCTTCTCCTCTTCCATACCGTGTGCCTGAACAACAGGTAAAACGAGACCTAGTTTTAAGTGGCGGTCTGTAGCCAGTGGGCTAGGGAGAGTCACTTCACAGCGCTGTCTGATTATTAAAAACATATATAATGATCAGAACAGGTCATTCAACCCATCTAGGCTTGTCATTTACCTGCACACTATAAAGTAACCAGAAATGCATCAAGTCTGGACCTGAATACCCTCAGGTTCTCTGTCACTGCTACATGATCTGGCAAGCTTGTGGCATGTAGGTGTGATTGATAACTCTCCGTCTAAATATATTTCCTAAAATCACACCGCAAAAAAACTAATCTTAGCAAGCATTTGAATCTTATATTTAGACTTTAGAATCTTATTTCTGTAAATTTTTTGCTAAATACGACAAGCTATCTGCCAGTGGGGTGAGATTCATTTCAAGATTTGCCAGTGGGGTAGGACAATTTCACTTGTCAAGCAAAAAGTAACTTAAAACAAGCTAATATTTTTCACTTTTGAGAAAAAAATAAGATTTTTAAGTCTCATTACAAGATTAAAACACTTTTTAAGATAGACATTTTTTGCAGTGATTTTCTCACATCAGACAGATAATAGGTAATGAATTTCAGCTAGTGACGTTCAAGCTTCATCCGAAGTTCATATTACGTGCATTCTAATATTGATTAGTAACATAAAAGCATTATTTTGCCTTAATGATGACACTGAATACACTAAAGCTGTCAGGTTGGGAACCCGTAGGTTTACGCATATTTTCCCTTGTTTTATATTGTCCTGCTTATGGAAATATGAGCAACGCGTTTTTACTGGTAGCTTAATGCCTTAAAATGAGCCCACTTTCCTGCGATTCCAGGGATAACGTGCATGGACGTGGCATCTGATCTGACTTTGTCTCCCAAAGATGCAACTAAGTTTTGTAGATGTCCAACTGTGGTCCTTGAATTTCTCTTTGCCTTCCCAACCATTGCCTTAGTGTGCATGGGCAAAATGTATTTGCATACTCTACCAGGCAGGTTTACCACTGTTCCAGTGGTTTTAAACTTTTTAATTATTGACATAATTGTGGAAAGTGGTACCTCTTTTACTTGTTTGTTTGTAACTCTCTCCTGACTTGTGAAGGTAAGCAGCCTCTTGTTTTTGAGAGTTCTTTGCCTTTCTCCATTTTACACGTGTGTTACCTCATTTTTATACCCCAGTGAAACAGAAAGCCATGGCAGGCCACACTAGATTGAGAATAATTTAAACTTATAAAGTACCATGTTAATGCAGATTTATTATTTATTTCGATTTTTTAAAAGTAATAAAGGTGTGAGTAATTGCGACATATATTTTTTTCAAAAAAATATATACTTTGAGAAATTGCATTAGTACAAAAGAAAATTATTCTCACATTTTTTGAGCAATATAGCTCATTGCCTGCATTATACATTTTATACAGCCTTCTTTGCTCATCTCTATCAAGGATCTGAATCATTTTTGTTCTTATAGTTATTATGCATACAGGAGGCACTAGAATGTGTCCAGTGCTCCAGATCTAGGGGGTTACCATATTATATGTTGAACCAGGCAGTATACTGTTGAACTAAGTCAATTATCTGTTGGATGTTCTGAAAGCTCACTTTATACAACCATATCATTCTATTTTTTTATTTTTTATAAAGGACGTGATGGAGTATGTGTTTTCTGTAAACAGGTAGATAACTGAGTATATGGCTGAAGTTTCCATAGTGACTGGTATTACAGTATTTGGATTTCACAATTGGCTGTGGGTTACGACTGAGCTGGGGCCCAGTTTATGTGAAATCAATGTCAATCTTGCTTTTAACAGTGTGTTTCTCTGCACTCCTGTCGGAGAAAGCCGCTCACTTTGAAACAATGGAGCTCTTCATGATAACAGAGTCGACAGTGATTTCTCGCCGGTAGCTTGCAAATAATATAATCCGCCTGCTGCTGTCTGAAAGCTAACAGGCCGACAACATACTCTAGCACGTTTACCTACCTCACAAGGAACTAGTGGGTGGTAGGGAAGGGGGAGGGAAGCTAGGCTTCAGTGCAGGGCGTGGGCCACAAACTAGCCAGCCGCTAACTTTTTTGTCTTGTCGCTGCGTGCATGGGCTTCAATCAAAGGCCTGTTCTCTCTCAGGCTCTCCCTCGCCAGCATACATTCTCTCCCCCTCTCTCTGTCTCTCTCTCCCTCGCTCTTTCTGTGTATATTTCTGAACCAGTTATTCATCCCCTCAGAGTGAGTCAGGGAGGGTGGGGACTCGGAGGGCAGCAGTACCAGTCACACTGTCAGTTTGACTCTCTCTCTCTCCCTCTCTCTCCCTCTCTCCCCCCTCTCCCTGTCTTTCTCCTTCTCCGCCTTTTTCCCTGACCCGGCCCTTCCCTCTTTCCCTGTTGGGATCTTTTTCTCTCAGCAGTGAGCAGGAGGCTCTTCCCGCTGGCATCCGGCGACCAGCACTGAGGAGAAGGAGGAGAGGAGAACAGCAGCAGGTGAGTGTGACTCTTAAACTTCTGCTGTGCTCCACCGTGGGATGTCTAGCCAACTATCACAGTCTGCTTTCACTTGTGTAATTTGAGCACTCTAGCATTTTTTTTTCACCGCTCTTAAGCTATACTTGTTGAACCAGCGCAACACCGCGGGCGCTTTTTTTCCCAACACGATGTGATCATGTTGCTGTTAGCGTTCCCACAGTTTACATTCTTTGTGTGGGATAGTTCCTTTGCCGTGCCAGTAGCCTCAATGAAAAGTTGGATTATTCCTGTTAGCCTGTAAGATTGCTTCCTGGTGCTCCTAATACACGGAGGGCGTTATCTCTCTCTCTCTCTCTCTCTCTCTCTCTCTCTCTCTCTCCCTTCTCTCTCACTCCCTCTTTCCCTCTTTCTCCCGTGCTCTCTATTTACTTTAATTGGCTCCTGGCTCCTTAGCTGCTTTTTTTTTTTTTTCCCCCCCCATTCAGTTCATCATTAACTCCTACCTCACGAGGCTTTTTTTTCCAGCCCGATGATTCATTGACAGGATACATGTGCTCGTTCACTCTGCTCTGCTCTCTGAAATCTCTCATTTAGACTAGCTTCATTTTCTTTTGTGTTGGAAACACAAGCACTTTGTAGCCATGGTTTCACCATGGGCCTTTTTCCAGGCTTTTGAATTTCAATATGTGAAGTGCACTGGCGCTAGTTCGGCGAGCTGTTTCAAGTTCATAGAAAAACTGTGCTCCCAAATGTGTCTGTGCACTGTCTGGATCTGTGCACTGAGAAGGTTAGCATATAAGGGCCCGCATCTGATATTGTGTTGGCTGTAAAATCAAGGCCTTGGCTAAGTACATTATGTGAAGCCTCTTTTGAATTAGGACCCTGGGGATTCCTGGTTTAGAAGCCTCTCTGGAACCATGTAATTTAATGCATGGGATCTAAGACCATAATAATTATAATCCTCAAGGTTCTTCAAAACAGATCAGAGTCTTTGCCTGAGACAGGAATCGAGGTAATAGATTTCCCTACCACAGCAGTAATTGTTTTAAGCTGTAAGGCATGTAATATGAAAATATAAAAAAAATTCACGAGACAAAATTTGAAGGGGATAAATAATTGTTAAGGACAGGGCCATATTAACAGAAATGTTTTACAGTGAGAAGTACTCTCATTAACTACAAATAGAGGAAATTACCAAGTAATGTGGAGTACGGAACTTCTTAAAGGGTAACTAACCCCTAGATCACTTTTTTTTCGCTGTAAACGTGTTTGTATGCCTACCTTATAATGAAACTTATTCATGCATTCTGTTATTTCAAAAATTCTGAAATAATAACATAAATCAGGAGAAACTGGTAGAAAAGCGTCTTTGTGCTGCACCTAACAGTTGAAATTTCCTTTCTGCCCCCCGCACTGCCCCCGCCCCAATCGTGATGTTAGAGTACCATTTTGGAGGTACCTCTACGTCATATGGATAATTGTTGTCGCTCACAACGCAAACAGCCGGCACCTGATTGCTTTGACCCACTACGTTACTTTAGTTTCAGCTCCACGTTTTTAAACCGGAAAAGGTTGCATCCTGTTTATAAACTCTTATTCCACCTAAATAGTCCACTAAAATATGTTTCTGAAAATATTTGAGGTGAGAAATAGGCCATGCAGTTGCTGAATCTTGATTCATATTTGACAGTTTGATCTGTGTTATACGAAATAATTTGTACAATGTACGTTAATTTATGCAAATGACGATGGACGCAGCTCCTCCGCCCCCACCCCTCTCCCTCGCTCACCCCGCAAAGTATTTTTCTAAATTGTTTTGTGGGCTGAGACAGGCTGAAACAGCCTTTTTTTCTATCTGTTCATTCAGAAAAAATGCAAAATCCCAGGATGATTGTAGTTTCATATTCATAGGAATCTGAGAGAATGTTGATTTCTGGGACTTTTGTAGTAAGAAGCAAGGCGTTTCTTATTCTGCAGAAGGCTCTGTTTGGCTGTTGCGGACCGCTGCTTACTCCATAGTGGAATCCAAGAAGGATGTTTTCTGTGTGTGAAAAAAAGTCCCTTTTTCTAGGCCAGGCGAACTATCACGTGCATTGCAGGGTGACGTAGATACGGACGCTTTACTACGACCATTACCGGTGATTAATGTGAAGCTTGGTCATCCCAAAGCATATTCTCTAATGTGATTTATTGCCGGTCTGATGAACATTCCTGGCCAGATGACTCCTCTTTCGAGTTTAACTCCGTGCTCCTGTCCGACTGTCTACTGTCAGATTTTACAGCAGTACTCCGAGATTCTGCACGTGCACTATGGGTGACACTGCTAGTGCAGCCTGTTCATGTCCTGATTTTAGCTGCAAGCCCACATTGCCACATGCTGTTATCTCTGACGGTTTTCTCGTTTGCTGCAGTTGAACTTTGTTTAAAGGATGAGATTTGATTGTGTGGGTTTTTCACACTATATGGTTGTAAGCAGAGGTGGAAATCCAGGGGACATAAAGTAAAAGTCCTCCCCAGTATTTTGCTCGAATCACCTGTATTTGCTAATTAACATAATTCTTCAGCGAGGAGGTAGAACTAATTAGTGCAATCAGCTGGCTGAGTATATGGGTAGAAGAAACACAGGGTAGGACTTTTAGTTTATGTCCCCTGGATTAGTGGGATGGAGATGGAGAATCAGAAGTATGGGCAGTGCAGTGTGATCAGAGATTGAGCCTCTGATCAGACGGCTAACGACAGAAGCCCGAGCATCCTCTGGCATGTCCTTCGAGGCTGTTTTCACTGTATTGCGTTTCCCCTCATGCCTTGGTAATGAAAAGTTTTTATTGTCCCTTATTTACGTGCTACGGAGTCACAAGACCATCTTCTCACATGCTGTCCAAGCCTCGGGGCACAGCAGGGCCGCCGTACAAAGACCTCCACAAAATAGACCAGCCCCCCCAGGTGCAGCCCCTCTAATAAATAATTTGCTTTAGGGCAGGGATTTCTGGACATGTGACAGGCCTACTTTGGGCAGTGACTTTCATGCTAACAGCAGCAGGTTCAAGCATGCGGTCTGTGAGAGTATAGAGCCGGGCTGTGTCCGACCCAGTGCCCTTCCATACTATTGAGTATGCTTGTTGAGTACACCGGATGAGAAAGTTGTTAAGTAGGTGAAATGTTCTCTAAGTGTAGTGTACTTAAAATCTCTGGATGATATACTTATTTACGAGTTTTGCTGATAATAGTATGGAGGATATATTGTGCATACTGCATGTTGTGTACTAATCAGTATGCAGCAAACAGTACACAGTATGCTAGGACACAGGATGCAGTAGATAGGGCTCTGATTCGGACATAGCCCTGGTTTCCAGACGGGACAGGAGGAGCTCTCTGTGGGAGGAGATGCTTTGGCTAGCACTGCTATCTTTGGCATTAATGTAAAATTGTACAGTTTCAGTACCTTTTTCCTGTGGAACTGATGACACCAACAAGCGAGATCCTCATAACCCCAGCACAACATACCTGCCAGAGTTATACCCTCCCCAAACCAGACGCGAGGGAGCATCTGCATCAGTCCGAGTCACGTCAAAATGATTAACATTATAATCAATTGTGAAACCTACACCACCCACGTTGTGTCACGTCATGCTTCACCCTGTGTCGCTGCTCGCCCTGTTCCTATTTGAGACGTGACGCTCCAGAACTCCTTACACAAGTCCCACCCCAAATCTTAATGATTGGTTTTTTCATTTCAATCACGTGATTACTGAACGTGCCTGGTGTTGGTAGGTATATAATAATTTTGATGTGACGCAGACGCTCGCTCGCGTCCGGTTTGGGGAGGGTGTTAGATATTCTTATAAAAAGCTATTCAGCCCATCTCAGGTTATGTACTCGTACTCGTATTTGTCCTTTTCTCAAATAAAGATCGTTGTGACTTGTTGCTTAGGTTCCCCTCCCGTCCATTGCACAACAGTACGCATTGCTTAAAGGGGATACCGATGAAAGAAATGCAATTTGCAATAAATTAATTAATTTATTAAAGATACTCAGAAAGAGACTCGCGAACAAGGAGGCAAAAACCAATGTTGCTAACAATGGTGAGGAACTCACGAAGAATGACTGGGAATACTGGGTTAAATACACAGAGGGAGACAGACATAATGGGAATAAGGTGTGCAGAGGCGGGGAGGGGAGAACAATGAGGGTAACAAGGACCAATAAAACAAAAACATGTTAGTATAATATATAAATATTACTTAAGTCGGAAGGCAGAAAACGAGATACGAAATACAGAGGAAACCCGAATGTACCAAAATCACCCGAGTAGTGCAATGACAAAGACAGGGAGTGGAATCACGAAACAAAGACAGGGAGTGGAATCACGAAACAAAGACAAACAGATGAGACTCGGACAACCCACGAACAGAGGGGGATGCAATGATAAAACGGAGAATAATACATACATGAATGAAAATGAAAAATAAAAATACAGAACTCAGAACATAACATGCACTTTCTAATGCTGAACTTTGAACATCGGTCATAGGTTTACTATCTGTATGCTAAATCTAAAACTATATTCCCAAACCCATTTGCTTTCTAATAATAGTACATTTTCTATTTCTTTATTGCACCTAGGAGGGCATCTAACTTTATGCTGTAAGATTAATGACTACTGCTATCAGTTCCGACCCTGATGACTTAACAGATTGTATGCACGCACTTACATAAGTCACTCTGGATAAGAATATCTGCTAAAGGCCTAAATGTAACATGTAAATGTAAATGCTAACTGGCCTCCCACATTAGTTCTGAATAATCATGCAATTGTTTATAGACAATGGCCTTGTTTGGTACCCAGCTGAAGTGTATCAGCCCACAAGCAAAAAGTGTTGCAATTCAAAAGTGTTTACAGAAAGTATCTCTGGGACTTGCATTTAACACTTCCGTGCTGCGAAGTTATTACTTCCTGTTCCTCTCACAGTACCACAGATGTGAAAATGATGGTTGTAGTGCAACTGCCTGCATATCCGCTTTTGCCAGGGAAGAGGGGATTTATTTTGTCAATGAGTCGCACCAAACTTTTTTCCGTTGCAATTAATCTTTCTGCCATTTTGAAACACGCTCTGCATGACTGACTGTATTCCATAAACAATCGCTCTGAAACAATGTACGCTGCAAAACTTTACTACAAACAGCCATTCGTTTGCTGCCCTGTGTCTTGGTGAACTTGTCTTTCCACTGCATGGGTCTATCACTGCAGGAGGCTACTTGACAGGTGTGTTGTCAAAACACATGAGCTGATATGACATTGAATCCCTTAACATTCGTCTTTTGAATTACACCAACAATGCTGCTTAATGTGACAGTGACATTGTTGAAGGTTTCCATGTGAACAAAGTGTGGCCTACTGATCCATTTCCTCTAGCTGCGTCTGTGTGGTCAATTGACTACACAGTCTTGTATATTTCTTAAGTGCAGTTATTTCTATATGAGAAGAGTTACATTATAGTTCAAATCCAGGGCTTTGCAGTTGGTATATTTCGGCAAATAGGCATTTTTATTAATCATTTGTTTGCAGTGTTTCGGTGTTTTTTCATTATGCAGCGAATTACTTCATGAAAAGAAAATGGTCTGGAAAGATTTGTGGCCAAATATGGGCAGCCTGAAAAAGGCACCCACAGTACTTGTGTTTACTATTTTTAACATTATTGCTGCCATCATCAAGCAAGTGCATTAAGCAAGCCCTTATCCACGTGACAGTTATAACGCTATAGTCAATAATATACAACAGTTATTATAAAAAAGAACGGACGGAAAATTACTTTTTATCACCTTTATTATTATCCTAAAAGTCCTATCAAAATTGCTGGCCTGCCACCATCGCTGCAATATCGCCCCCTCGGTTCGGGAGGGCACAGAAGAGCATGTGTGCCCTCGAAAACCCACCAGCTGAGCTGTGCGGCTATTCCTCTGCACAAGACCTCCCTCCCTGAACAACGCCGTGGCCAATTTACGCATCACCCTCACGAGCACGGGCTTGATGAGAGGTTGATTCCAGACCGCAGGTTGTATCACAGCGCTTTAACTGGTTCCAACACCCAGGAGCACTAATTCATCGATAAAATAAAAAATGTAAAAGATTATAAACATGCGTCTGTAAGGGCATGAAATTGTACGTAAGGAAAATGCTTGCTCAGCCTGTCTATTGCATTAAGTGACTGAATAAGATCAGTGACAAAGCATGGGAAAACGCAGAGATATGCGGTCAAACGTCATTATCAGGGTGGGTTACTGACCAAGACAAACACCGATGGGACAGCAGTGACAGAAACTGCCTGGCTCTATTGTCCAAAATCTCATTGTTTGAATCACAATGTCCTTAATTTAAGGTGATGGTTCGTGTCTTGCTCGAGCACTTTTGTTTTCACAACAGGGCCGCCTAACAATGCCACCACCAGCACAGAGAGCTAATACTCATATCCATCTGGGGCATTTTAAGAGAATTAATCATAGCATTTTAACATTATCTAGAGGTGCTGATGGGTGGTCCAGCACTAATCTTAAAGTGCTCCACCATTTTGCACATTAGCTGGGTTGTATGTTTACAGCATGCATTATTGGCTTGAGTACTGACTGAGTTTGGCTGTCCCCAAACAGGCCAGAATTGGATATTACTGACCAAAAGTCTGATAAAATAATAAGAAATTATCAAAATGGATATGTTGGCAGAGCTGCTATGACCTCAGTTTACACAACCTCATCACGAGGAAAAGTGTACCTGTCCTCTGTAAAATTAAAGATATTGTCAATTCATTGCATTGAAGGTGCTCTGGCCTATACACACATCCCCCACCCCCCACAAAAAATCTAATACTATTTATCACAATTAACACCTTTCCTAAAAACAGCCATTTGTCAAGTCACTTTGGCAGTTACTATTGTTCCCTTGTAGTTGTGTCTGTAAATTCTTGTGTATTGCTTGTTGTTAGACTGAGCTGTCCACCTGTGGCAGAGAGCTCTGCTTGGCTTGTATGACCACCCTCCTCCCTGACTCACTCTCACTCTCAGTTTCAGAGTCCTCTGACCTCATACTTGGCAACTTCGGGTTTTCCACTGCCCACCGCAGCTTCTCTGTCAGGTCGGTTTGGCAGACCGCGCAGAGCTGCGAGTCATCCCTTGCGCGTGCATTGCTCCCTCCACGTGTTCTGTCCTATTTTTCCTGTTTTATCTGATTCTGCCCAACTATAGATTTTTACTGCTGTTGGTACAGGGTGTAGTCTGTATTCTCAAAGGGCGAGTTGAGCGCTGATTGCGGTCCAGGGGTGTCCGTAGAAAAGGTCCGCTCGCCTCACGCTGTGGGGAAACGCATTCGCATTCGCGCCACACCTGTGCTCGCCAGCGGCAGGGTTTGATTAGATTAGCTTGTGTCATCACATCTGGAAACTTTCAATGACAGACCCCTCATCTATGTGGCGCCCACTGCTTCACGTGGTATGCTTGTCTTCATAGGTGATTTATCACAAGGGAGCAGTACTGTTATCAATACTGGTGTTTGTAATCGTTAAGGATAATGAAAATGCCCCCAGATCAGGAATGCTCCTGAACCCTGCGTACATTGCCGTGCACATAGAGGAGTGGTCTGTCCTGGTTGACGGGAGGTGGAGCCAAAATCCGGGCCTTCTATTCTACTACCACCAGCCAAAAACTTGAAACTGTTATATCAGTAAACGTGCTGTGAAATGGCAATCGTACACTCATTTTCTACCGAGAGAAGCTGCACACTCCCTGTAATCGCTTTTGTTCTTCTCTCACAACAACGGGAGAAATACTGTGACTTTGTGACTTTTTTTCAGTCAAAGTTGCTGCTGTTGGGTTATTTGTTTGCAGTTAAGTCTACCCAATCTGTTACTTTTCTTGTTTTGTCCGTAGTTCCACTCAAAACCCGCGCTTTTCCCCTCAGCATGGATTTCCCTGACATAGTTAGCCTGAGTTCAAAAGGTTGTGTTTGCTGTCATAAACTGGAGGCACAGCATCACGGTCATGGCCGTAGCCTTTGGACCTGACTGTTTGTTGGAGTCCCTCCCCTTTATCATCAGGACATGTCTTCCCTATGATTAGATCCATGGATTCGCAACCCCAACCCTTGGCCATGCGTGATGTGGACAGCTGTGCTCGTCGCTGCCTTGTCATATTGCCTCGACATTACCTGATTTTCATTGACCGTGCACAATGCATGTTTCACACGGAAATGTTGTCTTGAGTTTTTGAAAAAATGTTTGCCCCCAAATGCAAAATCCAGACTAGTTGTGCACCTGTCTGTGATTCATTTGTTTTGGGGATGCCCTGGTGCCTGATCTCCAGACTACGTGGCCCCGTTTTTGTGGGCGTGGAAGAGGTGAACGTATAAAAATGAGTGGTTCATTCATGCCAGCTGCTTGCTTTGCCAGTACATGAGCAGGCACATGCTTTCTGTGGTAGTGCAGGTATGGCAGGGAAGGGCTTAATAGAAACTTCAGCATGTGCCAGGAAGTACTCCCTCTTAGTTAACGGGATCCGTACATCTCAGCATCGTGTTTGAGTTCATGGATTCTCTTTTCCTGTTTCAGGGATCTTGGTAGACTCTAAAAGGCAGGAAATACCAGGCAACATGATGCGTGAAGTGGGAACCAAAGCCATGGAATTCTATCAGTTCCTCCTGAATGGAAGGGGTGAGTGCTTCTTTTCATATGCTGGGAAACAGAACATAACGGCTGAGGCTAAAGTCAAGTTTTGATTGCTCAGTCATTAACCCCTGATTTGTGTTCTGGATAATTAGTCAATGTGGCATTATTTTATTAATGCTAAATATACACGGGGTGCCAGTTGCTTCACCTTGCTCTTGCTTCATTTTGCTCTTGTACAGATGTCCGGATAAAGGACTACCCTTTGATGCATGGAGCTGGTACAATGTCAGCCATCCTGTTGGGGTACATCATTTTTGTTCTCTATGCGGGACCCAGAATCATGGCCAGTCGTAAGCCCTTCCAGCTGAAGGGCCCAATGATCTTCTACAACTTCTCCTTGGTGGCCTTGTCCATTTTCATCGTTTATGAGGTGAGAGCTCCTCTTCCAGGTACTGTTCAATCCAATCAGTTCATTTATAGTTTACATAAAGGTGCATAAGTGTTTTCAGTTTTTTCAAAGCCACATTTTAAGTTGATTTAATGATTACCAAAAATGTACCAGCCTAATTTTTAACTTGAATAGTTCTTTACTTGAATTAGTTTTTAACTTAATTACTAAATAATTATTGGATGAAGACCTATATTTCAAAGAAAGTTGTTTTTTATCAATCTGTCAGAAAGTGAAATTCCATGTATTGTATTTGTTGATGGTTTGGAATTTTGAGCCAGTCTTTTTTATTATTATTAGCCTGAAATTATGCTGCAGGAGCAACTTAAATATATGTTTCAGAGTTCAAATTGTGTATGTGGCAGTTTGAGCTGCCTTGGATTTTTAAAAAACCTTTGAATGAGTGATGCCAGTTCTAGTCTTTATATTTAAACATATGTAAATGTATCAGCATAACAAGAAGAACAGCCTTTTCTTTGTTTTGCCTACAGTCTCGAGTGAATCCAACATTGGGCTAAGTTGGGTCTTTAGAGGTCACATTTTCACTGATTCAGTTATGGACTATTCTATTCTGTCTATCCTTTCCCCAGTTCCTGATGTCTGGGTGGCTCACCAGCTACACTTGGAGATGTGATCCTGTTGACGAATCAGACAGCCCTGAGGCACTCAGAGTAAGTGAGAGTACCTACCTATCTGATCTGGCCTTACATGTTAAAATAAGCCTTCCACATTGGCTACTTTTTGTTTCAGTTTATTTTAAACAAATTTGTTTAAAGATATGTCTATGATTTTACTTCATAATGATTCATAATGTAACCCTGACAACAGTCCCTGGAGGCATAAGTGGAAACTACTAGGTGCTGAAACATGGCACTCCCTTTCAGGAGTGATTGAAAGGTTTATATCAGAAATGTAAATTTAGTCAAAGACAGAGAGATGCTTCTACATTGGACTGATAATGTTTCCAGTTCAGTTTAGTCCTCATTCTTATTATGGAGTTTCTGTTTTTTGTTATGACCAGATGGTTAGAGTGGCCTGGTTGTTCCTCTTTTCAAAATTCATTGAACTCATGGACACGGTAAGAACAAAACTTTCTTCACTTTCGTTAAAAAAACTGCGTATGGCTCAATGGTATAGAGTTTGTTACTGCTGACGGCAGTATCCGTGAAAGGTTTTTCCTGTTTTCGATGCCTCCTGGTGTTGATACGGAGCCCTGTTTCCCTCAGATTTTCTTTGTCCTGCGTAAAAAGCGCAGCCAAATCACATTCCTGCACATCTTTCACCATTCCTTCATGCCCTGGACCTGGTGGTGGGGAGTCTCCTACACGCCTGGTAAGCCTCAGTCTGCAGCCCCCGTAAGCTCTCTCTCTATCACTCAGAGGGTGAAACATCTGGATCTTGTTTGCTGAAATGAATATGTATCGTTTTGTAATCACGATTCAAACCTGGGGCGGCACGGTGGTGCAAGTGGTTAGCGCTGTCGCCTCACCGCAAGAAGGTACCGAGTTCGATTCCCGGCCGAGGGCCTTTCTGTGCGGATTTTGCATGTTCTCCCCGTGTCCGTGTGGGTTTCCTCCGGGTTACTCCGGTGTCCTCCCACAGTCCAAATTGCCCATAGGTATGAGTGTGTGTATTCCTGCCTCTCGCCCAATGCATGCTGGGATAGGCTCCAGCCCCCCCCACGACCCTGACCAGGAATAAGCGGGTTAGATAATGGATGGATGGATTCTGTTGCTCTCCTAATGTTCTACATTTCATTACATGAGCCTGTATTGCTACTTTTATATGAATGTGACTTTTCATCCCTCTCGCTAAATAGTAAGTAAGTAACGCATTATTGGTCTTTTCATATTTATTCCTTCACAAACTATTAGACTATTTTCACAATGAGGGTTGATATGGAGTGGCTGTTGACAGTCCTTTCATTTTGGTAAGTAGACACACTGCACGCAACGGGTGGATGCTTTTGCACATTTTCTTCTTTCCCTTCACCTAAATTAACTGGATTGTTTATAGAGGTAACTAAATGGCCCAAGAGATATGTGCTGAAAGGGACACAACGGGGATCCACCCCTTTTTAAATAACATTAAAGTGATGGACAAGGGATTCTAAAAACTTCAAATAACCACAAAATATCACAGAGGGATGTATCCACTACACACCCACTAAATATCCTTTCAAGAAAATGTCAATAGGTATATTAATGTACATCTCAAAGTCAGCTAATAAACTCAGTCTAGAAAGGACCCAACCCGAGTACCATCGACATCATCCAGCCCTACGTGTTATTTTTTTACGGTCTATGGTTTGAACCCCGCGAGGAATTAATGCAATCAATTCAAAGTAAAATACAGTGCGGCTGCTGTCACGAGATAAATATCACACGCAAGCTCGCAATCAAAGTAAGTTAACTTAGACACTAAGCAGACTTAGCAGAGTATTGCAACCGTTTGATCTAACGTTAGTCTATTTAAAGCAAGCTAAATTGCAAGGCTAATGTTCCACCAAATGCACGTTCCACACAAATCATTACGCAATGGTAAGTTTTATTGAGTTTTAAAATTTTATTTAAAGGCCCACTCATTAATTTCGGTGGCTAATCGAATGAAAATTACGTGCATGGCAACTAAGTACTTCGGTGGATCATGGTTCTCGTAACATTAGTTAGTAAAAACGACGCGTGAGTCTTGAGTTCGTTTCCATGATGATGAGCTGCGCAAGGAGCAAGCTAATGTTATTACCTAGCACCACGGAGGGATGTAAAAAAGGCGGGGAAAGAGAATGGGAGAGGGATAAAATTGGTATAGGGATAAGGAGAGAGGGGGAGAAATAAAAACTTTAGCTAACTAAGTATTCCAAATCTCAAATTCCAAATGCTGATAACGCGGACAACTATTCTCAAGGGCAAACAAAACAAGTGTTTGGCTCAGACTCCAAGAGGATTTCTTAGTGGGACAGGACAGTTTTATTGGGAGGAGTTATGTAATGAGATCAAAGTATGTATTGGTTGAGGTCTCAAGTCCACATCAACTTGGACCCATTTTTGACTCCACCATTTTTTTTCAACATACAGGAATAAATAGATATAGATTGAAATGTAACGAAATTGCAATGGAATTGAGTCCTCGTGCTTTATTGGTGCTCAATACATACTTTAATAGCCATAAATAACGTGGTCATAAGCTTTCCTTGTCCATCACTTTAAGCAACCTTTCTCCTGGATTTTGGGTACTTTTGGTGTATGCTCCTTTGTTTTAATGTTGATAACCTTGTCAGAACTGTACCTGTAAAGCAGCCAATGCTGTTATTGCTACATTATTGCTACCAGTTCTTCTAATTTGGTGACTATGCCCAGTGTTAGCAGGTAGAGAAGGTGATCACATTTAGCTTGAGGCCTGGTTTACGATCACTGTTTTGGATCATTTTGGGGCTGAATTTCAAAATTGATGCAGTTCACAGAATGGCAATCGAGTTCAGAAGTCTTTTAAACTTTGTATTACTAGTTCTTTGCTTATTATCACCACGATGAAGTGTAGCACAGCACCATGGCCATCTCTGGTACTAACGGCCTCCTTCACATGAGCTACATTGGTCTAGCTCTGTAATGAATATACTTCTGGATAGACTAGCACTCTCAAAATCCATTATTGCATCTCAGCTTGCGACAACCACTTCAGTGGAGTGATGCACCCCATTACAACATAAATATACACGCATGCATAGTAAAACACACTTTATACCGTTGTGGAACAGAACCTTTCAGCTGACTCCAGGTGCTGGTCAAAGGAGACTGTTGCTCCATGTCTGTAGTTCAGTGGACAGCTGCAGACATTTGCATTGCTGAACTTAAATAGGGCTCTCCCTGTCTTTAAGTTCAGGGCATTTTTTTTTCAGACCGTCATCAATTTTTTGGCGATATCTCCTTATTCAAAATTTGATGTTGAACCCTGTTATTATTGGAATGTTTGTGAGAAAAATCCGATTTCAATCTGTCTTCATGAATAAAGCAAAAATGTGATCATTTGTATTTATAGGCCGGTCACTTTGTCTATTATGGTAAAGACACACAGACGGCTACACATTTGTGAAGCTAAATGTTCTACGCAGACACTTTTATTTTCATAAGTAGCTAACATAAATCCCCCTTGTAGTGGGGTGTCAGTGTCAAATTCAGACCATCTTTTTGGCAGAATAACATTTATCTATTTTACATAACATTTCACCACTCATTCCTGAAGATTAACGCTGCATTAACACCAGTGAATAAACGTTATTCCTTTGCTAGCCATGGAAAACACATGAATTGGGATCCTTTGATGTTTTCCATGGGTTCACTGAGAGGTTTCGACAGTGTAAATTGAATATTGGGAGCATTATTGTCTAATCATGACTTGCACCAATTACTTCATGCCCACCCACAACACCCCCCTCCCCATTTGAAGCTCCTTTCATGCAAGTAAAACCAAAGGCCATCATTGTGTCACCAGAATGTGAGCAATACTGTTTGCATATTTTTAAATGCTTAATAAAGTCTTGCAAGGTTGCCAAACTCACTGGGTTTTCAAGTTTCAATTTCTTCAAGGTTGTCAAAACGAGTCACTGCAATCAAGAACACATTATCGCCTGGACTGTTTCATGTGTGCGGTTCTTTCTCCGGTTTAAATGCTCACCACAGGTGGAATGGGGTCCTTCCATGCCTTGATCAACTCTGTGGTCCACATCATCATGTACTTCTACTATGGACTCTCTGCTGCTGGACCCCGCTTCCAGAAGTTCCTCTGGTGGAAGAAATACATGACGGCCATTCAGCTAGTATGCATTTTCTTTAAACATAATGTAGTCACTGGGGGGGTTTTATTTTCACTCTGCTCATACCAAAGGTTCATTCCAAAAATAGCACACGGTGCCTCTGCATGACTTAAATTTTACTGAGACTAATAGGTGCAATGGCATTTCAAGAGTCTTGTCCTCAGCGCATACTGCTACAATGTGTCTGTAGCACGTTACACAACTAAAGACGAATATGCACATTAGGGGATTTGTGATATTGACTAAACATTTGTCTGCTAATAATGATGTATTTCACAATTAAAAGAATTAAAAGTTCAGCGACTATGGGATTTAAATTAATTAATAATTAAGCATGTGCAAGAATGGCACAACTGAGCCAAATAAAACGGGCTGTGCAGAGTGTGTTGCACATAATGTGTGACTGCATTTTGTCTGACCTGAGTATATCAAGATCAGAGTATCTTTAATGGGACCCTCCCCTGGGGAAAAATTGAGAGAATGGAGAAATAAAAATATCTCTCATTTGGTTCCTGTTTCAAAATAGTTTAATTTTTTGTTATTCACTTTTAAAAAGGATGTGAACATTGTTTAAAACACAACGGTGCGTTGTCTCCCTTTTTGAAGGGGCGTTGACTGTTTTTGTAATGCAGGGGTTTGGTTTTAATGGTTGTTCATTTACATTAATGTACTTGAATTTGACAGAAGGCCTTGGTTTCAATTTTTAAATCAAGAAAGTGATTGTTAAAGACACACCCCTGGATACCAAAAACAGCCGCCTGCCCCCTCAAACTGCAGAGATTTGAAGTTTGATGTGCTAACAGCTGTCCAAAGAGTGTATTATTATTGTGATCAAAACCTTTCTATCTGTTAGGCCTTTCTGTTGTTTTCTGCCCGCCTCAATCATTGACTGTTGTCTCTCCAACAACTCCCTCTCCCCAAGGTCCAGTTTGTGCTGGTGTCCCTGCATGCCACCCAGTACTACTTCATGGATACATGCGACTTCCAGGTCCCCCTGTTCCTCCACCTCATCTGGATCTACGGCACCTTCTTCTTCATACTCTTCTCCAACTTCTGGTACCAGGCCTACGTTAAGGGCAAACGGCTGCCCAAGCAGGCGGAGAAGGAGAAGCAGAACGGCGTGGCCAGCGGGTCCACCTCGGTGGCCAACGGCAAGCA
The DNA here is from genome assembly GCA_022702515.1 of Ilyophis sp. 1 JC-2022. Classification (NCBI taxonomy): domain Eukaryota; kingdom Metazoa; phylum Chordata; class Actinopteri; order Anguilliformes; family Synaphobranchidae; genus Ilyophis; species Ilyophis sp. 1 JC-2022. The sequence continues at coordinate 54,370,128 of CM040403.1, read as the reverse complement.
CCTGGAGAACGGGACTGCTCACCATGAGAACGGCAGCGCCCATAACGGAAAAGTGAAGAAAGCCTAGTTCCACAGGAAATGAATACACAAAACGTATCAAAGAGAACCTCCGCAAACACCGCGGAATCCAAAGTATGTTTTGTTTTTTTTGTTTCTTTTTTTCAGATAAAATGTTCTTATGCACAAAACATTGGGGAGATGAAATTGTCATTGGTTTCAGCAGTTGGTTTCCCCTCTGCTTTCTTAATGGGGAATTGAACTGTGGAGCACAATGTATGAAGAGAAGACCTCAACTGAAGTAATCTTCACTGATGGTGCCCTTGAACCCAGGGTCAAAACTGCCTGTGTTAGCTCCCCTTCACCCCTCCGCCCTCCGCCCTCCCTCCCCAGAGCCCCACATAACCTCTTAGGCAGGCATGATTACCCCTGTGGACAGAGATAAACCTGATGAACTTGAACACATTTGTAAATAAGGTTTTCACTGTCAAAACCGGTGGGACGGGTGTGGTCGAGACGGCCTAGATTTTCCTACTGTATGTAAGTTAATTAAATTAAATGGAACTACATTGAAATAAAAAAAAACATTTAAAAATAAGTGACTGGGTCTTGCACATTATTTAAAGCATCAATGTTCTGCCATTTTGGATAGAGCTTTGGTCAAAGTTATGTGTAACAACCACCCAAGTTGCTTTTCAACATTTCACTAAATTGTGATATTTCCTAAAATGTGTTGCCTATATTTTATTTTTCTTATACACGTTTTCTTCCCAAGGTTTGTGAAGATAGAAAAGTTGTCAAAGTAGAGGTGCCCAAAAAGATCTATCACAGGCAGTTTTGATCCCCATCTGGATACACTGACGAGTCCAATATATCTATATAAAAGTAATTTACCTGCTAACATATTTTAATGAAAATTTCCTGAAAATGGCTTCGGTAGATGTTGAAAAAGTAATTGCACTTTGCGTGTTTGGTCCATCAGCTTTCAATAGTACCGTATGTTAGGTTGTTTTAAAAATGACAAAAGTAAGGTTCCATTTCAGGTCCGGAAAAATACAAACGCCTACTGACTCATAATCATTTTCACTGAAACTCACTATTTCTGTGTTTTTACTTCTCATAATTAGTTTACTTCAAAAGTTAGAATTCCAATCAATGAAAGTGTTCTTTTTTGATGTTACCCACTATTAATTAAAAATATCATGGACTCTCATTGTGTCTTACTGTTCCCTACAGCACACCCAAATGATTAAGAATGCTGAGGTTCAGTCACCAATTCCCCAGATGTACATTCCTTGAGGTTTTAAAGGAAAAGTTCCGTTTAACTCGTTTTTTTGTTGTATTTCAGGTTTAGTGTATGTTTTCAATTGGCCCAAACAGTTTTTGTGTGTGATGAAGGATATATTAGATTTTAATTCATATTAGACATACAGAAGTTTCTCATGGCCTGCCAGCATCACAACGGCTGGTATAAAGGCATCAAATGTACGTCGCTCTGGATAAGAGCGTCTGCTAAATGTCTATATTGTAATATAATGTAAATGGTTTCTGGTTTAAAACAAGAAAATACAATTCACGCAACTCCAAAGCAGCTTCTACAGCAATGTTATACCTCCAGAGGTTGTACACTTCTTTTTTTCTAAATCGCATGTAACCTATTGGAACTATTTGCTATGACGCATGCAGAGTCTGAGACACCTGGCAGGAAGGAATTTGCTCGGCTTCCTGTACCAACAGCACATGTGGAGAGACGCACTTCTAAGCTGCAACTAATTAACAGGACTGGTTCTTGTGCAATTCCAACCTTTGGGGGAAAATGACACAATTATGTCATGTCACTTTCACCAACTGCCATTAGACAGCCCAGATCTACTGGATGGCAGCAGGCCAGCTCACCTCCCCCCTTCAACCTCTGAGCCTCTATGTTGCAACTCCTCATCTGTAAATTCAGGCAAGAATAAATACAGTTGTGTTAAAAAAAAAATTGCAGTACAACATCAATAACCTGATGAACCACTGTTATTAGTAGTAGTGATATTTCTGCATGGCAAATAATTTACTTGTAGCTGTAGTAGTGTAATAGAAAAACAACAAACCCAACTGTCATGACATGTACGCTGCTTGTTCTGAGTAATTGACTCATTCATTGAAAGGGGCGTGTTCAAAATAATAGCAGTGTGGAGTTTAATTAGAGAATTCATTCATTCTGTGAAAAAACAGGTGTCATTAATTGCCCTTTATTAAGGAAGAAGGGAAGCAAATGTTTCACACATTGTTATAAAATATATTTCCTTCTGAATAGCTAAGTAAAATGGGCCCTTCCAAACATTGTTCGGAGGAACAACGTAATTTGATTAAAAAGTTGATTGGACAGGGGAAAACGTATAAAAAAGTGCAGCAAATTATAGGATGCTCAGCTAAAAAGATCTCAAATGCTTTAAAATGGCAACAAAAACCCGAAAAGATTCAGCCAATCATCACCTCCAGAAAGATCAAAGATGATCTAAAATTACCTGTAAGTGCTGTTACTGTCAGAAGACGTTTGATCGAAGCTAAGCTATCAGCAAGAAGATGTTTTTCATACGTGTTGGGCCTATTTGTCGTATACCAGGGACCATGGATCAGTTTGAATACATCAAAATACTTGAAGAGATTATGTTGCCGTATGCCGAAGAGGAAATGCCCCTGAAATGGGTGTTTCAACAAGACAACTACCCCAAACACACGAGTAAGCGAGCAACATCTTGGTTCCAGACAAAAAGGATTGAGGTAATGGAGTGGCCAGCTCAATCCCCTGACCTCAACCCCATTGAAAACTTGTGGGGTGACATTCAAAATACAGTTTCTGAAGCAAAACCCAAAAATTCACAGGAACTGTGGAATGTAGTTCGTTCATCCTGTGCTGAAATACCTGTTTCTAGGTGCCAGAAGTTGGTTGACTCGATGCAACGCAGATGCGCAGCAGTTATCAAAAACAATGGTTATGCAACTAAATATTAGATCAGTAATTTAAAGTGAAGTTAAATTTCTTCAGTTTATACAGTAAGTGTTTGAGTTTGAAGAGAAAAATGTCGACACTGCTATTTTTTTTAACAGATTAATATTCCTCTTTTTTTTTTGCTTCCTGTAAAAGAATAACGCAGACTTGATTTGTTAATGCTTTGATTTGGAATTGAATGTGTAATGTTTCCACTACATTTGAAATATGGAACTAAAAGCTATTTTAAAATATTTGCACTTTATTCGCTTTTTTAATGCACTGCTATTTATTTGAACACAACCGTAACGTTCTGCAACATAGTTGAAACTCTTCTGTTTCATAGTCGGACATGATCGTAGGTTCAATTTCAGTTTGTACATAGTTTGACTAACATTAGCTATGCACAGCCAATATGGTAAGCTACCCCTTAGCCGGGCCAGCTACACCTAAACCACACCTCTCTGGTCCCTAACCTTGGGAGTGAACCGAACTGAGAAGGAAAGAAGTACCTTCATGAAATAAAAATGTAAGTGTTTCTGTAAGTTTCTGCTTGTAATTGTAATTAAACTGAAAAATGTGTCCATATGTACAGCCTCTGGAAACGACGTTTCAAGCTGTTTTGGAGATACTTGAAGTGTATTTTCCTGCTTTAAATCTCAAATGCATCAATGCAGGTCATCAGAAACTTGAGTTTTTTAAATATCCTTCATTGCACACAAAAACTGTTTGGGCCAATTGAAAACACACTAAAAATCAAATAATACCACAAAACTCCAGAAAGTGAACTATCACTTTAAGACAGTAATTACATTTTCTATTTGTGTCTGGGCACATACTGTATTTGTTCTCAATCGCCGGTCTTCTGGACCAGCCACCTTGGTCGGTATCATCGGTATCTGTGTCCCCAAAGTTTTTTTAATAAAAGTTGGGACAAATTCTCAAGTTAAAATCAGATTTTTTGCTTTTGTCCCCGATTTTCTCCTCATATACACTAGGAGAATGGTATATGGGAGACGGTGTTTGAACAACAAAACTTGGTCAAAGCCAGTGAACCACAAGTTTTAATAGATTTTTTTTTTTTTAGCATACCTCTAAAAGTGAATACGCAGTGAAGGAACACAGTAAAACACTGCCCTCTCTTGGTAGTCTTAGTCAGGGAGACAGAATTGTGAACTCAGAATTTAACAACAGATGTGTCACACCCTGGGAATATCAAGGTGCTAAATGGCTGGATTCTAACTGGCAGGTAAGGGAATTGTATATCAACATATATACATTTTGATGGTATGCTGGACAAACCACAAATAATTTGTTGCCATCCAACCAAGGCATTTGGCATTCTACTCATTACATTGTATTAATTTAACAGACATTATTTTCTTAATGCAAAGCTGATAGGCATTTGATATGAATATTTGTTGTTTCTCAATTATATCCTGGAAAGTAAATCCATTGCTGTGAAACTTTAGGTTACTGTCGTAACCCCGGTTCTCTGAAACATCGAGTGGAGAGATCCACCTATGGGAATGACGTCCGGTCATGACCACCACAGAAGCATCCAATTGCACCAAGTCTGGCCCTGACAGACAGTAGCGTGTCAAATGCGAAGGAGGCTCCGCCCTCCTTGTACGAGCATATATGACACTGTAACGCTACTACTCCTCAGTGAACATATTCGCTTCTCGCGCACAGCAAGCAGGGCAATGTTGGTGGATCTCTCCACTCGATGTTTCAGAGAACTGGGGTTACGACAGTAACCTAAAGTTCTCTTTCATCATCTCGTTTCGAGATCCACCTATGGGAGATTTGGCCAACTCCCGGATTGCCATATGCTCACAGCTGAGACGCTGTCAAGCCAGCGGGAGGGTGGTGCCTAGCGCATCCCCTGTAGGCAAGTACAAAACACAATCCACTGTCCAGTGTAGTAACTGGGGTCCGGGAACAGTGTGAAGTACTACACCCATAGTGAGATGTGTGTGGCTCACACAGAGCTCACCCCCAATACTGAGTGGGCTACCGGTGTCCTGGTAACATCCAGACGGTAAAACCTCACAAAAGTATGTGGAGAAGCCCAGCCTGTGGCTGAACAAATTTCCTGCATGGAGACCCCACGAAATAGGGCCCATGATGCAGCCACGCCCCTCGTAGAATGAGCCCTCAGACCCAAGGGAGGCGATACCCCCTTTGAACCATATGCCATAACAATAGCTTCCACAAGCCAATGGGACAGCCGCTGCTTAGAGATGGCTTTCCCTTTGCAGGCGGGGGCCCAGGCCACAAAGAGCTGGTTGCTCTTTCTGAAAGCCCTAGTCCTTGTTATATACGTGTGGAGAACACGCACAGGACACAGCATATGTAGCCTTTGCTCTTCCTCAGAAGAGAACGGCGGTGGGTGAAAAGCGGAAAGCTCCAACACCTCACATGTGAAAGCTGGGAAGCTTTTAGGCATAAAGGCAGGATTAGGTTTGAGGAAAACCTTATCCATATTAGGGGAGAATATTGTGCACGAGGGATGCACTGAGAGCGCATGGAGATCGCTGACCCGCTTAGCAGAGGCTAATGCGAGCAGCAGTACTGTCTTCAGAGACAGTAATTTTAACTCTATTCCGTGTATAGGCTCGAATGGCCGTTGGGACAGAGCCTCCAGCACCAGTGATAAATCCCATGAGGGAATGAGCTTTTTAACAACAGGCAGAGAACGGCGAGCCCCCTTCATGAACCTGCGCACGAGGGGATGCTGCCCCACTGTATTGTCATTGAAACCCATATGACAAGCAGTGATAGCTGCCAGGTAAACCTTAATGGTAGAAAAGGATTTCCCTTCATCCATCAGGTTTTGTAAAAAACTCAGCACGTCAGAAACAGAGCACTGATAGGGCACTGACTGACGGGAGGCACACCACTTTTCAAATACCTGCCACTTATTGTCATAAAGTGATCTGGTAGAAGACGCTCTCGCGCTCTGAATGGTTGCCACCACGCGAGGGGGGAGCCCTAAAGCGTCGAGGTTGTGCCTTTCACGGGCCAAGCCCAAAGAGCTATTCGCTCTGGGCAGGGGTGATATATTTCCCGTTCGCCTGAGACAGCAGGTCCGTGCGTAACGGGAGCGCGCACGGCTGTGCATAAAGGAGAGAAATTATCTCCGCCAGCCACGCCGATTTCGCCCACCTGGGCGCTATTAGGATCAGTGTCAAACTCTGCTCTCTCACTCTGGCTAGAGTGGGAGAGATGAGAGCGAGGGGGGGAAACGCATATAGAAGCACATTGGGCCAAGGGTGGGCTAGTGCGTCTACGCCTAGAGGCGCGTTCTTGTCCCGTAGCGAGAAGAACATACGACAATGGGCGTTTTCGTGCGAGGCGAAGAGATCGACGGCTGCGTGGCCAAATCTCTGCCATAGCATTTCCACAGTCTGGGGATGCAGTCGCCATTCCCTGTACAGTGGGTTTCCCCTTGACAGCAGATCTGCGCCCGTGTTCAGTATGCCTGGAACATGGGTCGCACGTAACGACAGAAAGTGATGGCTGCCCCATACCAGCAGTCTGTGGGCTAGACTGTGGAGATGGAGAGAGCGCATGCCCCCCTGGCGATTGACGTATGCTACAGCAGTCGTATTGTCGCAACGTACTAGCACATGCCGTCGCCTTAAGCAGGGTAGAAAATATCTGAGAGCTATCCATATAGTCAGGAGCTCCAGATAATTGATGTGAGCTGAGCGCAGCTGGATTGGCCACATCCCATTCACTACACGCCCTTCCTGAGTGGCCCCCCACCCAGAAAGGGATGCATCTGTCGTTACGACTTTTCTCATGAGAACGATCCCGAGAGGGGTTCCCTGAGTATAAAAGTCTGTGTTCTCCCAATGACGTAGAGCTGCCGCGCACTCGTGCGTCACTGTGAGACGGCGATGGAGATCGCGTATGGGGCTGAGGTGTAGTGATGAAACCCACAGCCCCTCATCCTCAGTAACCCCAGCGGTAAAACCTGCGAGGCTGAGGCCATCAGCCCTTGCAGTCTGAGGCATGTGCGGTACTGTACTCTTAAGCCCGGTTTGAACAGAGAGAGACAGTCCCGCAGGGATACGATGCGGTCCGCTGACAGGCGGGCTAGCATCGAAACAGAGTTTAGCACCAGCCCCAAGAACGTTACACTCTGTGAAGGAGAGAAATTGCTCTTGGGGAGGTTTACCCTGAACCCGAGCGCAGCTAGTTGTGCCAAAACTAACTGCGTGTCTTTCACGACTCTGACTCTCGAATTGGCAATGATTAGCCAATCGTCCATATAAGTCAGTATTCTGACCCCCGTTAGTCTTAACGGGGCCAGGCCCGCCTCCACACAGACACAGAACACCCGTGGGCTTAGGGAGAGGCCGAACGGTAGAACTGTGTATTCGTAGCAAACACCGCGGTGGGCGAAGAGAAGGAATTTCGTGTGGGGAGGATAGATGCCTATGTGGAAGAAAGCATCTTTCAGATCGATTGATGTGAACCAATCGCTCTGACGTATTGAACGTGAAAGAGTATTGTAAGTTAGCATTTTGAAGTTGTACCGCCTCAAATGCTTGTTCAACACTCTGAGATCCAAGATCGGACGGAGGGAACCGTCCTTCTTTGGGACCAGGAAATAGCGAGAATAAAAGCCGTGTTGGGCTTGATCTCTGGGAACCACACGTATCGCCCCCTTTTGTAATAGAGAGGAAATTTCCTCCTCTAAAACATGGGCCGCACTCCTCTCGGTTTGAGAGTAAATGACTCCGTTGAAACATGGGGGTTTCCCTGCAAACTGGAGTCTGTAGCCCTTGGCAACTGTGCGTAGTACCCACTCGGGGGCAAACGTAGCCTGCCAGGCTTGTATGTGGCTCGTGAGCGCCCCTGCTGGTGCGGAGGACCGCAGGGGGGAACGGCCGAGTGCGGCCGTGCTGAATGGGGCTGGCGCTCCACCTAGTGGTGAAACCAGGGGAGGCCTTATGTGATAAGAAGGGGTTTTCCTTAAAACATTTTTTGTTTTTTGGCCTTTCAGGGCGGGAGCCTTTATTAGGAATGGCCTGGTGTTCGCTTGTACCCTGAATGTGGGTAACACAGCAGCGAACAGAGGAGGGCTGTCCTCCTGAATTGGGAGTCTCCTTCTCTTCATGGGGGGGAAGAGAGGAGATGAGCCTGTGTCCAAGGGGCTGACTGCCCCAGAACATGGACTTAGCCCCCCAATAGCGGTAGTGTCAGGTTGGCCGCTTCCGCTTCTGGTCGGCGGGGGTGGGAGAGGGTTTCTTTGCCGCGGCTGCGGCAAAGGACATATTCCTCCAAGGCTTAGCAGGGGGGTTGCCCTGCTGGCCTGGGGCTGTGCCCTGGGGCTTGCCCCTGCCCTGTCCTGGCTGGACACGGCGGTTCACCGCTGGGGGCTGTGGAGGCCGCATGGGTGGCGGCAAGTGAGGCGTCACTCTGCGGGGGAGGCAAAGTTTGAAAACTTCATCCTCCTTCCTTTTGTCGTCGCACCGCTGCTGCATGAGGCTCAGCGCGGGGCCGAGAAGAGCCTGGCCTGGCCTGGCTCAACAGGGGCGCCGGCTATGCGCCTTCTCTCACTGTCGGGCAGACCAGAGAGATTAAGCCAGAGCGCCCGCTCGCCGGCTACGGAGAGAGCCATGGAGCGGCCGCAGGCTTGGACACACTGGCGAGAGTTGCGCAGGACCAAGTCGTTCACAGTGCCAATCTCTTGCCACAGTATAGGGGAAGGGGTCCCCTTTTGTAATTGTTTCCCCATCTCCTCTGTGAGCTCAGCTTGGTAAGCTGAGAGGAGGGAGGAAACATTGAGGGCTCTAACTGCGAGGGCTGAGGCCCTGTAGGAAGCCTGGTGGATGGAGGCCGTGAAGCGTTCCATCTTAGTAGGGAGGGTAGGCCTGGGCGGCGCCAGGAGACCTCCCTGCGTGGGGTTAAGGTGTCGAGCTATGGAGGGCTCAACAGCTGGGGGTTCCCCCATGGCGTGGGCGGCCATGTCCTTAACTTCCAGACCGGAGAAACCGTGCTTGTAATCAAGCGGGTCCTTCCAGTGGTGTTTCAAGTGTTTAGCGCAGGCGGGGAGAACTGGGAAAAGCTGTTTTCTGGGGCCTGGGGGGGGACCCAGGAATTTCCCGTCATAAACATCCCTCTCCTCGTCGGCCGGGTTCTGTAGGGCTGGCCATTCGATATTGAGACGGGCTGCGGCCCGCTCACATACCTCCAGAAGCAGGGCATGGGGTTGGGCGTTAGCTGTACCCATAGCCGGTGCTAACTGGGCCGGTGGAATGGCGTCCTCCTCACCCGAATAATCAGACGCAACCGCCATGTCGTCGTTATCCGCTGTCTCTCCTTCCAGTATGGGGGTACCGGAGAGCGAGAGGGGGAACGCCGACATGTCTGGGTCGGAGCGGTCAGCCCAACTCAGAGAAGGAAGGTCTTGAGGCGGCCGAAAGGCCGTAGTGCTATCGTCCTCTTTGTCAGAGTCCTCGGGACACAGGTCGTTGCCGTGGGTAGCAGCAACTCTCTGCCTCCGTCGCCTGAGCTTTTTGGGCAGCGCGAGGCAGTGGCTGCAGCTCTCTGGGGAGTCGATGGCCTCCTGGGCATGTTTTAAGCCCAAGCACATGACACAGAGAGGGTGAGTGTCCCTGGCCGCGATGAGGGCACCGCATGCGGCCGGGCAGGCACGCGAGCGTAGCTCCTCAGACAGGCCGAGAGGAACGGGCTTAGAAAGAGCCATTAGCGGGGAGCTAGGCAGCTAAGCAGAGAAACAGGCAGCGTGGGCGGCTGGCTAGAGAGCAAAGAGACAAACTAGCGTGGGTGGCTAGTTGTGAGACAGCACTGTCCTGTTCTGCGTTAGCAGATGCAGGAAAAAATCGTGTCTTGGGCGGGTAGCCTGCACGATACAAGGGCTAGCGCGCGGGGTAGCAGGCTAACACCGAGTGGAGCTACTCAGCACTGACGCGCGTTCCCGAACCTTTCACGCCCGGCGGAGGCTGATCCGGAGATATATCCTCCTGCGGACAGTTAAGTGACAAGGCTCGTGTGGGATACACGGTCGAAGCTGTGAGTGGGGTACTCCGAAATTCGCGAGAAGCGAATGTCAACTGAGGAGTAGTAGCGTTACAGTGTCATATATGCTCGTACAAGGAGGGCGGAGCCTCCTTCGCATTTGACACGCTACTGTCTGTCAGGGCCAGACTTGGTGCAATTGGATGCTTCTGTGGTGGTCATGACCGGACGTCATTCCCATAGGTGGATCTCGAAACGAGATGATGAAAGAGAACCAGTGGTTTATTGCAGCTACACTGTATTTATGAAATAATAATTGATCTTTGTGTAAACATACATTAGGGTAGTTTGCCAAAATAAAAGAGTACCTGCACACTGGCCTGGATTCAATTAGTATTCCTCCTTAACTTTAGTCTAAATGTAAAGTGTTTGTTTTTCCTTCATTGGTGAGTTAATTTTGGTGAGCCTGATAGTCGCTATCCATAGAATATTGTGCAATTTGCCATGGAAACTCAACGGCTAGAGCTGAGGAGAAATGAAATGATTGAGTATGTTAGATGTTGTGCTTTGAAAAGATGTATACAGTAATGTCAACAACCACAACTGACTGATAAGTTGTTATAATACTGAAATAATTGTAGGTAAAAGTGCATTTTAATATAGAAAGCAGCTACTGGATAAATATTTTATGTTTTTCATTGATTTTATTTTGGTAATGTAAGACCCTGATGGTTTACACTAATGTGATAAACCTCTATGTGGCTCAAGAATTTTAAAAAAAATATTAAACATTTTTTCACCACTAAATGAGAGGAAACACTAAAATGAGCAAAAGTCAGGTATCAAAGAGTTGATTCAATAAATTTTTCAATATCAGCAGTTTATGGAAAATGAACATATTTCACATATCAAGCTGAACAGTTGGGTTCTATTTGAGTTTTTTTGTCAAAAATGCGTAATTATTATGGAAATATTGTGTCTTGTGTATTAAATAGCATTCTTTTTAAAAACATGTTTACACTAACATAGATGAAACTCAAAATAATGATGTGGCATGAGACATACAAATTCTAAAGCCTGCTATCTCATTAATATACAAATAGAAACCTATAATTATAAACATTCAAAATATCCATCCCAAGAAAGAGACTCCTTGTTTGATTTGCATTCCATTGCATTAAACTATTATTGGTTCAAATGTTTTGAACTGTATTGCTTCATCTTTTCTTATAACCACTCTGATGCAGCCATCGGGTACACTTTAGAAGGAAACTATTCAATATTACTTATCTACTATAAAGACCTGATTTTGTATGTTACCTCCTATACTGGATTTAGGCCACTTAATTAAATCACTTCAAATGCCTTATAAGATTTAAATAAAAGTCAGGTGAATGGTGAAATATACCAGGCATTGTGACTGCCAAAAGAACCACTCATCTCTCGGTTGGAACCTCATTCCAATGTTCATTCCAACTCACTTCACATGTGATTTGAAAATGAATCTGTTGGGAAACTGACAGGCATTATTAAAGATAATAGCAGAGGATCTGTAGTGTTTTAAGACGCTACAGGTGGATAACACACATGCAGCTCATATATTTTTCCCTGTCATGTTTTTTTCCACCCAGTAGTAAGACCATACCATTTATATTTGTATTTCTATTTTACCTCCCTTTTTTATCTCAAACTTAAGTTTTCCCATTAAGTTTGAGATTGAAGAACTAAGTTAAAATGTAATTGAAAAGCATTCTGTATTAATTTACAGTTCCTACTTGATGAACAGTTCTGGCCCATTAGATTAAAGTTGGGACTTCATTAATTGAAATGTAAATTTAATTGGATGCATTAGGGAATTTTAATGTGAAATGCATTGACATATCCTGTGATTGGCTCTAGTTTGTTTCCTCATTTCTCTAGAGGGAGCAAACTACTCTTCTACCCGTAACATTTTCAGGAGACAAAAACCTATGTAGATCTGCAGTAGTAAACGCTAAAGAATTGGGGGAAAGGCCCCAGGCTAGAATAAATTACCAAGACCTCAATGTAGGTGGGGCGTCGGGGTGGGTGGGAACTGCTTATGTACAACTCAACGAAGGGTATGACTCCCACCATTCAGAGTCACCATCTTCCCTGCACGGACTCTAGAGACTGTTAACACGTCTGTAGAGAGTGAGAGGAAGCTTATAGACATCTTTGCACATGCGACCTCCACACACTGCTCACAGCTGAATTGCACGTATTAGGCCTGTTTCACTGGAGACCAGGCTCGGCAGTGGGAGACGGTCATGCTCGGGGGAGACACCTGCACTCAGAAGCCTATTCACTCCACGGGGGGCAGTTCTTCAGCATCTGACACAGGTAGGCTAAGGTCTGCGCATGACTCTTTACACGTAATAGAGTAATAGAATAGGGTTCCAGTCTAAATATGAAACAATGTGATGTGAAGTTATTTTGGATCAGATTCAAATTGAAAGGGGGGGGGGGCTGGTTCTGGGGTGTGGGACTATGTTTTGTCTCCTTCCCTCAAATCATATATGTATATATTTAGATGTATATACACGCATCCTAACTAGTTGAGGTCCTGAGTAGAATGGTCCCTGAAAAATGTTACTAAAGCTTGGAAGACTCATAAGGTCCAACAGACACCTTTACCGTGTAGAACAGACTGTTTCGATCAAAACGCACAATAATGGTGTGTGTCAGACTTGCTTTCAGTTTTCTCTCAAGCCAACATTCACTGACTTCTTCAAACTAGACCAGACTGTTCCACTTTCACCACATGATTGTGGAACAGCGCTATGGAGTACATACACACAATAGATCCTACAGATGAACTTTCTCATTTTACTACTGTATTTGTATGTACGTGACTGAAATGTATGAAAATGGTGCAACGTCAGTTTGGACTTTGGTAAACACAGATTTTGTATTTGATTGAAAGTCTAGTTGCAGATGACAAAACAGTATAGTCAGCAGAGAAACAGTATAGTGCTGTGTTTTAGCGCTGCATGAATGCATTCCTGCCTGCTTCCAATATCATTGGACTGAAATATGCCAAGTATGCTGGCAGTAAACAAGACGCCTATTCTGCTTTGTTGCGGAATAGTGATTGGAGGCAGCGACTGAACCGTTGGGCAGCCTTCAACCAGAGCAACATGCCCACCCCTCCCGGAGGTAAAAATCGATGCTGTGATCAATGCATCCTGGCACAAAGGCACAACAGATAGGTGCATGTAACATGTGTCCAGAGTGCAAACAGTATGATCAACAGAAATGCTGTCAATGTCAACAAAATGGCTACGTCCTCTTCAGTCAAGGTTATTTCCTTGTCGCCTCCAATAAATATTATTTTATCTGTATTTAGATGTCTCTGGTGGACCACCAACAGACACATTTCAGGAGGACAGTCCTTGTAATAATGTATTTTTAAAGAATCACTATGATCTATTCTGAAACCAAGGCTACCATATGAGATTTAGATATTGACGACTTGTTATATGCCAACCAACCTATTTGTTTGTAATTGTTTTGGGTCGTGGCTTTAGTACACTGAATACAGAGGGATGCACTTGAAAAGTGTCAGTTCTGATGATTATCTCTTATGAGAAGGCTATATAAAATGTGCTAAAGCTAAAAACCTAAATGGTGGCTGTGTCACATATTTAAATTTCTCAGATATTGTCTTGTACTTTGAGACTGTATGAATGCCTTCAGCTGACTCAGGGAGAAATAGCTTCATTTGCCTTTACTCTGTGTGTAATATGTCATTTCTAGCAATGGGAAGTGTGTCCTCACCCAAGCAAAGTGCAGATGTCCTGCCTATATCAGCTACACCAGGTAAATTAATCTCTCTCTCTCTCTCTCTCCAGATATATGTGTTAGTTTAAAACAGAGCAGTGACAACTGCTGTCTCTCCTTATTTTCTCAGCTGTCCTTCCCCAGCCAAAAAGCATTCTAGAGGCCTTGGAACAGAGAATGGCCAAGTACAAGGAGGCTTACACTCAGGCTACAGCCACTGGGGATGACCGCAAGGCCAGAATGCACGAGCGTATAGCCAAGGTCAGAGACTATAGGTTACAGGTGAAGGCTATAACAGATCTCAGACCTGTGAGGTTATCTCACCCCCTCACCTCTCAACACTGTCTCCCCAACAGCAATACCAAAGTGCCATTCGAGCTCACAAAGCCGGCAGAGTTGTCAACTTGGAAGAGTTGCCTGTGCCACCTGGTGAGCCAAGCAAGAACTGTCCACTTCAGCTTTTGCAATACCTGTACAATTGTTGGAGTTAAAATGTAAACATTTATAAGTAATATATTTAGGTGTGCATTTTCTACAAATGTTTGCTAATATAATTAATCAGTATTATCTATAATCCCCAATTACTTACTAACACTTTAGTTTAGTCCCTCTAACAGAATAAATTTGGTCCCCGTCGGGGAATCGAACCCTGGTCTCCCGCGTGACAGGCAGGGATACTTACCAATATACACTGCTCAAAAAAATGAAGGGAACACTTAATCATCACAGTATAACACCAAGTCAATTAAACCATACCGGTCATGCTGGATGATGTTGCAGGCTGCATAACATTCGCCGTCTCCAGACTCTTTCACGTCTGTCACATATGCTCAGTGTGAACCTGCTCTCATCTGTGAAGAGAACGGGGTGCCATTGGTGAACCTGCCAATTCTGGTGTTCTCTGGCAAATGCCAATCGAGCTGCATGGTGCTGGGCTGTGAGCACAGGTCCCACTACAGGATGTCGGGCCCTCATGTCACCCTCAAGGAGTCTGTTTCTGACAGTTTGGTCAGAAACATGCACATGAGTAGCCCGCTGGAGGTCATTTTGTAGGGCTCTGGCAGTCCTCCTCCTGTTCCCCCTCGCACAAAAAAGCAGATAACGGTCCTGCCGCTGGGTTGTTGCCCTTCTACGGCCCTGTCCAGCTGTCTTTGTGTAATGGCCCGTCTCCGGGTATCTCCTCCACGCTCTTGAGACTGTGCTGAGAGACACACTTCTTGCGATGACACGTATGGATGTGCCATCCTGGAGGAGCTGGACTACCTGTGCAACCTGAATGGGCTGCAGGTACCGCCTCATGCTACCACTAGCAAAATGCAAAACTAGAGAAAAATCAGTCAGGAAGAATAAGGAGAGAGAAATGGTCTGTGGCCACCACCTGCAAAACCATTTACTTTTTGGGGGTTGTCTTGCTGTTGCCTCTCCTGTCCATCTGTTGTCACTTTCATTTGCACCAAAGCAGGTGAAATTTATTCACAATCGTTTACGCTTCCTAACTGGACAGATCAATATCCCATAAGTTTAATTGATTTGGTGTTATACTGTGTTGATTAAGCGTTCCCTTAATGTCTTTGAGCAGTGTACATCCTAAAGATAATTTAACATTGTAGAATATTCAATTACGGCCTTATGTGAAAGTATCCATTACAATGGATTTTACGTTTGCTGGACCTTAGTGCCACTCGCAAAAACATCAATAAAATCATTAATGCTTATTATGAATAAGTATCCATTAAAATGGACTTTACATTTGCTGTACTTTAGTGCTACTCGCAAAACAATCTATGAAATCGTTAATGCTTATTATGAATAATCGTAGATCCGCATATTTTTGGTACCTGTAAATGTCTGTAAATGTGCTGATGGGCCATTCCTGTTTGATTGTCACTGTTAATTGGCTATATACTGCAGGCTTTCCTCCAATCTCTGGGCAGGAGAAGGCAAGACGTGAACAGGACTTCTCTGGAGTGTTGGAAGCTGCCAACAAGCTGGCTTTGGAAGAGGGCAAAGGGGATGATGATAAGGAAAAGGTAGAAGAGCTGCATGTGATCGGTCATTTTCATGACTCCCGAATCATACCAGAGACTTCATCACGAGTGAAACCCTGCATTTTTTACTGTCACGGCTAAAGGTCATAGTATAGGTATTCATGAGCAGACATGTTTGTATAAATATTCATGCAGAATGACTTTGTTTCTGATTGATTGAGTGCTAAAATGATTCTGCATATGTTTCTAGGATAAGACTCAAGCAAGCATCTTAGGTCATAATGTCTTATTACGTAATGCATATTCATAAGCACACATGTTTACCAGAATGCTTATTTTTCACAAAACTAATTTCTCATACTCTGTGTCTCGCCCCCCCCCCCTTCAGAAGAAGCCATTGGTCAAACAAAAGTCCAGGAAGCCGATGCTTGCCGTGTGTCCTATGGCACATGACAGTGCTCCATCTGCAAAGCAATCCTGCATGGCCGTCCCTTTCCAATCAACCGCAAAGCATGGCCGGGGGGAAGGACTTCCCTCAGAAGGTCAGTCCTGCTGTCCACAAATATAAAGCGCATGGAGCAGTGCAGTGCAGTACAGTGTAGTACAGAGCAGGTGTCTGAGGCAACTTCATTTGGCATTACATGTTCATTCACATGTCTGCTCTTCAAGTCATCTGAATTTGCGATCTATTTCAATGTTCTGATTTTAGTATTGTGCATGTCCCCTATAGAATATGTGCTTTCACAGTTCTACAGTCAGTGTTTGCAAGAGTGCAGTCACCTTGCCATATCAAATACCTTCATGGGTCAGTTCGTGCTGATACACTTTACATGAAGGACAAATAGACTAGCAAACTATCTAGCTAGGAAATCTTTGACCTCTCAGGATAATTACCTCTCAGGATAACTGCTCTACTTAATGTGGACATGCTGCTTGGATATTAATGTAAATTACATGCAATTAAATTGTTCATTCTGAATTTCATGTCCAGTAAATTCTCCAATGGAATTTAATCTGACAACAATTTTCAGATACCATTCTCCATTGACATGCAAGCCAACATAACTATCTTGTCATTTGTCCACCATTTTTGATTTGGCTCTGTCTTGTAAGTGCCAGTAATGGACGCCCGTTAACGACACTTCCCGCTGGTTCCTCAGCCCATCAGCAGCGTGACTTCCTGGATGGTCGCAGGAAGCAGAGCATGAAGGTGGAAGTGCAGGCCAAGCAGAAGGACGACCTGGAGCAGGACAGGAATAGCATACACACTGTCAGTGGGAATACTACTGATGTCACCAAGGAGGCTCTGTCATTGGTCAGATATCACCTGCTTCTGGGGACCAATGGGGCTGGGGATATCACCTGGGGCTGGGGTTCTATTTGAGAATGTTCCGTTTCTTTAGGAGTTTCTTGCTCTCTTTTTCCAGATGCCATCTCCTCCTGCAGATGAAGATGATTTTGTGGTAATTAATCACATTGATGTCCAAATTTCTCAGAGGACTGACCAGGTTTATTCTCAGCTGTCCGTGCTGTTGAAGGAACAGTATGAGGTGGGGGCCAACGCACTGACTAAATTAATAATCATTTTTGTGAATTGTTTTTAGTTCTTTTGAAATATCCCATTGAGCTACACTGAATAAGGTAGGAAACACTCTGGAAACCAATGGCGAATTTCTGGGAGCCAATCATGAATCATTTCCTGTTTCTACTTTCAGAAATGTGTAAATTATTCCAGCCAGTTCTCCCATCTAGGGAACATCACAGAGACTATAAAGTGAGTATGACATCAAGAAGATAATAGTTGGCAGATCATAAATAAGCAGAAGTGCAGGGGCAGACAATAAGGGTTGAGGATTTTGTGACTGGGTTATGAGGGTTTTGTTATAACAAAGAGAACGTAGCCAGTCATAACCTGAATTTTTCATTTTCACTGACTGTGTTGTAACAATTTTGTGCGAGCCACAACTGCCAAACAGCACAGTAGGAGGCTGATAGCTTTAAAGTTGAGTACTTCACTGTATCCCTGCTGTTGTGTGATGCACACCTCATGTAATCTATGAAAAGTGAAGTTCAGTTACTTCACAACTTCATATGAACCACCAGCATTCTTCACACATCTTTTCAAGTGTGCTTCTGTGTTGTACTCAAGTGGTTAGGTGTTCTAACAATAATTGTCAATAGTAACACTTCTCCAATTTGCATCTTCATTTTAGCTGTGTCTGTCAGTCTGCAAATAAGCTTCAGTTGTATTAGGAGAGGACACGTCCTATAAGATTAGCGAAATACAGCCTTTGTGATTGTTTCTCCTCTCAGGTTTGAGAAAATGGCGGAGAGTTGTAAGAAAAACATGGAGACCCTGGAGCAATCACAGGCACAGGGACGGGACCCCCCAAAACACTGCTTTGAGGAGAGGACCTACAGGACCACCAGGTGGCCATGAGGGATTTTACAATTAGGGGTTATTTTAGGGGCCCACACTTTTATCTCCTACTGTGGAGGAGCAACATTCCTCCTTCTCTTTGTCCTCTTCCCTTCACACAAAAAAATCACTTTACACTTAGTATAATCTACCCATTCCTTACAGAGGCACAGAGATACAGGTAAGTATAGTAAATCCTAGACCATAACACTGATTTTCCCAGCCTCCTTTCCCTTTAGTCTAAAGCAAACACTTAAAGAGGGCAATAAAACCACTGTTTCTCTACCTTCCGCAGGATCTTCCCAGAACTTAGCAGCACGGAGATGGTGGTGACCATTGTGAAAGGGATGAATCTACCAGCCCCTCGAGGTTCCACACCACTTCTGAAATTAATTTCAATGCAACAAAAACAGGCTTCAAACACATTAATTCTTATTGTTATGATGACCATCTCTCAGAGAGATTTGTCAGTTTTACCACATATGAAAGAAATCAGGGAAACTGGCTACAGATAGCTCAGCCTGTAAAAGCACCTTCTCTGAGTGCAGGTTGAGCCCTATAGTCTAAACTTGGCTTTATCGTTAGAGTCTGGGCAATGCCATTAGATGACTATGACCGGGATTGTCAGCACTGGAACACAACGGGCAATTGGGGTGGTGACTTAATATGGCAAGGGAACTGTGCTGCATATGCACTGATTCACTGTTCATATGTTGATGGCTTGTATGTGGAAAATAGTGCTGGGGGAGTCCACCCAGCTGTAATTAAGTGGTAGTGGCATAATGAGAATGTACAGTAGTATAACAGCTGATTTCTGATGTAGTAAACAGGGGACTTTTTAAAATAAGGAGACTCCTTGCCAGTTAATATTGTTCTGAGATGACCAAACTAAAATATACTGCTGTTTCTGTTTAGGTCTGGCAGCTCAACAGCTTAATGCCTTTGTCAGATTTGAGTTCCAATATCCCAGCTCAGTGAGTATCTAAAATATTAACTTTAATTATTTAATTAGAATTTAAGCCTATTCCTTTTCTAACAGCCCTAAAGATATGTAAGATATAAACCATGACATGCCGTATATAGGCTATACAAGAATAGGCCTATATGGCAGGACAGGGGTGGTGATTGGCCATTGACCACCCTGGAGTGTCATATATTCTGTATATGGCATGGAGTGGTTTATACCTCTTATACCATGGTTACCAACAATGATTATATATAGTTAGGCTACTTTTATAGATTTTTATCGATTTCATCATCTGAAATTGAAATATCATTCCGCGGCCCTTTTGACATGGTGTTGTCAAGCAGAACTATTGGTAGTTCTATTTTGAACCGAAAACATCTCGTTACGAGTTATATTTCTCGTCGTTAGTTCTGAAAACAATCAATTAAAAACATATATATATATAGTTCCTTCTTGGTTTTATTTGGTTATTTTTCTCATTACATTATTTAAGAAAATTGTATGAAACCTAATCAAATTTAACGTTACCTGGCTCCCTCTGTCTTGCTTTTTAAAAATGGTTTGGTCACGCAGACGAAGTGTATCCTATTTAAATAGGCTAACGTGCAGGCTAGCTAAGGAAATAGTTATATAATGCATGGGAACATCTGAACAATACTCTGGAGTTTGTTAGATGTAATTGATCTATTTCGCTGGATAAAAAGCTTTCTATAGCCTATACAGATTAACGTGCTTTGTGAAGTGACTCATTCACAAGCAGTCCACATGTTTCTGACGTTAATTTAGCCTGCATGATAAATTTGTATTTCCAAACTGAATAAATACGGCACCTCTAACCACAAAAATGTTTTGCTAGATTAAAGTTGTTGTAACTAAGATATTTGTCGAATACAATTTTTTTAAAATCTGCAGATTAATGTTATTTACCGGTTTCATAAATCAGCGGTATGCTGTTGCTACAGTAATTTATAGAAGAGACGAGTCTAATGTTATGGCTCGCAGTAAAAAAGATTAAACACCAAACTGCTTTGCTAACTTAGTGATAATGTAACTATGCCTAGATACGTTAGTTACCTAACCACGTATTGCATTTGCATTATCTTAAAAACAATGACAAAAGTTTATCGTAGCCAGCGATGCAGTTGTATAAAGTTCCCCTGTAGCCTAGCTACGAGGCGGAGTAGCCATCTGCCGTCCAATAACGTTAGTCACTGACGGAAAGAAAGTAGGTAGGCTACATTCTGCTTATTCTACTGTATCAATTCACTTTATTTATTCCACTTATTTTAGTGAACGTTTTGGACTCTGAATTAGCCAGTTATGGAGCAATATCTTGCCATAATTCCCATCCATAGACATAGGACTTGTATAGCTGGCCAGGTAGCGCATGGATTTAGAACGGTGATTATACCTGTGACCCGGATGACCGTTCAAAAACAAGCGTTTAAACCACGGCTGTCAACCAATCCGAATCGAGTATTTATCCAAGCCATGGTATAAGTATAACACAGTTGTGTTTAATTTATCTCTGAACGTTGCATTGTTTGCACATTTGCTCATTGGATGCCCTGATCCAGGAAAGCTTTTATCAATAGCTTATTGCTTATGCTCTTTTTGATCATTTCACAGCTGTATGATTAGTGAAGTCATCTAGATCTACATTTTTACACTTTTTATGGCACATTTTAAGGAAAGAGTTGCGTACAGAGTGTTTACACTTGTGTCAAATGACCTTCATGTATTCAGTCACATTCAGTGTTAATTAATACCCCCCCCAATAGGAACAACCTCAAAGCCATAAAACCGCAGTCATCCGGAAAACCAGCAGTCCAGGTGAGTGTACTGATGACGTGTTCCATGTGGTCAATTGCACAAGGCAACTCGTCTGTGAGGTGGTGGTGCAACAGGTCTGTCCTGCTTGTTTGTCTTTCTGGTCAGAGTACAACCAGAGCTTCACACTGACCATCAACAGGAACCACAGGGGCCTCCGGAGGGTCATCCAGTCCAAGGGACTCAAACTGGAGGTGGTGCACAAAGGGTGAGTGGCCAAAAAAATGTTCTGGCTGTGCTCCACACACTGTCCTGGCCATGCTCCACACACTCTAAATGCTCCATCTGTCCAGAAGAATGCTAAATGGTTGCTCCATACCCCACAGGACAGACAATGAGGAGGAAAACGAATTTAACGGTTGCACGACTTTGTGTGTGTGTGCGCGCGTGTGTGTGTGTGCGCGTGCGTTTGTGTGTGTGTTTAACTGAAAAGCTGAAATTTAGTCAAAACACTGGGATGTTTGTTAAAAAGTGAGTTGGGGTTCTGTCTGGAAAATGTTGATCAGGAGACTCATTGCTCTGCCAGGTGACCTCATGACATTCCATGTTCTCATGGAATTCTACTGGGTCGGTCTGAAAATTAGGCACTAAGTGTTTTAGTGTGACCCTAGTTGGTATAATTTGTTGAATGGTTTACTAATACTGATATGAAGTGCAGGGTTTGTGGATGAATTATGGCAGGTTCGTTTGGGTAGCTAGCTGCCCCTGCACAGTTTTTAAATTCCTACTGATAATTTGCAAATGTTTGTTTGGACTCTACAGTACTACTGCCCTTACCTTCCCCTCTTCAACACCTACCTGGAGCTCATGTTTCTGCCAAGAAAAACAAACACTATTTATTTATATTAATTTGTATTCAAACTGTAATAGCAATGTTTAATGAGTTTTTTTAAAAGACGGAAGCATGAACATGGAAACTATATGGAAGCTGCTTGTGCCGCATACAGTATTTTATTTACATGGCACATATCCAAGTCACACCCTGAAAGCATGGCGTCTTGACTGACAGGGGCTTCCTGAGGAGTGACAAGCCTGTGGGCTGTGCAGTCCTGAAGTTGGACAAACTGGAGACGCGGAGCGAAATGCGAGAGATAATTGAGGTAAGGAACAGTAAATACAAAGCCTAGCCAGAGTTCAACTGCATTTGGTAATAAATGTTTTTATCGATATGAGATTTGCACAGTAATTGGTGTCTAACTGTATACTCTTTTCATGCATCCCCCTTAATTGGCTCATTACTCTCCTCTTGTGGGTGTTTAATGGTTGATGTCGTGCTACAGTGGCTCATGCATTGTCTCTGCCTCATGCGAGTGAGATATCTGAGAACGTGACAGTTGAACTGTTTGTCCAGGTCACTGAGGGGCGGAAGACCACCGGGGGACGTCTGGAGGTTCGGGTGCGGCTGCGGGAGCCATTGAGTGGACAGAACCTGCAGACCACCACAGAGCGCTGGCTGGTCCTAGAGCTACCCCAGGTAACCGTCCAGTAGTCTATTCTCTCTCAGTTCAATTCTATCAGATGCAGGCAATCCAGGCTGCATTCAAAACACCAAATCAACATTTTATGAAACAAATTAAATCCTTTCTGGCCTAATGTTCCTCTTTTTTGTCATAGGTTCTTTAAATGACTGTTTTTGAACAATGTCTCACAAGGTATGGTACAGCATGATCCATTTATTTTCCTTAATTTTGTAATTGTACACCATTTTTATTGGCATGAGGAACAATTGTAATAATTTTAAGTGGACCCTTTCAGGTAGAAATATGCCTGGTCATCCAAAAACAAGAGGAAAGCAATAGAAAACTTGGAGGACTCACTGAATGTTAATGCTGTTGGAGCTTCCCTGGTTCTGGCAATGGGGCATAATGTGTAATGAATGCATCCCCTGAGTCTCATTGTGCCTGTACTTAGAAAGATGCACAAATCTAATTCACAACAACTGGACCCTGATACAAGAGGCTGTCTCCAGGACATTTTCAAAGCAGGTCAAAAGACCATTATACAAAAAGTCTTTACATTTTATTGTGCCATAAACCACTTACTGTACATTCCAAAATAGTTTTTTCCCCCATGAATACCACACTACATTGCTGTCTGGTATTTTCTGTTTTCCGTTTTCCTATATTGAGCTGAAAATGACTACACAATATGCTCATACTCATATTCACTACTGAAATGCAATTATATAATGCTGTCTAGTATTAGCTAATATAAATGTATGAACCTAAATGTATACCCTTACAGAACTGGATAGTTTGCTGCAAACTGCCAGTAGTGGCGAACTAAAAACGTTGCCAGAAGTGAATGGCAGTTCCCACAAAGTGAACTTGCATGTGAAAATATGAGCTTGCCGCAAACCTGTGGCAACAATGCCAAAGGTTTGCGGCAAATTTGCTGGACGGCCTATATTTTTGTAGGGGTGAACATTGTAAGTGAACACTGTAAAACATTTTTTACAATGTTTACTTGCCAAACCGGCAAACATAAGCACTGGCTGAAAAGTGTATGTGCCTAAAATGTAAATGTTAATGTAACACACCCTGACTGGTGGCAATTACTGTATAAGATTGTAACTTAGCTCTAGCTCTAGTGGTTGTTTCTTACCATGTAAAATGCACTTTTGTAAGCTGCTATGGCTAAAGGCCTCTGCCAAATTACTAAATTGTAATCTTCTATCCTTTTCCCTTTCATTTTACTCTCAGTCTCCGTCTTCTCTACCCACTGCTACTCTCACTGTATGCTGCAATCTCCATAGCCTCTCTCTTTCCATCCTCTCCTCCAGTGTCACTACATCAGTGGGCCTTCTTTGTGATATTGCACGTTTGTATTCCTGCGAGTAACGTGATGCTCTCCACTTTTACTCTGGATAATAGCATCTGCTAAGTGAACGTACCGTAATTAAGTTTTTCCATGAGTGGCTTATTAATTATGCTAGATATTCTGGACTATTTATAATAACCCTCTTTGCAATTGCCTTGTCTGTTATGTCACAATGTAAATTAATATAAAGAAATGGTTATCTGCACTGGAGGGGTTGTCTGTTTTGTGTAGCGCAGCCAATATGTCACTGCTGAAGACACTGCATGTCAGAGAAATGGATTCATGTCTTAAACTGGGAAAAAATACGGAAATATGTATAATGTAGAAAGCTACCTGTAAGTGTTAAACTGGAGAAAACATGCCTGGTTCTCATCTAAATGTACCCTTCATGAAATTTCAAATGAGCTACTCTTTTCAATTAGAACAAAAGAGTAGTTCATGTGAAATAAAGCTGGTTGTTTCCCTTTTACTTATATAATGAAATAGAATTTCAAATAAAATAAAGGTTTGTTTCTGTGTGTATCCTTTATTTAAAATATGTAAAGGAACCACAGCAGGGCTCTGCAATGGGACTGGGACAACCTGAATATTTGTGGTCTCAGAACAAATTTTATCAGCTGCAAGCAGTCAAGAGAATTCAGGAGTCATGTAAAATGTAATAATTCAAAAATCTATATAATATCTGGGAATGTTTCTTCTTCATTTCCTATCAGTCAATCTGACTTCAGTAAAACCTGCTATGAGTCATTCTAATTCAACAAAACAGGATGCATTTTCAGCCAAATGTTTTATATTACAATGTGCCGCTCTAATGCCACATTAAGTCACCTTGTAGACCTCAAAAGGTTACGATAGGAATAAATTATTTCTCTTCCATCCGTCCACTAAATATAAATTTGGATTTCATTTATATGAATGTTAATACACACGATGCGTTCATTACCTTCAATCTAAACTCTCGTGTTGTCAGCTTTAAGGGGGCACGTCTGTAGGCATAGCTCACTTCTGTAGGGTTTGTGGCTGACCGGAGAATGTTGTGTGTCTATGTTTATAGAAGAGTAAGAGATTAGCAGTCAGGCCAGTGCATCTGAACACAGATTACAGGTCCAGCCAGAACTAGAGGTGACCTCCCTCATGTTCCCTGCAGAGTAAACCACGCACTGTCCACGCCCGCATAAGCAGCCTGCCTGCGTTACGTGTACTCGGCTTGTACTTGTACTTGCTACTACTGCACTTTTTACGGCCTTTCCAATGCCTTGATGTAGGCTATCAAATCACTGTAAGCTGGCATGGATTCAGGCACATATTGCAATTAAAGAAACTTTTTTTAATGAAAAGGGTTGAATCATCACTACGTTTTATTTTATTACCTCGCGGGAAAATAAAAGTTATTCTATTTTATCACGGCCATATCAGGACCAGGCTGCTAATTGCCACTGGTTTTGTCGTATGATATGACACCTCATATTTTACCTCGTACCCAAAATTTAAAGAGCCATTTACAGATTTTTACAAGTTTTATTATACAGATACAACAGTGTTCAATAAAGAATACCGTTTTTATTGACATATTTGTAGTGTACATTACAGGAACCTTTTTGGCTTAAAACATTGATTTCCTCCATTTTTAGTTGATTGTTACGTTTGAGAAAAATTTATTCGAATCCAGTTGGTTCCATGACAATTTTCTGTTTTGTAGAAAGGGACACTTCCGTTAAATTGCTCATAGTTTTAATGGAGGAGAAAAACACTGTTGAAAAAGAATGTTCATAACTAGACTTTTCCACACAGAGCTTCTCATGGGGTTTGGTGTGGAAGGAAACAAAGTGCTCGATTTTAAAAGCGGGAAGCCTCAGTAAAGTTTCCTGTCTGACTAGACTCACTTCAACGCCTCCTGTATGAAGAGAATCTCAAAATGAAGAAAGAATCTGAACTTCTGCACAAAAAGGCAAACTTGATATAAATAAAGCAAAATGTAAATAATGCAGAGCTGAGTGTCTCCATGAATAATGAAGGGTCTGAAATCAGTCGTCTATAACAGCACGTCCTGGTTAAGAAGCCCTTGCTCTTAACATTATGAACACAAATACTGTAATCACTTGCTTACCACCGAAAGCAGCAGAACAGTGGTGTGGTAAAGATAAAAGGACTCATTTTCACTGTTGTGCGTCTATTTGGGGACCAAATATTCATAACTATCCTATAGGCTAGTTAAAGGTGAACATATGGCTTGCATATAGTAGTCCTCAGCACTTTCTACATCCTTGAACATTCCAGAGAACCTCATGATACATTCTTGTCCCCTTATAAATGCTATCACTACTAAAATGACCTTGAGTTTTCTCAGTTTATTATAAAGCATATGAAATGATTCATTTAAGAAATACTTCCCTTCCCTGACAGTTTTTTTCTCAAGAATGGCAATATATCTCCCAATATATACATAAATCTTGAGATGCCTTTGATGCAAGGAAGTTCTTTTAAGAAAACACTTAGGAATATCTGTCTTACAAATTATGATTTTTCAACTTAATGTACAGGCTCTCAACTCAACCCTTAATGAATAAAATCATAGTGTTCCTGGTAACAACAGCCTTGTAATCACAGCCATAAAGACTAGCTCTATTCATGAGTTAAGCATTTTGTAACAGTAAAGACTTCTTTCTGGGCTTCAAAACAAACAAAGTATTTTAAAATGTGCATCCCGCTTAGTGAATAGCGGATAGCTTAGCTGTTTATGTTGATGTATTCCGGAGTGTTGGCAGTGTCCAGGGCCAAAGTCATTCAGCACTTCACAAGTAGGCCTTTACAGGTTGGCAAATTCTGCCAGTGGTTGTCCATTTGCTTGTATTTGCCCAACTAGTGTTTGAAATGAAACAGGGTCGCCCGGTTAAATTGGAACTGGTTTTATGGGCACAAAAAGATCCAGTTAAATACCGGTAACTACAGACAAAAGTGATAGGTACAGGAAGGTGTTGGAAGAGGTTGCGTGAAAGACAGCTTCCTGGCTGATGTCTAATCTCATCAGGCTTCTGAGGGTTCACCCTGTTTTGCCTGGGAGGGAGACCTTAATAATTAACACCCCAAAAACATTCTATTGCTGCAAACAAAACAAAAAAACATTGGTCACACCAGCTCACTTAATCACATCCTTCTTTCCTCCTCATATTGTGGCTCAGGATCCATACATTTCAATGCACTGTCAGTATCTCCTTTTTAAATTTGATTCAATATTTTGGCTTTAGAGTAAGTTCCCTGGTTGACAGTTTGACAGTGTATTTTCAATACTGGTATTCCTGTATAAAATGTGGGGGGAGGGGGGGGCACACCGTAGGAGCGGGCAGTCCCACATCACATCAGAGGTCATGCTCAACATCTCGCCCTACATACAGCACAGTCCGCTTCTTCACCAGATCCTCAATTTAGAGCAGGTGGAAGTCATATCCAATAATCCAATACTGAGAACGCACTGATCAACCCATCAACTTACTGGATCAGCTTCTGCTCTGAACTGATACTGATGTGAATAAAGCTATCTATCTTTTTTTTAAAGTGGGACACAGCTTCTAAGCGCAATACTGCCTTTTCGCTCCAAAGGGACCTGTCCACATGACCGTGACCAGAGCTTTCCAACAGTAAAGCAATAAACCATCATCTGTTCTAAATAAATAAATAAATAAAAAACAACTGAAGCAGCAGTTAAGACACACTGACCAGTATCTTCGCCATCGCAACAGGACCTACTGACCGGTCACCTTCCGCACAGAGGAGGTTCTTGTAATTGTACCCTCTGTCCTGATGGAACTTCTACCATTGGTGTCCCGATTAGCTCTGCACATGACGCCCGCTGGAGCGTCCGTGCTCTCTTCTTGCATGGAGTAAAGCATCGTGTGAATGTTTAATAAAGCTACGAGGTGAGACTGGAGGTCAGAAGAACCGCTCTTCTTTAGGAATCCCAGCCCAGGCACTGAGCACAAGCGTGCAAATCGTTCAAACGCCACCTCCCACCCCCTCCCCCTCCCGCGACGATGATTAGTCCCTCCCTTTGAACTGGAAGCAGTCCCCCGATGCTGCAGAATGACTCTCGGCTCTTCTTCGGCCGATGACCCTCGCCCGCACAGAGGTCCCGCAGCCACGGGCGGGTTTGGGAGGTTCCCGCCGGCGCATGGGTGCTACAGAGAGGTTTCCGGGACGGCGACCCTGTCGCTACCGAGAGCGCACCGCGTCCGCTCCCATCCCACAGTGGAATTACGAGAAGGGACGCCGCTGCAGCGTGGAAGCCCATGAGGATGGTGTCTATTGGCTGCCCAGGCCTGGAAAGTTGTTGGATATGGTGCATAGAAGATCCGGTGGAGTACGTTTTCAGCACAGCTTTCAGGCTCTTGGAATTGCAGATGATTGGGCTGGTGGGATGAGGCAGGGGAGGGTAAAGAGGGAAGGGTGATTGACATTATCCTCCTTGAGGAGATGACTGGATGACGGTCCACCTTTAGGAGACTCGTGGATGACACTGTCCTCCTTGAGGAGATGACTGGATGACGGTCCACCTTTAGGAGACTCGTGGATGACACTGTCCTCCTTGAGGAGATGACTGGATGACGGTCCACCTTTAGGAGACTCGTGGATGACACTGTCCTCCTTGAGGAGATGGGTGGAAGAGATTTTCCTTTTTTAGGAGATGTTCTCCAGGATATAGAAGACAAGCTCCATGACCACGGGTCCCTCACTCAGCTGACAGGCTCCACTATGGATCACTGGCACCAGGGAACTGTCCAGGTCTTTCATGTACTGAGGAAGCAGGGGCTGTCCATTACTGCCTGCTAAGTACCCCACCTGGAACACACAATTGGGCTGTCACACTTACTATAAATCAATGGTTGGGCCTCCAAACACTAATGGCCACAGGAAGTTGATTTAGTGTGACATATTGATGAGAAATACACCTAAACAGGCTGTGTTTTAACTGTAGCCAAGATTCAGTGTGTTCAGCAGGTCAGTTTCCTGACAGAAAATGTAGGAGACAAATGGAACAAGGCCAATAACTAAGCAAGTGCCGTTACTGTAGCAAGACTATTCTCCCTCACATTATACACAGTACCACTGTTACTGTCATGTAATCAAGAACAAATACTGAAGAGTCATGCCACATGCAGCACAGAGCTGCTCTCATGGCAGCTACCCAAGCACCACAAATGTGTCCTACGCATTACAGTAAAGTTGAGTTAACGGACAGTGAGTTGCACCCTCACCTGGTCGGAGTCCAGTGTGACACGTAGCCCCAGCTTGGCCATGCCATCTTCTTTCAACAGCTTGAGGTGAGGGCACAGTGCTACACAGAAAGCTTTTGCTACATTCTCCGTCAGACGGCTGTGGTCAGCAGGGTCGCTCAGGCCATTGGGCTGGTTCTTGCTTTGCAAGAAGAACACCTATACCGGGCAAAGGTCAAGGTCATCCATGACATCTCATGTGTTTACAGTGAATTTAATACTTAAGAGTATTCTCCCTTGTTTTAATGAAAACAAAAAACGCCTGATGATAAAATTCTTTTTTACCTGGTAATTACACACCTGCACCAATTAGCAGTTTCATTACAGAGTAGATCCTGCAGTTTTCAGACATACACACAATTGTTCAAACAACAGCTGATTTGTTTAATTTTCTTCCATTTCTTCAATATCTTGCAAGAAAATGGACTGACGTGTTATGGGATGAGGTGTTTGTGCAGCAGTACCTCTGTCCAGCGAATGACCTTCCCACTGGCCCTGTACTCTGACCCAAGGAAGATTTTGATACTGGTTATGGACTCCATGGACTTCCCATCGATGGGGCTGATGACACTGTTCAGTGGACACAATTAAATGTTATAATTTAGTAATTTAGCAGAGGCTTTAAGCCAACGTGACTAATGCTGCATTCACATGGTAGCAGTATGCAGTTGAGGCAAACCGGATATTCTATGTTTTTCAATGAGACAGCAATTGAAAACTCTGCCTCCTCCAGCACTGAATACGGCACACGGCAACCCCCGATGGAACCTTCAGCTGAATTTTCTCAACTTTTTCCATCATGCCGTAGCAGAGGGACAACTAGGGTGTTGTTGTTGTTTTTTTGAAGCAACGTGGACATTTGTTGTCCCTCCTGTCTTCTTTTCCATTTAATGAAACAGCGAGTGCTCTCCACCTTTCCTCATCCATGCTTGTACAGTACCAAGCGCTTTTCCAAAATAATAAAACTGTATCCCACCAAATCACCATAGCAATGTTTACGCGACATTTACCATCTTGTTATGTAGCTTACCGCTTGACAGATAGCAGGTTATTTAAACATTGGGTTAGGCCAGAGATTAAACCAGTGAGCCTTTGGTTCTTTCTCCCTCACAAACCCTCATAAACAGTTCATTGTGTGTTTTGAATTTTGCTCTTCACCCCTTGTTGAAGTTGTGATCATCCTCCTGCCACTGTATGTGGATATGCTCCTGGCACTCCTCCTGGTCAGCCTTCCCACAGGGGATTTCGAAGTCTTTCATCTCCCGTAGGGCCTGTCGCAGAGCCTCCATCATCTCTGCTGTTATCTGCACCATCACACCGTCTGAGGGGGAACACCACAGAAGCCGAACGCTCACACAGTGTGAGGGAGAGCTACACACACACAGACACGCCCTCCTCACCTTGCGTTCGGAGGGGGCTTAATTATACATACAACTACACTTTACAATCTGTGGTAAAGCTAATCAAATGTAGGCATATACGCAACCATCACACCGTCTCAAAGCTAGTCACAAGGACACACACAAGCACATGTATGCACACTCATGCAAAAACACACAAGTTTGCATGCACACACTCGTAAGTAGACACACCATATGACCATAACACAACGGAGTATGAGTAGAAACTACATAAATATCGAAACACTCAAAATGTCTACATTTGTTCTTAAATTTAAAACGAGTGAAGAGCTTGTGTCCATCCTAGCTTCAAACACCATAGGATAGGATATTACCTTCCACAATGCTGGACTTGGCCAGGTATCCAGATGATGCCTTCAAAGCTCCACTAAACACAAAGAAGCAGGCGCCTGTAACTGAGGCAGAAACACATTGGTAATAATTAGCACTAACGCATGTTCATGATACTGTACCCATGAAGAGAACTGAATTTGCTATCCAAAATCAGAGTCAGCCAATTCATCTATGATCTCTGAATAAGGTACCCAACTACCCATAATGCCAGAAAGATTCTGTCCTTCTGTGTTGTCCACTACTGCTGCACACAATTATGACCATTAGCCTAATATGCTGAATTCACAAAAACCACCTTAAAGTATTTAACCCTACGCGATACATCACAGAAATCGCATGCTAGCTGTATTTCCATTTATCATATCCAAAGATGGATGTTGCATAGGAAATACAATGTAATACAGTCTTCTGCCTTCTTCTTTGATTTATTGAGTATTACTATGTTTAGACAGCAGTTAACCAAGCTCTGACAGTTCAGTGTTGATGTGTGTTGCAGTCAGACCATCCAACGTCAGCCTGTAGGTCTCTCTGCCTACCTTTGCGGGGCTGGTTGTGAATGCTGATGGCCTGGGTCTGGTAGTTGCCGTCATCATTCTGCACGCAGACGAGGTGGGAGTCGGCGTGCTCGTTGAAGCACGCCCCCATGGCAAGTACGTGCTCATTGGATTTGTTCATGGCCTTTATCAGCTGAATGAGAGACACACCCTCACAACACGCTTTTCACAATAAGTCCCATAAGTCTGTTCTCTCCTGTTCAAATGGACAGCCTTCATCACTGCTCACTTCCTTGTTTTGTTAATCTGAACTGTTAAATGCCTTAACTCATTCAATGCCAGAGTGTTCTGGAACACCAAGCATCCACAGTGCCTAGCCAATATGGTTGCGGATATTCTTTTTAGATTGAACCTGTCAATGTGCAAACTTGCACATTATTTTACCTATTGAACATAATTATGTGTTAATGAGAATAGATGGCACTAGATGGCACACCTGCTGGTTCAGTTCACTATTAGAGCAACGTCAAACAATATTGATGGTAATATAAATAATTTATTTTCAGTGCTTTTCAGTTTGGTTAACATAACTTACATTGATGATGTGTAATAGTGAAAATAGTTCTCCATAAAAATCAGCTCTTGCATATCTATAGATATGTAAAAATGAACAATAAACATAATAACTGGTCATTTGTATAGATTTGTAAAAATGTAAAAATGAGCTGTCCGTTTGAGTTACTTTGTATCAACCGAAACTGTTCAACGGAACCGTTATCCTGAGGCAAAAAATAATGTGGTAGCCTACAAATTGACCGAGACGCGTTATTTCCTGACGCACTGATGTTGGTTTAGGTGTTCTGTTATTCTAGATGAATTTTAAAACATAGGCTAAATATAACTTTTAAATAAAACCATGTAAAAAAAATGTTTTAAAAAAGCAAATGCAGGTAAAAAAACATCAGTGTAAATTGGTTTAATTTTCCGACTCAAATCCAAATTCTTTACCGGTATAACAGTGTAAAGATGGTATAGCAGTGTAAAGACGGCACTTTAGACAGTTCATATTTATGTTGACTCATGTCGCCCGCGGCACTGAATAATACTTCATACAGATGTATGTTCATGACAGTAACAATTTCTCTAGTTTCCACAGTCAGAGTACTGTCAGTGTTTAGTGAGCCAAACTTTGTCTCAATCAGTACCTTACCGAGTGACCAGTTCTGCAGGCAATTGACACTGACCTCATTATATCGGTTGCTTGGTATCTTGATGCAGGTCCTTCTAACCTCCATGTCTACCACAAGGCCTGTCACCACTGGCAACGTGTACTGGTAATTACGGAAATCCTGCAAATTCATCCAGTAGAGTACATTTTAGATGTATAAAATATAGATGCATAGTGCTTACATATACAGATGTAACAATGAGACATAGTCATTACCAGATAGGAATAGCAGCACCCAGTTTTCACTTATTAATTTTAAATTAGGTGCTAAAATTGGACACATACACCAGAGACCAACTTCTTTATTTTAGGACAGTTGACATTTGAATGTGTGTGTGTGTGTGCGTGTGCGTGTGCGTGCGCGTGCGCGTGTGTGTGCGTGTGCGTGTGCGTGTGTGTGTGAATGCGTGTGTGTGTGCGTGTGTGCGTGTGTGTGTGCGTGTGCGTGTGTGTGTGTGCGTGCGTGTGCGTGTGCGTGTGTGTGTGCGTGTGTGTGTGCCTGTGTGTGTGAATGCGTGTGCGTGTGTGTGTGCGTGTGCGTGTGTGTGTGCGTGTGTGCGTGTGTGTGTGCGTGTGCGTGTGTGTGTGTGTGTGTGCGTGCGTGTGCGTGTGCGTGTGTGTGTGCGTGTGTGTGTGCCTGTGTGTGTGAATGCGTGTGCGTGTGTGTGTGCGTGTGCGTGTGCGTGTGCGTGTGCGTGTGTGTGTGCGTGTGTGTGTGCGTGTGTGTGTGAATGCGTACATGTCTTTCGGAAGAATATAGGAATACAAACTGATTAGACTGGATTTCATTGCCATTCTATCATGTAAAGAGAGAAGCAAAAAATTATATTTTTCTCTCATTGTTGTCTGGCTTCCTGTTCTGGAACTTTCCAGGCCCCACTTTGCCCTCCCTGACCTTCTCTCTCTCCCCCTGCAGGCCCTTAATGAACGCTGCTCAGGGCTGTGATTCCAATTAATAAGAGCATAAAAGTGTCGGACCAACTGGAGGTATATGCATAACTCTAGTTTTCTTCTTAATATTTATCAATAAATCAACAAATATACAAATATAGCTACCAAACAGCCAAGTTGTAATATTGTGAATTTATTGTGCATCTACTATTGAATATTTGTGCTTGTCACCCTTAAAATATTCAAAACCATGTCTAAAAACGTTGATTTATTTTGTTTATGAAACATTTATGTGATTAATCACTCTGATTTATCTATCCCTGTAAATACATGCTACACACACACACACACGAGTGCACACACAAATGTGACACTGACGACTGATCAAACAAGCACGCAGGGAGGGGGGATTGTACAGGGGTGTGTGACAGTAAAGGAGGGACAGAGGACAGAGGGTGGTGCGGTATGGTTCTCACCGCCAGCAGGTTCATGATGGTGTGGCCGGTCTCTCCAAACAGCGGCTTCCTGAAACGCACGCTGAACAGCGGGCAGGGATAGACTGCAAGAGGCACACATTTGTTAGCGAAGGCGCCACTAGCCCCATTTACACAACACACAGTGTGAGCTGAGGACCAACATCTACAAACCCACATTTCAGGAACAAACAAACAGCAGGGACGTTTCTGCAGAAATTTGAATTCCGGCCTGAGAATAGAAGCGCCCTGCACTGCATCGATACATTCTCCCCAAATCTGAGCATAACGAGCACAGAGCTGAGGGGGGAATATTACGTTTGGGAAAGCCATCTGAAAAATTCATACTCTTACACACATACTCTACACAAGACTGAAGTGCTGAGCGCACCGATTTCGCAAATAGGGAGGCTAGGAGGGGTCTCCCATTTCATCATGTCCGCCCCTTTTCATCATGTCCGCCTCCTTGCCAATAGAAATGCTGGCAGCTTGCATTAATTTCCACCGTTTCACATATCTTTCCTTCCCACAAAGGAGGCTTTAGAAACAGGAGTTCAAAATACATATTTGTCTGTGTTGCATATGCAGCCTTTTTATATGAAATTTTTTTTACAGCATGGTTGTCCCCGCAATGCTCTTTGTGTCAAAACGGTATAATAAGGCTACACATCACAGAGTCCACAGGGATGCAGTGGGAGATGGCCATCTTTAGACACTCCCTGCATTGTGGTTGAAATGCACTCCGTGCCGAAGGCTAGATCTGCCAGGCAACAGACAAAAAAGCAGCGCTCAACGCCCCAGTGTCTGGGACCATAATTTACTCATAGCTTGAAGTGCTGCCTACCCTCGCATTGCCCTCACTGGATAACAAAAGCAGGCTGGGAACAGAATGAGAGAAGTCCTCATTAATGCACTCCTTTCAAATAATGCTGGTGAAAAAAATGTATTAGATTTTTATTCCCCAGAAATGGAAAAGGTTAGAAATAACCCAAAGTATCAAGTTAATGGTCAATGTCTCTCGTTATTTTATAAAAAAATACACCTCTGATCAATATTTCCATCCTCTACATTTACTTCTTCCAGTGGGAATACATTTCATCAATATTCTGCATCTCCACTTGCACAGATATTTTTCAAAAAATATGCAGTATTTTATAAAAAATTGGCAGTCAGGCAGGCAGGCTTAGCTGGCCTGAAACAATTAGATTTTTGCCCAAATCTGGCATTTAACATTCCCAAATATTCACATTCCAAGGTTGGCCAGAATTTATTTAGATTACATCAACAATTATTATTAACAATTGAAAGATTGTTGGGGGGAGGGTGTGGGGGTCTATAGAATAAACAGCGTTTAGAAGACAATGGGATTAAAGACATCTTCAGTGTTAATTTCTTGAAGTACCTAAAGAGTTTACCTAAACAATTACGTTTAACTCTGTTTAGGGTAAAACATCTGAAACATTGAAAACACTATATACGTTTTCACGAACGAACACGTTTTCAACTGTTAGATTCCTTCCATTTTAAGATTGTTTAATCTGTTACTGTCAAACAAAATATAGCTGCATAAATTGCTCCAAATGTGAAACTGAGCCATGTGGATCACATGTGGCATTCAAATTTACCAGTGTTTTTCCCCGTTGGAGTTTTGACAAAAAAAATAAAATACTGCCCACACAAAAAGTTGTGTTTTTCATAGCTTGTTCCTGTCATGGATCATGCCTCTCTTTTCTTATCTCCGTGTTTTTTATTCCTTTTTGCTTTTACCAGTAATCTCTCTGATTTTTCTGTGTTCCGCTACGGGTTTTGCTTTCGTCTTGGTAATTAGTGAGTTCACCTGTCCTGCATATCCGCTCACTACTTATACCCCGCTTCCTCCTTTTCTCATTGCTTCCATGTTATTTCACGTAACATTCGAGCTGGTAAAAGGGTATAGGAAGTTGTTCTGCTATCGACCGCTTTGCTTATCAACGCGGGACTTGTTAGCAGTACAACGTAGAAAAAACAAAGTGATCTTTTTAGCTCTTAGCTCAGAGTTTAGGGTTTTCGTTTCTTTGTTTTATTCTCATACCTACGAGTGCTCTCACTAAGTCTTCGGGCTTTTGAGTTCTCTTTTCTTTCTGTTTGCTCACTCCACAAACGGGAGTTAGATAAGCGTTACTGCTTATTTCTTTTGTTTTGCTCGGATATCGAGCTCCTTGCCTTTTATCGCGAGGTTATTGGTATTAAGCGTGACTGCTTATTTCTTTTGTTTTGCTCGGTTATCGAGCTGCTCGCCTTTTATCGCGAGGTTATTTGTGTTAAGCGTGACTGCTTATTTCTTTTGTTTTGCTCGGATATCGAGCTCCTCGCCTTTTATCGCAAGGTTATTTGTGTTAAGCGTGACTGCTTATTTATTTTGTTTTGCTCGGATATCGAGCTCCTCGCCTTTTATCGCGAGGTTTGTGTTCCCCTTATTTCCCCCTTTTCCACTACGGACTATTGTCCGTTTCTGTGGTGTTCATAGGAACACTTTAAGACTCCCTATCTGTCGCACCTGGACCTCCAAACATTTCCTCAGTGTTTCTGGCACAGAGAACCACTACAGTTACAGCATGGAATGATTACATTTACATCCTCCATTAAAAAAAATTAAAAATAAAATAAAATCAATACATATTCAAACAGAAAAGCTATACACTGCACTGGGGCAATAGGTTTTCTACTTGATCAAGTGGGAAGACTACCCCCAGCTGGCCCACTTACACCAAAGAGTACCAGAAGCAGGCCTCCCAACCAAAAACTGACCAAATCAAGGCCCACTTAACATCAGCCTTCACACTGGAGGATGTTACAGGTTGGTATGACTGCAGGAAAATTAAAGTAAATTCTACTAAGATTACAGTCTCAATTCTATTCTGGCTATAATGGATCAAACAGATTTTCTTCATGAAGACAGGCAACAGCGATTTAACACTATATCGAGGTCCCATACCATACATAAAACTTTAATTAATACAATTAGCATAACTGTTTAGCAGTGATTCATTATTCAAGAGTATCTGTACTAAACTGGACACTGCCAACCCCTTAAAAATAACTTAAGAATCCTAAATAAACATACACTACTGGCAGTGTGAAATTCTGTGAATGGGACAAATCTAACCTGCACTGCATGTTAACTTTTTTATTGGACTTCCGACAGTGATAAATACAAGCTGGTTGATTTGATTCTGGCCATAGGGTAGCTTTATTTCTTTTCAAAATGAAGTACTCCATTTATACATTAGGGTTTGTTACAAATATGTTTATTTGTGGGTTTAAGTGCTGAATTATACATCTTAAGCACTTCAATTCCAGTACAGCAAATGCATTTAAACAATAGACTTAATCACTATACTTTCTGTTTATCTATTCCAGTTCCAGCAAAAAGGCAATGAAACAACAATGCATCACTTGCACATATACTGTATATATACCACAACATCTAATGACTCGCGTTGATTGTGGACAACCTCGTGCAAGCCATTAAAACAGATCTCAGCCAACAGTCTTCAAAGCTACAGTCAAGCCGGAAAGTCTGAATACTCCTTTCACCTTCTCCACATTTGATTACATTACAGACATATTCTACAATAGATTGAGTTCATTTTTTGTCTAAAATTTCTACACAAAATAGCCCATAATGACAAAGTGAAAACATGTTTTTAGAAATTTTTGCAAATGTATTAAAAATCAAAAACTGAAATCTTTAATTTACATAAGTATTCATACCCTTTGCTTTAACATATTTTTTAAGTATCATATTTAATATTTGGTCGCATATCCTTTGCATGCTGTTACTTCCTGAAGTCTGTGACCCATCAACATCAAAAGACTCTCAATATCTTATTTCCAGGTACTGTTACAAGCAATACTATAAGCTCTCTGCATTTGAATGGATCTCTATGGGATCTATGGGATTCAGCTGTAAATTACACTGGTACAGTATGGAACACATGGCTGGCTAAATGGCTGTAAGTCATCAAGAGTCTGAGCTATCGAACAAGCCCCAAACCATCACTCTGTTGCCAGATATGGAGTAGATGTGGATGGATCACTGCAAGGGTTATTTTTCCTGACTCATTTTCCTATAGAACTCTATGGGGAAAAAAGTCAGGAGAAACAACCCTTAAAGGGATCCATCCACATTTACTCCATATCTGGCCGCAGAGTGATGGTTCGGGGCTCGTTTGATACCTTAGACCTTTGATGACGTACAGCCATTTCGCCAGTCATGTGTTCTATACTGTACCAGTGTAATTTACAGCTGAATCTAGTCTCACCCCCCAATTCTCATAGAGATCAGTTCAAATGCAGAGAGGTTAGAGTATCGCTTGTAACAGTACCTGGAAATAAGATATAGAGAGTCTTTTGATGTTGATGGGTCACAGACTTCAGGAAGTAACAGCATGCAAAGGATATGTGACCAAATATTAAATATGATACTTTAAAAATATGTTAAAGCAAAGGGTATGAATACTTATGTAAATTAAAGATTTCAGTTTTTGATTTTTAATACATTTGCAAAAATGTCTAAAAACATGTTTTCACTTTGTCATTATGGGCTATTTTGTGTAGAAATTTTAGACAAAAAATGAACTCAATCTATTGTAGAATATGTCTGTAATGTAATAAAAAGTGGAGAAGGTGAAAGGGTTATTCAGACTTTCTGGCTTGACTGTATATATGATTTCTCCTTGTGAATTGAGTGATAAAAAATACACAAATGGTTCACACTGAAAAATCTAAGATTTTTTAATATTAACAGCACAAGGATTTAAAGGTCACTATGCATTTGAGCTCAGACATACGCGTATGTGTGGGGGGGAGACAGGGAGACATTTCACCCGCAAAACTTTTATATTAATTAATTGCAGGGCTAGCTAGTATGCTTGCGAGACTCAACGTTTAACAACGCTAGGCTAGGTGGTCCAGCAATGTGTCTCCCCTCAAATGAAACCTACGCCCACGTGCTCAGAAGTGTAAATGAATGGTCGCACTCTCCCCATGGGATGAATGAAGCAGGGGACTCACATCTGTACTCTGCTCCCAGCCGTAGCATCAGGCGGAGGGGGAAGACTTTGGCCCAGGGAGTCTCCCACTTTTGGATGAGGATGCCGAAGAGGTAGGGCGGGTTGGGTAGCAGCAGGTCCTGTAGGGACTGGAAGGTGGGGCTGATGTACAGGAAGCCTCCGTGCTCTTTGCTGCCCAAGAAGCTCTGGGTGAAGAAAGAGTGGCCCAGGTTGTTCACCACATTCCCTGCACGGGGAGAGAAAGAAGGGTGACATTTTTTTTTTACACACAACAGGGGAATTAAAATACAGTTTCTGATGTAAACATTTCCAATACTGGGCTGCTGGGAGGCTAATCCTGTTAAGAAACTGTCCCAGTGCGCAGATAAGACCCACGGTCTGGTATCGAATCTGGACCAGGCCGGTGCCAACAGCGGCTGCCAGCCTTGCAGGACTAAGCTTTGAATGGTGTGTTCGCCCTGCGATGGATTGGCGACCTGTCCAGGAGGTATTCCTACCTCTTGACCTCTTGCCGAATGCATGCTGGGATAGGCTCCACCCCCCCCCCCCCGCAACCCTGACCACAATTAAGCGGGTTAGATAATGGATGGATGGATGGATATTAAGACAACTGTGTATCTAAAGTACAGATGCAGAGATTAAAAAATGGTGGTTCATAGCAAAGGTTATGGACTCAGTGGCTAGACTCCCAACAGCAGAGTGCCTCTCTATACACGCCACTAAATAATCACAGGGGCTAGGATATTAGGCCTGAGCCAGGATCAAAGGGTCACATTAATTGAGATGCCCTTGGCTATGTTTTTAATGTTTACAAACTGCACTTAATATCAGACCGCCCAAGAGAAACTCCGGCCAGCGAAATTCACTATGTTACAAGTTGTCTGCGTGTTCATGATTAGACACAGTCACAGTAAATCACCTTAAAAGCACTCTTCAATAAATGCATCAGGAACCGTATATAATGGGCCGCTTCTCCTTGCCGTAACACTGCTTTGGCCTTATTTCATGGTAATTCAAGAGCATTCATGGGGAGACATGGCCTTTAATGACTGGTGACAGGCCTCCAGGGTGGCGGCCCAGTATTCCACGCTTGTATGTTCTGGGAGACTGAACACATGATTTTCACAACTGGGTTGCACCTGTGGGCTAATGGCAGCCGTCCAGGCGGCACGTCCGTATTGTCCCCAGCCTGAACCCCCCCCCCCCCCGGCCACACGTGACCAGAAACGGCAAACATTAAACTGAGGGGTGGATTTGGCAGCGTGATCTATGGATTGTGCGTTGAAGAGGTTCTTGCTTTTACAGTTTCAGTTTCCTCCCAAGTGTCAGCTCAGCATGTATTTTTATCAGTTATTTTTAGTGCAAATATTAAGACCTAAAGTACGTATACACATGCCCATTCTGGATTGTGTACCAGCTTCAGAAATAATTTCTTTAAATGAAACCTTAAAAAAAATAATTGCGGCTCTCTCAGTTCTTTTCTTTTTTTTTGTTTATTGCAAGAAACAAGAAGGAAGTGAAGAAAGTGACCAATAAGGGTCAAGGTAGGTTGGGCTTGGGAAGTTTACCAAAAATAAATGTGTAAAAGTCTCTTAAAAGAATATGTTCATCATTAGAGCATTCATGATGCAGGTAGTGTGGATAGACTATCAGCTTGGTGTAGTGTGAGCCCATATTTACCATGGAAACAAATTTCTGTGGTTCTGTCATCTGTAATATCCCCGTACATAACTGGCTCCAGAAGCCTTTAACAGGATCTTACCCTGCTGCTTCCTGCCACACGAAACTGCAAATAGTCCTGAGCCTCGAAGCGGGGTTAAGCCTCGGGCGTGGTAATAGCGTTAGAGCACATAACGTTCCCGCAATATCGCGATGTCATAACGTTCGACGCCTGCCGCGGCAACAGGGGAGTGCTCCTCTGGGGAGCACTGACGTCAGAGCCGGCGACCGCTCGCACCTGCAAGGGCCTCCTGGTAGAGCTCCACAAAGTGGCTGAAGACGTCCTTGGGGACGCTCTTCTCGTCCGGGAGGCACTGCAGCAGCACCACCACCTCGGCCTGGCCCACGGCGTGCATTCCCTTGGTGGTCACGCACCAGCACTTCCTGTTCACGTCTGCAGAGGCGGCAGCAAGAAAAAAAGGGCCCGTTATGGCCGACGTGTCAAACAAATCTGGCCCGTGAGGCCAGTAGTACTGCTGGTTTTCATTCTTCCCCTCTAATCAGAACCGATTTAAACCTGAGACATCAGGTGAGTTAAATCTCTGGCCAAACAGTGTAATCGATCAATTAGCTGTTAGGCAGAAAAGAAAACCAGCAGTACTACTGGCCTTGAGTGCCAGATTTGAGTATCCCTACAGAAGCATCATAGTAAACGAGAAATGAATCCGACATACAAAAAGTGACCAATAAAAAAAAACTACTTACAGTTAACCAGCTTGACCATGGCCAACAGGTTGGCATTGAGCACAAACACCAGGGGGTCCGGCCCACCTTCCTCCAGCTGCTGCATCAGCAGCATCTCAGAAGGCCGCTCTTCCACCGCATAGTCTGATGGAGGTGACAAGAGAGCACGGGTCACCACACCTACAGCTCACGCCTACCGCCCCCGCCCCTTTCTCTGCGTGTCTCCTCTGCGCCGAAAAACAACGGGAGGCGTGTCTCAGCGGCCCCGCGCGGATACACATAGCCCCCATCCCCCACTTCCCGCCCTCCCGCCCGCCCAGAGAGGAGGCAGCTGAAGGTCAGGATGAACAAGCACCTGTGAGCTGGCTCCCCGTACCTCCTTTGACGCCGGTGGAGATGAGGATGGGAGGGAGCCCGTCCTCGGGGATCAGGTTGGCTGAGCTGCCCACGGGGCTGCCCGCCGGTCCTCCCGAATTCTGGGCGGAGGGGATGGAGACAGCCTGGTGGGACAGATCGTCGACGCAGATCACAGCGGGACCGTAGCCAAGACACACAAAATCCTACTCGTAACTGTCTTTTCGACAGGAAATCATTACCTGTACATAACAGTGAGGTGGGACAGAGCCAGAAAAAGAGATCTGACATTCCTAAACCTGATTTAAGCCGGCTGTTACCTTGCAAAGAGCTCCTGCAACTGCTCTATTTCATACACCTGAATTGCCAAAATGACATGTGGATAAAGCAGTAGGACATTTTAAGGATATTTTAGCCTTTTCCCTTAGGTTTAATGAGTCTAAAGAAAGCTCTGGCAGGTATACTATATACACAACATTTCTGAAACACGGAAGCGTCAAGGTGTCGGTGTTACCCCCGGCACGTCGGCTGCTGTGGGTTTGTCGCAGTCGTGCGACACGGTCAGAGGGCCTGAGGGGGAAGGGATGCTGGCCGCCATCTTGGAGGAGTCGGCAACTTCCCCGTTGGGCAGGATCCCATCGGCGAACCACACCCTCCTTTGCTCCCGAGAAAGGGTTCCTGCGTTATGGGTGTGTGTGTGTGAGCGTGTGAGAAGAGACAGGTGACAAAGTGAGCCTCCATCCTTTCCAATCCCCTGCATTCAACATCTCTACGTCAGTGCTACGAAGCGTATATGTGGTGTCTCTATCATAGCACCAATTTAATAAAACGTAACAGTTCGGGATGTTGAAGAGGCCCAGGCTTGTTACCTTCAGCACCTGGGTGCTTGAGGACGCCGACAGGTACCATGACGGTGGGCGGGGGCGAGCTGAGCACTCCAGAGGCCTGGGCCTGCTGCAGTGGGGGGATAGTGGAGCAGTACTCCGCCGGGTTGTTGGGGTTTGGGCTCTGGTTAGAAGCGCCGGTCATGTTCTCCCATGCTGGGTGGGGGATGGGCGAAAGAGGGCTGGTTATCATCTTCATGGCTTCAAATGCATCTACAGGATTAACTGAGGGCTGCAGTGAAACTAATCTGGGCTCACTGAGTAGAAGGTAATTGGTTGTAGGCTAATCTTTTCTGGGGCATTCCTGTGCCCTTAAGCATGGTACTCTACTGGACCTGTACAAACTCTGTACAAACGGTTTGAAAAACGTCTTTGATTTCATCTAACGTGATTCTTAGCAATGAGCGCATAAGTAATTATAATGCCCATTTTTTAAGTTTTACCAAAGCAGTTTTCAGCTGTTTCAGTAATAACTGCAGTCCAGAATAACTTATAAACTAGGGGTGAGAAAGTCCATATATACGAAGGCCCAGTCTGTATGCAGATTAATTTCTGCCATTTACTGTGGTTCACTCGTAGATTAGACGACAGTAAAGCATTTCATATAGGCACACAAGAACAGTCTTCAGCTGTCATTCATGAGCTTATCTTTATAAAATTTAGAGCTAATCTGAAAATGACAAACCCTTAACAAAAACTTAAACCCAATAAGCACCCAAGAGAAATATACTTGGCCTCTGAAACCAAATTACTAGTGTCGTGTGGTATGCGGGTAAGTTCGTTCACTCACTGTTCATCAGCACAGAGTGACAGGTGATGCAGACGCGCGCCTCTTTCTTGTCCATGTACATGAGCCGACACCTCAGACGGCAGCAGGTTGCGCAGAACACCTGCACACCACACAGACAAGATCACTGTCGCTGGCATCGCCCGAGCACATTATACAACGGGTACCACCGCCCTCGACCCTGGCCACAGCATCCGCAGG
The DNA here is from genome assembly GCA_022702515.1 of Ilyophis sp. 1 JC-2022. NCBI lineage: Eukaryota > Metazoa > Chordata > Actinopteri > Anguilliformes > Synaphobranchidae > Ilyophis > Ilyophis sp. 1 JC-2022. The sequence goes on along the minus strand of CM040403.1, from coordinate 54,326,540 downwards.
TCTTCCTCAGCCAACCACTTCAACGGCTGAAATGATTGCAATAGCCCTGTGGTCACTTACATCACTACAGCATCTCTTTGCGGTTCTGAAACATCACATTACATAACATTCATTTCGCAGACGCTTTTATCCATAGTGACATGCAGTCAGTGCGCAGACACTGAAGGTCATTGGAACAAATACAAACACAGGTCAGATAAATTACAATTCTATCATAAAGTAGCAGCTATCCATAGTCATGAACATCAAGTCTATTTCACACAGTAAAAGCTATGGCTAAGTATTAAGGCAAAGTCAGTAAAGCGATGGCAAAGTCTTAAGATAGAAGTGAGGCATAATTACAAGAGACATGATAAAAGAACTACAAGATCAAGATAGCAGTGCTACATGAAAGTGCTATTTGATTGGTGGGTAGCACTACAGAGTAGTGAATTGTGAATGTTAGTTAAGGGAGAGTCTGAACAGATGTGTCTTCAGAACATGACGGAAAAAAGGCAGTGACTGAGCTGTAGAGCGTAGAAACAGTTTGCCATAGGCTCATAAGAAAAGGGAAGAACTAGCTGGGAGTCTTCAGGACCTGAAAGCCCTTTGCTGTGTTATACCAACTGCCCTTCACTGCACACCGCCGTGAAGGACTAAAGCATCCGAGAGCCTTCGGATTTATGGGTTCAACGTGACGCAGAAAAATGAACGGGGGATGCATTGTGGGGTGGGGTTTATAGTGCTTGGCTCAAGTGACAGATGGGCTGTGGGAGGCCCATTCGCCGAGCTGCCTGCAGAAGAGCAACCGCAGAGGGTGGCTCAAGGAGAAATGACGACAAGCACATTGCCACTGTGGGCCCGTGAAGGGCAGAGCCAAGGAGATGGGCTGGTGGGCAATCAGCAGATTTCAAAGCACCGCCTCAACGGAGCAGCAGAGGATGCTGGGAGGGAGGGCAGAGGGAGAGAGGGAGAGAGGGAGAGAGACCCTTGGGAATTGGCCCTGCCTGCATTCTCATGATCATCTACGTAGATGGAAAACCGAGAGGAAAAAGATGGAAGGTCACGCTCTCATGCATTCAATTATACATTAGCGCTCACTAGCGCTTAAATTGACTTTCTGTTTTTAAAAATGTGTGAAAAAACATTTTAAAAAACACATAAGCCTATATTAAAGCACCCACGCATGCATGCACACACAGGGTCCAAATTTAACTTTTTGGCTTACCAGCTAATGTGGCAGGTAGACGGAAAAAAAATATATACATAATCTTGCCAGATGTATTTTTACCGGACAAAATAATTAAATTGTACTATCATCTTAGGTGGCCGCGTATGCACTTTTCAATAAATTCAATAAACAAAATAACCATTCCCCACTGCAATAACTATTTTAAATCAGAAATAGAACACTTAAAGCGCAACTGAATTTTGGTAGAACTTTGGGTTGTGTAGTTACCTGGCCATGATATGAGTCCAAATGGTGGCGAAATAGGTTTGTTAGTTACTCTGTGCTCCCCTGGGGTGATAATCCAGAATAAGGTATTTGTCGCTCTCCATTCACTTTTATAGGGCAGCTAAAACAATCTCAAAATGACACTTCTAGCACTACGAACTAGAACTAAGTGGATTCTGTCGATACAAACAATAACCAGTCCTCGTTCGTATTATTATTTTTTTATTAAATGGCCCTTTCCTGGCTTTTTCGTATTTCATTTGGAACATACACTGTAGATCCAGTAGGTAATTCTTGCGCCAGAAACAGCGTTAATGCGCCGGTGCGTCAGAACCCACCGATTGGTACAAATTTCCACAATTGCAATCGTTCCTGGTAGTATATATCTTGGTAAACAAACCGACCTGCTGACATTTTGCCTTTTCTGGTAGCTTGCTAACAACATTGAAGAAAATAGTACTTTTATAAATAATTTTAATTACAAAAACAATATGTACAAGGAATGGTTTTAAGGATTTAGTGCAAAGAAGATAATTTATTAAAAGATAGGCTTAGTCATTCTTAAAGATTGTCTCAGATATTAAGTAACATTGCTTTAACAAAATGCATATTTACACAGGGTACATAAAGTTTTTGAAATCCTATTATTTTTCTACATGTTTTTAACTAAATCAGACACAACAGATTGAAAATACAATTGAAGAGTATTTTTCCAAAACTCATGTTTTTGCATGAAAAAATATTTTTTTTATAGTTAAATCCCTAAGAATAATAGTGACTCACTGTGGTCATTAAAGATCCCATGACACTTATCGTAAAGAGTAGGGTGTCCTGGCTAAATTCCCAACCTGGCTCTTTCAATCTGCCACCTAATTATGCCCCAGTTTAATTGGCTAAAATCATTCTCTCCCTCTCCACCTAATCAGCTGATGTGTGGTGAGCATTCTGGTGCAAAATGGCTGCTGTTGCATCACCCAGATGGGTGCTACACATTGGTGGCAGTAGAGGCGACTTTCCCCCTCATCATTGTAAAGTGCTTTGAGTCACCGGTTGGTGAAAAAGGCGCGATATAAAAATGCAAGGCATTATAGGCATTAAAAGTAAAACTGCAAATATCTAACCATTTATCAGAATAACATTTCTAACTAACATTTTAACAGTATCCATCAGTAAAAGTACTTACTTTGGCAGGTAACATTAAACAGAATTATGCTAGTTAGTTGAGGTCATGTTTTTCTGTCAACATTATCATTGTTTGGTTCTTTTTCTGTGGCAGTTTGAAGCCAGGAAAATGTCTCTACATTGGAATGAGATGGCTAAATCTATCTTTAGTTGTCAAGTTTTAGCTGCTAATGAAACGAGAGATGTTCTTCAGCATTTCTTCTATAATCAGTCAGAAAGCCGGTCGTTCATGCGATGAACAAGCTACGGTGTTTCTAGAGGATCAAGTGATTGCGTCTCTCTGCAATTTCGTTTTCCTCAACCCAAAATTAGGGCGATTTTACCAACAAAAAAAACACCAGAGTGGTAGGTTGGCCTGTGTGATTTACCTGCCAGAGAGAATATTTACCCGCTCTTGACACTTGGAGGGTGTTCATTTTGGACCCTGCACACATACACACACATACAAACACACACACACAATCAATGCACAGCCTATAGCTTGAGATGACAAATACCCCAGTGCCTGAGAGAAAGTCCCTTACTAGAGATGCTGCAGTGAGCTAAATATGGAGGAACATACTGTAATTGAGAACGCTAAATCAATATCAAACCCTGCGCTGAATCTAATGAGACTTTATGCCCGTCTCTGTGACAGCTCCCGTGAGCTCCACTGCCCCTGAGCAGCCTGCACTGCTGTGCTCCTGAGCAGAACATCTGTTAGGAGGGTTTACAACAGCCTTTCCCACAATTTACACAGCACCTTCACCAACGCAATACCTTTAGCCCTTAGCAAGTCACACAGAAATCCCGCATGCAGCCATCTGTTTATATCGCCAGGACTAATTAGGAGGGTTTACAACAGCCTTTCCCACAATTTACACAGCACCTTCACCAACGCAATACCTTTAGCCCTTAGCAAGTCACACAGAAATCCCGCATACAGCCATCTGTTTTTCCACCTCGTTTTTAGCAGTGCCTAGCTGCTGGTGATGGTTTGTTTAGAAATGAGTCTCCATATAACAATCTGTGCTTCTGACAGCAAAACAAACTTCAGAAAAAAATTAAGATTCAAAAAGATTTACAATATTACTAATAGTTAGTCTTCTGCTATATTCTACTTCATGAACAGAAGTCAGCGTGACTGGTGTATGTGGACTCTGGGTCTGGGGCTAATGCTGAAAACTCCCTTACCTTCCCACAGGCTCGACAGTGGTGTCTCCGCTTGGTGAAGGTGAACTTGGCCTCACACTTCATGCAGATGGGTGCCTGGGAGTCAGGGACCCACACAGGTGCCACTTCTCCCAGGGCAATGAATGGCTTTTTGGAGAGTAACCCAAGGTGCCCAGCTTGGACATCATTGTCTGGGCTCTCAGGGGGCAGCAGCAGAGACGGCATTAAGTCCCCTCCTAAATTAAACCCTTCTCCATTCTCTCCGTTCACCCGGGTCAGACCTGAGTCCTCCTCATAGCCATCAGTGCAGGACAGGTCGGCTCCAGGCTCGAACTGCGCCTCCAGGTTCTTGTTCTTGCTGTGCGGGCCCGGCTCATTCAGGACCTGGCCCGAAAGAAGCCTGGCCCCATGCAGTTTTGTGCTGACGGGCTGTTTGGGCCGCGCCCCTCCGTATGGGACACTGGCAGGTGGGAGGCGGCTGCTTTCAATGTTCAGGGAACTTGCGCCCAAACCAGTGCCACCCACCTCTAAGCCACGGGTTTGGTCATAATACTCCAGCTTGCTCTCCTCCACCTCCTTCTCCTCTGTCACGGAGTCCTCCTTGGAGAGGGGAGCCTGGGAGGATGTGTCGTCCACCATGAAACCCGGCTCCTCCATGTCCAAACCTTCGGGTGAGCGGACCAGAAAGTCAAGATCTCCCTGAATAGTTGCCTCAGGTTGCTTTTCTCCCTCTGGTGAGTCGCTTGAAACAGTGTCATCGCTCTCCTCTTTCGCTCTTGCTTCCATAATGGTGAACGTCTCCTGTGCTGAAATACCTTTAGCATGCATGCAGGTTTCTTCACTGTCACTCAGTTCCACAATCCCTCCATTCAGGATCTTTTCTGGATGAGTTATGGCATCTGAATCCAACCCTTCACTGTGACCTTCAACCCCCACTGATGCTGTGACATCTCCTTCTCTGGCCCAAGGCTTCTTTCGTACATCCAGATCATGCTGTCCCTTTGGTGACCCGATAATGCTGTCATAATCCTGCAATGACTGCATTTCGTTCAGTGTGAGACCTTTAATTCCAAGCGCACCGAGATGCCTCTTCTCCTCTTCGACGGACAAATTAGATTCTTTAAAATGGCTGCCCTCCATTTCCACATGCTCTTCAAAGGCATTGCTGTGGGGCTGTGAGATCTTTGTTTGGTTGATGGGAGGAAGGTCTTCACAGCAACCTTTGTCACCGTCCAGCTCTTCGAAGCAACCGTTGACATCTGGGCAGCCGTTCTCCAGGGCTGGTGCGAGAATCCCAGAGTCCGTCCTCGGGAATGCTCTGGGGGATGGGACTGTGGGCGCCTCGCCCTTGCTGCTAGCTACCTTGCCAATGTTGGGTTGGGGAGACAGTGATCTGGTGTCGACCCAGGCCTCTGGCTCCAGGGCAGACTCCCGCTCATCGCCGTTAGACAGGTTAGCCCTGGTCCCATACGGGCTCTCTTCAAGAGGCTTGATGCTTAGTGGGGGAGGGTCCCGGGTGCACAGGTCCGCATCAGCATTCCCAATGGCAGGATTCGGGGACAACACGTGGGTGGATGGAGCCAGAATCTGGGTCCACTTAGCATCAGAAAGAGTCGGAGCATCTGTCTCATCTGTTGATACAACAAATACGAGATTGTTACAGTAGTCACTAAATTAAGTGGATTAGTAAATCTTCCAATATATAATAAGTTGCTTGTGTTCACAAGCCTGAAACACAAACAGAAAAATATTAGCCTACAGTAGGGATACTGGAATCTGGCCCTCGAGGCCAGTAGTACTGCTGGTTTTCTCTTCTATCTGATTTAATTTATCGATAAATGCCACTTATTGGCCAGAGATATAACTCACTGGTGTCCCAGGTTTTAATGAGTACTCATTAGAGGGGAAGAATGAAAACCAGCAGTACGACTGGCCTCGAGGGCTAGATTTAAGCATCCCTGGCCTACAGATTGCAGAAATGATATAAAAGTTAAAGTATAGGTAAAAATTTAAATCTGCTCCCTGACCTCTGGATCCTGGCCTGTCTATGTCTATCCTCTCCTGCTAATGGACCAGATCATACAAGGCATCCCTCCCAGTCCCAACGGCTCCTGTCGCTCCTGTTGACTCCTTTACTATCCCACTTTCCACTATCAGAACTCCGACATGAGAGAGCTCAGGCTTACAGCACATTCAGTCTCTTTCAAGGCTAAGTGGGCTAAAGGTCAAGCTAACTAAGGGCTTTACGTCTTGCCAGTGGCCCTCCTCAACTTACAAGAAAACATGCTCACAATACTGTCCACAGACATCAGGAGCAAGAGTTCTCAATGAGAAAACAAAGTGTAAATACACCAAGGCCTCCTGAGTACATGCTTAAGTTCCTGGGATTTAGTTCACCTGGCCACAGCCGTGCCACTGAGCGCACACAGCCCTCCCCTACACAGCACATCAGATGAGCTTATTTGAATTCTACCAGTGCTGATTGCTGTGGGGAAATCTACATGGTCTGCTGACCCAAAATGGCTTTCCTCCCTTCTTTTCCAGTTATAACCTAGGGAGGGGGAGCTGATCTGGAGGAAAGCCACACACTACTCTGTCACCCGAAGAAGACACGGACATAAGGGCCCACACGTCCCTTACAAAAATATAGGCCGTCCTGCGAATTTGCGGCAAACCTTTGGCATTGTTGCCACAGGTTTGCAGTAAGCTCATATTTTCACATGCAAATTAGCTTTGTGGGAAATGCCATTCACTTCAGGCAAAGTTTTTAGTTCGCCACTCCTGAAAAAGTCTGACAAACCTCTGGCAACATTATGTGAAAACTATTTTGTTTGCAGCAAATGCGCTACATATTAGCTGAAAGTTTGCAGCAAAATATACAGTTTTGTAAGGGGTGTCATGGTAATGGTGAGTGGACCCAGCATAACTTGGCTTTAGACCAACAGAGGCACCTCAAAACAAACGATGGCACTCAGACTGTGTATAAACCATGCAGCTATATTGAGACTGTACCACTTACTCCTTTATCACATTACAATTACTATTCCTCAACATCTTGTCTGAATACAGAATGTTAGCCTACAGTACGTGATCCAGTGTAGTGGACCCAAACGTATGAGAAAAATAATAGGATTTCAAAGCACTTGTATTATAATTCCTTTTTAACCATAAATAACCAAATGACAACCATGTTTTGCACATCTGTTTTGGCAAATCTACTTGTTCCTGTTTGAGACAAGAGCAGTCTCCTTAAAAATTACTCCATTCAAACATTCCGATACTGCCGTGTTAAAAAAATTACTTTACATACGCTTACAAGGTCGCAAACTGTGCACCAGTCTTAGAATAGTTGTGCACACTAGATGAATCAGGTTCAAGAAATTTCACTACACAATCCCTGTAGTGTACAGTTACAGCATCAGGGGGATTCATTAAAATATGTCACTAATAGAGGAATATTAAACAAGACCACCTCACTGACTGCCGTTTTGAGTTGGAGCTGAGGGACTATGCAGATTTAAGCATTTGACAGTTTTGCATAGATTAGATCCCATTCCAAAAAAGCAAAGCCCTGAAAAAGGACAGTTCCAATTTCTTTCAGAAGGCAGCCCTTTAAGTCGATCCCATGCGAGTCAGACAGACTGTTGTGACTCATTAGGCAGCAGCAAGGTTACCCACCTTCATTCTGCTCAAACTCATCCAGCACCTTGTCTAGGTTAAAGGCTTCTGCCTGGAAGTAATTCTCCATGGGTCAGGAAGCTCCACCCTGCTGAATGCTGTATGGATCTGTGGGAGGGTGCAGTTAAATTTAGGTCAGGGGAGTAGCCTCTACACCCAGGAGTGGGTGAGGAACATTACGATGAAACCAGTTTCCCAGAACCTGTGTGAGGTCATCCTCACTGAAAGACCCTGTGCATTCACTTTATTGTTGCGTGTATAGCGTTCAGGAACATAAAAGCTGGATCTCTGGCACAGCGTGTCCGCTCTGTATGGATTTTCAATTCAAGTTCCCTTCTGATTGGCAGTCTACTAAATGGCCTGATTAGTTCAAATTTAAATTCCAAGTTAATTACACAGGAAAAATGGTCTTCCAAATGACCAATACCAAATCCTCCTGTCGCTGGCAGTATAAGAACTTTTCTTGCTTTCAGGATTAAAAAGAAAATTTATAATCTAATCTGAATATAATCTGTTTAATATCATTGATTAATATCAATATATTTTTTGGTAATTTATATGTATATATTAAAATGATGATTTTGATGAACAGGGTTAATCTTTAATATCACAGCATGAGCTGCAAAGTAACCAGATGCTGCCTGCTGCTTCCTAAGTGATGATACAGAGGGATAGAGGTGGGCCAAGTAATGGTTACTTATCCTACACATTAACACATATCAATGCACATCTTATAACAGCAATGGAGGCATAATGTTAGGAGTGGAAATGAGCAGTGACATCAACAGTATTCATAGTAATATAATAGCCAAACAAAGTAAAGGTCAGCAAAGTAATAGAGAAGTCTACTTGTAATTAAATAAAAGGAAGCGCTTCTGGTTCTGAATCACTTACATGTAAGTAAGATATGCACTGTGATTTAAAGTGTACAGGTTTTATCCCAATGAAAGGCTGGGCCTTGAAACCATAGCAACGTTTGAATTAAAAATTCTTGGCTAAGCTATGGTTGCTGCAAATGCTTCACGCCATCAGGGACGATCCCTTGTCAACACACAGTATATGCGGTATTAGCACAAAGGCCGTTCATATTTCCTTGCGGGAACCCAGTGGGAACGTCGGCACGATTTTCATCTTGCACTGATCTATGCAGCGTCTCTCCATCAATTAATTTTTTAATGCCTTTCCCCCTTTTTCTCCCAAGCTGGAATGCACTATCGTGTTACTCATGAGCTCTCATCATTGCTGAAGCCTCTGCTACTAATTCAGAAGAGCGCAGTCAGATATGTGCTCTCATCCGACGCGCCAGACTTTTTACGGCTGATAAAGAAAGGCAGTGTTCACCAAACCACATCAACAGGCTCCAATGCTAATCCCAGTGCTTCAGAAAATTTTGTTTTGCTTCACCTTTCTTTCTCACACGCAAGTCCCTCTTACATTCTTATTCCTCGGTAGCTGTGCATATATTTGCAAAAAAACTGAATGATAATAAAAAACAGCAAATGTAGTTCGAGGATCAAAGATGCATTGAGAGAGCTATGAGGTAGTAATGTTGATAATACGCCGGCTTCATTGCGGCGAAGCGCGCCGTTGTCTGACATTGCCAGTGCCAACTGTGGCCTGCAGTCCCCCAGAGGGAGGTGCATAATTGCATAATAGTAGAGGTGCCCCGGGAAGGAGGGTCAGACTGAAGAACAGTGAGGCCTGCTCTGGTCAATCAGTCAGCTGTGGTCTGCTTGCGCCAAACTGCGCCAGCTGCTCACGCAGCGCAGTCCTCCGGGACGACGGCTACGCGGCTCAGCTGGCTGAGTACAGAGTAAACAGGAGCGGCCACAGCACGCCCGCCCGTGTTCTCCCGAACTGACAGAGGGCACTGCAGCGATGAGACAATTGACCGGATATTCCGAATTGGGAGGCAAAATATAGGGGCTAAAACCGCATTAAAGAGATGCAGTGAGCACTGATGTGGATGCCATCTGATTGGAAAACATGCCAAAAAATGTCTCATTTAAATACGGCTGTTTTCGACTGGAGTAATTTAAATAATTACTCTTAGTTGATCACTCGCAAAGTGTGAAATGATAACACGGGCAAATACATTGTCTGTGCACGCAAAATAACACCCCTTATTTGGGATCTTAGTAAATCGATCCCTAACTGTGATTTGAATGCTGGATTTCCATTCTCAAAAATTAGACACATTTGACCTTCAAATATTTGTCATAAAGCTCACAGATGAAATGTTGTATTAGAGTGACTCAGTGTGTGTATTTGTGAGAAACAGTGGGCTGTAGACTACAATGGAGTTAAACATATTCAAAAGCACCAGAAACCTAAACAACCTAGAGCAACTATACTATGAACTACTTTTTTTGTTATTTCTAGAAAGCCGCCTAGCACTATCCAAAATTTCAGGCCGCAGTAGACATTCTACAAAAGTTACATGCCAAAATGCACTTTCTAGAAGATAGTAAGATAGTGCTTTGAAATGTTAACTCAAACCGCATTATGGAAACTTCAGATTTCAGACACTTTGCCATTTTCTAATTCAAGGAAAATTGCTAGCTGTTATAAGATTCACATGTAGAAGTTATGTGCATTTGGCAAAGAAAAAATACTGTACATTACAATTACCATCTAAAAATATCTTACAACTCCATTGAAGGTCCAATATCAAAAGATAGCCTACACATATGTGTTTACAAACAGCAAATATCTCAAACAATAATGCTGGTGTTATGCAAGACAACCTAACATTTCCAGACAAAAATCTATGTTACATAAGCAAGCTGTTCCAGATTTTTAAAATCTATTATGCACATCCTTGTGCTTTGTACATATGGGACTAGACACACTTGGGTTTTCACTTTATGCAGTCAGACCGAATTAGCGGAAAAGAGTACTCCTGAGTATAACTCATCTCAATATGACGAGCTCCTGGAACTCAGCCACACACCCCACAGGAGGATGAGTGGCTATAATTACTGCCACAACTAAGAGTGCATGTAGCCCACATCCAGACACACTGATAGCCAGTGTTCCGTCTCTGAGCCATTTGCTTACTGCTATTGCTAGGCTAGGTTAAACCTTCACATCACCAGCCCTCCATTTGCAAAAATAGCTACACTGTAGCATCACAGGAATCTTTGGAAATGTGAAAAACATGGCTGACCCAGGGATAATCTAATTTGGAACCAGTCCCACTGTCATTTAAATAAACCCTCCTTTCTTACGAGATGTAAATGCAGGTTAATTCAGAACTTCCTAAAATGTCACATGGTCCTCTCTGATTGAGTCAGAACTGAATTGATGATCAAAAGTGGTTATTTTACATTTTTCATAAGGCATTTCAAGTACTTACATGCTTGACTGTGCATTCCTGTGAGCTTAACCCGATTCTCCTCCTCCCCCAGTTGATGACACAAGCCTGCCTTCAGTTCACAGTGAACAGAGACATACAAAACCTGTCAAAAACTGAGCGAAAAGCAACAACACCTGAAAAGAAGTTAGAGTTAAAATTACATTCTCAAATCCTTCCAAATGAAGACTGCTTGAATGATCAAGTGTTTTCCCTTCAATACAGTGAAATCCTCGCATTGCACAAAAACACAAATTGATACGCACACAAGACTTTCCATGTGATTCTGCCCATATGATCAGAGCAATTTATTTTTTGTTGACATATCGTGTTCCTCATTTCAATTGGGGAAAACTGCCTGATAGTACTGCTGGATTGTGTCAACAACTTGAAGAGGGAGGTCAGGTTCTAGGCCTACAGAACAGTTTGGAACATTCAAGCATGCATTTAATTACTTGAGACATAACATTACAAATATCTAATTAACATAATAACATTACTGCAAATGAACCAAATGAGAGGATTCTCCACTAAGTTGATTAGTAACACAATCACCACTCCACTTAGTGTAACGTAGGTGCTGAAAACGAAGTTCACAATAATTTAGAATTTTTCAGTTATTTTATAGCATTTTGTTTTTAGATCATCATATAATTATAATTTCACTTGATAATGTAATATGAGAAGCTTTAAATTCCATTGTTATCCTTTGGCACACTTTGTGATCACATTTAATAATGGCAGAGATTGTTTAAGCTGAAGAAAATGTTGAATATTGTCCGGCTACAATTGCACACAGCAATAGCTTAGCACAAGCCTACTAGACTGATGTAATCTCATTCAAATAGAATCAACATTTACTTCTGGATACGGCTGTGAATCAGTGAGTCATCATACATAATTTGGTAGCCATGATATTTTGTCATCAAAAACTGAAGCCATCTGAAGCCATCCCTCTCGAAACCCGACGCTAACAAACTCGTTCACGCATTCATCTTTTCCCGGATAGACTACTGCAACGCCCTCCTCACTGGCCTTCCAGCTAAATCCATCAATCACCTTCAACTCATCCGAAACAGCACCGCCAGAGTCCTTACCAGGTCTAAAAAGTCAGCCCACATCACCCCCATACTCGCCCAACTCCACTGGCTTCCAGTCCATTATAGGATCAAATTAAAAGTTATTCTCCTGACCTATAAAGCCCAAACAGGCCAAGGCCCAACCTACCTCAGTGACCTCATCCAGAAACCCTCACGCTCACTCCGCTCCAGCCATTCCCCACTGCTCTGCATAGCCCCTACACGCCTTCGGACAATAGGGGATCGAGCCTTTTGCTCGTCTGACCCTCGCCTATGGAACTCCCTCCCTGACCACCTTAGAACAGCTTCCTCTATTGATACTTTTATAACAGACCTTAAAACTATTTTTTTACTGGCAAGTTTTCTTGTAAAGCTTTAATTTAAACCTTTTTGTCACTACCTCACTTTTATCCATTTTTTTACAGTCAAACCGGAAACTCTGCCCACCCCTTTCACCTTCTCCACGTTTTATTACATTACAGACATATTCTACAACAGATTGAGTTAATTTTTTGTCGCAAAATTCTACACAAAATAGCCCATAATGACAAAATGAAAACATGTTTTTAGAAATTTTTGCAAATGTATTAAAAATCGAAAACTGAAATCTCTCATTTACATAAGTATTCATACTCTTTGCTTTAACATATTTTTAAAGTATCATATTTAATATTTGGTCGCATATCCTTTGCATGCTGTTACTTCCTGAAGTCTGTGACCAATCAACATCAAAAGGCTCTCGATATCTTATTTTCAGGTACTGTTACAAGCTATAATATAACCTCTCTGCATTTGAACTGATCTCTATGAGAATTGGGGGGTGAGACTAGATTCAGCTGTAAATTACGCTGGTACAGTATGGAACACATGACTGGCGAAATGGCTGTACGTCATCATTGGGTCTAAGGTATCAAACGAGCCCCAAACCATCACTCTGCAGCCAGATATGGAGTAGATGTGGATGGATCCCTTTAAGGGTTGTTTCTCCTGACTTTTTTCCCCATAGAGTTCTATAGGAAAATGAGTCAGGAGAAATAACCCTTGCAGTGATCCATCCACATCTACTCCATATCTGGCAACAGAGTGATGGTTTGGGGCTTGTTCGATAGCTCAGACCCTTGATGACTTACAGCCATTTAGCCAGCCATGTGTTCCATACTGTACCAGTGTAATTTACAGCTGAATCTAGTCTCACCCCCCAATTCCCATAGAGATCCATTCAAATGCAGATAGCTTATAGTATCGCTTGTAACAGTACCTGGAAATAAGATATTGAGAGTGTTTTGATGTTGATGGGTCACAGACTTCAGAAAGTAACAGCATGCAAAGGATATGCGACCAAATATTAAATATGATACTTTAAAAATATGTTAAAGCAAAGGGTATGAATACTTATGTAAATGAGAGTTTTCAGTTTTCGATTTTTAATACATTTGCAAAAATGTCTAAAAACATGTTTTCACTTGAGACAAAAAATGAACTCAATCTATTGTAGAATATGTCTGTAATGTAATAAAACATGGAGAAGGTGAAAGGGGTGGGCAGACTTTCTGGCTTGACTGTATGCATTTTTTTACAATTATTATTATTTATTGACTTTTACTATATATTTTTCTTGTTTTCACTGTAAAGCACTTCTTCATCTGCCCCCGCAAATGAGAAGCGCTATAGAAATGAAATATATTATTATTATTATCAATTTTACATAAAAGATAAATGTGGCAATTCAAAATCTGTTGAGTCATATGCATAATTAATTTATACTATTTTAAGTTTGTACAAAAAAAATTGTCATCATTTATTCAAGTTCCTTGAAATGTTGTTAAATATAAAGGGTGAAAATATCACTAAACTTCCTCAGTACCATGTGTTATTGGCTGGTTGCTGTTACTGGTAGGAATCTAACTCACCTGCTCCCAGATCCTCTTCAACAGTATCAGTGGAATGCACTGAGGCCAGTCACCAGGCAGTCATTCCTTCCTGTTACATACACATCTGGAACCCATTCCTGCAACAAGAAACTGTGCAATCATTGCAAGCTGTGGAGAGGTCTGGGAAAGGCGTAAAAATAGATTAATCTGGCCACTTACAGAATCTTAGACTATAATTTACATTTGTGCTTGGACCTGCATTTGAAAGGCAGATTCTATGCCACTATGCTCAAGGGTAACCTTGAAATATTACCTGTAACGACAAATTCCACATCAGTTGGTTCCACATATAGTGCGGTCTGTAAGTATTTGGACAGTGACACAATTTGTGCTGTTTTGGCTCTGTACTCCAGCACATTGGATATGAAATGGAACATGGTCTATGAAGTAAAAGTGTAGACTTTCAGCTTTAATTTGAGGGTTTTTACATCCGCATTGGGTGAACCATGTAGTAATCGTAGCCCTTTTTATACATAGTCCCCCCGTTTTAAGGGACCGTAATTGGACAAATTAACATAAACTTAAATAAAGTCATCATATTTGAAATTTGGCTGCATATTGTGTGCCTGCCATGACTTCCTGATGTATGTTTAAAACAATTCTTGTTATCTTATTTCCAGGTACTCTTATAAGTGATAATATAACCTCTCTGAATTGTCATGAGACATGAGGTGTGAAAGTCCCAGATACCACCAGATGAAAATTTTTCCAAGGCAGATATTTTCAATAGTCTAAAGATGGCCTATGTAATCAGTTAACTTCTAGGTTAATCTGAATACACTACAGTTTATACAACTGCAGTGAACCCTGACTCAACTGCTTTTAAAAACCAGTACTGTGAGCACTCGCAACTTATTATACAACCCAATAAAAAAGTTAACTGCATGTAGGAAGTGTAGATCAAAACACTGTAGTGCATTTCCATCAGCAATTAAACATGCACTTCAATACAACTATCTCACAGCATGATTACTTCTATTTCCAAAACTGTTCAATGAAGCTGGAAACCATCTATTCAGTAGCAATGAATGTTCAGTTATAAAACACTTGCACTAATAGCACAGATTTTCTACAGAGGATGCAGTCTAGCATTTTCCTGTTTGAAAAAGCCATGACTATATAGGTGAACAAGGGCAGTACGCACTATGCTGTCAATACAATGCCAATACAATGACTATGAGAGTGGTGAAGGATAATGACTACAATGCAAAAACCAAATCTTAACAAGCACTGTAATCTTATATTTAGACTTGAGATAGTTTTAGCCATTTCAAGATTTACTAGTGGGGTAAGATAATTTCACTTGTCAAGCAAAAAGTAAATTTTCTAAAAGTAAAAGTAATATTTTCCACTTTTGGGGAAAAAAATAAGATTTTAAGTCTCATTACAAGACTAAAACACTTGTTAAGACAGACATTTTTTGCATTGTATAATAACACCGAACACAGCTTGTTATTCCATCCATGCCATACTGTGCATCCATGTAACACTAATTCATTCGAGGTGTTGTGTTCATTACATCCAACTCCTAAATTATTAAGACAAGCCAAACAAATCAAGTTTGTAGCATGTTAATAATTCAACTGCACTATAACCTTGACTGTGCTGTGGTCAAGGAAGTGTTTGGCCACTATGCTACAGGGTTCAGAAGCGATTTCATCTTCCGTAAGCCAAAAAAGGCCATAAATAAGTTTCACAGAACCAGCAAGGTAGCCGTTACCACACTCATATAAGCAAGACTTCACAACACATGGCTGATTTCCTGCCCTATAGCAGTGTCGAAATTGACCATTTTGCCACAAATTCTCTTTGCTTGATCAGTGATTATTGGGCGAATTACAAACTCAGTGAACGCAGAACTGAGGCAATACCACTGCCAGAGAAAGAACACACTTGAATGTCACGTTTTTACCCTACGTCACTGGTTCTAAGCTTTTTAATATTGGTACCCAAATTAAAAATGTTGTACCTTTCAGGGATCTATCAAATACACATAGCCTAGTGGACAACAGAATCATTCCGGAACCCACCTCACACATTCCCATCACCCATATAGTTTAAGAAACACTTGTTGTGGTGTATTTCTTCACAGGTGGTTGCTCGTTAGCGTAATTCGTAGCACTTACAGTCAGTGCGCCCAGAGATGTTACCTTTTGGTTTCTGTTTAGGCGTTGGCCGATCTTGTTTGTGCTTTTTGGGTTTACACCATACAACACTGCTTAATCATACTCTTAACACATCCTCTCACCTACACCGCTGATGGTACTGACTTCGACACCCCACATGCAGTTGTCTTGTCTTTTTTTGTAAAGTTAGGTTATTTAAAATAAATTTGACTTTTAAATGCGTCACTGTACGTCTCCCTTTTAGTCATGCCCATTGAGCAGGGTCGTTCCCCTTATTGACTTCAGTGAACCATAAGGCACAGCTGTTACGAGATTGGTCTGACCATGTTATTGACGTTTAATATGATGAGAAAAATAAATGGCCAGTCTGGATTGTCAGCATTTTCTTGCAAGCACAATCACCAGCCCTGCTGTTTACAGCATTGCTCCAAAAATCAGGGCTGCTCACACTCTTAACGCACTAGCAATAACCTGTCTTTATTAAGATTTAATTGCTCACTGCCTTCCTTGAATAATTCAGCTCAGCACAAAATAACTGAAGGCACTGTATTTTTTGCATTTTGTCTGCGTTTACCTCAGCCAATCTCTGGGCCACCATTTCCTATACCCAACCTAGCCTGTTTTTTTTTTTACTTGTTTCTATTCTACCAATATTTAAGATCTAATTGTATTTGTGAGCCTATATTTGTTTAATCTCTGCAATGTCCTCCAACAATTCAGGAGAGCATAGTATGTGTCCTCCAAAATGTGTACCGCCTTCTAATGTTTTTTTTATTCTCTATGCAGTCCACCAAGTGAAGTGTTTGGCTGTGTCAGAACACTAGAAGGTTAGAAGACTACCCCTCTGGCAATGTCAAACTACAGGGACTGACTGACCAGAGCACTTCTGCTGCATGATAAGTTGTTGGGGGAGGGGGGTCCTTCTGATTGAACCATCCTTCTCTGGGAGGCACTATAGCCAATTGTGCATCCCTACCAAGGGGCAAAAACTAGGGCTGTGTCTCAAATAGCATACTTGCGTGCTTTCGTACTTGTGTACTTGTAAGTATACTTCCAAGGGCACTAAGAAGTATTTAGTACTTATGCAAGAACACAGAGCGTTCACTTTAAAGTGATGGACAAGGGATTCTAAAAACTTAACCACAACATATCACAGAGGGATGTATCCAATACACACCCACCAAATATCTTTTCAAGAAAATGTCAATGGGTATATTAAAGCTGCAGTAGGCAAGTTTGAAAATATACAAGGCAAAAAGACTTCCCCCTTTTGCTCTCTCCTAAGCCCCTCCCACCAAATGATGCTCCAATGCACACGCGGAGACAGGCAGACAGGGAGGGGTTTATTCTATGGGTAGGATATTTTGCTTGTAGATAGTTGCCTGATTGGTAGCTACATAGCAAGCCCTGATTGGTTGGTTTTTAGAAGACTGGGTTGAGATTTTTTCACAGCTTAATACAGAGCCCAGGACACTCATAGAAACCAGATTTTTTCCCAGAACAATGTATTTATTGATAGCTGCTGGAATATAATGAGTAAATTTAATAATTTAGCCAAAATTATATATAAAAAATATTGCCTACTGCACCTTTAATATACATCTCAAAGTCAGCTAATAAACTCAGTCTTGAAAGGACTCAGGATTATATTTAAAGGCCCACTCATTAATTTTGGTTGCTAATCGAATGAAAATGATGTGCATGGCAACTACGTACTTCAGTGGATCATGATTAATTTTTACTGTAACCAGCCACAGAACAATTTCCAAGGCATGGTTTATTTGGCAAAATCTTAGCTCACTATTCTTTTCGATATATTATCTGACGATTGAGCACCAAGTGAAAATGATGCATGAGTGATGAGTTTGTTTCCATGATGATGAGCTGTGCAAGAAGCAAGCTAACATTACTAGCTAGCACCACGGAAAGATGGATTAAAAGGTGGAGAAAAAAATTGGAAGTGATAAAATTGATATGGGGATAAGGAGAGTGGGAAAAAAAGAAACACTTTAGCTAACTAACTATTCCAAATTTGAAATTCCAAATGCTGAAAACTCAAACAACTATTCTCAAGAGCAAACAAAACACGAAAAAAAAATATGTAAGAGGACTGGTTATTGTTTGTATTGACAGAATCCACTTCGTTTGCGTTTGTATACATGCTAGAAGTGTCATTTTGAGACCGTTTCAGCTTCGCTATAGAAGTGAATTATCACCCCAGGGGAGCACAGTGTAACTAATGAACATATTTTGCCACCATTTGCACTCATATTATGGCCAGGTAACTATACAACCCAAAGTTCTACCAAAGTTCAATTTTGCTTTAAAAACCCGTACCTGTACTACAACGTCATGACTCTTTCGACCAAAAAAAAAAACATTTCTGACCATAGCAAGAAACACATCCGGTGCAGGTTAGACTGCAACCAAAGAGGGTAGGCCTTGGGTAGGCCACTGAACTGTAGACATATCTAAAATCTTTCCTGCAACTGACATTTGAACTAACAGCTATTCTACCGCAGAAAAAATAGCTTGTTATACAAATTTGTGGTGAAGGGATGTTGGTAGTTTTATTTATAGGTAAGCTAGCATGTAGATAGTTTTATTCAACTAATATAGTTATAGCTAACATCACATTTTCAAGTCTGTGCTTGCTTGATGCTACAGTAAAGATTTAAATTTGAAGTTGTAGCGTTGCTTTTATTGAGTACAATGCAATACTGTAGCGACAGGGATGGTAACGTTAATCACATTCGCTCCAGATCCTATTACATTTTATTTATAACTGTTAACTTAGCACTTTTTACATAGACCATAGACAGAGATCCCAGGTCTGAATGGATTACTCTGTCGCCTACCTTTTTTACTGTACCAAATGTCAACAATAAAGTCAATTGTGTTTCCAACATGTACTGTGTTTTGTTTCTTTGGTAAGTCTGCATATTTGAGGAGTTACAGTATTTGATAAGAAGTTCAATAATAAATGGATACTTAATCTGGCTGAAAATAGCATAGGCTATTTGTTAAGTAAAGTCTGGTCCTGCTTACAGAATGATTAGTGATATTAATCTGATTTTAAAATCTTACTCATTTTATGTAGCCTATCCTATGGTAGGCTACTCCCAAAAGTAAAAGAGATTAATTTCAAGATGATTCATATTTACCGTTTCAGACGTTTTACAGACGAGATGTGTACTTTTAGTGAACTGTGTACTTTTTGTTCCGACCACATCGAAACCATTGAGCAGTTGTTTTATTTATGCCACTAGATCTAAATGGCTCCGAGTAGACATTTGTGGATGGCTATCATTAAAAATTATATACCATCTTTCCAATCTATTGGTATTTTCCTTTATATGGAAGGAACACTTCGGATTTAATAAATTTGTCAATTGTATCGGGTAAATATCACATTTACATGGAAAGGGATCAAGCCAAATTTTTTAAATTACATAATTTGTCAAGTAGCCTATTTTAAATCCATTAAAACTGTTAAGACTATGAACAAAGAAAATATTTATGACTCTGCCTTTTATTCTAATTGATTGTCATGCTCGTCCGCTTTGGATCCCTTTTTCTCTGATAGATGTCGGTTTTGGTGTCTTGTTTTTCGTGACATGCCTTTTACCACCAAATTTGTATTTAACTAAACACAGATTGTCCTGGAAGCACACTGTAAGAGAGCCATTTCAAACAATAGGACCTAGTGATCCAAACGACGAGGACTCCAACTGGGCCAGACGTGACATACAGTTGCACTACTGAGTCACTTTCCAACACTGCTGATTTGATTTTTGATTGAATGAGGCAACCCTACCCATTCTGGCGGAAGTTTAAATGCAGATTCACTGACTGTCGAGGTCATGTGATCACGATGATGAGGGTCTTGTTCAGATTGTAATTGTTAACAGGTGGGCTAAAGCACTGCAAAGAATGGAGAAGAGTACTTTTTTTACTGTGTGGTCTGGTGCATTAGAGAAAACCACTGAGCCCCTCCCTAAAATGATTTTCAATGGTGTGGTGCCACTGAGATCTGTTGAAGTTCATTATTTTTTTCCCTAAATCATGTCATTTTCCGTCTTTCCGTCAAAACGCTCTTTATTATCGCCTGGGTGAGCATCCAGCCCCCGTATATCCACAAAAGCTGATAGAGAGCCAGTTATAGCCACCGGAAGCGATCTAATGTAAGACTGTATGGATGAGACAACTAGGAGCCTGGACTTGGCGGGAGAAGACGGTGGATGGAAACATCACATGGGTTTACCACTGGCAGGCAGAACCGCACCGCATCAAGTTTCTTGTCCAGGCCGTTTACGGTATCCTCCCCAGCCCTTCCAATCTACCTTGCTGGGGCTTTTGCAGAACGCTCAGAGTGACTGAGGTGTTCCAAGAGGGGAACACTCAAACACATCCTGTTGTCCAAAGGCTCTGGGAGAGGGCTATCGCTGGCGGCATGACATGACCCGGCATTGAAGACCATCGCAGAGGCCACATCGGATCGGTGCAAGCAAGCATGGACCACGAGCTGCATCAGAGCTGGAGAGCAACCCCAATAGACAACTCTACCAGCTGGGCTTCTTACTACTGTCCATGACTAGCAGCTTTTGTCTTAAAAAGTGACTGGAAAAATTATGCTTAAAAGCACTGGCCCATACGGGGATTGAACCCGAGACCTTGACGTTACAGGAGGGATGGAACGCCATTCTTCCAAAAGATATTACTTAATTTGGTGTTTTGATGATGCTGGTGGAGAGCGCTGTCTAACACATAAGTCCAAAATCTCCCATAGGTGTTCAATTGGGTTGAAATCTGGTGACTGTGAAGGCCATAGCAGATGATTCAAATCATTTTCATCATATTCAGTGACCCCTCACAGCATAACAGAGTCACAGTAGATAGCTTTTGAAAGGTGGATCTAAAGCATTCTGTCTGTTTACTTTACAAATCCTTTTTGAAAGTATAATAAAGCGTACCGGTTGACATATAATTGTATGCTGTGATTACATTAGGCTATTCAATGTATAATTTTACGTATTGTTTTTATTTCTACCCTGTGAACTCCACTATGTATGACATATCAGGACAACTTGGCCTATGCTACATGTTAATGAGTGAAATCTTATGTGCCACTACTCTGTATGCCAACAGTGAATGGTTTCACATATATTACATAATATTTGGGCAATGCAACGTACTATCAAGCTAGCGAGTTGACACTGATTTAGCAGTGTGTTGCACCTCTAAATTCACAGGTTCAATTTCACTCAGCATGCAAAAAGCATCTTTTCACTTCAGCAGAGCTGTCTGTATGGGACAAGCATGAAGAATCCAGACCCACGCTTTCCTCCAATCAGGCTGCAACTAGGGAATTCCATCCCACTAAGTGCATCTATTCCACTTGTCAGAAGCCCCCATCACAATGTCCCGCAACAGTCTCTTCATACAGTATATTAGTATAGAGCAACACTACCCCAGACCAGAAGGACAGGTGTGGCTGCATTCTATTACCACCATGAATTGAACGACTTTACATTGGTGAAGGTTCAACAAAATATTTCATCCTTTAACTGTGGGATGTGAATTATATTTGAACCCAATAGCACTCTACCTGTGCACAGCTTGTTTGGTAATGTATTTAGCCACATCAATACTGCACGCAGTCTGCCTTGAGGGATGTGAAAGTAGGCACAGCATTTAGCCTTTGCATCAGATGCATATCTGGTCATACCTTCACACAAGTAGAAAAAAGGCTCTGTAGTACAGCATTCTGGATTCGGACCCGACGTGCATTTCAGAATGTCCGTCTCAGTGACAGTGTGAATTGCTGACATTCAAAATTGAGATCAGAAGCAGCTAAAAAACAATAGTGGGTGGGTTTTCTGATGGAATAATATGATTCCTATCTATTCATCTGTCTTCAATGATTATTTAATGCTTCAGGGAGTACCTTCTTGACTGACTTCACAGCTACAGGAAGCACTGTTCACTGAGCAATTTTCAAATGAGTGTTGGTGGAAAAAAAAAAAATCTAAGTAAATCCCTCACATTCCAGTGATAAGATTTTTACATCTGCATTTAGCAAGCAAATGTTTTACCTTTGATTATGTTGTTGCATTTTCTGTTAACTGACACTCACATGGGCAGTGTTATTTAAAATAAGATTCAGAAGAGTAAAACGTACACTTTGAAGTCAGTTTCCTCCACATCATGTAAGAGTAGCATTATAAATCACACCACTCCAGCAACACAAAGACAAAATGTTCCAAGACTGTTTTTCTCAGGTGGCAATAAATACAATCTTGCAAAAGACTGTAATTCAAGGTAATTCTCTGTTTATATTGCTCACTGCTACAGGGAATCAGTCAAGCATCACTTCCTGGAGTACCATGGGTCATGCCTATTAGCTCTTTCTTGAAAAAGGTAAGAGAGAGAGTGAGGTCAAATGGTTCTGTGGGAAATGCTTCCTACCTAAACAATTTTATTTATATATAAGTGTGACAAATGCCAACCTATCCATTTGAATGTTGATTAGTAAATGTTTTAATTCATATTATGTTTTTTCTGGACACAGATATATCACTGCAGTAGACAACAGATGTAGGTGCTTGACAAAACTCAGAAATGATTCCCATAATGGCTAAACTGGCTAAAAAAAAATTAAACCATTCTATTATGTTGTGGGTCAGTTTGACCGATTAGAGTTTTGAATGTACCTGAAACTTCTCTTTTACATACTGAAATGTTATGACATACTACTTTGAGGTCATGAACGTATGCAGCATTTCTACCCATAACTGTGTTGTGGAATGCCTGTACACACTTTTGGCCTGATTTACTAAGACCTTTAGTGGGTGAAAAACCATTTAGCACACGCAAAACCAATAACATGACCAATGATTGGTCATGGTATTTGTTTTGCACCAATCATTGGTCATGTTATTGGTTTTGTGTGTGCTAAAAGGTTTTGCACCTGTTAAAGGTATTAGTAAATCAGGGCCTTTGTGTACAAACATGATGTTGCAGGCCAATCAGTGTTTTATGGTCACCTTTGTGAAATGCAGAATAAATACATTTGATTCCTGAAAATGGTTACATCAAGTTGGATTAACAATTTTATCAAATTACAGCTATTTATTTGAAAGGAAATTTGTTCAATAAACTGTTATTAAATACAGCGTCTGAACTTCTGTTTGTTCTTTGTGAATATCCCAATGAGACTATAGCCTACGTTTTCACTGTTTTAGGATTATTTGACTGTGTTGAATAGACTTACACTTTCGGATCAATTTGACCTGTAATGGATGTAACAATTTTCAACATAATACAAGGATTAATGGAATGCTCATTTTCTGAGGTTTTATTATAATATTGCAGCTTTATTGTGTGCTTTTAAAAATGCACCGTCTACATTTTTGCATATAGTGATGATTATTTATATTTTTGAACCCCCAGGGACTGGTCTCAAATGCTATCCATGAGCGAACAATATTATATATACTGTACTGTTTCCCATTAAGAACCATTAAAATGCACGTTACCAAGAAAGACAGTACACACATTTTAAAAATATATATTGTTCAAAGTCCTTAAATACAATCTACACATAACATCTGGGCAACTTATGATGTGCAATTTTGGTCCAAGATTTGCCTGTATGGCTGTTAAAGTACAGACTGTTTCGATGTGCAATGATGTAGCCTATATGTTATGTTTTCTGACAACATTTACAATGGCTATATACGGCATTATAGTTTGTCTAAAGGCATTTCAAGTAACTCTAAAGACGCTTGTACGGAAATGGTATGGCTTTAAACAGTATGTAACCAGATTTTAAAAAATTATGTTGAATATCATTTTTGGTTGGAACCGTTTCCTATTAATGATCCTGAAAATGTATTACATGTCACAGATAAATGAAAGGGGTGTCACTTAAAATGCCTTTGGGTACGTTGCTATTTATATAAATGTGTAACTATATTCCATCCTAACTGTGTGGGTAGTGCAGTTGTTGACATACAATACAACATTTAGTCATACAATGTGTGCACAGAATGCCTTCATATTGTGCGGAGAACGTGTTACTGATTTAAGATGGGTGTATGCAAGATACTGATCACGCAAGATACTGATCACGCCTGGCGCAAGCGAAACCCTACCTAAAAATACACCTGGAAGAAGAACCGCGCTGTACTGGTCATCAGAATAGTTCCAGAACTATTATTTCTCGTCATTATTTATTAATCTGTCATATACGGTTTCTTTAAAATCTGGCAACCTGTACACTTCTCCACTAACTGAATAACTGAGTTAACTGCAACATTGTAACGTTCCCCATAGTCACTGCAGTGGCCAGCTATTTAACCCCCAGATTACACTGGCAACGTTTAAATGGAAATGTGCATGCATATCATTATGTACTTACATTTGCGCTATTAAACTGAGCCACCTAACGTGACTATTTTAATTCTACAGAAATAAAATGTAGTTCGCTAGCTAGCAAACCCTGGCTATGTGGCTTATCCTAAGAATAATGGTTATTGAAAGCCAATGTTGTTGACCTTATGTAGCTGCTCAATGCATAATGAAATTGAATGCAACATTAAAACAGACTGCATCGTTAGCCAGCTATATTCGGGGGATTTCGAGCACGACTCATAAACTGCTAGCTATCAAGCTGTTCAACTTGATGTGTCATCATGTACGCATATAGTCAAGAGTAAATATCAATAAAACATATATTAAAATATATGGATCTAAACATATTAATTACTTAGTATGGTGATCTATTGTGGTGCTCTGTGTGTTCTATATTATTTGCCGATACAAACACAAGCCAGATAACGATTTACTCAAGCACTGCCGTTTTCTACATAATGACGCTAATCGATACTTTCATGCATTTTCCATGAACAAAGATTGCTAAATGGTGACACCCTAGTGTCCACCCCAGGTTTTTATCGTTACATAGATGATTCATATGACTGCTTGCATCATGACAAATACAACTCCCGCGTCTGAGCTCACCTGAGGAACCCTCATCTTCACGCACCCGTGCGCCGAGACCTCTGTTGCCGTTTTAGCTTGTATCCAGCATATTTAAGCTAGCCACAAAACCGCACAGCAGCTAGCTTATTTGGAATGATTCTTCCTCGGTTTATCTTCCCCTTGATACATCAGTCTTCTTAGAACTCTGGTCTCTCCAGGCTCCAGCTAACGAACAGTTCGGTGAAGGCGCACAAAACCCACTCCCCGAGATTTAGCGTAGAGGTTACGAAACTGATGACTAGAGTGGCCATCTTGGCTCTACGCAGTTCAATGTTAAGAATCGCAATCAATGCGGGTCATGTTGAGCCAAAATGGCATTAGTTTCATACGCTAAACTTTGCTCCACCCTCCCATCCACAAAATAAGCATCTGCGGATACGAAAGCGTGATAGGCAGCGCCCCCAAGATTGGGCGAGATGCAAGTGCACTGCATCAACAACCAATTATTGCAGTACCGTACCGTTAGATAATAACTTAAAACCTTATCCAGTCTATGCTTAAAACACACATTACACTGCAAAAAAAAAGTAAACGGGAAAGCACACCACTTAATTTCACAGGACATCATGCTCAATATGTTTCTCAAGTGTTGTGAGAATGTGGATATAATCAGTATACATAGATATTCATCTACAATCAAGAATTGCAATGGTTTTACCTTCAAAGCCGAAATAATGCATTTCCCCAACCTCAATTTTGGACCCCAGTTCCTGTTGCATCGAAAAAGGTGGCTATAAATAGAAATCTATTTCTCCATAGGCCTCATGCAGATAGATTGCACCAAGGCTTTTATTTTACCCTAAAATCAAAAATCTCAATCCAACAAAGATAACTTTGAATAAGACATCCTAAGCCTTTCCAGTTAACTTAAGCAACAACATCACAATAAAGAAAATGTTTATTAATTTTTTTTTTTTTACTGCATAAACAAAACAAAAATACTTAAATAAGACTACCATTCATCCCTCCTCGCTGCAATCATAGGCAAAACTGACTATTTAAAGACAATTATTGAACCGTTGTGTACAGTTTGAAGATTTTCAGATTTAAGTGCACCATTCTGTTCGATTGCAACGTCCCGAAAGAGACAACCCATTATGATACTGCAGTCCGATTGGTTGGTTGTTGTCAAAATGATATGACTAATTTTCTAAAGTTAAAACACTGACAAGTTCCTTTCTTGATTGCAGTCCCCATCTTTGGAGGTCTCCCTCATCTCCAAGGAACCTTCAGTTTGCCTCATTCTTCGATGCCTCATCAAAGTTCTCTACAAGATCTAAAATTAAAAAACAATGTTAACACTAAATTCTTAAATATTCATTTCAAATTACTGACTCAAATGGAAGCATTAGTACCTGGGACATCATCGTCTTCCTCATCAATATCTTCTACTTTTGGTGCCTTGTTGTCAAGAACTACGATAAAAAAATTAAAAAAACGATTACACACCATCCAAAAAGCACCCCTCCATCAAACTGTTAGCAAAAGAGGCAGGGCCAAGGTTGCCCCTCTAGTTACCAGGCCAAGTACCTACACGTTACCAGTTATCAGCAACAGATGCACTTTTCGGCAGATTAATGCAAGTTCTATTATTGAAAGTGGTATGGCTAGTAGTATGGAAACTAGTCACAGGCTTGTTTGTGCGCAAGTAACGCAGGGTGATGAGCTTATTCACAGTGCTCCTCATGTGGGGTGTGAGGTCATATAGCATAACAGGCCGTTCTAATCAAGTTCTATGAAGAAGAAAAAAACGATTTAGTGACAAGGAAGAAAAAGTGAGTGATCCCAAATCCATCTTAAGCGCAAACTAAATTCTTAAAAAGTCATGTGGTAAACCACCTATTTGCCTATGCCATATGGTGTGGTGGTGAACATTTCTTCTGATATGCATCTACACTGCACACAAACTACAAATTACAAGTATTAGCTGTAATTTGCAATTTGTGTATACTAAACGGAGAGTAAAAATCTTTCATACTGGTTGTGTGGTTTTACCCGCAGTAAGAAGCAGCAAGGCAGGCACACAAGATAGCACCTGTGCGCACTCAAAAATGTTGATTACATGTTAGGATAAACTGCTAAATGATATACAGAAAGTTAGCGTAACATAATAAGTTGGTAGTACAGCACAAAAGTTAGAGAACGGGGCCTGCAACTGAAAGGTTGCAGGTTCAATTCCGAGGCTCAATTCCAAGGTGCGTTGCTGTTATATACTTGAGTAGGGTAATTAACCTGAATCGCTTCAGTAAATGTATCCAGTTAAATAAATTAATTGTATGTAATAAATAAAAATAGATGTAGGCTGTGCAAGTTGTTTTGGATAAGAGAATCTGCTAAATTCCAAAAAATGGTCCAATTAATTTTGAATTGACAACAGAATCTGCAGAAGTTTTAAACAACTATTACTCTATTCAAATAAATTCCAATGAAAGCAGACTAGAGACAGGGGAGGATAGAGAATTCCGTAGAGGCTACCAGAACTGCTTACACCCTTTTGATAAAAATAATTTAAAAAATAAATTCAGCCTCAAGTTGCAATATAATCTAATGCGCTGAATAGCTCATCTTGGAGACAAAGGCAAGTACCAACCACCATCAATATTTCAGAATTTTTCACCATCAATATTTCAAGAGTAAAGTTTAAGCTGTGGCAACTTGTCAGACTTTCAGCGACAATAGCAGCCAACAAACTTCAGCTAAAGTAACAGCTATTAAACATTATCATTAGAGTGGTGTAGACGGACCATTTACCTTTTAAACGATTTGTCCAAACAAACTGAATGCAGTGAATTAATGATTTAAAGAATTCTGCACTGCCAACCACAACTTATTATTGTGCTCAGTATCAATGCCGGCCAAAAAAAAAAGTGCACGAGCAATAATACAGAAAATATAGTAACTTGTCTATAATCCTTCAGAGCACTGGGTTTTAAAGGTGGGGAAGCTTGCATGACTGTAAAAAGTGAGTCAGGGAGTCCTGCAAATGCAGCCAATTTAATTACACAGCTGCAGGAGCACTACCGTTTGTTGCAGTGGGTGACAGAAATGCACCGTCAGCGATTGTTAATCTCTCATCACATTAGAATTGGTAAATTAATCAGGAAAGCAGTTTAAAACTACCTGTAAAATAAAAAATATAACCGCTTGTCCCCTTGTAGAGCTATAATTCCCAATCATCCAGTTTTCTTACTGCTTATTGAACTGCAACCATTTTCACATACAACAAAGTCAGATTACACGGAGGCTCAGATGGGCCCTCATAAATTGACAGGCAGCAACGGGAAAGGCTTACAACCGCAATTAAACATTCCCAATAAGAGTATTCGAGGGTGCGTGGATGCACCTGAAAGTCCCAGCGAAAGACCCACCTTGCCGAGGGAACTGCTCCGCAAGCTTGCGCAAGCTAGTGAGACTGTCGGCACCCAGCTGGCTGAGGATCCCGGGAAGCATCTCTGTGAGCTGCTTGGTCTCTGCGTGGCCCGTGATGGCGAAGGTGTTGGCAGACAGAGAGGCCTGCACTTTGGGATTGTTGAAGTGAATCACTGTCCCATCATCCTTAATCATGTTCACCTGTGAGGAAGGGCTAAGGTCAGAACAAGCGTCTACATAAGCCGAAAGTGCGTTCATTCTTTCAACACGAGATCTACTTTTTCCAGCCCTTAAAAGAGTAGATCAGAATTTGTTTCACCGTTGCTCGTTGTACCTACCCACAGTCGCAACAGTTTCCGTGTGCATCTCAACAACATTGTAGGCAGGTTGAAAATCAATTACATAAAAAATAGCAAACTACTGCTTAAATCTTCATAACTGCAACCATCTTTCAAAAAATGTCTAAAGTTCAAGATCTAAAAAAAAAAAAAAACATACAATGTATGAAAAAAATGTTAACATAAACCAATTACACAACATCAAAACTCTAAAGCCTCAGCACAGGCAGGTTTAGGATGCCCATTTCTGTTAACATGACATCCAGTCTGTCACTCCAATTGGCAGATTACAGTGGGGTGCAAAAAATGTGGACACCCCTGGTCAAAATGCCTTTTACAATTAATATCTAAGTGAACAGAAGCCAACCTGAACTCTAAATGCTACAAAGTTAAACATGGCACATTTCTTCAAATTTTAAAGCAAGATTTTAATTTTTTTTAAAAAAATTTGTTTCAAAAAGGCCCTGTGCAAAAGTTTGGGAACCCTGTCCATTAGCACTTTGTAACTCCTCCTCGGGCAACTATAACAGCTTGCAAACACTTCCTATAGCCAGCTAAGAGTCTTATCAATTCTTGCTTTTGGAATTTTTCCCCATTCTTTCTGGCAGAACACCTCTAGCTCTGAAATATTCTGCGGCCTCCTTCCATGCAAGGGATGTTTGATTTCTCTCCACAGATCTTCATTAATATTAAAGTCTGGGGACTGCGGTGGCCATTCCAAACCTTCACCCGTCTTTCCTGAAGGTACTTCATGGTTGACTTTGTAGTATGCTTCGGATCATTGTCTTGCTGGAATACCCAACCTCTCTTCAAATTCAATGTCTGGACTGACCTTCAAACATTAGCCTCTAGAATTTCTTGATATTTGGTGGAATCCATTCTCAATTCCATCTGCACAATATTTCCTTTGCCCCCAACTGCCACAACCCTACAGCATAATGCATCCACCTCCATGCTTAACTCATTCAGTGTCGCGGGCAAATTTAGTCGACAAACATACGAATGGTCTAAAGTGCCGAGGGAGACTGAAGTCGTTTTTATCTTTATCTTTAAAATTCAAACTAGCATAGTCAAACTTTTGCACAAGGTTTTTCTTTTTTTTATTATTTTGAAACTGTTAAAAACAAAAACAAAAACCAAACTTGCTTTAAAATTTTAAGAAATGTGTCAGGTTTAACTTTGTACCATTTAGAGATCAGGTTAGCTTCTGTTCACTTAAGATATTAATTGTAAAAGGCATTTTGACCAGGGGTGCCCATACTTTTGCACCCCACTGTATGTTGCCACACGCACTGCAACTGCAATACATGCATAGTTCCATCTCAATTTTGATTTATATTTTCAAAACTCCCTCAATTCTCTATAGATAAATATGATGTTGAAATAATTGCTACTGTTGCAACAGTAAAATTCACGAAAAAGTGGGTAATTGATGATGGAATTGCAGAGCAGAAACACTGTTTGAGACATTACATTTAAAACATTGCGTCTGTACAGGCACACTTGCAGAAACCGTTAGCAGAGAAATTCAGTCACCAATTACTTGGTAGTGGGCTTAATTTAAACACAAGCAAGTTAGTTTCTAGCAATATTCACACACTGACATTGCATTGGGTTGGTGGTAGCCAAGCCATTGAGTTAAGAAAGATTCTATTTCGCTATGAACGTTTTCTATGAGCCTTTTCATAACTTTTCAAGATGGCGGGATTTCACTACATTCTATGACTTTTTGAGATGAAACTATTCATTTTGTAAGGACTTAAAGGGACCAAACAAAATTGCAAACAAACACCCAATCTTTGGAAAACGCAAGTGTGCAATTATTTTCACAATATAAAAGTTAACTAGTTACATGTCTAAAGGTTTAGTTCTTGGAAAAGTAAGCTTATCAAGCTGGTTTCAAAACAGCTGATGGCGATGTCTTTTGTAATGATGTCTTTTTCCAAGAAACGTTGGTTAGAACATACCTTCCATCTGCCCTGACAGAAAATCCAGTAATGCAAGAAAGTGAATGGTTAAGTTCGAATGGAGGTGGTGATATTCCTGTCAAGCCCTTGCACTGCTTTTCCTAAGCCCTTTCTTCCAGTGTTCCTCCACCGCAGTGGCTGTCACACAACATAGTGGCTGTCACACAAGTATAATTTTATCCAGTGTAGCAGTTAGAAATGACGACAGCTTATGAACAAAGAATGATGCATTTCACCAAATACACAGACAAATATATGCACACTAGCTAGCATTACATATTCAACATTAGACCACAAGTTCACAGCCATATGTGAATCTTCACACCAACTTATAAAAGCCACTTACCTCCTCAATACCAGCAATATTATTCACAGCCAATTTCTTTAACGAACTCTGAAGTTTTTTATCATCAGCTGTTGCTGTTCTGTGCACCACCTTCTTCTTTCGACGTGCTGTTCCCTGAAGAACAAACAAGTGTTAAAGCCGTACAAGAGGATAAAAACGCAACTGTTCAAAGCTAAGCCAGGAAAGTCTAAATATAAATGTAAGCAATCACTCAAAATATGTAAAATGTGTGCCATTCACCAACTTCAAAGACAGAAGTCCTTCACCCAAAGGGTGTGATGGCCAAATATGGATAGGAAGGCACATATACAACCAACTGCCTTGAAATCATATGTATGGATAATGGCCAATAACAAGTGGTCTTGTGAATTTTAAGGTTTGTTTTTGTCAGTACTGAGGAAACTGGCCCTTTTGGCATCAGAAATAGAACCATGTGATGCACCACAGCAATGTCCATAAAAGGAAGGTTGATTGGGGAAATGAGTGGTGGCCATGCAGCCAATGAAAAGGAAGAGCATCTTCAGCACTCATCTACATACAAATAACATCAATGATGCCAGAGAAGGCCTATACATCAAAGGAAAAGTTATAATTTAATGGGTTTATTTTGGCCATTGAAATACTGCTGTGGAAATTTACACAAAGGCAATTTCTTCAATGTTAAACTGGTAAAGTAGATTGCTAGTGAAGTAGTATTAATTGTTAAGTAGTATTAATAATGATATTTGTTAAGGTGAACAAGATAAATAGGCATACCTTCCCTCCTATTCGGACCTGAGCCTGAAGTTTGGCCAGTTTTTCTTGATTCATGTTGCTGTCTGAAAATGAATGAATCATTCCTCTGTTAAACGGGAGTGGATGTACTCATTTAAGTTCATTGGACATACAAAAAGTAAAATGCAAACATGGAAACGACATTCCGTGTTTTGCAATCGAACTTAGGGAAGGTTCCTAAGGTCCATCAAATAACCTTACATATGATTAACGTTAGACACAGGCTGTCTCAAATAGCAAGCAAGCAAGCAAATTAGATGGTTTTCAAGTCAAATTCGGTCATTTGCAAGCCAACTGGTACTCTATAACGTTAAATAAGACACAATATAACGGTAATTGGCGTTTGGCTTGTAAGTTTACTAACGTTAAAGCGAGTACAGATGGACACACATATGCTGCCTGTGTGCTGTGGGGAAGTACCAATAAATGTAGCTAGCACGCAACTCCCAACTTGGAATATACAGCTTGCTAACATTGGATAGCCACTCAGCTAACTTAACTTAGTGAACGATCGCCAAGCAAGTCGCTTGACATATCACCAGCTTGCTAAGTTAGCTAAAAAGCAAACTGGTTACCCGTTAATGTTAGCTAGCAAGCTAATCAAGATACTCCAATTTGCCAACAGTTTACTTGCTAGATCAAAATAAGGCCCATCAGTGGCTAGTTAGCTTGCTAGTACAGTTGATTTTAAATACATTTGCCATTGTAAATATAGTTAGCTAACGTTAGCTTGTTCTCCAATATGAGTGAACAAAATATGCTAACATATTTACAGTAATAAACACTTTTCATAATGGTTTTACGTGTTGCCAATTACTCGATTCACGACCAAGCTGGCCAGCTATTACCTGAAGGTTGACAAGAGCTTGCCGAATAGTTCTTCACTGGACCAGTTCCGCTGACACACGCGGCGACGAAAGATGGCGGATTGGAGCAACTACGGAACTGTGTGTGCGTCGGGGACCACGTGACCTTTGTGAACTTGGTCAGAGAATGAAAAATTGAACACTAACGTTAGGCTATTTGCAAATCAATAGAACGGTGTCCACGGGTCAGATTGTAGTCCGTCAGGGAATTTACTGGGAATGCACTGAGACCCAAAATCCACATTAATATTCAAGCATATTTGGTTCTGACCGCGTCTGACGGTACGAATACTCTGAACGTGCCTTCTCCCGCGCTCTCTTCCTCGTTTCATTGATTTGAAGTGACTGTGGCCTATTCACTTACCTTTAAATCCCATGTGGAAAAAAGCACATCAGAATTCTTGAAGTATAATTATATACATTTTAAGTATACTCAGAGCCGGATCTAGGCATAGGCAAACTAGGCATCTGCCTTGGGTCTAATCTCCGGAGGGGGGCCCAGACAGGTAAAAAAAAACATCAACTTTAGGCCTGTAAAAAATATATATCTTTCGATATTTTAAAATAATTTTATTTCAATCAATGTAGGTTTTTTTATTTTGTATTTAATCATGCCTAACATTACGTTACTAATGTAGCCTAGGCAGAGGTTAGGCTTGTTTGAGATTACTTTCGGATCGCCTCGAAAACAGGCGAGAGTAGCTGATTGCAGTCGGGGGAGGAGTCAAAAGGTTGGACACTTCTTGGTTGACTAGCCTGCCTCGTGTCGCAATGGCAGATATCGCGTTCGCGTTCAGACAGCATTTATGAGGAATGTGTCAAGCGTTCAATTGTGAATGTCAGTACTCTGATAAACATCATTTTGTGTCTGTCTGACAGTTCATGAAGTTTATCTTGGAATAATGATGGATAAGATAGAAGTCTCATAACTTCCTTGTGGGTGGTGACAGCTTTTCTGAGCTAATAGGTGCTTCGCTGAAACCAGAGCAGATAGTTTCCCATCATGCAAGTTGTGCAGTCAGTGGAGAGCAACTGCGTCGCCTCGCTCCTGTGAGATGAGGGGAGGGGAGGGTCTCTGGTCTAGCGCACATTCATCTCATCTAGGTCGTCCTCAGACGAGCCCTCCAACTGTTTCCAGTTTTCTCAATCCTCCATGCATCCGGCTAGCTCTTCCACCCCCACGTCCTTCCTTAGTACGTCCACGTATGTTGGTGTGCGACGCCCTCTTGATCGATGCCCATGTATTAGCTCCGACAGCACCAGCTTGCTGGCTGGGAGCTCCGGGTGCCTCTGGCAGTGACCGGCCAACCTCATTCTTCTGACAGCTACTTTCTCGCTTAACCTTGGTACCTCCCCATACAGATGTGTGTTGATAACGTGCTTGTTCTGGTTGATGTTCAGTACTACACGCAGCATTCTGGTGTAGCACCCATCCAGAGACTTCTGTAGGGTCCAGCATTC
Source organism: Ilyophis sp. 1 JC-2022 (assembly GCA_022702515.1). Lineage (NCBI taxonomy): Eukaryota > Metazoa > Chordata > Actinopteri > Anguilliformes > Synaphobranchidae > Ilyophis > Ilyophis sp. 1 JC-2022. The sequence continues at coordinate 54,292,436 of CM040403.1, read as the reverse complement.
ACAGCCATATAGAAGAACGGCTTCTACAGTCACATAAAAGAAGCTGAGCTTGGTATGTCGAGGGAGGTTGGAGTTCCACACACTGGCTATGCCGTTCAAAGCCTTCCATGAAAGTGCCTTCCTCACTTTAAAGTCTTGCTCTGATGAGTTGACCCATGAGCCCAGGTATTTGAAGTCAAAGACTTCCTTCAGAGCAGTGCCTCCTGTTGTCATTAGAGGTGGATGGTCCGGGAAGATGTTGTAGGTGATGACCTCGGTTTTCTTGGCATTTAGCCTAAGGCCAACCTTGGCACACTCTGTCTCCACTCTGGTCAAGAAAAAGTGACTTTGAAATGAACATTGAAAAAGTCTTTCGGGTTTGGTGCAGGTCATTCTCGATATGTTACCAGTGCTACCTCTTAATTTTTCGTTTTTTTGCGTTTTGCTGCGCCTGAAAGCATTGCTGCAAAGATAGGCCTAATAGATGAAAAGAAACAACAGCATTTTTTCAAAAGTTCGGCACTCGTCCGGTGTTGTTCAGTTTTTCGACTCCCGTGCAGGTTTCAATTCCAATGGGCTTGTCAAACTTACATTACACGATAGCCTATGCTATAAACGCTCTGCGCATTTGTTTTGCTTAATTTCTCCAGTTAAACTTAAAATGATTATACTGTGGATTGTGGTACGAGCATAGCTATATGAACCACGACTCATAGATTGTTCCATTGATTGTGGTGGACTATAAAATAACTGTCAAGTGTCACAATGTTGAACACTATTATATATTTATTATATATATTTTTTAAATCACGGTCATCAATGTGTAGCTGGAAAGATCAGACCTAACCCTGAAAACAAAATCGATCATTTTTATGTGGGAAAGATTATAGTCCACAATGAAAAACAGTAGGCCTATTCTCTCTGGTGTTTACTGTGTTTGAAGAAATAGAATAACCCACGTGTAAAGTTTAGTTAAAGTTAGTTTATTAATTAATTCATTCATTAGTGTTGTAAAAAGATAAATTCTGTAGCACATAAACCCAGTTGGGACAGGGGTAAATAAGATGTTTTTAGGTTAATCCTCGTCTTCTGTACCGCATCTGCCATAACAACATCACCGGCGGATTACCTCTACCTGCCCGAATCTTGTATTCCTGGGATGAGCTTCTTTGGCTCCAATATCTGGTCACCCCACCAGCGGATATCCCGGATGAAATTTGGAGGAAGAGAGGTAGGGATGGTGCTTCACAAACCAGTTTACCTTGATGTGTGTTTTAGGTGTAATGTAGTACTGTGCTATTTGGTTTTTCTGTGTATTGTTTATGCTGAGCTATGGAGGCTGGGAAATCTTCTGAATCTTCTGACTCGTGATCCTGAAATTTCAGAGCAGGGCGAAAGAAATGGAACATGGAGATCAACCATGTTTCATTTAGTTAAGATGCGAACCTTCACAAGGTGGGGAACACCGGGAAGCTATCAATGAGGAAGGACAAGGTAAAACATCACCCTAAAACCACCACCTTATTTTAATAAATTAATAGATGACACTGATTTCATAAATCAAAATCACAGTATATCCTCATATTGCTAAACGGTTTGCCTTCCCTGTTGCAAATCCCACCTAAAAAGCGGCCTAAGCTTGTCAAGCTGGAGCTGTGTTTTCAACACTAGATGGTTTTAGCTGGCCGACCATCTGATCACCAGCTGAACAGCGTATAGTCAACTAGTCCATCAGTTTGGCTACAAGCTTATTCTACCATCTTAACTTTAACCAAATTTGACCAGCCACAGATCAGCTATGACTAACAAAGGCCAGTTTAGAATCCAAGCTGGTCTCAGCTGGAATTTTCATCAGGGTTTGTAATTAAAACTAGTAAAATGTCTAGGTAGATAGCTACCCACCAGCATTTCTGATTTTGGTACGGGGACCCAACTTACCAAGCACCTATGCAAAGATGTGTCACTGCCTTAAGGAGGTGAGTATGCCAGTCTTGTTCTAGAGGTTACCAATACAAACAGGTAAGCCTGGGACACTTAACTTCTAAAGGGATCTAGTCCTATACTAAAGGCTAAGTAATGGTTCTGCGTTAGCAATGTGGAGGGGGGTCTGCGTAGGATTGTGCAGGTTGCACAACCAATAATTGGCTGTTTTAATTAATAGAGGTGGGACTTCCTGTAAAAATGACTTTACCGACATGTACGCACAGCCAACCGACACATACGCATAATTTTCCCAGCACAGTCGACAGATTTTGCACACACGGTAACTGCGTTGTCTTTGGCCTAAAGGCTCCGCACCGGGTTCTGGGATTAGTTAACGGTTCTTTTCTCCTTCTCAGCTCACTGTGCCCTGCCTTGATCCAACATTCAAGCTGAATTTCCAGTTGCTGATGCTCCATCTCTGTAGGAAGGAGTTTTTCAAGGTTTTGCAACAGCGATGGGAAGATCCTGGAGAAAGAAATGCAGGACCTGAATGCTGCTGACATGGTAACTACGGGGGGTGGGGGGTTGTGTAATTGAGCATGGTTGGGATCCTAGTGAGGTTATGGCTGGTTTTGTAATGGGGATGGAAAGGGGTATGGACTGGGACTGGACTGCCTGTCAGGAACAAATCACTTGTCCCAAGTGCTCCAAGCACCTAATATATAGACAGAATCCAGTATTTGGTGAAATTAAATGTTCTCACTCTTGTGGGCACATAGAGAAATGAGCGGTTTGTGGGTTGCAAATCAAATGTCTGTACTGTGTTCTGTACTGATCTTCCACTGAGCTCGCCGAGGTAGAGCATGCCCAGAGCACCATCTCCACTGAGCTCGTACAGGCAAAGCAGAACCAGAATACCATCTCCACTGAGCTCGCCCAGGCAGAGCAGGACCAGAACACCATCTCCACTGAGATTTCCCAGGCAGAGAAGGACCAGAGCACCATCTCCACTGAGCTCGCCCAGGCAGAGCAGGACTAGAAAAAACATCTCCTGTGTTTCATTCAGCCAGGATGTGAAGCTTCACGTGCTAAAAAATGCCTGGAGTCCTTCCATTAGGAAAGCTAAGATGGAGCAGGACCCGGAGATGACAGTGACCCAGGAACAGCTGATGAAACAGGTGGCCGAGCTCAAAATGGACACGGCAGAATGCCTCCAGGGCATGATGGACATCATTTTTGAGAAGGCCATCCATGAGCCCAAATTTTCTAGCACCTATGCTAGGCTGTGCCACTGTCTTACGGAGGTGAGTGTGTTGTCTTACCAGTATCATACGTCTAGGCCATTGATGCTGATATATTCTTCATGGAAAAGTGTTATGATCCGTGGACAGGAACCCAAAAGCAGGCGGAAGTGCACAAAAAACCGAAGTTTTTTGTCCAAGGCACGGTACAAAAACAAGATCCAAAAGGGAAGTCAAAACGGGCAGGGGTCGGTAACGGGAAGGCTCGGCAGAGGTACAAGACAGGGTCGCGAGAACACGGACTGAGGTCAATAACCAGGAAATCAAAACTCGAAACAAGACTGATAAACAAACAGAAACAAAAACCTACAACGACATGAAAACACTGACTCGGGAAAAAACACTGAAACAAACTTACTCGGGAGAAAACAGGCAACAGACTATGCTAGACAATTTAGTTTGACGAACTCGCAACGAGGGACTAAGACAGCTGGTATAAATGCAGGTGTAGACAGGTGCAGACACTTAGCTTGAGAGCAGCATGCAAAAAGAAATCAGGTGTGGAGGGTTGACAAGATAACAAGATAATTAGTACTCGTTAGTAATAAGCCTATCCTGACCTAGCGTTAGTAAATTAGTAAATGACATGCACGAGAAACATAAGGTAACATGAACACATGGTTAGAGAGTTAGTATTACCCAATCCTGATCTAACGTTAGTAGATTAGTAAATAGACACAGGAGAATGAAACAATAAGGGAAGCGTGAGTGACAGCAAGAGAGAGAAGCAGTATGAACGCAAGGCTGCGGAAAAACATGGAAAAATGTATGCTTCATAAACTGTGACAATACTAAACATGACAGAAATACAAAACAGACTCAGAACATAACAAAAAGTAAGAAGCCCCATGCTCCGTCCGTCTGTACGGACTTATGTAAACCTTGTGTCATCATTAGAATCCTGAGTCTGGTGTCTTTTATCCCTCAGCACCATGCCCCCATCAACGACTGCCCAGAAGTGACCCTCCATTTCCAGCTAGTGATTCTCAATCACTGCTGGACGCAGTTCAGACGAGAGCGCCCAGATGAGCTTGAGAACAATGTCATCTGTTCAAGCTGGAGATGGCAGAGGAATCCTTCAAGCATAGGTGCACGTGCACCACTCTGTTGGACAGCCAGGAGGAGGCGGCACTGCCTGCTGTTCACCATCAGCAGTAAGCTGGACTGCGACAAAGCCAAGGTACTGCAGAGAATAGCCGTATCTCTCTCAGAAATTAAACGCAAGCACACACGCACGGACAGTCCCTCCCTGTACATGCAGTGCCATATGGACAAGTACTCAAGGCGAATGTAGCAGATACTGAAGGCAGGGAAGACCTCTTCCAGAATCCGTTTTATGGTAAAAGACATGTAGCTGAGACAGGTACTCACACCAACTTCCCCTTATTGAACCCCTCTCCTAGTCATCTCAGCTCCACCCCTCTTCTGTTTAACACCACCCCGCTGTATTTGGCTACTCACCTCCTTTGCCGTCATCCATGAAGGTGACTGTGATGGCTTATACGGTTAAGATGCTAATAATAGTTGTGACTGTCATATCTCGATCCCCTTAATTTTCATCCCCTTCATGGATCTATTTAACCATTTAGACGTCATGTGGCGCTGTAATGGCGAAATGTAGTCCAGCTGTCTCTCGTGTTTGTTAATTTGAATGTGTTTTGTTGTGTCTGGCTTTTGTCTTTTGTTTTTTTTCATGCGCTGTGTGTCTGTGGTGGGACGGGGAAGCCGGCTGGAAATTTTTCAGGGCACTCCTGCTGCTCGTTTTGATAACATTGACGTATAGTCTAGTCAATATAATTTTGTTTGTGGTCGTCACCATGGAGATGCATTTGCAACATTATGCTCTGGAATGTCCGTTGGATCAGCAGCAACATAGTTTACCATCGCTCTTCACCGGAGTTGAAGATGTCGGGACTGATCCGGGAGTGTAGGCAATCTTCAAAAGGCAACCAGGGAAGGGAAAGGAGAAGATAATGTGGGGGAGGAGTGTGGCGACGAGTGGAAAGGTTGACGGTGCTCCGTTTCAACAACAGTGGACAGAGACCACAACACTGCGTGTATGCAGGAAAGTCGTGGAGGCGGAGTTTGTATGTTGGACTGCTTAATGACACTGGACATCTCGGGACAGCGGGCTATTTTTAATCATGGCTGTATTCCAATACGCTTAATTAGTTTGATTAATGCAATGATTCTATTGAATGTCTTTATTTGATATGTTTGTTTGTGTGTTGTGGGTCTGCCCCACTGTCTATGTATTTTTTGTTGTTGCTGGGGCTACAACTGAAGTTCCTTAATGGGAAAATAAAAGTTATTCTATTCTATTCTATCTACCTGTAGAAGGTTAAATAAGATGTCTCACTTACTCTCCCCCTCCTAGAATAATTGGGCCCCCAGGAGCAATAACCAGGGGCCCAAAACTATCATCCAGGTCCACAAACAGGCAGAGCTGGAGACCAAGCTGGAGAGGTCCAAGGTGGAGCAGCAGCTCCGACCCAAAGGCAACTGGGACCACTGGCATTAGAAACCATGGGGAACAGCAAGGCCACGTCAAGAACAGCATTGGAACCGTTGGGAACAGCAAAGCCATGGTCAAGAACAGCCTTGGAACCGTTGGGAACAGCAAAGCCATGGTCAAGAACAGCGTTGGAACCGTGGGGAACAGCAAGGCCACAGTAGACAACAGCAGTGGAACCGTGTGGAACGTCAGGACCGCAGAAGAGAGGAACGTTTGAGCTGTGGGAGGCCACGCCCTGCTTGGAGCTATGGTAGCCAATAGCTGAATGAGGGCGGCAAAACAACAGCTGAATCTGAACACACACCCATCAACCCCAGCCAAAGTAGGTCTACATACTGCCTTACACACACACACACACACACACACACACACACACACACACACTCAGATATAAAGCATATACAGTATTTTAAAGCATCGTGGCTTTTCTCCCTTCCACAGAGCCGTCATGTTTCACTCCCAGAACCCTGAAAAACATAAACACCCTTCTGCAGTCATCACCTGCCACATACTGCTCCTGAGACAACAACAGCAACGTTTTCCAGAGGTGGGCTCTCCACATGCCTGTCTGTCAATTATGTTTGTGTTTCAGTCTCTTACACAAGCATCCGTCTTGTTACTCTGGTACCAAACTATTAGCCACTCTCTCTACACAGCACATACACTGCTGGAGTAAAAATTTACATGTTAAATATTTAATTGAGAGATTATACGTAATATTTCATAGACAATGTAATCCCTAAGGAGGATCTGAGCCAGGCTGTGATATTTTGGCACTAGAGGGCTATCACTGAGGCAGTGTGAGACTTGGTACTACAGTGATCCCTGAGGCAGTTTGTGAGACCAGCTTTCCCCCTGCAGAAATAGTTTGAGCCGGGACCGCCTGGGCAGCAGCAGCACCCTCTCCATTGTGAAAGACAACAGGGAACTGCACCGGAAAATCCTGCCTCGGCTATTCCCACCAGCACAGAGGAAGATGCCCAATGGAACTCAGAACTGAGCGCAACAACAGGATGGCTCGCCGGCTCCCCCTTGAGGGAAAGAGGGGAAACACGGACTAGACCAGGGCTGTGTCAGAATCAGAGCCCGATCTACTGCGCCCTGTCTCCTGTGAACAGTGCACTGGCAGAAGTGTGCTGTTTAATGTGCACTGTTTAGCAGTCCACGAAAAATATCCGCCGTACTATTTTCCAACCATACTGTGGAAGTGTCGTAAGCAGGTCATAAGACATCCCACCAGTGTTGCCATGTCCGCGGTTTTACAGCTAAATTTGGATACCTTCAATGTGCAGTCATGGGTAAAAATGAAAGGTCGCAAAGCACGCACTTATTTTAAAAAGTAAAAATATGATGATTTCTATTTAAAATACGTTGGTTTCGGTTAAAAATATATTTTGGGCTAGTTTTGAGTCGCCATTTGGTTGGAAAGTCTCTGGCAAGATCTGGCAACCCTTGCGCTGCCATGTCACACGTGTTGTTTTTGTTGTATTTGAAGGAAAACGTTGACTTTCTCGTCCTATCTACACACCAAGGCTACTCAATAGTGTGGAAGAGTGCTGATTCGGACACGGCCCAGGACTTGGCAGTACACACTCATTTCCCTTCATTTTGCACATGTACGAAAAAGGTTGTAGTGCACACACAGTCATGGTGAAAACATGTTGAAGTTCAAGTAAAGACTGGGTGGCAAACGTTTTGGCTGAAAGTGGACATCATCTTGTACCTAAAGAATACACAAGTGTTTGAGGTCTAATCTATGGAAAGGTTGACCTGATTAACTTAATAATGTGGATTGTGCCAAGTTATTTAAGGCTGGGTCTTGCAAAATAAGAAGGGAAAGGTGGAAACTAGTGTAAGGTTAATTTTGTGCTGGTTTTTTACAATGTATTTTTCCATGCAGGGAGTTTTTAGTGCTTCGGCAAGCTATCAGCTAATATTTCTTTAAGTGTTCGCAATGGAATAAGGGATGGCAGCTCATTCTGTTTCTGGAAGGAATTCCAGAGTGTAGGACCCACAATGCGAAAAGCAGAATTTCCCCATTTCGTTCTAGCTGTAGGAATGTTTAATGCTAGTGGTACGTGTGACCTAGTGGGATCATTCGAAACAGGCTGGAGGCTGGATAAATACAGAGGTAGTTTGGCAATGAGAGCTCTATATGTAAATAAGATTCCATGATGTAGATTAGATTAAAAATATTCAATAGTGGACTAACAATTAGGGTAGCAACAAGTTTTAATAGGCAAGGGTCAAGGTTATCTTCCCCAATGCTTTTTTTGGGGTCAATATCCAGTAGTGCTTGGGAAACTTCATCTTCAGAGCAGAGACGAAGGGAAAATTTTGCCCCAATCAAAGAGAGCCTTGTTGGGCCTTGATTTAATTTTAGTGTAGTCTGAGGGGTCTCTGTGTTTTCCAATAAATGGCCTGCATCGATAAAGTGTTGGTTAAATGTGTTCCCGAGAATTAGGCCCAAATCAGTTTTTAGTTGTTGCAGAAACGAGGGCTTGGTGTTGTTAACATGACCCATAGTAGAAACAAACACATTTGGGGTGTTGAATTCCTGGCTTGACATAGGCAGCTTGTTAGACAGCAGGCACAATGACAACCCTAAATAGGCTGAATGATCTGATCTCATTATCAAAAAAATCTTACTGTACGTTCTTATGGCCATTTCTAATGTTCCGGCCTTTGTTAGTTATGGCGGTTTGCTCTAAATGCAGAGCATTGAGTTCTTCTTAATGCAATGAGAATGCACCAAAAGAAAGTCCCTCTCTGAATTGCCTGGAGACCAGTCTGGTTAAGACACTGGTGTGGTTTATTTTTTCAATGTAGTATGAAAAAAAACTCCCCAGAACCATTTAGAAACACCGTTAGGGCCGATAGGGTCCGTATTTATGATTATTTTTGAAAATTGAAAGCATTACAGCTGTAGTACTATAAATGTTTTCATGAGCCATTCAATTTTGTTAAAGATTATATAACCTCGACAATGTCTAAAAGGGAAAAATGCATAAGCTTAAAACTGCATTTCACGTAAAACACATGAGATGATTAAATGGTAGATATCGTCATTAAAAGGTCAGATTTCATCAAATGGGTGAATAACACAATAGTCTAATGCTATGCATGTGTCGGAATCAAAATGGATGCCCTAAAAACTAGTTAAAAGGAGGGAGTATCCTTATTTTAGGCAATAGTATTAGGCAATGATATGATACCACTGACCAGCATAGTGTAATGCTATAACTTTCAGGTTCATGTGCTATATCTTCATGTCCAATTTCCTGTTGGAATAATTTTTTGCTGATGGAAAACTCTTGATTTATATTGAGGTTCTGTTCTTTCAGTGCATTCATCGCAAGTTGCATCTTATGTGCATCAATCAACCGTAATAATACCGCTGAGCTCAGTGACACCAGCTTTCTTAGAGAACAGGTGATTCTCTAAATAGGAACATTCAGAAATCACCTTTCCATCCTGCTATAGACATATGTATGGATGCGCCAAATGATTCTCCTCCAAATACAAATATCAGACACATAGGAAACCCCGGAACAGCTCTTTTTACTTCAGTTCATGTTCCAGAGTTGGGAGGGTTCCGGGTTCACTTTTCCAGCTAAGTCACTAATTCTGCTTTGTGAAATACCCCTCTGGTGTGTGAATATATCCTCACTTCTTGTGATAAATTGCTACATACCGACAAACACAGGGTAAGGCACTAGAGTACCACAGTGCACTCAATAGACAGTAGTGATCATATTCAATTGTATTCATGGACAGAAATTGAATATTTGTTGGGATTTATGTATTTGACTGGAAGTGAAAAGATTTGGACTCACAGGAGAGGGTGGCTTGGCAAAGTTGAGGTGAGCGTAGCTCTGCAATGTCATTTTGAGAGGCCTCAAGGGTGATAGACAGGGCTGTACTGCCATCCTGAGACACAGAGTGGGAACAGGGAGGCCATTAGAGGTTAAAGAAAGAGAGCAAAAGAGACATCACCACACACACGCACACACACACACACACACACATCTAACATCACTTACTGTAATTTTTGTTATAGGCATTTAAAAACATCTACATATAATCCATAATCTATCATCCGTATTGTATATAGTTTTATTGTGTAACCCCTGCTTTGGAAAAACAAGTGCCTGTATTTGTCATGCCAATAAAGCACTTTGAAATTGAAATTGAATTGAGAGAGAGAGAGAGAACAATGTTGCTCACGTTATCTGTAAGTGTGGCATCGCAGCCGGGGACAGACGGGAGCTGGCGTACGATGTCCACGTGCCCATGCTCACATGCATACATTGGCGCGGTGAAACCGTCGTCATCCTGAAGGTTGACCTGTGCCCTGCAGTAAATCAGTGCCTGCACCATGTCAACTCACCCATGGCTCACCGCCATTGAGGAATTAAATCAGAGGACAGTCAATTGAATCCCACTTAATAACCCACTTATTATCAATCATATTAGACTAATCTCATCTAATCAGTAGTATACTAACCCCATCCCATCAGAAATGAGATAGACTAAGCATGAGCAATCACAGAAAAGCCAATAAAATCCAAACTAATCAAAAAAGATCTGCTGTTATAATTCTCAATGCATAACTCTCCCAAGAGCAACATTAGCCTGTATACAGTACACTGATACTATGGTAACATTATATACCTACAGTACTCTATTGCTGCCCCAAGAGTAGCATTAGCCTGTATACAGTACACTGATACTAGGATAACATGCTATATCTACAGTACATTATTGCTGCCCCAAGAACAGCATTAGCCTGTATACAGTACACTGATACTAGGGTAACATAACTGCAGTACATTATTGCTGGCCCAAGAACAGCATTAGCCTGTATACAGTACACTGATACTAGGGTAACATAACTGCAGTACATTATTGCTGGCCCAAGAACAGCATTAGCATGTATACAGTACACTGATACTAGGGTAACATAACTACAGTACATTATTGCTGCCCCAAGAGCAGCATTACCCTGTAAAGAGTACACTGATATGAAGGTAATGTAACTATTTTGCGGTCTCTCTCGGTGAAGAGCGAATGAGGAACGGTTCCTGCAGCAGAAAATTGGATAATTGCGAACGTAATAGGATGATTGAATGAGTGATTGGTACTCATGGGGGAATTGAATAATTGAAATGGGGACTCAAGGGGCTGGGTTTCTGAGGGATTTAAATGGAGCGCACCTGGGGTGAAAGAGAAGTGCGGACGGGAGGTGGGTGATAGAGGTTGGCCTCCTCCAAGCGCCCAAACATTAGTGGTTTTCTGTTCTCTTTTCTTTATGTTTATCGGTTTGGTTATTTTTATTTTCATATGAATGTGAACGTGTTGTGTTGAGTGTACGGCAAAACTTACCTGATTTTGTCGAACGACTGTGGGAGATCCAGAGCAGCCGTATCTGTGGAAGCAAGCGGGGAGAAAACGGCGTTATACCCGGTACTGGCAAGCAGCATCGGCGGCGAACTGCAGAGCCGGTCGGTGTGATGGAGCCAGTGGGTCCGGAGATATTGTGTGGAGGTTTTGCTGGGCGAGATCACCTCCCGCAGATCGTAAGAGATGTGCTTTTGCCGTACTACTAACGCAGGATGAGTCTCAGGATGGTGTGAGCGGGGAACTGAGCGACAGTGGGTGTGTCCTTCTCTCCCTCGCCTAGAGTCGGTGGCCCGCGGTGAAGCCAGTGAGTGACTTGGGCAGTGGTGACCCTGGGGGCATCAGAGGGACTGTGACCCGGGGCCCGCCCGAGTGGGGGACAGGCAGTTACCCCGTTGGCGACCACCTGAGGGGTGGAGAAGCTGTCCCTTTCTATGTTGTGTGTTTTTTTTTTTTTGGTTGGCCAGTCTGCTTATTTTTCTTTTTTAATTTTTGTGGTAGTGTGGTGTGGCTAGTGCTCCACTATTATTCATTTATTTATGTTGAATGTTGTTCGTCTGTGGTGTGAAGTGGAAGTGAGTTTGTTATTGTGCGTGTCAGTCTGTGGGTGTACTCCCTAGTAAGTGGTTGTTTGGCCGGGCAGGCGGCTGCCCCGAGGTGAGCTCTTGTGGGTGTGGTAGTCACGAGTGTATGCGCCCACGATAATATTTTAACTTTAAACTTCACAACTTGATGAGTGGATTGTGTGCAGTATGTGGGGCTGGGCACACTTGCCTGCAGGGCGGGACCTGGCTTTGTCCGGCGGGAGTGTAAGAGTGGTGGGAGGGAGTACAGAACCCACAGACTGGCATTATCCTCTGTCGCCCCTAAATGTATGCAATTTTATGAACTTGTATAAAAGATTCTTGTGCAAAAACTGGTTAAGAATCTGGGAACGGGATTCGCCCGTTTTCCCCTGTTACAGTAACATTATATACCTACAGTATATTATTGCTGCCCTAAGACCAGCAGAATTACTCGGTATACATTAGTAGTCTTATACTAAGGTACAAATATGCGTGCAGCAGAACTGTGTATACAGTACGCTAAAACTAGGGTAGTATGATACAGGGGGTGGACAACATATCGGAAACACAATTACAAAAGCATCTACACAGGTGATTCCTATTCATTTGAATGCTAATTAGTAGCATGTGTCTGCTAAAGAGGTCTAACCAGCAGCACTTTGCTAGGTAAGTTCCAAAGGGGCCAAATAGTTGGTGCCTGAATTGCCGGTGCATCGGTCACAAAAAAAATTCTTCTTCCTCACAGCTGACAATAGTGCTGCTGTCATTATTACTATCAAAGGGTTTTTGAAAGAAGTTGGCAATGAGTGGAACACTTTGAAGCAAAACCTCCTCTTTCTTTTTATATTTTTCTTTTGGAAGCACCACTATTCCAACGTTTGTGGTCCGTATTTCAGAACTAGTACGCTATTGATAGCATATCTCAATACTTATTAAATAATAATTGAATTCATATATATTAATAATGACAACTAGACTGCCGTCTAAGGTGTTAACACCAACTAAGTTAAGTGACATACTCTATCAGAGGGTTTTTTTGTTTCAGGTGGGCCTGTAGCCCATTGTATTTTCCGGACATGTTGCTTGCATTGTCATGACTGACCTCTACCGTTTCAAAGGTCCCACCCAAGGCCCTCAACCATCAAAGTCACATAGTATGCACCAGTGTGGCTCTCAATTGGCTCAAAGCCCACAAATTACTCCACCACATTCCCGCTGCTGTTAACAAACCGGAATATGAATGTCAATTGGTCCATATGTGACAGGTCTGGGGTGGAGTCAACAATTATTGAAAAATATTTGGCATCCCTAATCTCATCTGTTATTGTTTGGCCAGTTTTATGTATACGACTAGCTGTTGAGGGTTCGCCTTCAAAGGATGGCTCTGGGGGAGTGACAACATTACTGGAAATTGAACTAGTGCTAGTTCCTTCCTCACAGCTGACAATAGTGCTGCTGTCATCAAAGGGTTTTTGAAAGAAGTTGGCAATAAGTGGAACACTTTGAAACAAAACTGCCTCTCTTGCCTCTTTCTTTTTAGATTTTTCTTTTGGAAGCACCACTATTCCAACATTTGTGGTCCATATTTCAGAACTAGTATGCTATTTATTGCATATCTCAATACTTATTCATTAATAATTGAATTCATGTATATTAATAATGACAACTAGACTGCCGTCTAAGGTGTTAACACCAACTAAGTTAAGTGACATACTCTATCAGAGGGTTTTTTTGTTTCAGGTGGGCCTGTAGCCCATTGTATTTTCTTGACATGTTGCTTGCATTGTCATATGACTGACCTCTACAGTTTCAGAGGTCCAACCCAAGGCTCTCCACCATCAAAGTCACACTGTCTGCTAAACTTTTACCAGTGTGGCTCTCAATTGGCTCAAAGCCCAGGAATTGCTCCATTACATTCCTGCTGCTGTTAACAAACCGGAATATGAACGTCAATTGGTCCACATGTGACAGGTCTGGGGTGGAGTCAACAATTATTGAAAAATATGTGGCATCCCGAATCTCATCTGCTATTGTTTGGCCAGTTTTATGTATACGATTAGCTGTTGAGGGTTCGCCTTCAAAGGATGGCTCTGGGGGAGTGACAACATTACTGGAAACTGAACTAGTGCTAGTTCCTTCCTCACAGCTACAATAATGCTGCTGACTTTCCTTTTGGAACCACCACTATTCCAATGTTTGTGGTCTATATTTCAGAACTAGTATGCCATTTATATAAATATATCTATAGCATATCTCAATACTTATTAAATAATAATTGAATTAATATATATTAATCATGAACACCCTTCAAATACTGTTGTTGGGAAATACAATCAAGTGGTAGTATTTTACAGTCTACTTGTACCTAAAGGCAGCTTTGAGTAGATAAAAAATAAATAAATGTATTGCAAACAAGTCATAATCCAGTCAACGACAAGAAGTAAGAACAGTAATAATCAATACAAAACAGTACAGGTGCATACCAAGTGCATCATTTCAAAGGACCTCATTGAAAATAAAATAAAAAGATGTTATGCTCCATATTCACTTCAGGGTCCGTAGAGAGTCCTTGTTTACAGTTTTGTTTTTTTAACCCCCCACCCACAGGTATGGTTGGGCCACAAATAATAAAATAACTGAATAAGTCAGATGAAATCATAAGTAAAAAATAAAAAAAAGGTTTCGGTAAGAGGGAAAAGGAAATATAGTGGAGTAGTCTAGGGCAAAAGACAAAGGGTCATGGCGGAAGAGCAGTAATATGAATGGTCACTTTTATTTTATTTTATTTTTTTCCCTTCAGAGAGCTACCTGCGACTCAGCGTCAGAAGTGATAGGGAGTTCTTTGATAAGGCCTAATAGTGGGTCCCAGGTAGTACGGAAGGATTTCAGAGATCCTCTTAGTGATAATCTTAACTTCTCCATCTGAAGGCATTGCAAGACATCTCGTATCCACTGATCATGTGTTGGTGGGGAAGCATGTATCCATTTGAAGAGAATAGAGTGTCTAGCTAGTAGAGTGGTGAAGGCAATGACACGGCGTATAGTAGTGGGCATATTCTCAGATGGGGGAAGGCCGAATAGTGCAGTCATAGGATTAGGGTCTATCTTTGTGTTAAAGGCCTGTTCAATGGTTCCAAATATGTCAGACCAAAATTTGTCCAGCTTCGGGTAAGTCCAGAACATGTGGAGATGATCAGCTGGGGATTGATTGCATCTGTTACAGGCATCACTCCGATCTGGGAATATTTTAGCCAGTTTAGCGTTGGTAAAGTGAGCTCTGTGGAGCACCTTGCACTGGAGTAGACCATGTCTAGCACAGATAGATGATGTATGGACTAGGTTGAGAACGTCACTCCATTGATCATCGGAAATGTTGCTACCTAGATCACGCTCCCAGAGCTCCTTAAGAGGTACCATAAGGTCCGGACTCAGGGAACCAATCTGGCCATAAATAACTGAAACCAAGCGCTTTTGATCAGGGTCGAGTGTGAGAAATTTATCAATTGGTGATTCGGGGGGGGCGGTTAGGAAAATGGGGAAATTGCTTTTGGATGAAGTGCCTGACTTGGAAAAAACGGAAGAGACGACTGTTGGGCAGGTTGAATTTGACTGACAGGGACTCAAAGGATGAAAAGACTCCATCCTCGTAAAGGTCATTAAGCGTCGCGAGACCATTGTTCGACCAAACACGGAAGGCCGGGTCAGTACACGATGGGGAGAATAGGTGATTGTTTGAAATTGGGGCGTGAACCGAAGCTCTATGTAACCCGTGCTGTTTCCTGAATTGGAGCCAAATGCTTATGGTGCTTGTAACAATTGGGTTACTCAAAGTTTTATGGGTCGCTACAGGGAGCTGAGAGCAGATTATAGAGTGTAAAGAAGCAGAAGTTGACAACTCAATATGCACCTAAGGTGGGCAGGGGTCTGAAAGTTTACAGTTAGCCCAATAGAAGAGTTTGTTAATGTTAGAGGCCCAGAAATAGTGGCGAAAGTTGGGGAGCGCCAGGCCCCCTTCTGATTTAGGGAGTTGGAGACACAACCTTCTAATACGCGCAGGCTTGTTGTTCCAGATGAACGCATTCAACTGCTTATCAAGATCAGTGAAAAAAGATTTATTGATGCACACTGGGATGTGTTGGAAAAGGTAAAGAAACTTTGGCAGGATGACCATCTTTATAAGGTTGACGCGACCCGCAAGAGACAGGGGAAGGGAGGCCCACCTAGACATATCAGCTTTGCATTTATCTAGTAGTGGCTGAAAGTTTTTAGGGAACAGGTCTTTAAAAGAGCTTGCAACAAACACCCCCAGGTATATGAACCCCTCCACAGCCCTTTTAAAGGGGAATATGGATTGGGGAAGTGCCTTTGCCATTTTATTTACAAAAAATACTTCGCTCTTTTGAATGTTTAGTTTGTAACCTGATACACGGCCAAATTGATCTAAAATCGACAGTATGGGGGGGAGAGAGGATAAGGGGTTCGAGATCATAAGAAGACGGTCATCAGCGTATAGAGACAGTTTATGAACCATGCCGTGACGCGTAATGCCCTCAAACCTATCATGGCTTCTGAGCCAGATAGCGAGAGGTTCAATGGCTATAGTTTAATCCAGGAAATAAATTGGGAATCAAAACCAAATTTATCAAGAATAAAAAATAGGTAACCCCACTCAACCCTATCGAAGGCCTTCTCTGCGTCAAGTGTCACTATGACTTCGGGGGTGTTAGAGGAAGGAGAGAAAATTATATTGAGCAACCTCCTTGTGTTAAAAAAAAGAATGTCTCCCCAACATAAAGCCCGTTTGGTCCAGCGAAATTATATCTGGCAGTACACGTTGGAGGCGGATAGCCAGTATTTTGGCCAGTATCTTACAGTCCACATTTAACAGTGAGATTGGTCTGTAACTACCACATGAAGTAGGATCTTTGTCTTTCTTGAGAAGCAAGGAGATAGACGCAATGGACAAAGTTTCCAGCAATCGGCCTGTCTGGAGAGAGTCATTGTACATTCTAGCCAAAATCGGGGCTAACTTGGAAGAATATGCCTTATAAAATTTGACTGTATAGCCGTCGGGCCCAGGAGACTTCCCACTTTGCATTGATTTTATTGCATCATGTATCTCAAGGGTGGAGATGGGGCTGCCCAATTCGCTAGCGATGTTCTCGTTGATTTTGGGGTATGTTAAGGAGTCAAGAGGATTGGGGGTCATGGCGGGGATCGGGGGACATTCCGAAGTGTAGAGATTGGTGTAAAATTCCAAGAAAGACCTGTTAATATCAGCTGGGTTAGAAGTAAGGTTGCCATCGGACAATCTAATTTGGGGAATCAATCTGGACGCACTGGCCGCACGAGCTTGTTGAGCTAGGAGTCTACCAGCTTTGTCGCCCTGCTCAAAGTAACGCTGCCTACACTGTCTCAGTTGTCTCTCAACAATGCCTGTCATCAGAAGATCGTGTTCTGAATGTAGCAGGAGGCGTTTTTTATAGAGAGAAGGAGAGGGAGAGGAGGAGTATGTTTCATCGAGTAAGCGAAGCTCATCACAGATTTCTGAAAGCCTAGCCTTTTCATCTTTTCTCTTACGTGCAGTGTACGAAATGACCTGTCCCCGCACAGTGGCCTTAAGAGCCTCCCAAAGAATACCGCTACTAACGTCGGAAGTGTCATTCATTTCAATGTAGGAAGAAATCTGAGTGGAAACATAGTCTCTAAATTCACTGTCTGACAGCAGGGGAGAACTGAATTTCCATAATGGAGGGGGGGACATACCAAGAGGGAAATTAATGTCAACCGAGGTGGGAGAATGATCTGAGATGGCTATAGGATGGTATTCGCATGAATTGACCAGATGAATCAAATTGTTATCGAGTAAAAATAAATCAATTCGTGAAAAAGTGTGGTGCCTGTGCGAGAAGAAGGAAAAGGCTCTACTTTGTGGGTTAATAAATCTCCAGGGGTCTGAGAGTCCTAATTGTGATGCATTGTGCAGTACTACCTTGGCCGAATTGGAGAGAGTAGATTGTGTGAGCGATGACCTGTCGAGACTCACGTTCTGGACCAAATTCCAGTCCCCAGCCATAATAATACGATGGTTGTCGGCGTTGGGAATTCGAGCGAAGAGGTTCACAAAAAAATTATCATCATCCCAGTTGGGAGCGTAGATAGAAGCTAGTATTACTGGTGTGTTCTGTAGCATGCCCGAAACTATGACATAACGACCATTAGGATCTGATATTGAATTTGTCAATTCAAATCTGACATTCTTGTGAATAATAATTGCTGCCCCTCTGGCTTTGTGGGAGAATTTTGAGTGGAACAAGTGGCTCATCCATGCCCTCTTAATACGAAGGGTATCAGAAGATTTAAGATGAGTTTCCTGTAGGAATATGATATCTCCATTAAGATGTTGCAGCCGTGTCATTACCTTACCAATTTTAGTAGCGTTGTTCATGCCCTTAGAATTCCAGGAAATCAGGCGCACTCCTCTGTCGTTGTCATGGCAGAAACCATCTAGGAAGTTCCTCGAAGACAAGTTGACCTGGACAAACACTGTCTTGCATACACAGGAGAAAGAGAAGAGAGGACAACGAAAAATGCTAATAGTAATGATAATAACAAAAAAATAAAAGAAAAATCCATGTGGCCATACCTAGAGCTAAACCCAAAATACATAACATAATCAAGCACTCTGGCTCAGATCTATGTAATTACACTAACGCTTGTAATTACACTAACACTTGTCTTCCGGGGTCCTATTCCCTATCTAAACAGTAAACCACCCCCATATTATCCAATACAGAACAAGTGGATGGGTAAGTGAACAGGAAATTGTCAAATATTATGCAGATAAATCTATGCCAATGCCAAACCATATAGAACAGAGAGTAAAACACACATACAATTTAGTGCAGTAAAATCAGCATGAACAGCCGGTCCAACAAGTAAATACAATGTATTTTATCCATTCAGATACCCTAAATGAGACATAATAGGAAATAAAATAAAGTGCAAAAGAAAGTCCCTGAATGGTAAAGGCACAGGTGGACAAGAAAATAATCTAGAGCAGCAGCTCCACATCAATAGAGCAGCAGCTCCACATCAGTGGAGCTGTTGCTCCCTCTAGAGGCAAAAGCGATACTCTGCGGACAACATGTTACGTGACCTGTCAACAGGCATTCATAACGGCAAGGAACAAAAAAGAAAAATATAAGAAGTCAATGAAAACAGGCCAAGAAAATAACTACTAGCCGTGAACAAACACACATGTCTGTCTGCGTGTTAACGCCATAATTAAAACCCATGTGAACTAATAGGTCAGACAAGTTACTGAAGTAGCCACGGCGGGCTAGTAAACTGGGCTAACGTTACCACAGCAGTCAGACGGAGGAGGATGCATGAGAGCCGATACCAGAACAGTTAGCTGCAATAAAATCCTTGGCCTCAGAAACAGAGGAAAGTCTCTTCCTGGCTCCATCCTTCAGTGTGATGTTAAGCCTCGCAGGGAAAAGCAGTGCTGGCTTGAAGCCCCGTTGGTAAAGTTCAGACATCACCTCTTAGTATTCCCTGCGCTGCTCCACTATTTCAGAAGGATAATCCTCGTAGATTGCAATGGGGGTCCCACGGTACTGAAGCTTGCCTCTCTTAGCTCTGGCCTCACAGATGATCTTATCTTTCTGCTGGAATCCGTGGAGCCTGATGACCACGGGTCTCGGTCTCTGACCCGGTCCTGGCTTGTTGGAGAGTGTACGGTGTGCTCTGTCGCACTCCGGTGGTGACTCAAGAACGCCGTCACCAAGGACCTCAGACAGAAGCTCAGAGAAGAAGATGGAGGGGTGAGGCCCTTCGATGGACTCAGGTAGGCCAATGATCCTGATATTGTTACGGCGGCTGCGAGACTCGAGGTCCGTGAGCTTAGCTTGTAGCTTGGTATTATTCTCAGCTAGCTTTGCACACATCGATTCCAAACTTTGTATGCGTCCGTCTTGTTCGTTAGCATTTGATTCAAGCGAATTAATTGAGTGGGTATGGTCGGAGACTGTGGTTTGAATGCAGTCTAGTTTGGCTTCGAGCGTAGATATAGTAGCCTTGAAATCCGCAGAGATAGCATTCCGGTGTTCTTCCAGTTAGCTAGCCAAGATCACCATGTTGAAGTCACCACCAGTTGCCGCCACGAGGTCGCCCTTGGCAGACTGCTCCTTCTTACCCGATTTCGGTTGTTTGGAAGCCATAATCCAGCACCAAAGTGTTCAGAGTGGAATAATTATCTACTTGGCGATGGCCAAAGGCAAAGCTATGGGGATTTGAAATAGTAAATGGATAAAAGTCACGGGAGCTAGACTCGACACTGCCTACTCCATTTTACCCCACCGGAAGTCCAGAAAAGAACTTTTTTTTAAAATAAAAAATAACCCAAACCCTTAAAAAAGGCTGTTAGAATATAGCCCTTAGGAGGGATTGTTGAAATAGCCTTTAAAAAGGCTGTTGTTTTAGAAAAAAATGAAAAAGTCTCTGAATATATTACTGTGGCGTACCAAGCAAGAAAACGAGCATCTGTCTGTGGCTTTTCCTACCAAAAAATGTCTTATCTTCCTGCCTGACTTGAAATTCAAAAGATAACTTTTTTTTCATTGGCTGAACAACCAACAAAGGTCTCTGATAAGTCAGTGAAATTAATTGGTGGAGACTATGCACATAGGCCACACCCCATCGATGGGGAGGGGGGAAAAAGACCTCGTAAGAGCTGTCGACAATTTGCATGTCAACGTTAGCGTTATCTACTTTCGTGGATCTACAGACGGTCTATGGAAAAAATTCATGGTGTTTTCTTTAATCTTTAAAGGAGCTATATGTAACACATTGACTGTACTAAATCATAAAATTGCCATGATATGTCATCAGAGATTAAAGAAACATGCTAAATCGAAATACTGGCTTCTCTGACAACAATGCTACAGCCAGTATGTTCTCCTTTGGAATTTCCATTCCGGGTCGGAACGTCTGTTTTTGTATTGGCCTGTGTGATTCACTATTCTCAGAGTTGACTCTGCCCACTGCCCATTACGAACAACCAGATGTACTCCAGCACTCTGACAGCCGATTTACGAATGCCTAAGCTAAGTTCAACATTGTTTTCATTTAGCTAGCTATATGTATATACTTACTAGTTAAACATACCACTAACGTTAGCTTATATTTGTGTGACCGTAAACATAGCCAGCCATTTATCTAACTAACATTGACAGAGTTATAAAAAATCCACATGAGCTGGTTTATCATTTGCAAACAATAAATAAATTGCAGATGTATACATTAGCTGATCAACTACAGCGTAGGACTCGTTGTCGCTTGTCATTGTCAAAATAGAATATGCTTGTCTCAAAATACAATGTTGCGCTTGGCTTGTCTTGCGCTCTTGTTCGTTCAGTGTCCTCAACCTGGCAACCCGCGTGAGCTTCGAGTCTGGGGAGGAGGAGGCGGGCAGAGACAACTCTCTCCAATATTGTGAATTTGGACTGCAGTATCCATTTTAGACTCTCTGTGTCAGTTTCACATATAGCTCCTTTAAGTATGAATTTGGTCTCTTATATATGCGCTAGTGTATGAAAAAATATAGCTTTTGGCATATTTTTTTAATGTTTCACGAAACCGCTAGCTAATAAGCTCTCAATGAGGTTTTATTCCCACGGTCACAGCATCCCATGTTTTGAACTAATAGTAGTTTTGAACTAATGGCACTGTCAGGCCAAAACGTGTCCGGGTTCCAAAATGTGTCCGGGCACGTCATCGGAATGCTTGGAATGTCGTTGCTATGCCAACAGACACGCGAGCATTGTGACGCGATCAACAGACACGCGAGCATTGTGACGCGATAGCATTGTGGCTCGCACTTGCTTTTACCTCAGAATCGCCAAAATGTGTCGGGCACATCGCCAAAATGTGTCCGGGCACGTCATCGGAATGCTTGGAATGTAGTTGCTATACCAACATGAATTAGTTTCAGTAAAAGACTAATCTAGCTAGCTACTTCAAAATAAATTGAAGTATAATAAATCGAACAATCCTATCACCGCCCTGTCGGGAGGGGTCAGGACCATTCAACTACACTTTACTTAAACTTTCTTCCAAATAGACACCACATTCCAGAGTCTGGTATAACGTAATTTATTATAAAAAGATTTGCACGAATATACATACCCAGGCTGATCGGCTAAACATACATATGTTAAAAACATTCTCAATCACACGGTCCAGTCTAAGTCAGTCAATTTCATGCTCACCCACAAGACGTAAAACAGGTCCGTTAATGACAGAAGCAAAACATAACAAGCGCATCATGAAGTTCAGCTGACATCTTATATGTTATTGCGACCCCCCTTTTTTTGGGGGTGTTCCCATTACCTGGGCGATTACTTTTCCATGGTCTGCAGCGGTCTCTGCCGGTCCTAATTAAGCATTACATATGACCCTTATTTATATGGTAGTTTTGATGAAATGCCATGATTTAATCATATCAGAAACATCCTAGTCACGGTTTGACAATAGTAGTTCAATACATAGTTTTTACACCAATGTTTGTAAAGATAGAAGATAAATGTTTTCTTTGGATTTAATAAATTCTATCAGTTCCTCAAACTGCACACACACATTTTCAAGGCCAGAGTGCTGGACATTCTTCTCGACACTCAGGCCTCAAAGAACGTGTAGGGAGTCATTCATGCTTATCTCTTCAGACAGGCTAGGAACATTTAATTGCCTGTGTGTGTGTATGTGTGTATGTATGTGTGTGTGTGTATGTGTGTGTATGGGTGTGTGTGTGTATGGGTGTGTGTGTGTGTGTGAATGAATGGGTCCATTGCCTTCTTTTTGAGATAACTAAAATAAATTTTGGGGAGTGTATTGCAATATGGCTGTTTCCGCTGAGAGCGAGTTTTTCTTCAATTCCCCTGCATGTGGGTGTGTGTATATGTCCTTGATTTACAGGTGTCGAGATGAGCTCATATTGGGTGCCTAGCGTGGGACCATTGTTCATTGAGCACACTTCGAAACAAATAATGAGCTCATTTTCCGGCGTGAGTGTCTGAGGCCTTGAATATGTGCTGTTGTGCACATATGGGCCTTTTGTGCAATTCATCCTACCACAGAAGAACATATTCATATTAACACTACATTTTAATATAGTTGGTCCTACAGTATGATATATAATTGTATATAAATAATGAATAATCTATAATTTGTCACAACAAAATCTAACATAATCTAACGTTGGTATGCTAGCTAACCTTGTTGGCTTGCTAGCTAACAATGGGTAACCCTGTTGGCATGCTAGCTAACGCTGTTAGCATGCTAAAATAAACGCTAGTCCATCCCACAATTGGATGATTAGAAAACAGTCAAAATTGAGCACAATTTAATCTATAAAGGTAAACATTGTCCGAAAAAATATTGCGTATATTATAAGAGCCATTTGAAACCCTTAATCACATTCTTCAATAACCAAATCGTATTTTAAATGCCGTTGAAATGTGTGGCACTTTGCGCCTTGCATTATGAACATTGCACATTATCCTACAAAACATGACAACAACTCACTAAATAAAAGTTAACAAATAACATTTATTGAAAACAATATTCAGCGTAACAAAACATTTTTAGGAAACGTGCCTGATTATTACAACGGCATTTTCATTGGGTGAACGCGATCGCATAGCAAATACAGTAAAAAATAATAATCGGTCATCAGAAAAACTACCAATAATAGGCCCACAAAAAAATAACAATTAGGCGTACTGATCGACGTGACATTAGATTAGTTGTATTGGGCTATTCAACAACGCGATAGGCCTACTTACTCTTTCCACCTCGCTGGTTTAACTTGCAGGGCGAACAGGCTAATGCGTTGTTTTTTTCCTTCGTTTTTTTTTTTGAATCCGGCGTTGTTAACATTATTAACTGAGGTCAAAGCAAGTGCGAGCTCGTCACAATGCTCGCGTGTCTGTTGATCGCGTCACAATGCTCGCGTGTCTGTTGGCATAGCAACGACATTCCAAGCATTCCGATGACGTGCCCGGACACATTTTGGAACCCGGACACATTTTGGCCTGACAGCACCAATAGTTAGCTAGCTAGTAGTTTTGATTTAAGCATCATGACTATGGCATGCTGTTTTAACCCACTGTAGCTAGTTACCCTCTTATCTTACACCCCTTTCACACAGACGACCCGCGAACAAATGCCACTAACTAACTAGTTAAGTTGTCTGCCACCTAACTAGATAGACAGCTGAGTTTTAGGCCGATAGCTAGTTAACTCGCTGGTTATTTAGTGCAGCTAATTTGGTTGTAAGGGCAGCTAGCTGGCAAAAATGGCAGTTAGCTCACACATTTATGTTAACAAGCTGAATCAGATGGGCAGCTAGCTTAAATAAATGGATAGCTAGTTACGGTTAGTCAAATAACAAACGGCTTGTGGCTTGCCATAATATGACGCCTATCAAACTGTCCTGTTAAAGAACTGACTTGTTGGTGAATATTGTATCATGTCACAGCATATTGTAGCGTGCCAACCAGTGGCTCAGTTGTACAGAAGCACTGTACTCTCTGAGAAGCTCTCATTTTAAGCATGCACTGTATGTACCAAGGGGCCCAGGTGTTACGCTCCATGTATGCACCGAGGGGCCTGGGGGGCCTAGTGGTCAACTCACACTAAGCACCCAGGGGCCCGGGGGCCCTAGTGGTCAGCTCACGCTTTAAGCACTGAGGGGCCTCACATTGTAAGCGCTGCGGGGCCTGGGGGCCCTAGTGGTCAGCTCATGCTTTAAGTGCAGAGGGGCCCAGGGACCCTCACACTGTAGGTGCCGAAGGGCCCAGGGGCCCTAGTGGTCAGATCACGTTTTAAACACCAAGGGGTCTGGGGGCCTTCACACTGTAAGCACTGAGGGGTCTGGGGGGCCCTAGTGGTGAGTTCACATTTTAAACACCAAGGGGCCCGGGGGCCCTCACATTGTAGGCGCTGAGGGGTCTGGGGGGCCCTAGGGTTAGCTCACGCTATAAGCACCCAGAGGCCTAGTGGTCAGCTTGCGCTGTGCGCACTGAGGGCCCTGGCTTTCAACTTCCTTCGGAAGTCTTGGGCCACGCACCGTGCACGACCTGAGGCTTGGAGGCCCCCTGGCACTGGCCACACTGGCCCGGTCCATAATCCAGGTATGGGTGGTGTGCAGTGGCGGTTCGTTAATGCGGGGCACTGGGGCGCCACCCCCGTCCAAATATCTAGAGAAGAAAGCTACTTAAACATGTTAACATGTTAAACATAAATTAATTAGATAATGCGAAATAAAAAAATGAATAAAAATTGTTTACTCGTATAATGCGTAGTCTGTCAGCGCCTTCATAAAAAATTAGTTCCAAATTGTATTTGGTTCATTTCTATGTGAATACATATATTTCCTGGGTGAAGGGCGCCGGCCAAATGAGTATGCAAGTCCTTCAACTTTTGGCAAGCAGGTGACCTGAGGCTGCTCTCTAATTGGTTGCTTCAGATTTTCCACTCTGCGCCCCAGACCCTCCAACTTTTATTGGCTGGGAATTGGTGTTGTTTTTGTGTTTTTTTTAATCTAATGTGATTGGACGTAGTACGGGTGCGCGACTGTCACTCCTGCTCAGTGGTGGCGCCAGGCCGGTGCTCAATTTCATTATAAAAATAAATAAATTATTTTAAAAACATTATATCGTTTTGACTATACGATGAATAAATATAGACAACATTTTCTCAAACGAAGTCGCCCGATAATTCGTTCTACGCCTAGTTCTCGGGACTCGCGAGAATGAGTCAGGTCTTGAACTTGACCGCTTCTATCTAACGTTAACTCGAGCTGAAAATGGAAATATCTCTTCCCCAAACGACCAGGGACCTCAGAAACACCAGGGTCAGAGAAAAAAGTTAACCCTGCTGTCCCCGGCGAAGTCGAAGAGTAGGACGACAGCCAGGATATTGAGCACATCTGCATTTGCGAGGAAGAAGAGCCGCTGTCCCCGCCATCTGATCAGCAGTTAGCCACCACCGCTAGCTGCAGCAGGCCTACCCCCCGCAGCACTGGGCCTGCTGATATTTAATAGCCGGACTCCAGACGAAGGACAACGGCGCCCTATTCTGCGAAAAAAGTGCGGAGTTAAAATGCGATTCTGTGAACGCAGCTTTTCTTGTTTATGGCGTGTAAAAAATTACATGAGGAGCAACCCGGCTTTGTTGTTCATTAACTTAAGCAGGACATCATTGATGATTTTGCCATGAACCACAACAACAGACGCATTGTCCTGTTATAGTATGAGATACGTCCATTGGTGAGTAGGGTGTGTGTTCTCCCCACCTAGGAGAACTGGCACCAGCCGCCACTGGTGGTGTGGAATATAGCATTGGCTATGGGTGTGCCATTTTCTGCAGTAACATACAGTCTGCTCATTTGTGTGAAGGTCTTGCGACATTACAGTTTACATAGCAAGCAAACAAATGTGAAAAAACAGAAGTTTATGTCACTCATTTCATATTTGAGTTTCATGGTTAAAAAATGACAGATTTAACTTGTAATAGTTGTGTCCAATTTGTTTTAAAAGCTTAGAATGTGTTTACTGGGTTTTAACTATTCTTGTTCAGAGATATTGAACACATTGAAACTGTGTTCACGTCACTTGCATTGAGGTTAAATCGCAGTCCTGTAGCCTGTCTAAGCCCAACCCATTTCAGCAGGTCAACTTGGGACAGTTTTTCTGGAGAATCTAAGAAACTTGTTGAACTCTATCTGCACCATAGAAGTGTATTGCATAGTCAAAAACCTGTGATTGCACCATAGAGCTATAAGCACCACAGAACTACACTGCTCAAAAAAATGAAGGGAACACTTAATCATCACAGTATAACACCAAGTCAATTAAACCAAACCGGTCATGCTGGATGATGTTGCAGGCAGCATAACATTCGCCACGGCGTCTCCAGACTCTTTCACGTCTATCACATGTGCTCAGTGTGAACCTGCTCTCGTCTGTCAAGAGAACGGGGCACCAATGGTGAACCTGCCAATTCTGGTGTTCTCTGGCAAATGCCAATCGAGCTGCACGGTGCTGGACTGTGAGCACAGGTCCCACTACAGGACGTCGGGCCCTCATGCCACCCTCATGGAGTCTGTTTCTGACAGTTTGGTCAGAAACATGCACACGAGTAGCCCGCTGGAGGTCATTTTGCAGGGCTCTGGCAGTGCTCCTCCTGTTCCTCCTCGCACAAAGGAGCAGATACCGGTCCTGCCGCTGGGTTGTTGCCCTTCTACGGCCCTGTCCAGCTCTCCTCGTGTAATGGCCCGTCTCCCGGTATCTCCTCCATGCTCTTGAGACTGTGCTGGGAGACACAGAAAACCTTCTGTGACGGCACGTATGGATGTGCCATCCTGGAGGAGCTGGACTACCTGTGCAACCTGAATGGGCTGCAGGTACCTCCTCATGCTACCAGTAGTGACAGGGCCACTAGCAAAATGCAAAACTAGAGAAAAATCCACCAGGAAGGATAAGGAGAGAGAAATGGTCTGTGGTCACCACCTGCAAAACCATTTACTTTTTGGGGGTTGTCTTGCTGTTGCCTCTCCTGTCCATCTGTTGCCACTTTCATTTGCACCAAAGCAGGTGAAATTGATTCACATTCGTTTACGCTTCTTAACTGGACAGATCGATATCCCAGAAGTTTAATTGACTTGGTGTTATACTGTGTTCATTAAGTGTTCCCTTAATTTCTTTGGGCAGTGTATAAGAACACTTATGTGGATTGCACAGACCTCGCAGATACTTTCGGAAATCTGCGTTCATGCACGTCCCTATCTGGAACCAGCGAAAGATTGTGAAGGGTTTTTGCCTAACTGTGGACTCTATCTACTATTATTTAAAAACGTAATTTTTTTTGGTATTATTATTTTGGCCTGTCTGCGGCTTCCTCGTTGTACATGTGACTTGACTGGACACAACTGCGCATGTGAGATGAGTGCAAAATTAAAACTTCCTGGTTTGGATGTGCTCCCCATTGGTTTCTATTAGCATCGCTGTCTAGATACTCTGAGGCACAGCTCAGCTGTCAAGAACACAGCCTCTGTATTTTTTTATATTATAGTTTCTGATTCCAGCAGCGACGATCATGGACGAACAAGGAAGAACTGACCATAATATTAAGTTGCAAGAATCAACAATGGAAAAACTGAAAAAGTTTGATCATTTAAGAGGTAACGCTCTTTGCTACATACTTAGCTAAAATTGCAATTTATTTTTACATTGAACATTAGCCAACGTTGTCATAAAATTTCTTCTTACCGTGAAAATCGGCGACTTGTTTACAATTTCGGACAAATTTTAACGTAAATCTATCACCACGGCAGCACTGTCGCCACAAGTCAGCAATTATATCGGGAAATGCCCTCTGAAAACAAAAAAATAAATAAAAGAAAAAGGCTAACGTTATCCTGTTACTGCATATCAGTTTTTGCCAAAGCTGCATCATAGCGCGGAGCTTTCAAAACCATAACAGCGCGGAAACCCTTTAAAATAACTAAATAAAACCCGTAGACTATGCATAGCCTAGCCGATGGCTATGGTAACTGTCTGGACTAAACAGGCCACTTTTTATTTCATAAAACTCAAAAGTAAGCTAAAGATATCCAAAATACTTCGAATACTTACAGAAAAAAGAGCGTATTAAAAATAGTGAACTACTAGTCTAGTGTAAGCCACTTGTGCTGACTGGATATCTTTAGCTTACTTTTGAGTTTTATGAACTAAAAAGTGGCCTGTTTAGTCCAGACAGTTACCATAACCATCGGCTAGGCTATGCGTAGCCTACGGTTTTTATTTAGTTTTTTTTAAAGGGTTTCCGCGCTGTTATAGTTTTGAAAGCTCCGATGGCTATGATGCAGCTTTGGCAAAAACTGGTATGCAGTAATAACAGCATAGCCTTTTTCTTTTATTTAGTTGTATTCAAAGAGGGCATTTCCCGATATAACGTTAATTGCTGATTTGTGGCGAAAGTGCCGCCGTGGTGATAGATTTAGTACTTTAACATCTGTCCGGGAATGTAAATAAATCGTCGATTTTCACGGTAAGAAGACATTTTATGATGACGTAGTTTAGCTACAGCTAACGTTACGTCGGTGCGATGATCTCCTGGCTGATATAGTAGCCTATAGTGCATGGTCGATAACGTTAGCTAGCTAAGGCAACGTTAACCCACATGAAAATGAATTGGGTATAGTCTACAGGTCAATCGATTAATATTTGACAGTAGAATTAGCTAGCCTAGATAATTTATTTCGCTCGTATTTCTGTCGGATCAACAGCCTTGCTTCTCTTTGTAGCTGACTGACACGAACAAAATAGTTGTTTAAAGTCTATGTTCTGTTCGTTGTAGGTAGAGCTGTACAAACGGGAGAATTTTGGGATCTTGTCGTTATCACAGCAGCTGATGACGATCAGAAAGACGCATACGAGCTTCAGATTTCTGAGAAACTTCGGAGGAATGAACTGCCTTTGGGCATTCCTTATCATGTATTTGCAGATCCTCTCGGACCTAAAATAGGTAAGTTCATCTCTCACTGTGTACATTCAATAGAAGGAAGAATAGTGATAATCTGCCAGTTGATATTCCCATTTCAGGTAATGGAGGATCTACACTGTATTCATTGAAACGTTTAGAAGAGAAATATGGACAGAAGTTACGTGGATTCAAAGTCATTATGATCCATGCA
Source organism: Ilyophis sp. 1 JC-2022 (assembly GCA_022702515.1). Taxonomy (NCBI): domain Eukaryota; kingdom Metazoa; phylum Chordata; class Actinopteri; order Anguilliformes; family Synaphobranchidae; genus Ilyophis; species Ilyophis sp. 1 JC-2022. The sequence goes on along the minus strand of CM040403.1, from coordinate 54,262,991 downwards.
GGTATGTCAGTTAGTATTGTCATGTTCAGTTGTGGTTCATGTTTGTTTCATGATTAGATGTAAAACGCACACAAAAAGACACTATAGGCTATACTTTTTGGAGTATAATTTTTGCATTGCACGTTATATATGTACTCATCTTGTTTTAGTTTCACCTTTAAACAGATAGGTCAACTTAGAACTCAGTTTGCAGTTTCAGCAATAACCTGCAAATCAAAGTGGTTTGGAAAGGATAGTTGCGCGATCAGATATAAGGATTTGATTACATGGAAAGATGGAATTTAACTCATTGACTGTGGGGTCAACTCATTTTCAAATCATCAGGGGATCTTTAATGATTACAGTGAATCAGGCCCTCAGTTTAATGTAACTAAAGCTGCTTTTGATTAGCTTGAAAATGATAATAAATATGATTTGTTTATGATTGTTTTTCGATGTAAAAGGAGGATACAGTCAGCGCCTACCAAACGCCAGTGCTCTTGGGAAGATTTTCACTGCTCTTCCTGTTGGTAACCCAGTATACCAAATGCTGGAGCTGAAACTGGCCATGTACATCGACTTCCCTTTGCATATGAAGCCAGGTGTCCTGGTGACTTGCGCTGATGACATTGAGCTTTACAGTATCAACAACACAGAACGCATTGTGTTTGACAAGCCTGGCTTCACTGCTGTAGCCCACCCTTCCCCCATCTCTGTTGGTACCACTCATGGAGTGTTTGTTTTGGAGCCACAGGAAGAATTCAAAGTCTGTGAAATTGAGTACCGCTCCTGTCACTGTTTTCTGCACAAACCAAGCATCAGTAATATGTATGAAAGAGGTGCAGTGTGTAAGGGTGTTGCCATGTCCTTTTCTACAGGAAATTCTGAATTTGTCTACACTGACAGCACATATTATTTTGACTACACCACAGGGACAGAACTGCTAAATTTACTCAAAGACATTGGGCCTCTTAGTTGTGAGATTGATGCATATGGGGACTTTCTGCAAGCATTAGGCCCTGGGGCCACTTCAGCATACACTGGAAATACTGTGAATGTAACAAAGGAAGAAAGCGGTCTTGTGGAAGTTCGACAGAAGATATTCAGCTGGCTCAAAGGAACACCTCTCAATGTCATCCTTCTCAATAACTCAAAATTCTATCATGTAGGAACCACTCAGGAATACCTTTTCCATTTCACTGAAGATCAAGATCTCAGAGCTGAACTTGGTTTCAATGCAGATGCTTTTAGCGTCTGTTCATGTGATACAGCAAGAAAAGCAGAAGTTTGTGTTATGCACAGCATCCTGCACCCTAGTTGTACTGTAGGTCCAGGCACAGTTATTGAGTATTCGAGGATCGGCAGCCATGTGACTATAGGACGGAGCTCCATAATTAGTGGTTGCTGGATAAACAGTGGCCAGTGTGTACCCTCTGGTGTCTTTATGCACTCACTCAGTGTGAATGTGGATGGCACCACTGGCTTTGTTACCGTAATGCTTGGAATAGATGACGACCTTAAGCAAAGTGTAACATCCCTCTCAGACTTCAACAAACTGCAGCTCTTTGGAACCAGCCTGGTGAAATGTCTGGACCACTGGGGCTTGAGTGTCGAAAGCCTGACGTTCACAGGTGACAGATCCAGCCTCAGTTTGTGGAATGCCAGAATATTCCCATTGTGCTCTGACCAAAGAAGTTCATTCACAAGTTCACTAGAGATGATGTGCTCTGTGTACGGCACCTCCAGTTTCAGATGTACCAAAGACCTCAGATTGCTTTCTCTGCAGGAGATTCTACAGTATAAGAATTTGGGGGACATGCTAAAATTTCGGAACAAACTGTTCGACGACATATGTCAGATAAAATCACAGTGCAATTAAGTGTGCTTGTCTTCACATAACATTAATGTAAAATAGGCCAAAAGTATTTGTTCAGGTGAATAGTTTTGAATCAAATATATCTGATCAATTTTTGCAATGTTTTTATTTGACTGATTCTGGATATTTGAGAGTGCTGCATCAAGTGCAGGGGTGCAAGATATTTGGCATTTACAGCAAACATTGGACAAATTGACTGCATTTGGAGCCCCGAAGGGATCCAAATGACTTCCAAATGCTGTGCACCTGAAAATCTGCCACCACTGGCTTTAAGGATCTTCTTTTTTTTTTTCCACCAGATTGCCATCAGGGCAGTACAAGTTGATCCATCACATATGATAGAAGGGAAAATTGAAAAAACAATGTATGTTTATTTTTAAAAATGTATTCAAGAAAACATTCACTAATGTGGAAGTTTTGTTTGTTTTTTTTGTTTTTTTTTGGCTTGCACATACCTCAAGTCAGAATTCTGTAATAACCCAACTGCCTTTACCAACAATCATTAAGGAACAGAAAGTATTTGGATTAGAAAGAACCAAAGTTCACATTCTAAATAGGTTTAGACTACATCATTAACATGCCCTAAGCCCTTTTAATCTCAGGACTTCTGACCCTTGTGGCATTTTGTGTGAACTGCTACCAGTTACCTCTGGTAATGGAACATGTTCTTCCTTTTTTTCTTACGTTTCTATTTCTCCTCCCTACTTCAAAATTTGTATTAGATTGAAAAGGAAATCAAGATGACTTCACAAGACATGGAACCTATTATTTGGTCTTTGAATGCATTATAATAAAAAGCACAGTTGAAATTGATTTAGTTTATGGTAATTACAATTAGGACTGGTTCTCGTTATTTTATTCAGACGTGGAATCTGTAGTGTGTTTTGTTTATTCCCAGGCACTTGGCCATGCTTTGTTTTTTTCTTTTTCTTTTTTGTATGGTCTCCCTCCACCTTCTCACACAGTTAGAATATACTGTGAGCACCATAATTCATTGGACAGTGACACATTTTTTTGTTATTTTGGTTCTGTACTCTTCTCTAGCACGTTGAGCTTGAAAGGATATTGGTCGCATATCCTTTGCATGCCATGACTTCCTGATGTCTGTGACCCAACAACATCAAAAGACTCTTGATATCTTATTTTCTGGTACTATAACTTATTTGCATTTGAATGGATCTCTATGGAAATTGGGGGGTGGGACTAGATTTAGCTTTAATTTACACTGGAACAGTATGGAATACATGGTTTGCTAAATGGCTCTAAGTCATCAAGGGTCTGACGTATCAAACAAGCCTTAAACCATCACTGCTGCCAGATATGCAGTAGATATGGATGGATGACTTGAAGGGTTTCTTCTCCAGACTTATTTTTCCAAAGAGTTCAATCGGAAAATTTGTCAGGAGAAACAACCCTTCAAGTGATCCATTCATATCTACTGCATATCTGGCAGCAGAGTGATGGTTTGAGGCTCGTTTGTTCCCTCGACTCTTGATGACTTACAGCCATTTTGCCAACCATGTATTCCATACTGTTCCAGCATAATTTCCAGCTAAATCTAGTCCCACCCCCTAATTCCCATAGAGATCCATTCAAATGCAGAGAAGTTATAGTATCGCTTGTAAGAGTACCAGAAAATAAGATATCAAGAGTCTTTTGATGTTGTTGGGTCACAGATATCAGGAAATCATGGCATGCAACGGATATGCGACCAAATATAAAACATGATTACTTTATTCCACATGTTAAACTGTCCAATCTTTTTTGATGCCCAAAAAATGTACAAAATAATGATTATGGGGGGGACTATGTACAAAAGGTTCTATCATTTCTAAATGGTTCATCTGATATGGATGAAAATACCCTCAAATTAATGCTGACCTTCTTCAACCTCATTGTCATTGTATCCTATTAAACTCAGTGCTAGTACATAACCAAAATAACAAAAAATGTGTCACTGTCCAATTAATTATGGTGCTCACTGTAAGTAGTGGTATACAGATTGAATAGGAAGACAATTTAAGTCACTCTAACCCTAACTGCCCAAGTATTTTGCAAGGATATATATTTATGATAATAGTGTCTAGAATTTTCTTAAAACCCTATCTTGATGAAAATCACTATTAAGTTGATTTCCTGGAAAGTTAATGGATTCAAAATTCAGTTGAAAGATACAAAATATTGCGACATTTGAAATTACTGGAGTGTGATACAGCAAATGTTGTGAGAAACCCATCTTAATACAGATTCATAAAAAAGAAAAACAATTATTAATTAATAATTAAATTAATTATTTTATAAGCCTAGAACTAACCAAGTAACTGCTTTATGGTCTATCAAAAGTATAATGCTAACAAGTAATAATGAGATGATTTTATTTTAAACATTTAATTAGAACTAGTTCTAGTTGCAAGTCTTCATAATGGAAATAATTTAGGGCAGTCCTAATGATAATGGCCATTTGATTTTTATTATTATTTACAATTTACTAGAAGAGCCATAATAATCTTGCCTCCCTTTTGACCAGCTCACTTAGCCTAACTCCTGGTTTTGGAACCAAGGCATTTCCGAACATTAAACTACTTTTGCTAACAACAATGACTCTTCAGTTCAACTAAATAATAACAATATGAAAATTATATATTAGCTTACAACATTAAAAAATAAAGAGAGTAAAATAGGAATAGGCTAGAGTGACCAGGAAATATAGGGAACTATAGAACCAAAGGAAAGGAGTTGGGATAGGCTACTCTACATGGGAAGTATAGGCTTTGGGTAGGCTGTTGATTAAACACGTAGCCTGCGTTTCATAGCTAGGGCCAACTAAACCTGGTTCTATGAGTTCAGCATCTATCTGGTCAATTAATGGGGAAGGAGGAGCTTAGACGTTTCAATAAATATAGTTGATTATTCATTATGGCAGTGGTTCTCAAACTTTTTTTTTTTTTTACTAGCGTACCCCCTCTAAGATATTTTTTTCCAGCTGAGTACCCCCTTCATCGGCACACAAAAAAAACTGATAAATATTTAGTGTCTTTTTCGTGAGATTCTCCTTCTTTCTTTGTTTTCACTTTTATGTTTCAACCACTTCTCCATTTTTTTTTTCATCTGGCTTTCAGAATCAAAACTCGCTCAGGGTGAAAAAAAAATGTATACAGCTAGCTGGCTGGCGTGAAAGACTAATACTTGTTTTTCATTGGCATGAAAGTGATGTGCTCCTTGCATTTTTAAATAATAAAAATGGTTGTATTGAAAATATGTGGCATAGAAAAGATTTATCAAACTGGTATGTTAGTATCCAGATTTAAGTGATTGTATTTATGTGGGGTTGTTCATAATCAATATATTTTTTTAAACATTTAGAAATTTTCTGAGTACCCCTATGGTTACTAGTACCCCCATTTGAGAAATACTGCATTAGGGAGTCTAATGAGTAATTCTATCATTTTTAAATTCAAATTATGGGCTGGAAGGCTAAAAGAATGAATGTAAGTAAATGAGTGACTGTCTGAACCCCAATGTTGAAAAGCACATGCGTAAATTTGAGTAATTACGGTAAAAAGTTTGCTGTCTAACTCCCAGTCCCCTTTTACTAGTGTTATTTGGGATTTATTTTGATTGAATTTGTTTTCTTTGAAATGTATTTTATGTGAAGGTCTAAAATCTGATTTAATGACAAATATGGTGTGCCAGCTAATTGTATTGTGTATAGGTGGACTAACGTTAGTTTGCAAGCGTAGGTGAGTTGAGGTGGGTCTAATAGTCACTTTATTTTGGCATACCCTGTATTTTTAAACCGGGGGTTATGGTCTGTCTGTGTAGCGTTAGCCCACAAACTTTAACTAGCCACCATAACGTACTGTCGTGGTTGCATCTCACATGAACAGTTTGCTAACATTTGCTAACTGCTAACTTAGATCTCCATCCATGGGCAGACACTTCCTACTTAAAAAAATAAAATAATCATCAATTTTGTACAATCTAAAGAAAGCAAACTAATGTTGACCATCTTAGATTTAGCCAACGTATTTCCAGGAAAAAAACACATTTACACCAGTGAATTTACAACATTAGCTTACAACAAAAAAAAGTTAACATAGAGAATAGTTATATAACTAGATGCATTAAATCATTGATGATCAACCCTGCCCCATCGTGATAGCCTGCCAAGGTGATACACTTTTTGCCCCAGGGTTGGGCACACATACTCTTGTTTACAAACAAGAAATGGGTCTATTGGAGTCATGTTTGCACTTTAGAAGGCATTGACCCTTGTGACGACATTCTCAACTGAACGTTCTAATGATACGTTCTAATCACATATTTGTGATCGTATGCTTTTGGGCCAGTTCTGAAATGATCACATATTTCTGATGGTGCGCACGAAAGGGTTAAAAGCAGAGGTCGCCACGCCCAAATTTCGAGTAATTACGGTAAAAAGGCGGCAGAAAAATAATCGTTCATTACAAACAACCAATCAGACCTAAACCGCCCACATAACACAACCTATGTAAGCTATTTGAGGGTGTCATAAGCTAACGTTGGAGTTGATTTGTTCTGTCTGGACGCTGCGGTTCAGTAAACATTATATTTTGGAGAGGAGTGCAGACGAGCCAACTAGATCAGAGGATATTGTTTTGAGCAAATAAAAAAACTTGTGAAAATGCTGTCAGTGTGCATTCTCTGTGTACAGAAAATGTCATTAAAACAACTTCAACTTTCCATATAGGCTAACAAAGCAATTAATATATTTACATTTTATGAACTAAACATTACATTACAGGCATTTAGCAGACGCTCTTATCCAGAGCGACTTACACAACTTAAACTAATGTGGTATCTAAACAAAAAAATGTGATGTCCATTTTTATCACAATATATAAACCGGAGCGAACTGGAGCTTGCGGAGTGGTAACGTCCTAATAGAGCTCCTCACTCTAATTCAATTATATCCGCTTCCCCTCTTCGTTGCTCCCGCTCACATACTCTGAAACACACACCTTTGAGAATCAGATGCACTCCGTCGCACCTGGTATGCAGGCCAACTGCATGCTCCAGAACAATATCCACCATGCCTCAAATATTCCCCACTGGCTGCATATAGGTGTCTGGGCTGAGCTAGGCGAGCCTAATGAGTAATTATAGGGACTTTTAGAATTCAAATTATTATATGGGCTAAAAAGTTTATTTTCGAAATGTGAAAAAAATCTATGCGTTGGCCGGGAATCGAACCCGGGTCAACTGCTTGGAAGGCAGCTATGCTCACCACTATACCACCAACGCGAATGTTCGAAGTTCATGACAGAATATCCAAGGTTCTACACTAAAAACACAACATATGACTTTTAACTTGTTTTAAATAGTGATCATTCGAGCTAGCTATTCATTTAAAGAACATGTAGCCCATATCCCCTAGTGATGATAGCCATAATGCGTAATGTACAAGTGGTTCAACAATGTAGCTACTCGCATGTCCAGTGCAGTCCGTAGGCTAAATATTTGGACAGTGACACATTGCCTTAGCCTACTTAGTGCCCCAAACATACTGTTAAGCTACTTGAAAATATATATAACTTGTTAGCTCATAACTCAAAAAAACAGTAGGCTAGCTAACTACGCTTTCAGGGTTTGTACATATGAACAGATACATGTTATAGCTTTAATTCACTATTATAAACATGTTAAGTTGAACCTGTAACCTAATTCTGAATGTTTTTTTTCCTGGTGCACGTAGTTTAAACCGGTTGCGTTGTTGTAGTGTGTAGGCTACGCTTTTGTTTTAGGCTAAGCATTATGCCGGTAGCCTAGCCTAATCCAGACTTTGTGACAAAAAATTGACACCGACGAGATTTGCGCCACAATGACTCGGTTCAACGAAATTATATATTAGTTTACAACATAAAAAAAATAAAGAGAGGAAAAGAGAAATACGCTGCATGGGAAAATAAAAGAGGACGGGTTCAAATGCATGAGAGGAGTAACGGACCTCAACAGGTGAGATTATATTTTAGTCGTTTTTTATGTAACGTTAGATATTGAACCGTAGTGTTTTGCGATTGAGTGAGTTCCAGAGCATGCAGTGGTTCTCAGTTGCTGAATGCTCGAGCTTCCTTTCCGTTTCCCCCGACATCCCAGAGAAACTCGGAGGGGCAAGTAGCCTATTGCTTGGCAACGAACTGTTCCGTGGTAGGATAGTGATAGTGAAACTGGTCAGATTCCATTGCTTATATGAACAGCAAATATGTGTATGTTTTTTAATGTAAATGAAGACACCTGTTTCAGTTTGTGAAAAGCACAATTTCGCTGGATGTGTGTGGCAGTTTCTTAAATCACGCTCATGGCTCCCTCTTGTGTTCAAATTTTCACAAGCAGTCAGTATAAGGAACAACACGTCCTAATATCAGACGCCATAAGAAATAGAAAGTAATAAAAGCAATTAAAAGAATCCCCTGCAGGCAATGAGAAGTGTAAGCCACGGTATTGATTAAACACGATGCCTGTATTTCATAACGGCGCTAAACCTGGTTCGATGAGTTGAGCGCGCTGAATGGGGAAGGAGGGGCTTAGACATTTCAATAAATAGGCAATTGCTTATACATTAGGAAGTCCAGCCTAATGAGTAATTCTATGCACTTTTATCATTCAAATTAATGTATGGGCTGAAAAGTTTATTTTCGAAATGTGGAAAAAATCTATGCGTTGGCCGGGAATCGAACCCGGGTCAACTGCTTGGAAGGCAGCTATGCTCACCACTATACCACCAACGCGGATCATTTGAGTTTATGGCGGAATATCCAAGATCCTACCGTACAGACAAAACACACGACTTGTAACTAACAATACAGTGCTCACTCTAACCGGCTATTCATTTAAATAACATGTAGTAGCATATAGGCCTATCATATAGCCTATCCCCAGTGATGATAGCCTTTATCATCACAAGCGTTTTGGCATATGAATACATTAATTTAATAACTTTCCATTCAGAAACGTAATGTAGCTTAACATAAATTGTTAGGATGTGTAGCCTACTGTAGACTGATTGTATTTTCCTGATGCACGATAGCTTGCCACAAACAGGCTGCATTTTACACTTGTTTTACAGTGATTAAAAATTGACCCCGACGTGATTTGAACACGCAACCTTCTGATCTGGAGTCAGACGCGCTACCGTTGCGCCACGAGGTCATTGCGCTAGGGCTAGTGTCAACAGTGAAACGGATCCACACTTTTAATATTACCTAGTATAGCCTACATTTTATTTTACCTGTCAGTTGTAAGAATTCTTCTCACCCTTACAAATTCAGGCCGGTTAGCTCAGTTGGTTAGAGCGTGGTGCTAATAACGCCAAGGTCACGGGTTCGACCCCCGTACGGGCCAGTGCTTGCTTTTTGCGCATAGTTTTCATAATTCCATCACCTTTTAAAGCATGTTATGGAATATTATTTGTTGATACCATGCTATCATGTAAATAAAATCAGGCGGGTCCGAGTCAGGAACGATACTAGTATATTCGAATTATGAGCATTACATTTTCCTTAAACGCGTTTTGACAAAACAATGTTCGATCTACATTAACTTCACCGTAAAACGGCTAACAATTTCTTGACGTGAAAAGGTAGGGCTCGTCCGGGATTTGAACCCGGGACCTCTCGCACCCAAAGCGAGAATCATACCCCTAGACCAACGAGCCGCTTGCAATCGTTCGTTGCATATAGAGACATATGGTTTAAAAAAAACCGACCATATACAGTCAAGCCGGAAAGTCTGCACACCCCTTTAACCTTGTCCACGTTTTATTACGTTACAGACTTATACTACAATAGATTGAGTTCATTTTTTGCCTCAAACATCTACACACAATAGCCAATAATGACGAAGTGAAAACAGGTCTTTAGAAAATATGCAATTTTATTTTACTGACAAAAATAGGTTATTTAGGGGTTACATATCTGTACACACCCTTAGCCTAATACTTAGTTGCTGCACCTTTGGCAGCGATTACAGCTTCAAGGCGTCTTGGGAAAAAAGCTACGAGCTTGGCACACTTGTTTCTGGACATGTTTGCCCATTCCTCTTAGCATAACCTTGCAAGCTCCGTCAGGTTGGATGGGGAGCGTTGGTACACAGCCATTTTCAGCTCTTTCCACAGATGTTCAATTGGATTCAGGTCTGCGCTCTGGCTGGGCCACTCAAGGACATGCAGAGACTTTCTCTGAAGCCACTCCTTTGTTCTCTTGGCTGTGTGCTTCGGGTCGTTGTCATGTTGGAAGGTAAACCTTAGCCCCAGTCTGAGGTCCAGAGCACTCTGGAGCAGGTTTTCTTCAAGGATCTCGGTGTACTTAGCTGCATTCATCTTTCCCTCTATCAGGACTAGTCGCCCCGTTCCCGCTGCTGAAAAACATCCCCACATCATGATGCTGCCACCGCCATGCTTCACTGTAGGGATGGTATTAGCCAGGTGATGAGCGGTGCCTGGTTTCCTCCAGATGTGATGCTTGGTATTCAGGCCAAAAAGTTCAATTTTGGTTTAATCAGACCAGAGAATCTTGATTCTCATGGTTTGAGAGTCCTCTAGGTGCCTTTTGGCAAACTCCAAGCGGGCTGTGATGTGCCTTTTACTAAGAAGGGGCTTCCGTCTGGCCACTCTACCATAAAGGCCTGATTGGTGGAGTGCTGCCTGGATGGTTGATCTTCTGAAAGGTTCTCCCATCTCCACAAGGATACGCTGGAGCTCTGTCAGAGTGACCCTCGGGTTCCTGCTCACCTCCCTGGCCAAGGTCCGTCTTCCCTGATTGCTCAGTTTGGCCGGGCGGCCAGGTCTAGGAAGATTCTTGGTGGTTCCAAACTTCTTCCATTTACGAATGATAGTGGCCACTGTGCTCTTTGGGACCTGTAAAACTGCAGAGATTTGTCTAGAAATGTCTAAAAACCTGTTTTTGCTTTGTCATTATGGGCTATTTTGTGTAGAATTTTGAGACAAAAAATGAACTCAATCTATTGTAGAATATGCCTGTAACGTAATAAAACGTGGAGAAGGTGAAAGGTGCAGACTTTCCGGCTTGACTGTAGCTGCAATTTCGTTTCTCCTGAACACCTGAGTAAGAGATTAAATGTGGTGTTGTATAGGGGACGCCACAGGGACTAGCATTCACTGCACACACATTATTTACCACATTATTACCCGGTCCCTAAGCGAGTGCATAAACAGATGGTCACTCAAACAATACAAGTTAAATAACAATTGATGGCTATAGACTATTATACCAGAAAATAAAAATGACTAGCCTACATAATAGTGAACTAACTAGAATCAGATAGCATCCAATTTGAGATTACAGGAGAATAGTTAACACTGAGTTGGCACTGACGTTTATGGATGAACACAGATCTTGATACCTTAATCGGGAACTGGATTAAGATAATATTAAGTAGGCTATTGATAGTGGATAAAAGAAAAACCTGAGGATCAAAAAGCACGAGTGACCGAACAAACTATTAATTATCTTGCAACAGGTGTGCAGATCGGTAGATGCGCTGATTGGCTAGACGTAAGTAATTGCAGAGAATGAATGAGAGCGATTGATTCAAATTGCATTATTCATTCACAGGTACAGCATCATCAATGGGACTATTAGGCTATTTATTGGGACTAATGCTAAAGAATACAGTGTTGAAAAGTAAAATTTGTAACACTAGAAGCAATTTTCATCTTGGCCCTACTAGTTGAGTGTCAAAAACTATTCACTGCACATCCATGTTTTAAAGTTCGAATTGAAGAAGAGGCTGTAGCTACCATTCAGAAATTTACAACAGAAATGTAGGCTACGTCAGAATCGTCACATAGCCCACAGTAGCCTGATGTTTGTATATAGCTAAGTAGGCTAAAAAAAGGCCTATGCTTTACAACAACAGAAATGTATTACAGCCGCCACACCCGTAGCTATGGGCGGGCCTTAGGGGGCCGGGCCCGCCCACGGAAGTGCTAGTGCCCCCCCACTTGAAATTGAGAATAAATAAATAAATAAAAAATTATAGTATTTTTCTGTTAAAAATGTTTAAATACTAACTTTTTAAGACATTAAAATAGAGAAAACAATTGTGTTGTTGTTTGAGGGGGTTCCGCCATACTGAAACAGGAAGTTACGCCAATGTAGGCTAGGTTACCGCGCCATTTCAGTTGGGAGTCCAGCTCTATTTCCCAGTAGGATCGCTTTTGCTAATTTGCTTAACAATGGACATTCGTAAATGGTTTAAATCGCCAGTCTCTATCAACTCTAACGAATCAGATTCCGCCTCCAAATCGCACAATGTGACTGCACCCAAGCCCCGTGATGTTGATGGCGGACTCGTGGTCGTCGGAGATAAAGATGGTGCTGAAATGCAGCCTAGCACCAGCAGCAGCGGCTGCGGATCTGAGACTAGTCCGACTACTAGCCTTGCTGCTGCAACCACAGGAACGGTATTTGGACCACAGCTGCATAGAGCAAACCATTTATTTTGGGTGGGCCAGATCCAAATCCAATGTTTTTTTTATGATGAACATGCCCCATTTCCACAAATAGCCTCCAACAAATGTTTTATATTTTTTAACAGTTAAGACCAAATGACGACATGATATAACGCGTCAGCATCCGCCGTGGTGCTTTTTCAGTTCGAGAGGTGTGGGTTGTTTTGCACTTCTGGTGTTATATTCAATGTGTTGTCGAGTGCTTTGTGCATAACATTACCTCTGTGTCATTGACTGATGTGGTAAATTATGAGGACTGATGTGGTATCTTTAGGCTGGTCGTTGCTGTTGATGGTTTAAAGTTATTATTTTCAAGTGCACTGATTGCGCGGTCACGGTGCCAACCTCCCCCGTTTAGTCATGGTATCCCATCTATTCATTTTCTAAAGCTAATTGTTTACAAAACCTAAGTGCACCTGATTGGTTCCAATTGTCTAAACAGTGAATGTCTGTATTGTGAATGCGCCAGTTTTGTTGCCGCTCTCCACGTTATAATCGCAATTTACAGCATTCGAATAATTTTAGGCATAGCCTAATACATCGGGACATATTAAATCTATCTGAGACCAATTTGGTTAGTATGCGACCTCAGTATAGCCTAATTAGTATGCGTCAGTGCTGCACGAATACAATTGCACATCGGATTATCAAAAATATTGAATAATAATTGTGCCCCCCCATGCAGTTCATATGCCCCCCTTAAGACCGAGTCCTGGCTACGGGTCTGACAGCCACAAGTGCGATAGGTGGTCGCTGTGGAAATGTCAACTTTGCTGGTAATTGGCGAATTGTAGGCTAATAATAACCTAAGATTAACTCTTGAGGGTTAGCCTAATAAGAAAACACTTGTAGCGCCAGACAGGATTTTTGGTTCCTAACATGCGCATATATCGCGGATTTTGTAGAGAGAAAAATTCGTTACTATAACCAAAGATTGCAGATTTTCAGTTAGCTTAGCAACTAAAGTTACATAACGTATGCTTAGAGTGGCGCGCATCTGACCAGCGCTAGCCGAGTAGCCGGATTTAAAGTTGGTTTTCGTTGGATAGTCAAAATCATAACGGGTTGTTAGTAGTACTGGGGCCTGACAACCTAGGTATATAAAATCGAAAAAGAAAACCCTAACCATAACCACCAGTCATTCAACGAGCGCCTGTTGTCTGTCTAATAAATTCCAAATGCGGACGTTCCAATTATTATAATCGGCTTTATGCTGAGAGTCCCACAGTTCGAGGGAATCGTGCTCTTAGCTCTGACTCTGCCTGCTTTCTACTACAGCCGGGGGCCATGTCACTAGTTGTAACCTAGGTTGAGCAGGTTTTTACCAAATCTACTATTTAAAACTAATAAACGAAACGGGCCCCTGTACACACACACGCATCAAGATCTGGCTTGTTTGTCGGATTTGGCTGGCTATCTCCCTTACACAGCCATCCATCCACCACATTTTTAGTAGGCTACTGGATTCTAGGATCTGATACAAAATAAGATTTATATTTGCAGAGACTAATAAAATAGCTATAGCCTATGCAAATATAGGCTAACCATTCAATGTCTATTCTTACATGTAATATCTAACGTTACAAGCAATGACCGACAGCGATATTCTACACTTCTGCTAGAATAACGGAGATGGGAAAGTCGTGGTTTAGTGCTTTGTTACCCTTTAAATTCCCTGGCGGAGTCATGAGATTAAGGTTTGTCTGCACTTTTAGACAAGTATTAAATTGGCTTTACATTGTAGCCTACCGTGTCACATTTCACATGTTTCAAGGCCAGTGGGCAACATAATGGATTCTACTTGTCATCAAAGATTATGAAATCCATCACCTTTTTAGGGGTAAAATACTAAACTAATCCCTATAATTATATTGGATGGTTATTTCAAAATAGCCTACTCACTGTAGGCTACACACTGCAAATAGGTAGTAGGCTAGGCTCAGTCATAATTATGATCATCAATTTTCTGCAGTTCAATCAATTGTGTTGTAGCCTATCGATGTAGCGATCAGCGGTGTTTATGAATACAGACACCATGGATTAACTTGTATTTCTGACTCCTTTATTCACACAAAGTTGTCCAAAATGTACGATTGAATGCTTGATTAGTAGGGGTGGGACGATTCAACCCCATCACGATTCGATTCGTTTCCGATTCTTTAGGCAAAGGTTCGATGCATCATAATATCTTACGTTTGACCACGATTCGATTCGATTTCGATTATTTTTAATACTTTAATAGGTATGCTAATTGTGATACCATATATAATTAGCAGTAATTAAATATTCAATTTAACCTTACACCAAGTTCACAGCATTAGTTTATATTGTTTTAGGCATGCCATATTTTTGCAGGCTGTCTGCACAAATAATGCAGCAATAAACATGACTAAGTGTATTTTCTAAAGTTGCCCCTATTTTATTTATTTTTTTTTTTTTTGTGTGTCATTGTGTACTAATAATTTTTTTTATTTATTTAAAAAAAAAATAAATGCTAAAATGTAAAAAATTTAACTAATGAAAAAAAAAAAAAAAATAAATAAATAATAGGTTAGTAGTGTTATTAGTACGATCTTAAATCAGTCTAGCTAAGTACGAAACTTCGGTGAACATCGATCCATCCCAGCTACTAGTTAGCTGTTTTCTCTCGTACGTTTTGCAAAGTTTAGTCGACAGTTTTTCTCAGTTTTCTTCATTAGAGTTTTCAAATTTTTTTTTCATTCATATATTTTTTATTCTATTGGTTATGGTTCATTCCACATTCATATTTTTGGTTAACGTAGTAACATTTAATTGAATAATAATTAATTGAACGTATTTTATTATAATTTTTTTTTTTTTTTTCTTGTTTTTCTCTTGATTTACTTGAGATTTTGTTTTTAAAAAAAGGAAATTTAAATTATTTTAAGATTTACTGTTAAATTAATTTGTATATAAAAAATAAAAAATAAAAAAAAAATACAAAAAAAAAAAAAAAAAAAAAAACATAGTAACTTCATCAAAAAAATAAAATAGTTGACTAGTTAGCTTGCTTTAGCTGCTTGCTGCTGCTGTCGTCCTTGCGTACACTTCAATTGGTTTGCTACGTCGGCTTGTTTGGTTTGTGTTGTTGTGTGTGTGTTGTGTGTTCTTTTTTTCTCTTTGGCATTTGTGCAGGTTTTGCATAGTTTTGTTCTTCTCCTCCTCCTTCTTTTCTAACCGTCTACCTTCCAAACCACTTTTTTGTTCTTGTTTTCTGTCTTTCGGTTTCTGTTTTTCTTTTTCGCACTCGCGCAATTCGCACGCTCTGTCTCTTTTTCAGCTTGTTCTCGCTCAGATCTGTCCGTCTCATTCACCTCACGCTCATGGAACGAAGAAAAGCAAACAAAAATTAAAAGAAAGTTAAAAGAGTTTCAAAATAATGAAATTTAATTAATTTTTAAATTTAATTATATTTGAATAAATTATATTAAATAATTAAATTTAAATGCGATATTAATTCGAATATTTCGATGATCGTTCGATTGTCGTCGATATTTCGATTTACACGACATTGCATCGATTGCCACGATGCATCATATTGATTAGTGAAAATCAGAGTATAATATCAATGCATAATATAGCAAGAAGTAATTTGTTAACGGTTGTTTAGTTGGTAATCTAAATATACAATCTAGGTTCTGCACAGGCTATTTCAGCACAGTGGACTTTGTTTTGTTATATCATCGTACCACACAAAGGCACGTTATAGCTTAACATTCTATAGGTTGTGAACTGTGCGCTCCTCGCCTCTGGACACAAAAATAATGAAATTCAGTAGCCATGCCCAGTGCCCCATGTGCTGCATCATTGACTGCGCCTAAACGCAGTTCACCGGAAAAACGGAGCCCAATGTAATTTGGCTGACATTATAATGAAATGGAAATGATAGCTAGCTTGATCCCCCATTCACACCAGTGACTGCCACCCATATGCATCACCCATTTCATTGGCTCACAGCCAACATGGTCATTCACCAATTGACCTGGAAATAATTTCATTGTGTATCATCTTAAGGGTAAGATCGGAAAATAATGTAAAGTACAAAATAAAGGCTACTCAGTCACATAACTGTAAATTGAACAAACTATTCAATACACCTTAAAATATTTCAGATTATATCTCTTGAAAAAGCATTCAAAACTGAAGTGTCAAACATTCAGTTTCATTAAAACACCAAATGTAGGCTATAGATTTTTTTAAAAAAGTCTTACATTTTCAATGTGCCATTCATTTGCAGAATATACTTCAAACTTGAAATTGTTCCTGGCTACAGTTTTGGCCTGAAACTAGGGGGGAGGGGGGAAAAACAAAATAGATTTATCACTGATAAAACTTATTTTCGATAGCCTTGCTTTCGAAAAGCAGAGGGGTGGTGCCATGAACATCCATAATGACCTTTAATCACAGATTGTGGTGTTCCAAAAGGTGTTAATTTACACAATTTTTTGAGCCTCAAACTACAATATATTCCCTACCAAACGCATTCTGTACAATTATGTACATATGGGCAAATCAATGTAAACATCAGACTATTTTCACAGTGAGCAAATGAGTAAAAGAATATGCACCAGTTCATGAGTTGTTAATTGTTATACACAAGTTAACTATTCAAATTGTGCATCAACCTCATTAGAAAACAAAGTGCAAGAAAAGACCAAAACAACCAGTCATTTCAGTTTTTTTTTTGTTTATTGTTGGACATTTAAAATTCCAGTGTTATCCATATAATTTCACTTTTTGTAAGGTTTTTGCATAATCTTGTTTTAAGGCTGATAAGAGGGCTGTTGCCATGGAAACAGAAGAATCTGCCCTGGAACTGGAAGACAAGAAAAGGGATAGGACACTGACCCAGTATCTAAGGTTGAGAAAGACATAACATCACTAGGCTGCTCATTGGCATGAACTGGCATGATTGGAAGCAAATGAGCAAACCAAAGGAGTTCCATTTTTGGAGCTTGGAGGAGGGGGAAAATTAAGAAATAGACATTTGTGCAGTTGGAACTGTATTCCCAATAGGAATAGACATTCCAGTTCCAAAAGAGTTCAGCTAGAACGGTCTAAACTTCATCTCTTGAATAACCGTGTCTATTCGCAAATCGTTATATGGTGAACTTTAAAAGTGCTAGAGGTAGACTAGGCAGAGTCATGTACCCCAGCTCCATTAACATCTTGAGACAAACCAGGTTCTACATGGCTACAGTTGGGGGGAGGGGAGCTTAAAAGGCCAGTCACCTGAAGTTTGAAAATTTGAACTACCATTTGAGAAATAGAAGCTAAGGGCCACATTTCTTCTAATATCAGAGGTAATACAATCTGTTTCCAAGGCAACTCACAGGGGCAGTTTATTCAACCCTGACAGCTTTGTTCAATCACCTTGGCAACAGCTTTGGATTAAAAGCAGTTTTACCATTGTAACACAGCACAAGTTCAAATCACAACAGAGGAAGTGTGACAACACTGATTCTAGGTCACCATTTCTACCTGAAATGGGCAGCTTCCCATTGCAACCTAGCAATATCCCAGTCAGACATTGAAGAAGGCAAGGTCCTGTCAAGTCAAACAGACATTCCATTTCTGATGCAACAAGCATAGTTTTTGGCTCAGATCCAAAAAGGCATCCTGAAATCACTTCAGATTTGCCAATAGTCAAGTCTACAAAGGCAGATCACATGACCTAGACGGAAAGCCGAATGTGACTTTTCTGGAGCCGATAAGCCTTTTTTCCAATAAATGACTTGGAAATTTGGACCAAATAAAATCTGGTTGACAGGTTTCTATTCAAAGACCACTTCACTTTCCCTGGAGGGTTTACGGATGGTGCACCAAGCCACAGCTGATGTTTTGCGGCAAAAACTTGAGGGGTCAGTGCCAATGGTCAATCGGGGTGATGGGGACGGGAGATTTCAGGGAAATGGTTGAGTGGGATGAATGCCCATCTTTAGCAGCCTGGTTAGAAACGTTTGGGGCCCCATGGGGAGGCCTTTGCAGCTACAGGTGCCCCAAAACTGGGGAAGTCCTCAGAGCTGCTCATGTCAGGGGCCTGGTGAGGAAGGGGGAGAAAGGTAAAAAATTAGTCAAAATGTTCACATCAATTAAATTTTTTTTCCTTCATAAAATTGTCATCCAACATGGGCTGAGCATGTCCAATTCCCTCCCGAATGACCAACTGACTGCAACTGCCGCAGCGTTCATGTGTGAACCCCACTGTTGACATCAACCGTTCTCCTCTGAAACTCATGCCAGTCCGCAGATAAGCTTGCATGGAGTGGAGCTGGAGAAATACCTTTCATATGTGGCTTTAACACACAGTCCACAGGCAGCCCGATTAACCAGCAGGGGTCGCTAGATAACCGATTTAACTCACCAATACCCTTGGCGATTCAGCCACCAATTGTGCGTTGCCCTATGGAAGTACCGGCCACAGTCGGCACTGACACTGTCTGGAATCGAGACCACGGGGCTCACCAATGCACCACAGTATGGTGCCTTAACCGAATGAGCCACCCAGCAGCAGCACCACACCAATTACATTTAAAGGGGAATTCTACCAAAAAAGAACATTAATCTTACTTAACAGATCAAGGCACAACTGAACTTTGGTAGTGTAGTTGTCGCTCTCCATTCACTTCTATAGGGCAGCTAAAACGGTCTCAAAATGACACATATATGACACGTATATGAACACGAAGGAAGCGGATTCTGTCAATACAAACAATAACCAGTCCTCGTACGCATTCAAAAAAAATAATTTAAATGGCCCTTTCCTGGCTTTTTCATATTTTATTTGGAACGTAGATCCGGTAGGTAATTCTTGCGCCAGAAACAGCGTTAATGCGCGATGAGTCAGAAAACACACATTGGTCCAAATTTCCACGGAAGCAAGCGTTCCTGGTAGTATACATCTATGGTAAACAAACAGACCTGCCGACATTTTGCTAGTCTTTTCTGGTAGCTTGCCAAAAACATTGAAGAATAGTACTGAAGAACGTCATTTTAATTACACACACAAAAAAAAAAAACGTAGGACTGGTTATTGTTTGTATTGTCCGAATCAGAGCCCGAGCTGCATCCCGCTTAGCCGACTGGCATACGATATAGCGACTGCTCACCGTTTTGTTGCGTAGCCTACTTAACAGCTTTTTTATTTTAAAAAGTATACTAAACTAGCATACTCAATAGTAGGCAAGCGTGCCGATTCAGACATGGACAACTGTAAACAGCATTAGCTTGCAAGCTAGCTCAGAGTTCTTAGCCAAGTTACCAATTATTCCAGGACAATGGCTTCCAATGATTTTGTGGACCATGCACTGCATGACAACTCCTTCAGAGAAATTTCTTAAATTGGAGGCGGAAGCCACCATTTTGAGACCGAATACACGGCTGAGAAAATTAGCTTAAGGCGTAAGTCGGCAGGCGAAGCTGCTGCAACGTGCAGCCTCGAGAAACTGACTGGTGGTGGACCGGGAGGAGAAACGAGAAGGGCAAGTGTCGCAGTCAGACTTCTGGTTAGGCTAGATTTTTCACTACACCTAAAGTAGATAAAAGGGCGGTTTCCTAAATAAAACTTAATTAACGGCTTTATTTCCCCGGTTTTTCTTTGAAGACTTCAGCAAATGACAGTGACATTTTTTCAGTAAGTTAGAACTCTAATGTTAGCGTCTACCTTGCCAGCGAGTGACGTTAGCCCTTCTCGAAGAACGGCTTCCAGGCAGGATAGTAAGGCAGTAGTAATGCCCAGCCAGCCCCTCAGTTTGTATTCTGTAGGAGTGGCAACCTGTGACTGGCATTGTCTAACACCCACCCAAAAACTAAGCCCCAGGCCATTGTAGTCCACAGATAACATGCAACTGGAGCATGCACAGTAGTTTGGTGTTACATCTCCGCTCTCACTACAGGTAGAGTTGGCGGAGATCTCATTTAAAATCAGGACAGCAACTCTTCTACAAATCAAACATAATTTTACGGTGGAATTCCCCTTTAAGCGCAAGTTTAAAAACCTTGATATTCTATACATGGTACGGGGTGCAGAATGTGGACTACTGCAGACCCTCACCTTCTCACTGCCAGTGGTCCAGGGTGCCTCCCTCACCACAAAGCCCTTTGATGGGCCTCGGGGCTCCTCCATCATGGCACCTCCCCCACGAGGCTTCATGTAGGCCTGCTTTGACTCATTCTCAGCAACGTCTGCCATCTATAGAGACAAAAATTATGGTCAGCATTAAAGAACACAAAACTGGAGCAGGAGCTCAGCTATGAATTACATGAAAGCCTACGTAGCCTTAACACACCACTCACTCAGTGACCATCATTAAAAACAAATTCAATATATGGACAATCAGGCAGTAACTTACAGTACTGATAAGGCCTCTAGTTTTGTTTTAATGTGTTAGTGCAGGATGCCTCTATGGTGAAAATTGTTTTACGGTTATGAATTTACTCACGTATTCCTCCTCCAAGTTCAAGAGATGATCAATAGCTTCATCCACAAGCTCAGGGCGGCCTGTCACGGTCACAATGTTGGGGTCCGCAGCTCCACTCTGGGGGAACCTGAGATCGACCTGTAGATGAGAAGCAGGGTAAGGGATAAGGTGCAGCATCAAAACTGCCACTAGTCCAAATTCAGCCAATAGAATCATCTTCAAGAAGATACGGACGTTCTTTGCCAGTTGGCGGACCCCCACCTTGAATTCCTCCATGATCTTACGGATGCCTTTTCCGCGAGCCCCGATTATACGGGCGTGGACTCTGCTGTCCAGGGTGATGTCCTCTGAGATCATCTCCTCTAGCTCATCAACAATAGCCTGAATGGCATCGCGGGCAGCTGTGGTATTCTGCTCATAACCGGTGATGGTGATCTGATCCTGAAAACCATTGATGAAACGCATGCAGATGCCCAAAATCAGAAGTGGATCCAAATGGGAAAGCAATGATAGAATCAAATGACGAGACTTGTTAACTTTCCTACCTGATTCTCATCGTTCTTCTCGGGGAACTGGATGTTGACGTCGTGTTCGGTGCGGATCTGGGTGATGATGTTGCCTTTGCGCCCAATGATTTTGGGGTGATACTTGGGGTCCACAGTGATGGTCAACTTGAAGCTCCTGAGAGCCTGGATGGGGAATGGGTGAAGGGGGAATTTAGGTTGTCCTTGCAGTTCCGTTAAACTCAACTGAAGGGTGGCTCAAAGCCTAGTCTTGCCATGGTGGGTAGGCGGACCCATACTCACCCGGTCTTCCTGCTCAGCCTGCAGCTCTTTGACTCGCTCCAGGAGGCCCTCTTTGGCACGGTCCAGGTGATTGACCAGGCCGGTAACAGAGATGATGTCTGACTGCAGCTCAGGAGCAGGCACTTGAATATTTACCTGAGGGGGAGAGGTGACATTGACAAGTTTGGTTTTTCTGGTGTCAAATTCCATGGGAAATGGTCTGGTCCCTGCAATTTTATTTCGGACCGAAATTGCAATAAATCAAAGACCCAAGAACTTAGAGGTAGGCCCAATCTCAATGTCCGCCCTCACAGACTTTGAGGGGCATTCCCGATAAGCCCACGAGGGCTCAGGGTAGTCCCACTGTAAAATTGGCAAGTGCACAAGGGCTCTGTCGTGGACTTTGAGGCCTCTGTGGACTTTCCGCAAGTCTGCAATCCTGCAGACTTCGCTGAAGGAATTACCCACAGTTCATAGCGTTTGACATTAAAAACAGAACTGTTGCCAAAAGAGTCTCAAAAATTGTAAACAAATGACACATGGCAGGCAGAGTTCTTTCACAGTGGGTACAAACCTAAAATTAAAAGTCCTAAAGCAGCGTTTATTAAACATCTTGCACGCGAGACAGGCGTCATCAAGGCAATATATAACATCGCCAAGTGCCGTCCCATTCCTCATATTTGTACCATTTTGAGCCCTCACACCCTCATGCACTCACACTGGGTACACACGTGATGTCAACCAAAGTCTGTGGGGGCTCAGTCCTTAGGGTTCAGGCCCGACATTGAGATTAGGCCGTAATAAGCCTCATTTCAAAAGGGCATTCTGTTATCCTAACCACAGACCCAATGCACCTACAGTTTTAATTGTGAAATAAAAGCAGATGTTCAGTTTACTCCATTCTGATTTTCACTGACTCCTGAGTCCTCCCCAATATCATACATCACACGCACTTACATCACTTAGCCATCAAATTGCAATCACAGGGCTCCATCTTGGCGATCTTAGCACTTTGTCTAAATGCATGGCGTAAAGTGCATTTAGGGCGAGTCAAAGTCCACTTTTGCTAGTTTGACGATGTGTTTTTTTTAGCGCTACGCGCAAATGGGCTGAACCTAGTCTGTCTCTTCATTAATTATAGGTGTGTCTTGGGCATGACATGCAATAAACCAATCAAAATGTCACATCGTGAATGTGGACCGTCCCAAATTTAAAAAGTTTCATTATTTAATTTTCATTAGATAATTAGTTATTGTTGCCACACATTAAATACTATTCAAATAATAACATGAAAACTAGTATTTTTTTTATTTATAAAATATTTGTCTGAATTAATGTTGAATAATAATATTTATTTATAAAGCACATTTAAAACAACAAGTTGACCAAAGTGCTGTACAATCAAGATAGCAAAAGCCATAAACAAACTGGTCTTTGAGTTTTTAGTGTAACAGACAAACAAGACAGAAATACTACTCTCATACGGAGTTAAAAGCCAAGGAATAAAAATGTGTTTTAAGACGGGATTTAAAGACAGGGGCCAGCCTAACATGCAGAGGCAACTCGTTCCAGAGTTTGGGGGCTACCGCTGCAAAGGCACGATCTCCCCTGTGCTTCAACCTTGACCTTGGGACAACCAGAAGCAACTGGTCAGAAGACCCGAGTGACCTTGATGGAACATGTGGTTGTAAAAGGTCAGAGATAGGTTGGAGCTAGCCCATTTAATGATTTGTAGGAAGACAATAAAATCGATCCTAAACTGTACAGGGGGCCAGTGAAGGGAGGCCAGCACCGGGGTAACGTGCTCTCGTTTGCGTGTTCCTGTTAGAAGACGAGCTGCAGCATTCTGGACCAACTGCAAGCGTGAGAGGGAGGCCTGGCTAACACCAACGTAAAGGGCATTACAGTAGTCCAGTCGGGACGAGATAAAAGCATGCATAACCCTCTCAAAATCATTGAATGATAAAAAGGACTTAACCTTGGCTAAGAACCTCAGTTGGAAGAAACTAGATTTGACCACTGAGTTTATCAGTTTGTCCAATTTAAAATCACTGTCCGTTATCACACCAATATGTTTTTTTACAGTGGGTCTTACATATGGTTCCAGGGAACACATGTCCATATGAGGGGCATCACTGGCACCACTGGGTCGAAATATCAGTTTTATTTTCATTAAAGCTTTAAAAATTTAAGGCCATCCAAGCTTTGAATAGCCCAACGGTAGGTTTAAAACATAATGCAAAAGTAAAATGAACATCCCTGCTGAATTCTAGCTCCCACCGTAAATCCTGTGTGTGTGTAGGCCATAATAACCATTAGATAATATTAAGTAGGCTTACATATATAGCCTAATAAAACTGATATAGGACAGCTGTATATATAAAATATGTAGTGAAAAAGTACCATGGCAAACGCAACCGTTTCCCATTTGGATCCACTTCCAAACGCAACCGTTTGAGCTACTGTAAAGTTTTTTTTGTTAGTAGGCTAATGCTGATGAACACTGTCAGATGTAGGAACGGCAGACTGTCTGAGCAGCGCTGTTCAACGCATCGTTCAAGCGATTTGTATGATCTCATTTGCATGCTTCCACCAGTTCCCTCGTGATCGGACCCAACCTGACTAACGTTGACTACACCTCTACGAGGAATAAATAACGAGACTGTTAAGAAAAAAAAATAATAGTAAAAAACGAGACTGAAAGTGGCTCACCTCTGATTCCCGGTCTCCAAAAAACCAAAGCAAACACTTTCAATACACAATTACATTACTGAAGGGCCAATTCAAAACGGTTGCTATAGGCATAGGCTACTGAAGAACCTCTGGGTTCGGCGAAACACAGAAGATCATCAACTTTGTAGCCTAGTTTTTACAAGTCCGGAATGTAAAAACAACAGACATCTCCCTCGGTGAAACGAATCCAACTCGAATAGGCCTAAAGTTGTTGAAAATCACGAAAACCGAAAAAAATGAATAGATAGGCCTATCATGTGCAGCAGTGGGGGAAAACTACCAGCAGTAACAACAGCAGTCCACTACACAATGTGTCGAAACAGAGGAGTGGACTCGCAAATCCGTGTATATAGGCTACTTTGGAAATTCCGTTTTTTGTGTGTGAACCTTGTGAAATCCTCGTTTTCCCCTTTCGTCCCGAAGGCATGCCGGGGATGATTTGGTTTTTTCCCCCCAAACACATTTTTTATCGTCCCCGGGACGTCATTAGTCTCGAGCCCTGACGGTCATATCACATCCCGTTGTACGGTACGGACAATCAACATGCAAAAAGCCTTAGTTTTTCCCCCCCTCCGTCTGTTGAACAACAGTACATTGGCACCCCAGGAGGCAACCAATTACAATGGAGACCTACCTCATATTCATCCATCATCTTTCGAATTCCACTTCCCTTCTGGCCAATAATGTAACGATGAAGCTCAAATGGTACTTCAACCTCTGTGGTCACAGGAACCAAAGCCTACAAAGGGAAACATGACAGACGGCTTAGAAGGATGTCAGAAGTGCCCACATGAAGGTCTCCTTAAATCACGCCTAGCGATGCAGGACACAAACAAACCTTGAGCGCCTCTACGGCCGCCTCACACCTTTCCTTGCGGCCAGAGAGCACGATGACATCGCACTTCTTGGGAGTAGTGGGGTCAGACTCCTTGACCTCCCCATCCATTTCACCATTCTCTTGGACAGGGGTCTCAGCAGGGGGAGCTGGGCAATAGAGGATCAGGTTATGACCAGCCAGCAAGGGCATTAAAACCCTACAACAGTGGTTCCCAAACCTCGCCTCAGGTACCCCCAGGTAGATCCAGGTGTTATACGTGTTCCATCTCAAGCTCAACCACAAGGGCTTGATTAGTTGCATCAGGTGTGTTTGAGGTGGAACGCGTCAAATACCCGGATCCGGCTGGTGGTACCCTACAAATGACCATCATTTTACAAAAAACTTTGATCTGAAGTTATTATGCAGCTTAATTCCCAAGTTAAAGCTATTTTAATACAGCAATCACATGTTCCCCGCACTTACATTAATCCACAGTATGGATTTACACCTAATCAGAATTTATAAATGAAAAATAAAAATGTCTGTTCTGAATGGATATTCACTTGAAATGCTTTCATCCAAAAGATAATTACCAAATACTCCTGTAGAGGGACATCTCAAAAACAGTTGTGTTGTTCTCTATCCCAAACAGTTTGTGTGATTAAGGATTATAATTATATATATATATTTTGTAGATATTTAAGTTTCTCATGACCTGGCAGCTTTACAGGTCTTTACATGAATGTACTTAATTGCTTGTACAGTGGCATCATGTTTCCAGAGGCTCTACATATGAACAGCTTAATTGTAAAGCTTTAAGACTTAGCCATAGCTTTACTGTGTGAACTAGACTTGATGTTCATGGCTTTAGAGAGCCGCTACTTTGTTAGAATAGTCTGACTTGTGCCTGCATTTGTTCCAATGACTTCCGGTATGTACTTAACTATTGTACTTCACTTTGGGGAAAAGCACCTGCTAAATTAATATAAGGTAATAGTCGTTGAGTTATAATTATAAAGAAATGTTAAATTTAAAATTTTGCCAGTATGCTTTTATCATTTTTTTTTTCATTGCAGTTTGCATGCGCTTTTGGAAATTCCAACAGAAAATATAAAAATGCACGAGCCTCAAGAGCCTCTAGGCAAGTTACACGCAGACTGGGAAATGCAAATACCGTTTAGCAAAACAAACAATAGCTAAATAAAGAAAGTACATGGTGCAACCGTACCCTGGCAGAGTGATGGTTTAAGGCTTATTTGATGTCAGACCCTTGATGACTTCGAGCCATTTAGCCAAACATGTGTTCCATACTGTTCCAGTGTACATTACAGCTAAATCTAGTCCCACCCCCACAATTCCCATATAGATCCATTCAAATGTAGAGAAGTTATAGTATCGCCGGTAAGAGTACCAGAAAGTCAGAATTATTCCCCAAAGTGGGGCGTGGCATTCACAGAAACGATTCAGTGACGTATGATAGCGGCTCTCTATTGGCTGAAAGAACTTGACGTGTACTGGTCACGTTTTAATCACACCCAACCAAAACCTTGCCTGATCAATTGCAGGCAATGGTGAAAAAAAAAGGCATCTTAATTTTAGGCATATCGCTTAGTACTGATATTTGGGTTATGTTTATTCCACCCCAGGATGACAATTAACCATTGAAAAGCTGAATCATTGATTTGAGTTGGCAATCCATTTAAATGTTAACATGTTTTGGAATGCATAAAAAGAAATTAAAAATAATTATGTAATATGAAACTGCAAATAAAATTACTCATGGTAAACTACTCGAGCAGCACACAAACACCCTTTACAAGGGTACGTGATGTAAAGGCATATCAAGATTTCATGTTTGACAATCAAAATCACATTAGAAGTTTCAACACTGATAAAACATCTTTGCTTTCACCTTGGGGATCCTCTCGATCTGGGAATTTGATCTGCACACTGTGATCTCTGGTGATCTGCTGGATCCGAGACCCCTTGGGGCCCATGATCGAGCGGTGGAACTTCTGGGCGATCACACACTCCATTATCACCTGGGCATCCTGCAAAACAGGCCACAGCCACAATGACAAGCTGCAGTGCATTCTATGGTAGAACACAACCTCTGCGGAAAGCCAAGGCTGGGAAACTTAACGCAGGCGAAGGCAGCCAGCTCCCCGCATTGGATCGGCACTCACCAGGTCCTCTACGATGTCCAACATGCGTTTCTTGGCGGCCTCCACACAGTCCTTGGCTCCCTTCAGGGTGACCTTATCACTCTGGGAGCCAGTGCGAGGGAAGCTAACCATCACACCGCCGTACTCGTCGGCAATGTCCCTCAGCACCTGACCACGGCGGGCCACAAAATAGCGGTGGTGTTTGGGATCGACCATCATGAAGTCCTCCACTACGTTATCCTGGTAACCAGAGGAAATGGGAAAGAAAAAATAAGGCACTTTACAAAAATAAATAAATAAGGGGGGCTACAGGTATGGAACCATGACAGCACAAAGTAGTACATTGACAAAATTACATTGGTCCTTTAGGTCAGTGGTTCTCAAACTCGGTCCTGGGGGATCCCTGTGTATGCCGGTTTTCGTCCCAGCCACAATTGCAATCCCAGAATTTTAACAAGCTGTTAATTTATCTTAATTAGGTGCTTTTCATGTTTAGAGGGATTATTTACCATCTTAAGCCACATTATTTTAGCAATATGCATTGGCGTCATTTACACGGGGGACGCGTCCCCCCCCCCAATGTTACATCGACAGAAATGCATAAAAGCGCCTGTATTATAGCCCATGTACGAGGTTGTAAACAGTAATCAGTGGGCGGGGCAATAATGTTGCTACATCATTGGGGCAATATACTAGATAAACAAACTACAATGTAGCAAAGCAGCGTTTCATTTCAGGCGTAGTAGGCTGTATCGAGTGGAAACGTGGGGCTTAGATTCCAGAAGCAAAGACTCCATTCACTTTTTACATGGGCTGTGTACGAATGGTCTGCGTCCTGGCATAGGACGACTGTATAGCCTACAGGCTTAGGCCACTGCATATCGTTTAGTGGCATAAAAATATCCTCCATGGTCCATACTATCATCATCGAAACTCGGAAATAAGTATATCATTTGGGGATTTTAAGCACATTTAGAGAACGACAGTCTAATGTAAACCAACTTCATGCACACTCGTCTTTACCTGAATCACGTTGATTTGTGGTGCATTTCTGAGAATCGTAGCCTATGCTAAAATTTGTCTAATAAAGTGCAGGAAACTTTAAGTCTACATTATTAACAACAAACGAACAACACGAGGAGTGGGCTACCTCTCTTTTAAAATAATGCATAACGAAAGTAGCTTAATAGGCTACCCTTTTCATTTTTTCGATAAGCCCCATCAATTCGCACACTAGTGTAGCCCAAGATATCTCAAATTGTATAGCTAATTGCTTAGCCAACGTCAGATTTCAAAATGTAGGCCTACAAGATACAAGCATTTTTTTTGTTCAATTAGCCTAAACTACGAGTTTACAGAACAGTCACACTGCCGCCGAGGAGCAGCAAGCAATAGCAACGGTAATGTGGATATGTGTTCAGTCAGCAGCGCACGTCCATCTCAAAGCCACGAAAAATCATTAAAGCACTAACCTTCCTACTTCTTCATCTTCGCATTCATCACTAAAATGGTTTTGCCTCATAGGGCCTTTTTTTATTATTAAAAATGTATTATTTTGAAACTAAAAAAAGTAACTAAAAAGCAATCTTGCAAATTTGAAGAAATGTGTCATGTTCAACTTTGTACCATTTAGAGGCCAGCTTCTGTTCACATAGATATTAATAGTAAAAGGCATTTTGACCAGGCGTGCCCAAATCTTTGCACCCCACTGTAGCTATGTAGGCAACACTGTATGCACTCGATTTGTGTGACAATGGATTATCTGATTGGACTTTTTTTATGTTTGCGTGCTTTATTTTACCCAATGTCACGGTCTTAGAATGGACAGGAACGCATGAAAGGTCTTTTTACTGTAGCCTCAGTGTTGCAATTATAGGGGAAATAGCGGGGATACAAGGATTCACAAGTAGGGTAAAAGTTGTTTTTTTTATTCGAAAATTATTATTATTTTCATAAAATAAAATTATTGCCTTGTTTACATCTAAGGAGTCCGTAGCTACAATGTTACACGTCAGCCCCCCCAAAATGCTCCGCCTGCCCCCCCAAAGCCAAATCCAGAAAAAAATGTATCCAACCATATGAAGCCGGCGCTACAGTAGGCTACGAGAGCTACGGACGATTCGGCCAATCATAAAAATGGCACATCAAAATATATTGCGATAAAATATGGAGTAGGCCTATGGCTAAAATATAAATGAAAATGATGAGCCAGTTACAGTAACGTAGTTTCACATGTAAATAGAAAATAGCACAGAGACTGAAATAATATAGCTATATCTTTACTTGTTTCCATATAAGATTAGATAATGATTTGGTATTATTGGGCATAAATAAAGTTGAGGGGGATGGAGGTGGGTTTAAAAATGTAATAAAATTATCGTATCCACTAATTGATTAGCCTATGCTTTAGCTTTATATGAAAAAATCTCAAATCTCATGTTGGGCTTTGAAGAAAGAAAAAAAAAGAAAACAAATCTTCAAAATGTTTATAAATTTAACATTTTATGTTAGAAAATGCCGTGTGAGGTTGTGTAGAAATGCAGGAAATTAGTTTTAAAAGGCTCAAATTTTTCTGGAGGAGAACCCCCAGACACCCCCGCTACCTCCTCCCACCTTTGTGCCCCTCCAACATCTCTTCATGCCCCCCCAAAGCAGTCTAGAAACGCCCCTGTTACATGTAACAGCCTTGCCTTTGCATAGGCAATGCACGGTGACATCACTATTAGCTAACATGTGCCCCCCCCCAAACATACATCTCAGGGCACTGTGTTCTGCCCTGCGTCCCCCCCAATGTCCAACAGAAAGTGACGCCCTTGGCAATATGCATACCATATGCTATGCATACCATGAATAATAAAAGTCCAATATTCACATTGTGCTATACTGAAAACAATTACAAAGAGGTAAAAATACTTTAACTGCTCAAATGAAGACGTGAGGTGAATCAATAGGATCCTAATTGGTGAAATTGTAGACACATGGCAACTAAAACGAACCATTTGTTAAATAATGAAGAATACAAAGACAAAGCAAATGATAACGAGCCAAACCTTTAAGGAAAAAATTATGAAGGAACTTAAACCACATGTGTTCAACAACCTAATTAGGAGCCAATTGATTCACCTTTTTTCTTTAATTAGGTAAATAAAACAGTTATCTTCTTTTGTAATTGTTTGCAATATAGCACAATAAGCAGTGAACATGGGACTTTTATTCTTCATGGCATGCATAGCCATTTCTGAAAATGTGGCTTAAGAGGGCAAAATAATCCCTCTAAACATGAAAAGCACCCAATTAAGTTAAATTAACAGCTTGTTAAAATTCTAGGATTGCATTTGTGGTTGGAACGAAAACCAGCATAAACAGGGGTCCCCCAGGACCGAGTTTGAGAACCACTGCTTTAGGTTAATAAATGTACACATGCAATTTAACGGTCTGCAAATAAAACAATTAGAAAAGCCAGTGCCTTGGGAGAGGGCTGGTGTTTATATGTAGCGCAGAGCAGAATAGTCAGTTAATGTGCTTAGTGTAAAAGCCCTCTTAAAAGGGATACGCCTACACTGCACGTGGGCTTCAAGGCAAACGGGAATAAACCTCTTTAGTTCAAAACTGACAGAAACGGGGATGCTTGTTGGACGAGGCAGTGCGTTACCAGGCCTTTGATGAGCTCTTCCAGCTCCTTCTGGGCATCCCGCACGGCCTCCTCCGTGCCCACCACCGTGATCAGCTCCTGGTCCTTGTCATCGGACGTCGGGAAGATTATCCTCGCACCAGTGCGGTCACGCACCTTCCGGATGTTCCCGCCACCCTTTCCAATGAGGAACTTGTGGTACTCCGGCTTGGCACACAGCTCCGCTGTGTGGCTCTTGGTTTGCTGGGGAGACGGAGTGAGCGCGGGTGAGCGAATAGGGAAGACCCTTCACGGCACCGCAATATGAGCAAATGGCGATGGACCCCGCAGGCCAGCTCACCTTCTCCTCAGCCAGCGACAGCAGCTGGCGACGGGCTTTCTCCACATCCTCTGCAGGGCCGCGGATGGTCACCGTGTCGATGCCGGAGCCCTCGGTGGGGAAGTGGATGTGCACGCCGCCGCACTCCTCCATGATCGAACGCACAAAGCGCCCCTTGGAACCGATCAGGGAGTTGTGCAGCTTCGAGGGAATGGACACCTCCATCTCTGTGACGTTCGCCTGCGACATTAGTCAGCGCGGTCGCATTAGCATTAGCGAAGCGAACGACTGGCACATTTCATTACAGTGGCCAAAGTGCATTGGTGGCCACCTCTGCAGGCAATGTACAGTAGATGGCGGCGATAAACACCGCAGCGAATGGCATTATGGGAAGGTACACTTGAAAGGGTTGCATAAAGGGTCTCGTAATCAGGCCTCACTTCTCTTAAGACTTCGCCATAGCTTACCGACGGCTACTTTAACACAGAACTACTTTCTGACCCGTTTGTAGTCGTTTCAATGACCTTCGGTATGCACGCATTACATGTGGATTTGGATAAAAGCATCTGCCAAATGAACGTAACGTGTGGAAAGTAACTGATAAACATCACTGGGAGACCCTCACCAGCTCCTTCTGGATGGCCAAGATGCGGCTCCTTGCGGCCTCGCAGTTGGCCTTCTTCCCAGTTATGACGATCATCTCGGAGTTGCTATTTTCTGCAGGCAGGTCAATCTTAGTGTTTGTCTCCTCACGAATCTAAGCAGAGAGGCATAACATCAATGCTGGGCTCGCCCACTTGTCCAAGATCAAGAGCAATTTCCATTATTCTTACCTTCTTGATATTTGCCCCTCCTTTTCCAATGATGTTCTTGTGGAACTGCTTAAAGATGGGGACTGAAACAGAAAAGCTGTTCTCCACCTACAAAGAAAACATCACATACCTTGTTTTACTAGAGCAATTCCAGAACCATAAAGAGCACAGTCCAATTACGAAACATGTTACTAGCTAATAAAATGTTTTTGTACTGATCATGACCAAGGCCCTGCAATCCAATCCCACTATGCATAGTGGATTACATAAAAAGGCTGGGATTGTGATAATCAAAGAATAATCATAAAGATTTTGGTGTAATCAACAAATCGCCAATTGAATGCATTACCCTAGACAAGTACAATCTTTCACATTTGTGTTCCAATAACCACCTGGTGCAGTGTAAACACTTGGATAGTCACTTCCTAAATGTTTGACACAAATCATGTAAATTCCTGAGAGGCAGGAGAACAGGTTAAATAGTTTAATATACAAACTGAATACTTTAAACACAGATGCGATCTTTATAAATTCCAATTAGATGAAAAATCTGATTGTTGACAGAACTGTGGATAATTGGCAGCAGTTAAATCACAAATTGAGAATTCTAATTGGAATCTTTTTTGGAGAACAGGCTTAAAATACTGCAGTCAAAATAAAAAATAAAAAACTGGACTGCAGAAAATGTATGGTTTTAGATATGACATAAAACAACTAATTAATGTCATCAACTGTTGCTTTCAAACTAGTTGGTAAGAATGCATACAAACTAGACAGTGCTCAACTTCTCTACAATTTCAACTATAATACCAATTTCAACTATGATACCAATTACAACTATCGCTTTGCATGACCAGTTTCCCACACACACACACCCATTGGTTGCCTCTCAAAATGCTCAAAACTGTAGTTAACATTAGTATTCATAAGCCGTACCATTTCAGCAACCAACTTTTGCATGAATTTGGAACATTTCTCCACTTCATTTCGGGGCCCACGCAACTGAACAATGTCGCTCTTCTGCGCTGGGTCAGGAAAGTTGATTATGACCTTCAGGAAAAGGAAATGACAGCATTCGTTTTTGGGCACACCCCTTGCATCCTTCCACAAAACACAAAATTTTAAAAGAACCTTTCAATGGGAGCGCCACTTCAGAAATCTTGTACGCTCAAGATCAGATCAGGGAACCCAAAACCAGATGTGTCCAGGAGCAGAAGCTGAGTTGCGCAAGCCACCACCCTCACCTCGGGGAACTTGTCCCGGACTTCCTTAATCTTCTCCCCTTTCTGCCCAATTATGGCTCGGTGAAAACGCTGTTCAATAATCATGTCCTTTGTACGCTCGTTCTCCTGGAGGAGGAAGTATATAAAAATTAATAAATGAAGATAAAATGGTGTAGATTATGTTCTGGGCCCATTGTCTATGAACATTAAGATTCACCTTTGGCGGTCTTGAGAAAGGGGACACTCACCATGCGTGACGCCAGCTCCAGCAGTTCCTTCTTGGCTTCTTGCACACCCTGGGGGTCCCCCTCGATGCGGATCAGGTTGCTCTTCTCATTATCGGGGGGGATGCGGACTGACACCTTGTGCTGATCCTTGATGCGGTTAACTAAATGTGGAGAAGGGGTTAGGCATTACACTCCACAGTTTATCTGCCTTAACATAACCTTGCCTACTTTGCCAACTTGCATGCTTAAAGGGTAACAAAGCACTAAAACCACTTATTTTAAATGAGAACTGATACATTTGTTTTTTTCTAAGTATTACTGATTGATCCTGGTCCAAATCTTGACGAATTACAGCAGTCAGCACAAAAAAGCATAAACTTTAAGAATCTGGCTCAAAAGTGTCTTGTGGTAAAACGTTACTGCATGTTAAATCTGTGATTGGCCAGAAATGTCCTCCTGTGACGTATTCCCCACGGTGATGAAATAGAAACCTGTACAGCTATGCCCACCGATAGTTTGGTGGCTACGCCCTTAAGTTTTGGAGCAAGGGCGGCCTACGCCGCAACTATAAAAGCGAATCTCAGCGGTTGATCTGCATGGAGGAGAATCAGGAGATAGATCGAGTGATATAGCTAGCTTACAGTTCAGCTTTTTTGAATATTCTAGTTATAGTAGCCTATTTATTTTTGGTATATATTTCTTTATAGCTAGCTTGAAGGTCCCTTGTTTTTTGATAGTTTGTTTTTCAGTCTAGCTTAGCAAGTATCTACCTAGTTTTTTTATTTATAAATTTTATTTATAAATACATAGGCTACTTTATTAAAAGTAATTATATAGTATAAAGCATATGAAAACTGCATATCTGACAGGGACATGGACAGCTACTCTCTGCGTTGCATTCAAGGTGTGGATATTTCCTTTATTTTTTGACGAGGTAAGTAAAGTATAAATAATTTACTTTGTTCACACTGTGCCCTTGCTGGCCTGTTTATGTTGAATATTTTTTGTAAACAAATTATTACTCACGCTGCACGACACCGTTCAATGTGAGCTGTGGATGAGAGCAGTTATTTACATTTTGTTGGTTAATTAAGTCACTTTTGAAAAATATTGTTGAATTTATGTTTTAGGGTGTATTATTGCTAATTATATGTGGTATTTCCTGCAGAAAGGGAGGAATTGGGTAAAATAGTTGAGCCAGGAGTTGTAGTAGCCTATAGCCTATGTATGCTACATGTTTACCGTTGCAATGTACGTCCCTACAACAGACCTTCTCTCTTGGGCCTCTAGTTTCTAAACGTTTTAGTTTTGAGGTTTTCGCTACCTTGACCTGTAGTACACATTACTTGCAGGCATTCTGTGGTTTTAGAATTCTCCGCAATGCAAGTTTCCTTGACAACCAATTTGATATTTTCCGTTCCTTGGTACCCATAGACAAAATAAACAACATTGATCATTTGTCGCGATCAAGTGGTGTAAATGAGTCTCCTCTTCCTTCCAAATTGAATAACGATTGGCAGTCATAATATAGAGATAATATAATAATCATAAAATAAACTCAAATGTTCAACTGTCAAATTAACTTTGTGAAGATGTTTGAAATTCCAACGGAATTTGCGAGTACCACCAATGGAACTGTAGGCTACGTTGTTTATGACGCAAGCAAAATGATTCTAATGGTAGGTTTTGACAACAGATCCTGAACACACTGACGGCTAAAACGGTAAAAATGAGTAGCCTACATGGCGTGGGTAACTATTTGGACATTGTGTGATTTTATGTTTGCTGGCTGCATCATTATAAGCTCAAACGGGGGCTTGGCAGCAGCTTGCGCTACCGTGTTTTGTGTGTATGAGTGAGAGGTAGCTAGAGAAAGAAACAAAGCAGCCGCTGTGAATGCTGTCCAGAGTAGAAATTAGCTTTTGGCTACTAGTGAAAATAAACAGCTGGGGCATGGTTTGAAACCTGGAGCTCAGCCCATATAATCACCTTATCACACCCAGATTTGAGCATTTTTCTAATTTAGAAAGGGGGCGGGGTCCAGCTAAACCAGCATGTGTTGTTACCCTTTAAGAGGATAAGAAAACAAATACAATTATAATTTTTGAACCACCAAATTGTAGATGCGTCAGGGAGTTTACTTTTTCAGGTTTTGTCATTGACCGCTAAATGAGGTCTATGTGCTGAGATTCTGTCCCATTACGAGCTTCAGCACACCCAATTATGCCAAGGTGAAAGAGGTGAAAAGACCGATACAATCTTTCTAATTACAATTCAACACAATGTTTCCAATTCTCTTACTGAAGGGATTCTTTACCAATTTTTTTTTATTTTTTACATTTTATTTCATTATAGCATTTAGATTTATGATTTTTTAAAATTTATTTATTTGGTAATACCCACCTGTAAAGTTTAAACAAAATGGCAGAACTTATAATGGAGCAGGCTACACTAGACTGCATTCAATCCTCGTCACTGATGCAACATGAAGGGACTGCAGAATGAGCAGAGCAAGAAAGAGCCGGTGAGACTGCTACCACTTACTGTTAGCACCGCCTTTTCCTATCAGGTGTCGGTGGAACTTGGGATCCACACTGATCTCGGTGTAATCCATGCGGCTGACCTGCCAGGGAAACGGGAAAATCAGTCAAACCAATTTCAGACATAAAATAATGAATTGAAATCCCAAGAGAGCTCAAACTTATTTTAAAAGTGTTCAGCCTAGAACATTGAGGGCAAGTTCATTCCACTCACCAGGTCTGCGACAATGGCTTCCATCTGGCTCTGCACCAGCTGCATGTCCTTGGTGGGTCCCTCCAAGGTGATTCTATCCTCACCCTCAGTGAATTCAATGTGCACCTGCAAAAAGGTTGTAGCCACAGAAAGCTGCAGTCTCCCCACTCTATACGAGTTTTTTTATTTTTTTTATTTAAACAAACCATTTAGTAAAGGAAATTAAAGATCAAACCTTAGGCATCAGTTGGGTGATCTTCGCCAGATTTTGCCCCTTCTTGCCAATGATGAAGCGATGAAGCCATGATGGAGCGGAAACGGAGGACACAGTAAAGCTGTTGGCCTGCCAAGACATGAGGGTCAAGGTCAACCACATCCGAAACAAACCTCACTACATGCCTTTTTTGCATTTGCCATTTTCCTCTCCCTTCCAATTGGCCCCCCTGGCGCCCCCTGGCGGCCCCCCGTTGGGCCGCGGCCCCCACTTTGAAAACCCCTGCCTTAGGACAATGTCTCAATTTCTGCAGGTTTATGCCTTTTCCTTTCAATCAACAGCCAATTTAGGCCTCCAAAAACAATCAATACCTTGTTACGCAATTCAGTGCCGAAAGGCACCCAAAACAAGCAGATGTTGCCGCCCGCCAGGTGGGTATTTTACAAAGCAGAATTAAGGAGCTAGCCGGCTAACTTTTGTAAATATTTTCAAGTAACCCAGGCTCTCATCCAATCGGATGTCATCAAATTCAAAATATTTACAACATTTAGCAGGCTAACTCCTTAACCCCTTTGCGCAGATGGCAAATTTGGTAAATTCTCACCCATTTAGGCCGGGGTGTTCCATTTAAGGCTTTATAACTACAGATGTGAACATCAAACTTGGAAAATGGCTTAAATGAAACAAGAGTTACAATACTAAGTTTAGTTTACTTTCATCATTTAGGCCAAGATTATGCAGAAGAATGAAGAATGTGCCATTTGTGTGGCACTTTATTCAAAACAAAGACATTTTGGAAAAATACTAAACAAAAATGTTTTTATTTTACAATGAAATACTGAGAGCTACATATGTAAAACAGGTACAACTATACATTTCCTGGATCATAGACTTAAACCACATGTGACAAATGTGAGGGTGGTATGCAGAAGTACTAAAGAGCTGATGCAAAATGTAGGCAGTGTACCCTGTTGTCCTGTACGGTCTCCAAATGTATCCAAAACGGCTAAATTGCGCACTGCTGTCAATCATAAAATAATCAAATATTTAACAATCAATCAAATGTTTTGACTCATGGAACTCACTTTTGCACCATTTTCAACTGGGAATTACCATCGTTTCATCAGTATAGACAGACATTTATGGAGGATATATCTACGGGTCAAAAACCTATTCAAAACTGGTCATAAAATTAATAAAATACTTATTTATATAAAGCATATAAATGTGCCCGTTATGATGGTTCACGGTAAAAACATCACACTGGCACACACACTTAAATATGCAGCCTAATCATTCACTGTTGTACTTCAATAAACAAGACTTGGTCAACCTAGTGCATGCCGGGCACTGGAGGTCCTGCCCCGGCAATGGCTCTCACCCTAGTGCAATAAGTAGCCTAGGCCAGAGCCGTAGAAAGAGAGTTGCGTCAATGGAGGGTCAAAATGCTAGAGGGTCACATGGTTCATGTAGGCTTTAAATAGTTCCAAACGGAGATATGGGAAATAACTGGACAGAAGTGGAAATCAGAGAATTATTAAATATAAGTCAGGAAAGGGATATCATAAAACTGACGGTAGGCTACTGTGACTCAAACGTTTACCAGACAATCGTGGAACGACTGAAAGCTAGGGGAGTCATTTTCTCCCGCTACTGAGATAGTTGCATAGCAGTAGCCTAGTTTGTTATATTGCCCACTTGATTGTGTTCAATTTCCTTTATATTCTTGGTCACTGGCGCAGAAACGTGTTGGTAGGCTACAAATCGACAGCGACACGCAATTGTAAATTGGTCAGCGTTTAATTGCCCCCCGACTCAAATCCAGAATTATTATTATTTTTTTTTTTTTACCGTTGTAGCAGAGTAAAGACGCCAGTGGTCGACTAGTCACCCTCTGCACTTTAGACCCTTCATATTTAAGTTGACTAAAGTAGTCTGCAGCACTGAATGAGTTAACGAACGAACGTCTGTGTGTTTATTTACTGAACCAATCAGCTGTGCGCGATATGAAAAAAGTGGTGTCAGTTGTTAGGCAACGTGATGTTTTACGTGCTTACACACAAACACCGCAAGATCAGTATACCACCATTTACTGCCTAGGCATTGACGCCACTTCTCGCGCGACTTCCAACAAGGGGGACTAGCTACTTTTACTGTTCTCGGCCAACCTGGCACCCAGCAAAAACTCTGTACTCTTTGCTGCATGCCCTGGGATGACATTTATCTGCAGTGTTCCACAAATGTTGCAATTTATAAATGCTCCAAGGAAAATTTTACATTCATCTAGCACATATTGGTACACAATAAATTAGAATTTGTATTTTTCATGCCCAAAGTGACAAGTATAGCCCAGGGAGATACCAATACGTCAGTCTACATTATGTACGATAAGATGACAATAAAATAATATTCCATCAGGAAAATGCTGCCAATGTTTTAGCTTCATGGCAAATCGGTGAATCAAACATAACATGACTGAGCCACCTATGAACACTTACTACAGCATGTCAAATGCACTCAATTTCATATCAAACATGGTACAAGACAGCGGTGGAGTGGAAAAACTAACGTACATAACTGAAATGCTACAAGCAGTAATACTTGTCTTGCATATCAAGGAGGAAATCTTTGCCGAGCAACTAATCTTTCTGGGCTCTATTTTCCGGTCGGCGCATGGCGTGTGGCGAGCAGTCACACTGACGAAGTGACAATTTCGTCATGGATTTTCACGCACCTAAGCCTATTTGACCTTTTCTTACACCAGTCTGTAATGAAAAAAAATTACAATAAACACAGCTGTGCGATGCTGATGTGGACAGTAATATTGGTAGTATTTGTAGCTTAGTTCCAGTTCAAAAAACAAAACACAAATTATTAAGTATAGGCCTACTTAGTTCGTGATTTTAGACATTCCCCTGTGAAACAAATGCATCATTACATTGATGGTATAAATTTTCAACATTTGCCGCCGCTGTGAGCTGTGCGCTCACCTCTGGTCACGAAAATGGCGCAATTCAGTAGCCACGCTCAGTGCACCATGTGCTGCGCAATTCACAGCGACTCCTCGAGCTCCTGACCATGATTCCAACTCGCCCAGGGCCATTTTGTGCGCAGCGATTCTCTCCGAGCCCCTCCCCCCACCCAGAAGCAGCCGCCAATTGCCGCTTCCACAGGGCACCGGCCACGCTCGGATCTGGCAGGACCGGGGCGTGAACCCCGATCCTCAGAGCACAACTGCGCTGACCGTTGTACCACCGCGGTGCCCCCATCAATTGGATAAGAGTTGTTAAACGAGAATGAACTGGAACGCTTGACAAAGGCGGGGTTTTACGTGTACACATTTCAGATAGTGTACTAGCATTATAAAAGGATGTGAAATTCTTAAGCGGATTATTCAAGACAATAAATGACCACTGAATCTTGAAAGGGACATCTCTATGATTAAAACCACTGGTAGGATTCTATATATTTCTTGAATGTTTAGAAGCAGATATGATAGTAGAATGACATGGTATAATTACAATTTCCCTTGTTTATTTCGCTAGAGTGAGCAGTGTTTTTCACCGCTGTATTGGCATGTGTTCAGACCATTGTTGGCTTTATCTTGTTGCTATGACAGAATACAAATTTTTGGTGGTGAAAAAATATTTATGAACTCCTAAATATGATCCAATGTGTCACGCTCAGGTCGGTATAGTTGCAGGTGAGACTGGGTGGGGATTGCTTGTTAAATTAACTACAGATGTGACAATGGTGGCATTTACAAACTCCGTATTTGGCATAGTTGTCATGTACTAATAAAGTTTGAACATTGAGTTTGTCATTTCCACTCATAATTTGGTTGCAGGAGCAATGAATGTCTGAGTTGACCAAACTCACGGCGCTGGCAGCATGGCCACTAGGGGGTCTGTGCAAAGGGGTTTGTGAAACCCCCCACCACCCCCCCAAGACTGGAGTTTGAGATTGCATGCTTGACCTCATGTGTTCCGAGAAAAGTGATGACTTCGTACCTTGGCGTAGACCTCAGTAAGCGCCTGGCCAAGCCTATCTGGCTCTCCGCGAAGGATGACTGTTTCAGAGCTGCTGTCAGGTGGTGGGATCTCGACCGAGACTCCAGTCTTCTCCAGGATCTCCTGCAAGGTGTTCCCTTTGGGGCCGATCACATACTTGTGCTGAGATTTCTTCACCTCTACTGCTATAGTAGTGGTATTCTTCTTCTGCATTGAACAGAGTAGCAGAGGAAATGTTTAAATGCTTAGTCATAACCCAGAATTGAGCCCCAAGGAAGCTGTATTCAAACCTGAGTGAGTCAGAGTTAGGGCCTAGTCCTAGGGCATACGCCGAATTGATGTACAAATCAACAGGCAACAGTTCACTAATGAGCCACTACCTCAATCCTCTTTTATAGAGTGTCAAGTAGTGGTCAAAAAGTTGCAAATGAGTCCAAATTATCTCTGCTTAACTTGCATCTCTACCAAGATCATTAAGGCAAGATGTTTAGATACAAGCTCGTTACAAAAAGCCATCTAACAACATGTTAATTATGTTGCCTTTGTGGTGAGTGCGAAATTCTTTTCACCTACATTTAAAATAAAAAATAGCCACAGGGTGGCTCATTCACATGACTAGAGATGTGCTTCACCCCAATTGCTGCTTTCAGATATTGTGGAACTTGTTGAGGAAGTTATTTAAATTTTTCTGCATAATGTTAAATGGCTACAACACAGCCAACAATTTAATGTCATCAATTAAGAGAATAATAAACACCATGCCCAGAGTGATTTGCATTGCTTACATTTTAAACACTATCCATTCATACAGCTGGATATTTACTGAAACACTTCAAGCTAAGTACCCTACTCAAGGGTTAAAAGCCATGAACCACCTGGAATTTGTACCTGCCACATCCCATTACATTATAGGCATTTAGCAGACGCTCTTATCCAGAGCGACTTACACAGCATTTTTGCATTTATACATAGTATCCATTTACAGCTGGATATATACTGAAGCAATTCAGGTGAAGTACCTTGCTCAGGGGTACAACGGCAGTGTCCTACGTGGGATTCGAACCTGCGACCTTTCGGTTACAAACCCAATTCCTTAACCACTGTACTACACTGCCACTTACATCCCAGTGAACAGCCCCATACCCTAGTAATTATGAAACACTGCTGCCCTTTTCCATTTGGCATTTCCCATTCACAGGCTGTATATTTACTGAAGCAATTTGAGTCAAATACCCTGCCAAAGTACTGAGGGCGGGTCGGAAAATGCATCCTCCTTACCTCCACATCTTCTCCTCCACGCCCTGGAAACTGATCTTTGTGTCCCAATCTAATGTTGCCGATTACATATTAATTAAGGTCTCAACGTGAACCACAACGTCAGGTACATTGTATACTGTACATGCAACTACTTGTACTTAATGTATTGAAATGTACAGGCTGCTTTGCATACTTCCGGGCAGGAGAGAAGTGGAGCAGACGAGTGGAGGAAAGGAGGTGAGGAGAGAAAAATATTGGGACGCACCCTGGGTGGGGCTGCAAGCCCCAGTTCCTTACTCGGTACACTATACAGTCACCCACAATTAAGCCCCAGGTCCTTACTCGGTACACTATACAGTCACCCACAATTAAGCCCCAGGTCCTTACTCGGTACACTATACAGTCACCCACAATTAAGCCCCAGTTCCTTACTCGGTACACTATACAGTCACCCACAATTACAATTAATTTAAATTTGCATTGCCATCTGCATGAAAACCACAATTGATAGTACCCTTTTCAGAAGGCACTTTATGACTTGCAGTACATGGTTTGGAGCCCGCTTGTGCCCCTCTTTGGGCTTCTCACGTTGTAATCCAGTTGATGTTTAGTTAAAACTGGAAATCATTTGGGAAAAGGAAACATTTTTGTCATGGCCATAAAGTGACTCACAGTTACCCAGTGATATTGTGTCCGTCAACGTAACACCTGTACAATGGATGGGAGACTTGCCTTCTCTTCATAAATCTTCTTGATCAAATTTACGGCCAGGGCCACTTGCTCCTTCTCCCCAGTGATGACAATCTCGGTCTTGTTGACACTAGGCGGTGGGACGTTGATGCGAGCACCCGTCTCCTGCATCAACTCTCCCACCACCTTGCTGAAGGCTCCAGTGATGAAGGGGTGGTACACCTTGTCAATGTTCACCCGCTCCACAGCACGCTTGTCCTAAAGGACAAGGACAGACAAGATAACACTTTCATATTAATCCAAATGGATGGATAAGTTGGCTTTATGTTCACACACCTGCTGGTCCAAACTTAGCAATCATAGTTGCAGCATAGCAATCAAATACAGCTTTCAAATCACCCACTAAAAAGGTGGACATGAACTCAACTTTGACAACTTTGACAACTTTGACAAAGCTGGGACACTTGGAGGTTCTCCCCCTCCATCAAATGCAATCAAAAAGAATGTTCCAAGCAGTTGATTAATTTCAAGGTATTCAGCAAATTACATTTGTAGATGTTTTCCGTTGAGACTAACTTGGGTAAATTATTACAGTGACTATGAGTGGTTATCCTATATTCATTTCGACAAAGCCAGTGCTTTGCGGCTTTATGCCAAATCACAAGGCATGTCTTGAAATGGAATGCTAGCCATTTCATTTAAATTCCTGTCAAATCCACCACTGGCAAGACTCAGAATCCCCCGAGTGCAGAGAGACCGCTTCAGTCTGTAATTTTATAGGCAAAACGTATATATACATTTCTTTAAATATATTTATTTTATAATTGATTTTATTTATTTATTTATTTTAAAGGGGACCGCCAGGTTATTTCTTAAACTTCTATATCGATTTTACTGTATATGTGTAATGTGAGTCTTGAAGCTTACCGCACTAGAACTGCGCCTCCCAGTTACCTTGTTTCCAGACGCGCTGCGTTGCGCTGATCTACGTCAGTGGTGGTTAATTCCAGCTGCAGGTCTATACTGTATACTGGAAGGTTCAAAATTGATCAGATTCGCTGATAGATAAGTCTGATATGACTAAAGGGATGCCATCCTCATTATCTTCAGGTTCTTCAGAGTTCAGCGATGTATAATCTAGCTATGAAAATCAAAAACATTGTATATAATATTGCAGTTAAAGGTTTTTGATATTGTACCTTCAGCCGCACCGTACTGCTGTCGGCTATCCAAACTCACCGCGCCCCTCAAACCTCAGTTCCCTCATAATATTGAAATCATAGCATTCTCTCTGATTCAGGTGTAATAATTTCTAAAATAAGTAGTCTACGGCTATGACTGAAAATGCTTCGGAAACTTTTGACTGCAATATTATATACAATGTTTTCATCGCCAAATTATAACCTGAAGATAATTAGGATGCCATCCCTTTAGTCATATCACACTTTTATCCATCAGCAAATCAGATCAATTTCAAACCTTCCAGTAGACCTGCAGCTGAAATTAATCACCGCTGACTTAGATCAGCGCCTCTGGAAACAAGGGAACTGGGAGGCACAGTTCTAGTGCGGTAAGCTTCAAGACTCAAATTAACCATATAAAATCGATATAAAAGTTTAAGAAACAACCCGGCACTCCCCTTGAAGTGAACATCATTGATTGTGTCCAGCTAGCTGACAAGACACCACAAAAGTTGCACAACATACAATAAAATGCTAAAGATTTTTCCCATTGTCTGTTAACATGTCTTGCTCGCTGGTAAACTGAATCAGCCCGAGGAGTCAATATGTTCAGTCTGTCGACGCCTTTGGAGTTAGACCATGTAATAATTAAATGATTACATGGTCTTTTAGACATTTATGGCCATTAAGTCTCATAAAACAGCAAGATAAAGGTGATAAGGTTATTGTGAGCAGGGACTAAGGGATTACAGAAAGTTGAGTCCTTAAAGCACAACTGCACTATGGTAGAACTATGGGTTGTGTAGTTACCTGGCCAT
Organism: Ilyophis sp. 1 JC-2022; assembly: GCA_022702515.1. NCBI lineage: Eukaryota > Metazoa > Chordata > Actinopteri > Anguilliformes > Synaphobranchidae > Ilyophis > Ilyophis sp. 1 JC-2022. Next base: position 54,218,570 of record CM040403.1, on the reverse strand, counting down.
GATATGAGTCCAAATGGTGGTGAAATATGTTCATTAGTTGCTCTGTGCTCCCCTGGGGTGATAATCCAGAATAGGGTATTTGTCGCTCTCCATTCACTTCTACGGGGAAGCTAAAACGCTCTCAAAATGACACTTCTAGCACATTTACGATCGCGAACTAAGAGAATTCTGTCAATACAAGCAATAAGCATTTCTCGTATGCATTTATTTATTTTTTATTTAATGGTCCGACCTGCTGACATTTCGGTCGTCTTTTCCGGTAGCTTGCTAACAATATCAGGGTTTTTCCTGGCTCAAAATGAGGTGGAGGTGGTACCAGAGTGGCGAAGATTTCTGTTTTCCTTCCCAAACTTTTGCATACTGTACATTGAAAATCAAGCTACCATGCTGTTGGCTGGTCTGGCTGGCAGCAGCAGTGTCACTCCTCAGTGGCATTATCCCTGTCTACAAGCAATGTATTTTAGGAGTTCTAATAATTATATGATTGAAGAAAATGACAATTATAACATTAAAGCATATTTTATTTTTTTAAATAAAGGTGCCCTGTTCAACATTAAATGAAATACAACATAAAATCTAATGTGTTCATTTGCACAGTTAACAGCAAAGTGGTTTAATTCAAATCAAATATAATATAACCCAATGTTTTCATTTACAGTTCACAGGGGCACAAAGCCAGCAGCAAGCTGCAGCGTGGGGCACAATGCTTTTGGCATAGGTAACATGTCATGCCCTCCTCATTATGTCTGAGCCAGGTACATTTGTTCAGCCATTGCGGGTCAAAACCACTGGCTCGGCGTTTTTGAGGACGTCTGGGAAGATTAATAAAAGTGACGTTAAAATCACGTAGAGGGGAGGGGCCACTCTGAGCTAAAACATGTCGTGGGCGAGGCCTGAGCGAGGCTGTGAAGCAAACTGCGGGAAGAAAATAAGCAGACAAGAAGCTGGTCTGAATGCATTGAAGTCAACGGGAAATTTTCCAAATCTCTTGCTTATATTGTTTTGTAACAATGTTTGATGTGTGCCATTAATTTCTAGATATAAATGAGATGTATAGAATAATTCTAGCCCAATTGAACATTTGTGAGAAGTCGGTTTTTTAGAAAATTAACTGATGCCTGCGCCCATTCGTGTGGGAAATATCGTGCAGGCTAGCGTTAACGTTACGTCAGATAAGAAGCTGCTCCTAGCACCGAGCCAGCTATCTAGCTTCTAGATATCACATTAAATGTTTAGACATATTTAGCCAAATAAATAACGTCTATAACCTTGCATTGCCTACGTGTTTGTGTTTGCTTGTCACTTGGTCAAATAGCCACTGCTGACAATGCCAATGGCACTCCTATGTGTAGCTACAGCAATTAATTAACAGACTGCAGCAGCTAGCTAGCTAGCTAGCTAGGCTACTGTAAATTCCATCAGACATATTTTCTAGTTAAATATCACTGAAAATTTTGCTGCAAAGACCCTAATCGCTGTATGTGGCAGGCTATTTTTGGTACAGAATTTTAAAATGCTGAAGGCGGTCAGCTGCAATAATAGGCAGGCACTTTTGTGTTTGTCTAACTTTCCAAAGGATGATTCAAGGTAAGAAATATACCTTTGCATTCAAAGATATTTCATAGACATTGTCATGCAGCTAGCTAGCTAAAACAATGTTTGAATAGTGCTTTATCAGCTATATAGAATTAATGCAATCATAGCTTTACTGATATTTTTCATAAAGCCTGATGAGACTAGTCCCGTGTAAATCGGCACCTCAGTAATTAGGGGTGATTTTTTCTCCCGCAAGGATCCGTTGTTTTTTTCCCTCGTCTTTGTCTGTATCTTTCCGGGTCGAGAATTATGCAGGCTCTGGTGGAAGTAGCTTAATTAATGCGAATTTTGACATTTTTGGTATGCCAATAGTGTTTAAATGAAGGGCTAGGCTACTCCCAAATTTACTGAACTCGCTTTGTAAAGTAATCGCTGATTCAACGAGCCATATCTGCAAAGCTGGTAACATTACACCCACGGGATGCAACGTTAATTTAGGAAACCTTTTTAAGAAATTGGACGTGCTTGGATGCAAAAGAAACAATATTCACATGTTTGAACAGCCATGAAATAGCAGGGCGGCGCCTGACACTTTCCTGCTGTAGGGAAAAATAGACGCTCTTTGGAGGACATTGCAGCTCTTTTCTTCCTTGGCAGTTTTGGCAGCACCTTTCCCGGTGCACTGTGCTGATTACGATACAGTGCCACCATATCGGCGTAATGCCGCCATTGCAGTTACAAATGACAGAAATCCACAGAGTGCAACGAATGTTAGAAAATAGTGTTTTCCATGAGGACACCGGTCAGCGTTTTGTCGAGAGCTGGAGGCGGCACGAAATCTGACGGAGGCGGCCGCCTCCCAATTCTCTATGCAGAAAAAACCCTGAACATTGAAGAAAATAGTACTTTATCAATAATTTGAATTAACCTACACAAAAAAATAATAATAATTTTTTTCTATTGACAGAATCAGCTTCTTTCCCAGTCGTATACGTGCTAGAAGTGTCATTTTGAGACCGTTTTAGCTGCCCCATAGAAGTGAATGGAGAGTGACAAATACCCTATTCTGGATTATCACCCCAGGGGAGCACAGAGCAACTAACGAACATATTTCGCCACCATTTGGACTCGTATCATATTATCATGGCCAGGTAACTACACAACCCAAAGTTCTACCAAACTTCAGTTGTGCGTTAATTCGAAACACTAGTGCGACCGTACTCGCCAAGGTCAAATCAACAATGAAAGCGCCGGTATACACTGGAATAAACACAGCCAGTACCACAAAGGAGCAATCACTGTTGCAATAAACAAAGGGAGCTGAAGTTCCCAAGGGGAAAGGTACCTGCTCAGCAGAGATGAGCAGGATCTCATGCTTCGCCTTCTCCAAGCCCTCCTTGGTGCCAGAAATCTTGATGTGGTTGCTCGGGTCATCAGGCCGTGGGATCTGGATCTTGGTGGCAGTCTTCAGTTCCAGTTCCTGCAGCTTCTCTCCATTCTTGCCAATGACAAAGCGGTGGTGTTCTTTGGGTATGGCCACGGTGGCAGAGGCCTATGACACACATGAAAGCCTCTCAGCACTAGTACAACATGATTTCACAATACCTCTGTGTATTCCTGTACAGCAACACCATGCATTATGACATCTCTAGGGGAAAAAGTCTAATTACAAGGGAAAAAATTACAGAGACAGAGTGAATCTAGCAAACTAATAATGATTATCTTTAAAAGCCCCTGCAAGATCACCTCATTTTTGTTTTCACAAGGGCAGATTAGAAGATAAGTGGGTACTTTATCAGTCAAGACTGCCCACTCTGCAAAATACAACTCAAGGAGCATTACCGAGCAGGTGACTGATTAACTCTGTGCTTGCCTGAGTCTGCAGTCGGGAGACAATCTCCTTGCGGGCCTTCATGACTGCATCCAGCTTGCCAGATACCATGATGGAGAGGCCCTGATCCTTGGCCATGGAGAGTTCAAGATGGGCCCCAGTTCGATGCATAATGTCAACACAGATCTTGGCCTGGTCTCCTTCCCCGAACTGGTTGATGTCCTTGTACTTGCGCTCTTCCAGAGGCACGTGGAAAACCTGATTTCCACAGTATGAAAGTCACTCAATGTGCAACCATACACATACAAGCCACAAAGATCACTTGAAATATTCAGACCTGGGTGATGACGGATGACTTCAGAGGCTTGATCTTGGTCCACGCATTGGTCGAATCCTGCGTCCCCTCAGGCGATGATGCTTTCTCAGGCAGAGGGGGGAAGGCATCCTTGTAGGTTGGCAGCACCTCCTCATCACCACCTGAGCCGCTAGGCCCGGCTGAGGCAGCTAATGTAAAGAAGGGCGGAGTCAGTAAGGGACGCATCTTTATGCAGTCTTTTCAGACCTTTTTGCCAAAGAGAATATGAAATGTGAATTTCCTGTCAGACACTGCGTGCAACAATAACCTTTGAAGCGCAGTCAGAGCCCTCCAAAGCCAGTACTTACCGCCAGCCTGCTCAGGCAAGAGACCGCTACGGTGCTCATTGAAGCTTTCCTGCGTAAGTACGGCGACGGAGCTCATGGTCGAAATCCCACTTTTACACGGAGTTTGAGTGTGCCACTTTAAAAAAAATAATAAAAAAAGTATTATGATAATAACAATTTGATGGGGCAAGGACAGATTCCACCCAATATAGATCATGAAATCAGAAAAAAAAAATCCAAATTCAGTTTGTGCTCATCTTTTGCATGCTGTGGTTGTGATATTTTACTCGTTATATGAAAACTAGCCTTTTAGCCAAACATGCCACTTTCACAGAAACACATCTCCGAAAATTATATTAGTGTGCATTGCCCCAGTTAATAAATGTAATAGTGTACTTGTACAGTGTTTCAATTTCATTGTCTTAATCCAACTTATAAAGGCTTCATGGACAATTCCACCATCATTGAAACGCAACCTTTTATAAGGGGCAGGTTTGCTGAACCAAAATGTGAAATTGGCAATTGAATTGGACAAAAAGTAATAAATGAATAGTCAAACCTATAATAGTCAAAACAAAATTGTATACATGTTGGTTGCAGAGAACAAAGAACAACGTATACTTTTTTTTCTTCTTTTTTTTTTGGGAGGGGGGGTGATTGTTTGTGCATTCACTCATGCCAAAGAAAAACAAGATAATAGAACATGAAAGATAAATGAACTGAAAGGTTAAGAGAATTCCCCTGGCCATTTTAGTTGACAACTGCAATGGATGAAGAAAGGCGCACAGGAGGAAAGAATATCCTGTCCAAAACTGCAATTAATTTCCACTAGAAAGTACAGTGACCACAAAGCGGTTGGCAACATGACAAGGGCTGCAGTCCACCACCAAAACCTTTATAGCTTAGATTTACTGGCATCACACTAGATTTCAGAGCTTCAAGTCCACCTGAAACACCTTTATTAAATTTGGCCTAAACAGTGTCGGTTACATCAAATTATATCAGAAGTAATTACTAAAGCTCTTTTTCCTTATAAACTGAAGCAAAGTTGATCAGTGTGGTTCATCCTGTCTGCATTAGGACTTAATTTGGGATGCCTCTAGTGCTTTGTGTGGATAGAGTGGAAGAAAAACCCAGGCCGTTTGTGTAAACCTGCGTCTCAAACATGCCAAATTAAGATGAGTGCATTTGGGTTACAATACTTCCTTAAATTTGAACACATTTAAATTAATCTTCAAATTGGCCATCTACTAGACCAATGAAGGGCATTAAAGAAATCCTCTAAGGGCGAGATCACACTAGTCAAATTAGTCGTGCAGAACATGTTCAAATATGTCACCAGGCAACTACTTCATTTTTTGAATTTTCCATGAAGGAGTAAGCAGCTTCTGCTGTTGCTTTCCTTGATTTTCCAGCTCTACACAGGTGTGTTTAAGCAGCAACACATGGGAGTTCCACCATTTGCCGATTTGTTTTCACGTCACACACATTTACCGTTTAGGATCTGTTGGCAAAATCTGTAGCTGTCCCAGCCCCACAAGATACACAAAGGCATAAAAGTCCAAGAACTCCCCTTTTCACACAGTTTGGAGAACAAAATGTTCCCCATGAGTAGTGCTCAGCTACTTTACATGAACAAGACCAGATGGGTCTTGCTCATAAAAATAAAGCCATGTTAAAATACTTTTTGGGGGCGTGTCAGTTTTATGGCACTCGTTAGCAGCATATGCCAACATAATGCTCCTCGATGTTAGTTCTGGCTCAGACAAGAATCGCTGTGTACCATGCCTCCTTTCACAGGATTTACAGAGCAGACCTTGCCCCTTACTCTGGCCCCTTACTCTGGCCTCTTCCTCCACGGGCCTCCAGACATCTCCAAGCCCAGCCGAGAACACTGCACACAATTTTGTAGCCCTTTAAGCCAGATCAAAAAAAGCTTTTGACAGAACCTGGACACAAAAGAGCGTCCACCCCAGGCCAATTTATTTTCCGAGTGGCATCTGTTTACTGTTGGATTCCAGGCCATAAGTGGACAATGAAACAAAACCTGGTGGAATGGGTGAATATTTCTGAAACCAAAGTATTTTATTTATTTATTTATTTTATTTTTTTAAACAGTGGGCTAGAACAGGAAGCATGGGTACGTGGAAAACAAAGCATCAGAACTTACCAGCTAAATGGTCAGTTACCAGATAATCCGTCCTGTGAAGCTGCCCGTTTGCGTCAGCCTGCCAGCTTTTGCCTGAAAATTGAAAACAAGCCTTTAAGCACATCATTAAGAAAGATGAGCCTGACAGTTCACTCACTGGGTTAGCTCAACTACAAAGGGATTCAGCTACATGGTTTTGTCAAAAGGCAGATTGCAGCTTCCTGCAAATTGTCGCCATCATGTTACATCAAACAACTAGAGGAATCTCAATGAACTTGGTCATTTCATACCAAAATGCCCATTTGCACCCTTTTATCATGGGTTTATTACAACTACGGACAGTCTGTCACAAATGACTGTTTGAACACCTTCATTACTGAACAGATAACTAATTCAATAACACTGGTCTGGGATTCTGTTGCATTTCATACATTACATTTTACATTACAGGCATTTAGCAGACACTCTTATCCAGAGCGACTTACACAACTTCTTATTACATTTATCCATTCATACAGCTGGATATATACTGAAGCAATTCAGGTTAAGTACCATGCTCAACAAGACAGTGTCCTACCTGGGAATCGAACCAGCAACCTTTCAGTTACAAGTCCAGCTCCTTAACCATTATACTACACTGCCACCCATGCCACCCATACAGGGTATTCAACCAAGTGAACAACGTCAATGTCTAACTGCAGTGCTTTTGTTCTAGTTACTTCGTCCTTTACTTCCTTGTGTAGATGATTGAACCGTATCCTCTACTGCAAGAAGTACATCGGTACGTACCCCACGTGCCCCTTGAATCACAGAATGCCATGGGTATTCCTATAAAGGCATTTTGCTCTGAGCTGTCTACTCCAGCCCTCCTTATTTCGGGTGAGTCCCAGTGAAGTGGTCCGGGTAAGTCATATTCTAGTTTGCTGGTCCTGGTTGTTGAGCATGCAAGTAGTCCTCTTTTATATAGCCGGTCTGTAGCGCGTTTGGGATTACCATTCCTATATTGCATGCCTGAAAAGTGCTTGAAGATTTGACATGTGAGAACCTTAGTAAAATAGATCCGTTCATCTCCCTTTTCCATATTACAGTGAATAATCAAGTCACAACAACCCAGGCATCAGGACAGGTGATGCTGGCTTTACATACTAAAGGAAATTGAATTAAATTAGGGCACTATGGGTAGCAGTGAAGCTCAATTTTCCTCGTTATTCTGAAATTAATTCTAAAGGTTACATAGTCAGAGCATCCGACATGGGCAACAGATGGTAACAATTAGTCTTTACTTAGAAGAACATTACAACTTGCTTTGGGATCTGCAATTCACAACTGCAATTGCAAGAGAGCCCAGATATTCACAGAGGCAGTGTTCCTGTCAGAACAAGCAGCTGACCTCTTCTATGTCAGCACACAGTGCAGACCACACAGTGCAGACCACAGTGTTGAACATTTGAGCCATCCAAGTGGCCTGCATTAGGTAATCCGCACTACCATGGATATTTGATTACCCATTGGTTCTACAGTTGTCGAAGTGACATGCATTTGAAGGACAGGAGCACCAGACAGGTATTAAGAGGTATCGACTTTCAGTAAGCTCCAAGGTAGAGCTGGAGCAAACGGTGTCAAATTGGCCACGAAGTCTACAGGAACACACACACTGCTGGGATCTTAACGCCAATAAATGGCTACATTGGTACGTTAAGAATGGTAAACATTGACCTTTGATATAAAACGGCCTGCGTATTTAGGCCTACATGGTAGTAATGATTATGTTTAGACCGTTGCCCTGTCTGGGAAAGAACACATTTGGTACATTAAATGACGAAGCTAAACAAATGTTAATTGAATTAGACTAACGTAACTTCGTTGCTTTCCATACCGATAACCAACATTGTTCATACGGCAGATGTACACGCCCTTTCCGTTCCCACCAGCAGCATGATCGCATAAAGCCCAAACCTGGCAAATGTAAAGCGAACTATTGTGAAAGGAATATGTAGGCCTGACATTTTACAGGTATGGTAGGGGCGTCCCATTATAACTCATGGTGTGGTAAAGTAACGAGAAAAATCCTTACTAGTAACTGAAAATTTGTGTGTAGGTCATGTTAGTCCTACTTGCCCAACTAGATTTGAGATTAATTTAATCGTTTATGAACACACAAAAGCAAGTAAAATAAACATCATTGTGTGTTTGCTAGTAGCTAAGAAGACATGGTTTCGCATAATAAACGGAAAACAATTATAATAGGTTCGGTAACGTTAGTTAGCTAGTGAATAAGCTTGTTATGCCCGGAAAGGAGATACGGTTCACTAAGCTTAGCTAGCTAACATTACTGACAAAGCAAAAGCGTCGTCCCTTCTGAATAAAACCGGAACCTATTCCGGCGTAGATAGCAAGCTACCGTTACACCATCACAAATACGAGGCTGAGCTAGCTACCAAGTAACATGTGGAACTGATCAAACTATGATCGATGTCAAGACGACCTGACTCGTAGTTTAGTATTAACATTTGTTGACTAATGTTAGGCAACTGTTACAGCACAAGCGACGTCTAATGTTACGCCTTGGATCCAATCCCTATAGAAAATTATAGGCAAAGTTTTAGCCAATTAGCGAGGTAGTCATCAGAATCTTTGGATTGCCAACAGAGTAACGTTAGCTTGCTAACGGATACGAACAACAAACAAGCCATTTGTTAGCTAGCGAACAATGAAAAAAGTCCATATGCAATTTGTTGTACGATCTGGCAAGCTAATGGGAGCTAGTTAACCATAAAAACAGCAATAAATAAAACGTCAAAATATTCCTCCTCCTAGTTATGAAGTGAGAAAAAACCGCCACGCGAAACACGGTTAATGAAACAGAACTTTAATAAACTTGAATAAACTTTGACTTGCGCGTGCGCGGGTGTGACACGTAGCGAGCTAGCTAGCTAGCGATCTGCTGAGACGAGACTCCATTTGGAAACTTGAATAAAATCAAATGAATAAAAACCGCAGAGAGATCAGGAAATACCTTCCGAAAACATGGAAGAAATACGGCTCGTGTCGTTAACTAGACAAATATTTGTTGGCGTTTTCTGAATTATATCGTTACTCCGCTCCTCTAGTACAGTCCACGTAAGCAGTATAGGGTAGAAGGCTAAACAATCTGGAGAAATTGACATGGAGTCGAGCCTGTGCACATTTTTCACGGTGAAGATCTTTCTCTAACAAAAGCCATTCGCAGCCAGCAACACTGTGCCTATCTACAGATATTACGACACAGAGGCTGCATCCTCGTCACAATAGCTAGAGTCGGGATTCGTGTAACAGATTTGGGTATAATTTGTTACTTACTTGTGTTAGTGTTCCTGTCTGCCCGATATGGTGCAGAAGCCTGTAATGACACTCCAGCAGTGAACGAGCGGCCTACAAGCCTGTCATATTTATACTAGAGCTAAGCTTCCAATGGCTTACAGCCACGTCAGAACCTACTACTCTTACGAACCACATATTTTTAAAGAAAAAACGGGAATGGCTTAGAACACTTTAGTGATGGAAGATAACTAGCCTGTACATGGGATAATATTTTTATTTCGAATGTTTTTACATTTGCGACCAGTGTCAGGAGCCAGGTATTGACACTGACGAAATGTGTCAAATAGAACTTGTTATATATAAATAAATAATATATCTAGCATTCAGAAATCAGAATTTCACATTCTAAGCTCGTGTTCCAATTGAAAATAGGTAGGCTACATAAATAACTGTCAGTGACTGGTGATGAAATGTCACTTTAACCTGAATCATTGACCGAGAGAAGCATGGAATTAGTGGTATAAAATAGTGTAAGATCATTGTTAAATGGCATAATAATTTCGAGTCACCTATAGGTTATCCATTACAAAATTCCGTACGTCCTTTAACTACTAGCTTCCTGAAACTGCCAAAAAGATGCCGTGTGCGGATGCACAAGCTAGCAGGGTTTCTAATGTTTGTATAGCATACTTTCAAGGCAATATGTCACGTCTTCATTTTCTATTGCAAATACAAAAATAATAATAAAAAAAGGATAAACTCAGCTATAAAATGTCGAACCTGTTTGGAATTACATTTGAACATACAAATATTAGCTAAAGCTGAAAAGTCAGTGAGTGGCTTCTTCTGTACTTTTATATTGTGTGGCGCTGGAGGTCCTGTGCCGATTAAATTATCTTTAATTGGTGTGGATGCGCCTCTTTCCAGCGCCTATTGCATTGCAGATCTTACTACATTGGCTATCTTAGGTCAGAATTTGCTTACCACGTTGATGAAAAAGTCATCTGTGATTTTAAATCACGAAAAGGAACTGAAGTTTGCACACTCACCACTAGGAGGACGTATTCAGCCTATAGGATAATGGAGCGAGGTAGGCTATGTTGTTCGCACACTTCGCGTTATTGAATGGAATAGTTGTTCAGCACAGCAAACATCACCAATGGTATAGCCTACATTTGCCGGTTATGCAAAGGGATATGCATTTGTTTTTAATATCAACTGATCTTACCTAGTGTTTTGGATATCCGGGTTAAATGCTAATAATTTAACCATACGCGGATAAAAATACACGCTATTAGTCAATGTAGTCATTAAGACTAGGCTATTTGAATTCAACGGGGACTCACTTTTCAGCTCCGACGAAAGCCGCTTTGATCCGGACTGGGAGATAGTCAGCGCCGTGGGGTGTAGTATTAATGTTTTCGGGGCGCTGCCAGATAGTCTGCACGAGACTCTCTTTGCCAAGACACCCATCTAACATTAGGTAGCTAATTGGCTATGTCTCTGTGGACTTTTGAAACTTCCGGTACTTTAATCAATTCCAACCTATAGGCTACTGCAATGTGTTGTGCTAGGTATTTATAGGGACCTTTTTTCTAAGGTAAGTAAAGGCTACATAGATGTGGAATAATAAGGAAGCCTACTTGACCATTTTGAAACTTCCGACCAGTCGCCAGCAGTTACCTTGCTGACTTTATATGTAATTGTTGCGAACCACTTTTGAATAACTTTCTCAGCAAGCTTTTATCTAGCCAACTAGTAGGCGAGGCCCAATGATAATAATGTTAGTTTGGTAGATGCTTGGTATGTCGACCTAGCTTTACTTGTGCGCCGTGTTCGGTAAGTAGCCTTTCTTGTGTTATTTGAGCTTTGAAATTTTGTACCATAGCCGACTAGCTAGTGGTTTTTTCTCTTCACATACGAGTTGGATAAATTATCTGAGTGAGTGGAGGAAATTGCTAACCTATACACTTGTTGTGTGGCTCACTATCCCCATTGATATTATGAAAATTAAATATGTAATCAACTGATAGTTTGTTTATTTGTTTGGTAGACGCGCTTTCCCATGCGATTAATGCATGCCACATGAGATGTACGAACAAGGGACTTTAGAGAAGACAAGAGAATTAGTAATCCAGTGAATTAGTAATCCAGTGAAAACGAAATTAAAACATTTCCAATTAATATAGGCTACTTTTAATAATGCTTTACCGTGAACATAATACAAAATAAAGGCTATACAAGAACTTTCCTACGCACTAATGGGCTACTCTACCGTGTTCCAAAGAACTGCTAAAGCGCTGCAGGAGCAACCTTGCATCACAAGAAACACTGCTAATACTATGCTGGTTTGAATTAGTGGCGTGGGTTGGTGCTTAAGTTGTGCACAGGTGCAATTTCATTATCCATTGGTTCTATTCTGCTGGTAACAATGTCACGTACAACGGGGAACAAGTAACGTAATTCACCAGAACTCTTGTCTGCTTATGACTCCACCTGGCTAAGTATCCATGTGAGCCCTTAGCGAAGTACGGTAGTGTGGGGCACGGGAGTATGCGATTTGGGACACAGCCAATAACTAATCATTAGACATGTCACGTGATGGTATATTGTGCCCACAACTCCGGGAGAAAGTTCACAATCATCGACTGTCATTGTCATGGTGTGTTTTTACTTGTTCATTTGAGGTTTGAGTGGTAGGAACCCTATAAACACAGCCATTGGCAATGATATGTACGACTGCATAGGCCAGCCTTGAAGAACATGCAAGAATGTATCCACACAGCATGCACAGGGAAATCGATTGAGTACGCAAAAAAATGAATGGACAGCCATTCGTAATAACAAATATTAATTATTTTATGTTGTGCCTGAATGAGACTTGATGCTTTTCTATTGAGGTTAAGGATAAAAATAAATACTCACCTCCACCCAAGAGGTACTAATGATCAGGGTATCTGGGTCAACTAGCCCCCAATTCACATTTTCCCAAACTTTTCTACCCCTTTTCTCTCTGTTAATATTCAGGTTTATCCTTGAAAATACTCACCATGTGTACTTGCTCAATGCTGTTTAGGAAATTACTTCCTGTATTCCTCTTGCCTATTAAAGGCTAATTTATGTATTAAATAGTTAGAGATGCAGCTACATATAAGCCTCCCATTCAGTTTTATTATTGTTGCTGTTTGTCAATATTTCATACATTCTGTTTTTTGGCTAGGTTGCTGCCTGGACCTAATGGATACTGTGTGTCTGTATTTGTTACTTATACATTTGTAATCTTTTTCTGCCAGGTTGTAACTCAAAATGTCGCAGTCAGACAAACTAAAGGTAGGGCTCATGTGTCTGTCACTGGAGTCAATGTGAAGACTTGAAAGTTGTTACAATACATGGACACGCATGCTTCATTCCAAGAAGCCCATTTAATTTTGGTTTTAAATAAAGCAATCTCAGATTATGAATAACAATCTCAAAGAAGAGGAAGGATTATGAAAGCATTGCATAGAAAAGGAAGGAATGCACTGAATACATTTTTTTTTTTAAATAAATAAAATTTAAAAATATAGCTGGTTTTAACATTTCTCTATTTTACGCTCTTCAATATTCGGTCTTTTCCTGCTATTGCTGTGTGTAAGATCTCAATGTTCTGCAACAAAGTTGACCTTGACTTTCTGGAAATCTGAGAAATTGACTTTGACAAGAACGATGAGATTAAAGGATTTTGAATTTGGAAGTTAAATAAGATAAATCTATTTAAACAATAGTTTTTCCCCCCATGTTCCTTCAGTTGTGAAGATTCAGCTGTCTGAAATCCATCTAGTAGGAAATTCACACAAGGCCTGAACTAACCATATACTGCTGCTCTTCTGGAGTTTAGATGTTGTGCTTGGTCTTTTATTGCAATTCCCCCTGAAACCTGTTGGGTCAATTTCAGTGTGCTTGGCTGGAATGAAAGCTTCAGGTTTAAAGCTTTAGACCACATGACTGCAATACAACTGGAACCGCCTTCTTTATTTACAGCTTTGGTAGTTGTTTCAGTTGTAATGCAGTTCTGTGGTCTAGAGGTTTAAACTCCACCCAATCACACTGTGATTGACCCATTAGGTTTATTGTTGGATAACTGGGCTAATGGTACAGAGCTCTCTACACAGCAGAGCCGCTTCACCAACCCAGAGAGTCCTGGATATGTCGGCTTTGCCAACCTTCCAAACCAGGTCCATCGCAAGTCTGTCAAAAAAGGCTTTGAGCTCACCCTCATGGTTGTGGGTATGTATTCGTTCTTCATCCAGGTATATATCTGTGGTAGTCCCGGAATTCATATCATGCTTTTTATTTTTTATTTTTTATTTTATTTATTTTATTTTTTTTAAGGTTGAAATCATTTGTATGAACTTGTACAGATATGACCCAGCACAGGAGTGCTGCATAGAAAGAAAATTGTGTAGATGCAGAGTAATTTTCTGCATATCCCACAGAAATTCAGTGGAGTGTGTAAACAGTGTAAGCTCATCAGAAAACCAGGTTTTATGTGTTTAGGACCAAAGTATGTACCGATGGTGGCCAAAATGGTGGAAACGCCAATATGAAGTCACATAATGGGGTATCGGGCCACCATGTACCACCAGAACAGCTTGTATCTGCCATGGTATAGAATCTACCAGTGTCTGTAATTTGGCAGGAGGGGGTACAACACCATTCTTCCATGAGAAAGTCAATGCCTTGTTGATGGAGGTGGAAAATGCGGTCTCAGATGTTCCAGAATCTTCTATGAATGGTTGAGAAGGTTCTGATCTGGTGACTGACCCTGGATTTGTAGCAAGAGTGGCAGTCCTGCGTCAGTCTGGCCAGAAGTCAATCAATTCCAATGGAGAGGGCGACGAGGCACGATTCTGTTGGTGTCACTGGCAGTGGTACGAGTTGCCAGTACCGCACTGTTCGCTCAAGTAAAAAATATTGTAAAGGCCCACTTGCATATTTTTCATATCATCCTGGAGCTTTTCAAATGGGTTCCAAACTGGTTCAAGTCAAAATTGCAATTTTGGTCAAAGTATGCATATTTTAGGGTTTAAACGTAATGTTTCCGAGTTCGTAAAACTATTTCCCACGTGACATGACGTATGTTTTTGCATAATTTGTCGGAGGCGCAATCCAAATATGTACAGTCGAAACCCCTACGTCACTGCCCTTTGCTAATGTTTTATGGGCGTTTCAGATGCTAAAACCAGGAAGAGAATGCCAATGCAAGTGGGCCTTCAACTTCTGCACAAATTGCCATGACCAGCCAGTGTGCAAACCAATCATATGAGGGTCATCTCATTAGAACACGTCACTTCTATTAGCTTTTCAAAATGGCTTTGGCTATTAAATCTTTCCAAAATAATTTGCTTAAGTTCCAGGTTGCATAGCTAGCCAAATACAAGCTGAAAACCTTTTTACCCAGCTTGCTAACTATACTGTAGCTACAGAAAGCAAATTAAATATGAAGCAAATCTCCTCCGAACCTGACTGACACCAGAAAGGAACTCCCACCTTATGGACTTCAACGCTGTCATTTTCAGTACCAGTGGCGCATACCTGCGACACTACACAGCAAAATGCTTTTGGTGTAAATCCAGCATGAGAAGGACATGGCACATGAGTAAAGTATGCAACTTTTCCCCAATGATCACATTTGTTTTCAAAACATTTCAAAGTCATAACATCCCTTGGCCCTGCCCACATAGTCACACTCCCCACCCCACTGTTTCCACAGACCTTGTTGTGAATGTGCAAGTTTTCTAGATATGATTACAGACTGGTATAGCTAACAGTACAGTAAAAACATCAGCTAAAAATCCAGGTAAAACAACAGAATATTTTCTGTTGTTGCATAACACTGAGTTTGTGTAGTGTTAGTCTGAATCAGGCATTATCTGGCTACAGCTGGTGTGCATGGTTACTTATAGCAGAGTAGCCGTTTCTTACTAACGCGATTTATACGATATGTAACGTTTGCAAACATTTTCTTCCAAGTACTAGCCACAGAATAAAATAATGTTATCAATAATGGCAACCTAGCTACTATTCATTATAGGTAATTACAGTTGGCTGGCAAGCAGAAAGTCCAGGTAAATTTGTGTTGAAACGTTTGACCTACCTGTCTAGTAGAATATGGGAGCTCCACGTCTGTCTTTAAAACAATTCGCTCCCGAACATCTTGCCACCTTCTAAAACAAGCACCTATGTTTACTCCAGTTTTCAAGTGAGCTTTATCAAATTGCCTTTTCTTTTTTTTTTTGTGAAATGGCGCTGGTGTCACAGGTCCCTGTGAAATTTCTAGCTAGTGAACTGACAAGGTTGATCTTGTTGATTGTTTTCATGAATGTGAACCGGCCTCTTTGATTGGTCATAAGCCACTTTGTTTTGAAAACAACATTCAGGCCTAATCGCTAGTTTTAGAATTCTGAATTTGAGGGTATAAACGCAGTGTATGGTGCTGGATTTCTCTCTGAAGTACTTTCTATGATTGCGACCAACTAAGCATGACTGTTTCCCCATATGTTTTTTTATTTTTATTTTTATTTATTTTTTATTAAAGTTGCGTACTCGAGCTTTAAGTGTGCACCGCACATGCATTTGTCTGTCTGTTGAGTGCGAGATGAAGGATGCTTCATCTGGCAATATTGCATTTCTACACTGCTTGGTAGTCCATTGCCGGTGGCCTTTGCACCACTCTACTTGCAAATGTGCAATGAGTGCTCACTGTTTGCACTGCAACCTGACTGGTATCCTGCTTTATAGAGTTGTCAACAGTTCCTGAAAGGGCCTGCCCAGGCACTAGACTGAAATTAGCAGTCTGTTAATTTGGTGCCTAAACCTTACAAGCGGAACACGTTTTACAAATGCCCTATGGTTCACACAAATTAACACTGTTTTGGTATAAATGGTATAAAGGTGAACATGTCACATTTCTTAAAATTTTAAAGCAAGATTACTTGAAACTGAAAAAGGCCCTGTGCAAAACTTTGGGAACCCTTTTGGATTATTCTTTTTCTTTTAAAAAAGATGATTACAAAGACCCTGGCCCAGGTGATCTACTCAATAGGGCTTCAATGAGTCAAGTTAATATAATTCCAGGGCTGAACTATTTATTCTGAAGTAACTCCACGTGGCCTCAACCAAAGCAGGTATGTTTGGAGAAAAAAGGGTGAAGCATTTGTAGAGAACACCTTGCCAACTGTTAAGCATGGAGGTGGATCCATTATGCTTTGGGGTTGTTTGGCAGCTGTGGGCACATGCAATATTGTCCAGGTGAAATGAAGAATGTATTCCACCAAATATCAAGAAATTCTAGAGGCTAATGTTTGAAGGTCAGTCCAGACATTGAAGTTGAAGAGAGGTTGGTTATTCCAGCAAGACAATGATCCGAAGCATACCTCAAAATCAACCAAGTACCTCCAGGAAAGACGGATAAATATTTTGGAATGGCCACCACAGTCCACAGACTTGAATATTATTGAAAATCTGTGGAGAGATGTCAAACATGCCATGCGTGCAAGGAGGCCGAAGAATATTTCCGAGCTTGAGGTGTTCTGCCAGGAAGAATGGGTAAAAATTCCAAAGGCAAGAATTTAAAGGCTCTTAGTTGGCTTCAGGAAGTGTTTGTAAGCTGTTATAGTTGCCCAAGGTGGAGTTAAAGTAAACTGACAGGGTTCCCAACCTTTTGCACAGGGCCTTTCCTTTTTTTTTTATTTTGAAACAAAATGAATTTATATTTTTTGCTTTAAAATTTGAAGAAATGTGCAATGTTTAACTTTGTAGCATGTATAGGTCAGATTAGTTTCTGTTCACTTAGATATTTTTTGTAAAGCATTTTGACCAGGGGTGCCCATATTTTTGCACCCCACTGTAAGCTATGAAATAATATTAATGACATTCAACCATCTAGATGGCTCGCCTATAAGCTACACAAAGCATCTGTATTGAGGATATGTATTCACCAATATACATAGATTGCCCCATACCATAATATTGTGTCTTGGCAGATAGACATTTTTTTTTTTCTTAGGGAGCCTAAAGAGTCTTTTAAATGGACCCATAGCACCACTTGCTGTTGTGGAGCATGGAGGCCATGGGCAAATACATTTCTGAGAAAATCTCACAGAACGTGTGTTAAAATTGTGTCAAAAGGCATGTGATTCTCAAATGAAAGAACATCTTTGTGCGATTGTAAAACATATTGAAGCTTGATGTATTAGAAAACTTTTGTATTTTCAAAACGGTTTGTTTGATCATGTTTTGCATTTGCAAAACAGTGTTTTTGTAGGGAATT
This sequence comes from Ilyophis sp. 1 JC-2022, assembly GCA_022702515.1. NCBI lineage: Eukaryota > Metazoa > Chordata > Actinopteri > Anguilliformes > Synaphobranchidae > Ilyophis > Ilyophis sp. 1 JC-2022. The sequence continues at coordinate 54,200,801 of CM040403.1, read as the reverse complement.
TGTAAAATGCTCTAATGTGCCAAAAGGACTCTCAAATGGAAGACTTTGTACTTGTAAAACATGCTGTATGTGTTTGTGAAGCATGTTGTATTGGAACTGGTCTGTATTTGAAAGGCAAATTTTGTATTTGCAAAATTGAGCTGTAAATTACACGGGAATAGTATTGAACACATGGTTGGCTAAATGGCTATAAGTCATCAAGTGTCTGAGGTCTCAAATGAGCCCCCAACCACATGCGTTCCATACTATTCTCGTGTAATTTAAAGCTTAATCTTGTCTCACCCCCCAAATCCCATAGATTAATTCAAATGCAGAGATGTTATAGTATCGCTTGTAACAGTACCTGAAAATAAGATATCAAGAGTCTTTTGATGTTGTTGGGTCACAGACATCAGGAAGTCATGGCATGCAAAGGATATGTATGAAACCAAATATTAAGTATGATGACTATTTACATTTATGTTGATTACTTTTGGTGCTGGGGGGAGAGAGAGAGAGAGAGACTGTAAAAATGGCTACAATTGCTAAAGTAGAAATGAAATAAATGATAGTTTCTAACAATGTCTTGACTGTATTTTTTGATCAATTTAATGCTCCCTTGATAAAAGTAGATTTTTTTTTCAAAAACATAAAAATAAAATGTCTCTGTGATGGTAGTGTATATTTAAAAAAATTTCAACTCCATTTCATTAGTCCAGTTAAATGCAATGCTCTACTCATACTAATTCAATTAAAACGGTTTCCTTGTTCATATTAGTCAGTTCCATTTCATATTAAACTTTAAATCATGGTTAATATCAGCTCAATTGAATGCAATGCCTTTAATGTAGAATAGTTAAAGCTAGAGTATGCAACCTTTTTTTATTTTATTTTATTTTTTTTTAAATAAATATTGGGGAACGGTCATGCTTAGTTGGTAGCAATCGTAGAAATAACTGTTCTGAGAGAAATCCAGCATCATACAATGTGTTTCATAAAAATAAAAGGGAATTGCATAAAGCTCGCTTGAAAACTGGAGTAAACATAGGTGGTGAGATTTTCAGGAACAAATTGGTTTAAAGAGACTGGACAGGTAGGTCAAAAGTTTCAACATGAATGATGATTTAATTTGAGGGTATTTTCATCAATATTGGAGGAACTGTTTAGAAATTATAGAACCTTTTGTACATAGTCCCCCATTTTAAGGTACTACAAGTATTTGGTGAATTGGCTTCACAGATGTGTTTTGTTAGGCAGGTGTATTCATTTGTGTCATTGGTGAACGCAGAAGAGAGCTGTTGATGTTTAGTCTTGATTCTAGACTTTGCATTTGCGTTTGAAGATTGTTGTTGTGTGACAGCATGAGGAAGACAGCAGTGTCGATGCAAATTAAGCTGGCTGTCATAAGGCTCAGAAATGAAAATGAATGAGGAACATTGCAAAAACCCTGGGCATGCCTAAGTCAACAGTTTGGTTTATCATTAACATGAAGAAAAAAGAAAAAAAATGGTGAACTCAATTATGCCAAAAGACCCGGTAGACCAAGCATGACAACTGTAGTGGATGACTGGAGAATACTCTATGGTGAATAAAACCCCCCTGGCAACAGCCAAACCCATCACACAAACCCTCCTGGATGCAGGTGTAGATGTGTCAAAGTCTACCATACGTAGAAGAGTACATCAGCAGGACTACAGAGGGTACACTACAAAATGCAAAGCACTGATAAGCCTGAGGAACAGAAAGGCGAGATTACAGTTTGCTAAGAAGCACCTAAAAGAGCCCCAAGAGTTCTGGAACAAAGTCTTGTGGACAGATGAGACAAAGATAATGTACTAGAGTGATGGAAAGAGGAAAGATGAAGAAGGAAGAAAAGAAAATGCCCATGATCCAAAGCATACCACCTCATCCATGAAGCAGGGTGTTATGGCTTGGGCCTGTATAGCTACCAGTGGAATGGGCTCACTTGTCTTCATTGATGATATGACTGCAGACAGAAGTAGAACAATGAATTCTTAAGTCTACAGAAATATTTTATCTCCAATAAAACCAAATGCCTCAACTCAATGGAGAGTACTTCATCATGCAACAAGACAATGACCCGAAACATACTGCTAGAGCCCTGGTATTCAAATCGAGGTCCGAGACCTGCTGGTTTTCCATCCTCCCTTTACGTGGGAGTCAGGTGTGAAGACAGTCTGGCCAATCACTAGCACTAATTGTTCAGTTAATCACCTGGGAGAAGGAAAACCAGGGCCAGACTTGTATTCGAGGTCCAGATTTGAATATCCATGTGCTAGAGCAGGGGTGGCCAATTCCAGGCCTCGCGGGCCGGTGTGTATGCAGGTTTTTGCTGCCGCCAGTTAACAATTATTTAATTAGCCCAATTGTTTACACAATCTGATATTTTAATCTACATATCCGCGATATGAAAAGCAGCTGATGAATGTTCTTGTGCCGGTATGCGTCAATGCGTGTATTGTAGCATTTTATCATTCTGTAATTTACAAGTGAATCGGTGATTGTGTGTATTACTAATTAGCTGATTGAACCGTGGTAACTGGTGGCAGTAAAAACCTGCATACACACCGGCCCGCGAGGCCTGGAATTGGCCACCCCTGTGCTAGAGCAATAAAGGGGTTTTTGACGGCCAAAAAGTGGAAAATCCTTGACTGGCTGAGTTGATCATTGGATTTCAATCCAATTGAACATGCGTTTTACATGCCGAAGAGAAGACTGAAGGCAAAAAGTCCCTGAAACAAGCAAGAACTGAAGATTGCTGTAGTACAGGCCTGACACCAGGGAAGATATCTAGCGTCTGGTGATGTCTATGCGTTGCAAACTTCAAGCAGTCATTGCATGCAAAGGGTATGTGACCAAATATTCAAAATGTTTACTTTATTCTACATTGTTAAACTGTCCAATATTTTTTGATGCCTGAAAATGGGGGGGGGGGGGGGAAACTATGTACTAAAGGTTCTATAATTTCTAAGTTCTCTATGCTCTAGATCAGGGGTGGGCAATTCCAGGCCTCGCGGGCCGGTGTGTATGCATGTTTTTACTGCCACCAGTTACCACGGCTCAATCAGCTATTAGTCATACACACAATCACCGATTCACTCGTAAATTACAGAACGATAAAACGCTACAATACACGCATACCGGCACAAGAACATTCATCAGCTGCTGTTCATATCGCGGATATGTAGATTAAAATATCAGATCATGTAAACGATTGGGCTAATTCAATAATTGTTAACTGGCGGCAGCAAAAACCTGCATACACACCGGCCCGCGAGGCCTGGAGTTGCCCACCCCTGCTCTAGATGGTTTAAGGAGATACATTTTGGAGCATATTCTCTTCAACCTTTCAAATACATTTCCTGAAAATATGGGGATGGTTATTTTCCCCTGTCCTGAGTAATGAGTCATTGAAGTATGTCAATTTCGGTACCATTATCTATTAAGGTAGTAGCTGTTTCTGACCACTAGATGCCGCTGTTTTGCCTGTCCACTCGAATATAACTGGTACTGATAAAAGGAGAACATACTAGAATGTATCAATCAACAGGTTAATTGGCTTCAGATAAGGTTCATTACTACTCAGTGAAAGGGAGGCTTTTCATCCTCAAGTGTAATTATAGGCAACCAGGCCTGCCCAGAATTGTTGTACACTACCCTAGGATGTTAATTGCTTTATTAAATTATGAATCACACCTGTGTGGAAACGCCTGCTTTCAGTATTACATTAATTAAGCAGATGTTCTTGTCCATAGCAACCCAGGAACAGAAGTACTTTCACCTGATTTTAATATGAGCAATCATGCCAGACCAACATCCTCAGACCAGCAAGTATAGATCCAATATCGGTAAAGAACTAGTGCAAGTTGTGTTGGTGTGCTAACCAAGTCAGAAAATATAAAACCTACAGATAACGTCCATAGCAAGCTATAAGAAAACAAAATGATTAAAAAATATATATATATATATATAATCTAAAAACAACCATATAATGAATTTGCACAAAAGGTAGGAGTGCTATGGGGAAGTAAGCAATCGTCTACAGTCCAACATAAACAAATCGCCACAAGCTCTGCTCGAATAAATTACTGAATTGCTTGCGATTTGTTCGTAAACATAGTGCGAAACATTTTATTCACAATATTTGTCTGTGACCCTGCTAGTAGAAAACTTTTTTTATTCAATTACATTTAAAAAAAGTTTTTTTTTAATTTGCTGCCCAACCCAGGGCTGCTGTGTGAACCATCCTGCCAATTCTGGAGCGCCGGGATACCCAGGGTTCTCCTCCAAAACATGTGCCATCCTACAGCTGCTATTGTAGACCTCCGCTAACCTTGCACAGAGCGGTGCTGGAGGAGGGACCTTTCATATGAGGCTTTGACATGCAGTTTTTACGAGCGCCCTTATCAGCTAGCGGGGGTCACCCAAGAGCGATGAAACCACGGACCCCTGTCCGACAGCCTTCTCATACCCTGGGAGACCCAGTCGCTAATTGCGCGTTGCCCTGTGGAGCTACCGGCCACAGTTGGCACTGGCACAGTCCGGGTTCAATCCGAAGCCATGAGGCTCATCCATGCCCCTCAGAATGGTGCCTTAATCGAATGAGCCATCCAGCAACTAGCTCACGTACACCTTAATGATATTGACCATGAATTGTCTGTGGAGAAAATGGGGATTTGGGAAGGAGGAAGGTGGGAATATCAGTGAAGTTAATTACATGTTGAAAGTATAGTGCTTGTGCATGTCATTTTCTTCCTCTTTTTCTCAGGGGAGTCTGGCTTGGGGAAGTCCACCCTAATCAACAGCCTGTTTCTCACAGACCTCTACCCTGAGCGCATAATCCCAGGAGCTGCAGGCAAGCACTCCTCTTCTTCAGCACTTAACCGTTAGACTTGGCTGTTAGTCTTTGCTGATGGTTCACCCAACTGTACTGCAATTACGGGCTGCTTCCTAATAAACACGTGACTATGGTGTGTCAGAAATGGAGACTTAATTTAAATGTTGTAATGCTTTATTTGGAGTGCTGATGTTGGCTGAACACAAAAAATGTAGTTGCTACAGCCTGTCTTATGATACTGCTGATCTGCCTTTGTGGCTAGTTTTAAAATGTAGCTGATGATAGACTTTGCAACTTGGCGAGTTGAGAGATGTCCTGAAGATTACAATACATACTGAACAAACAAAATACCACCAGCGAGCGGAGCATGCTGCTATACTTCAAGTCTAAGTCAGTTTGGATAGTTCTGTTTAAAGGGTAGCCATTGCCTCCTGTGATTTAATTTCAAACACTAATAACTGATTAGTTTCTCTCTCTTGTTCTGGTGGTTTCCCTATTACTTGTAATTGCATTCTAAATACATAGTTTATACAATGCAACATTGGGAAATCAGTGCTTTTTGGTGTGCAGATGATGTCACTATGCTATTGGGTCCGGTTCACCCCTCAGGGTACTTTCCTGCATGGTGGAAAAGTAACATAGCCCATGATGACATTGTCGGTACCTGCTGAGCAACTGTTATACTTCTCTTTATAATCTGATAGTCAGTCTGTTTTCAGTCACATGCATGCAAACAATAAGCCTGTTTTAAGAGCATAAATCAATACACCTGCCAAGTATGTTTGAGATTAACCAGCTATACACAAATAAATGTATATATATTACCTCAGTATCACAACCAACTGAGGATGGCTTTTTAAATGATGTAAAACTAATCTTTGAGATTGTTTTTTGCTCAGGCATGATCAACATTGAAACATGTTAATTTACAAACGAAGCCATCCTCTCCTAGTTAGTTGTATGCACAGAGGCTTGGATTCAAAGGTTATAGTCAATACAATGATGCTACAGCCTATTGTGAGTCGCCCTGCTGTCTAGAATCGATACCAGTGGGTGCACCTATGGGGAAATCATAGCATATAATGGGTATTTCTCAATGAATGAATTCCAGTTCATTTCATGAACTGAAATAAATGAAATATTATTGATCCCAGGCCTGACAAGAGTATGGATACTGGATATTTGCGCAGGAGTGGTTAACTAATAATGAGCCAACATTTGGGAATCTGCTCTTAGAGGAAAGTCTTTGTGACATTGTCCTTTTGGGTCCCACTGTTGTCCAACAGAGAAGATAGAGCGTACCGTTCAGATTGAGGCATCCACCGTGGAGATTGAGGAACGGGGGGTGAAGCTCCGGCTCACCGTGGTGGACACGCCCGGATATGGAGACGCCATCAACAGCCAAGACTGGTACGCCACAGCTCGCCGCCTTTACAGTAGCACGTTAGCATCAAGTAAAGAATTCAGCATTGACAGAGATGAGTTTGAAACGACATGTATAGAATAAATAAAAATGTATTGCGTGGATCACAGTTGCACAGCCTCACATTTGCAAATATACAAATGTGCTGCGTGCGTTTGGAAATGTACCACAGTTCAAAATGAATTCATTGTGTGAACTTCACACTTCTATAATGTTATTTTTTTCAGATTTCTCACATCATGTGTGTAACCTTAATGGAAATAAAATGGTACTCCTATAGAAGAGGCAAAAAGTTATAATGGTCCCAAAGGAGTGAATTAAAAGCTCGCGTTTGGAAGCAATAGTGGGTAGCCTTGCCTTATCTCTTGAATCATGAATACATTTATGTATGAATACGCCTCATGACTACATTTTAGTGTGGAAGATAGTTTGAAAGGTCTTCTGTAATGCATTGATGTTTAGAAGAAAACTATTGATTTTTAGGACAGAACAGTGTTGACACAGCTCACTAGTTTCTCAGCCTCAACACATTTAATTCGCTGCTGACCTCAAATGGTGTGAAGTATGAACGGAATCTTACCAATATGCAGTTGAATAGCTTATCAAACAAAACACTCTGAGCTCTTCTTGAGCTACAGGTTTGTAATGCATGCATGGGAGAAGGTTGTGGAGCAGTGTCATTCATTGTTAATTGAGCAAATGAGGGCAGAGCTTACGAATTACAGATGCTGCAAATCTTCCCTATCCGGCTACACTAAGGTGCCGTGGGCAATTTGGTGACGGGCCGCCCAATGCCTGTCCACAGACCCGTCACACAATGTGAGCTAATGTGTAGAATCCCGTTGTTCGCATCCATGTTCCGCTATGTCTCCCACTCTTTTTGTGTATACTCTTGCCCTGGTAAAGCCCTCTACAGACAGGAAACGTCTGGAATGCCAGAAAGATGAGGTTTCCCCAGCTCACAGGCCAGCATTCCAGAGGACCTTTTCCCAGTTAAAGTGGCAGTACATGATATTTAATGTTTATTTTCCCTCGTCAAATATTGGACTGTTTTGAGCTTGTGTCAGTGCCGTTTCAAACATGGGATGGTTTTTGTTTGAGAGACTGGTCAGGCTCATGTACGATGAGCCTGACCAGTATTTGAGCTGCATTCGTTGTATGAAAGGTGCTATATAAATAAAATACTTACTTACTTACGATATGTTTTTGTTTCATTATACCATCCTTTTTTTTATTTTTATTAAAAATTATTTTCAGCTTCAGTACCATCATCTCATACATCGATGAGCAGTTTGAGCGCTACCTGCACGACGAGAACGGCCTAAACCGCAGGCATATCGTGGACAACCGAGTGCACTGCTGCTTCTACTTCATCTCCTCTCTAGGGCACGGGTGAGAGGAGCGCTGATGCACCCTAGTGGCAGAACAAGATTTTTCTTTTAACCTATTTTGCAACTGTAAATTCTAATTGACTAGGAATTCAAATAGAATTTGCATAGAGAACTGCTACACATTTCCCCACCACTGAATGTTTAAACCTTTTATAAAATGAACTGAAGTTTATACATTTTTTATTATAACTGATTTTAAATGTATCGCAACCGATTTTAGAGAAGTGATCTTGGTATGAGTGATTTTGTGGAATGTGTGCCAAACAGCAGGGTTCAATTGTGTGCCAAACGTCAGGGTTAAATGGGTTCTTTCAGTGCTGTGCTTTGCCGCCGAACTGCTCTGACTCTGCCGTTTCAGTCTGAAGCCACTGGATGTTCAGTTCATGAAGGCCATTCACAACAAAGTCAACGTGGTGCCCGTCATCGCCAAGGCCGACGCCCTAAACCTGGAGGAGCGAGAGAGATTCAAGCGCAGGGTAAGATCGGCTCCTCGACTCCCCTATTGTAGATCAGCGTGACCGAGTTTTTCCCTTCCCCTGAAACTGGCGTTAGCCAAATTAAGCGTGTGCCAATTCTCCAATTGCTGTGTGTTAGTTGGACTCTGCGCAAACTGTTCATACAAAAGGTAGCTAGATCTTGCGGAAACATTTTTGCAGATACATTAGGTTTGCACAAATGCCCGTCTGATATTTTGAAGATTTGTTAAAATGGTGAGCGTTTTGAAGTGCATAATGAGAAAAAACAGTCCAAAGGCATTAGCCAAAGCTGCAGCAGATGGCCGTCTGACGGCCAGCTATGTTCCTTCTCGCAGGTCCTGGACGAGATCGAAGAACACGACATTGAGATCTACCACCTTCCCGAAGCCGAGTCTGACGAGGACGAGGACTTCAAGGAGCAGACGCATATTCTGAAGGTAAGCTTCGCGCCCCTTCGCCATTCTGGGGTGGAAGTACAACAGGCCAGCACCTCTCTCTCTCTCTCTCTCCAGGCCAGCATCCCCTTCGCAGTGGTTGGCTCCAACCAGAAGATCGAGGCCAAGGGGAAGAAGGTCCGCGGCCGCCTGTACCCCTGGGGAGTGGTGGAGGTGGAGAACACGGAGCACAATGACTTCCTCAAACTGCGCACAATGCTCATGTGAGTCTCACCCCAGCGTAACAGGCCTGTGGGAAGGTGGGCACTGAGGGGGTTCCAGAGACTCCAGAGGCAGAGGAGCTATTGCATGGCTAGCCATAGCATATTTCTATGATTTATTAATGTTAACTGTTTATACTTAATGTTAACTGTTTTCCACACAAAGATGATTTGGATATCAAAGGCAGATAAATGCACTTGTGTTATCTCACAATGTGTGTGGGGGGGTGAGCTGTGTGGCATTTGAGACATTTATACAAGGAAAATGCTGCTTTACTTGTAGTGGTTGTGAAAACAACTAAATGCTGCCCACTGGCCATATTTTATGTGCCATTTGGCTCTGCAGGGCCACTTTAATTAAGGAAATGAATTACCACATTCGCCTTTGTGAAAGTATTGACACTGAGAATGAGTCTAGTGCAGAACAACATTTAGGCTACAAAGTAGCACAGTAGAATCCGCTTTATTGATAACCCATTTGTCAGTGAATTTTATGCAGTTACTCAGCCGAGTCGATTAGACAGAGGAGCCCAGATGAGGAGATGTCATATGGCATATTAACAATAAGTACTTTATTTAAAATTGTGCTGTGCAGGTCAAGGCGTTCCTCTCAAAATTCAGTTCAGATCAAAGGTGTAGAAAGGCTTTTTTTTCTTTTTCTTTGGTAAGTGAGGGGCATAATTAGCATATCATTTACTTTGTACCATTGGGAAAGCTACAAAGACATGCTAGTTTTTAAAATACTCGATCTGTGAATTCTGCCTGTTTCAGTTTTCCGCAATTGTCAACAACTTTGCCGTGACTTTACCCAATAACACCCAGCCATATTCACAACTGCTGTCATTTTATGACACACTGCATGAACCTGCGATAAAAAATGTATTTCCTTGTCACTCACTCCCCTCATGTCATTTTCCTTTCAAATTCACTTGGGCCTATTTCAAAACTGGTCTGTACAGTGCATTTCTCAGAAACACTCATTGTCAGTGCACCCTCTGGCTATTTACAGTTCCTATGTACCTGGTTCATGTGGTGGATGACTCTCCTCTTCCTCTTGTCATGTAAATTTGAGTAAGATTGCATCTCCGTTGCATCAAAGTGTCACGTGTTGGGTGATGTCCACAACACGTGATATCCAAAGTGTCACCCATTTCACCTTTTATATACCCCTCAAGCCCTTGTGAGCTCACATGTCCCCTATAATATGCAATTAAAGTCCAGTACATATAGTCTGTGAGTCCAGATGGCCCTGTTTGGTATTGGGCCAATGAGACGGCAGACACTGTGCAGATAACTGCGCTCAGACGTCCACTATCAATGTGATTTTCGATAGAAACCACCTACCTTTATACGTTTTGGTAGTTTTGTGTCTTTATAGGGGCAATTGTTGGTTTTGTGTTTTTTTTATGCCGCATCGGCCTACATTTATAGATCATTATGCGATGTAGCTGGGCATAATTCGATGCAAGTATCCGAAATATGTGATATGTGATAATAAATATGTGGATTCTAGTTTTTTTTGGTAGTTTGAGTGCCCTGCTGCTTATGAAAGTGAAGCTCCATCTGACACTTTCTGCATAAGAGATTACTGAAACTCATCTCAGCAAAGACCATGGGCTACCCTGGGCTGCCATGGTTTGCCTCTACTGCACCTTTACTGGGAACAATACCAGACAAATCATTACTAGTTTTCCTATTGCTGGAGGTTTCATACAATGCTATCAATCTTGTGGTTTAAAGAATGGGAAAGATATTAGAAAAATGTAGGACTCATGCACGAATAAACAATTTTGCTTTATAAAAAGCACTATGGGCTTGATTTACTAATACCTTTAGCGTGTGCAAAACCTTTTAGCACACACAAAACCAATAACATGACCAGTGATTGGTCATGGTATTTGTTTTGCACCAATCATTGGTTGTGATAATAGTTTTGTCTGTGCTAAAATGTTTTGCCGATGCTAAAGATCTTAGTAAATGTGTTTTGTTTTAACATTTTTGCTTGGCTTTATATTATTGTATACTATTTCAGTATTTAATTTAGTATTGTTGAATGGGGAAAAACATAGCCCATATTAGACATACAGTGCAAGTCTGTAAGTATTTGGACGGCTACACAATTTTTGCGGTTTTGGCTCTGTACTCCAGCACTTTGGATTTTAAATTAAACAAAAATTGTGACCTATTAAAAAGTAATGCTGTCATTCCAAAATGCTTTATGGCTGTAAATGCCCTCACATTAAAGCTGATTCTGTATTTTGACCTCGTATTCATCATTTCATTTCAAATCCAATGCGCTGGAGTACAGAGCCAAAACACAATTGTATCTCCGTCCGAACACTTCCACAATGCGCCATATGTTGAAGATGCAGTGTGCGCTGGATGTTCTTTGTCTAAGCGCAGCTGCTCTTTCCCACAGAACACACATGCAGGACCTGCAGGAGGTGACCCAGGACCTGCACTACGAGAACTTCCGCGCCGAGAGCCTCAAACGCGGCAGCAGGTTACCGTCCCTCGGTCACGTTCCGTCTCTGTCTCCTGCTTACGTACCTGTCCACCTGTCCTTCCGCACCTCCCCGACCTCCCTGTGGGGTTGGTCGGTGTTGCCTGCCGCCATGCCCTTCGATTGGATCTCAGAAAACCAGGAGTCGGAGCAGAAATCGTGGCGCGTCACCTGTAGCATAATGGAAAATGTTGACTTTAGCTTTGCGACTGTAACCAGTGTGCTATCGTCATTTATTTACAGTAAAAACAGTGGGCTTCCATTAACTGCTTATGTAGGAGCAGTTGCTTGCACTGCTTTCTGGAGCCCCGTGGCAGGCAGGGAGACGGAAAACATTCCCTCTGCAGTGGTGACATCCTGTGCTGCCTATCACATACAGTAGAAGTTGCATTTGACCCATCCTAACTACTCAGGAGCATTTCTGATGCCGGTGCCTAGGTCCATGCATGTTTTTGGTGTGGGAGGAAGACCGAGAACCCCAGCCACATACTGGCTGGCATGGGTCACTACTATATCCTTTGAGAAAAGAGCTTTCTGTTATAAACAGTAATGTCCCTCCTGAAATATCTGCTTTTAATTATCGCCGCTCCAAAGCGCTAATGACTTGCAGATCCGCAGCAGACATGCGTTTTGTGCTTCGTCTGTCAAGAGCCAGAGGAGCACAGCCCCCTGAGGCGCACGTTGTCATAGTGCCCTTGTCTGTTCCTCAGCCGTACGGCATGTGCCCATGACTCACGGCTCCGAGGAGGGAAGTAGCCCCGCTGTCTCTCCCTGAGGCGGCAGAGATGGCGAGTGTCCCTTGGATTAAAATGACGCGAGCCCGTAAGAGCTGCGACCCAGCGAGGGAGGGGGCAGGGGAGGTACAGCCGGAAGCTCAGACGCAGCTCCTTCTGTCCTCCCGCGCTCCCTCCGACTGCGGCGCTCCACACTGCCTGCAGTTTTTCTACAGCTCCCCTCTACTCTCACTCCCCTCCTGCCCTCTATTTATATATGTGTTTTTCCACCTCTACTGACTCCAACACTGCACACTGAAGCTGTACAACGTGTGCAGTTTGGCACTCTGCCTGCAGGGGCCGCTGTTGTTGTTAGAATGCAAGAGCGGCCAGCAGGTTTAAAAAGAAATAATAATAAATAAAAAATCCTTGCTTCGTCTTGTGTTCTCGGAATGTACCTTAGCCTAAAGTCAAATTTTTAATTTTTAATTTTTTGTATTTTTTTTCAAGTGGTCCTTGTACAGCTTTAATGGGAGACAATGATAGAAGGTGTTTGAGGATTATACATTGTTTTGTGAAAGCTCAAATCACTTTTGAGAATGGCTTTATACTAGGAAAAGCTTATATGCCCACAGTGAGTCTCAAATTCAGTGAGGTAAAACTATGTTTATTGAAACACCAATATGATAAACCATGGCTAACAGGGAGGGATATCAAAAATAATAAGCAGAGCATTCATACATCGCCTGCCAGCACATATGTGCCAAAGTAGGATAAACCAGTTTTACCAGTTAGCAATAACCCTGTAGCGCTTCGCTCCTCACGCTTGCAAATTCTTTCCCCGGATGCAGCATAAATACACACATTACATTACAGTCATTTAGCAGACGCTTTTATCCAAAGCGACATACAATAAGTGCATACAGAAACATCCTTCCCATAATGTAGCAGCTATCCCTAGCAATGCACATGCACACACACACACACACACACACACCTAACTACACTAATATGGATGCACCATGGTCTCACTGTCACATGTAGCTATGTTCAAGTATGTATTATTTACATATACACCACATCAAGGTTATTATAGTTAACTGAAACTAAAAGAAAAAAATAATTTACTTTAAAAACGAAACTAAAATTGTAATGTAGTGTTGCAAGACTAACTGAAATAAAATAAAAATGACCAAGAATTATTTTTAGTTTTAGTTTCTGATCCTTGTTTGATGATGCTTATGTTATTCTAGCTATTCACCATTTATCTGTAATCTGGATTGCATATCGTGTAACTATTGACTGTTAACTGAAATAAAAATTAAAACTAAAAACACACACTGAAAATGAACTAAACTAAATTAGAAAGTGAAATTAAAAAACTTAATTAATAAAAACTTGAAATGAATAAAAACTAAATAAATAAATTAAAAAACTTAAAACGATAACAACCTTGCACCACATAGCCACCTCCATAGTAGCAATTATTTACAATATTAACATTTATCTAAACTCCATCTGCCCTCTACCAGGGACTCTTTGAAGGTAGGGGTCCTACTATGCAATCCTATAAATGCCATGGGTTGCTTCTTCAGTGTTATTGCCAAGGTTTAATTAATTTATGGTGATTTTAATAATGTTATTAATATGGGTCATGAGGACAGCTTTGGGAGAGGGACTCAGTCCCTGTCTCCTGTGTTTCAGGAAGAGAGCTGAGATGGATGGAATGGACAAGGACAAGATCATTTTGGAGAAGGAGGCTGAGGTAGGATCATCCCTCTTCACAGGCACTTTTATTCCCTTGCAAACCAGCCTGTTACTGAACACATGGACACCCAGGGTCCTCCTCAATCCCAGAATCCCCTGCAAGTACAAGGACAAACTCCTTGTGAATCTCTATGTGCAGCTACTCTTCACGGGCACACTTTAAAAAGTGGTTGTTTCACATTAAAGTGGTGATGATTACAAATGCCAAAGAAAAAGCTTCCAACAAAACCATTCCTTGGTCTTTCCCCAATATCAGCGCTGTTTATTTGTTTTTCCCAAAATTGGATGACACAGCGTTAACTAATCTGACTGTTATTTTATTCTCAAATAAAATGGTTCTTGCAAGCTAAATCGGTGATATTAAAAAAAGATTAAGACTTTTGTTATTTTTATAGATACAGTTGGTGGTTGGATGAAGTACCACTGCATTATGTTTATGTATTGTATTATGGTCTAACATAACTTACTCTCAATTTCAGTCATTTGGCCTGTATGTGGGATGGCCAGTGTTGGCCGAACAGTGACTTTCAGTAGGTTAGTGTGCTGAATAGAAGCTGCCTGTTGTTGGTTTTCATTCAGTACACAAGCCTGCTTCGAATAAGTTCTGGAGCGCCTCAAATTGTGTATGCATTGTGAGCGCTACCTCTGTCCTGACTCCCTGCAATGGGAAAGAATCCAGCCGAATGGTGGTAAAGTTTTGATTGTGACGGGTAAGATTTCTACTCTAGCAGCCAGTTTGGCAAGTAACCAACCAGGTTGTTATAATGTAGTATTATTATTATTATAAGGTAATGTGGCTGAAAAAATGTTGAAAATGGCTGGTGATTTTTACAATCCAGTAGATGGAAAAAGTTAATTTCATGCCCTGAACCGTACCCTTGCTTTTCTCTGGTCTCAAACCCGCTCATTCACTCTGGTCCCTTCTCAGCTGCGACGCATGCAAGAGACGATCGCCAAGATGCAGGCCCAAATGCGAAAGCAGAGTGAAGGCAAGGGAGACAGTCCGCTTGGCAAAGGGCTGACGGACGTGGCGAGAATCCTCACATACACCTCACCGTCCTGGAGCCCCTCGGACCCCCTCACCCCTGGATCAGTTTTCATGAGCCCTGAGTAGTTTGTGTTTATAAGCAATGAGGTGTGCTAAGTTAAGATGGCATCTTTCGTAAGCGCACTTTGCTTCATGCAGGTGTTGTGTGATATGAATTGAGAGGCAGTGTCTTCGGCATTCCCGCAATATATATTTTCACTGTGTGTACTGAAGTGCTTTTGAATGGAGAGGGCTTTCTCTCCATTCTCAAGTGTTTCTCATCGGGAACTGATCAGCCTGTCAGGCCAGTTAGAACCTCAGAGAGACGGGTCCACTAGCCGTGAGCACTCCTGTTCCTCATTTGTTCATGATGTGTTCTTGTATAGCATATCTTTTATGTCAAAGTCTGTTATATGGTACTATGTTGTTCTGCACCAGTTAACAATATGAAGCACATTTGTATCATATGAAGCAATATAATTATTTCAAAAAAGCTTTTGCCGTTTTCAGGCAAGGAGCCCCTGCCTTCTAGTACCAACTGACCATTTTTCTGGTGTCCGGTCACCAAACCTGGCGACGCTATGAAAGGCACAAGCGGCTCTCGTCATAACTGCAGACACCAGCAGATCTGCCAAATAAATCAAATGGCTGTCAGATATGTCCAACTTAAAGTTTACTATCTGTTAGTTTGATGCCATAGCAATTCTGAGTTTGAGTAACAGATTTAATTTAAGAGCCAGTGTAATGATATCACAGAAAGGCAGCTTGTTTAAGCTCCTTGTTTAGAACTGCTGTATGTCTCGCATATAAAATGTTTTCAGGTAATAGGTACGCTGTATCACAGGATTCATTCTATTGCATTCTTAATCAAGCTCATCTGAACCTTTATGATGGTCTTCTTTCTATTTCGTGTAGTTGTGACATACATTCCTAAACCGTGACTTGAATTCAACTTTTTTCAGTTTTTGTAACTGAGACTACAGTATATTCAAAAGTTCCTAGTTTTAGGTTACAATTTCCCAACTCTTAACCCATGTGACATGTTACGGTCTTTCTTCACGTGGTGCATGATGGTTTGTGTTGAAATTGCTGTTATAATGGGACTGTAACATTTGCTCTTTACCTTTTCACAACTTATTACCCACTGTGCTGGTATGTGGTTGCTGCACGTGGCTCGTGGTACACTTTGTTTGAGTCCCATGTTGATTTGATCAGTTGCTATTGTTGTTTACAATTAATGGAGCATATGAAATAAAATCTATGGGTCAATTGCAGTGTGCTTAGCTGGAGTTCAAACCTCAGGTTTAACTCCCGAGAGCACAGAACTGCAATGTTGTTTAATAAAGTTTCCATTGAATCCAGGTCAGATTGGTTTGGTTTTTCAGCGCTGTAGAGGTAACATGAAGACAATGCTGTTCTGCAATGTAGAGTTAACATGAAGACATTCCCAGCCTAAAATATTACATTGTGCCCTACATGCTCTCAGCAAAAATTAACTGGACGGAATATAAGCATTTCTTTGAGTACCATTGATTCCACAATTCATCCTAGTTAGTGCAGGAACAAACCCTGAACATTTCGATAACCCGAATACCAAGTTAAAGGTGCACTGTGCAGGATTTTTTACCTAGAAATATAAAATAACCACGGTCAGTCGATAGTGGACTGGAAATTTTTCCCCAGAAGCTTGATAGTTTGTCATCCATTCTTGCACCAGTAAAACCGTAGTAGCCTACACAATAAAATCCTTAAAACCACTGGCAACAGGTTGCAAATGATAGAATTCCCAATTACAACCGGAGTTGTAATTGGAGATGGCAGTAAATGAGTCATTCTATAATTAGGGGTACATTTCATATCAACCAAAAAGTGAAGAAATTAGTGTGCTTTTTTGCTAAATAATCTAGTTGTTTCCATAATATACTCCCATCATATGCTAAATTCATTAATTGCCCATCTTAAGCTCTAATGACTTTTTAAATGTTTAAATGAAAATAAACATTTGATTCATTATTTTGTCAACTGTGTTACAGACAAAAGTTTTTGAGTCGAGTCCATTCACCAGGGGTTTTGAGTTTGTCTAATTGATTTGAAAATATGAATTTTGAGCTGGACAATACATATTCTGTGGGATGCTATTGTGGTGAGGTTTGGCCACTTTTATTCAGAATTAAGTTCAACGCTCAATTGTAATTCTATACGTCAATAGAGCCCAACTTAGTGAAATAACGTAGACACGACAATGGGTTGGAAAAATTACATGTTTTATTGGCTACAGCTATGAATAATAGAAACAATAATTGATATAACATGAGGAATATATTCTATGTCTTAATCTTAATCAGAGGAAATTATAATTACGTGATGGCTAATAGAAGCCAAGTCCTACCATTTACAAAGGTTAGTTTGTGTTATGGGTTAATGACACAATAAACTACACTGCTCAAAAAAATTAAGGGAACACTTAATCATCACAGTATAACACCAAGTCAATTAAACCAAACCGGTCATGCCGCTATAGCCTATCAATTGATGTTAGTACTAAATAAAATGCATTTTAATACTTAACGGTAACAAAGGGAGGCCAGCCCCGATTCCGTAAGTGATGTCAGCTCGTCAGCTGATCCAAGGTCCCGGCAGGTGCGTGGACTCCTGGAGACTTCTTCACTGAAGTCAGGTCGTGACATGTTTCTAGTCAGGTCGATGTGGACGCGTGCACAGATCTCCACTTGGGTCCGGCCGCAAGGGAGACAGTAGAGGAACAGTTTGAAGAAACGTGTCCTCAAAACAGCTGTTGAAAATAAACCACCTTGGTTTATTTAGTGGACGGCAGGCTAACTCTGTCTCGGTGATCAGGCGAGATGCGGGTTGGGAAACGCAGAAGTCCGTCAAGGTTTCAATGGTGCGTCTGGTAGGTGTAAGACAGTGTCTTTACCATCAGAGCAAAGTTGGTAAAGTTGCATGGGTTTTTATATATAAGTCACTGACAAGACCAAACCCGTTCCTTTGATCCAAATTGGTAGATGGCTTTAGGGCACCCATGCAATTGATTGGTTCATTTTCTTGAAACCATCAATAAACACAGATGGATCAGCCATTTACAATCACCTCAGGGTGTGTGTGTGTGTTAAATTGGGGTCCCCCCTCTCCTTCTTTAAAGAGGGGGGGTGTCCCTGCCCAAACTGGTGCCTGATCGATCAAGCAGTCTGTTCATCTCAGAGTCACATGAAGAAGGGGACAAACACTCCATTGTGCCTCAATCTGATCTGGAGTGTTAATTAAACAACTCCGGAGGGGGCACAGTCTCATGATCATAAAGCCAGAGTACCAAAATGTCCCTGTGTAACCATTACACGATCATCAAGGATGAATTTTTTTTTAACATAAATCCACATTACACTGAATTTAGAGTTATTCAACGTCTTTATGCAAGACTTCCCTCTCGAGAAATGTCCCCCATCATTTTTATTACAGTTTAGCCAACATTTTAAAGATTTATGACACAAAATTCATACGTAACACAGTTGACAGGAGTAACACAATTGACAGTAAGGATTAGGAAAAAAAGAGAAACTTTTTTTCAGGTAACAACTTTTTATTTTGATGACACAAATTGAAGTGTCAAATGCAATTAAGCTGATGATTAAAAATTTCAATTAAAATTTTTTTCAAACATTAAAACTTTGACAGAATGTTTATGGAAGCTCAAAGATAGCAAAATTGAATTTTTTAAATTAACAGAAAAAAACAAAAAATGCTTTAATAACAAATCTTTTGAAAGGGGAAAGCTTTTTTCTTTAAGTAAAGACAAAAGCAATAAACCCTGCCAACATTGTCAATCATGTTAATCCCTGTCAACTGTGTTACACTTGATGGGTAACACAGTTGACAGATAACACAGTTGACATTTCTTTCATTTTAGGCTGTTATTCTAACTACAGACCTTGAACATGTCCCCACATGACCTTCATCAACTCATGTTTTTATACACTTTCTCTACATTTTTGTAAATATAATATCTAGAGCAAGTACACAAGAACATTGATAACGTGGTTGATGAGCAATTCATCTACTCAATGTGCAGACAATAATATTGATGAAATATTAAAGAGGACGAGTAGAAACTTACCACACTGTATTCAAAATGCCTGCCAATGAAGAAAGTGACCACGTGATGTTGGACATATGACTTTGGAGCAAACTATTGCTGATTTATAGGGGTTTTGTCAATGTGTAACACAGTTGACAGAGATTTCTCGGGCACACACAAAGTGAATAATTTAAGGTATATTAATGAGTCGAATAGTTTTTAAAACACCTTTCTCATGTTTTAATGATTATTTTGAACAAATAACATGTATTCTAGTGTTAATTTGAAGACCAAAACTTTACATTTAGCAAAACGGACAGCACAAAAACAGTAATTTCTAGTATAGCATACGCATTTTCTGCAAAATAAATTATGGAACCTGTTGACTTTTTTTGTATTAAATGAAAGAGAAATGTGCCGCAATATAAAATCAATCATTGCTTGAAGTGAAAATTTAGTAAAATTGATAAATACAACCCATAGACATGACATGACATGACAGATGAAGCAGTGGTCAGACCGGGTGAAGACTGGCATTAACCCCTTGTTTCTGCTTTGTTGATTTTATGAACATGAACTTGTAATAAAATATTGAATTTTTACCTCTTCCTCAATTGTTTGGAGAGTGATGGGTCACCTGCATAATAGGGGTAAAGGGATCAGTGCGGGGAAATCACAGCCCCCTACCCGTTATTATAGGTAGAAACATCAGACAGACACACTTTCAAAAAAAAGCGCCAGTTTTATTTCTCTGTATTACTGAAATCATCATTCATTTACTCCAAAATGAAATTAAACAACTAAAAAATGGTCAGTAGAAGTGGTGCCCCTATCCAGCCACTATATTTACAAAACAAAAAAGCATCCTTTGGGATGATTGTTAGTTTGCCATTTCAAAAGGTCCTTTTTTGGATTCATGTTGAGATCTGAAACAAGTTCTAATAGGTTGTTGCTAACTATTCCAATGTTTTTTTTACCAAACCTAAATGGTGCAGCTTTAGATGGAAAAGGTGCAGTCAGCATCACCAGAAAATGGTAAATACATTATATTACATTAATTTGGCAACCATTAATTTTATCAACAACTACAGGCAGTTTTCCCAAAAAGTTCCTGAGAGAGACATCCAGATTGTGTTGGCAAACATGAATGACAAGATTGGAAAAGATAATAACGACTGGAAAGGAACAATGGGGACAGAAGGTCTGGGACAGATGAATGAGAATGGGCTTTTCTTCGCAGACTTCTGTGTCCTCAACGAGCTGGTGATTGGAGGCAGCCTCTTCCCACACAAACTAACCCACAAAGCTACATGGATTGCCCTGAACCATCGCATCGAAATTAGCTCGACCACATTGCAATCACCAGGAAATGGAGGGGAGTTCTTCTTGATGTCAGAATCATGAGAAGAGCCGATATTGACTCAAACCACCATCTTCTTGTCGGAAAATTCTGGATTAAGTTGGCAGTAAAGAAGAAGGTTGGAAACATGGTACAGAGACGATTTGAGACCAGAAAACTGAAAAACCACCCGGTACGACAGGAATGGGGAATTCTGCTTCGAAACAGATTCTAAGCCTTATCAGAGGGGGAACACATAGACGAAAACTGGGAAAGATGCAAGAAGGCCTGCCACACAGTCCTGGGGCACAGAGACGCCAGAAAAAAAGATTGGATCTCCAATGCAACATGAAAGGAGAGCCATTAGAGGAACATCAAACTGAAATTTAACAGAGAGACAGACGACAACAAGAAGGAAGGCCTCCGACAAGTCTACCAACAAAAAAACTCAAGTGGTCAAAAAGAGCTGCAAGAGGGACAAGAAAGCACATGTGGAGGAGCTTGCCCACAAAGCACAAACAGCAGCCAGGCAGAACAACGCTAAGGAACTGTACAAAATCACCAGACAGCTGGTTGGTAAGAACAAGACCTTTAGCCAACCGATCAGTGACAAACAGGGAAACCTTTAGAGTCCCAACAACTAGAGTGCTGGAAGGAACACTTTGAGGAAGTCTTGAACAGGCCTCCCTCAGACATTGAAGAAGTAAAACAAGACCTTAACATCAAATGTGGTAGGATATCAAAAAAAGAAATAAAAAACCAGCAAAAAACTGAAGCTGGGCAGGGCACTGGGAAAAGACAACATACCCCCTGATGTGCTGAAAGCAGACATCACTGCCACCAATGACATCCTACACAAGCTTCTAAATGAGATCTGGGTTAAAAAAGGCAGTATACTCAATGACTGGAAGGAAGAGCTCGTTGTCACAGTTCCCAAGAAAGGCAACCTCAGTGAATACAAGAACTGAATAGGCATCATGCTTCTCTCAGTCCCCAGCAAGATTCTCTGCCAAATCATTTTGGATATAATGCAAGAAGCACTGTACAAGACACTCAGGAAGGAACAAGCAGGTTTCCGGAAAAACAACTTCTTCATTGACTTTGAAAAAGCCTTCGACACAAGATTTGACAGATCTTGTGGAAGCTGCTTTGACATTATGGAATACCCATAAAGCTAGTCAACCTTATTAAATGCGTGTATACCGGATTTACAGGCCAAGTCATTTCAAATGACAAGCTCTCTGACACCCTCCACATCAAAACCGTCTCTTTCTTGTCACCATTGATTAGTCCATGAAAAAGTCTGTCAATGGCCAAAGGACAGTGGACCCTTTTCACACAAATAGAAGACCTGGATTTTGCAGACTACATGAAAACATCTAGGCCTCAAGAAAGACTTAGAAAGACTAAGGTCATGAGGGTTAACATCAAATCTCACCAAGCAATAACCCATTAGGAGCGAACCCCTAGAAAATGTGACTGAGATTGTCTACCTGGGAAGCAAGATCAGCACCGATGGAGGAGCTAACAAGGATGTGGAACTATGCATTAGCAAACCAAAAACACTCCAACCAGTATGGCTCTCTTGGCGATTTTTTAACTCAAATGTAAAATCTGTTTTATTTTATGGCTGTGAAACCTGAAAAACCAAAAAAACAATCATCAATAAACTGCAAGTCTTCATTAACAACTGCCTCCGCTGCTTACTGAGGATATAGTGACCCAACAAAATTACAAATGTTGACCTGTGGAAACTAACAAACCAGGAGCAAAACAACAAATCAAAAGAAAGAAATTGAGATGGATTGGACATACTCTCAGAAAAAGATCAACGAACATAACAAGACGGGCTCTAGACCAGGGGTGCACAAACTTTTTCACCGATGACCCAAGGATATTAATCCATACATTTTCATGAATTAATTAACAATTAATTGGTAAACTGCTGACAATAGCCATGTTTTCAATACCTAAAAACTCAATGATGGGACAAAGTTATTGAAATTAGCAGGCAATTAATCACAGAAAACATAGTGAAATTAACAGAATTGTATGCCCTAACGTTATTCGCACTGGATTAGTATTACCTGGGGAACCTCACGTGATTTAGGAATTAACCCCCCACCCCCGCCCCCGGCTGTGTTTCGTGCGGAGCATTCGCATAGGATAAACAGTCTGTATTTCACTGTATTTCACCTACTGATTTTATTATCACCTAAAATTACAGAGATTCACAGACTCAATACAGCTGATTCACACGAGACTAATATAAGATGACCTCTGTTTTGCAAAATATGGTGGGTAGCCTAATTTGCGGTTTAATTTTTACTTTACAAATTACGGATTTGGCAGATTCTCACGGGATTAAGATCACAGACGACCTCTGCAATTATTAGAAATCACTCGACGTCCCCAGGTAATACAGTAATACATAGTCCAGTGTGAATAGGGCATTAGGCATTAAGCTGCCAAACAAAACATTTGTTACACTCATCATCAGTGCGTCTCGTTTTGCTGGGATGTAGCCTATGAGCCACTTATCCATTTAAGCTACCAATAGAAAACCCAAAACAAATGAGCTAATATTTCAATACAGCCAATAGGTCATTTCAGTAGCCTACATTTTTTTATGTAAAAAGCACAAAAAGACTGGATCGCAATGATTAGCAACAGCCGTTAACTATCTTATGTTGTAAGAGCAATAAGCAAGTAATTAGCGAGCTTGTAACAAAGAGCACCATGGGCACTGTTACCAGCGTGTTGGCGAATCGGCGCTATCTCGTGGAGTGCAGTGAGTGTAGTAATGACGCACCAAGGTCAAGATTAAATAAAGTAGGAATTTACATGATCATATGAAACGCAATCAAATGTAAATGGTAAAAATGTGTTTTAAGTTGTTTTATTTTTTTCTATTTATTTGTATAAATGCAGAATAACAGTAATAAATAGTAGGCCTATCACTTTGTTCATATAGGTCTAATTGCATTGGAATGTTACTGTGGCCTACACGATTCCGTGACCCAATAGATATCTCCCGTGACCCAAGTTTGGGTCGCGACCCACAGCTTGTGCACCGCATGCTCTACAATCCAAAAGGAAACAGGAAGCCAGGAAGACCAAAGACTAACTGGAGGTGGACCGCGCTTGAAGGTGGAGATCCACGGTGGATCTATGCTCCCAAGAGGGCCAAGAGGATTAATAACAACAATAACAGACATTAATTTGGCAGATGCTTTTATCCAAAGCGACATACAATGGGCCTCATTTATGAAACGTTCTTAAATATGCGCGTACATTTATGTACAAAAAAAGTTGGTATTTGTTCATATTCCGTGTGTATATTCATACATGCCGATTCATCGTAGCCTAAATGACAAGTGCATTCACGTTATTTTGTTATTACCATAAATCCACGCCCATGAATTGCCTTATATGGAGGTTGTGACTTCCATTTAAACGTCCATACAAAGTCAAAATGGCCCAGAAAATAAATAATTATTCCGACACTGAAATCAAAGTTTTATTAGCAGATGTTCAATCAAAGAATCCCCTAGAGATGGGAAGAGGCAGTTAAGAATACTCTGACACAGTATACAGCAATTTGACGGCATCACATAAGCCATAAATTGAGAATAAATCCATCAATTTGTCGGATTTTTAAGTACTCCATTACTTTGATTGTCTTTCGATGGTGCATTACTAACTCGCATCATGAGGCCCAAGTTTGTATCTACTTGAAACAAAACCTTGCAATATTTTCTTTCCTACCCCAACATGGCAAGTTGCAAATCATGCCCAATGTTAAATATGTTAAATATCAGTAATTCAGTATTCAGATTCATTGATAAAAGTTGTTGATGTTGTATATAGCCTAAGTTTCAGTATTTATTAGTCAAATATGTACTATACTGTGAAAAGGGCATCACTATGATATAAATAAAGACAAAAATCTAGCCAATTGGTTAACACGTTGACAGATTTAGGACTTGAATGATTGGATGGATGCGATTGGATGAATTATTTTGGTGACTAGACATGAAAAATCCAGACATACAGGTGCAGCTCAAAAAATTTGAATATCGTGAAAAAGTTTAATATTTTTTGTCACTCATGTCAGAAAGTGAAACTCATATATTATATAGATTCATTACACATAGAGTGAAATATTTCAAGCCTTTATTTCTTGTAATTTTGATGATTATGGCTTACAGCTAATGAAAACCCAAATTCAGTGTCTCAGAAAATTTGAATATTACATAAGATCAATAAAAAAGGATATTTTAAACAGAAATGTTTCCATGCACTTGTGAAAAGTATGTTAATTTCTATGCACTCAATACTTGGTTGGGGCTCCTTTTGCATGAATTACTGCATCAATGAGGTGTGGCATGGAGGCGATCAGCCTGTGGTGATCAACTGCTGAGGTGTAATGGAAGCCCAGGTTGCTTTGATAGCGGCCTTCAGGTCGTCTGCATTGTTGGGTCTGGTGTCATCTTCCTCTTGACAATACCCCATATATTCTCTATGGGGTTCAGGTCAGGCGAGTTTGCTGGCCAATCAAGCACAGTAATACCACGGTCATTGAACCAGCTTTTGGTACTTTTGGCAGTGTGGGCAGGTGCCAAGTCCTGCTGGAAAATGAAATCAGCATCTCCATAAAGCTTGTCAGCAGAAGGAAGCATGAAGTGCTCTAAAATTTCCTGGTAGATGGCTGCGTTGACTGTGGACTTCAGAAAACACAATGGACCAACACCAGCAGATGACATGGCACCCCAAATCATCACTGACTGTGGAAACTTCACACTGGACTTCAAGCAACGTGGATTCTGTGCCTGTCCACTCTTCCTCCAGACTCTGGGACTTTGATTTCCAAATGAAATGCAAAATTTACTTTCATCTGAAAAGAGGACGTTGGACCACTGAGCAACAGTCCAGTTCTTTTTCTCCTTAGCCCAGGTAAGACGCTTCTGACGTTGTCTCTGGTTCAGGAGTGGCTTGACACGAGGAATGCGACATTTGTAGCCCATGTCCTGGATTCATCTGTGCGTGGTGGCTCTTGATGCACTGACTCCAGCCTCAGTCCACTCCTTGTGAAGCTCCCCCAAATTCTTGAATGGATTTTGCTTGACAATCCTCTCAAGGCTGCGGTTATCCCTGTTGCTTGTGCATCTTTTCCTACCACACTTTTTCCTTCCACTCAACTTTCTATGAATATGCTTGGATACAGCACTCTGTGAACAACCAGCTTCTTTAGCAATGACCTTTTGTGGCTTACCCTCCTTGTGGAGGGTGTCAATGACTGTCTTCTGGACATCTGTCAAGTCAGCAGTCTTCCCCATGATTGTGTAGCCTACTGAACCAGACTGAGAGACCACTTAAAGGCTCAGGAAACCTTCTTTTTTTTTGCAGGTGTTTTGAGTTAATTAGCTGATTAGAGTGTGACACCATGAGTTTCCAATATTTAACTTTTTCACAATATTATAATTTTCTGAGACACTGAATTTGGGTTTTCATTAGCTGTAAGCCATAATCATCAAAATTACAAGAAATAAAGGCTTGAAATATTTCACTCTATGTGTAATGAATCTATATAATATATGAGTTTCACTTTCTGAAATGAGTGACAAAAAATATTTAATTGTTTTAATTGTGCGTTGTTTGCATGCGTGCGTGTGTGTAGCCTACTTCTCACAGGGAGGTGTGTCGATTCAGTAATCCGTTAACGTTACCGCTGTTATATTCGGCAGTCAGACATTCAGCCGTGTTGTGTTGCACGAATTGACAGGCAGGATTCGCTTGTCCTGGATGCTTTGAACGCAGTTCTGATTGCATATGGGAGCAGTTTTCCAGTTCTCTCATTAGCTAGCTTCTTATCTTTGCCTGGGTGTCAGCGTTTCAAAGCTATTTACACTAACATTTTCCCTCGAGAGCAATGGGCCATTCTGATATAGGCTAAGGCTAGGTTAGACTCATTAACAACAACAACAATATGTTTTCACTTTATTCAGTCTGCCTATGTGTATCTGAAATGCTTCAGTGATTAACATATAGCCTACAATACCAAGGTAAAACACCATAGCTTCAGCGCGGTAAACAGTAACTTCCCTTTATTCAAGCTATTACGCGTGTGTCAGAAATACTTCGATAACAGATATTATACAAAGGTATAACACCGTAACGTCAGCGCCGTAAACAGTAACTCCACTTTGATGCGCAGCAAGCAAAACAAAGGCAGAGTAGCTACTCAACTCGAATGTTTCAGTGCCGTGAAACAAAGGCAAGGAACCTTAACTGATGTTACGTCCTTCTGCCTTGGCTTCTGTAGCACTTTTGGAAGTTACGGCAAAGACAACCCACTATTTTCTCAAAAAACAACAACACAATTGACTCAAGATATTTCTCCACATGATAAAGCGGGTCTTTATAGTTCCGAAAATGTAAAAAAAACACATTTTCGACCAAAGATGAAGTTACGCCCCTTTGTCTTTGCACGGTAAACAGCTGTTATTTGAGAATTTGTAGCCTTTCTGTTTGCCCATTCTCCTCTGACCTCTCTCATTAACAAGGTGTTTTTTCCTACAGAACTGCCGCTCAGTGGATGCTTTATATGCTGCATAATTCTGTTTGGAGTTTGGAGGAGCAGGCTATTTGTGTTCATGAGCAGGTGTACCTAATGAAGTGGCCAATGAGTGTATATAGATTACTTTTGCGTGGTGTGCATCAAGTGTCTCCTCATTATCAATAGTCAAAATGATCAATAGCCGCATAAACGGATTCATGATCTGTGACTCCTGTGAGAACATGTGGAACTTTTGTTCCTTGAGATCTGATCGGCAGCGACCTACATGTTGAAATGCCCTACTTCTTCATATGAACCATAATGGCCCATTGCATGCAACTTGTTTATGAGTCTTACTTCCAAACTCATGGTGTACAAGAATGGCCAGACCAAATGTTATAGGGGCATAGACGTTGCGGCTTTGTGCAATGATATCATGGCAAATTGCAATTAGTGGCACATTTTCTCGTTGTCCCACTTTCTCCTGATGGGTCTGAGCAGTATGCTTTTTCATCCATGTCATTGATTATTCAACAAATAACTCGCATTAGAATCATATTTTGACATTCTGGTTGCTTTGGTTTGTAGGGACACACATGAGAGCCATCAATGCAAATAGAAAGTAAATACAACCAGTAGGTAAAAAAGACATGGGATTAACTTGGTATTCCTTATTTCTGGGGAGGTGTTTTTTGCACTTTATTGCTTACGTGGTGACTCACTTCACTGATGAATTGAATGCCTTTTGCAGTAAAGTATTTTTTTTTACGACCATCCTTTTCCTAAAGAGGACTTGTCAAAGTTATGAAAAAACATGGTTGTGTTTTGTTATACCTAGGGAGTAGGGATATCTCAAAAACGAAGGCCTGCGGGTTTGTTCCTGCACTAAGTGGTCTGTAGCCAACCCAGCTGCCACTGCTTACTGTTGTCTGACAGGCCAGCTGGATATTTTCACCAGTGTGATAACGATCTAGGCTTGTGAACAGCTTTCATGTCAACATTGAGGGGTTAAATGCTCTCCTCGTGCTCTGCTGGACATGTCATCAGCATGCTTGGCTATGTGAGAGATATCCTCAGCGTTGATGTTTAAACGAGTACTCTGGCTTTTCATGTGGTGTCAACACACACTCTGCTTATGCGCAGTGCCTGGCACACTTCTCTCTCATTGGGGTAAAAATATGCATGATGCTGTCCAAGTGCTTCGTCTGGTTTTCCTACACTTCATAGGATTCCTGGCTTTATTCTCAAATATAAGAGAAGGAAGATCCTTATTTAGGAAGAAAACCGGTGGGGTTTTGTAATTACTTCTAATCTAGACACTGACTATGGCTTGTCCCTAGACTAGTGTTTTTATGAGCTTTGAACACTGCCTAGCCATGCATAGAAAAAAAGTCAACGCTTACCCTGGAGATCAACTCTTTATTTTGTAAATACGCTCATGATTACCAAGTTACTTTTGAATAGTGTGTGATTAAAATGCTTAGGTTGTAGTTATGATTAATACATCTGTACGGTAAGGTAGCCTTTAATTATTTGTCTGTGAGACTTCTTTCCTTTCCCTTAAGGCAGAACTAAATCAGGCTCTACAACTGGGAAGAGTTGGGACATGTTTTTGGCACTTCTAAGGAAAATAAACAGGTGAATCCCTACCAGAGTCAAGACTCAAGAATACAGACTGTGGCAAAAAATCATTTATTTTTGTCACAGTTAAGGTAGAGCATCAAATTAGTAAGTACATAGCAACTATGATGTTATACAATTATGACTGTTCAATTATATGGGATTGTACTGCAGCAGTATTATACCAAGTATTATACTTGATCTCTTCCTTCAGAGATCATCTAATTATAAATATATGTACAGTGTGGTGCGTGAGTATTTTGGCAGTGAACACAATGTTTGCGCTCACATTTTTAGTCTCATGATGGCCTGCTTTACTGACATTGTGACTTATTTCACTATGCTGTATATATAATACCAATAAAATCAAAGATTCGTTGGAAAATATGATGCACCAGCATATTAATTGCACAGCAAGATATTCTGGTTTAGCCTGATCATGTTTGGTCTCTGCGTGGTACAATCTGTAACTAAAACGGAATAAGCAGAGATGATACCATTCATCTGTAATGAGATAGCTAGTGTCTGCAGTGTGGCAGAGACAAGTATCCTGTGTATTTCCCTGCTTCAGTAAAATTAGAGGGCTTTCACCTTTGTCTGCAGCCTGGCGGCACGCCAATAGTACATGTAGCTACTGGTCCCCCTCTGCCCCCATCTCTCTGGGCCTCGCAGAAAACATCAGCATCTGTTTGTGTGCAGTTGTGGGGTAGGCTCGCCGAGGAGACGCGTTCTACATCTGCACAGCCCTCGCGTCTCGTCGTCGGCTCCACTCCTGGAGTCCCTGCTCTGACTTTTGGAAGTGCGGAAAAGGGACGTTTCACGCCCGCCACCGGTGACGACCTGGTACCGGAGGTGAGTGCAACCCTGAGGGGATGTCTGCAGAAGAGTGCCTCGTTGATGCAGTCTTGGCCTTTGTCTTTTGCATCACAGAATGTAGTCAGATACAGCATTGGGACAGCTTATTCAAGGCTTTTGTGGTTCAATGTAAGGGGAGCAGAATCAGTATTTTTTATTTTAAAAATAGACACCAGGCGATGGCAGTTAAAAGTAGGGTGCAATCTCTTCTGAACAAAAAGACAACATCGAGATATGAGACCTAAGTGATATTTCTATGATATACAGATTTACGAGCAAAAGTGGTCAAGTGGTCGAGCAAACGAGTGGCATCTGTGGTCAAGTTGCCCCAGCTTGTTAGTATACATTATATACAATATGCACATGTTAGTAGACAGTATATACTATATGCACATGTTGTTTTACATAGATTTCTGCATTATTTCTGAAATATTTGAGGCAAAATTAGACCGAAGAAAATGTTCTTGATACTGGAATATCTCTGTCTCTGACAGAGAAACTGGAATTTTTCTGTCTCTGCAAGTGCCCTCATTTTAGGGGTTAAATAAACATACTCAAGGTCAAAGCATTTACTCTTCAGTTTATTCTTCAGCGTGCTTACTTTCTGAACTGTAGGTCAGTTGTCCTAAAATGGAGTTACAGTTGAGAGTTGTTTTTAGATTTTAGGCAGTGCTTTAAAAAATCTTTTTTTACAGAATGGATTCCTGCCATGAGCACCTGGTCTTACAAATTGTATTGCAACAACATAACCAGATTGTCGACTAGATAGCTGTCGCTTTAGTCTGCTGTCTGCCAGCATCTCTAAATCTCTGGCAAAGTCTGGTCTTTGTTTTCCCATTCCTTGTGTTAACCTGGTGAATCACTTCCAAAAAATTGACTTTGTCAGCTTTAGTGCTATGTATTTATTTGACAGTCCCACATATAACTTACAAAGTGCCAAGTAGAAAACATGCAAGCGAAACCAAACACAAAGCACTGAGCCACTACTGCGAGAATCAATATTTATCAATATTTATTTATATAGCGTATTTCACAACAAGTTGTCACAATGCGCTTCACAGAAAAAACCCAGCCTAAACCCCCACAAGAGCAAGCCAGAGGCAACAGTGGCAAGGAAAAACTCCCTGGTGTAATTAGGAAGAAACCTTGGGAACACGGTACCATTATATAGGCTACAGTTAAAAATGCAAATCCCTAGTGTAACTACATTGAAATAATTTAGTAATCAATTAAATTATAATTACTGCTTATTGGTTATAATGGCTAAAGATGCAGCTTGGGGTGCAGTTGACAGATTAGGGTGGAGGTGAGTTTAGAGAGTGGCGGAAGGTGAGGAGCGGATTACTGTTCTATTAGTTACCTCATTTCACCATTAAGTAAGTCAATAAGGTGTAGAACAAGTCTGTGGTTGTTGTGGAAACCCAAAGGGAAGAGACCAATGACCGGCAGCACATGAGCGCAGAGCATCATTCTGGAGGGAGAAATGCAACACTCATCAAAGTGGGAGTCCAGTCCATCTATTTCAGGGATATTCATCTTTTACATTACATTACATTATAGACATTCAGCAGACGCTCTTATCCAGAGCGACGTACATAGTGCATGGTCGAGCAAACGCTAATGCTAATGCTAGCCAGTAGAAGGAAATGAGGAGAGGGGTGTGAACGGAGGTGAAATACTGAGTTCTGGTTTATCTGGGGCTCTCAGAGCGGCAAAGAAGCCAGCTAAGAGGGAGACGCCTCTAGTAAGAAATGGGCACATTACACATTACCATAAAAACATCAGCAAGGGGCAGGTGAGCATTGCAATGTTTTAGAAGAAAGCAATTGACAATCTTGAGAGTTTCTCATTTCCTCAGCTAAACACATTTTATTCCTTAAATGTGGATGTTACTGTTGGAAGAAATTGAAAATGTAGTTTTCCCTTTCAAATGGAAAATGATGCACAGCAGTTTCCAAGTACATAAACTCATTTCAGTTCAAATGTTTGACCTGAAATAACATACATTATCTGCACAACAAAACCAAGTGGCTTAATAACAAGGTTCCTCTGAAAAGGTTGTTGGGTTGACACATAACAAGGTGAAGAAAACAGCTTCATTAAAAGCAGAAGTGCACACATTTTTCATAAAACATGAAATTATACCTTGTATGCCAGTTGCCAAATGTAAGTATAATTGATATACAGTGCCCTCCAAAATTCTGTTTTACAATTTTTTTACTAACACAATTGTTCAGAGAAAAAGATTTTGTTAACATAAATTTTTTTCCAGAAAGATATGTATCACTATTATTCACACCCTAGTACATTACATTACATTATAGACATTTAGCAGACGCTCTTATCCAGAGTGACGTACATAGTGCATTTCCAAACAAGGAACAAGTGCGTTAAAACAATCCTAAAAAAGGTAAATACGTAAATACAAAGTACTAGGCAGTCAGTATGATTGGGGATTTATTATTATTATTATTATTATTTATTTTGGGGGGGGGAACTACACAATATTGATAATAGTCACAAGGAGGTAGGGAGGGGTGGAGAGAGGTGCAGCTTGAAGAGGTGAGTCTTCAATCTGCGCTTGAAGGCGGTCAGACTTTCTGCTGTTTTGACCTCCACAGGGAGCTCATTCCACCACCGTGGGGCCAGGACAGACAGACGTCGAGACCGGGTGCTAGTATGAAGAGGGGGGGTACCAGTCGTCCTGAGGAGGCGGAATGCAGGGATCTGGCAGGTGTGTTGGGTCTGATGAGCTTTTGGAGGTATGGAGGGGCAGATCCTCGGACTGCCTGGAAGGCGAGCACCAATGTTTTGAATTTGATGCGAGCCATCACCGGTAGCCAGTGGAGGTCAATGAGCAGGGGGGTGACATGGGAGTGTCGGGGGAGGTTGAAGACCAGGCACGCTGCTGCGTTCTGGATAAGCTGAAGAGGTCTAATGGCCGATGCTGGCAAGTCAGCCAGGAGAGAGTTGCAATAGTCCAAGCGGGACAGCACCATCGCTTGGACCAGGAGCTGGGTTGAGTGGGTGGTGAGGAAGGGGCGGATTCTCCTGATGTTGTACAGGAAGAACCTGCATGCCCGGGTTACCACTGCGATGTTCTCGGAGAGGGACAGCCTGTTGTCCATCACGACTCCGAGGTTCCTGGCACAGGGCGTTGGGGTCAGTGGGGTGTCTCCTAGGGAAATAGAGAGATTGAGAGGGGGAGAGGTTAAAGCAGGAATGTAGATGAGCTCAGTCTTGCCTGGATTGAGCTTGAGATGGTGGTTGTCCATCCAGTTCTGGATGTCTCTCAGGCAAGCGGAGATGCGGGCTGACACCTGAGTGTCAGAGGGTGAGAAGGAGAGAAAGAGTTGAGTATCGTCAGCATAGCAGTGGTAAGAAAGACTATGAGCAGTGATAACAGGGCCAAGGGATTTGGTGTAGGTGGAGAAAAGGAGGGGACCAAGGACTGAGCCCTGGGGGACTCCTGTGGTAAGGGGACGGGGTGCCGATACTTTACCAGCCCAGGCAACCTGGTAGGAGCGTTCCGAGAGGTAGGACTCAATAGTTTTGGAAAGAAAAGGAAGAAGAGATACCGGTCTGTAGTTTTGGATGTTGCAGGGGTCCAGCGTAGGTTTTTTCAGGATCGGGGTGATGTGGGCTCTCGAAGGATGAGGGGAAGCAGCCAGATGTCAGGGAGGAATTCACCAGGGAGGTCACAAACGGGAGGATATCTGGGGTGATTGCCTGGAGGAGAGATGAAGGGATAGGGTCGAGGGCACAAGTAGTGGGGCGATGGGAGAGTAGGAGATGGGATACATCGGTCTCAGAAAGGGGAGAAAAGGTGAAGAAACAGGGGGGGACACAGAAGGGGTAGAGAGAGGAAGAGAGTGGAAAACAGTGTATGTGAGGGGAGGGGGAGTGGGGCTGAAGGAGCTGCGGATGTCTCTAGTAGTTCAGTGCTTTTCATTGCAATCATTTCCTCTTCCCCCCCATGTTGAGAATGAACAGAGTGCACCTCATACCATCGCAGGACCGCCTCTTATTTGACAGCATGCTCTATACAGTGTCTTGCATGTGGTAAATTCCTTTTTTGTTGTAGCTTAACATTTTTACAAGCGTTACAATTTTTCAAGTTGCTTAGCACATTCTATCGTGATCAGGTTTTAATGGAGAATTATGGTTACTGGCCTTAAGGAGCAATCCAACTGATAAATGTTCATCACAAGAGGCAAGTTTCCATAATTCCTGGTAGCTGTGATGACGTGACATGGTTCCTGGTCATTTCCGGAGGTCTAAATGAAAAGACTGGAGAGCCCTGAATACAGCTGTGTTGATGCGGCAGACCACCTGTTACTCTGTTCTACACGTTTCGTGAGATAAACAGATGGGGATTTCCTACACGAGAAGAAACCCCTTCTTCCTCCCCCCCAATTGCTCTTGCCTTCCTCCTGCCAATAAGGCATGCCTCGAGACAAAAAACTGGAAGACAAGTGCAAGAATAACACTTTACTACCTACCCATTCATAATGGTCATCCTTCATGGGTGGAAAGCACTCTTGAGTAGTATCTATCTATCTTTTCTCATACAAGATTGATGTCATAGTCAATCACATTTTTTTCTGTGTTGTACTTCTGTCCTTCTATAGCTGTTATAAACGTGTTTCTGTTCCCTGCCTTGCTGTAGGTGTTTTAATCTTGCGGTTCTCGATGGATACAGTAGAGACCAGCCCAGTCCTCCCATCCCAACCTTCCCTGACTCTGAAACCTCAGGTCCCCCCCAAACCGGAGCCCAGGGGGACACGATGGCGCCGGGCAACCGACGTCATTCTCCGGGACGCTGCAGGGGAGGAGGGAGACCAAAGCCGAGTGGAGCAGAGAGCCTGGCACAAATCTCTACCCTCCCTTCTGAATGACCAGAGCCCGTGCCCGTCTGTGGCTAAGGATGACGGCCCTTTCCCACAGCCTGATTGGCTACTCGGTTTCTCCCAGGGAGTTAAACCCCTCACGGTTCCAAAGCCCCGCCTTCAGAAAACACCCCTGCGACAGGACAGCATATCGCAGACAGCTGATAAGGAAAGTGTGTCCAGCACTAGGACTATGAAGAGCCCTGATAGCAGTGACTCAGGTGAACCAGCACCCATTAAACACAGTATAGCCCCTTTCGAATAGACAGAGTCTATAAAGTGTCCAAGTATGAGACAAATGCCACAAACCTACCTCTTGAAAGACACCTAGCTTGCATGACGCAGTTCAGGTATGTGAGGCTAATCGGGGAAAAAGTTAAAGTTAGAAATAGACAAAGTTTCTCTGTCACATTAATTTGTAATCTACAGAGCATTCGTGTGGCTTAGTTCTCAGTTATGCCATGCACCTTGCACCTGAACATCAATGATCAGTAACCCATTGCTGCAGTTGAGCATTCAAATGAAGATGACCTGCAGCTTTCAATTTCCTCCCTGGTCTTTAGACTACTATTTTCCCTGTTCCCTGCTTCCTGTTGTGCCACCTCACAGTCAGATAATCTTTTCTTGCTCTTGTTCCATTTTCTTCCTGTAGAGGGCAGACTCCTGGATGGACGCAGTGGGAGCGAGAGAGTCTCTCCCTCCAGTTGCACTCCCTCCTGTCCCTGCTTGTGCCATTGCAGCAGTGACCCCCAAGCTGGAGAAGGACAACTAAGGACGGAGCTCCGCCCCAAAGCCCCACCTGCCCTGTCTCTCCCTGCCCCCGGACTGGAGAGTGACTACTGGCACATCACTTGCCCCAGAGCACTGGGGAAGTTGGGGCGTTCCCCTCCCAATATTCCTCTCCCTGCTCGGCCCCTTCCCAAAGAGCCGGACCTGATCTCCATCCAAGGTCAGCGCCGGAGCTCTGCACTCTTCTCCTCCACTCCTCCACGCATCGTTTCATACTAATATTATCATCACAATGTCAAGCATTTAATCTGCATACACATAACATGCAGGTCATCAAGATAATCATATTAACCTTTTTAATGTAATGACATTTATTGATGTAGCAAGCTTAAATTAACATAATTTTTATTTTGTTACGTAAATTTGACAGCAGGATACATTTCTGTAAATGCTTTATTATTCATTTATTTCCTGAGCCGATGGGGTATATTTCAAATGTTGCCCACTTAAACAGCTAGATATTTAATCCAGTTACACAAATTCAGTCTAAATAACTTGTTAATGGGTACACTAACTGAGATCCACTCAGGATTCAAATCTAATTACAATTCTAATTATTGCACAGTAATGCTTGAATTGAAGGGAGTGTCACAGCAGAAAAACAGTGACACAGCTTGAGAATCTGGCAGTCGAGAATCTTTTCAATTCTTTATCATCCATCCTCAGGAAGCTCTAAAGTAAACAAACATCTCATAATCAACAGAGCGACAGGCCTAGAGGTAACCCCCCCCCAAAAAAAAGAAGACTATAAACCAAATGCCAAGAAAGAAACTGAGGAGTCTACAGTCTCAAATTTTAATTATACACAAACACCCTTTCACTGTAGTTCTGTGCCTCTGCAGTTCCATGGGTCAAGTTAGCGCTTGCCTTTTTCCTCGTGCCCAGAGGGCAAGTCAACACGGACTAATCATGGCCGTGAAGTCTAGTGCAGCAGGAGGCCTCGCAGTCACCAGTCACACATTCCTTCCTCTTCCAATCTTTCCTGCTTAGGTCACAGTGGGTGGGTCATTACTGTAAATCACATCATTTCCACTTTGAGAGTTGTAATTTCCGTATTTAAAGCGCACACTTCACCCCCTACAAATCAAGTTCTGGCATATGTAAACTTAATATTTCACACCTAATATCAGGGCTGTTGCTTCCCACATTCTTTTCCTGTCAACAAGTATCGCTGCTGTCAAAACACATGCCAGTCGGTTTCTTTAATGGTCTTTGTGATAGATACCATTATTAGCTCAGGCAGAGCTCTGCGGTGTTCTGAGTGAGTGTTGTGATCTTTTCTCTCTGTGTATATAGATAAGAAGGAGGAAGAGGAACCTGACATTCCTGAGGGAGTGTACATGGAAATAGGCATGTCGCCATCTGAAGTAGAAGACCACTGCAGCCCTGTAGCTCTGTGCAGCAGAGACTTTGGTATTGTGGAATGTCTCCTTGAATTTGGTCTTGTTAGAAGTTCCATTGGAATGAATCTAAAATAAAATCTCACACATTATCCCTCCATTTCCTGGACAGGGTCCCCAGTTTCTCCAGGTGGCACCAAAGCCGCAGAGTGTCCGTCATACTCAAAAGTGCATGAGCCCCTCCCCCCTGTCCCAGCCAAGCCCCTACCGCTGCTGAAGACTCAAAGCACAAACAAGAGCAGGGAGAGGAGGAAGACCTGTGAAGATCCCCTCCGGAGTGTTGTGGAGGAACTCAAGAAGAAGTTCCCCAGCGACGGCGAGGAGATTAAATCCATGAAGGAGAAACACGTGAAGAAGAGGGAGAAGGAGCATAAACTTTCCTTTCTCTGCAAAAGGTCTCCCACGAAGTCGCCCTTGGCAGAGCTTGTGCTGTTCGCCTTTCAGAGCAAGGAGTGCGCTCAGGAACCCCAGGAAGCTGCCCTGAGTACTGCATTAGCAAGCCCTGTGAGAGAGCCTCAGGGGGATGCAACTGTGAAAGACTCGGAAAAGCCTTCTAGAGACGTTTCTCACCACTCATCTGCAGCCACGGCACCAGGCATACAGGCGTGTCTGGAGCAGGAAGACAACACCGTGCCCTACCTGGTAAAGGATGTTCAAGGCACAAGCTCAACTCCACAGGGTGTCATGAAGAGGGTGTCCATTAGGGGGCGGCATAGGTGCCTGAAACCATTCTGGCAGGAGCGAACCATTGTGCAGGAGAGTGGAGTACTGACACAACTAAACAAGCAGCAACTGCTGCTACAGGAGGTAAAGGTTTTTAAAGTTGCAAGCAGATGGTTGTCTCTGCTCTTCAGCCACTGTACATGTGTGCTTCAGTTTCAGTTTAATTTACGTTTGTTTCTTTTGTCCTGTGATGAAGTCAGCTCAGTCACAAGCCATACAGTTTATTCTGCATACCAAACTTATTGTGTGTCTATGTGGTGGCCAATATCCTGTGCCTGTTCCCTGGTTCTGAAAGAGCATATCCTGTGTCTCAGAGCATGTATGAGGTTGTGACCACAGAGCAGTCCTATCTGGAGGACCTGAGCGTGGCTGTGAACCTCTTCATTGAGTCGCCTGCCCTCAACCAGGTCCTTGCGCCTCGAGACCGCAAGTCCCTCTTCTCCAGCATTGGCAAGATCCGAGAGATCAGCCAAAAGTAAGGGTGCAGCCATCATAGCGTTGGTAACTTGTACTCCATCATCAATCTGTTTCACACATCACCAGTGTAATGTGTGTACTCTATATGTATAGATGGACAATCCATATGTTTTACCTGAGAGGTGAAGCATGTACTGCTGAGTTTGGCACTCATTGCAGTGTGCTCAGTTTTCTAGATGCCATGAAGGCGGAGCTGGAAGCAAGTCTGTTCTGCGATATGTGTGAGGTCATCCATCTTCACGCCAGTCGACACTTTGCTGCCTACGTTGACTATTTACGCAACATGCCTTACCAGGAGCAGACTCTGCATAACCTGGGGTAGGAAAGCTATACAGACGAGCTCTCTGGGGCAAGGGGGGTCATTGCCCTGCTCCCATGGACCTGTGGAGTAACTCCCTGTGTCTGCATACAGGAAGGAAAACCCCCAGATAGAGCAAGTTCTCAAACAGCTGCAGGAG
This sequence comes from Ilyophis sp. 1 JC-2022, assembly GCA_022702515.1. Taxonomy (NCBI): domain Eukaryota; kingdom Metazoa; phylum Chordata; class Actinopteri; order Anguilliformes; family Synaphobranchidae; genus Ilyophis; species Ilyophis sp. 1 JC-2022. The sequence goes on along the minus strand of CM040403.1, from coordinate 54,162,810 downwards.
GACCCCCGCTGCCACCGTCTGCCACTCAAGTCTTTCCTGGTCCTGCCCTTCCAGAGAATCACACGCCTTAAAATCCTGGTGCAGGTGTGTGGAGGGGAGTGAGGTGCAGGGATAGGATTGTGTTGAAGCCCTTAAATATATTCTACCCTAAAGAACTGATGCTGGATCCTTCTGAGGTCCTTTCACATTATGGTTCGATTTTGAATTAGGCTTGAATGAACTGATTTCTTAATCAGTCATCTGGGAGGGGTGCAAAGATATCCAGAAAATGCACTCTAAAGCAGCTTTGCAATGACATTATGATTCCAGTGATTGAATATACAAACAAACAGCCACAAATGTAAATAGCAGCTGTTTACATTTATAAACATAAATATGAGGCAGTTGGAACTTTTTTTCTGTGACCACAGCGGTCTCAGATTGCAGGCACCATAGGAAATTGCACCAACCAAAAATATTATTAAATGTAAGTTTTTGAAGAATAATCAGGTAATATACATGCATATTATCTCTGGAGGCATAACATAACTGTAAAAGCTACTTTGGAGTTACTTGAAGTGTATTTTCTTGCTTTAGACTATGAAGGTTGGCTGGTAGTCAGAAACTTCTTTAAATATCTAAAATATCCTTCATCACACAGAAACACTATCTAGGCCAAACATCTGCTAAAACTGAAATGATATTTTAAAAATTGAAAAGTACCTTGGCATATACAAAACAGGAAATGAACACTGATTTTGGTTTGATTTTCTATAAAAAATCTTATCTTTTCAGTTTCACAGATATAGGCGATATGGGCCGTAGTCCAACTCTAGACTTCTATGTTTCTCTGGAAATTGGAGCGTTTTTGGCTTTCCTCATGAGACCAGTCTCTCTTTGTGAGAAGCTGTCATAAATGCATCACCATTTGCATGACTTGCACAATGTGAGTGAGTGATGTCACTGATGTCGTTGTTCCCAGACCATCCTGAAGAGGACGGACCCAGGATCAGACCGCCAGGCATCTGGGCAGCGAGCACTGAAGGAGATATCAAAGGTACTACAGCAGAGGGGCCACAACTGTCATTCACAATCGGCAAAAGCCATGAAAATGCGTTTCTGTTTCCGACATCCCAGACATCTTTGTCATTTCTCCATTATCCTGTGATAAGATAATAATTTAATGGTTTCTTCCTTCATGCGGTTCATCGTTTTTCTCCTTAGCTCAATGTTAATTTCTAAATAAAATTGAACTTAGGGTGATGTAAGTTGATTCACATTTAAACACAATTAAATTCACAATTAAAAATATCTAAATAATTGAACATAGTAATGACATGTTTTATGTTTCAAGATAAATGCAATTAGGGATTATATTTTTGAGCGGAACCAGCAGATTTGATCTGTTTTGCGATCACTGCTTTGTCATTTGTGCCCGCTGTACCCTCTGTAGGTGGTGGAGGCCTGTAACCGTGAGGTAGGAAGGATGAAGCAGATGGAGGAGCTGGTGCACATTGCCAACAAGATAGAATTTGAATGCAAGGTGAACTCTCTCTCTCTCTCTGACTGTGTGCCATTACCTCTGCAGATCATTTTCTATTTGAGATGTTTTCTCTTTCCCGAATGTGTGGATAAACATAAAGAAGAAACTCATTATATTGTCAATATCCTCCTGAGAACCGGCAGACAAAAAAGTTTAAGTATTTACATTTTTTGACATAATAATTGTCATGGATGGCAAAAACATGTTGAAGTGAAAGTACTTCACCACTTCAAAACCATTATTTATTTTATTTTTATTGAATGTGCCTTAGTGTAGGTTTCAGCATATGGTTCTTGAGATTAAATCCAGAAATGAATCTCCCCAATAGGGGACAAAAAATTAATTGCTGGGTATTAGGAGGATATGGACTGAAATTGTTCAGAAAAATCCAATTTAAAGTCTTCCGCATTATTGTATTGTCTTAGGACCTTGAGGTATAGATGATCGCATGGACACAAAAATATAACATGGTAACCTCTTCTTTTTTTGTATCTTTACTTTTCCATTGGGCAGGGTCTGCCTCTGGTCTCTTCCTCCCGTTGGCTGGTGAGGCAAGGGGAACTGGCACAGCTGACTGACAAGGAAAACATCTTCGGCCAGAGGAAAGTCTCTCCCGTCTACTTGTTCCTCTTCAATGACCTGCTGCTAGTCGCCATCAAAAAAGGGTGTGTACTACTCATGCTGCCATCATGGCTTCTTTTTGGCTGCCTGGGTAACCCAGTTAACATGACTGGACGGTGCCAATATATCATCAAATTTACTGTGAAGGTTTGTTCAAAGCTCAGAGCTTTGTCTCATTACTCAGAGGTTATAAAGAGCAGGCAGTAGACTTACCATGGACTCCAATTAAGTTAAAATGTTTCTATCAGTTTATATGTCCCATAAGTACAATGTGACTCCATTGTCCAGGCGTTTCTCTGAGTTTAGGTGTCCCATAAGTACAATGTGACTCCATTGTCCAGGGGTTTCTCTGAGTTTAGGTGTCCCATAAGTACAATATGACTGTTAACTTAGTGTTTCATTATGTTGAGGAGTCCCATTAGTACAATATGGCATTTCTATATGTTCAGGTGCCCCATATGACTCTGTTGTCTTGGCCCAGGCTGGATCGCTTTGTGGTGCAGGATCATGTCCACCGCTCCCTCATTGAGATCAGCGATGGGTTGGAGGAGGATCAGGTGGAGTGTGAGCTGGAGAAGACCTTCCTTCTGGCCCTGCTGAAGAACCACAGGGGGGCCACTTCTCAACGCCTGCTGAGGGCCCCTTCCCAGTGAGTACATATCTCCTGACTCCAGGAGCATCTCCATCTCACTGCCCACTCCATCACTAATATTATCAGAGGCTTTGTTCCAAAGCAGCGCAGAGCTGCTTCCAGTCGTGCTGTTCTCTCCACTGAGGTTCTCTCTGGCTCTCTCACACCTGTCTCGTCTCAGGGCAGAGAAGGACAGCTGGGTGGAGGCCCTGAGTCCACGGAAGAGCGGGAAGGACGAAGTGTATGAAGAGTGGGGTGAGTGTCACTTGTGAAGAAGTGTGTATGTATGTGTGTGTGTGTGTGTGTGTGTGTGTATGCACATGTGGTCATGCTTGCATTACTGTTTGAGAGAGTATTTTGTTCAACAATTTGTAAATCTAATTTTGCGTACATTCAAGAATAGTCCTCAAACAAGAACTGAAATGTACAGAACAGTCACAATGAATCCTTCAAATTATAGTTTCTTGTGTGTATGTGTGCGTGTGTGTGTGCGTGTGCGTGTGCGCCTGTGTATGCTTGCGTGTGTATAGTGGCCACTAGAGGGCGGAACTACCAATAAGATTGACAAAGTGAATTATGCAGTCCATCGGTGGTGATGTCGCAGGGGGAGGGGACACTGTGACTGTAATGGGTGTGGCTTGTCTCAGACTGCCCCCAGGTGCAGTGCACAGCAGATTATTCTGCCCAGCAGCCGGGTGAGCTGAGCCTGCTGATAGGGGATGTCCTCAATGTCATCCAGAAGACCAATGATGGTGGGTAGCCTGGTACACAGAGTCATGATTAGCATACTTATTACATAACCATTAATTCAGCAGGCAAACATGCTGCTCAGGTAATACAAGCAGGGGCTAAGATAGGAACAGGTGATGCATCACTCCATAGGTCTGAACACTTCTGCTTTCCATCTGATCTGAGTTTCTTTATTTAAACGCCTCTTTGAAAGGAAACATGTGGCTATTTGTGTAAATGGCAATCTTAGCATTCCAATATGCCAGTAAATTTTGGAGTCATTCCAGCATTATTTGAGTTTTACAACATCCAGTTCACTGGTGCTAGCGGGGGACCAAACCTCCCATTCCCCTCATGCCAGGCTTCCTTGAGGGCCGGAGGCTGGTGGATGGGGAGAGGGGCTGGTTCCCCCGAGGCAGCGTGAAGGAGATCACCAACGAGCATGTGCAGCGTCGCCACCTCCGGCAGCGCTACCATGTCCTGCAGGTCGCCAACCAGATGCTGAGCCGCCGCTGCCTGTCCCGTGAGCGCCACACATCCGCCTGCTTCCTATAGGGCCCGCGAAGGCCGTCCGCGGAAACGTCTCTCTCGCATTGGAAACGGTTTACATCTCATCCTCTCATATAGGCCTGTATACTTGTCGCCTCCTTTGAAGTCCTGATTTTTAAATGTTGTTAACATTGAATTTAATGGCTTTTTATCACTAAGCCTTCAGCCTTGTAATACAAAGCACTACATTACAATTAAGAAATTGAAAAGAAAATTGATGTTAAACTACTTACTTGCCTACAAAGCATTGCAGAAACCCATTGTATTGTATTGCTGTTAAAACCATATCATGGGCATGGGGTTTAGATTTTAAACCACTCAAAATAAGATGCTGGTAATCTTAAAATCATTATGTCCTCTTTTATTTACAGTGCATTTTTTGTTTCCTTCAGGCAGAGATTTTAGACAATAAGTTGTACCTTATTTAGTGATGATATGTTTTAAATATCATTAAAGCATTGATTGATTTTTTCATTGTGCACTACATATGTTCCATATTTTAAAAAGGGTGTTGTGGTAAAATGATGGTCAACCTGTGGTCGCTGGATTTCACTAATGGGTGCTCTTTTGGTCTGAGTGATGCACAATCCTGACAGTGATCATCAGAGACAGACCATAATTGCAAGTGTGAAGTCGTTTCTAAGTTTGGCCTAGTGTTGATTTTCTTCTGTTGCATCTGTTCTGTGGGTCCCGTGGAATCTACTTTGGGGCTGAAGAGTGAAGATAAGTGGTGTAACAGTTTTCTTTTTGTTGTTATGGTTTGAAATGCTCAACTGCCAAAGGGAGTAGGAAGTCCTATGTTCCCAAGGTTGTCAGTAGAGGTTAGGCTACTCCTTACTTTTCAACCGGACCAAAGGTCGATTTAGTGGAAAACATAATCTGTTCAGTCAGGTCCCATACATAGCAATAGTATTGACGTAGAACAACCTAGCTTTATAAACCACTTTAAAACAAAGTAAACGACACACACTCACCGTCCTTTGTAGCATGCACTGATACAATTGAAACTGAATACTTTTTAAAATTTCATACGAATTTTGCATTATTATTTTAACGCAGTGAGTAGAATTAATACATCAAAACCTCAGCTAATATTATTTCAAATGTAACTGGTAGAGACAATATCCAGCCTTTGCAGCATGCGCTTTCATCCATTGCCAAATAAAATTAATTTAGCTTGCTGACCAATCGATGTGCACTCTCTCCACATTCAACCAACCAAGATCCATTGACAGGTAATATTTGTGTCCAATTGTAATTGAAATGATGTTAGAGGGAGGACCAATGGGAATGGAGAAAGGGTGTGGATTGTACCCAATGAGGGTGGAATTTGCAATGCAGTTCGCTCGCGATGGCCGTCTGAGAGTCACTTTGGAGTTCTTGCTATACAAGAAGAAAAAATCAGGTACGACATCGTTTTGTTTATTCAGTTCAATTGTATTTTGATAACAGTAGCTATATTGTTTTTAAATAATATTTTATTTCACTATGCACAAAGTAGCCTATGGTTCTATCAACTTATCTCTGCTGTTTTGACAAACATAAAAAGCGCAGATGTAAAATAGCTTTTTGGTCCTGTAAAGTTGATGGCAAACTGTTTGGTAAGTTATTACTGAGTTTTTCAGTTATCGAGCAGAAAATCTAGTTATTTCCCTATTATCGACACTGAGTTTTCTAACTTGTTCAGCCTTGTCACAAAAGGTATTACTTTGAAAGGCGAATTGTTAGAATTTTAACGGTTTGAAATGAATCGAATAGTACTAGGCTGGTCCTATGCTTATTGGTTTTTATGTGATTTCCCCCATGTGATAATTGTGGAGAAACATTTCTAATTACTAGTTTGTTTAATCGCGTTATACGACTAACGTCAGATTCTGGGATTTAACTTTGCAAGAACACTGTCTATCGCTTGTTGAAATGGGATCGCTGGACACACGGTCATGTAATGCAAGCTCTGAAACGTTATAAGCTACAACTACGTGTTGGTAAATGCATTTTATCGATAGAATTTAGCCTGCACGCTGCGTAGGCTACACATTATCAGTGAAGCGACACCCAGTCTTTGATTTCATTGTCCGTATGTAGGCTACTCGGAAGTCTTGTAAATATATGAAATTGGAGCGTCCTATAAATGTTATAGAATTTGCTATGAATGTTAGCCTAGACTATGTCATATAGATAGCCACACTGCGGCTGTCACATGGGAAGTCCTGGTGAAAGTTACCAACCTGTTGCTTCAATGTTTTCTGCCTACAGTTTATTGAGAAATATTCCATGACAACATCGCTACTTCGTCAATTGATTTTGCGATCAAACTTTCATGTCGGTTTTGTATAAGGAGGGGTCGTTTTGAAACACAGTAGGCTACAGCTGGAGTTACATCTCACTACAAGTCCGAACTTGAGGAACTCATTGATAAGATATGGTTACTTCCTCCAAACCAACCGAGTTGTGCCCAGCGAAACGGCCTCAGTCCGTAATAACACAGACCAGTGTGTGGTAGGTTTTTCCTAGGTTACTTGAGTGTATCGACGTGTTCCGGAGATGAACGGTGCGAATGGTTTAAAGTGTATGAACTGTGTGCCACAGAAATTATTAAAATGGACCGAAATCAAAATGGAAATACACAAGCCTGTATAGAAATATTTAAAATGTACTAATTTGGATAATCTGGCACATATCGACGGTGGTCCTGCCAAGTAGCCTAGCCTAATATTTATTTTGTTGAAAAGTGTCTGTCTTAACCTCAATCCTGTTGAAGTCTACTGCCTTTTAATGTACCATGTGCTTGATTTGGAAAGGTTTGGAAATCCCATGCATTTTAAAAGTTAAAGATGGAACAGTACAGTATCCACAAAGAGAATCAACATTTTTCATAAGTCAAAAATGTTCGATGTCATCATGTCGCCAGCAATGCACAGCTATTGGCTTTTGTTATGTAGTCTACCATTGTTCCAATATTGTGTCAAGTACCAACGTGTGTGTGGGTTTGAATGTTCGTTTGGCAATATTAAATATTGCCATTCACATTTTAATAAGGTAATGTGCATGTGGGCTTATCTGCCAGCTCAAGCATTTTTCAACATTCCACAGAAGGTAGCTACTTTAGCAATTGATTTTGATGACTGGCCTAGTCATTAGCTTAATATATGTACTGTGATTCAAACTTTAAAATGAAACTCTTTTAAAATGAGAGTGACTCAGGAGTGGGGAAGTCATTACTGCCTTAGTTTTGGGAAGGAGGAAATGATTTCCGTGAAAGCATATTGTAAAAAAGGCTGTGTATTCTGTGTTAAAAGATTTGGTATGTTTATCGCAGTCTGCATCAAAGGCTGATTTCAATATGCCCAACACGCACATCACTGCATATCATTGATTCATGACTCATTGCCTTCTAGCTTTGTTTTCCTGTTGGACATTGTTGCTATGATTACAGTGGTTTATTTGTTCTGTTCTTTCAATCTAGAATAACATTTGTATCTATCCTAATGCTAGCCACCGGAAATCTTGCTATTCAGCAAATGTTTCCAAAATATTTAAGTGAGATTGATGTTGCATTCATCTGTAAAGTTTATGATTTGCCATGGTATGCTTCTCCCATTCTCTGAGTAATGTTGGAACAGCTCTCCCCCTGTAAATGATAGTCAGAGAATGCCCATAAGTAAGGATTGCCTAAATGTAAAAACAAAGTAACCTACTTCTGAAGTATTTGTATCATGTAATTTGTCCACTCCAAATTAAACTAGATTACATATCAAAACTTTCAAAAGCCTGACAGCTTCTCAATTCTGGTTGATAATTCAAAGATTATTATAACATTTTTACTTATTTTCAGTGTCATTAGATTTGTTAACTGTAAAATGGCTAGTTGAGTATGGCAGGGACAATCTAGCCTTGAGGACTATAATACTTGGTTTTCTTTTATACCCAATAATTAATTGATTGATTTAATGTCACTTATTGGCCTGGGATTCCACTCACCTAGTGTCCCATTTCTCAAAGAGTACATGATCAGAGAGGAAGAATGAAAACCCCTGGGGCCAAATTTGAGCATCCCTGGTGTACGATATTTAACTGCCACATTTCTGCCCTCATCTCTTTTACTGGGTGTGTACTTGGCAGGTTGTGGGTGGCCCCACAGATGAGTGATGGGTGAGATTGAGGGCTCCTACCGCGTCCTGCAGACCCCTGGAACCCGTCTGGGGGCCCAGTACAATGCCGGGGTCAGTACCCTGGAACCAGGCCAAAGCCTCGGCACGGCACTGTCCGGAGGGAGGAAGGGCAGAGGGAAGGGGCTTCATATCCGGGTGCAGGGGCTGGACGACTCCCAGGAATTCTACAACTTGGAGGTGAGGAACCCCGTCTCGCCAGCAGGCCTTTATAAACGAAAGCGAAATGCTCTCACGTGTTGCAGTTGTGGCTTTTTTCTGAGACGTGTTTTTCATTGCGCATCGCTGCAGCAGCATCGAGCCAAAGCAATTTTTAGAAAAATGGGATGTCAGATAAAACATAATAATAAAATTAAGCCTCACTGGTGGGAAAGCTCTCGAGCCCCTGAGAGCACGTCTCCATGTTGGCGTTTGTGTGCGCGTATCCCCACCGACAGTTGCTGTGCGGAACTTCCTTTGCCCCCCCCCCCAAAGCGTTCTCCTTTAAGACTGCTCTGTCGACTTGGCTAGCGCTACTCGCCTCAGCCTCAGTTTCCACTGCTTCGCTCGTTCAGCTGACTGACGTCTCCAGTCTCCTCCTCACAGAGGCCTAGGCCACGGCACGTCTCTCCCCTCCCATGCACAGTTCTGTCTCTCGTGCAACATGGGTGTACAGACTGGAAAGGGGTTGATTCAGTGCCCAGAACAAAGCGTTAAACAGTATAACATCTGGGCTCTCCACTTGTTTTGGGTATGTTCAGGCCTCGTGCATCTCTGTAGCATATGGAGTTGGTCTGTGCTGATATTCTGCTTGATCATACTGGATTCAGTGGAAGTGGACAATGTGCAAACCCCAATTCCAAAAAAGTTGGGACAGAATGTAAAATGCAAATAAAAGCAGAAAGCAGTGATTCGTAAATTCTGTATATTTAATTGAAAACAGTACAAAGAAAAGATATTTAATGTTTAACTTTATTGATTTTTATAAATATTCTGAATTTGATGCCTGTAACACGTTCCAAAAATGTTGGGACAGGGGCAGCATAAGACTGGGAAAGTTGTGGAATGTTAAAAAAATACCCATTTGGAACATTCCACAGGAAACGGGTGAATAGTTAACAGGTGATGCTATTATGACTGGGTATAAAAGGAGCATCCACGAAGGCTCTGGTGTTTATAAGCAAGGATGGGTCGAGGTCCACCACTTGGCGAAAAACTGTGAGCGAATAGTCCAACAGTTTAAGAACAACTTCTCACTGCACGATTGCAAGGAATTTAGGGATTTCACCATCTACAGTCCATAATAAAGATTAAGAGAATCTGGAGAAATCACTGTGCTTAAAGGGCAAGGCCGAAAACCAATATTGAATGCCTGTGACCTTCGATCCCTCAGACGGCACTGCATTAAAAACCGACATGCTTCTGGAATGAATATAACCACATGGGCTGAGGAATACTTCGGAAAACCGTTGTCAGTAAACACAGTTTGTCGCTGCATCTACAAATGTAAGTTAAGACTCCTACGCAAAGCGTAAGCCTTATATCAACAACATCCAGAAACGCCGACGACTTCTCTGGGCTCGAGCTCATCTGAGATGGACTCATGCAAAGTGAAAACGTGTGCTGTGGTCTGATGAGTCCATCTTTCAAAGATTTGGAAATAATGGACGTCCTGTTCTCCGGGCCAAAGAGGAAAAGGACCATGCCGATTGTTACCAACGCAAGGTTCAAAAGCCAGCGTCTGCCATGGAATGGGCCTATGGGGGTGTGTTAGTGCCCATGGCATGGGTAACTTGCACATCTGTGAAGGCACCATTAACGCTGAAGGGTACATACGCATTTTGGAGCAACATATGCGGCCATCTAGACGACGTCTTTTTCAGGGAAGTCCCTGCTTTGTCCAGAAAGACAATGCCAAGCCACATTCTGCACGTATTACAACAGCATGGCTTTGTAGTCAGAGAGTGCGGGTGCTCGACTGGCCTGCCTGCAGTCCAGACCTGTCTCCCATTGAATACGTGTGGCGCATTATGAAGTGCAAAATACGACAACGGAGACCCCGGACTGTTGAACAGCTGAAGTCTTCAAGCAAGAATGGGTAAAAATTCTGCTTTTAAAACTACAACAATCAGTGTCCTCAGTTCCCAAAAGATTACCGAGTGTTGTTAAAAGGAAAGGTGATGTAACACAGTGGTAAACATGCCCCTGTCCCAACTTTTTTTGGACGTGTTGCAGGCATCAAATTTAGAATGAGCATATATTTACAAAAAACAATAAAGTTGATTAAATAAAACATTAAATATCTTGTCTTTGTACTGTTTTCAATTGAATACACATCAAAAAGGACTTGGAAAACTTGTTTTCTGTTTTTATGTGCATTTTATACACTTTCCCAACTTTTTGGAATTAAGGTTTGTACTTTAAATGTGGCAATGTGATATTTTTTTGTAAATTATTCATATATTAAATAAATAAAAAATGTATGCACTTAACAACTTGGTTAGATTCCACTTTAATTTTGTATATCAGTCTCCAAATAAATTTAGATTTTTCTTTGTTGTTCACAATGTTACATCATAGAGGGAGGCAGAAATAATATGGAATGCAGAGGGAGGGAGAAGTGACTGCTGATTGGCCAGTCGCATAAGAATGAGAAGTGGAGACGAAAGGGAATTGTAAGAAATGTGGCCTGTGTTGTTTTTGTACTATTCAGCTATTTGTGAGCATGTGAGGGCCATAGAAATGTGTGTTATTTGCCTATGGTACTCAGCTCTTGATTGTGTCACATACTGTAGGCCTAATATCTAATATAGCTGAATTAAATAAAAAGTAGAAAAACATCAAAGTAAACATAAAATGTCAGGGAATAAAGGCTATCAGAATCTTTAAGTATTCATTCATAACTATCCCTCGCTGTTGGTACATTGGAGCTGGATTTTATGCTTGTAATGCATTATGCATTAATATGATTATCAAATGGAACATGTGCCCTCCTGCCCTGGGTACGCCAGTTGTATTAATTTTATTTTCCATTTTACAAGAAATCTTGCCAATGACATATCATCACTACAAGCCCACACAGATAATTATTTAGACCGCATTTGAGTTGGTTATTTACGGTGGTTATTTGACACAGGTGGTGATGTGAAACGGTGTGAGGGCCTGTACTGAAAAGGCTTTGAGCGAGTTTCTGCGCCGGTTCCTTGTGGTCCCTGCGAACGGCCCTGACTTTGAGCTCCCCCTGCCGAGTGCTCGGCGGGAGCTGGTCCCAGATCAGACAGTGTTCGTCTGGAGCAGATGGTGCACCTGACCTGTCATTCTGCGTCATCTGGTTTGCGGGCCAAGCCCCTCCAGCCAGGCTTTGAAATCTCTGTTTGCTCTGATTTGACATGTTTTCCAAGCAAAGTGGCGGTGGGCTTCCAGCTCGGTCATTAGCGTGCCAGTTGACGAGGCGAGAGAAACCACCGGCGAGCAGAAGGGAGTTCTCAGCACTTTCCAGGGGGGCGAGGAAACTGGAGGATTGTTTTAATACCGCCAGGCACTGTGATGTCATTTTGGCAACATCTGTTTTATGCACGAATCCCCGGCTTGGGAATTCTTTACAAGCACCCACAGGTAGAAAAAAAAGAGTTCAATAGCTGTGGGAAAATGGCACAAATTGATGCAAAAAGAAGCCTCTAATTCCTTTGGTTTGTTTTTCGTGCTTAAAATCCATAAACCCGCCATGTGTCTTCTGTTCCAGACCACAACTATCACAGGAACTGGAGCCCTTACAGGCAGGCGACAGTCAAGTGATGAGGATCACAGCACATTAGATATTGGATGGAATGCTTTTTATAGATGTTTCCTAAAACAGTAAACAGAAACGTTCGTGTTAAATCAAGCTGTAGGTCATTTTATGCTGTTAGGGTCGATCTCTATCACTTGTGTACTTATCTAAACACTATTAGTGTTGAGAGAACATTTTACTAGCAGTAACATGTGCTGGATGTTCCTCTACTCTCCTCTAGGTTTTGTTATTTGTTATTCATGATGATGTCGATTCAAGTTGCTGTTGCTGTTAGCTTGGGTAACAGGACAGCTGCACTTAGACTAAATATCGGCCCATTTGTCTATCATTATAGCTCTATTTTAGTTAGACAGCCTCTCGACCCAAATATCTTGAGTCAGGCTCTTAAAAATTTACTGATCTGAGGTGGAACACAGTAATTATTCACATAAATAATATCCATAAACTTTTACTCGGATTAAGGTAATGTGCAGTTCAAATGCCTCCCACACAATTTTTGCTAGGTTAAAAAAAATGTATCTCACTATATTATAGTCTATGGTATTGGTGCAGAGTGAGGAGGGGTAAAGGATAAACAAATTTATTGACTTAAGATTTGAGAAAACAGAACTCTGTTTTTAGATAGACAAGAACTTTTTTATTAACTTACTGAGTTGTAGATGGCTAACAAATTACTTTAATGAATGGTCAGGGTAAAGAAATCTACTGCTTGGTCTTGTGCTGCTTTAATGTGTTTGAAACTGAAAACATTAGCTGCTAACTGTATATCATTTATCTTACAGTTGATTAAGACAAAATTCATACTTGGGTCTGGTTGCGTGCTGAACAGATTTGTTTTGTGTTTATTTGAGGAATTCATGTGGTTGAATTCTGGAATTAATGTCTCATATTTTTATGGGTCCATGGCATATTTGGCTAGACTTTAGCAAGGATGTTTGGCTTCTGTTTTAAGTTTTTATTATTTTTTGGCAGCTAGCTAGCTAGACTGTAGACTGCTTTTGTTTGTGGTGGTTCTCTAGTAACCAAGTCAGTGAGTAGTCTGCTGTCTCGTGTCACTGTTCATTCAGCTGTTTCACGAGTTCTCCTCACTTCTGTGCAAATTTTACTTAATATGCACCAGTTTTATTATCAAATAATTCCACCTGTGATCTATGTCATTATGGAATCTGCTAAATGTCTATAATGGAATGGTGAAAATTTTCAGTTGTTCCAAACGTTACAGTTTTTATTACCCAATGTGGATGTCAGTGGTGTCTTTTCTCTTTTTCCATGCAGCGTCTTCCTTTCTGTGTATCACAGAGCCTGATGTAATTTTTTGTCTATTGCTTTGTGATTTGTACCATACCAGGGTAAGAACCCATACCCAATGTAACCTTGCAATCCAAAGTCTCATGCCAAAATCAGGTGTGGTATGGAAACGCAATGCAGACATCACCGCTATCACACATGAATTGTTGCCAGTGAATTTTCGTTTGGGAGACGTGCCGGTGCGCACTGAGCAGTATTCCCAGTTGTTCTTAGACCGCCAAAATAAGGGTGAGTAAATCTGGCCTCTTTCATTAGTTGATTTGCCAATTTAGCCTGATAGCTCAGTGCTCATTCACTGAAGTTCTCAGTAGTGCTCCGAGCAGCTAGGAGTTAGCGAAAGTGAGCAAACTAGTCTGTTGCTCACTCTAAGCTGCTTGTTAAATCAAGTTAAATCACGAGACTCCCGGCAGTAGCAAATTGGTAACACTGTTCTCCCATTGTGTGCCAGCACATTGTTTACACATTTTTCTCTCTGGGACTTTCCTAAGTAGCCTGAGTTAAACATTAACAGAGAGCTAGACACAGATTGTGCTTCACATTGTCAAGACAATCGTTTGGTCAGTATTGGTATTCTTGTCTGAAGAGTTGGTAAACTATATCGGTCAGCGCACTGAAACTGTGTAGTATATTTACATATCGGTCAGTGTTTCTTTGCACTGAAACAGTATAGTATATTTACATATCGTCAGTGTTCCACTGCACTGAAACGGTGTAGTATATTTACATATCGGTCAGTATGTTCCTCTGCACTGAAATGGTGTAGTATATTTACATATCGGTCAGTGTGTTTTTCTCGACTGCATGCCTCTGTTGTGGTGTTGCAAGCGTTGGTAAACGAGGTCTGACTGAGCGATTTGTTTTCACTTTTGTAGTTTCTTTGGTTAACATGTCACATGATAGCTCTCCCACTGTGAATGGATTAGTTTGAAATCTAGAGGCAAATAGGAGGTTCCTTCTCTGGGGACATGAATAAAAATTCCTAACACTGTTTAATTTTCAGATTATCATAAGTAAATTATTGTTAACTGCTGGCAAACTGCTTGATTAAATTATACAAGTCCTCTGTGCTGCTGTGCTGTTGATAGTCAATTTTTTCTGGTTTTCCCAGTGTGTTTTTGAATTCAGCTTGGGCTTGTTTAGAATAACTGTATGGCTATGTCAGTGAAGTTGATTCTGAGATTCATTAGTCATGGGCTTTTCAAGCTGCTCCACTGTAAACATCTTATTTTTCAATTAGTTCACTGCCCAGTCCCATCACTAGAGAATGACTGTGCGGATAAGGATGGCGATGAATCCCTCAATCCCAACACGTAGGGCCCAAACTGCCCAGAGGACCTCAATGGACTAAAATGAGCAAATTCCAAGCATATTCCTACAGAGGAATTCCTTTGGAGGTGTGTCCCTCTACGCTAAGATTTTACGCTCTAGATTTTTTCCAAGGGGCACAAGTGTTTCTAAATTGAACATTTTAGGAGCACACTAATACATCCCAATAGTAGATGTGCTCCTAAATTAATTTTTCAGTTGGCACACATCCATTTTTAGGAGCATATGCCCACTGTAGAGCCCTGTCTGCAGATTTGAGCTTTGAAAGAACTGGAGGCAATGTGAGAAGAATTCTACAGATATTTACTCTCCCCCATCCACATACAGTATGTTACTTAAACCTGGATATTTTCCAGTGTTTTCCCGAACCTCTTCCTGTGTTAAATGTCAATCCAATACCTGAAAGATGTCGGGTTAAATGTATTGAGTGAAATACAGCTTGGATGAAAGTCGCTGACATCCAACTTGTTTTTAGTTGCTTTATTTTTATGTTTTGGACTAAGCACACAATGCACACACACACACACACACACACACACACACACACTACCTACGTTAATTAACTGCCTAATGTGTGCTGTTTGGCTACCTTTTGTAGAACTGAACTTACCATGATAAGTGAGGGTGATCTCCTTTGTTGCTTTTATTACCTGCCATGAAGATGTTCACTTAAACCCACCACACACACACACATATGAAAATCAATATTTAGCCATTGTTACATGAAAGGGGACATGTAATTACCAATAGGAAGGTTCTTGCATGGTCTCAATGTCATACGGTTGTCCAATTCCTTTGAGTTACTGATTGTCACACATACCGATTATGACGGAGAATGCAAACTGAAGTTGACTGCAGCTTTCAACAATTCATGATCCATCATAACACATGATGAACAGTTTATTGCTTTCCTATGCAGAAAGTAGTGCTTGGAATGCAGAGAGCGGTGCTCATTCACAAGATAACCACCCAGCCAGTGCTGCCGTTTACAACGTTTACTGCTTTGTACATTCTGATGGATTTCCGGCTGCTCAAACGATGCCATTTAATGGCCCCCCTCACAACCCGCTGCATTTAAACCGATTAACAATATTTAACCTTTGACCTAATGTGTTTAGAAGTGTATTTTCAGATTTCTCGTTGTAACCATGCTGCATTTGTGTTTGGTTATTTCTAATATCTTCAATCAATAAGCCAAGTCAGAAATCAGTTCGTTGGCCATGTTTTTGAACCATATGTTCAGGTCACTTGCATTAGATGTGCATTGTACCGTTTGATTTCTGGGTAATGTTGTATGTGCTATTTTTAAGTTTTGAACTGTGAGCATGTGTATAATGACAAAGTTGGATTGATACAGGATACTTTTCACCCATTTTGCAGGTTAGCTCCATGTATGTCAATCAAATATGAGCTACAGTTTGCATGATTGAGCAGTATGCGTCTTTCAGTGCAGCTCACTGTGACCGGGCCTCTCACTCTCCCCCACCCTCTTTTCTTTTGTTACACTGGCTCTCCTCTCTCACCCTCATCCTGATTCCTTTTAAAAAATAAGGTTTTTTACGTTAAGTTTGATTTGATTGCTTGGTCCGTTGTGGATGGATGTGCCAGTTTTTTTTTTTTACTTACATGAGTATTTTAGAGGAAGACTTGTAGACTATTTTTAGTTTGTGGAGAAATCCACAAGACTGAGGATATATTGTGGCTACACGCATCCCACTCCATTATCCAGTCATTTTCATGTCTAGGAATCACATGATTGAGCCACACGGTTTTTGTGTCTGTACTAATACTTGTTTCTTTGGATACTATTTAGCCAATTTAGCTATCATAAATCAGTGGTGTTTGGCAGTGAGCTAACGAGGTTACTTCCCCTCTGAGCCATAGTATGGATAACTCAGAGGGGAAGTATAAGCAAAGTCTTCCTCGGTTTCATATACATCAATGTCAGTCTTTCCTGCAGTGTCGACTGTAGGCGTTATACTGAGGTCAGCCTTAACCCAGCTGCCATGTGCTGACAGGCTGAAAGTTGTGTATCTGAGGCCCCATTTACACTTGCATTTTGGGGCTCGACAACCAAAGTTATTAGCTGGAATCATGTTCTGTGTCCGTACACACAATTTAGAAGACCAAGACCGCTTACAAGTATGAACGAGTAACAGGACCCGCTCCTGTATTTACAACGCTGTCAGTAAGTTAGTAATCGCATGATATTTGCTCTGAACTTAATTATCGCGCAGGTGTAAACGTGAGATATGTCAACAAGCATGGACGTGGCCATTCAGTTTTTGTTAATCTCTGCCGAGGGAAGCCGGATAAGGCGTGTGTTTCCACATCTGATCTGGTAGCGAATGAAGCAACGTTGAGTAATGCTTCTTTTAACAGTACTCAACATCGCCCTTAGCACGCTCTATGGAAGTCAGGGAGCGTTACGCAGTTAATCACTGCGCGTTTGCTACCAGTTGTCAACTCCCGTTCCCGTCCACACTCGCACAACCAAGCATATTTGCATAGGAACAAGTGTCAACTTCGGTAGTCACTACCTGTTTCGAACAGGACTGGTTACTAGTTGTCGCTCTCGTTCATAACTGTACTAAGTGTGAACTTGACCGGATTAAGCACTAAAATGACGAACGACAACCATTTTTGGCTGTAGTGTGAACGGGGCCTGAGAGACCCTGACAGCAGTGCTATAGGAAGCAATAAGGAAGCCACTACATCAGGCCAGGATATCCTGCCCTTTCCACAACGGGGCAATGCTGATTACAGTCCAGGCCTAGTTTCCCCCATCTCCAGTGCTTGGTGCTTAATGGTGAAGTGGTTGGTTGTTAGTTAGTTTATTTGTTAGTTAGTTTATTTGATCATCTTTAACAGTAACATATACCATACATCACCAATACACATGCATCAACAAAAAAAGAGACTATTTCAGGTGATCAAAAGGAAAAAGGCAGAAGCTAAAAGCTTATGAATGCCTATCCTATTCCCTAAAGTGGTTATTTAAAATAAATCCTTGAAGTATACAACAAACAAACATTTTTAAATTGTACAATATTTATGCTATGTTTCACCTCCTCAGTCAAACCATTCCAGATCTTTACCCCACAGACAGAAACGCACTTACTCTTCCGAGTGGTGCTAGTGCTGGGTTGTTGGAAGTTTAGGTCCCACCTTAGCTCATAACCCCCCACCCTATCCCTGAACATTCTCAGAATACACCTAGGGAGTAGTTTTTTCCTTACCTTAAACATAAATTGAGCTGTTTTAAATTCCACTAAGTCTAATAATTTCATTGTGTGAGATCTTAAGAAAAGGCTGTTTGTATGTTCGTAAAAACCTACCTTATGAACTATTCTCATTGCTCTTAATATATCCATTGTTTTGCCTATAAAGTGGTGTTATTGTAAAGCATGTGTGCATCCCTGCAGTACATTCCATTGTCTGAACGAGCCTTTTGTTTCTGATGCACGCTGTATGGATTTTGTGGAGGTTGTGGAAATAATACTTTGACCTAAATCTTTCTGTAGAAAGTGCAATGACTTTTTTATTTTTTTCTTCCTTTTTCTCTCAGTGCTGCTACAGGACACTTCCACTGCTCCTGTTATTCATCAGCAGAAGTGCTGTCAGGTTTATAGGTTTACAATCTAAAATGTGGACGCTTGCACGCCGTTTTAAAATTAAAATGTCAAGGACCAGCAGAAGCATTAAACTTGCAGGAATGTGAGCATGGGTGACAGTGTAGCATAGTTGGGACTCCAGTTTATCTAGGCCAGTTTTCTCACATGCACTTCAGTCATCTCTAGGCAAGAGGTCGATAGATCCTTTTTGTCAGTCCATAATCACATTGCTCCTCCCCAGTAATCTACATGAACTGCCGCTAATTAAGCACAGATTATGATTGACAGCAATGCTCCCAAACCTTCACAAGCTGATTTCAGTACAAAGACATGCAGCAGATGTTTTATAGTGGTGTGCGGTCACACGATGCAAATGCAAGGTTTAATCTCTGTGGTTGAATTTGATCTTGGTCAGTTGTTTAACAGTCTCCTCTCTTTCTTTGGCGGTAACCTGTAGCATCAAGATGTGCAGTGTTGGCATGAATAACACAAAACGTCTATAAATGATACCGGATGCAATTGATTTTCATTACAGATCACATAAAATGTGGAACGCATAATTGTCTGGGCCATCTGTTGACTCGTCTGTGACAATAATTTCTTTATTAGAGTCAGCAGCGTACAGCACATCACTGCCGTTCTTGAATTCATATTTAAAAATTGAGATTTATCAAGGATTGTCCTCTTCTTAAAGCTGGAGTACGCAACTTTTTCCATTAGAAAAATATTGGGGTACGGTCATCAGGCTTAGAATTTCATCATTTTAGGGGCAAGGCCTTTTGGTCTTCGGTGTCACAAATGTTTTTAGGGCACAAAGGCCATTCAGTGAAATAAGAGGATTTGGAGCCTACAAATAAATAACTTGACTTTCTGATTAGAAAAAAACACAAATGACATGGAAAAACATAAATTATTCACTTTTTTATATCAATTAAAAACACAAACATGTAGCCCTATAAACTTTGCCCCTAGTGGTTGAGACGTATCCGTCTCAATTACAGTATTCAGGTTTGTCTGAAGTTATAAACTACAGCTTTTTTTAAAATCCTGTAAATTTTGACGCAGTATTTTTAAAAAGGGTAGCCGCTTGCGAAAACCTCAGCTTCTCCAGTTACACTGTAGTGCCATAAAATAGGAGGGTGTTATCAATAGCCCAAATCACTTACGACCCTCCTCTCGCCACAGACTGTAAAATGCACTGTTTATACACGCTAAAAAAATCATGTTCACGTATAGAAACAATAATATATTTTTTAAACGTTGTACAAATGAGAATTTACCGTTTTCCCTTGCTTACTATACTATATACAGTACCTGATGCACTTTGAAGACACCAAATTTTTTTTCTCCAAAATCTCTTGTATAAATATGTTTAGGAAACCAAGTACTTAACAGTATATTCAGCTACGGCTGTTTTCTGGTTAACCCTAAAGAGTTTATCTTGTTACATTTCGCCAAAGTCCTTTACAGTAAACATTTCCACAGTGACCACCCGTCGCATTTAGGGCTAAAATATGTTTCTGTTCTTGTGTAAATACACGTACGCTTTTGTACCTTTTCTTAAAAAACGTATTTAAATACATTCGGTGACGTATGTCATGGTTATTTTATATATACTGTATGTGACTATTCTGAAATAAATGTATTCTGTTGCAAATTTATGAATGATGCAGCTTCTTCTTCAATTCGAACTTTAAACCAGGGGCGATTCTAGACCTAGAGCTTTGCTGGGGCACAGGCCCCCAACTCCCAATACATTAAAAAAAATTTTTTTTAAATGTGCGCGCAATATGAAATAAATGGCTAGCCTACGGGTACAAGCTTCAAAATCATTATTGTCACTGTCATACTGTAGGCTATATTAAACCACTGGTAAAGATACAATGATAGATTCATGAGTACAATATAATGATATTTATTTGCACATGCACACCTCAAAGATTTACAAACAACATCCTCTTACTGCAACCATTTAAGATTAGAAAGAGTCAGATTCTTTACTACCTAAACCTCAATCCATGTTTAAAACAAGTAGTTCAGGAAAGCAAAGTAACTAACAAACAAAAACAAAAAGTATCTTTCTTTTATGGTAGTATTATGCAGGATGCTCCCTTCTCAGGAGAAGCTGTTGTGCATTATTAGGCTAACAAACTCTAACAAGATGGTAACATCCAAAATGCACATAGCCTATTCATTTACAAGCTGTGTGGAGCACAGCATAACAGCATAAGTTTGATAGAACAACATGGACTAAAAAGGCATTAAACAAGGTTTAACCTGGAAAATTTTATAAAACAAAGCTGTTAAAATAAGTCCAACTAAGTAATGCCATACACTACTGCATTTTTTTAATCATTTTTTTACAATTAAACTGTATCGCCTTGTCTTCATGGAGGCAAAGCGGTCGATGACATTGCCTTGACTGACTCTGCACAAGTGGTCCCTTTCAATAGACAATAGAGCCAGATGATGGAGCCTGTCTTGCCCCATTGTTGACCTTAGCCAAGTGGACAGCCTTCTCAACACACTAAATGATCTTTCACAGCTGCAACTATTTTTTTTAATTTTTTTATTTTTTATTTGTTTCTGATTTTTCCCTTTTTCTCCCAATTTAGTAGCCAATTGAACCCCTATTCTAATTCAATTCCCCCCCGTGTAGCAACCGCTAGAGAACCGCCGCTGCACAACCCCGTCAATCGGCACTTTTATTAGGGAGGACGCTACGTCCTCTACAGGGCGCAGCTCCTGACCGTGACACGCCCTGGGTCCCCCTGTGCGCAGCGGTTCTCTCCGAGCCCCTCCCCCCACCCGGAAGCGACCGCCAATTGTCGCTTCCACAGGGCACCGGCCACGCTCGGCTATGGCAGGACCGGGGCGCGAACCCCGATCCTCGGAGTACAACTGCGCTGACTGAAAGTCAGCGGTCTTTACCGCTGTACCACCGCGGCGGCCCTTGCTGCAACTATTTACAGGGATTGTGAGTGCAATCTGGATTATTTGAGTTAGTGTTGGGAACATTTCTGTATCTAGAATGTTGAAAACACCCTGTATATCCACAATTTCTGTTTTGTTTTTGAGGAAGTTTTTAGCCACCAAAACTTCCTCATGTTTCAATTCAACATTGTAGTGATCAGCTAGCTAGACCACGGAGGTGCTCTTCAGAGAAAAAATTATCTCCCTTGGGATTGCATGCCTGAACACCTCTAAGAATTTGGCTGTTCACTGAGGAAAATCGCTGCTCGATTTCACTTACCATCCTGTCCAGGCATGGTAAGTACAGTTTCCTTTTGAGGCACTCTGAATTGCTCAGGTCACTCACTGCACCACAACTAGATTCTACTACATAGTCATCTAAGCGCTTCTGCTTTTGCCTTTGTCTGGTGGTACATGGTTCTGGAATCTCATTTGCTGCACAGAAGGTCTTGACCTTATCATATAGTTTAGCAGCATCCTCATCTGTGCGCATTTGTTTAAGTGTTTCACACACAGCTCCATTGTACTCCACAGCCTTGGCCAGGTCCACTTTCTCACTCTGGAGGTACTTGTGTAGATGCTCTGTCACAGACAGTAAGGTCTTAAACACCATGAGCTTATACACAGTGGAGAATGTTCGGAGTTTAACACGTAGCCCCACTGCATTGGCAGTCTTTATGCCAGAGAGGCACTCTAAAAGAGCAGGGTAGTTCTCCAGTACTGCATTTACAGAACGCAACTGGCATGACCAGCGGGTCTTTGACAGCTGCACAAGTTCAGATGGTTGCAATCCCAACCTATTTTGAACATCTCTGAATGTGTGATGGTGTACCAGTGAAGTGCTGAAAAATGAGTATAGACTCTGCAATGTGTCAAATAAATCACTGGCTTCTGGTACTGCATGACAGGTGTAGCAGAGCACCAAGTTTAATTGATGCGCATAACAATGCACATAAATGGCCTCTGGGTGCTTGTCCCTGAATTTTGCTTGAACACCTCCAATAGCACCACTCATTACTGACGCTCCATCGTAGGCCTGTGCAACACACTTCACATCTGAAATGCCGGCATGAACTAGCTGTTCTTCAAGGGCTGCAGTTATGCTCTCTGCATCAAATGCTCTCAATTCCCTCATGGCCAGCAAACACTCCTTCACTCTACCCTCAGTTACATAGCGGACACATATAGCCAACTGCTCCGTGTGACCATCTCTGGCTTCATCTGCCATAATGGAAAACATTCCAGCATGTCTCAACTCCTTGACAATACTTCAGGAGACTACTCCTTCGCACAGCACTCAATCATTTCATTTTGCGATGAAGATGATAAATAGGTGCTGTGGGATGGGACTGAATAAGACTGCAGGAAAGGATCAAACTCCTTTAAATAATCAATGCACTCCAGGAAATTTCCCTTATTGCTACTAGATATCCCCTCATCATGGCCCCGGAATGGAATGTTTTGCTTTGCTAGCAATTGTGTGGTGGCTACAATGCGCCGCAAGTATTCTCGCCTATTTCTGATTTCAGCCTCATTTGCTGAATGTAACTGGTCAACCACACTCCCATGCGAGACAGTTGATTTAAAACTGTGCCATGACACCATGCTTGCTTTATGGGCAGGTGTTTTCTCATGCTCTCTAAAGAGATCAAGAGCTTTCTTCCAATTAGTCAATCCAGTGGTAACAAACGTGTCATGTTTCAAATTTTTTCCAAACATTCTGCATGAAAAACAGAAAGCTGCATCTTTTGCCACAGAGTACTCCAACCAAGAAAAATTTACAAACCAGCTGGAATTGAACGATCGTTTTTTCAACCCAAACCAGTTTTGTGGGTATTGGGCTAATTTGACCTGATTTGGACCATCACATATCTCCCCTAGGTCACAGACATCCTTCTCCATACTCTGAATAGTTTTACGTCTAGCCCCCATCATGTCCTCATCCGTTTCTTGCCTGTCTCTCTCCTCCTCCTCCTCCCCCTGCCTGGTACTGGACTGCCCAGCCTGTGCTCTTTCTCCCCTCTCTTCTCCTTCTCTTCGACCTTCTTCTCCTCCTCCTCCTCCTTCTCCTTCTTCTCCTCCTTCTCCTCCTCCTCCTCCTCCAGCACTCTCTCCCTCAATTGTTGTAGCAGCCACTATCCAGCAACATCCAAACACATAGGCATAAGTAGGCCTATACTCACTGCATGAATTTAATAGGCTTTCCTACTAACACAAGGGAAGCTTATTTTTAGTCAAAATTGAGATATACTTCCCTCCCAGGCAAGGGTCCTATAGTCATCCTGGCAATACTGCAGTTCTTTGTAGCTTAAATAGCCTACTAAAGCCTTCATACTGACTTTTGGTGATATAGGCTACTCTGATTCTGTGTAGATAATTATAGGCTACATTTGCAAATGCAGCAAACTTATTTAAGTTTGCCATTAAACCATTGATCAAATCACAGCACTGGCTATTACCAGCATAAATGTTAATGTTACCATTAATGTGGGCAATTATCATACCTCCCTCGTCCTCCTCCTCATCTCTCCTCACTGTTCCTCTCCCTCTGTCTCTGTTCAGGAAGAATTTTCTGATGTCCATCTCTGAATAGTTTATCAGAAGGCTAATGTTTAGTTTTACAGTAGGACAGCTTCACAAACAGTATAGGCTACTTTTACAGGACTCTCTCTACAGTATACGTATAAATCATTATTAATTGTCCGCATGTGTGCATGCAGCCTACGCATGGTTTGAGTGTGTGTGTGAGGGAGAGAGCACAAGCCGGTAAACTGTTACTAAATTTAGGCTACAATGACGCTAAGCATTGAAAAACAGATGCTAATTATGTGGGCAACATTCTCTAACAGCGATCATTTTTTCTGTCAAACAAGTTGTGAATTTGTTGTAACATTAAAACAGGGGACGACTTACTTTGTGCTCAAAGTGATGTGACGAGCTCCAGCGGTTTCCACTGTGTATGTGTGTGTGTGTACAAGGAAACACTCGGAAGAATCATGAACGATTTTCATTGGTTGTTGCGTTCAATCTACAGAGGTGCTATTTCCTGATTGGCTATTATGGCCCCTTTCTTTTTTTCCTTGGTTTTTTTGATTGGCTGGTAAGTGACAGGCTCGAGTCATGACTAAAGCAGGCAGGGAGATGCGCTCATGAATGCCGTTTCAAGCGAGAGCAGCGCGAGAATTTTACTGGGGCACTGGAGACTTTTACTAAGGCACGTGCCCCAGTAAATAAGGTCTAGTGACGCCCCTGCTTTAAACCATGGATGTGTAAGAAATATTTTTTGAGATATTGTCTTAACATTTAAATCAAACTAGTCGAAACCAGATGGAAATTGCCTCTGGTGGGCCAAAGTAAATGGGGTTACTACAGGCCCATCGCACTTACACCTGTGGTGGCTAAATGTTTTGAGAGACTGATGTTAGCCCACATCAAGGACTGCCTCCCCCCTGCCTTTGACCCACATCAATTTGCATACAGGGAAAAGAGATCCACCGACGACGCCATCTCCACAGCTCTCCACACTGCCCTGAGCCACTTGGAACATCCAGGGTCCTCCGTCAGGATGCTCTTTGTCGACTACAGCTCGGCATTCAACACCATCCTTCCTGACATTCTAGTGGACAAGCTGGTTGCTCTGGACTTCCCCTCGTCCACCTGCGCCTGGATCAAAGACTTCCTCACAAACTGCCCACAATCTGTTAAAATCGGGACACACAGCTCCTCCACCCTGATGCTCAGCACCGGCTCCCCACAAGGCCGCGTGTTGAGCCCGCTCCTGTATGGCATCTACACCCATGACTGCACTCCCACCCACCCCACCAACGCCATCATCAAATTTGCGGATGACACCACCCTGGTGGGGCTCATTTCAAATGACGATGAGAGCGCGTACAGGGACGAGGTGCAGCGGCTGGTGGAGTGGTGCGCCAGGAACAACCTCTCCCTCAACATCAAGAAAACCAAGGAGGTGGTCATTGACTACAGGAAGAATAAGACTGCCCCTGCCCCGCTCTACATCAATGGGGACTGTGTGGAGAGGGTCCCCCATTTTAAGTTCCTGGGGGCACACATCTCCGAGGACCTCGCCTGGTCAGTCAACACCGCAGCGGTGGTAAAGAAGGCCCAGCAGCGACTCCACTTCCTGAGAGTACTCAGACGGAACAATCTGGAGGAGAAGCTGCTGGTAACCTTCTACCGATCCACCATCGAAAGCGTACTGGCGTATGCCATCACAGTGTGGTACGCTGGCTCCACCGCAGCTGACAGGACGAGGCTACAGAGGGTGATCAAGTCAGCCGAGAGGATAACTGGCTGTCCTCTCCCCTCCCTAGATGCCATAGCCAACTCCCGCTGTCTCTCCAGGGCAGAGCGGATCATCCGCGACCACCTCCACCCTGGTCATCACCTGCTCAGCCTGCTGCCCTCGGGCAGGAGGTACAGGAGCATCAAGAGCCGCACAAACAGACTAAAAAACAGCTTCTTCCCATGGGCCGTCCGGACTCTAAACAATCACAGCAGCAGCCGTTAATTCTCCGATAGTGCAATACATTAACTTGTGCAATACAATATATCAACGTGCAATATTTTTTTACTACCTCAGCAGTATTTTATTTGTATTTTATTATTGCTTTGTTCCTGCTTTTTGCCCCCCGTCTAGGTGTCATGTGTCCTTATCTGTTCTTAATGTTGTTGTGTTTTTTTTCTTAAATGTTTTTAATTATTTACGTCTGATTTTAATGCACTGTCAGCTGAAGCACTCTTAATTTCGTTGTATGGGGAACTGTGCAATGACAATAAAGCCTATTCTATTCTATTCTATTCTAATATCAATTAAAAACACAAAGTTGTCTTGTCATATTATATGCCTTCTTGATGAAGTTATCCAGTCGCTTGCACTTTGCTGCCAAATCTCGCAAATGTTTTTCATTTATTTTCTGAATTCTCTTAAATCGTGGCATTGTTCTAGAAAGGTGATAGTGCAGTGTTAGAAATTCTAACTAGCAAGCTAGTAAATAGCTGTCAACTTGAACTTACGTTAACGTTAAGTGGTATTAAAAACAGAAAGGATTGATTCAGTTAAGCACTAAATAAGTCAGCTATCTCTCGAAAACTAGCTAGTTTGCTTACCTTCATACAGTCTGGTCTTCTTTTTTAAGGTTTCCCGTCTGTTTTAAGTTTCGCTCCCGTTTTCTTGCGAGTGGCTTTGATGCTATGTGACGCTTGCGCGCATGAGCGCAACCAATTCAAGCTGCAAGAACTGCTGCAGTTCTAGGAGATCACTGACTGACGAGATTTTGACAGAAGCAGGGCACAAATGCCATGTTGGCCGTATGATTTTCGGCTATGGCCGTCATGGCCGCTGTGAAATTCCTGCTTAGTTAGTATCAATCATAGAAAGAACTGTTGTGAGAGACATCCAGCACCATACACTGTAATACCCTCAAATTCTGAATTCTAAAACCTTTTTTTTTTTTTCCAAAACAAAGTGACTCATGATGTAAACCTATCGAAGAGATCGGTCAAGTTGTCTTTTTCTCTGTGAGCAGGGCCATGGGGTGTTATGAATTTGAAATGTTTTGACAACAAAAGCAACTGTTGAGAAAGTTGCATACTCCAGCTTTTAGTGTTATGCTTTCTTTTTGGAAATTTACAGTTATTGTTATTGTCTGCCACAGCATATTGGAGTTAAATTTGATTTAATTTGAGGGTATTTACATCCACATCGGCTGAATGGTGTAGGAATTACAGCACTTTTATACATAGTCCCTCCCATTTTAGGGGACCAAAAGTAATTGGACAAATTAACATAAAACTTAAAGTCATCATATTTAATATTTTGTTGCATATTCTTTGCATGCCATGACTTCATGTCTGTGATCCAACAACATCAAAAGACTCTTTATATCTTATTTTCTGGTACTGCTACAAGCGATACTATAATCTCTCTGCATTTGAATGGATCTCTATGGGAATTGGGGGGTGGGGCTATATTTAGCTGTAAATGACCTTGAAACAGTATGGAACACATTGTTGGCAAAATGGCTGTAAAACATCTGAGGTATCAAACGAGCCTCAAATCATCACTCTGCTGCCAGATATGCAGTAGATATGGATGGACCACTTTAAGGGTTTTTTCTCCTGACTCATTTTCCTGTTGAACTCTATGGAAAAATACATCAAACAAAGCAATCAAAAAATAAAAGGGCAATAGTACACATGCAAATCGAATCTAAATCCAGCCCTGATTTTTTTTCTCCTAGGTAATTAACTGAACAATTAGTTCTACTGATTGGCCAAATTGTCTTTACACCTGACTCTCAGGTCAGGGGAGGGTGGAAAACCAGCAGTTCTCCAACCTTGAGGTTTGTGATTTGAATATCAGGGCTATAGAGAACTATAGACAATGTTTTATGTCATATTCTTGATTCAGGCCCCCAAGGAGCGAGAGTTATTTATATCCCCCCTTCTCCTTGGGGTTTTTACTTGCTCATTGCCTATGTATCTGAAAGAGGACACTGAATGTTGGGCCACCTTGAAATGCACAGCCGCCAGGTTACATTGGTCATGGTTGTGATAACAACCTCTCTGTTCAGCCATTCTAGTTTTGAGTGGTTTCTGCGTTTTACCCGAATAAGCAAGGCCACAAGGGCATTTGTTCAAATAATTTACGTGTCTGGTGGAGCAAGAGATAGTATATTTTATTTTCATTGTCCTACCATTTATCGGGTGGGAGCACGTGGTGCATTTGACCGTACAATTTAATTATGCGCATGACCCTCACCGTAAGTTACCTGAAGTCATCTGAAAAGTGTGAATCTTCAAAGGCCACATTCCGCCCTCTCACCCAGTGTAGCCTGTTACGTCAGCTAATTGCATTTATGAGGGTCATAATTCATCACTAATTGTATGATTAGTCAGTGAAATCAAATGCCTACTGTTGGCCCACTGGGACTTAGGTGGTAAAGTTGAAATTGTTTTGTCTCGAGAAAAAATGGTGTCCTTAGGCATAATGGTAAGGGAACTAGTTTTATAAGTTCTGGGTTCAATTCCCAGCTGTGTCATTCTTTGTGTGTAATTCCAGTTTTGAGGAAGTTCTAAGCGATAAAAGCCATGAACTGAGAAGAACTTTAAAGCTCAATATCTCAGAACTGCAGATGGAACCCTGTAATTCTCGGGTCTCAAAATGCTGAATCATAAGATCAAAATGTAATGTAATGTAATGTTGCTTGTCAGCCGTCTCCCTGAGATATCTGGCTCTGGAAGATTGCTGGCAAAAGTGCAGTTTGGAAGGAACAGCCGTAATCGATGCTGTCTGCGAGCCCCCGCACCCTGTTCAGATAGAATGAGAATCCCTTAATCAACCAGTACAGAGCACTTTGGTGGCAAGAGCAGGGCAGCATCCTGTTCCTTAAAGAAATAGGCTGCCGCTGCTGCTGGTTATGCTGCAGTTGTCGTATGTCAGTGTTGATCGAGTCCGAGGAGCGTAAACCGAGGGTAAGATAGTTCTGGTTCTCTGGTTAATGCTTCATTGATTGCTTTTACTTACATATTACCGTTTAGTCAGCATAGGAAATATTCTGGTATATTGAAAGTAATTTATTTGCTGTGTGAAGTTAATCAGGTGAGTATTCTTGTTCTCACTGGTAAATGGAATCTGGAGCAGTATCGGGTTACGTGAACAGAGGGTTCATATTCCTTCTCTTTTTTCACATGAATCAAAATGGACTATCCTGTTTACTTGTAGTGTGGTATGTATACACCCATAGGTACAAATTGCCAAACTCTTGTTACAACATGCAACGGGCCACAAATAACCGCCTTACTTTCAAAGCCAAGTGGCTGTGTTTTTTCCAGATTTCTCCGAGCCCGCACATCTCCCTGGCAACGGTCTCGTTGGAAGCAAATGCCATGGATTCCACAAACGGATTAAGGTGGGACAGGTGGCGAAGATGGAATTGTTCATGCCTCTAAACCTGAGCGTTATTAATGTCTCGGTGTCCCCGAATCGCTTGTGATCCTGTCTTTGTGAAGGCGCTGACACTGTGTCTGCCGCGTTGTTGGAAAGCTCGGCGTTGTCCAGGCTCACGCGGGATCAACACAACACAGACGCGGTTGCTGAAATCGAAACGTCAGTCAGAAATGGAAGCGGTGGTATGAACGAGAATAGAGGCAGGACCAGGGCCTTCACAATGGGCTGCTGTGGCTTCAGACAGCAGTCTCTGTAGACACAGAACATGTTCATGTGCACCGAGCCCCCCCCTCCAGCTTCAAGCATTCTGGTAGCGTCTGGCCGGGGGACCAGCCCCAGGAACATAGGCCCCTTTTATCTGGTACGACCCGGCCTTGGCCAGCCCTTGCTGCTTGCCCTTTTTTTTGTGTGTTGGGGGGGGGTCAGTAGAAAAAGCAGTAGGGGGGAGTGGAATGGGGGCCTTATTCAGCTTCAGCAAACAGGCTCATAAATACCATGGCTGATGACCACGGGGGTGTGTGCTGGGGGCTCTCTGTTGCTAAAAGAGCGGTTGTGTCATGTGCTGCGTTCAAGGGCGGGGGGTGGTGGCTGCAAAGGGCCGGAGGAAGTTCTGCCGTGGAATTTTAACAACTGGACTCTTAAACGTTTCGCCCCCTGTAGTAAAGCGACCTGGAGATAAATCTTAGATATTATGTAGCAGTGGTCAGTTTACCTGAGCTGGTTGAACTTTTTTTGTGATTGTGCGGAATTTTTATTCACGTTTAACTTTGTAGATTTTGGTGCAGTGCAAGCAATTTGTATGGTGACATAGCCTCAATTTCTCCTGTGGATCGAATCACCGTCTCCTGGGAACAAAATTTGTGAGGCTCTTTATCGGAGAGGGAAATTTTATCTTGCCTGACTGCTTCGCCAATGCTCTTAGCCTTCTCATCGTGGTCCAGTTATCAGCCCTTTAGGGGAAAATTAAAATGTAAATTTGGTACTAGGAACTATGGATCAGAGTGGGAATTTTTTTTAATGCTTATTTGGTGCCAAACACAGATGTGTACTCTGCACAGACAAAGCTTACAGTTGGCTAATTATTACAATTACAAGCTTGTAATTAAAAGTTACAGTTGGTAATCATCC
This sequence comes from Ilyophis sp. 1 JC-2022, assembly GCA_022702515.1. NCBI lineage: Eukaryota > Metazoa > Chordata > Actinopteri > Anguilliformes > Synaphobranchidae > Ilyophis > Ilyophis sp. 1 JC-2022. Next base: position 54,132,499 of record CM040403.1, on the reverse strand, counting down.
TTCCTGCATAGTATAGATGTTTTGTTCTTGGCAGTAAAGTTAAGGGGTGGAGTGTAAGTTAAGTCGTGTCAACATGTGTCGACAACCCCACCCCCCCCCCAGGTACTGGTAAATAGCTTCCCACCTCACAGCAGTTGCTCTGCATTCAACTACACTGATATACAAACTACTTGTTTCTGTTTTAAAATGCCCATTTCCTCTCCAAAGTGGAAACTTTGTTTTCAAAGTCAATGCCACAGAAGAAAGACTCCAGATTAGTCTCAATTATAATGTGAATTCATTGTAAATTAAATTATGACCACAGCACACTTCAATAATTTAAATAAATTGGGCTTGAGAAGGTTTTCATTTGTTTACAGAATAGCCTATATTTTCCCACTGTTTGCCTAATGTTCTTGCCACAACTGGCTTGCTATAGTGGTGGTACAAGCTGTGACATGTAAGCAGGTTGGATTTCTGTGCCAATGCTGTCCACGGTGGAATTCGGATAGACTAAGTTCTATTATAGTATATTTAGTTTAACTGCCTAGTTAACATTGTTTTAAACTAGTATCTGAGGCTTTGAAAGAAATTTGAGGAGAATAATTATGTATATTAATATGTAATTTCAATTATGAAACAATGATAAGTTTAATTTTCACTCTTGAATGAATACATAGTCTAAGCATTCATATTGGTTTCAGATTGAATTAAGTGTATTATGAGTCCTTGAGGGTCTCAAGCATGTTGGTCATTTGGATAGTCAAACCAAGGCTGTGTCTGAAATCGCTCACTCATTCACTCCGTCCTTATACACTACTTAGGGAATCTACATAGAGCACTAGATTGGGATTGACTGGTAAAAGGAGGAGACGATTTCGGACAGGTTACTTAGCAACGCTTGCGTGACAGCGGTCACCGGCTTGGTGAGAAAGAATGCAATCAACGGCAAAAAAGTGTTCTTTTTATTTTGAACAAGGGTTTTGTTGTCTCGTTGTCGGTAGATAGGTAAGTTAGGTAACTACGTAGCTAGCTAGCTAATTATGTTGCATTTCCATTAAACATAGTAATAATTGTTAAATTTAAAAAATATAGTTCACACTTTGTAATATATTTAATCTACCACGTTTATGTATATTTTGGTTGGTAAAGCTGATTAAACTGATTTAACATACAAGATGAAACTTGCATTTATATTAACATTTGTAGAACAGCACAGGCTCAGCCGTCGCCATCTTGACAAAAAAACATACTTGGTGTGAAATAAATGTGAATGTGGGATACTGTGAATATGTGTGTGTACCATCAGCCTGTTTGACAATGGTTTCCGTGTTTATCTATGCCAGTCTTGCATAGCGTTCAGAGGTGACTGTGGAAAACAGAGAGAGGGACACATGAACCGTGCTGAAGTTGTGACGCATGCAAGCGCTGGACCAGCACCACGCGTGGGCAGAGCGCGTGGGCGCGAGCTGAAAAGAGAGGATATCACAATGTCATTATTAAGCAGTAAGAGCGGTCTGAAGTTCACGGAGACGTGCTCCAACTGACATTTACAAAGTCCCTGGCTTGGATGTTTGCAGTCGTTGATGTCACCCCTCCCCCATCACATTTTTAATCACGCCGTACGTTGCAATTAGTGCAACATATTAGTGGCTGAGGCATAAGGGATGGGGATAGAGCTGGCGGTAAATCCGAGAGGCAACATCCAGTTTTCCCTGTGTTTTGTCTTCATCCCAGATGAGGCTGCAAACAAAAAACTTTTCCTGTTGCAAACCCATCACTCGGCCATTAGTATGTCCTGTATATAGTCTGTGTGCGTACACTGTGTTCATAAGTACAAGGGCAGGTCAGGTCCCTTCAGTGGCTTGTGGGTGCGACTTCAGTGTAATTCAGGTGTGACTTGAAACGCAGCTGAAGGTGAAATTGGCAGGATGTGGTTTAAGTTTACTGCAGGAAATCGATTACAAATTGGCATAGACCTATATTTTCAAATATCTTGCCAATGTTTTTGTTTGGGCAGCGGAGGCCGGTGTTCCAAGTACATTGTGCTTTGAGGTGACGCAGCAGACTGGAGCCTTTGGTCAGTAATGCCATGCCCACAGCGTCAGCCAGCTTAAAGGGAGGTTACAGGTACAGTAAGCCTGATTAGCCTCCGTGTCATCTGCTGACAAGCCCCTGTCACCAGCTGTCTTCAGAGGAACTGTATCAGCCAGGCCACATTCATCAATCTACATGGTACACATACGAGACGTTTACGGATATTCAGCACACCTGTATGCCACAGGAATGGAAATGACAAGCAATTCTTGGGGAAAGTCTATCAGCTTTCTGGTTGCAGTTAATTTAGTTCTCTTAGGAATGGTCATTAAATAGAAACCCCCCTCTCCCAATATTAAAAAATGACTTTCAACAACTAATACTAAAATGAATACAGTGATATGGGAAGAATATTAAGAATCTGTTTATTCTTTATATTATTTTTATGTCTGTATAAGTTTTTTGTTCTTTTCCAATATTGTTTTTCCACATTTATTTAAATGATAAATAATGTTGCGTGGCCATTTCAATAGAGGTGAGATTAAATTGTGTGCTTGTTTGGTGTACTGTACTGACAGTGTATCATTCAGCAGTCTTAAATTAAATACATGGCATCTGAACGTTTTGTGTTTGCATATCTAATAATGCAGGCATTGTATATCGTACATAAAGCTATTAAGTCTTCAACGCTTGCTTTTAGAACACTGTTCACGTAATATTGTGTCAGAGAAAAGAGCATCTACAGTTTGCAAGAGAAATTCACTTGCAACCATACTTGCCTAGCTGGACCCTGGATTAAATGTTCCTGGGTTGGTGACGCAGCAAGCTACTTTACATCGCTATGCGAATAATTGTGTGTGTCTGATCTGGTGTCAACAAATTCCCCTGAAGCAAATTGTTCCCCCCGAGACGGATTCATTTGTGGAAATGCATGAAATGGGAATTTCACCACGTTGCATAGCGAGGCTGACTTCGAACTGCATCGCTGCGTGCTGATTCCCTTCCCGACCTTCTGTTTGCGTTCAGATTAGAACCGGTGCTTGTTTTCCGTCTTTGCTCGTCGTCCGTCTTGGTTGAAATCCTCGCTGGCGCTTTCGTGGCGGTCATGTTTATGAAATAAGTCCCGGCCTCTGTGTTTCTGATGTGGCATGGCAGCTCTTCTCTGCGAGGGGGGCTTGCAGAAGCAGTCCGAGGGGAAATGAATGATTGTCTGTTTGCAGTAAGTGGGCACATTTAAGACCGCACAGAGGAAGCTGTTGTTTTGTCTAGGGGGAGGTTCGCTGGCCTTATTGATGGAGATCTGACATGACACCATGTCTGTCTCATTCCGCCACGGAGCTATCTCGTAACTCTGACTGTTGCAGAGTCGCATGACGCAATTAGAGGCGAGTTCCTAAGACATGTTTGCCTCATAACCTTTGACGAATCGTCAGTCGCTGAGGCCTCTGTGTGCTGGAAGGGCGGGTGTCTGGGAGCTTTCAGTCCCGTGAACAAGCAGCGGACATTGCACCATGCGTCGCCCTGTATGCAAGTCTCAACACATCGCTGCTACTGCGAAATTTTTAAAGTCAAATGGGAGTGTTCAGTTGCATCTGTTCAATCAGTTTAATTCCATTATACTCGCGATGCTGCCCTTCCACGTGCGTGTGCAACTGCTGCGTCTTTAATCGTTACGACTCCTGGGCGTCAAGAATTTATCCTTCAGTGGATAAACCAGGCCCAGCCAAGCCCTAGCAAGGGCTATATAAAACCATTCACTCATAACCGAAAAGCATTTACAGCTGTAATTTTTCCCTGTGTCTCATATGGGAAATCACACAGCTTTGTTTTGTGAACACTGCAGTAATGGGCGTAAAATCATTTTGGCTGACTTGCATCGATATTTTAGCTCTTAAATTAAATACTCAGTTCCTTCCTTATTGAGCCAAGAACCCCCCTCGCCCTTTCTTTACAAAGGAAAGCTTTCCCACATGTGCCTACAGCAGTGCTCGCCATTCCCGTACCAATGGAGTGAACGGCCTCAGGTTATTAAGTGAAAGATTATTTTGAAGCTCCCTCAGTTGTGAGGTTGTGGATTGTGTCACAGCAGCGATCGCTTCTTTTCCAGTCAAGACTTCTGTTCTCTCCCCTTGTGTAGGATTTGGTCATAATGCTAACCAGGCTGCCATGGTAAAATTTTAGTCCAGGCTAATTGTTATAGCGTCAACCCAGCTACCTGGTAAAGTATTTTTTTAATCCAATATTTTTTAGTACAATATCTTTTAAAGGGAAGCCTTATTCTGGTTTGCTTCCCCAGATTAATCCTCATCTAGTAGCTGTAGCTCATTGAGCACAAAACAATCTGTTTATCACTTATGAAAGGTAAGTGAACATTGGAGTTGAATCGAGTTGTGTGATTTGCACAGGTTCTATTGCTGCAGACTAATTGGTTACAAAGTGTTTTTTTTTTGGTAATTACTTTTAAATGTGGCGGCACGTGTTCCAAGGTATGAATATTGAAGCAGGAGTTGGCGTCGTTGCGTGAATCATTTTGCCAAAGCACTGCTTTTTTTAAAACACCTTTAAATGAGCTAATAGCGTCTGCAAATCTGTCTTGGCAGAAAATTAAGTAAACCATTCGGAGTGAATGACGTGATCTGTTCGGTTTGGTAGGTTTATTATAGTGATGCAGTTGTGAAGCTCCTGAATAAATATATGCTGAATATGACTGTGCCAGTCTGGGGAAAGTCATGCACTGTGAGTGTCAGGAATGCAGGAAGGCCGCCTGTCTCCCCAAAGCCAATGGGATGATAGGCATCCGGTCTGAATCTTCTGGGGGGGGGGGGGGGGGCGTCGACTGCTTTGACAGTGAAGAAACTCTTCCTGCCAGGAAGATATCAAGCATTTGAACTGATTATTATTGTCTGTTTTTTATATCAAGCTCAATATTGTAAAGGATTAAGCAGTTTCCCATTGAAATGAAATGCCTCCCTCAAATCATTCCAAATGCTCTTCGGAGAGCTGTGATTTAGCTTTGCCAGCAGACCAGCAACATTACAACATTAACTCCGTGACTTTACCCCTTGGAGTGATTTGCAGGGAAAATTGCCCAGCCAGATTATTCTCTGGAAGTATTTAATGGACTCTTGCGTGCTTTTGTTTTGCTGTTTCATAGGGATTATCATCTTTGGCCATCTGTGCAGAAATGTAAATGGAGGTGATTCTACACTACCTACATTCTAACATGGATATCTACCTTCTAACCCTGAAAGGCTGATGTAGCTGTGTGCATGTCATATGTGGTATTACTAGCTTAGCTTTGCTGACGGTTTTCACAACTGGGCTAAAGTGACTGCTTAATATGTGTATGCATGGATGCTGACCTGAAGCAAGTCGCTCACCGCTGTTCCTCTTGCTAACCTTTGTGTAGTGCAGCGGGGCAGAAATGAGGTGTTGCTAATGCGAACCAGACAGATCTTTTAAACCTCTTTTCACATTACCTCCAGATGTTTCCGTCTATATTTTTTGTATAAGATCACTGGCTGGGACTACAAAACCCCCAAGTGCTGTGTATTTGTTGTAAATAGTAATTAGTCTTCCTTTTAGTTGAAATAAACCCTGGGGCATCGCAGTGCTAAGATGCACCAGATTTCCTCCACGTCAGGTTGTTCTCTTGCGAACGCAGCACGAGTCTCACTCCACGCTTGGCTCTCTGATGTATCCGGTCTGTGGAAATGCCCCCAGTAACCAGAGGGGTATAGCTCCGTCAGGGTGGCAGCAAAGGGCTTTTGCCCTGGTTCTCTTATACCAATGATTGCCAAATGATCCCATTCAAGGTCCATTTTAATAAGGAAATATGAATAGGTAAAAACACTTGGAACTTGCAACGGATCTTAGTCCCGTTCATGACACACCGGCACGTCTCCAACCAACGGTTTGGGAATCCACTGCCTCATACTGCCATTGAAAAGTTTGCCTGCACTGAAAGGGACGAATTACTCACCATTGTCTGCCACGCATTAACTTCTTTTTCAATTAATTCTCATTAGGGATAATACATGTACACAGTGAAAGGTTTTAAAAAAAAATCTAATTTAACCTGCCTCTTTACATTTATCACTCTGTCTGGGGCATTAAATGCAAGCCAAGAAAACGGCGATGGCCAAAGAGCCGCGTTGCGAATAGGTAATGTGAAAACAAGAATAATAGGCCTCTTCATACATCCTTCTCCACCCCCTCTCTTCTCTCTCTCTTTTTCTCTCTCTCCTTCTCCAGACCAAGGCCGATGGTCAAATGCTCCTGTCCGACGTGTTTAAAAGATACAACCTCATCGAGAGCGACTACTTTGGCCTGGAGTTCATGAACTTGCAGATGAACTGGGTACGTATCCGGCATCAAAGACCGGGCAGTTTAACTGCCAGCTGAAACTGAACAGGTCTCCTTTGGATCTGGAATTGCTTCCGCTATGTTTTTTTAGACAAATTGTTTGACCACTTAGTAATAACAGCTTGGTAAACTTGATTACAGCCTTTTAGCTCTAAAGCAGTGTCAGTCTAAGGTAACAGTGGAAAGACTCATCAGGCAGCTGCTGTCTATATTGGTCTCTATATAAAATCAATACTGCATAGTCGAAGAAACTGTATTCTAGATTTATTTTGTGGTATTGTATCATTGTTAAACATTTTACTGAACTTGCCTTCTCCCTAGTGGAACCTAGCTGTTCTGAACCAGACAAAACATGTCTGCATGAAACATGAAAGCTTTAGCGAAGAATTAAAAGCCTGGTGTGACTAAAATAACAAGCATCAAGTGGGCTGAGCGAAACTGTGGGATAAAAAGGAGAAACGGAAGATGTATGGATGTAAATAGCAGACTGATGTATAGCCATTACAGTGGGGAATTCAACAAAGGCTGTTTCGAGCCAAAAAAGGTTTTGAGGTCCGAGCGAAGCTTATTTTCTGGACTGCTAGCAGGTCTAACAGCACGCTTTGGCCAGACACCAGGAGCTTCCAAGCACTCGCGTGATATGAAAAACACGTTTGGATAGAAGGTTTGAGTGAGAGGTGGAGCCCTCCCCTCTGTGTCTCATATCCTCTTGCTTAAGCCTGTGCCTTGTTTGGCATGAATTTCTCAGGAGAGCGTACATTATTTCAAGCTTTGCTTAGCTCACAAAGACCACCAAACCACAAATAAGGGCATCAGTATGCTTGTGTGTCTGAAGCGGCACTCCGTGCCCTGTTCCTTCGGTTTATTGGGAAGTTCAGTCCGAGGCTCCGTGTTGGTCCTCTCCGGGTTTGGGAGAGGTTGGAGCGAAGCTCACAGCCACCATGACGAGAGGTGCATTCCTCACTCAACCAGCCCCAGATGTGCAGAGGAAGGAGGGCCTTCACCGCGCAGCCCTGCAACTTGGCCTGCCGCTAACCCTCCCTTTGTGTCACTGTCCGGCATACACAGCCATCCTTCCCACAGCCGTCTCCTCCTCCTCCTCCTCCTACTCTGACTCCTCAACATCAATCACACACCATCCATACATCCAACCCCTTTCCTACTTATCCACTTTGGTGTAATTTCCATACCATCGACACATTTACATACCGTTAGCACATCCCTCCCCTCTCCTCCTCCTCCTCAATGTCATTTACATACCATTAGCACATCCCTCCCCTCTCCTCCTCCTCCTCAATGTCATTTGCATACTGTAGACACATCCGGCCCCTCCTCTTCCTTTTCCTCTGTGTCATTCATACTGTCAACTCTCTCTTTTAGGCCCCGTATTCCAAACCAGGCCTTGCTGCCCTCTTTCACAGCAGCGTCATTGTTTGCAGTTAGAACTCTTGGAACGATCCGTGGAGGCAGACTTCCTGCACAGTGTTAGGTTATTGTCCTAATTGTGACCTGAGCTTTTCACTCGAACGGCTCGTTCAAGTACGTCACGGAAATATGGGCAGCGTTAACAACGCGCTCATCTTGTGCACAGACTATGAGTATTAAATTCATACTGCTGAGTCACAATACTCTTGTCTTTTCAGTCTTGGCTTGAACCAATGAAGCTCATCGTGAAACAAGTGAGAAGTAAGTGAAGGGCTAGATTTCTTCTTTCCCCCCCCCTTTTTTCCACATTTCTTTTGTCATTGCTGTTTTTAAGACTGTGCCGAATGTGTTGTACTGCTGTGTGCATTCTCCACAGGGCCCCCAAACACACTTTTCAGGTTGTCAGTCAAGTTCTTTCCCCCAGACCCTGGCCAACTGCAGGAGGAGTACACCAGGTAAGCAGTCCACTCATGTAATTAAACTTTTCAGACGTGCCTGGCATTTTGTATCAATGTACACATTATACTTTGCATGCATTTCTTCCATTTGTCGTCTTAAAGAAAAACTGTTGTAATATAGGATCCTTGTTTGTTTTTTGTTTTTTTTGTCACCCTTGCGCATTAACCTGCGGTATTCCTGCAGGTACCTGTTTGCCCTGCAGGTGAAGAGAGACCTGAACGAGAGCAGGTTGATCTGCTCAGAGAACACCGCGGCCCTGATCGCCTCTCACCTGGTACAGTGTGAGTACCTGCCTCTGCTGGGTGCTAGCATCGGGACTGCCCTTGCCCAGTGTTTTGATGGACAGTTGAGAGTATTAGCCCCCCTAGCACATCCCTGTCACTGTGTGCTGTTGTGGGAAATGTTATTGTGAAGCATCTGTCCGTTAGTAAAAAGTGGGGACGAGAACTCTACAAGACGTGAAGTCTTCAGAGACTGCAGAGACTATTGGAAGGTTAACTACAAATTATAAAGCTATATCAGTGGAGTGTGAAGTCAGTGTAAAATGGCTTCTGTGGGGTGTTTTTATCCTTCTTTCACCAGAATGTTTTTATCCTTCCTTCACCCGACAGCGGAGATAGGCGATTATGACGAAATGGCGGACAGGGAGTTCCTGACGCTGAACAAGGTGCTGCCAAACCAGGAGAGACTCCAGGAGAAGATCATGGAGCTCCACCGCAGGCACTTGTGAGTCCCAACCTGGAACCAGTGAGGTCCCCTGAGGACAGTATTGAACAGAAAAGTCTGGAACAAGTCATACTGGCTGGGAAAATGTATGTCAGGGTTGTTTTATACTGGTCCTGGAGGTTTCTGTTTTCTCTTGAACTGACATAGTTCTTAAAGCACAGTTGAACTTTGGTAGAACTTTGGGTTGTGTAGTTACCTGGCCATGATATGAGTCCAAATGGTGGCGACATATGTTTGTTAGTTGCTCTGTGCTCCCCTGGGGTGATAATCCAGAATTGTGTCTCTCCATTCACCTCTATAGGGAAGCTAAAACGGTCTCAAAATGACACTTCAAGTACTTTTCTATAATGAGCAAATTAAATTCAGTATTTAGATATCTTCAGGATTATATTAAAAATAAAAAACTGAAATATCACATTTCCATAAGTATTCTCACCCTTTGCTTTAACATATTTTTAAAGTATCATATTTAATATTTGGTTGCATATGCTTTGCATGCTGTTACTTCCTGAAGTCTGTGACGTCAAAAGACTTTCTTATTTTCAGGGACTGTAACCTCTCTGCATTTGAACGGCTCTCTACAGGAAATGGTATCAAACGAGCACCAAACCATCACTCTGCAGCCAGATATGGAGTAGATGTGGATGGATCACTGCAAGGGTTTCTTCTCCTGACTTTTCCCCCGATAGAGTTCTATAGGAAAATGAGTCAGGAGAAATAACCCTTCCCATGATCCATCCACATATACTGCATATCTTGCCTCAGAGTGATGGTTTGGGGCTCATTTGATACCTTAGACCCTTGGTGACTTACAGCCATTTAGCCAGTCATATGTTCCATACTGTACCAGTGTAATTTACAGCTGAATCTACTCTCACCCCCAATTCCTATAGAGATCCATTCAAATGCAGAGAGGTTATAGTATTGCTTGTAACAGTGCCTGGAAATAAGATATTGAGAGTTTTTTTATGTTGATGGGTCACAGACTTCAGGAAGTAGCAGCATGCAAAGGACATGCGGCAAATATTAAATATGGTACTTTAAAAATATGTTAAAGCAAAGGGTGTGAATACTTATGTAAATGTGATATTTCAGTTTTTTATTTTTAATAAAGATATCTAAATTCTTTATTTAATTTGCACATTATAGAGAATTTTTAAAATCCCATGTAAATATGTTTTCATTTGACTTTGCAACACAGCAAAATGAGAAATAATCAATGCGGTATGAATACTTTCTGAAGCCACTGTAAGCTAACCCTGGGTCAGCTGTCGCTTTTTCACATTATGGTTTTGGTTAAGATTTGACTCTGGCTAAACAGATCAGCTGTTGGGGATGGAAAGTACCTGAAACCGCTGATAAACTCTTTATCAAGTCCTGAAAATATATCACTGAAAGCCTGAAATCATATAGCGCTATGGTTCCCAAGAGCAGTGTTTGCTTTGGGCGCATTGTTGACTTAATGGAAGATTAAAATGGCCTTCTTTCTTAAAAACCGTTAATCAAGAACATTTGCCGGCACGCAGAACAAGATGGCGGTGTTCCAGTCTTTCCGTAGCTAATGTACAGTGTGGCTGGAGAATCTGTAAGAGCTGAAAGTGGAGCATAGCGAAACGCTTCTGCTGACATGGCAGGGGAGGGGTAGCCGCAGCTGGGTTACGTTTGCCTTCTCTGCCGAGCTCATCATTGGCAGTGTCCCCAAGAACGTTTATGCTTTTGTTGAACCTGGGGGTTGTGAGACATATTAGAAATTTTTTTTCTTGTGCTTTCCATGAAGGAAATGCTTGCTTTACATTGCATGCTTAAACATGAGCACGCTGATGTTCCGGAGTGACCTCTGCAAAGGTCTGACTATGGTTTGTGTTTCTGGGCAGTGGTTTGTGATTTAATGCCACTGTGTGGTGGAATTTTCCACTGGCTATTGCTCTTGAAAGAGCAGGAAATGTAGCATTCGTAGATGGTGCTGAATTGTACACGCAAGCTACAATCTGAGTCATTCTTGATGGTTTGTTTGATGTGACAAGCGCAATAGAGATAAGGATTCACTCATTCAGCGGAGGACTTAGAAAACCTCTCGTGCGTCTAGTCTCACCATCTGTAGTAGTCTTAATTTAGTGGTTACTGGGTGGAGACGGCACAAGAGTTCTTATCTCTGATAAGGTCATTTGTGGGATATTGTTCTGGAAAATGCTAATGCTGTACCTATTCTTGGATATCGAGGTAGACGCACAAAGTCCAACTAGTTAACAACACAAACTCCCAGACTCACAAGAGCAAGCGTAATCCCCGGGTCTGTATGATAAACCTGGAAATATCCGTAAACGCCGTCCCCTCCGGATTCCTGCCCCGCCCGCTCACTCCGCAAGCAGGGCTGTTCCGTTGGTTCGCGGGTTTGGCCTGTTTGGGAACCTGCTTTAATCCCCCCTCGTCGATGACAAGTTAGCACTGGGTTGCCACTGCCTAATCCCGGCAGCTCGGCCTGTTTTATTAGCCATGCGGACAGTAGGACCGGGAAGGGCCATAAGGAGATTTCTCAGCTTAAAGGATGAGCGAAATTAGAATGCGTTGATAATCTGGCGTGCAGCCAGACTACTGTGATTAGTTTTTCCCTGGAGGAAAACATTTCGAGGGCTTGATGGCTTTCCTTCTCTCAACATGATGTCATCCTGTAATCGTACACCAAAGATATTTCCAAAAAATTTGGGAAGGGTGGGGGGGTTTATTCACTCCAGATTCCACACTGGGTTAAAGAGGAACATGCTAAAAACAGGGCCTGTTTAATCAGGTTAAAACTGGCATTGGACACCTATATTTATTCATTGGTTTCATCTCGTATAAAAATACAGCACAGGTTATAATTTGGGGTTTCCGGTGGCCCACGTACATTCTTGAATTAATTCAAGTTCAAGGCCCTCGTTTGACCCTGTTCTTTTCTTCTGTCCCAACACAGGGGCCAGAATCCAGCCGAGTCAGACTTCCAAGTGCTGGAGATTGCTCGCAAACTGGAGATGTACGGGGTACGGTTCCACCTGGCAGCCGACCGTGAGGGAACCAAGATCAACCTGAGCGTGGCTCACATGGGCCTGCAGGTGTTCCAGGTGAGCGCCATGCTGCCGCGTGTCTCTGATGGCAGAATCGTGCGATACGCAGGAACCCTGTGCTCACCGCTTCCCCTCTGCGATCTTTAATCAGGGGAACACCAAAATAAACACCTTCAACTGGTCCAAGATCCGCAAGCTGAGCTTCAAGAGGAAGAGGTTCCTGGTCAAGCTCCACCTGGAGGTTCACGTAGGTATTGCGTCCCCAAACGGGAGGGCAGGCCATCCTCGCTGGTAGGGTGACCTTTTAGAAATCCACTCACAGCCAGTATAATGGAGAAATATGCACCATAAGGCCCCTGTGCGTTTTTCAGGGCCCCCACCAGGACACGCTGGAGTTCCTGATGGTCAGCCGGGACCAGTGCAAGGTGTTCTGGAAGAGTTGTGTGGAGCACCATTCATTCTTCCGCCTGTTTGACCAGCCACAGCCTAAGTCCAAAGCCATCCTCTTCACTAGAGGCTCCTCCTTCAGATACAGGTAGCACACTGTCAAACATATTGCACCGTATCACCGTTGAAGGGTCTGTTCATATTGTTCTCAAACAGGTGATGCTTTGTACTATTCCCTAGGTATTGCTGTTATCAGAAATATCTTAACAGGTTTCCATTTTAATAAATCAATTTTCATGTTGTGTCTGTTTACAAATGAAGGGCATTTAGGAAAACAATTTCTAGAGGAATTCCAACCGTTGTTGATTTTTATCTAGTTTTAGTTTTGAGTGATCACAAATACAATTTTGGATTTGATATTGATGATTTGAAGGGCGAGGATCCTGCTACTTGTGATTAGCCCGTATATGACTACAGGTTTCTTCCCTATGTTTGATCATGCATGCATATGTGCATGTGGATTGAGTGTGTTTCCCATGATTAATCGGTGTGTGTGGATTGAGTGCATTTCCCATGATTAATCGGTGTGTGTGGATTGAGTGCATTTCCCATGATTAATCGGTGTGTGTGGATTGAGTGCATTTGCCATGATTAGTGTGTGCATGTGTGTTTGTGTGCATGTGGATTGAGTGATTAATCGGTGTGTGGATTGCGGTTGGTACGATTGCTGTGTGTGTGTGAGGGGGAGAATGAGAGAGAGGGATAGGTTTTCTCAGGATTACTCTGTGTGTGAGGTCATGTCTCTGTGGGTTTCAGCGGGAGGACTCAAAAGCAGCTGGTGGAGTATGTGAGAGACAATGGGGCCCGGAGGACACCCTACCAGAGGTGAGCAGGCACCTTCCAGGTTCACACTCTGTATACCGACCGCAAAACGTGCACGTTTGACCACACAAACAATACCCGTGCGTTTGTGTAAGCTTTCTGACGCTTTCCGTTCGGCAGGAGGAACAGCAGGATCCGCATGTCCTCTCGCTCCCTGGTTCCTGATGTGCCAAAGCAGGTCAGTAGACCCTTCACAAGACCCTTCTTTCTGTGATTGAACCGCACCCTCAGCGCAGCACCGCTGACGCACGTCTCCGTCTCCCTCCTTTCAGAGCCTGTCGTTCAGCGAGAGCCTCCGGGGTCCGGCCTCCCTCTCCTCGGCCACCTTCTCCTTCCACTCCCTGCACACCTCCTGCTCCCCGCCCCGACCGGAGCTCGTGCACCAGACCCCCCCGCGGCAGCAGCAGCCCGCCCACCCACCCAGCCCCCCAAAGGAGGACCCCGTCAAGGCCGCACCCCCACCTCACTACGCCTTCCAAGGTGCCACTTGTAACCGGGCGGCAGGAGACTGCAGCCCCCCCCCGTTTGTGTGTGTAGAGAGTAGCGCTTCCAACCCGCGACCCTCCCAAAATGGCAACGATGACGACGCAGGGCAGGAGGGGAGGGGCGGGAGGGGTGGCGTGGTGGGTGGGGAGCGGAAAGGATCTTTCACCGCTGATATTTTTGAGGCGGAGCTTCTCCGGGCTAGAAAGGGGCCCCCCTTTCCCGTAGTGAGCCCGCACCTGCAGGTCACCGAGGAGTTCATCGACGACGACCCGGCCGAAATCTCCTTCTTCGGCGGCGGTGCGGAGGCGTATAGCTATGGGTTCGAGGGCGCGGAGAAGGAGCTCGAATACGGTTACGGGGAGGGCAGCCTCGGCAGCCTCGGCGACCCCGGGGCCTACGACAGCCTGGGACTGGAAGAACTGAACGGCGACCCCGCCCCCTTTCCCGAGGGAGGGGTGGGCCGCTCGGAGACCAGCTCACTCGTCAACAACCGGTCCGACTGCAGCTCGCTGGACAACCTGCCCCTCAGCTCCATGGCCGACTCGCTCTCGCTGGGCTTCAGCGGGCCCGACCTGGCCTCGCTCAGGCTGCCCGGCTCCGACAACCCGTCGGAGGACAGCTCCATGGTCAACTTCCCGGCGTACTCCGTGCGGTCGGAGGCCAGCTCGGCCGTGCAGTTCAGCGACCTGGTGGAGCAGCTGGAGCAGCTCAGCTACCCCCCCACGGCCACGGAGGGCTCTGGCGGGGGAAGCTCCGACTCCGACTCCGACTGGGGCATGGATGGCAGCCTGCCCCCCGACCAGAACCTTTTCTACACTAACCCCCTGGTTGGCGGGCCCAACATGGAGGGCTTCCTCCTGGAGTGCCACAATCTGCGCTCTATGGCGCTGGGTGACCCGCCCGAAATCACCCACATCAAAATGTAGAGTGCATTACCCCCCTCCCCACACACTCCCTCCCACTTCCTCCGAGTAAGAAGTCATATCTGCCAAGGGACACAGTGCGTTTCTCCACACGCCGCACAAGACCGAGCACTGCAATATAAACCCGCTGTCAAATCACCATCATGCATTCATAACCGACGGGTTCACGATTAATTGGCACTACTCTGCTTTTTTATAATTCAAAAGTTTTGACACTCTGATTTTGTAGCCGCTACATTTATTAGACGGGGGGGCCGCGCGACTGTTCCCCGCCCTCCGCTCTGCCTTGCGTTTGCCCCTCGTCATTAGCCTGTGCCTGCGGACGTTTGCCTGTTTTTCTCCCACTGCTGTGGTTGCAGCACAGCCTGCTTTACGAGCGCACTGCTGAGTTCTTCCAAGAGCGCAGGCACAGGAAGATCTTACTGTACTCCGTTATAATAGGAGTGCCTGGTCCAGGTGATCCGCCTGTGTTCCGCATTGCCAAATTGAAAAGGTTACGTAGGGCTCACGTGCTGTTATGGAGGGTTGTTCCTAAAGGTTGTTCCCTTTTTCTACTAATTGGCCTTAGTTTTGCTCTTTTGTATTTTAGAGGCCTTGTGTCTCATCACATTATTACTCCACTTGTCTTTAATGCTTTTTACACGTGGCTGTCTTTGAGATAGGTTAGTTGAGATCAGGTTTACTAGTCAGTAGTAGCCGCCCCGCTTCTGTAAATCCTTTTCGAGAATATCGATAAGCGCCCTGTTGAATTGGAAGGAAAGCGTTTTGTATGCGAGAACTGATTGTCGAACACTAGTTTAATTCGCATACTTAAGAATGTATTTTTTTTTTATTGTTGTGAAATTACATTTTCCTCCCAATATTTTTCAGTATCTGAAGTGCCAACCTTGTTGTCTTAAATCGATGTGCCATTGTTTATCCTCAGTCTGAAAGCTGATACCTCTCAGATATACGCCATGTTTATTTCCTCCTGATTGTTACACTATGAACAACAAGTCGATCGATTTTGCATCGCTGCATTTTGTGACTCAGTGAGCAATTCTGTGTCTTTAATGCCGTGGACTTAACTGTGCAAACTGTTCATTGTGTGCTCTGAGAGAGGATTTTTGATTATATATAGTTGTCTTTCAAGACCTTTATCTGAAAAAAACGTTTACACTGAGGAGCAGGATCTTCTTACACCCTAACCTCAGATCGGTCCCTTGAATGACATTTTTGAACAGCACAGGGTGTCTTTTAAAATAAACATGGCTCATACAAATCCTCCGCTGATCTGACTTATAGGGTAAAGCAAAGTTTTTGGTGCTGTGAAAGTCAAATTCAAAACTTTCCTCCTACCACTAATGGGGTTTTGGTGAAACAGTGCCACCTGCTGATTATTGAGGATAAGTATATCCTCTTCGATACTCTACTAAACAGTCCTGAATAGATGTAACTGTGTAACACTAATGGCAGTCATTCAATCATTTGAGTGAAGAGTGAAACTGATTGTAGATAAATGCTGGAAATTCACTCAACATCAATTCAGAAGCATTTCTAAATAATTTCTGAATATGATGTGGATGTGCAAAGGTAGAATAAAACGACCCTGCTTTTACATGAGTGGGTGTTTGTGTAGTTAGGGCATAGGTAGTCGTCACCAAATGCAAGTGAAAGGAATGTTCTTGTTTATTAATCTTGTTTCAGGAACCACTAGCTAAATGTGCACTTAAATTGGGTGCAAAAAGGCTACATTTAAAAGATGTGAGCGTTACACTTCACACAGTTTTAAGCAAGGAAAAGCATGCGCTTATAGATAAATTTAAAAGGTGTGTTACCTTAGTAACTCATCACAGTGAGAACATTGGAAAAACTGTGCTGTTTCAAAGCATGAACAATCTGTGCCAAATGCCAAACTTTTTTTTACATTTAAAATTTTGCTGTGAAACAAAGCTTTTGTTAAACTGTTGATTTTTTTTCAGTAAATCAGTCGCTATAATTTTAGTTGAAAATTATTCAACAACAACAATTATTCAGGTATAATTTGTCAGCATAATGAAGTTTTTTTTTTTGTTGTCAGAAGGGCAGTGTTCATATGTTTGGTTCCTCCTCTGATTTTTAGAAGCATTTTTTTTTTAGCACTTATGGCAAAAAACTAAAAATAAAAAACAGCCTGTTCAGTGTGAAACTGCACTTATGAAATTGAAGATTTAAATTGATGCTGAAAAGTGTTGAATTGTGCTCGTTTTTAAGTTTCGTGTCCGACGTATTTTGCTGGTGCCCAAATCAGTCAGTGATACGGCCCGTAGCATTGAAGTTTGTGTTTCAATCCCATTGTTTCAATTAAGTGATTTTGACCTTATTGTACCTCTGATTCCTACCATAGCTTCATGTTTGTAACAGTGATTTTTGTGTCAAGTCCTGCCGCAAAAGAGGGGTCGTGTCAGTCACGCCAGATGCCCTGTCAGGTAGCTTACGCGTGTCCGCTATTCTGTCAATACCTCGCCGACCAGCCGTGCACGCGCGAGTCTGGCCGAACTAGGCAGACCTGTCGCACCACCAGTAAACAAGGCTGCTTTTAGAGCGACCGTTTACCCTCCGCGCGGTGTTCACATCTGTGTGAAGGGAGCACACCTTGGGCTGAGCGCCCCGCAGGTTTTGGTCACGCCTTTTTCTTGCACTCGCTCAGGACTGGCACACGCAAGGCAGTGGTGCGTTTCGCCTGCTGGAATGTCAAAGAATATCCTCTCATTTTGTGCCTGCTCCTTGCAGCATTAGGTATCCCTCTGCATCTTAATTTACCCTACCTGTAACTATATATTCACCAGGACTGTATTCACATATATATTTTTCAGAGATTTCTATAAGGATCTTTTCAGCGTAAATACATGTACTTGTATTTGCTCAAGACCTTGATTCTTTTTTTATATGAATGTAAAATGTGTTAGATATATAAGAATGATTATTTGCCCTCACAAGAATGAATAAAGTTTTTTTGAGATTTCAGTTTGAAACCTCTACGAAGTAACATTTTTTTAAAAAGCAGAGGTGCCATTGTCATTGTCATTTTGAGCGAAGGCGAAACCGTTCGGGAGGATTGCCTGGGCGAGTGCGATTCCCTCTCTATTCTCACAAGCAAGGAGCGGGGCTCCTAGAACCTCTCCTCCCACCAGACTGCAGTCTCTGAGCCACCCCTGGTGTCCTGCCCCCAATACCAGAGACAACTCACCGCTGACCAAACAGAGCTCTGCATCTCTGGGAAAAGTCAGGAAGCTGAACTCTGTGTGCTCACCTGTCAGTTTCTCTTCCCACATACCCTGCCCCCCACCCCCCAATGCCACATACACCAGTGCAAGAGCCTCTGTTTGTCATGGGACATTCCAAACTGGATTTTTTGTTCCAGATTGTGGCAAGTAAGTTGTATTGCGCTCAACATTGATCATTGGTCAGGCCTATGCTACAGAAGCGTAGTTTCCTGGCGCATGCTAAGGAGCAAGCTTGCAATTTATGCTCACAGAGGGGTGCTCACGAGCCACAAACTGAACAGCTGTTTTCAGCAATCACCACTAGCTAAAAGGTAAGAGCTAGGTCTGCAAGCACCGGAAGATTTTATTTCTAAATGCATGTACTTGCCCAAACACACATTTGATTGATTTTAATCCTACAATTGAATTTGATAATCTGTCACGGATTTTTTTCCACTTGTCCTCTTTAAAAAATAAAAAAATTAACTGAAAGAAAAAAAAGAAAAGAAAAAAAGACCTATCTTTCAAGATCAGTCCCTACTAAGGGACAAATGCTATCAACTTTCCGCTGTAAACTCGCCCCCCTCTATCAGCATTAGTGCATTTGACCTTGGCACCTATCAGCAGCAATTCATCAAATGGGACTTTGGTAATCATGTACAATATGTTGTACAATATCCGTGGTGCTCTTTGATATCAGGGTTCTTTCACATGTACATCTCACTGGGGTGTCTGCATTGTGTTTCCCATCCCGTACAACGTGTGTGTATTTTAAGTGCCTTGTAAATGCTAAGAACAAAGCAAGGGGATCAAGCACTGCTTCATAGAAATGAGAGACTGCTCTCTGCAATGCGATGCACCCAAAGACTTCACTCAGAAATAACCACCAAGCACATTTACGCCATCACCCTTTCTTTGCATTCTGGCCGGCTTGGTCTACGCACTCATTTTCCAGTATGTGGAAAGTTTCCACTGAAGCCCTGGGATGGATTGCTACTCTCTAGTCGTGCTCAAATTTCATCGCGCTAGACCGTGATGGTCTGCATCCAGAAGGTCACCAAAAACAAATCCCACCAATGTGGAGGCTTTTGATGAGTCAGTTGTACCTTTTTGTCTTTTGAGATTCTCTTAATGGGAAAATTTGCCCAGAAATGAACGTTGGCAGACGATAATAAAGACATTCAGAACATGATAGGTGTAATGTAGTTGGATTACTCCTGATGGTGGAAAACTCTGAAGGAGCCTTTTTTTTTTTTTTTTTTAAATGCTTTTTTTTTTTTAAAATTTGGAATGCCCTATGATGTTCATCGCAACCTCTCTTGTCAGGCGAGGGCAGACGAGCATGTGCGCTCCTCTGAAGCACGTGATGTCAGCCGCCGCTCGCAAGTTGTGTGCGTGCAGACAAGAGTCGGAGGAAGACGCTCCATGTGCGCCTCAACAGACAAAAACTCGAGGGCCATCAGGGGGGTCGCTCTTGCGTGATGAGATGCTGCCGTGCCGACTGAAACCCTCCCATCCCTGAGCGATGCTAGAGCCAATTTAGCATTTTTCTGTGTGTCTGCTGGTCACATTCGGCATCCCACAGTGCAGATTCGATACTAGACTGTGGGACCCATCCATACGTTAAACCAACCGCCAACCAGAAGTGATATTAGATGATATGAATGTGGACGCCCAGAGAGAACAGGCCGACAGTTTCAACATCACAGTTGACCATAATTTAATCTCTTTAATACCATTATCTGTGAGGACAGCCATGGTCAGGCATTTACCATAGCTCTGTGTACGTATAACTGACCGATAGGTTGGCTTGGCTGGGTACATAATTCACCTCGCATATAATCTTATGGCAGAAAATGTAGAGAATGATACTTTGAAGCCTTAAAAGTACAACTGATCACATTGATTTTGGTTACGCAGTGCTTTTGCATCCGCCTTGCTTTCTTGTTTGCCGTTACCAGTATGCCTTGTAATTGGTCGGACCACAGCAATCCGCTTCACTGGGGTCGCCAGAATTACAGTGGGGAATTCAAATGAAAGAATTAAATGCTAAATTCATTTTTTAATTTTTTAAGTATTGTATGGTTACTGGTGTAAAATGAAGTGTACTTATGAGTGTATTTTGTTGCCTTTAAAAAAATAAAAGAATCATTTTTGGGTACTGTGGACTTGGGATGTAAGATTCATTTTGCAGTATACCTTGAAACCGTCTGAGAAGTATAAAAGGGGATGACAGAATGCCTCCAGCAAAGTTGTAAATTCACTGACTCAATTTCCCCTGTAAAACTGGAACAAATGATCTAACACACAATCTGAGCATTTTAAAACTTTAAAAGGTTTTTTGTTGCTGCAGGACAAACCAGCCCCGAAGAGTGAGCTTGTGTGCTGTATCAAACAAAATAAGTAGCGCCTTTTTGTTTTAGCCCATTTACTGCTATATATCTTAAAACGGAGGCAGTTAGTCCAGAGCTCAGGTGGGCGGGAACAGAGCGGAAGTTGAGACGTGGATGAAAGCATCGATTTGGCCAGATGAGGACCTGGAACGGACGCTAAGAGTATCACCTCCTGTGTAGCAGGGGCTTTGAGGGGGATGCCAGCGCTCGCCCCCTGACGGAGCGAGAGCTTTGTGGAGATCACGGGGGGAGTCTGCGGGAGGCGCATCGGGGTCCCCCCTGACTGAGAGAGCCATGGAGAGCCATGGAGAAGAGGAGGAACGGACATACCCCTTTCACTTACACACAAGTAGCCCTGTATGGGGGGTGGGGGGGTGGTATGGGGACTGACTACAGGGGACTTTCAGGTCCCAACTTCCTGCAGATATTGCGTGGTTTTACTAATCCGTTACAAACCGCTACCATTGTAATGCATGTATGTCACTTTGCTTTGTACTGTACATTTAATCACAGGAATTGACAATGAGCTATTACAAAGCTCTTGGTATTGCCCTTAGGCGAGACTGCATTTGATTCTTGCGGTGAGCGGCACTAAACGAATGAAAACGCCTGCTTTTATGGCCCGGCTGTCTAACTGCCACAGCACACTCACGCGCAGTCCAGCGCTGTGAACTCACTCTGTTAATGAGTAACTCTGTGCAGTGGTCTTCTGTACAGAGAGGGTGAACTTTTAAAACAACACTACCTCAGCAACAGAGACGTTTGACAAACTGTACATCTCCCCGTTCAGAAGGGGAACAGTGTGGGGCAGTGTAAGAGGGCCTTTTATTACTTCAACATATGCTGCGATCTGGCGCATGTCTGGAGCCCTCGCTTGTCCCACGAAGGAAACGGCGGTGCTGGGGGCCTCTCCTCCTCCTCCGATGCCAAATTCCACAGCCCCGTTCCCGCTGAGAGCGCTCTGGTGTTTGTTCAGGCTCCGGGCCAAAGCATTCCCCTCCCGTTCTCCAGAGAAACTGCGCTCTCCACCCTCGCGGTCGAGTGTCCCCCTGCAGGGCACGGCGGTTAAACTTTAAAACCGCTCTTCTGCAGCCGGGCTGACGGCATTCCTGATAAGCCGCTACCAGGAATTGGTTCCGGGTCACGGAGCCACCGCTGCTTTCCTTTATTTTGCCGCCTCTTTTTTTGTGAGGGTTTTTTTCTTTTTTTATTATTCCTGTGAGAAGCTGGGAAACGGCTGTGGGATCCCAGCACTGAGCAGGATCTGCGAAAGCAGTGTGGCATGTGTTTCGTTCTCTCGGACCGTCTCCCCATGCCGGTTAAGAGGCGCATTCGCTCCACCCTTTAGGAAGATAAGTTTCCCAGACTTCAAAGGCTCTCTAGTTCAGCCTGTGTAACATTATCGGCTTTATTAAACACAACCGGTGATAAATCGCCTGGCCCCTTTCTGAAGGGCTGTAGCTCTGAAAACAAGTTAAAATGTGGAACACATTATTTGTCCCCCTGTATGTCCCTGTCCTATGACCCCTTTCAAGTAGAGTGCACGTAACAGCGAGCGTTAAACATGCTGATAGTCAGTTTTGCCAAAAGCTTATTTCTGTGGGTGAACTGTCTGAAGGTTGGTGTTTGAAACGTCAATTTCCTCTGGGGTTTGTGGATATGTTTGGCTAAATTTCATTTTGTTAAATGTTTGAACAGGTTTTCTTGAAAAACAGTTGAGTGAGTCACATTTTGGATAGCATTGTGCTTGCTCTCAAAGCCTGAGGAGTAAATGTTAAAACATTCACTCGGTGGTAGTCTGATCGCTTTTCAGTTGACTGTGAACTCAAACAAATGTTCCACACAGTGTAGAGTAATCCCCTTTACTCTACATCTGTGGTATTTCCAGAGGCTGAGAGGGAAAAAGACAGAGCCAGTCTGACTGGATTTCACTGGAAATCTTTCCGGGTTAGAGCAGACCACTCAGAAATAGCACATTGTAATGCTTTTACTCTGAATTTAAGCATTACGTTTAAACTGAATAACAAAAACATGTTGTACAACACAAGGCTATAATCTGTTGGAGGAAATCATGACACATTCGTGGCTTGATTCTCTTGTAAAATGGTATGTTGTCCGAGAGATAATATCAAGAGATCAAAGAGGTCCATATCAGTTTTGTATTTCACATTTAATTGACAAAAAATATGTGCCATTATTTTCAAAATGGTAAAATATATTGATATTGATTCCATATCCCAACAACTCATTTACAGAAAGGAGTTGTATCTAAACAGAATTAATAATTAAGCTTGGAGTTTGAACGGAACAGTGCTAAGATGGAAAATTGATCAGTCTGATTGAGAGGGAGAAAAAAAATCCATACTTTTTGAAATGTCAACACTGTCTAATCCTGTAAATGTGTTCAATTTTGGCGGAAGTGCATTCGGTGTAAACCCAGCGACTTCCCACATTCCTTGATTCTGTGAGAGATTCAATTTAAAAAAGGGGTTGCTGTCGAAAATTCTTTTTCCTTAGACAGCAGCAGGACGAAGCGTTTTCGTGTCTCATTGAGGTGTCGTTGTTTAACACGCATAGCTGTCGCGGTTCATTTCCCCCCCTCGTAGCTCGCGTTGTTAATGGCGTGTTGGCGTGTGTAGTTCGCCGCTGAGACTGTTTCTCCTCCGCAGGGTCACCCACGGACAGTCCTCAGCTGTCGCCCTCTGGCTCCAAGAGCCCCCTCTGCCTCTCGCCCTCCTTCCAGATGTCCACGCTGAGCCTCCCGGGCCAGGCGCCCTCGCCCCTGCAGAGCCCCGTCCTGAGCGAGGTGGGCGGTGCCAGGCTGGAGGAGGAGGAGGGCAGGAGGAAGGTACACCATACCCCCCCCCCCCCCTGTCAGTCTGCTCACCCGTCCCGTCCGACCGCTTCGCTCCCGGAGCCAGAGCCATGGCCATCACTAATCCATGTGCTCTGTCGGGAGCTTTTCGTGTTCCTCTCCATTTCCACGTGAACAATGTTTTCCATTCCGCCTCGGAGTATTTCTAAATGAGTCTGGACTGTGTTACTGTATTTGGCCCGAAGGCGTGACTGAGGAGGGTGAGAAGAACATCATCTGTGTTAATCCCTCTGTTCTCTTCTGTTCCTACATCACATTTGGACTAAGCCGATTTGGTTAAAAGAAAAAAGCCATCATAAGAATCTTAACCGTGCTTCACTCTGCTGATTTGTCTTATATATGCTATATGCTACGTTTAAACAAATATCTCCGTCATCATTTCCCACAAGCCCGGTCTGACCGCAGGTCCATTGTAAAAATGTAAATATTGGTAGTGTTTTCAGCAGTCGGACCTTTGTTGTTCCTCTCCCCTCCACCCCCCCCCCCCCCCCTGACTGCCTTCCTACCTGCCTTCCGACCTCCAGTTCGGTAGAGTCTGAGCACTTTGTTCTACGTACTCCTCTGTGAGATTTGAGAAATAATAAATTCATATCTGGAATTAATCTGAAGAATAAATACATTTCATGAATTACAGTGAAATAAATTTTGAGGTTCTCGCTGTGAGGACTGCTGCCCTCTTTTCCACTTGTCCTATGCACCAAAGGTTTTTCATTTTGTGAAAATTGGCACCAAGCCATTTGTCCAAGGGTTGATGTAAATGTATGCTTCGTTCTTAAAATGTATCTAATTATTTTTTTGCAGTGTATCTAATTACGTGGCCTAAGCTGCTCAGGCTGTTCCGCAGCAGGTTGTGTTGACCTGATAACCTCTCTCTACATGCAGAGGTACCCTACTGACAAGGCCTACTTCATTGCCAAAGAGATACTGACCACAGAGAGGACGTATCTGAAAGACCTGGAGGTCATTACTGTGGTGAGTGCTATTCTGCGTCGACAGTGCACCGGTCGGGGGTTGCGCGTTGCAGAACAGTCGCGTTTTCACGCCCCTGTGCTCCGCAGTGGTTCCGCAGCGCAGCGATCAAGGAGAACGCCATGCCCGAGGGCCTGACGAACCTGCTCTTCTCCAACATCGACCCCGTCTACGAGTTCCACCGAGGGTTCCTCAAGGAGGTCGAGCAGAGGCTGGCTCTCTGGTCTGTGCCCTCCCCCCGCACGCGTTTGAGAAAAGAAAGGCGTCAATAAAAACGAGAACGGTGGGGAGAACCGGACGTTATAACGTTTGTTCTGTGTTGTCCCCAGGGAGGGGCGCTCTAACGCACACGCGAAAGGGGACCACCAGAAGATTGGTGATGTGATGCTGAGGAACATGTGCGCTCTGAAGGTGGGGCTGGAAGTGCAGAGGCAGACAGCTGGACCTCTGCTGGACATTTTATTTATTTAATTTGTTTGATAGAGACATGATGAAAGCCATTGCTATGATGTTCAAAACAAGTCTCGGAAGGATTGAATTTTGTTTTTAGCCAACGGGGAATATCCCATACCTGTCCCATGTAAAATAAGGAAATAAAAACCTATGTTTTTTGTAGATGTACTGAAGTGGGTGTGCCACTGCCAAATTAATTAAGATTTTACCAGTTTATGCATAACAAAAATAAGTGCAGTTTGCCTCTAAAAGATGCCTATAGTTGGAATATTTATTCCAGTATTGATCTGTGTATATTATAGTATGTAAATACTGAGCAATGTGAGATGCTTTTGTGCTAAGAAATATTTTTGTTTATACTGAGAATACACCTACTGTACATGGGCTGGGTTGTGTTGAACTTTGACAGAGTGTTTCAGAAGTAAGAATGAATGCGACTGGTACCCCATGCATTTGTCTCAGGAGTTCACCAGCTACCTTCAGAAGCACGACGAGGTGCTGACAGAGCTGGAGAAGGCCACCAAGCGGCTGAAGAAGCTAGAGACGGTCTACAAGGAGTTTGAGCTGCAGAAGGTCTGCTACCTGCCCCTCAACACCTTCCTGCTCAAGCCCATACAGCGCCTCATGTACTACAAGCTCATCCTGGAGCGGCTCTGCAGACACTACCCCCCTGAGCACTGCGACCACGAAGACTGCTGGGGTTAGTGTGTGCAAATACACGTGCGCACACACACACACACACACACATACACGCACATACACATACACACGCACATACACATACACACGCACATACACACGCACACACACACACACACATGCACACGCACACACACACACATACAGTCACTTCCCCTGAGCACTGCGACCACGAAGACTGCTGGGGTTAGTGTGTGCAAATACACGTGCGCACACACACACACACATACACATTCACACGCACATACACACGCACGCACACACACACATATGCACACTACCCACCTGAGCACTGTGCAAGAGTTACACACACATACAGTCACTACCCCCGAGCACCGCGTCCAAGTTAACTGCTCGGGTACGTACGTACACTGGCAGCTCACTATGATTGTGCCAGGAGACGTGTGGACAGTCTTGAGATTATTGAGATTAATTTCCTTGCATTTTTTTGGGATATCTCCAGGCCACCCGACTCTCTCTCTTCTTCTTTCTCCCCTCTGTATTAACTCTGTGTGTGTGGTGTGTGTGTGTGTGCGTGCGTGCGTGCGTGTGCACGTGTGTGCACATATGTGCCTCCCTTATAGAGGCCCTGAATGAGGTGACTGAGATGGCCGCCCAGCTCCAAAGCAGCCTGATCCGGCTGGAGAACTTCCAGAAACTAACGGAGCTGCAGAGAGACTTGATTGGTGTTGAGAACCTCACAGAGCCAGGGAGGGTGAGTCCGTCCCCATCTACAGCATACAGACTGTTTTATATTTCTGCGTCATATGTGTAAAAATGAGTCTGTGTAGGTGTTGTGCATGTGCAAAGGTTGCCGACCACGCCGCTTAGACGTTGCGTACCGCCCCAAAACGTTTTAAGCGCGTAGTTTGTAACCAGTGCGCGCATACGACGCACAGATGATGATTTGACTGCTGATGGTAAGGTGGGACTTTTGCGAAAGTTCACTCGTATAGTTCACTGCCTGTTGTGAATGTTAAACAAAAAATATGGAGCGTTTTGATGAGAGGCTAGCCAATGAGGTTTGACGATACCGGCACCTCTACGATTCGTCAAGCAAAGAATTTGTGGATTTTGTTCCGTAAATGTTTATGGAATTTATGGACTTTATGTTTAATACATCGCCATCTAATGGCCAGAAATGTAATTACCCGGCATGCGCAACCTGTGCAACATGCAGCACAAGTATAAATTCCCTGCCCGTTCGCGAGTGCCTATGCAGGCTACGCAGGAGTATAAAACAGCCCAGCAGCAGGGATGGATAGCGCTTGAGAGCGAGAGAGAGCGTGTGACATAGAGAGCGGCCGTTTCCCCCCGCATGCCTGACGCCTCTTTGCTTCCCAGGAGTTTATCCGAGAGGGGTGCCTGTACAAGCTCACAAAAAAGGGGCTGCAGCAGAGGATGTTCTTCCTGGTGAGTGAGCGTTTAGAATCAGGAGTTTGGATCCGAGTGGTCTCTTCTGGTCACGGCACGGGCTGGTTACATTTGCGGGCGTTTCAGTGGTCTTTTTTTTTATTTGTCAGTTCTCAGACATGCTCCTGTACACAAGCAAAGGGGTGACTGCTACCAACCAGTTCAAAGTTCACGGCCAGCTGCCTCTTCATGGCATGATCGTGAGTACCGGCACGGTGTCTGTGGTCCTCGGGCTGCCTTTTGTCTCACTGTGGCACGTGGCAGTTGTGAAGGTCCCTCTGTGTGTGCGCGTGCATGCGTTCGTTCATGCGTAAGTGTGTGTGTGTGTGTGTGTGTACACGTGGATGCGTGCATCGTACCAATCAGCAGAATTTGCATTATGGGTTTGCATGCCTGGTCCTGGTGTTAAAGCAGTTGATTACATACTTGACTCACTTCCTCTGGCTTCACTTGGCTTCTGAATTGATTTCTGATTTTAAACGGTTAAAATAAAAGCCAGAGTACCCTGTGGTTCTCTAGGACCAGGTTAGCAGACCCCTGGTATGACAGTCACAGGAACTGTCCTAACTCAGTCATGGGATTGACTCAGTTTGTCTTGGACAAACCTTTTTATGTAACAATGAGGAAGATGAGGATTCACATGAGGAAGACCTGTCCAGTTATCAGTGTTTTTTCATGTGGATCATGTGACCCACCTACTGCCTTCTGACATTTAGCGACTGTCCCAAGCAAAGGACAAATAGGAGCTAGAACTGGATGGTCAGAGAGAAATGAAATGCAGTATTAGCTCAAATTCAAACGTGTTGTATATTTATAGATATTTATAGCCTTTGGGCAGTTAATTTGGGCAGCTGGGCAATTTACCATTCAGGTATTTCTTTCATTCTTTAATGGTGACCGTCCCCTCAGGAGTGGAGTGGAGTGGAGTGGAGTGGAGTGGAGTGGAGTGGAGTGGAGTGGAGTGGAGTGGAGTGGAGTGGAGTGGAGTGGAGTGGAGTGGAGTGTGGGTTGTTGTATGTATTGTAGTGTGGATTGTGGCGGGAGCCCCTAGGTTTTGTGCAGTTAACCAGCCCGTCTCTGCTTCACTCCTGGCCGCAGCTCATAGTGCTGGACGCACCGGTGAGTACTCCGTGGCTTCCTGTTCAGGAGCCTAAAGACCCCTGTACAGCACCCCTCCCCTGTGCTTGTGTACAGTCCACTGCACTGTTACTCTTAGGTACAAATACCGCTGTGAGTCATGAGCGCTCTTCACCTGGAATCATTGAGACAAGCAGCATAATAGTTTGATAGTTTTTGTAGACATCATATACAGTACACACACAGACACAGACAAACACATGCATATAATAATTGAGCTTTTTTTGTTTTACATTTTGCCATCATACTTGAGAAATACAATCTGCAGAGGGTTAGTAGACCAGGAGGAGCAGTATGGTCAGCTTTGGGCTGTCCAGCACCACAGAAACAATCAGCTGTGATGGTCACATGACCCGCTGTGTCCCCGCCCCCAGGTGGAGGAGAGTGAGAATGAGTGGTCTGTGCCCCACTGCTTCACCATCTACTCGGCACAGAGGACCATCGTGGTGGCCGCCAGGTGAGTATAAATCCGAAGCAGCCCTAAACCTCTGCGCTTGCATAGTGACTGATCTGTAAACCGGTGTGAAGTCGCAATTCAGGTCTTGTGGCGGCTGTCATACTTTTCCAGTGAAATTTCTGTAAGTACAATTGAGCTTTTGCTGATTAGTATAGTTAGTATATTGTTCTGTGCTCTCAGCTCCAAAGCAGAAATGGGCAAGTGGATCCAGGACTTGAACATGGCGATTGACATGTCGAAAAAATCTGGTCTCCTGGTGGACCCCAGCCTGTCCGATCGCTCTAACAGTAAGAGCCCCCCCGCACAAACACCCATTATTCACTGCAGTGTTTGATTCAGCAGAACAGCTGAAGTGGAAAAAATATATTTTTAAGTGATTGAAGAAGATTGTAAAATATGTCACTCCCACCCAAGCTTAGTTTACTGGTTAACCCCCCCCCCCAAAGTTGCTGCTCCTCCATCCACATTTTAGTATTCACCCTTTGTTCTACAACTCCATGATTGTTACATGATCAGCATTAGAATGTTCAGTTAAGAACGTTCTAATGACATATTTCCTTAAACCTTAAAGGCCCATTCAGTCATTTCAGTTGCTTATTGACGAAAATTATGTGCTTGGAAACTAATTACCTCATGGATTATGGTACTCGTGTATTTTTTTTTACTGTAACCAGCCACAATACAATACGACAAAACCATTTCCAAGGCATGGTTTATTTCGGAAAATGTTAGCTAACTATTCCTTTCAATATATTACCTGACGAGTGAGCACCAAGTGAAAATGATGACTGAGTGACAAGTTGGTTTCCATAATGATGAGCTGCGCAAGGACTACAGAAATGATCAGATATCAAAAACAAAGAAGCATTTTATTAGCGACTGAAATTACTGAGTGGGCCTTTACAGGGTTAAGAATTGGCCAGAATGTTCTGTGGCACTTTCCTGTTTATTCAGCTGGGACATTTTAATGGGAGAACAATCATGCCTGTTGTGAGTTTTGTGTGGTGTGCACGGTGTGACAGTTCTCCTGACAGGTGCCAGTGGTGCAGGTAAACCCCTTCAGATACCTCCGTATTCCGCTTAGTTTATCCTGTCCCTCCCCAACCCCTCCCTCGACACCTCCTCGTGCCCCCCCCCCATTTCCTTCCCACCCCTTCCTCACCAGCAGGGTCGTCAGACGAGGTTTCTCTGGAGCAGGAGTCTGAGGATGACATGAACTCCTCCCGCAGTTCCCTAGACAAGCAGATTCACCACCGTGCCAACACCACCATGCACGTGTGCTGGCACCGTAACACCAGCGTCTCCATGTCTGACCACAGCCTGGCCGTGGAGGTACCCCTCCCTCCTTCTCCCTCTCTCTCCTCCGCCATCTCCTCCCTCCCCTCCCCCTCTCTGCTCCCCAGCTTCAGAGACACACTCCCCAGACAGAGCACGCATAATGACATCACCCTATACACAGCTTCTTTTCGACACATGTCTGGCTGCTCGTTAGCTGATACGCTGCCTAAAGACTTGGATTTAAGATTGTGTTGCAAGAGTTCTCCTTTATTTACCTTTATTTACCTGTCAGTTCTCCTTTTATTTCCCTTGTCTCCAGCACAAATGTGTGTAAATGGACCGCATTTGTGGATGCTGTCTGTACAACACAAGGTACTTGAAAAGAGCTGACAACTGTTATAGATTGATCCGATATATATTGGCCGATGTCAGTGGGACTGAGAACTAGGCTTTTCTCTAGCTCCACCTTCTGGATCATAACATTACTGCATCCTGAGCTCAAAAATAACCAAATTACAAAAGTGGACACTTTTATCCAAAGTGGACACTTTTATCGAAAGTGGCATACAGTATTAATGAATGCCTTAATCTTTCAGTATATGCAGCCCCTTGGGATCAAACCGACAACATTTGCGTTGTAAGAACAGTGCTCTACCAACTGAGCCAGTGTGCGCCATCTCTACTTTCTTACTAAGAATATTTAGCTGCTATTGCGGATGATCTGGTCTGTGTCTCTGGGTTCCAGAATTAGTCTCCCGTTACCCTCGCTGTCCTGTCCCCTGCTTTTAAACTTCTGTTCAGCATTTTGCTCTCATTGCCCTTAAATTCTCAAATCTCTGCAGTGCTTGAGTGGGAGAGAATCCCCTTGTGCATTTAACGGCAGTTGTAAGACTTGGTACTGTACAGCCTGAGTCAACCTGTAATGCAAGGGATAGACCTAGACCGCAGAAACGTGCAGTCAGAAGAGCACTCGCAATCAATAAGACATATTTATTTTGACCGTGTTCCTTTCCTGGCTGCACAAAGACGCATTCATTTTCTTCCTCCCTCGCCACCGGACACCTGGAAGACACTGACCCATCCCGCTGCCGCCTTACGCTAACTACGCTAACACTCCTTCTGTCTCTGTCTTTCTCCTCCCTCTCTCTCTTCCTCTCGCTCTCTCTTTTCCATTCCTGTGTTCCGCGACGCCCGTCTCCGCCGGCTCTCCTCAGTGCTCTGCTCTGCGGCCGTCTCCCCGGAGCTGCCCCCTTGCTACCTCTTGGGTCAGGGCCAGCGGCCTAACACCATCACTCACGTGTGCTGGTACCGCAACCAGAGCCTCTCTCTCTCTGATTACCTGCGCATGAACCAGGTACTCGTGCCCCCAGAGCTCCCTTAACAGCTTTGCACTCAGGCCTCGACTTCCTACTCTGACCTCCTTTACGCCTTCAGTGAGTTCCCTCGCGACTGCTTTGCGTAGTCTTTTAATATCATCGTCTCTGGCTAACTTCTGCATTGTGTAATTATAGAGCATGCCTCATTTAGCCATGCTCTGTGTCTGTCTTCACCTTTCAGACGTTGATTCATTCAAGCTGGAATTAGTAACTGTACACAATATATCGCTAAACTATGTTGGCTTGCAGTTCATAATATCCAACCTGTGGTCAGAGACTACTGCAAGCAAATATAGTTTAGTACAATATAGTACTGGCAGCAATATAGTTTATACTAGACAAAGTGCCAGATTTAATCATTCCTTTAGCATGTGCAAAACCTATTTTGGTCATGGTATTTGTTTTGCACATGGTATTTGTTTTGCACCAATCATTGGTCATGTTATTGGTTTTGTGTGTGCTAAAAGGTTTGGCACATGCTAAAGGTCTTAGGTAATAAGGCCCATAATCTCTATTTTACAGTCCCCTTTGTTGTAAGTAATGGTCTGTCTAATGTTGTTCTTTGGTGACTTTTACTGTGTTGTAACCAGGAAGTGCAGCAGGTGAGACCAATCACACATTTCTGAGGACTGTAATTAGGCTTACCATTTGACCTCCACTAAGGTCAAAGTGTAAGCCTGCCTGTCATCCATAATCCACAGGTCCCTCTTGGCCTGGCATGACAGAGTGCCTGATTTTGCTATAGTTCATGGGATGTCTGACTTTCTATTTTCTATTATATTTCTGTAAGAGGTGTTGCAGAAGCCACTAGGTGCTGAGCTGTAGGTGGAGGACATTGCACTAAACTGCATAGGCTAACAACCTTCCAACCTTACACAGGAGACAGCTTGTACCAAATGTTTCTAACTAGTACACAACAGCAAGCTTCCCTGGAAATGTAAGCCGAGTGCTATGACTCTCCAGCTGCATCTGTACAACAAAAATCGAGCTAAATCTTCCCCACCTACTACCACCATCTCTTTCTGTGTCTCCCTCCTCCAGAACCAGCTCTCTGGATACCTCCTGAGGAAGTTCAAAAACAGCAATGGCTGGCAGAAGTTGTGGGTGGTCTTCACCAACTTCTGTCTGTTCTTCTACAAGACGCACCAGGTACTGCCCTCATGCCATAACTCAGCCCTGTGGGTCTGGAGCTTTAGGCCAGCCAGCCAGCACCCCACTCGCTGGCCTTTAGTTTATAGCTGTCTTTTGTTAGAAAGCGGCAGTGGTAAGTCAGTCTGAGTTCTGTTCGCTTTGTGAAAGGACCTCATTAATAAAGCCGAGATATCGATGTGCGCACCGCAGACTGCCTGATTTGAAGAAACAAGGTGTCGTTCGGCTCAGCGCCCCCCTCCCCCCCGTTGATTTATAGCAGGCATAAAAGCACTCGCCGTGACTCTAAGGTGGCCTAAATACTTAACATTCGCTTATCTCCAAGACAAATGAGGCTCCATCTCTGCTAGGGAGTGCAGATGGTCTCCACTGGGGTTTTCGCGTAAGCAGTTGCTCTGATTTAAAAAGTGAAGAACGGTGGCCTTCAGCTCGCTGGGTGGGAAAAATAACCCCAGCGCAGGACGATCCGTCTTCCTCCCTCCGATGTGACACGTATCCGACTGTTTACCTTCCCTCTGGACGTAGGATGATTTCCCCCTGGCCAGCCTCCCGCTGCTGGGCTACACGGTGAGCACCCCAGCTGAGACAGACAGTATACTGAAGGAGTACGTCTTCAAGCTTCAGTTCAAATCCCACGTCTACTTCTTCCGGGCAGAAAGCGAGTACACATTTGAGAGGTAGGGAAACCCCATAACATTACTGCATCCTGAGTAAGTGGACACTTTTATCCAAAGTGGCATACAGTATTAATGAGTGCCTTAATCTTTCAACCCCATTTTTTGTTCTGTTATTTACCTCAGGTCTGTATATTTACCTCAAGCTGAAATTGGCAATGTAAACGTATTACTACGTGCATTTAACTGCACATAGCTAATATGTTTTACTGAAATCACCTCTGAGATAATATTTTCCCCGCAATGTGAATTGGAATCAGAACCTCTTTATTTTAACCACAGGAACTCTGAATTCGATTTTGGACGTTTATTGCATTTAAATTGTGCTGAAATGACGTCAATTAAAAGTTTATGCTAGCATGGTTTAAAAATGTTGCTAAAACTGTGATTGATCGCGATGGTGGTGTAAGGGATTGTGCTCTTGTCCCATAGGTGGATGGAGGTGATCAAGAGTGCAGCCAGTGCTACTGGCCGAATGAGCCTCCTCATCCCCAAGAGCCATCCAGAGATTAACGGGAACAGAGGGTCTCTGTAGGCGGAGCTTCTGGAGATGGGGGCAGGGCCTCACGGACTCCTGGGAGAAACTATTTTTGGTTCCTATTGTTACCATTGTTGCTGTTACCGTTGGTGTTGTTGTCATTATTATTATATTATTATTTCTGTAAGTCATTGGTATTAAGTGTGGTTCAGTAACACTGGAAGCCAACAAGTTTTTTTTTTCTTTCTCTGAACTCCTGAGTTGGAACTCCACCAGTACACCCGTTTCATTGCTGCTGCACCACAGTTCTGAGTTGGCCTGCTCCCGGGAGTCTTGAGAAATGCCTGCAACCACTGCTTCTTTCAACTTGGCAGCTCAAATGCACAGCTGTTGTACCTGGGGACTGCTGCACGCTACACTGCTGGTGCAAGCAGACTGCAAGCACCCAATTGACAAAAGGATGTGTCAATTTGTGGAAGGATGGAAGTAAAATTTGGTAACATGTAAAAATGAATAACCCGCACCCTGACAAACACCTGTCATAGCCTGGTGTGTGCTACACAGACCAGATGACATGTAGCCAATTTGACAGGCTAAAACCTCTGAAAGTTTACCTAAACCACTTTGCTAAGTGACTCTGCACTAAACAACTGTCACTATTGCTTTGGCAACTGAAATGGGACCAGCTTTATAATAATTAATTAGGGGAAAGGGCGGAGTGATGTGTAAAAACAGAGTGAAGTGACACGTTCAATTTCAACTCCAGCATGAGGGTCAAGCGTAACACCGAGGTACACAGCGTCGTAAGACGCCGCACGTGAAAAGGATAGAGGGCTAACATGAAGCCATGTTGGTGAGGGCATTCGGAAGTGTGGGCACGCCGCGCGTCTGTCGGAAGGTGAAGTGAGAGCAGCTGAGCGAGTTTCTGACGTTGCCGTCACACCTCTGGGGAAAAGCCAGAGTTGGAGGGATTTTGGGCTCGTGATGTGTGTGAGAGTGAGGCTCCGTGTGGGCCTTACTTGGTGAGCACTGCTGTTCAGAGGAAGGATCGGAGGGAAAATGAGAGCAGGGGTTATTGAAGCAGTAGCTTCTCTGTGCTGCTGTGTAACTCAACACAGACTGACTTTAAAAGAAGTGTTGTCAAACATTTTTAGTGATTGGTTATAAGTTATAACCAAGGTGTTTTGAAAGCGTGATTTGTCTATTATTTCTATGACTGTTCTGACTGAAAATTGAGACGTATTAAAGAAAATGCCTGAACCAGTGCTGTTGAAAAAAAGAAAATACAGATTGTGTAGAAATATCCAAATGTACTAGTAAATGGAAGTGTTTGTTGACCTACAATTTTTTTTTTTATTCTGAATTGTGACAGTATATGCTCAATGCCATTTATTGGAGAATTTGCTTACCATTATGTATTTAAGCAGTCATTCTGGAAGAAAGTCAAATGAACTAAAACCAAAAAATGTTGTAAAACATCAACCCAACCACTCACAGGGTCATTCCCTCAGGCTAATAAAAGTGTCCCCCGATGCTGTCTCCCTTCTTTCTTTAGTACTCAAATTCCAGTTGGAAGGTGCATCACATGACGCATTTGTGGGACTTCATTAACAGTGTAGTCGCATAAAAATAAAAAAAACCTTACAACCGTTTTTTAATTATCACTTTAGTTTTTTATTTTCAGCATTGTATTCAGTCATACTTACAATGGCCTCACTTAGTAGCCAAGTTTATTGTTTTATTTAGTTCAGTCTAACATACTGTTGGTCAAGAAATGGCAAACACCATTTATTGCCCAATGGAACATTGTTGGTGTAACAGAGGGGAATTTGTAAGGAGAGTCCGATGCATTTCAGTCAAAAGCGATTGGGAACAGGCTTATAATCCATTTGTTGGGAATGGATACCCAAGAACTATGCTTTAAAATTAACGCGGCGATTGTTCGCATTCCTGCTTGAAGAGGCAATTGATAAAAACACTGCCCGTATTTTATAACCAAAGATTGGTCAGTGATCTTGGAAAGTGAGTGTTTCGATAGCTATGTCTTTGGGGGTCAGATTCCACTGGAGGAGTATTTGGAGCTGCAGTTGGCTTTTGATGCTGTCGGGTGAATGGGAGCTGTAAGAGCTCTCTGTAATGGTGTGCAGTGTTCTTTATGAAGAGACCGGCAGTTTCCATGAGATGTACATCCATCTCATCTGTTATTTTGTTTTGCAGACAGATTATATGTGGAAGTTAAATACGAAGCTGTTGCGCCAGACCTACTCATGAATAATGCTTTAGTTAAAAACTGTAGGTTTTTTTGTGCACTTTGCATTTTTTTAAGATGGCTTTTGCACATTGTGTGCTTTAATAATGGCTAGTGCTTCAAAGCACCAGTCGTATCCCAGGTCTACGCATGGGGAATACTATTTTCGGTGACCGGGTTTTGTGATTTGTTGAAATCCAATATGTTCTCTGTTGCCACTCTGAACACACTACAAGGCAATCAGCTGTATTTAAGCCATGCTTCATTGAACAAATAAAGCCTAGTCCAAATGGGTTTGGTGCAGGCAACTTAGCTACATTTAAGCTGAATGGATTAGACTTGAAGGAAGCACAAGCACACTGGAACAGCACTGTCTACCAGGCACACTGCACACAGTGGGTCAGTTATTTTGCACGTAAAGGTTTTCATAGCATCTTCAGTGCATAACCGATGAGGAATATGTTCAATTTCCCAATGTAAAGCTTTCTACTTTACATTTTTTCAACTGGACCTCGCAGACAATTTATTCATTTCAAGAACGCCAAAATGTTTCACTTTAACGAGAGATACTGTCACTAACAGGAAAGCATGAATGTTGTAGTGAGGGTACAAACCCTATCATATTTTTTTGGTTTTTCAGTTCCTCTCAAAGTTAAATATTTAAAATATTTCATTTGAAAAGAATGTAATTCTTCAGTAACAACGTTTATTATAATCAATTGTCAATGGGAATTTATACCCATATCTATTTCCCTTCTGTACAAAGCCGAATATAAGCAGGCACATCGTTACCTGTAAACGGTATTTTATACTATAAGGTACAGTTCTCAATGAATCGATGTGAAATGGCACATGTTTAGTAGTAACTAAATCCCTATGCTTATTCAGGTACTGCTATGGGAGACCTGTTACGGACTGCTCAACGGGTCACTTGATGCTGGAGGTCTCAATTAGACTCGAAAACCTGGTCACCGAAAACGCAGTGCCCTACCTGTAAACTCCATGTAAATCAAAGTGAGTGCACGTTGCTCACACTTGCTACTGGTGAGAATTCAGCCCCAGATACCCCCCTTGTTATAAAGTGCAGCTGCAGTATATCTTCTGTTCTATATGAGAATTCTGTCGCTCAGACTGGACATGAGGGGCCTGTGGGACAGAGCTCTGAATGTCACAACCCCCCCCCAATTTGTAACCCCTTTTCCAGGGAGCATTTATAACTGGTCAAGGGACTCCCCTGCTCATTTCCTCCACAGGAATGTGTTCTATTTATTGTGTAGCGTTTTGGGCTACCGTTCCCGTAAACCCTGCAGGTTGCTGATCCAATGTTATTTCAGTGAAAAGATAAATAAAATTCTGACTTCAACAGCAATCTGGTCTCTGCTTTCTCTCCTCTCTCTGGATGTCCCCCTCCCCCGCGTTTCTTTGTGTGACATCGGCCTCCGTCGCACGGAACCGTCGTGTCACGTTGGGCGCCGACCAAGAAGCACATAACTAGCGACCCGCCTTGGCCTCCGTTGAGTTTATTGGTTATGACATGGCCTAATGGTTTATGCACAGCGACTTTTTTTTTTTTTTTTAAACATTCACCGTTCTATGATGAAAAAGTGTAAAAATATTGGAGTGTAAGCTCTAATTAAAAGATCTGTGGGGAAGGGAAGGGGGTGAGGAGCAGTAGCGCTCTGGTCTTGGGGCCAGAAGCACCTGGTACCAGATGGGCAGGGGAGTTTCGTCCAGGTGGCTTTCCCAGGCTGGGGGGCGGTGAGTTTGCGGCCACCGGGTCTCACCGCGATGAAGGCGTGGTGTTCCCGTTTAGTGAAAACCTGGCGGGGGGTGGAAAAAGGAGCGGGGGTCAGGGCGGCGTGGCTGTATAGTCAGCTGGGGGGGCATCTTAGGACTTCCATGAAAATCATTCTGCATTCCTGTGGAGGTTTGTCATCAACATAAGACTCAGAGCGGAGTTAAGATCAAACGGTTCAGCTGGAAGAATAATGAGTAACTCTGAAAAACGGATCCATGATTCATTGTTAGATGATAAACCTCAAAGTTTGAATTCCACTACATCAGCGGTAAATGAATACAATTCGGTTGCCTGTGCTTTTCACTGAAATCACAAAAATATCTTTTAATACTTTTTGTAAATAAATCACAATGGACAACTTTTTCTTGAATACTTCCGATTTTCATCTGAAGCAATGGCCTCCGTGCTACGGCTACGGCTACAACTCAGGGAGTGTCCTTTCCCAGGATAAATGTCCTGGTTTCAGGTTCTGTGCCTCTGGAAGCCAGGGCGGTCTGTCACTCACATGCGCACTCTCTCCATCATGTGTGTGACCAGGCGGTCGGAGATGCCCGGACAGGACTCCTCGGCCAGGTTGAATGCGTTCTCTAGCTCCTCGATGGCGCCCAAGCTGCCGCCGCCGGCGTGCCGCTTCTCCTTCAGCTAAAAACAAGAGTCAACCAGGAGCAGGCCTTAGTCAGAGGCGCTAAACAAACAAACAAACAACTGGGGCTTCATGAACCACCTCCATGGGCGGAGCCATCATTTGCAACCTGACCCACAGAACTGAAATTGAACCACTGTGACCAACAAAGCTTTCGGATTGGTTCAGCTGACCACAATTAGAAAGCTCCACCAATCAAGTCATCTCTTTATCACTATTTTTCATTCCATAATTCCAACACGTACATTTTTTTTAATTGACTCGAGGCAAACGTGCTCTCTTCTGCAGCATGTGATGTTAGGTGCCGCTTCTTATCACACTGCAGTTGGGACTCGCACAGACACAAGTCGTATGATTGACGTAATTCACCCAGCGGGGCTCCCGGCATTGAGTTGGCACTGGCAGGGTCTGGATTCAATACCAGACTGTGGGGCCCATCTATGCATTAAAATGGTGCCTTAACGGGATGAGCCAACCAGCAGCCCATTTCAACCTTATATATGATTTATGAAAAACTAGTCCAATTGGTGTGCACTGCATTCTCTTATCAGTGCGACCAAAACAAATCCTACGGACTGGCCAGTGACAAATACTGCTGTTGAACCATTTGCCATTTCTATGGTCTTTACCTCTCTGAAGATGGGTGTGACCAGCGATGAGAGACACTGAGACTTGGGCTGCCTCTTCACTGCCTCTGTCATCTGTAAAGAAAAGCAGCAGAAAGCTCCGTTTCCATCTGCTACAGACGTCACATTCTAGCGTCAAGAGAAAGCATTTGAGGTGAACAAGACGAGAACTTCAACCCAGCAACCCACCAGCATAGGTCTGCTGCTCTCTCAGTGACATGAATAATTCATTAAGATGACAAATGATTATTACTAAAGCGTGCTAATTCATAGGCAGGCTCCTTGGCTTAAAGGTCCAGTTGTATACATGAGGGACCAGCCGTCTGTCGGCATCACACAGGCCTGCTCTCACCTTTGAGTCTGAATTGTTGAAGCTCCTCTGCAGTTTGTTCAGGGAGCTGGGCCGCACTGTGGGGAAGGTCCACATGGGGCACTGGTCCCTGTCGTCCCCGTCACCATCCCTGCGTGGGACCAAAACCATCAGAACCTCTCGCGCGCAACACAGGGCCTGATTTACTAAGACCTTTATCATGTGCAAAACCTTTTAGCGCACGAAAAACCAACAACATAACCAATGACTGGTCATGGCATTTGCTTAGCACCAATCACTGGTTGTGGTATTAGTTTTACGTGTGCTAAAATGTTGTGCACATGCTAAAGGCCTTAGTAAATAAAGCCACAGAGCGTTATCAACAAACGCATAACTCCACCGCACAGGGAATGCATATTGGAACGGCGCACGCACATGTCGGAATCGTCGGAGCTGGACTCGTCTCCGTGGCCCTCGGACTTCCAGCGGCGGTATCTGTCGATGAGCTCCGCCAGGTAGGACGTCTTCTTGGTGTAGCGCGTGATGAACTTGTGCTTCAGCAGCTCCTTGGCTGTGGGTCTCTACAGAAGGACAGCACTGCGTGAGGTGGAGAGAGCACTGCGGCACACATTCCAGTTGGTCAGCTCTATGGTCGTTAAACTGAACGCTCCCTTTTCCCCAGTGTTAAAGCTGAAGCGTTTCATTTTTATACATCTTATGAATATTAATGAGGGGCACAGCCAATGACAATACCTGTGGCAAAGGATGTTCAGTCAACCTTGACGTGAATACACTGTACATAAACCAATACAGCACTGGAAGCTCCCTTTACCAACCGGAGCCTCCTTGAGTACAGAAGTAGAGAAGAAGAAACGAACACAAGAGGTGACGATCTGGTTACTATAGAGAGCCTGTGACTAAAACTCAGCTGTCCGCGTACTGCGGCTCCCATGTAAACGGGGAGAATGAATTGGAGGGCCGTACTCACAAATCGGGGGTCCTTGTTGAGGCAGGCCTCCACAAACTCCTTGAAAGGCTTGCTGTAGGTGCCGTCGAGGGTGGGCGGATTGTTCTTAGGAATGAGGAAGAGGACCCTCATGGGATGCAGGTCTGAGTTAGGGGGCTCTCCCTTAGCCAGCTCGATGGCTGTGATTCCCAGGGACCAGATGTCAGCCTGCGGTAGAACACATCCTAAATAGCAACCTTCACACTCCCTGTATTTTACAGCAGGCAGTAAAATAAGTATTAAAAAATAAGATACCAATTTCCCCACTGCATCCGTTTTTACATTTATTCATAAAGCACTCTTCTTAGGCTCAGAGTAAGTACAATGTGAATACACAGTAATATGTGAAAAGAGCAGAGATAAAAGGTAAAGATAACATGAGACAATATCAATGAATACGTAACGCAACCAAAACAAAGTAAAACAAAGGGCAAAAACCAGCATTTATAGCAGGAAATGGTCATATTGCAGCATGCCAGCTGAAGGTGGTGTGTTTTATGGTAGAGATAACAGGCCCAAATTGTAATGCATGGGCAGGCCATTCCATAACCTTGAGTCAAGACTAATGAACCAGGGAACAAGTCTAAAGGAGCAGCCAGCTCCCTCAGTGACAAAAAAACGCCTGGGGCCTGTGCTGCAGTCTCCACATGGACAAAAAGGTAAATATAAGACCATTTTGGTTTCAAAATACAGTTTGAAGTGTTTCTGCTAATGAAACCACTCTGGATTTCTTTGAAGAAGCCATTAGACATGAAACCTGCTTCAGGCAGTGGCACCCTTCTGTTGTTGCCGAACTACACTACACATAGAGGAAAGTCCGCACGGCGCGCTGCGTCTCACCTTGAAGTCGTACGCCGACTGCTTGATGACCTCGGGCGCCATCCAGAAGGGCGTGCCCACAAACGTGTTCCTCTTGATCTGAGTGTCCGTCAGCTGCCCGGCCACTCCAAAGTCCGCCAGTTTCACGTCGCCCTGCTCCGACAGGAGCACATTGGCTGCTGCTCGGGGTAAGGGTAAGGGTGGGGATTTGAGGAAAATAAAAACATCAGGACAAGCGTAGCGTTTGGTACAGGCCTCCAAGGCCACAGAATCACATGTGCCGCATCTTTACATACACGCACTCTCGGCAGAATGTTTACTTTTAGTTGACTTTTTTTTGCAATAATTAAAATGGCTATTTTATTTTAATTACTGAATTCTAATGTGGTACGGTAGTAGCATTAATGCAGAGATAATGTGGACCTATGTTCCTGAACTAGCGATTCTGAAGGTAGAGAGCAATGAGGCGCCTGGCTCTAAGAGGGTGTAGACATCAACAGATAAAATGGTGCAGTGCATTTGGCTGGGCTGAGCTCCCAGGGTCCGGGGCTCAGAGCGCCACGCGCGGACCTTTGATGTCCCGGTGGATCTTCCGTTCAGAGTGCAGGTAATCCAGTCCCTTCAGGATCTCCCTCAGGATGGTGGCGATGTACGTCTCCTCCAGAGGCCCCGACTTCAGCTGAGGGAACAAGCGGGAAGAGTCACCGGCAGCTGGAGCGACGTGGGACCGAGCTCCACCCCCCCTCGTGCAAGGGGGGGAGGGGGTGGGGCAAAAATGCACTTACCAGGTCCAGGGCCGAACCCCCTCCCAGATACTCCATGATGATCCACAGCTTGGTCCCCTGCAGGAACACACAGTGTTGCTGTGAGGGCTTCATCAGTGGTACAGGAAGGTGGAGCTCAGCCTAAGTTTAGCCTAGCCGTTCAGCTTAGCTCGTCATCACTTCAGGAACAACTTCTCATAACTTGTCTGTTCTCAAAAGAAGGGTCGGGCTCACACTCAAAAAAAGAAAAATTCATATTATTTGGATTCCTTATTAATTTACTGGTATCAGCATGAAGCAGCAGACGTTCAGCCATTCATCTTTCATTCTAACGTCTGCTAGCCAGCTTTGGCCTCATGACAATATCAGTAAAGATACCCAGAAACAAAATAACTGATATTATTCGTGTATTTATTTCAGTATGAGCCCTACCCATTTTTTTTATTTATGGTTAGACACACCAAGCTGGTCTTGAACACAGTTGCATAGTTCATTTTTGAATGACTCCATGTTCGTTCAAATGAGTTTTGACTCGAACCCATACCCCAGCACACTCATAATTCCACATCCAACCAATCATTTGATTCATACTGTAGATCCTCTCAAATAAACCTCTGGTGTTTCTACAATGCCTTGAACGTCTGCTGCAGATTGCAGGAGGGGTGAAGAAAGCACCTTGAGGAAGGAGCCAAAGTACTTGGTGACGAAGGGGCTGTCGCATTGGCTTAGCACGGTGATCTCCTGCTGGATGTCCTCGATCTCGTCTTCGGCCTCCTCCAGGTCGATGATCTTGATGGCCACCACCTCCTTGGTACGGTTGTTGATGCCCTTGTACACCTCCCCGAAGGAGCCCTTCCCAATGCGCTCCAGCTTGGTGAAGTACTCCTCTGGGTCCAGACGACAGTTCTGCACGGACACGCACGTGTGTCAAATACACACAAAGACAGAGAGCGTGCTCAAACCGAAGATATCTTATCGGTAATAAACATGAACATGAAGGCTTAAATGGACAATAAACCCAGATTCAGTGTTATTGCATTTTAATGATCTCTCCACTGTTGGAAGGTTGCGGTTCGTCAAGATATTTTACTTGCCACGCACTGTATCCAAAACACACCTTTTTGACTCTGCTTCATGTCGATACTACATTAAGAGTGGGTGTGGCTGCCCCAGTGATGCAAAATGCATCAAGAGGTATCTGGGAGCTTGATATTTTGTAATTGGTCTGTTTTTTTTTAGGGATGCACCGAATCCAGGATTCGGTTTCGGATTCGGTCCGTTTTCACGGTTTCGGGATTCGGCCGAATCCTTCAACAAAAATTGGACCGAATCCGAATCCCACGTGGATTTAATTAACAGTATTAAACAGGCCCGCCCCGCTGTATACGCAGATCACGCACTGTGCTTAGGGCACCAGCTCAGCGTGCTGGACCAAGTCAGTTCAGCTGCCCTTAAATTAGCGCAGGGTGTGACACTGAATTTTATTATTGAATGGGATGAATAAACAATGTAATCCTCAAACACATCAAAGCCACAGGCGTTAGAAAATCAGGATGGTGGTGATCAGATCAAGCAGACTAGTGCTAGGGCTTCATTTCACTTTTCTATAAGTTAACAACGTGCCTTATTGCCTAGGCTACTTGCATTTACTGTTTTGATATAATAAAGCATGCATGTTATTGAAGACACGTGTCTGTCCCATTTTTAAAAAACTTTGTTGCAGTTAGGCTATCTCAATATAGCCTAGCCTAGATTCTGTGAATTGCGCTTGAGCACTGATGCGATACATTGTATTCAGTTGAAATCCCACTCTTTCTGCTGCCCGGCACCAACAGCGCAGCCCGTATTATATTGTATGCTACCTTCATTTATTGTGATGGGGACGTGGTTATGCCTGGTTATTCTTTATTCTATTGCTGCTAACGTTCTGATGATCGCGCCAGAATCCCTTGGTTGTTAGGGACTCTTTTAGAATGCGTGCATAGAAACACGCAGAGTCATGGCTCTGGAAACAAGTGTCTCACGGACTTGCGTTACCTTTGTTTTATTTATTTAACTTTTTACTTCTGGGATTATGGATTCTATTCGTGGTTTGGCTGAATCTAAAATGTAGGCCAGCCTAATGTTAGCAAGCAAATTGGTCATTAGTCTACAACAACAACAAAAAATGGCTGTGTCCCAAATCGCATACTCCCGTGCTCCGCACTACCGTACTTCGCTGACTCACATACGCGTGCTCGCTATGCGTGCTCGGAGCATGGAAGTATGCGGTTCACATATGCTGAAATGTTCTGTTGGAAATAGAAAATATATTATGTATTTTAACAAGGAATTTAATTATTTAATTTTATTTACACCTTTACTTCCGGGATTTGGCCGAATCTTAACTGGTGGATTCGGGATTCAGCCGAACCCTAAAAATATGAATTTGGTGCATCCCTAGTTTTTTTTTTTTTCATATTACGAGCACACAGATCAGTTTACCATAAAAATATACATTTCAGGTGAGGAATCTCTGGAATTTATTAAGAGAAAACGGTTCAACAGTAACTCCTGAGCTGGGCAAGGAAGGAAGATGATGCATGCGCATGTGGTCTCTGTTGTGATGAACGGACTACACTCACACTCGTCTAAGACACACACCAAAGTCACATTTTCAGTAAGGTTTACTGGAACCTAATCAAAATGAAACGCTCACAATGTAAACACATAGCACTCGACTCTAATGTAACAGTAACCCAACGATTACAGACCAAAATCCAAAGAGAAACTGTAGTCTACATAATATTACTTTATACTGACTGAGAAATCCATTGTTAAAAAAGGTGTGTGCAAACTGTGCAAGGCAAAAGATGAGCAGGATCTTTAAATGCCATGGTACAAATTGGAGGGGGGGGGGTCCTAAAGATGCCACAGTATCTCAATACCACTTTTCCCAAGTGACTAAATGCTGGTGCCAATGACAAACCTGATATTCTGCGAGAACACCTCTTCCCCAGCAACCTGCAGTTACCAGGCAACCAAGCATATACACTGCCTATGCACTGTCACTGTGGACTTTGCATCTCTTTTGTGACTCTGGGGTTAAACTAAGCCTTGTCCTTCTTATGCGTTTATTTACTTTTTAACACAATATACACCACGGTTATTATATTTCCATATCACCTAGACAATTTATTCAACTGAAAATCTGAATCAGTCACAATTAATCAATCACAGCCTTTACAAAAGCATGTACTTTAGCTGGGGGGGCATTCACGAGTTATTCGGCCAATAAACAGTATAGCCTACTGATATTCAGTGTTTGATACAGTGTGATCATTACATTACATTACATTCATTTAGCAGACGCTTTTATCCAAAGCGACGTACAGTAAGTGCATACAGAAAGGTCATCAAAGTAACTACAGAACA
Source organism: Ilyophis sp. 1 JC-2022 (assembly GCA_022702515.1). Taxonomy (NCBI): domain Eukaryota; kingdom Metazoa; phylum Chordata; class Actinopteri; order Anguilliformes; family Synaphobranchidae; genus Ilyophis; species Ilyophis sp. 1 JC-2022. The sequence continues at coordinate 54,087,586 of CM040403.1, read as the reverse complement.
GATAAGAAAGCACATTTTTCACATACAGTAGCAGCTATCCCTAGTAATGATCATATATACATTTAGCTGCCTAATAGACATACAATTGAACATTGCCATAATGTCAAACCGCTTTTGAAACCTCCTAAGCAGCGTGTATTTTCAAAGTCTGACTCAGCCACTCAATTACTGATCGCTCCAGGCTGTCAGCATGATGCAAGAGAGCGCACGAGCACACAAGCATGAGCGGTGCATCGTCAGCATCCTGCTCTTTGTCACTGTGGGGACGGATCTGTCGGGCAGCCGAGTAACTAGCTTGGTTCTGTGGCTGTCGTTTTACTGCAACCTCGTGCAGAGTCGTCCTCAGCCTCCAGGCACAGCCAGACTGCCAGTCCAGCTCACCTGCAGCAAAGCTCAGACCGCCCGTCCCCAATATAAGGAGATCTATTTTTGACCGATGACCGGTGCAGTCATTTACAGCGTGCGCTATCAAGTTTAATCCAGGCCACCACCCTTCAATAACGATTGTCGTCCTCAGTCGGCAAAATCTCAAAACCAAGATATGCTGCTAAATATAGGTTTATGGCCCTTTAGATTTCCACCTCTTACGTAACTACGCTGGCACAAGGCGGATGGTGAGAAGCTGCGGTCCTCATCAAGAAGCTGAATCACAGAGCTTCACTGGGAATGAATGAGTCAGCGGTACACGCCGTCCGCGTAGCAAGACCGATTACCATCAGCGGCGCCGCGCGCAGACAAAACGAAAAGCTCTGCGGAGGGTAGCCTACATTTCTCCCACGCAGAAGTGACGAGACTAGCGACTGCATTCAGCTCCTGATAACCCTAAAGCATGCCCCCGGAGATTGATATGTGTAAGCGAGTGGGTGATACGAAGGCAGGGTCAATAGGGTGGGTCACCGACAACCTAGAGAAACGGGGTGATGTTTACGTGCTGCAGAAGAGATGTAGCCTACAAATTCAGGACAGCTCTCCACAATTTCAATATAGGTTATAGCTACATTTTCAGGAAAACTAAATACTGTATTAAACGCTCGAGATTGAAACAGAAAGACGAAGATGCGCGTATTTTCACTGGTAAATATGACTCATTGTTTGACAAACTGATACTGAATAGGCAACAAAAACCAAAAGCATAAAAGGGCATCATGGGCCTAATTCACGTCAAGACGCTTGTGTAACGCTCGCAAGCACAGCATAATTCGATAATTAAATCTAAATAGTTATTTGCTTGCATTCTGAAAAATTTTCGGATCTAACTTGCATAGGCTACGAACAGACGTCCTCGTGTTTTGAAGTCTGGTATGCATTTATTGTGTTTCAGGTGAAAACTGTGGGATACGACTGCTTGCTTTGTCCAACTTATTTTTGAAAGTTCATGCATTGATCAGCTATTTTTTTCACGTTCATATTGACCGCTATTCACTGCGATAGTTCTCTAAATTTAGGTCGGCCTAACCCAGGGGTAGGCAACCCTGGTCCTTGAGAGCGCAGGGGGTCTGCTGTTTTTTTTTTTTTTTAAAAATGACAATTATTACTCTCAGAAGAGAGAACAGGGGGAGAGGCGTAAACGTGTAAACAACTTGCTTTAATTGATTAATTTTAAGTGGCGAGTAACAACAAAAAACCCAGACCCTGCGGGCTCTCCCAGGACCAGCCCTGGGCCTAACCCATCAGCTGTTCTCCAGCTCGTGAATCGACTCTTAAAGCGTCACTGGTATATTGAGAACGAGAGTCATTTAAAAAAAACATGCTGAACTGAAGCAGAGAATGAAAAGCCAACGTTCGTGAGGTTGTGTGAAAATGACACAACGATTAACAACAGCAGGTTGAGCAAAACGGTGATAGTAGCCTACCGCTGAAGACAGCACACCAAACTTTGTGTAGAACAGACAACAAAGGGACAGTGAGAGCAGGTAGGCACCTCTGTGGCCAGCCAGAGGCTGACAGACACCTCTTTAATGGAATAAGTGCAGTCAGTATTGTCATTGTTACATGAATATGAACAGGCTTCTGATGCCATGCTCAGATTTCATATGTAGGCTGTGTTAACAGAACCTCGCACATTCAATCGTGACCGGATTACCAAAAAGATTAACAAAACCTGTACCAAGACCCTGTACAATATGAAGGCCCAAAATCACGTGCGGAAAGATAACCTACTAAACGAATTGTACACAATTACAAACGAAAAAATGTCCAGAGAATGATCATACGTACTGAATATAATAATCATCTATTTAATGATGGTTTCGAAACATACAAACTCCATTTTACGGGATGCCAATCATGCCTTCAAACGAATTATAACCGTTCAAACCCATTTTGACGCAGGTTGTTTCTACATCAATAAGTTGTTCTGCCCCAACTGTAGGCGTTTCGGTTGTACTATTGCGCGAGTGGATAATACAGTGTCTGGGCGCGTGCGTAATTTGGGTATGTTGGTACGGCACGGTAACCTGAGCTGGAATATTTTTATGAATGGTGCACAGTTCAATCCACTTAACATCATACGATCAAAGTTCAGGAGATACAGCCCCTTCCTACCTGTGCATATAGGCCCTTACAGTAATGAAACTTTTATGCTCTTTTTAAATGAGCATGCATGGCAGTAAAATGAAGAAAAGAGGGCAGATTTCCTTGTCCATTATTTTGTCCCCACATGTCCTCCCAGCGTGAAGAGCACTGATGTTGTCCCAGGGTGGCCTCCACGCTCCACTGTACTTGGGCACACCCCTTTTTGTGTCCTTTGCCTTTCAAATCTCTGTTACTGAGGCAATGCAACAGGAAAACAAATCACTGTCCTTTTTGAATGGTGTGTGGCCAACTTTGACAGGTATACTGTCCCCACCCACCTACAGCAAGCCCTGGTGTTTAGTATGAAAATAGAACACCGCCACAGTTTTGAGCCGCTGTCCAGATTTCCTTTGACATCAGCATTGTAAATTTAGCACTCCAAAAAGGCCAGTGTATCCTTCCCACAAAAAAGCTCAAGTCCACACACTGTGCAGAAGTACCGGTTTTAAACGGACATTCACACACTTTAAACAAATGAAATGACAACAATTGAGTTCAAGAGATGCTGTCACGTTTTCTACATATTTACAAGATGCAATACATGTGCTGGAATTGGCTGGCTGTACAGTATACAGCCCTGACCACAGCCCTAAAGCTTGTTTTGGGGTAGACTGCATATCAACAATTTTGAGAATTGTGTAATTGCATAACTGAGGCCAGCTTGACGGGACCGATTAGATGGAATATGTGGCTGGCTAGGAGAAGTATCCATTAAGTAGGATTCATGACCCACAGAAAAATAACTATTTTTAATTACTGACAAAGGTGTACTAAACAGATGCAGGGCAATAGCCACTGCAGTAAATGTACTGGCTGTCTTCATTATCTTTCAAGACTGCACTTATATTAGTCTCTAAAAATGTATTAATAACAGTGAGTCTCACCAGGAAATGGTTTCACTCATATCACCAGTCTTTCTTTCATGAATAGCTATGCCACTCGAGTCAAAAAAAGGTCATGTGAAGTGAACTACAAATCCAAATAAATTGCCAATCATAATGCAAAAATTGTATCATATTTCAGTAACTAGTTGGATATTTATATTGATGAATTTAAGATATCTTATTTTTGTCCAAGAAAATGAATAAATGATTCCTGAGTGACAAACCCCAAACTAGGAACAAACACTAGACTAAACTAAATGTAACTAGCTAGCTACCATTTGTCAGACATCTCAAAAATCAAACACCAACTCAAATTACCCCCCAATGTTCACAGGCCCTAGAACACCAACTAGGCTACACCCGACAAATAGAAAATTATTTTAGACAAAAATAGCTAGACTGCCCTTCACCAAAAGCTTATATTACATTTTCATATTCATACATCTAACACTTACTTAGTCTACCTTAATGAAACTGTTTTGAAGACACGTCATGTCATGTCTCAATTCACATATTGGGATGTATATCATCAGCTATCATCACTAATGTGGGAATAATGTCAGTGTCCAGCCCATCCCTTTCAGGTTCTCATCCGAAGTACAGCGTGCCAATGTATCGCTGAACCAAGCATTCGTGTTATTGCCTGTATTCTAGCAAGCGAGCAAAGTAACCAATATTTTCTGGCTGTAAAAAGCTAGCAATCCCACCCGGTCACACGACCAATCTACCTGTAGCTGGCAAGCCAAGTAGCTGTCCAGCCATCCGTAGAAATGAAAACAAATAGCTACCTAGCAAAATAATGTGCTAAATTGTATAGCAGACTCGACTGGACAAGTGCATCCCTTCTGTTCACTTTTGTAGGAAGGCAGCTAGTTAGCCAAGTCGTGACAGTAAGAGCCAATGCGCTCAGTCGCTCACCCACCCAGCGTATTTGCACAATTTTCTCCACATCACCCCCCCCCCCCCCCCTCTTTTTTTCCCTGCCTTTTCCCCCCTTAAGAAAGGACCCCCCGGAATTACCTGGTTCCTCAAGTCCCGGAGGTGAGCCATAATGGCAGACTTGTCAGGGCGAGGAAAGCCGTTGCCCTTTCCGCCAGGAAAAGGGGGATTGTCTAATTTTTCTTCAGTATGTTTTTTGTCCTTCTCGTCAGAGACCCTGTAGCCTAGCTAGCTAGCAAGCTAGCTACATAAACAGCCTCCCTTTCTGTCACTCCACCTTGTTTTCGGGTTCGATTCGCCTACTTTTGAAATTTGCAGCCCCGCCAAAAGACCACCTAAGTATTGTGCGACTCCATGTGTCAGAGCGACAGCTGTCAGTAGGTTTTCGGGTTTGTATGTCAATTTTTAATTCTTATCTGGAGACTCGGTCCTCTTCTTTAATGCAAAGAAGGGACACAAATGAACACGCATGCGCGAGTCACTCCTACGAGGAGTATGGCTTCTGGGATTTGTATTTTTTAAATACAGCTTTAGCCAAACCGGCTGTTTTGAAGAGCTGTTCGGAGAACTATAATTACAGAACAATATATTTTTTATTTTATCGGTCTTTATAGGTTATAATGATTTTTGTACGATTGCTGTCATTCCAACTACTTTTTAATAATATAATTTTAGTAGTTCTAGCAAGCTACTAGTTAATGTTGCAATGCACTTCAATGTATTTCAGCCACAAATGTAATTAAGCAGCATTATATGAATAGCTTAATTATAACCAGATGATCAAAATTAATACAGCAACAAGTTTGCTCACTCAAGTTACAGCAAATTCATTATTGATATTAATATTTCTATGATTCTTTTATGCAGACAGTTTCTATGGTCACTTAGCATTTCGCAAGAAGACAGATCACATTTAAGGATTCCTTTTTTTGCCCCTTCAGGTAGCGTTATGGTAGACACTCAGAGATAAAAGTGACATGATTTTTTTTTTTTTTAAGTAAATAATTTATTACCTTAATTGCTGTAGTCATATATAATGTCATATAAAACATAGCTCAAATCATGGTTGTAGGTATGCTGATTGGCAAGACTAAAACAGTGTTTTCACTCATGGCATTGGCAGCCACGGTAGTGCCGTAAAGTCAGAGTACAGGGGTAGTGCTAACTGTGACAACATTCCTCTTGCTAGCTCTTGACCAGGGCTCCCTTGACAGATTTTTATCTCAGTGGGACCTTGATAAATAAAATATTAAATAATTAAATAAGATAAATATAACTTGGATGGTACAATATTAACTACCACACCTATTCTTATCAGGCAGATGTCAACACTTTCAATAGTATAGCAATACATTTGAATAAAAGGTGAGCGGTATAACAGAGGTATAACAGTGTTGGAAACGGTGTAGAAACTAAATAATCTATTCACTACTAGAAAGAAATGACAAAAAGGTATTTAGATCATTTAAATATGCACCACATACAATTTTAGATAGGTATGCAATATGGTTAGCAAGAAATTGACCTAATATAATTTAATATTTACTGAAAAAACAATATAAACTTTTAATACAAAAAAATATGGTTTTGATGACTCTGCAGGCAAACCAGGTTGAGGCGCAGTCACAGAAGATAATTTTGAGTTGGAAACATTGATATTATTCAAACAGTAGATGGCAGCATTTCTTAATGAGAAACACCACACTTCTTTAAAACATTTTAAAGCTTGTTAAACTCTTTCTGCTACTCCTAGCTATCCAAAATGGTGAAACTACTGTAAATGATAACTACTGTGACTACTTAACTGTGGCTTATATTTAAGCGAAAACAAAAGTTATTTGACTAATACACTTCTGGATAGTAATTATTTACTGTTTGTATACTTCTGCTTCCAGTACACTAAGAAATACCATAAAAATGAGACAATTAATGTAAGTATAATTGTCAAGTTTAACATAAATGACAGGTTTCATATATTAATTATGCACCCAGGTTATTATGTGACAATTCTATACAGGTAGATCTTGGATCCACTTTGAAGCTCAATACGATGAGTAAACTACTTTGTAAATGAATGGACACGTCAATCATCCCAGTACTTATATTTTAAAGTTATAGTTTCCTTGTTTCCTTTGACTACATAAAAAATGTTCTAATGTCACACAGAAATGCCAAACCCGCTGACAAAAGGTTGAGAGTGAGGATTTACAGATCTGTCGATTGAAAATATATCTAGGATGCTCTAGGTGACCCAGCCTCAAAGACATTTGCTTAAACATATTCTTCCAAAAAGACTCCCGAGTCCTGTGTAATGTCTTCATGCTAATTTCCATGTTTCATCTTAAAAATAAAGAGCTCAACCTGTCAATAATAGGTAGTGATCTGAGAGCTGAGGCATTATAGCCCCCTGTCATGTGATCTGTAAGTTTAGCTTTTATGTCCTGTTAAATCACTGATGAGAAGAATAAAAAATCAGGAAGAATCAAACACAGGACTTTGCCCTCCCAAACAAAGCATTGCAATCAGTTCAAATCAGTCATAGTTTATGTAACATGGCCTCACCCATTTTGTAGTTCATCAAGGATCAGCTTTACATCACTGTAGATCAGTCCTTGACTATATTCAAGATGAAATATGAAAATGTATACAAATAAATGCATTTGAACAGAGAATGATTAGAATAGCAGTCAGTAATACTCTGAATTAATATTAGTGTTTATAAATTACATTCAAAACTGTATCTACAATAGCCTGGTATATATTGAATGTAATTTATAAACATTAACTTTAATGCAGAATATTACACTTAATACACTATAGCCTGGTAAAGAACCTCAAAAAATGGAGTATCCTTTTTTAAATTTCCTCGATAGTGTCACCAAATAAACACCCTCATAATAGATTTCTCTGGCCTTTATTTACAGGTAAAAACAAAAAGTTATAAACTCTTCATGTTTTAATTTGGATTTATCATTTATGCAGGTTTATTTAAAAGCATCCAAACCTGTATGAACTGTAACTCAAAATTAATTGACATGCAACAGCCTCAGATAATTACAAGTAATAAACCACCTAGAAATTATTACCAAAAACTGAATAATTTTTTTTTTAAAACATTCCAGCAAAAGCTAAAGTGAAGTCTATGCTGTATTTTTTTTATTTCCTGTGAACTGCACAAGCAAGATCAGGCTAAGAAAACATGGGGGGAGAGGACTGGAGGGAAGGGCATTCCCTTGGCAAGCCCAGACAATAGGCTCCATTCCAGGGAAAGAGGCTGCTTCTCCTCGGGGACTGAAAGGGTGTGGTGAACTCTTTCTCAACGATGAACTGTTGCCGTGGGGATTCTGTAATCATACTGCTCAGCAAAATATCCATCTATTCAAATATACTATCCTGTTTATCTTAGTTGAGGAAATAACATGACCATAAAATCAGAGTATTGTCAGTATTTGTCAGATCTAGAATAACTGTTTCTAGTATCTTTTACCAGTATCTAGTATCTTTCAGTAATTCTGAAAGAATGGTTTGAATAAAGTTGTGTGAAGATGTGGGAAATTTGTTTTGGTAAAATTATAGCTGGCCAATAATTTTCAAAAATGTATCAAGCATATTATTATTTCCCTCCCCAGAGGGGTGCCCCTAGCAATATAAATAGTGCCTTTGAATAGTGGTTTTGGAAAAGGGTTCACAATAATCATGATCCCTTTGGTGCTCAGATGCTTTATGAATCAATAGCACGTGCACTCAACGGGTACACAGCTGAGGGAGTTCCATCTGAACTGACCAGTTCTAACAAATATATTTTCCCAGGGTAGCATTAAAATATCTTTTACTCCCATTACATGAAATGTAGAGTGGAACTGTGCCCCACTTAAATTTCAACAGCAACAAAGAACAACATGAACAGAAGTCACAGTTCTGCTTTGTATCTACTCCAATGGTGTTGTGAACAAATGCAGTGTTGGTCAGACGGGTCTTTCTGTGGGAAAATTGGTCAAAGCCAAACTGGCCTTTTCTCTCACTTTGCATTCTTGTTTACGGCAGATATATTTTATGCTTTAAATGTAATGCATTTACAAACTTCACATTCCAGAAAGGGAATTTAGCGAGGTTCACCACTAGCTGAACTAAGTAAATGTTACTTGTAAAAAGGAAAAAAAAAAACATGACATGCAAACCTTTGGCAAGGGGATGTCACACATTTATAATCTATGCTCATCCATGCAAATAGTTCAGCAGACTTTTATGTTATTTACAACCACGACACAAAATCTTGTTGCGCAGGTATATAGTGCATCTCAGTTGATTCCACAGTTGAACATGTAACAGCAGTGCATATGTTTCTCCTGTACATTTACTCCCCATTGTTATCTTCAAACGCTGTGGTTTCCATCAGACCACACTGCTCAACAATCTATGTCAAAGTTTTAAAAAATCGCTGAATGGGATAAACAGTTTCTGTGCATGTTGGCAAATGATAAGCCTGCTCAGTCTATTTAAATTTTTTTCACTTGGGTGGTTAAGAAAACCCTTCTCCTCCAAAATAAATATACAAATTGTCATTGTGGCACAAAAGCTCCACGTTCCATTTTTAACAAAAGTCTAAATGACCACTGGGGTAAACTGGGCCCCTCATATCACTATGAGATGAAATCAAAACTGGAAGCACTTACCATACTATAAATTATTACTACTAGAAAATATTGTTTTATATAGGGATGCACCGATACCATTTTTTTCAGACCGAGTACGAGTACGAGTACTCACTTTTGAGTACTCGCCGATACCGATACCGATACCATTTTTTGTGTGTTTTTTTAAGTATGAGTACTTTATAATAATACTGTATAATAATACCACAATAATGAGACGGCTGATTTTGAAGATACTGTGTTTATTTTCTCCTGTTGATGGAGCACAGTCTATCAATTTACTGATTATTTAAATCAAATGAGGTCCAATAAAAATAAATAAATAAACATAAATAATAACCAAAATAAAACTGTACAGTCTTTTGTGCATCATTCTATTTATACTGGAACGTCAAAGTATAAGTGACCCCTAACCCTTACCACTAATATACATGGTCAACTTAACAGGGGGGCTGACTGTAAAAAAACAATTGTGAAATAGGCCTACATACATTATAGGCTAACCTACTGTACTGACATGGAACAGCCTGTGTGCTATCTAAAGACTAGGTCTAATGCTGCTTATTGGCATAATGTCCTTTTCAACCATCAACCTCAGAGAGTCCTACTGAATTGACTAGCCTATATGAACTGCTGACTACCGCACCGCAGTAGCCTACATAATTGTCAACCGAATCAGTTACTCTCTGCATAGGCTACGGGCTACTCAATTAGTTTGCAACAAATGGCGGGGGTATTAGTAAAATAATATAGCCCGGTCAACTGTTTTTTGGTACAGTTTCACATTTAAAAAATATAGCCTGCAATCATGATCGGAACCTGTAGCCTACCTACTGGCATCTGACGTCCACCCAACGTAACGTTACCGAAAGCAAAACGGTTCAAGCATTTCTAATCAAAATCGCATAGGCTACTGTAGGCTATATTGTACATTTTCCATGTAGGCCTATTCTGTAACTATCAAACTAAGAGTTAATAAAAGTCTGCCCGTTATTAAACCATTTCAAATCTGTAATAATGATATTGATTAAATGAAGCACATTCGTGTTTTCTTTTGTATCGAAATAGCACAATAAATGTAGGCTATTTTAAGAAGGCCTAATATGCTATAACCATGTTTTATAGGCTACACAAATATAACCAATATGTGGCTATACGTTTGTTTCTTCTTTACACTTGAAATTCAGTAAGAAGTCTAGCTAAAGCCCTTTTCTTTATTTGTTGTCAGGTAATTTGAGTCTAGATCACGCACTGCGTGAATGGTTGCTATTTTAATCTGAACCGCTATTTTAATCAAGTAGCCTACTGACGAACTGGGTGATTAATAGCACTATGCTACATCAGTGCACCTAGCTCAACCCTTTGTATAAGGGCTCCCCCCATACATGACTGAACATCGACATTCAATTTGGGAGAAAAGAATCATCTGCTTTAAAAAAAAAGTATGGCCCTTGTCACCCTTTTGACAACTTTACCATTTGAAAACGCAATGTTTTACAATAGGTTACTTACCACGAAATGGTCAGAACTTGAGAACACACAAATTGTCATATATTTCCGTAGTTTCTAATCCATATTTAAAACGCTCACTGGAGCGACCATAAACCTAATCCATAAAACTATATAACTACAAGGAAAAAATACAAAAAGTTCATACGAGGTTTATAGGAAAAGTTCGCATTTCAGGTGGTAGGCTACATTAACTTCGCCCTCGCGTGGAGACCTTAAACCATGATTACGTTTCACACAAAAACTGCCGTTGAAACAAGATCGCAGATTATTCAGTTAATTGTTTCATTTGAAATCTTATCGATTAAATTCTTATTAGCAATTAATCGATAGTCGATTAACTGTTAACATCCCTAGTGAGCACGCAGGTCAGGATTAGGTGTTGCTAAGGTGATAGCATTAGCGTGCGGACGTTTGGACGTTGGTATCGGTTTTGGAGTATCGGTACATTTTTTCGAGTACGAGTACGAGTACATGAGCATGGTATCGGCCCCGATACCGATACTGGTATCGGTATCGGTGCATCCCTAGTTTTATATATACACCTTTAATGCAGTTTTCACCACTTTTGGTCAATATCTACAAATGACATTTAGCATTTCATACAAATGCTGGTTTTAGAAACCTTGTCAGTTTTCACATGCTACAAATATGTCACTGAAAAACCACATATAAAACAAGCATTTATTTGTGTTCTCCTTTCATAATCATTACTGTGAGGGGCTGTTTGACAAGTTCCCCATTGTACTACATTCATGAGTTAATTTATTTAAAAGTATACTTACATTTTTGTGTGCTGTTTTAATTTCATGCACTTGTAAATAATGACACGACATATATTCTGTGACGTTTTCAAATCAGTCGATGAAACAATACAGTAATATTACTATAAATATTTTTCAATATCTTAACAGGTCATGTCACATCTAACCACCAAACAGAATACATATCAATGATAGGACTTTATTGGGCGTAGTGTAAGCAATCTATTTAATTTGGCTGACCCAAAGAGTGTATTTAACCACTAGGAACAGCCCTTTTGTGTGGTTGCAGGAGACAACTTCTACTTCTTACACATCTCAGTTTTCTTTCCATTTTTAACACAGTGGTGCACAATTATTTGCCATGGAGGGCTGAGAGTATGCAATTCCACCCACCCACTACACCTGCTGATTTCACTAATTAACACACCTTCAACCAAAGAAAAGGGACCTAATTAGTGAAAGCAGCAGGTGAAGTCATTGGTTGGAAGAAAAATCTGCATACTCTCTGATTGGGCACCACTGGTTTAACACTTACAATTACAAAAAGTCTAGATCACGAGTTGACCAATAGGAATGTGAGCAAATATTCTATTTTGGACTTTTGCTTCCTCACTTCCAAACTTCCCTTCAGAGTCATGACCGTGAACCAGTGCATTGTGACAGACATAAACCTGCAACTGCTCTTTGGCATAGTGGACATACATATAAAATGACAATTACCAGTAGCCTCATGCAAAAAGAGGAAGGGGGTGGGGGAGTGCCCTGGAATCTTTAGGAAATCCTCTGAAACAATATCCAACAAAATTCCAAGTTATAAGCCATGTGTTGTACAGATTTAATGTGCTGGATGATATGTGCTAGAGCACTGGTTCCAAACCATGGTCCTGGATGAACCACAGTTGCAAACCCAGATTTTTTTTTCTATTATGTCAGAAATAGATATGCAATGAACACTCTCAGAAATAAAGATACAGTTGAGGTACATTTTTGTTCCTTAAAGTACAAATTTCCCAAATGTACCCTGAAAGTACAATAATGTGCTCTTTGGGTACTAATAAGTACCGTTTCAAGAATAAAAGAAGAATAAAAATCCCACATTGACATTGTGTTTATTGTGCTATATTGCAAACAATTACAAAGAGGCAACAAAATGTTTTAACTGACCAAATTAAAAACTGAAGTAAAGACTACTCCTAATTAGGTTGTTGAACACACGTGTTTAAGTTCTTTCATAACTTTCTTTTTAAACTTATAAAGACAATGCAGGTTTGGCTTGTTGCCATTTGCTTTGTCTTTGAATTCTTCATTATCTATCAAATGGTTAGTTGTAGTGGCCAGGTGTTCAATTATCAATAATGATTCAACTTCAGTCATTAATTTGATCAGTTAAATAGTTGTGTTACCGTTATATAATTGTTTGCAATATAGCCAATGTGAACATGGGATGCATAAATGGGATCTTAATGACATGCATAACTACAGTATTTCTGACATAATGTGGCTTACAAGGGTAAATAATCCCTATAAACATGAAAAGCAGCTAATTAAAAAGGTTGGTAGCCACTGTGCTAGAGCACTGGACACTCGTATCTTTCGCAGTTATAGGTTATTTTTTGTGATGTAAAACTTAATTTACGTTGTTTCGGTAACCTTTTCAGCGTCATACAGCATAATCACGAGCTGACAGCAGGACCATAAAAGGGAAACCAACGGAAAAGATTAAATATTACATTACGATATTAGCGTCACATTACAAATGGCCTACTTCATAACTCAATGTGGTCATATATTAGGCTATATCATCACAATTCTCTTGTTTTTGAAGAGGACATCGGATATTTGATTAGTTACTGCATTTCATCTACATTTGCCCATGAGGGAACACCTATGAACTGAGTAGAAGTTAGCTACATCTGTGAAGGCGGAGCAACAACGAATACGTTACCATCGTTATCTCCGCCTCCGAAACAAGCGAGTGATTTTCCTTAGAAGGAAACTATAGTTGAAAGTAGATGCCTAGACGGGTTTACTGTAGCCTACTGGCACTGGAATGGGTTGCAACCCAAATTTAGCAGCACAGATCAACAAATTATAGGACGTTCAACGCGGAGCAAGTAGATAAGGAAATTGTCTTACAGACTTAGATTTTAGGAATTCACTTTTATAAACGATAGCAACTCGCGAAGCTATTATTAGCTAACGATGGTATGACGTTACGCATTACGACCTTACGTTGAATAGGCTATCAATTCGTTTAGTTATAGATTTTTATTTTATTATTTTTTTTTTTTAAAACGTGCCGTCATATTTCTCTTATTTTAATCTATACAAAACTATTCGACAGGCGTCACGCTCCTGAAAAATGTGCCAATGAGACTGAAAGAGTGCAGCCTGGCAGATAACCTCCCGGGTCATCGTGGCGCCTGTCAGTTTGAGTGGGCACGAACTCACGAGGTAAGATTAGAATACTAAGTACATCAAAGCTAAATATTTCATTTGTATTACATATTTATTTAACCTATGTCTTGTCGGAATGGTGTGCATTCTTGTTGATGTAGCTATATGCAAAAGCAATTTAATTTAGCTACCTTATTGCCGTACAAACTAAAATTCAACAGCTTGTCAATTAACACCAATGCTGACTCTTTTGTGCATCGTGCATGTCATGTTGTGAACAATAGGTTGTTTTTTATGTAGGCTAAGCTCGCCACTGCTATGCCTATTTTAAGCTATTGAAATGTATGTTTTATCAACTGAAGAATCTGGAGTTGATTTCTGAAATTATGCGTTAATTAGTTGTAGACTAGTTAATACATTTTATGCGTTTAGGGATTTTGTCAATTAAAACGCACCGAGTCTAAATGTTTCTTGTATCTGAGGCTAACGTAAATACATCTCTTCTGCAGGGAGACCTTGCTCTTAGTGGGAAACGCCCCCTGTGTAGGGAAAAACGTGCTGATAGAGAAGACCATACACGGTGATTAAGGTGGAGGTTTGGGGCTGGTAGGCTAGTTCTTTGGAATTGACTGCATATGAAGGGCATGGAGATGTTGCGCCGCTCTTCAGTGTTCGCAGCTGAAGTGATGGAGGTGTTCGACCGCTCCCCGACGGACAAAGAACTGGTGTCGCAGGCCAAGGCTCTGTGCCGGGACTACATCCATTCTCGGCTGAATCGGGCTGGTATAGGCTGGTCTAAATCCGAACAGAGCCCGTCGGCATCGGGAGGACCGCAAGGAGAGGTATCCTCGGTTCTCCTCTGGTTAGGTAAGTCAATGATCAGTTTTTTTTTCTCTCAAGCATAGCCTATACGGTTTCTTAGACACCTTCCATTTGTCTATCTCTTATCCTAATTACCACTCGCTACAATGAGTCTTTCCACACAAAAATGCACTTAAAAGTATTTAAACACAAAACCAGATTAAACATTTTGCAACGCCAATTCCTACCTTCCACACATGCTTTTGTTTGAACGGTTTTCTGTGTGGCAGTCATATCGTCCCTTTTGATTTTGTAGATATCACAAACGTGCTTGTTTCAGCACATTCCTGTCAGTGCATATATAATAGGATTTTAAATGCAGTCCAGATTTTTTTTAAAACATGCATGCTGCCACATATCCTGCAGTGTAGCAGACTGTTCAAACTTAGTAAAACATTTGCATATGTGGTGATCTAATAATCAAGGCCAGTTCAGAGGCATGAGGAGACTGGAACAGAGTTTCCCAGATGCTCTACTAGATGTTCATGGTCTAACTTGTACGTTTCTAGTACTCACCCTCTCAGTGCTGTGCATGAGGAGGAATTGTGCAAGATCCACCAATGTTTTCTTGCACTGTCACTGTGAAAAAAGCAGGTCTTTTTGTTTCAACTGCCGGTTTTCCGTGTCATGCCAAAACGCTCATTACACAAAACGGATGTTTAATTGCTACAGGCATGTAAAGGTGATGCATATTTTTAGTTCAGCTTTCTTAACATTGACTTCTTCACACTTTTACGGTGACTTCTTCACACTTTTACGGTGACTTCTTCACACTTTCGTTGTGTTATGCCTTCCCCAACATCTGGTGTGAAACCACTTATTGAACTGGAAAATTCACATTTTAAAATTTACATTTTAAGCGAAATGTAAATTAAAAATGTAAATTAAAAATGTGCCAGTTTAATAAGTGGTTCGAGACCGCTAGCTGAAAGGAATGCAGAGTCATTCTGTGTTCTCACATGCACTCCACTGCGGCACAAGGAACTTTCTCTCCCCAAAAGAGATTTGAGTTGAGTACTGTGTCAGTTGAGTAAGACCACCAGAATTATTTTTCTATGAATGCTTTCAATTAATAGAAACCAGAACGTGACACAATCAACAAAAGGTAGGCCACCTAATGGTGATGCAGAATGTCTGTTAATCATTTCATATGATCCAAAGCAGGTGTCCTTAACACACGCTGCACCCAGCCAAGGCTCGGTTCATCTTTATTGAAGCCTTTGCCTTGAGTTTCCTTCTGTTACCTTCTCCACGTACTGTACCGCTGGCACAGCGGGTTAATTTGCTCTACCCATTTGCTTGACAGTGTCGTGTGAATTGTCAAAATGCTTCTCGTGCCATACAGTCGACCGTGAATGAGAGAGCATAAAGATTTTGAACCAGAGATTTTAACTATTTCAGGAGTGTTTCAGATGCATTGAATTTTTAAATTGTGTTTAGTGCTGTCTGTGAAATAATGTACTATTTATCACATGACCAGGGAGCTAGTGTTTTCTTTCTCTCATTTTTGAGTTGCTTGTTCAGTTTTTCCTTGCACGTGAAGCACCTCGTTGTACAAGACGACGTACTGAATGGGAGGGTTATCCTGCCTCACGGGGCCAGTATAGCACCTGCCGGACCAGTTTCTTTGCCTGCTTTGGATTGCTGAGGGGCTGCGGTGCGCCGGCTCATTTGTCCATTCGTTCTGCGCTCCCCGTTCCCCAGGCGACGAGCTGGAGTACCTGAGGCCCAACGTTTACCGCAACGTGGCGCGGCAGCTGAACATCACCGTGGCCTCCGAGAGCGTGGTGTCCGATGCCTTCCTCGCCGTGGCCTCCGAGATCTTCTCCACTGGTAAGCCTGTCCATCTGTATCTGGATGAAGGAAGGCGTGCGCCCCTTCTGTTACTTGTAATTTTCAAGATGATTCATTCCAGAGGTAAACTTTCTGCAAAGTGAACGCAGGCAGAACTCCGTTGCACTTTTTAATATAATACATCATTATACTCAAATCATTATCAAATCTGTATCATACTGCAGGCAGACACATGGGAGAAATGGTGGTACTGTATAGGTATAGGTGGATTTAGGAAATTGGATTGGATTTTGCTCTTGAGGGAAGTATTAATTAAAAACGGACATGGGTACTTGTAAATGACTGCACTAGGATATTTGCTTTTGGAAGATCAACAAGACATGTGCCCATGAGCGGTTTTGAACGGTTGGTCTTTCCTCTTGACCAAACAGCAGAAGTTGGCTTATGCTAAATGCTTTTTCCATTTGAGAGATGCTGAAGATATCGCTGACGAATGGTGAAACAAAATGGCTGAAGCGGCCGTAGATCAGTGCAGTCGGCCTCGTTCCAGTGCAGCAGGTTTACTTAACGCATCTGATTTATTGGAAGTAACAAACCTTGTTCCAAGGTAAAAGCAGACCCAGTTTTTACATTTTCATGTACACATTCAGACAGTGCTTTTTGTAATTATGAGCTGTCTAGGGGAGAATCCCAAGAGCACCATGGAATTTCTGCTTTCTGTACAATCAATCTTTCTCTGCACAATCTTTCTTGTTGCCGAGGGACCTACTAAAGCCGCTCCTGCAGTTTTGGCAACATTTGCATTCTGGATAAGGGGATGTAGAATAGCTTGACCCTCTTGGTCCAATGGTACTTCAAATAAGCAGTAGTATTGCAGTGTACTTTGGCTTTACATGAAACCAGTGATAATTTAAAATTTATTAAGACCCTGCCCCATTCGGTTACATTACATTGTGGTTGTGGTCTACTCTCTTTAGAAGCCAATGAAAGACAAGTCATGAACAGCAGTTGGGGTTCATCCTGTGGATTAAAAAGCACATGGCTTACAAAAGATGCCCTAACAGGAAGCCTCTGTGATGTGATGTAAGAGCAGATCCCTGACTGAGCTAGCTCTGGGCGTGGGCTCCAGAGGATGCCAATGACTGTGACTTGCCCTCTCCAACCTGTATATCTGGCCATAGCTTTGCTGAACATGCATTTCTTTAAAAAAACCGGCATCAGGCTGGACTGTCTCGAGTGATCTTATCTGAACTTGTGCTAATAGGAGAGTTTGGCTGGAGCATTCATTTATTTCCTCATCACTGCCATTGCTTATGACTAAGTGCAGCAGGGTTTATGTCACAGTCTTGTGTACACAAGCCGAAGTTGGTGTTGCTTGACAGCATGGTTTATTGTTGCGTAAATGGTCCAGTTGCACTTTGTCAGTGTAGAACCCTCTCAGTAGCAAATGCGTGCAGACGGGAAGAACACCAGAACACAGAGAATCCTGTCATGGTGACTGCGCATTAAATCTCAGCCTTTACAGTTTTATAAGAGAAAAAAAAAAAGGAAGGAAATGCCAATAATGGAATCATAAAAATATTAACCATTCTGTATTAGCATAGCATGAGTTGGTAGTAACAGCAATAACAAGCAAGCAATCACACAGATTTACTCTACCTAAATAGAAAAGAAATACAAATGGCATCCTTAAGTGGTCAGAAGCACAAACGACATATAGAGACTGCAGAGGACACACTCCATTTTCTTTGATATTTGTGTTGTTCTCACTCTAATGATTTGAATACAAATGGTCCTCTGTGGCCTAACATGTCTCGCATGTAATAGAGTCATATGACCGTTTCCTTCTTGACTTGCTACAGTAAGCCACAGCCCTAGCAGTTCTGTTGAATGGTTGAGTGGAGCCTGTTGTTGTGTCTAACCTACCTAACCTACTGCCTGCCCTGTTCCGTGGAGAGGAAGCCGTGGGAGGTTGCAGGTTTCGCTTTGCCTCGACCACAGTGTTTAAATATGGTCCTCAGCCCAGCCCTGCGCTGAAAACTCTGTTCTGAGCCGAGGTGGAAAGTCCAGGTTCAGAAAGTAGAAGTCCTCCCCAGTATTTTGTTCCAATCACCTGAATTAACTAATTAGCACAATCTTTCAGCCAGGTGGTAAAACCAATTAGTGAAATCAGCTGGCTGAGTTCACAGATGGAAAAAAAAAACATGGCAGGGCGTTTACTTTCTGACCCCTGGACTTTCCACCTCTGGTCCTGAGTGTGAGTTCCTCTCACTGTGTGTTTGGAAATATGGACTCTGTGGCAGTGGAACACCTGGCTGAGTGTGGCGCCCCTGTGTCCTCTGATCAGAGATCTCAGTAGAGCTTATGAAGGGTAGTGTGTGTGGACAGGACCTGGAGACTGCGCTCTTGCCAATGTCTCTGGTTACCAACGGAGACTGTGAGGCAACACAGTTGCTGGCTGGCTGACGGTAAAAGCTCTTACCCGCAGTAATGTCACTACTTCTGGCAGAGGAAGACTTATCTGCACATCTACCCATGAGGGTATCCCAAGAATTATAATCGGTTCTTCGGAAATGGTTTCCTGTGGTAGATCGCCTGAAAGCCCACAGAAATGTTTGTAGTCATGACAACAAGGTTTACTGGAAATATGACACGCTCTGATACAGGATTGGACATCTCAATAAAAGAGAGCCTGCCACGTTTGAACAGATTCTTCTTTTCTTTGTCTGAACTCCCTACCATACATGGTCAATTAGATCAATTGGTTATTTCAAATAAACACATAAAGTGGATAAAGGTCTGCTGTCTGGGAAAGGGACTGTGCCCAAATATGGGAAATTATTACACGCTAGGAGTGCCTCCTTTTAAAGCCTGATGCGCTCGTGTTTTCATTTTCCTCTGAATCGTTGGCGGCTGAATGCTTGCCTGCCGCCGGAGTTCCAAAACACTGAAATTATCTTAATGAGGGAACTGTAGACAAAAAGGGGTTTGCAAGCTCTTGACTGTCTCGGATTGCACGCACAGCCCAGGAAGGCCTGGGTCTGGCTCAGACAGACGCGCACACTCTAACAAGCGGCCTGTTAACACATGGAAACGGCTGACCTCACGCGATTGTCATGAGCCCGCATTCCACTGTAGACACAGAACAGTTTAATTGCTTTATTGGGCCATGGCCTCGTGGTGTATTATGCAACTGGGAATGCTCCACTATAAGAGTGGGGGAGGGTGGGATATGTCCTATGGAGAGCCTCTGCAGCGTGGGGAAGCTGGGAATAAAGGCTGTGCTTTCCCTGAGGGTGATTGCACCTCATTTGTGTGAAGTGTAAACATTTTGGTGTTTGCAGAACCCTGTGTTGAACCCATTTTCTCCAAGAACCCTTTGTTAAACCCCTTTTCTCCAGGTTAAACTTAATTGCAACTTCACTAGTTTAACACAAATGTAAGTTTAACACAAACGTAAGTTTAACATGTTTCGGCACAGAAGCTGCAGTTGAGACTTTTTCGTGAGTCATTGCAGTGTATGATTATGGTAGAAACAAAACAGGCAGGCTATTCCTTTTATTTTGCTGAAAGGAAGAGCACGTCCCCACATTTGCTTTGCAAACACCCTTCGGGCAGTGCGGTAATGAATGTACAGTTGTGTTAAAAAAAAAAAATAGCAGTACAACATCAATAACTTGATGAACCACTGTTATTAGTAGTAGTGATATTTCTGCATGGCAAATCATTTACTTGTAGATGTAATAGAAAAACAACAGACCCAACTGTCATGACATTGTTCTTGTTACTTGTTCTGAGTAATTGACTCATTCATTGAAAGGGGCGTGTTCAAAATAATAGTAGTGTGGAGTTTAATTAGAGAATTCATTCATTCTGTGAAAAAACAGGTGTCATTAATTGTCCTTTATTAAGGAAGAAGGGAAGCAAATGTTTCACACATTGTTATAAAATATATTTCCTTCTGAATTGCTAAGTAAAATGGGCCGTTCCAAACATTGTTCGGAGGAACAACGTAATTTGATTAAAAAGTTGATTGGAGAGGGGAAAACGTATAAAGAAGTGCAGCAAATTATAGGATGCTCAGCTAAAAATATCTCAAATGCTTTAAAATGGCAACAAAAATCCGAAACACGCGGAAGAAAACCAGCAACTACTGTTAAAACGGATCGAAGAACAGTCAGAATGGCAAAGATTCAGCCAATCATCAACTCCAGAAAGATCAAAGATGATCTAAAATGACCTGTAAGTGCTGTTACAGTCAGAAGACGTTTGATCAAAGCTAAGCTATCAGCAAGAAGCCCCCGTAAAGCACCATTGTTGAAAAAACAGCATGTGCAGAATCGGTTAAAAATTGGCCAAGGAACACATCGATTGGCCCAAAGAGAAATGGCGTAACGTTCTGTGGACTGATGAGAGTAAAATTGTTATTTTCTGGTCTAGTGGTCATTGACAGTATGTCAGACGACCCCCGGGTACTGAATTCAAGCCACAGTACACTGTGAAGACATGGTATGGGGACACTACGGTGTTGGGCCTATTTATCGTATACCAAGGATCATGGATCAGTTTGAATACATCAAGATACTTGAAGAGATTATGTTGCCGTATGCCGAAGAGGAAATGCCCCTGAAATGGGTGTTTCAACAAGACAACAACCCCAAACACACAAGTAAGTGAGCAACATCTTGGTTCCAGACAAAAAGGATTGAGGTAATGGAGTGGCCAGCTCAATCCCCCGACCTCAACCCCATTGAAAACTTGTGGGGTGACATTAAAAATGCAGTTTCTGAAGGAAAACGCAAAAATTCACAGGAACTGTGGAATCTAGTTAGTTCATCCTGGGCTGAAATACCTGTTTCTAGGTGCCAGAAGTTGGTTGACTCGATGCAACGCAGATGCGCAGCAGTTATCAAAAACAATGGTTATGCAACTAAATATTAGTTCAGTCATTTAAAGTGAAGTTAAATCTTGAAGAATTTCAGTTTATACAGTAAGTGTTTGAGTTTGAAGAGAAAAATGTCGACACTGCTCTTTTTAATATTCCTTTTCTTTGCTTCCTGTAAAAGAATAACTCAGACTTGATACAATTTGTGAATGCTTTGATTTGGAATTGAATGTGTAATGTTTCCACTACATTTGAAATATGGAACTAAAAGCTATTAAAAAATATTTGCACTTTATTCACTTTTTTTAACGCACTGCTATTTATTTGAACACAACTGTACGTACTGGTGAATTGCATCTCACATGCTGACTGGTATTTAGGAGGTATAATGACAATGCTTTACAGTCGATGGCTATGTAGGTGGCTATGCTTCAGGCTCTGCAGCTGGGAGCCGTTGCAGGGATGCAGTAACCGGTGTGTCGTCTCTCACCCACAGGTGTCACGTGGGGGAAAGTGGTGTCTCTGTACGCGGTGGCGGGTGCCCTGGCGGTGGACTGCGTGCGACATGGCCACCCCGCCATGGTCCACACCATCGTCGACTGCCTGGGCGAGTTTGTGCGCAAGAGCCTGGTCTCCTGGCTGAAGAGGAGGGGTGGTTGGGTAAGAATCTCACCGTCGCCATGGGAACACATCTGCCTCCTACCCAGGTCGCCGCTGTGTAGGGCGCCTCTGTTGGGTGAGCTGTGGGTCGTCGCAGTCGGTGAGGCCCGGCTCTACCGACTGGCTTGGGAATGTTTACCTTGCGTACAGAGGCAGTGAGTTTGCAGTTGTTTTAGCCATTGGTATATACACTATATACACCCAGTATCCAGCTCTATATCAGAAAATGTGGAGATGCAGTCGTGTATTAGTACTGGTAGATACTAGACAGACCCTGTCAGTGTTGCAGATGTTTTCAGATGGCATGCGTCCATCCTTCAGTCATCTCCGTGTGCGGGGGAGACGATGTTATTGTTATTCTTGGTGTTTTTTCAGCTGACGCTCGCCACTGAATCTTGCTTCAGCACTCGCCAGGCCGCCGTGTCCCCGTAGGCGTGGCCTCGGCCGTTTCTTCCGTTTGTTTTTGTTGAACTTTTGAATGCCCGCGTGTGTCCCTCTTCATTCATCCGTGTCCCGGGAGGGAAGCGCTGGGAAGAGCTTGAGACGTACAGTCGACTGTGGGAAAGTTATTATTATTTTTTTTTCTTCTCTCATAATTTGGCACCCAACACGGGGCTGAGCATACCCAATTCCCACCCCAATTTGGAATGGCCAATCGTCTGCATCCGCAGCCGTATACGTGCTTGTACCCCACTGCCGTTTCCTCCAAAACACATAGTGTCACCAGCTGCTTCTTTTCACAACACAGACTACAGCCAAACTCACATAGAGCGGAGTCGGAGGAGGGACATTTTATATGCGGCTTTGACTGCAATCTACGGACGCCCGCCCGACCAGCAGAGGTCTTTCGATGGCAATGCACACAGAACCCTTTCCGACCTAAACCTCCCATTCTCTGAGTGATGCAACCGCTAATTGCGCATCGCTGTATGGAGCTACCACCCACAGTGGGCACAGTCCAGATTTGATCCGAGGCCATGAGGCTGATCCATGCACCACAGTATGGTGCCTTAAAGCTGGTGCCTTAAAACTTTCCCAACTGTTGCATTGAAACATTTAAAGTCATAACATCCCTTGGCCCTGCCCACAGAGAAAGAGACACACCCCCACCCCACTGCTTCCACAGACCTCGTTGTGAACTGCAAGCTTTCTAGATATGATTACAGGATTACAGACTGGTATAGCCACGGTGGGAAATTAGCACCCACCACCTGCCAAATGCAGGTAGATTTCTGAATTGTCGGGTAAATGTATCAAACCTACCCGCCAAAGTGACGTGCAGCAAAGTTGGTACAAGCAGGAATAAAATAAAAAAAACTTCAGGTTTCTTACTCTGATTGCCTCAATGTGAGACAGAAAAAAAGCGCTTGTTAGAATATCCCGCGGCGAGCACGCCTTTCGTGTTCGCAATTCATCCGTTGTTTTTACAGAGCCTACCATAGATCCTCAACGCAATCACCGCCCCCAGAGCAACGCAGCGCCATAACAAAAACTAGGCTACAGTCTGAACTCCCCGCCGAATAAATTAGCTGGAGTTCAAGGAAAAGTCTATGATATGCTTCTCTCTGCATCTCAGCAGTGGGTGAACCCAGTAGCCTATCTTGCAGAGTTTCTTCTAGAGCTAACGCTAGTAGCAGAACTTTGCGAGTCTTGGCTCTCAAGTTAAATGAAAGAAATAGCCTAGGTTACTACCCAAAATAAGCTACGGTATTATGTCATACCCTCGATATAAAGATTCATTTTGGACTGAGAATATGTGAATTCTTTGCCTAATAACATGTGTATCATTTTTATAAAACCTTTCACAATGAAAGCCGGTGTCATTTAATATTGTCTGTTAACATCATTTTATTAATTTGCTGGAAAATGAGATTGTTTACAAGTTATCAAAGAAACAAGCAGTGAAATTTTTTTTTTCTACTTCCGCCAATTCCGATGGTCCGTTTAGCAACACAGAGTCCAATGCAACTGATATGCGTTCGATTTACCATAAAGAATTTTTAACAAGCGTCACATAGAAAAACAAAAAACCAATACCTTTGCCAATACGCTCTATTGTTAAAAGTGATATCTCCGGACAGCTCTAACGTTAGGCCTACTGCCATCTGTTCGTTCAGAAAAATGTATCTAGTAGCTATTAGATAATAGATCATATGAAATAAACATCGAACAAAAAGTTTGGAAATTTGTGTTTGGTAGATTATTTCTCTGTTGTAACAATGCTTCTTGGCAATAAAGTTTTATACCGTTGGAAAGCCTGTTTATTTCCCTTTTAAATGGTGCCCCATTTGTAAGGAACATGCATTTGTGGGATGAGCAGCACAGCTGAGTATGTGGGTTGCGCCCATGTAAAATTTGCCAAATCTTCTCTGCCAATGCCAAACAGCTTATTCTGCTGTTTCTAGTGACTCTTGTTTGGTGGTGTTTGGTGGATTGGATGATTGAAGTCTATCAGTAACAAGGAAGAAACAAGACATATTGGCAATTTTACAATTTATTAATTTAACAAACAGTCAGGAGCCTCAGTAGCGTGTGGAAGAACCATACACAGCCACAACAGCCTGGCACCGCCTCCTCATGCTGGTCACCAGCGTGGTCACACACTGCTGTGGGATGGCATTCCACTCCTCAACCAGGATTTGTCAGCCAACGTGGTTGTGTTGGTCACTAGCACGAACAGCACGCCCAAGCTGATCCCACAAGTGTTCAATTGGGTTGAGGTCAGGACTGTTGGCAGGCCATTCCATTCTCTCTACTCCCAAATTCTGGAGGTAGTCTCTGATAAACCCCGCTCTGTGGGGGCGAGCGTTGTCATCTTGGAGGATGGAGTTCGGTCCCAGACTGTGGAGATATGGGATTGCCACTGGTTGCAGAATCTCATCTCGATATCTCTCTGCATTGCGATTGCCTCCAATGATGACAAGCCTCGTTTTTCCAGTGATGGAAATGCCGCCCCACACCATCACGCTGCCTCCACCAAAAGGTGTTACTCTATCGGTGCAGCAATCAGCATAGCGTTTTCCCCGTCTTCTCCACACTTTGACCCTACGATCCAACTTCCGTAGGCAGAATCTGGACTCATCGCTGAACATAACGTTCCTCCACATGTTCAGGTTCCAGTGCAGGTGTTGCCGACACCAGCGCAAACGGGCCTAACGGTGAAGGGCAGTCATGGCAGGCCTCCTGGCAGCCCTATGAGCCCGGAGATTGGCTGCGTGCAGTCTGTTCCGGATTGTCTGGGCCGAGAGCCGTGTGCCATATCATCCTGCAAACCTTGACTGCAAATCTGTAGAAGACAGCCTATGGTTCCTAAGTGCTGAAAGGGTGAGGAACCGGTCTTCTTGGGGTGTCGTCTTCTTGGGACGCCCACTTTGCGGTCTGTCTCTGACATCCCCCGTTTCATGGAACTTGGCCTTCAGTTTGGAGATGGTACTAGGGCTCACTCCAAATAATGCCGCAACTTGCTTTTGCGGAACACCAGCTTGAACTTGCCCTATCGCACGGGCCTTATCGAGATCAGACAAACGTGGCATGCCGATTCTTGGAGCAGACACCAATTGACCACTGTAGCAGGGCCCATGCTCACAGGTGCTGCCAATCAGGTGCCAATCAGGCACCTGATTGTCAGCACCTGGGGGTACCGGAAGCTCAAAACAAGAGTCAATAGCAACAGCAGAATAAGCTGTTTGGCATTGGCAGAGAAGATTTGGCAAATCTTTCATGGGTGCAACCCACATACTCAGCTGTGCTGCTAATCCCACAAATGCATGTTCCTTACAAATGGGGCACCATTTAAAAGGGAAATAAACAGGCTTTCCAACGGTATAAAATGTATTGCCAAGAAGCATTGTTACAACAGAGAAATAATCTACCAAACACAAATTTCCTAACTTTTTGTTCGATGTTTATATATAATACATGTATACACAATGTATGACTGTTTGACCTGTAATACATGGTATAATAGATACTATTTTATTAGAGCTACTAAACATGAGTGCATTCTGAAACATTATTCTAGCGCAATGTATGAAAAAAAAAAGGTTTCTGGTAAAATTTTGGGGTGGCTGGTAAAATTGAGCATCTACCAGCCACTGTGGCTGGCAGGTTAGAAAGTAAATTTCCCACCCTGGGTATACCTAACATTGCAGTAAAAATGTCAGCTACAAGTCAGTCCAGCTAAAACAACGGAATCACACTGAGTTAGTGTAGCGTTAGTCTGAACCAGGCATTATCTGGCTACAACTGGCATGCATGGTTATAGCCCAGTAGCCGGTTCTAACACGATCTATACGACATATAACGTTAGCAAACATGTCCTTCTTCCAAGAACAACCACCAATTTAAGTAACATTATCAATAATAGCAACCTAGCTACTATTCATTATAGGTAATTATAATTGACTGGCAAGCAGAAAGTTCAGGTAAATTAGCGTTTTGACTTTTGACCTACCTGTCCAGTAGAATATTGAAGCTCCGCGTCTGTCTTTAAACCAATCCGCTCCAGAACATCTCGCCACCTTCTAAAATGAGCACCGTTACTCTAGTTTTTGTGTGAGCTTTATCCAATTTCCTTTTCTTTTTTTTGTGTCAAGAAGCACTGGTGCAACAGGTCGCTTCTCAGCCATTGTTAGTAAAATTCTAGCTGGTGAACTGGCAAGGTCAATCTCATTGTTGATTGGTTAGCGACGTGAACCGGCCTATCTCTTCGATTGGGTTATGTCATAAGCCACTTTGTTTTGAAAACAAAAATCTGGCTGAATCGCTGGTTTTAGAATGCAGAATTTGAGGGTATAAACACAGTGTATGGTGCTGGATTTCTCTCACAACAGTTCTTTCTATGATTGCTACCAACTAACCGATCCCTGATATTTTTCTAAAAGAAAGCTAGCTTTAACTAAATGAGCCATCCAGCAACTGTGGGAAAGTTCTTGAACGTGTAGGTCCAGGTAGTTTCTTGTTCCTTTTGCCTGTGCTTCGTCAAGCCGATTGGACTGGTTGGCAGCAATAGTAATCCGTGGAATTTACAATAAAGGTGAGCACCCTGAATGCGCTGACTTGATTGTTATGGAGCTACAGCGAGAGAAACCCCAGAACACTTCCCTGTCCCCCAATCACCTAGAGCCAGCACTGTTGCCACAGCTGGAATTATTCATTGTATTATCACAAGGCTGCCCTTCTTCACACAGTCTGGCCTGTCTCCTCTTTTATAATAGTTATTTATAGAAGCAAACCCTTAGTTTGGATTGAGGCACCGCAAAAAAGAGTGAACAGTAAAGGTCAGTATAAATGCAATACAAGCATGTGATACAAATCCACAAAACCACAGAGGTTCTAATTGTGCTCTAAGGAGAGCGTGGGAGTGCCTAGCAGGTCAGTGTGTTCTGCTCCACGTGCACAGCAGGTCAGAGAACAGAGACCAACACAGGAAGGCTCCTTTAGCCCATGTAGAGCCCTCAGGCAGAGTGAGGAGCCTCCCCTCCCCCCCCTAGCTTACATGGTAGGACTTCATACCGACGGCCAAAGCTAACACAGCATCACACAAAATGACACTGCATTACCTGAGCACAAATGCCGGAATGGTAAAATGTATATCTGTTTACCTTACAAAGATTTTTTTATATTCTTTGTTGGGTTAAAAAGAAATTGACCGTAGAAATAGTCATATAACCAAACTTATATAGAGTTTCTTGTATGTCACTCATTACATATTATCTGGCGATAACATTGCTGTAGTTCCGACTTCCGAGAGCAGTTCTGTGTATATCCCTTATTTCCTGTCCTGTTTTATTACTATAAACTTGACCTATAGTCAGCCATTTGTGATGAAATGTGGTGGTCAGATTTGAATGTTTGGTTTTCCTGTCTCTGAATACTGTACATCATTGTTATCCATGTACACCATTCTGTTGATGAGAAACCAGTAGAAGTTGTGAATTTAGTTTTTATCGACAATTCAAACAAGAAATGCAGTTGTTACTTTGTAAACCAATGTTTTGAATATGCAGCTAAAAACATGACTGAATATACTGCTTCTGTAACTATTTATAGATGTTTTACATGCTGTTTGATGTCAGTGGTGGCCATTAAAGATCCACATGGTCCTGGTGTTCCTTACTAATACTGACACAAAGCAACTGGGTGAAAATTATCTCAGAAATGTATGGTAGTGTTGATTCCCTCAACCAGGAATGCTCACAATTGCTATGAGGTCCTTCTTAGTGTTGGGTCTGGTCATTTGTGGATTTGTGAGAACAGTGTTTGAATGTGACGTCCTCCATTCTCTCCTCATAGGCTGACATCACAAAGTGCGTGGTGAATACTGACCCCAGGTTCCGCTCTCACTGGTTGGTGTCGGCCGCCTGCACCTGCGTACACTTCCTGAAAGCCGTGGTCTTCTACCTTCTGCGGGAGCGGTGAGGGCGTGGCTGGGGCGGTGAGCAGCGCGCCGGCAGTCCCCCGCCCCCTCTTCTTTGCTGAAGCTCGCCACTCCGACACTTTACGCCCACCCCGGCTCAGTCAGTGCCTCTCCGTACAAAGGGAGGGGTTATCGCACGAGTCTGGCGTGGGAGATACCGCTCAACTCCTCACTTTGCTTCCTCCCGCTACCCTTGGCTTGTTCGTCACACGAGCATCCGTTGGTCACCGTTTTGCTTTTCCACGCCAGGGGCTTTCATTTCATTGGACTGGACTAGTGCGACTTTCTCTTATGGAGACGGAAAGGAGTAAGACTTACAGACCCCGCCGTCTGGCAGAGTTGTTCAGGCAGCCCTCTGAGCGTGCGCGTGTGAGCACCTTTGTTCCCAGAGGGCGATTACGCTATGGGGAGAGGCTGATAAGAATGACCTTGGAAGACACGAGACCGGAGCAACTGGCGTTTGGTGCAAACCGAGGTCATCCGCAAAGAGTCTTTCCTATGGGTTTACATGCATTATTAAGCATTATAATATTATTATTATTGTTATTATTATTATTAAGGGGACGTAGCATGAAGATGAATTTGCTGATTGTTTTTAAAGGAAAGCTTTGTCCTGTTTGGCTTATGTGAATGGCAAATTGGAGATGCAGAGGTTGTGTCGGAGAACTGTGGCCCAGTGGACTTTACACTACACTTGTCTTCCCTGACTTGGTGGTTTTTCCACTGGAACACTTCTGCAGAACAATATTATTGTAGGCCATACACCTTAAGGCCTCTGTAAGGAAGTTGACTGATGAATGTTTGTCTTTATTTCAAATAAATTTTATTCTATGAATAACTCTGTAAAGCCACACACCTGCTATCCTATGCAGTATGTCTCCAATAAAATATACATTTTAAATATCTTAAACAATTGGTCATTTTTATAGCATTCTTAACAACTGTTTGGCATAACCTGTGTTTCTCTAGTCAGTTATGCTACAAACACGTTTTTTTAATTTTTTTAAGAATGGTATTATATCTTGTCTGGAAATTCTAAACTCACTTGTTGAGATGTATATAATGCTAGAGTTTAGTACATGAGTCTTGGTGGTTTAAGATAGTGCATGCTTTTCCAGTAATGTCAACATTGTGAAAATTACCCGTACGAGCATGGGTTGTACATACTAATGTCCTGTTCAACATATCCTGCTATCTTTGACAGGAAAGTCAAAGTGCAAGACAAAACGGCAAACAAATAGGATTCCCACCGTGAGAATCTGATGCATCCCAACTGCAGCTGTGTAATTTGAACTGTACATTAGTGTAATGTCCACTTTGGATTTGTGGATGTGAATATTATGTCTCTTATGAGCAAGCAAATGCAACCTTAGCTAAACATACAAACCCCAATTCCCAAAAAGTTGGGACAGTATGTAAAATGCACATAAAAGCAGTGATTTGTAAATGATCTTTTACATATATTTAGTTGAGAACAGTTCCAAAAATGTTGGGACGGGCAAAAAAAATAAAAGACTGGGAAGTTCAACACATCTTTGGAACATTCCACAGGTATAAAATTATATCAAAAGACTCTTGATATCTTATTTTCAGGTACTCTTACAAGAGATAATATAACCTCTCTGCATTTGAATGGGTCTCTATGGGAATTGGGAGGTGGGACTAGATTAAGCTGTCAATTACACAGGAATAGTATGGAACCCATGGTTGGCTAAATGGCTGAAAGTCATCAAGGGTCTGCGGTATCAAACAAGTCTCAAACCATCACTCTGTTGCCAGGTATGCAGTAGACGTGGATGGATAATTTTAAGGATTTCTTCTCACGTATTTCAGTAGGAAAATGAGTCCGGAGAAACGACCCTTAAAGGGTAAGTACACCCTAGATCACTTTTTTTTTCTCGCTGTAAAAGTGTTTGTATGCCTATCTTATAATGAAACTTATTTATCCATTCCGTTATTTGAAATAATATTGTATATCATAAGAAACTGGTAGAAAAGCATTTTTGTGCTGCCCTCTAACGATTGAAATTCCCTTCCTGCTCCCCACACTGCCCCCGCCCCAATTGTGATGTCAGACTACCTCTTTGGAGGTACTTCTACGTCATATGGATAATTGTTGTCGCCCACAACGGAAACAGCCGGCACCTGATTGGTTAGAGCCACTACGTTCCTTTCATTTTGGCTCCGCATTTTTAAACCGGAACAACATGGCGTCCTGTTCATAAACTCTCTTATTCCACCTAAATACTCCACTAAAATACGTTTCTGAAAATATTTGAGGTGGGAAATAGGCCATGCAGTTGCGGGATCTTGATTCATATTTGGTCTGCAATGTCTAGTTTGACAGTTTGATCCGAGTTATACAAAGTAATTTGTACAATGTACGTTCATTTATGCAAATGACGATGGACACGGCTCCTCCGCCCCCACCCCTCTCCCTCGCTCACCGCACAAAGTATTTTTCTAAATTATGTAGTAGGCGGAGACAGGCTGAGACAGTGGGTGCACTTACTCTTTAAAGTGATCCATCCATATCTACTTCATATCTGGCAGCAGAGTGATGGATTGAGGCACGTTTGATACCTCAGACCCTTGATGACTTACAGCCATTTAGCCAACCATGGGTTCCATACTATTCCTGTGTAATTTACAACTTAATCTAGTCTCACCCCTCAATTCCCATAGAGATCCATTCAAATGCAGAGTAAGAGTACCTGCAAATAAGATATCAAGAGTCTTGGTATCCTTTTATACCCAGTCATGATAGCATCACCTGTTTAACTGTGAAATGTTCCAAACAGGTTTTTTTTTTTGCCCCTGTCCTTTTTTGGAACGTGTTGCAGGCATCAAATTTGGAATTTGCGTATTTTTACAAAAATCAATAAAGTTGATGAGGTAAAACATTAAATATCTTTTCTTTGTAGCGTTTTCGATTAAATATATGTAAAATAACTTATAAATCACTGCTTTCTGCTTTTATGTGCATTTTACATACTGTCCCAACTTTTTTGGAATTGGGGTTTGTACATCTATATCCCTTGGATTAGTTTAAATACATATTTTCTTCTTTGTATGCAAAGTAAAACTGAATAACAATAAATTAGCTTTATTGGTGAACTTTACATTTCCTGCATGTTTTGTGTGTGATTGATTTACACCACAGAATGGAACATTTTGGGTTGCCTAATGACCCATTACTACTTTGACTATATTCAAAGACCAGTGTGGCCAAAATCCATGCTGCAATGCAGAAAGAGCCCTCTCAAAACATCCAAACAGGAAATAACTAGTGAATTATGATTCTGCTTTGTTATGTGACTTTTGTTCACATTTTTAATTTAAGTTAGAATTAACTAGTCATACAGTCACAATTTACAGTAGCTTTACAATTTGGAGGATTTGGTGCAGCGGATAGAGTATTACAATATTTCGAATATTTGTTGTCAAGTGGTGTCAACTGCCCCCTACTGTTAAGATAATACCAATGTTTCCAACTCATTTTTGTTTTCTGTGCCTGCACCCCGACGTGGGTTGCACATAGAGTTGTCGTGCATAAAATTGTATACGTAAGCGTTGACTGACACATGCAAATGTCAGAGATAGGGTTTCAGACCCCTTCCTCACTTATTAAAACTTGCCTTCCTAGTCTCCCCCGAGTCCTATCACCAATATGTTCAAGTCCCTATAGAATCTGTTCCTCTTGCCTTGTAAAACTACTGCAGTTATCGCCATCCTAAAGAAATCCCACTTTACACAGCAATTACAGGCCCATATCTTTTTTGGCTAAAATCCTTGAATGGGGGTTGTATCTTAGCAAGATCACATGGCTTCCCATGGCATCTAAGAGTGTTTTCAGTCTCGGGCTGTGTCAGAATCAACTCCCTTCCATACTATTGATTACGCTTGTCGAGTACACTGGATGAGAAAGTTAAGTAGGCAAAATTTTCTCAAAATGAAGTGTACTTAAAATCCCTGAATGATATAATTATTTCTGGATTTTCGCTGATAATAGGATATTTTTTGCATACTGTGTGTAAACAGTACACAATATGCTAGTACACAGGACACAGTAGATTGGGCTTTGATTCAGACACAGCCCAGGTTTCACACCAAACACACTACAGACCCTACCCTCCTTAAGACTGTCAATGATTTTTAATATCTGAACATTCTTCTGTTCCCTCAGAGCAGCTTTTGACATGGTTATCCATAACATTGTCCTGTCATGCTTTGAAAACACCATCTGGCACATCTGTACTATGATGTAAATCCTACATCGCCAACAGACAGCACTTTGGGTGAACACAAGTCCAGTGTCTCCCCTATCAATCAGGGAGTCCCTCAGGGTTCTGTGCTCAGACCCCTTATTTATACAATAGAATAGAATAGAATAGAATAGAATAACTTTTATTTTCCCACAAGGAAACTAGCCCCAGCAACAACAAAAAAAGACAGACAGTGGGGCAGACCCACAACACACAAACAAACATCAAACAAAGACATCCAACAGAATCATTCCATCAATCAAGTGAATTAAAGTGCAATACAGCCATGATTTAAAAAAAATATTATATATATATATATATATTAGATATACTGCATGTTACCCCTGGATTAAATTATTCACCAGCATGGATTTTACTTTCATGCTACACTGACGACTCCTACATTTACATCAATACTAAATGTGTCTCAGCTCCTCCCCCCTTCCTTGATTTAACTGTCTCGCTGAAATGAAGGCCTGAATGAGCTCAAACTTCTTGAAGCTCCACAGAGAAAAAATAAACAGAATCAAAATATGGCACCTAAGACTTTGCCGTCAGAACATGTTGACTATTGTGTCTGTGTCACCTCCTCTATGGATATCAACTAGTTACACCTCCGCTTTACAAGTAATTATACTCCCTCATGTATACAGCAGCTATCCCTTTTGTCCAATGCCTGTACGTGCTACCTTATCTATCTGGCAAGTGAAGTTAGCTGGAAGCTACACGAATTCGCCACAAACCAAGCATGCAATAATTCAACAACAACCACCTGTCTGGGGCTGGTGTATTTGGATCTTCGGCTGGGTCAACGCTTTCGCAATATAGACTGAGGTAAACAGATAGTGCAGCTAGTCATGGGACACTGTGCTGTCTAGACAATTTCTGTAGCACTTCCTGTTTACTAACGCTCATCCAGCATTTGTTCTGGACACGCATAATGTATCGTCACCATTGCTTATTAATTACTATTCGCTAGAAAATACAAGTCCCGCCCAAATGGCTGCTGTGATTGGAAAATGTAAAGCTAACAGCGCCTCTTTCGTCATCGGGATACCAAATCCGTTCGAAACTGTGCTGCCTATTGGTCACATTCGGTTTGCATTGTTCCCCTAACAAGGTAGGGTGAGTCACTGACGGGATGGATGCAGGTAAGACAGATTCCACAGGGTTTCTTTGCGTTTTCTTTTTACCTAAGGTTACGTTACCCAACAAGACACTGATATGTGGTATATAATTGACTTTTGATTTCGCGATAGGCTTTATATTGTAGTGTCACTCATATTTGTAGTTAACATATGAAGCTAAAGGTCTGCGCTAGCTAGCTAGCCTATAGCGGGTGCATTAAATGCTAGCTAGCTTTAGCTCTGCATTCGCCTTTAAGTGGAAGATTATTCAGTGATGTACTGAAAAGGTGAATGTCGCTGACGACACTTGTCCTTGCCAAAGGCATACGCTCACTCTGGCCCAGTCTGATTCAACCGCTCATCGGTTGTGATCATAAAGTACGCTAATAATAGTAAGTTAGCTAGCTAGCCAGTTAGCTGGCTAGCGAGCTACATGACACAGCTGAAGGCTGGTGTCCTGTTAAGCCACCCATCACATAGCCTGCTCCCCTCGTAGGTTTTTGAGCATATAAAAAGTTAGGCAACCAGACCATGGTAGCTGCAATAAATGGATGATTCCAAATCACTTGATGCCCTTGAAATCTGTGTTTCCAATGCACTGTATAATTTTAATAGCAGGGTCGTTTTTGAATATGCAAAATAATATAACGTAATTTTCTTTGTAACTCGGGATTTTAATTTAAACAAAGTTTAAACGTTTTGTTTTAGACTTTAGATACCCTTCAGTGTATTTGTTTACATATTTACACTTTATACAGCCCCCCCCGATAAATCAACATATTAATACATTAATAATGTAGTTACTGTCAGTAAAGCGTTATAGACATCCTCTCATCGCCTGATAGCATTTCTCACGTTCGGTTTTTTAAACGTGTCTTATGTGAACACGATGCACATTTGCATATAGTGTCTCTTAGCGTCAAACTCTTTCCTGATATTGGACTCTCGCATCATTCCTGTATCGAACTATAGAAATGTGGCTTCACGTTAGCGTGCAGTAAATGTACCCTGCTTCTCTTTCAGCAACTCTCACTTACGACACACTGCGTTTCGGAGAGTTTGAGGATTTCCCCGAGACTGCAGAACCAGTGTGGATTTTGGGGAGGGAGTTCAGCGCACTCACAGGTATACAGGGTGAAATATTATTGATGTTCTAATCTAGCTGGACCAGGCTGGGCTGTCTGTGCAGTAGAACTGTGTTAGTATTGTATTGCATTGCCATTATCAACATTTAGGCCAAAGTGAGTTTGCAGACTAGTGAAAAAGCTATTACTAGTCCTTTAGAAAAATACAACTGGATGTACAAACCCCAATTCCAAAAAAGTTGGGACAGTATGTAAAATGCACATAAAAGTAGAAAGCAGTGATTTGTAAATTCTCTTTTACATATATTTAATTGAAAACAGTACAAAGAAAATATATTTAATGTTTTACCTTATCAACTTTATTGATTTTTGTAAATACGCTAATTCCGAATTTGATGTCTGCAACACGTTCCATAAAAGTTGGGACAGGGGAAAAAAAAGACTTGTGTTCACCCAAGTTCAAAAAAACCTGTTTGGAACATTCTACAGGTAAAACGTGAGCATTTCGTTAAAAAAAAAAAGTTTTGATTTTCCAAGACCTGTTGATAAAACAACAGGTTCCTTTGAAAAGAAAGATCCTGCTGGTTTTTCTAGAGGTATCGGTGTCTCAACAGCCACCAAAGATTTCAAATAAATACTGGCTATTTACAGTTCTGAATTGTTGCTGTTGGCTTTATTATTATGACCTTAAATCATTAAGCTTCAATTGAGTTGTTGCTGTAGCTTTTTGTATGCATTTGCATGTTTTTTTTTTTTTACTTGTTGCTCCATATATCATAGACACAAAGCTATTGGACTTGACGGTGATTTTAAAATACATTTCCTATATTTATGTTGTAGAGAAGGATGATATTCTGTCAGATGTTGCATCACGACTGTGGTTCACTTACAGAAAGAACTTCCATCCCATTGGTGAGTGACAGTATGAATCGAGTAATAAAAATGAAGACACTTATAGAATTATAGAATACATCAAATGAAATGTATAACAGGACTATGTAATCGCAGCGGGTGTTTTACCAGTATTCACATACTTCTGAATTTTTTTTTTTTTTTTTTGCTGCTTATTCTTCATCACAAGTTTGGTGTTACTAAAATTAATATAGTCTAAGTATTAAAATATGAAGCCCCTACTTAATTCTACTTAAGAACACAGTGCCATGGAATGTCCTGTTGTTTATTTACACAATGTGGTTTTAGACAGTGCTACGTGCTTACATAACCCTAGATGAAACCCATGTCCTTTGAAAGCGTAATATAAGTTGCTTTTGCATTGTCTTGCTGAAGGAGGAACAGGACCCACATCTGATACTGGCTGGGGATGTATGCTGCGATGTGGGCAGATGATCTTATGCGAGGCCCTGGTCTGCCGGCATCTAGGCCGAGGTGTGCTTCCTCAACAAACCTAGCCTCTGAGAAATCAGCCAATTAGTGTTTTATTTCCTGTAAAATAGGGTGTTTAGCACAACAAGAATACCATCCTGCATTAACTTCACATGATCCAACATGGATTATTTCATATAGAATCGACAATACAGAATTATTAAAGATCTCTAGGTTAGAGCTCTTAAATGGTTGCTGTTTGGTGGTATGTAGGTGGTGCTTTAAATTGTGTTGTGACAGTAATTATGTTTTTGGGCTGTTTAGACTGGAGGTGGGTAAGAGGACAGAAACAGAAAGAAGAATACTACAGCATACTTAATGCTTTCATCGATAAGAAGGACAGTTACTACTCCATACATCAGATTGGTGAGTAAATGGAAAATGCATTGCTTTCCAGGTCTCCAAAGTAAAAATATAATGACTGTAACTGGAAGTTAATTGAGTTGATACGTTAATAAAATGATTATTTTATTGATTTTATGTCAGGGCACGTGGTCAGTATTTGCGTTCTTTGTAATGGCTGTGTTATATGTTCTACAAAGTGCATACTCAGCAGTGTTTTTTTCACATTGGATGAATAGATATTTGGTGATGTTTCCACTGCAGCCCAGATGGGAGTTGGAGAAGGAAAGTCCATTGGCCAGTGGTACGGACCGAACACGGTGGCACAGGTTCTCAAGTAAATGCAGTTTTTCAGATTAATCTTTTTACTTTGCTCAGAGAGCATGGTTGAGCACAGGTGAACCATCCGCACAAATATTTCAAAAATATAGTAGTAGCGTTGCTCAAGGGGGGGCTTGACTTGGTAGGATTGTCCTTGTTTCATCGTACACCAGTAGAGTGCCTGTAGGTTGCCTATGCCAGATGCGCAAGAAGCGTATTCCTGTGCGTGCAATCACTGTACGGCTGAGCTGGTGGGCCGCAGAGGGAAAACAAACGCAGCTGTGTAACAGTAATTTTCATGTCACTGTTCCTTTAAGACGTGCATATTAATGAGTGTGCGGTACTCTATAATAAGGTCACTGTATACGTCAGAGTGGAATTGACCGGTTTGTGAAAACGTGACAATGTATGGTGCCTGTCTTTACCACCTTTGCTTTTCTGCTCTTTGTAACATTTGTGGTCTTTTACTTGCACAGACTCATGTATGAGTTCAGCAGTGCCATGAGACCTGGCTACAATATAGTGTTTTAATAAATAAGTATTTTGAGTACAGAAATCATCATGGATGTCCTTAATTAATATTTTCTCGGCCAGTGGAAGACCTAGCAAAAGCATTACAGCTGGCAGAACTTGCCCCGGGATGCCTGTGCTCTTCCGAATTGAGATGACAGGCTTAAGAATACGGCATGATTTAGTGTTCCAAATTGGCATTGAAATCAGAAATGATAATTGGTTTCATTACTCGTGAACGGTAAAGTCTGAGCTTTTGTCCATTCATCTTTCCTAGGAAATTATCTGTGTTTGACACTTGGAGCCGATTAGCAATGCACGTTGCTATGGACAACACCGTGGTCATCGAGGAAATCAGTGAGTCTTAATAGTCATTGAGTAGTCCATACGCATGCTTCCCACTAGCTGAAACACAATAGAAAACCCATGTGGGTTGGGGGTGGTGGCTTAAGACACCCATGAGCTGATTGCCTGACCTGTCCTGTGTCCCAGAGCGGCTGTGTATGCCCTGGCTGAACTTTGCGGGGGCGGCGTGTTCGGAGGTGGGGCTGGAGCTGAACGGCTGTCTGGAGGGGGCCTGCGCCCTGGAGGGGGCCTGCGCCCTGGCGGAGGAGGAGACGGCGCTCTGGAGGCCGCTGGTGCTGCTCATCCCGCTGCGGCTGGGTCTGAGTGACATCAACGAGGCCTATATCGAGACGCTAAAGGTACGGCTGTCTGTACTTATGCACACCTACATGGAGACACTGAAGGTACGGTTCTCACGCTTACCCAGGCCTGTAATAAACACTGATGGTGACAGCGTCAGGAAATACATGGAATTTCAATGAACGCATTGAAAAAAGCCCCATAATGTTCTGTAAGGATTTTTCAGTCCTTGAATTGAATTTCAGATTATTTCCTAAATTGACTGAAATGGAATTAACTTTGGATGGGGGACATACAACAGGCTTAAAACACCAGACCCAGCTGAAGGCTACTGGATAGTACATGTATTGGTGTTGAGACTAATAAAATTCAGGATGCAATATCCGCAAAAACTGAGTGAGTCACTTTGGCCTGAGTAAAGACACTAAGCTCTTTTTCTCCATGAAACACCAGCAATGCTTCATGCTGCCTCAGTCTCTGGGAGTCATCGGCGGGAAACCCAACAGCGCGCATTACTTCATCGGCTTTGTGGGTGAGTACGTACTGAGGACTTGTGTGACTGACTGGGTGGGATGGACAAATTTCCCCACCTGCATATTTTTTCCATTCTGACTTGCTTTCCTGATTTCTGTTAATTGAACCCTATTTATGTGTAACCCCCTCATAATGTATTACGTTTAGTCTGCCTGGCAACTAATAGGATTCATCAGTGTGTCTTGCCCAAAGTGGTTGGTCTTAAAACTCCCTGTCAAACTTCTGCAGGAGAGGAACTCATTTATTTGGACCCCCACACCACTCAGCCAGCAGTGGAGCCATGCGAAGATGGCCAGGTCCCTGACGACACCTACCACTGCCAGCACCCGCCATGCCGCATGCACATCTGCGAGCTGGACCCCTCCATTGCGGTGGTACGCTCCATCACACAAGTGGCAGGGCTGGGATATACCACGGGTGGGGGTGGGGGGGGGGGTTAATATTGTTTAGCTGGGCAGCTTTACCACAGAGATGTGATTATGCTCTACTCATATACCGCACAAAGTGTAGGGCATATAGAACCAATGTCATGAACTTTGAGGGTTCTGCGTTGGTTGGAGCTGGCGTGCTGTGTGGGACGGTACTCCCGGTACCCGTGTTAAAGCTGTCCTGTCTCTTGCCTAGGGCTTCTTCTGCAGAACAGAGGATGACTTCGATGACTGGTGTCTGCGCATTCGCAAGGTGGGTCGACCGCTGCCAAAATAAAGCCCAATGCATAGAGCCAAATAATAAATCGTAATCGATAAATGTTAAGTGGAAAGCTCTGTTCTAAGCCAGCAGAGGCGACTGGCTATGGAGAGGAAAGCGAGGGATTACTCAGCAGTTTTCTGTATGACTGCATGCGACTTCGCACTGGGGCACCGGAGCCGGGCTCAAAGTTGGCTGTAGCTGCGCAATGCTGTACACGAGCACTAACACTCATGTCGGCCGGCAGTGTGGTATAATGGTTAAGGAACTGGGTTTGTAACCGAAAGGTTGCCGGTTCGATTCCCAGGTCGGACACTGCCGTTGTACCCTTGAGCAAGGTACTTCACCTGCATTGCTTTCATATATATATGTATTAATAAATATTAACTATGTATAAATGCAAAAGAAATGCTGTGTAAGTCGCTCTGGATAAGAGCGTCTGCTAAATGCCTATAATGTAATGTAATGTAATGTCCCCTGTCCTTCAGATGTCCTGCAGTAAGGAAGGGCTGCCCATGTTCGAGCTGGTGGACAGCCAGCCGTCCCACCTTATCAACGCAGACGTGCTAAATCTCACTCCAGGTCAGCGGCATACACTTCCCTAGTCTCAGGGGGTTGGGCGTCAAATTGGACATTTGTAATGAGTTGGCGTGTCAAACTTGGGTCATAGGAGGCAAGAATCTGGTTTTCTCAAAAGTAATGTCTGTGCAATCATAGGCCTTGAAGATGTTAATGCCACTGGGTCGCAATGCTCATTTGAGACTTGCTGGGAAGGTTTTTTTTAAGTGGGTGGTTTAATTGAATGTCCATTAAAAATTGAGAAATACATTGAGGCAAGTTAATCCGACCCGGAGCAACCTTATGTCATTTCTGCCGTTGATCCTTTCCCCATCCTCTATAGATTTCTCGGATTCCGACCGGCTGGAGCGGTTCTTTGACTCTGAAGATGAAGAGTTTGAGATCCTGTCTCTTTGAGGGGGGAAGAGACGAGTGGTGCGTCCTTTGGTACACTACAGAGGGCTACATTTGGCAGTGGAGGGAGAAAGGGGACTGTCTCATACCCGTGGCGTAGTCATCCAACCTCACCTTCGGCATAGCTTCCTCCAACTGGCTACAGACTCTGCTTTTATGTCCACAAACAAGACTTCAATTTCCCGATGGAAGCTGTTGGGAAATTAACATTGCCTTTTTTGGGTTAATTTTTTTATCGTATTACGTTTACAATTTGCACATCAAATATGTTTTTATTTTCTATACATATATAAATGAAGGAGCAAAAGAGTCGAGAACTTTTGTTGGCGTATATGCGGCAGCATTGTATCCCAATAAAATGTCCTGGTACAACAGTGTCCGTTAGAGATGGTTCCATGGCTGTGACGACAACAGCACAAGGCAACATTGGTATGCGCATTTTCACACAAGTGTTTTTACTGTTAACTGTCTTGAATTGAAATATTTATTTTAAAGCTAAATTACCATAACCATATTTTGCATTCACTGCTTTCAGGAAGTTGATTCATCCCTTAAATTGACTTGCTTTGCTGGTCTGTATCATCAAAGCTTAATAGAAAGGTTCGTTGAGGATCTGTTTATACAGTACATTCATTGATATGAATGATGGTAGCAGAGAGGTGTGTTTTAGTTTGTCTTTCAAAGTTTATTGAAAGCTGTCTTCATATTTAAAATGTTTCCATTTTTGTTCCATTCCCAACAAAGGTACTGTAAATATGACAAATGTTGCTTTGGAAAGTTTATTTACATATCTGTGCATTAGCTGGACAAACTAACAGAATATAGATGCAAAACATTAAAAAAACCAAAACAAGTAAATAAAGACATTGATTAATATTAAAAGACTCAAGTGTGGATACCTATCTTTAATAGATGGTCATTTGAGTATTTTCCTACCCAGCTTGCCTGCAGACTCAAAATAATACTTTTGAATGCTCTCCATCCTCACTGGTCCCTCCTGATTTTGCATTTGCTTTTCGAGAGTGAGTGAAGCAGTTTTTAAGAAGAACGGATGATGCACAAGGTATTTTTGTACAGTAACAAATTCATGATTCTCAAGCAATAGTGCCTTGCTCTGGATTGCCTCACTACTGGCTGAAATGAAACTGAATTTGCCTCTTTTCAACAGATTGCAGATTGGTGCAGTTTAACAATGTGATTGTGGCAGTCTCACTTCCACAACTCTCCAATTGGCTGGTTTTTTGCCATAGTTATGGCTGTCTCACTGTGGGTCTTAATTTCAGCGTGCAAGTCTTCTATGCTTCTGGCAGCGTCGATCACCTGACGGAGCACATTTCTTGATTACAAATCAACTGAAAAGGCAGCATCCGACATTTACTTATGGCGAGTAAGCACAGTTCACTGCAGACTTGTCTAAGCATTGATGTTTTACTGCGCAAGTAATCTGGCACTGGTGTTCGCTGGTAAACAATGACTCGGCTGTATTTGGCCCATTTGCATGCAGCATAGCAGTGGTCCCCAACCCTGTTCCTGAGGATCTACCGTCCTGTAGGATTTCATTTCATCCCTAGTTTGGCACACCTGATTCTACCAATTAGCAGCTCAACTAGATCTCTTAACTGTTGACTGAGGTGTGCTTTGTCAGGGTTGGAGTGGAAACCTACAGGACGGTAGATCTCCAGGAACAGAGTTGGGGATCACTGCAGTATAGCAGTATAACTGGAGCCTCACCTGCCAGTTCAGGGATGGGTCCTTCGTCAGACTGTCGAACCTCTGCAGCACAATCTTTTGGAAGTCATTGATCTCATAGCGCTCTGACCCAAACTGGCCCCGCTTTGCGGCCTCTGCAGGCTGCAGCTGCAGGAAGAGCACCAGGTCTGGTTTAGGCAGTCCCACATCTGGATTCTTGCACCATTCCAGACTGAAGCCCTGCAAAACAAACAAGGAGACATATTAATTAGTGTCCCCTAACATCTGCAACGTCCTTACACATCAGTTTTTTCTTTTTGTTGTTCAAAGAAGTTCACACACAAGTTAGGACCTTCAGCAAGGTGTACGACTCAACAATTTCATCAATTTTAATTTGCAAGTTGTAAAGCTCTGCACTGAAAATCACCATGGTTAGAGAGTTAAATGATGTATAATGCTTCAATTTGCAATAGGTTTGTGTCACACATATTATATTCTTTAAGAGACATATGAGCTAGTGGTCTTGTCATATGAACTCTTATGGTCTTATGGCATTATAGTTACTGCCTATCAGTTCTATACCAAATTAAGTAATTTTTCAACTGGTGCAGTGAATCTATGATTTGTCATATTTATGACTTCAAAAGATGGCTTCTATCTCCTCTTACTTTGCACTTGGGTGACAAAATTGACTCACCGGCTTGGCACTTGTGAAAGCCACCCCTGAGAAGGCATACCTATCCACTACCAGACTGATTCCCTGCTCCAACTTCTCCCTCATTAGAGGTCTGAGGAGAGCAGAAATAAGAATTAAACACAACACAGGAAAGGCTGTGTGAATTAGACATGCATAACACAGGAAAGGCTGTGTGAATTAGACATGCATAACACAGGAAAGGCTTTGTGTTGTGAATGCAAAATGAAAGGTGGATCCATTTTAGTTTCTTTAATTATCCTAGTTGTTCTGGCTTTTTATTGACCATTCCCTGATTTGCCGTTTCAGCAATCACAGCACTGACTATATTAAGTTGTGACAATGCTGGTAATCAAGGCTACCTGTCGTACTCACACCTATCAGGAGGGGGATGTAGCTTTGTAGTAGGCAATTCTTGCTCACCACGCAACCCATCTTTTTTTAAATACAGAAATA
Organism: Ilyophis sp. 1 JC-2022; assembly: GCA_022702515.1. NCBI lineage: Eukaryota > Metazoa > Chordata > Actinopteri > Anguilliformes > Synaphobranchidae > Ilyophis > Ilyophis sp. 1 JC-2022. Next base: position 54,044,539 of record CM040403.1, on the reverse strand, counting down.
TTACTGCTGCATGCTTATGCACATTCAACCAGCTCTTCACCACTTGCCACAGTACCATGCAAGAACTGGAGTGACCCTTAACCTAAGTGGGCTGACCAGCATTAGTCTATTGCCCTGGTATTCAAATCACGGTCCTCGAGGTCCAAGACCTGCTGGTTTCCATCCTCCCTTAACCTGGGCGTCAGGTGTGAAGACAGTCTGGCCAATCACTAGCACTAATTGTTCAGTCAATTACCTGGGAGAAAGAAAACCAGGGCCAGAGTTTCGAGGTCCAGATTTGAATATCCATGGTCTATTGTACAAGACCTGCATTCACTTTAGCCTATAACAGGGATGTCAAACTCATTCCACCGAGGGCCGAGTGTATGCAGGGTTTTGTTCCAACTGTGCCCAACACCAGCTGATTTCACTAATTAGCTCAGCTCTTCAACCAAGGAGGTGCACTAATTAATGGAATCAGCTGGTGTAGAGCATGGTTAAAACAAAAACTTGCATACACTCGGCCCTCGATGGAATGAGTTTGACACCCGTGGCCTATAAAGAAGGAAAGTGTGGTGGTGGCCATACAATAACAGGTAGGCAGAGTACAGCGGTTCTCTTACACAAGTTCCCAGCGATTGGCTGAAAAGAGTAAATGCACTGTGTGGTCTTCCAAGTTGTTCTTCTTCTCCAGGTAGGCGTTGATCAACTGACCAATCTTCGTTGTTCTTTCTGAAGAAACATTGCCGATAAATTCTAATATGTGCATTACAAACGTTTCATAAAATTACATTGTGACTACTACTGGTATCCATGTGAGATTAAACCCCACCCATTTATACATAAATTGTTTCCTCTCTCGAGGGAAACCCTCTCTGTGAGACTTGGGCCTACTTTCGGAAGGAGAGATCTTCGCTTACCTGAGACGGGGTGCGTCCCAAAAGTCGAAAAATGCAAACTTTCCTCCTCCACTACCACTCCTCTACTCCGTGCCCAGGAAACGGATCTTTGTGTTTTAATCTAATGTCGCTGATTACATCTTAATTACGTAAGGGGGGCTGCGTCCCAATATTATTCACTCCCCATCTCCCTTCCTCCACTCCCACCCGGAAGTATGCAAAACTGTCTGAACGTTTCGAGTACAAGTATTTGCATGTATTGTATACTGTACATGCAAATACTTGTACTCGAAACGTTCAGACAGTTTTGCATACTTCCGGGTAGGAGAGGAGTGGGAGTGGAGGAAGGGAGGTGGGGAGTGAAGAATATAGGGAATCTCAGGTAACAGGGGTACACCGAATTTATGAACAGGCTAACGTTAGTGTTACACATTTCAACTAACTAACGTTAATAAGCTAAATGTTAACGTGCCGTGCCAAGCAACATGACCGCTACGACTTAAATGAACTGTTAGCTAGCTATACGATGATTGTAAAGCAGAACACAATACAATTGCAATTCCAGCAATCGGAATTAAATATTGTGATTGTGCAACTAATTTAAATTAAAGTTATGTGTTGATGTTTGGAGCCTGTCCAGTTAAACTTAAATTTAACGAACGCAGGACAGTCACAACTTAACGTTTTGGTTTGCAGACGTAAACATCACTCAACACTAGCTAATACTACAAAACGTTAGCTAGAACGAAAACGAACGTTATAACGTTAGAGAAACGTTAGGCCGCTAGATAATTTAACTTGGCTCATTTAAAGCCAGTATGACTCATGAAGACATAAAATAAATTAATTTACCGGGAAATCTCATCAACTCGGCTGGTCGACCACTCTCTATCAATGCCTGGACCAGTTTTTTACATTGTGTGGTCTTTCCAGCCTTGTCGACTCCTTCCAGGACGATAAGAGCACCTCTTCCGCAAGACATTTTCGAACTGGCCAAGCGGATTCCTGCTTGATGTACAGCTTGCTGCTTTGTATGTTCTTGAGCAAAATACGAGCAACGACTCCACAGCAAATTAAATCCGGCGCCTTTTTTCAACCACGTAGACATTTCGTAAGTTATAGTAAACATTGACGCCTTCCGGGTTGCCAGACCTTTGGAGATTCCTCCAGCTAAAACTGACAACCTGTCAGCCTGTTTTGGAATAAGTTCAAGGGATGGGAAACTCCAGGCCTCACAGGCCGGTGTGTATGCATGTTTTTGCTGCCACCAAGTTAACCGTTATTTAAATAGCCCAATCGTTTACATGATCTGATATTTTAATCTACATATCCGCGACATGAACAACAGCTGATGAATGTTCTTGTGCCGTGTTTGCGTGTATCGTAGCGTTTTATCGTTCTGTAATTTACGAGTGAATCGGTGATTGTGTGTATGACTAATTAGCGGATTGAGCCGTGGTAAGTGGTGGCAGTAAAAACATGCATAGCTACACCCCGGCCCGCGAGGCCTGGAGTTGCCAACCCCTAAGCTAAACCATCTCACGCATTACACTGAAGTAGCCAATAACGCAATATACACAATTATGCTCTTCTTTCTCAGGAATACTATATTCCATAAACTGTGACTTTACTTAATTAGCACATTGATGAACTAAGGCAAAATACTAGCCTACTGCTACACAACTTTACACGTGACAATCTAATATCGCTGTAAACCGCCGTCTTTTGTCGATTACTCAAACCGCAACGTGACTCACGTGACATCCAAAACAAAACCTCACGTGACGTCCAAAACAACCACTTTGCTTGAAAAGCCTGAACTGGCAGCCCTGGTTCTCATCCAATCGCTCACGTCTTCCTTCAAAATACCGTATAATACAGAATAAAGGGGCCGCGATTGTCTCTGCGTAGGATCAATTTTTCATGAAAAAGGTGAATCGACTGTATAATCAGCTGCTTTAATTGATCATTTAAGTGCTGAGTAACAATGAAACCAGTAGACGCGACAGGAGCAGAGTTGAGAATCACTGTTTAAGCAATTTCAGTAACAAGAGTTTGTGATACTGTCCTGCAGGCCTTCACTATAGCTTTATTTATGTAGCTCCAGCTTTCATACTTTTTAAATGTAGCTCAAAATGCTTTCCATCCATTATCTAACCGCATATTCCTGGTCAGGGTCACAGGGGGTCTGGAGCATATCCCAGCCTAGGGTGAGAGGCAGGAATACACCCTTGACAGGTTGCCAATCCATAGCAGGGCGCACACACCATTCACTCACACACTCATGCCTATGGGCAATTTAGAGTCCCCAATTAGCCTAACCTACATGTATTTGGACTGTGGGAGGAGACCAGAGTACCCAGAGAAAACCCACACGGACAGGGGGAGAACATGGAAACTCCCCACAGAAAGGCTCTCAGCCGGGATTCAAACTCAGTACCTTCTTGCCGTGAGGTGACAGTGCCAACCACTGTACCGCCGTGCCACTCGCTTTCCAAACATGATACAATTAAATACAAGTAAAATGTAATAAAAACAGTGATTATAGAATGACCAAATAAATTATATACAAAGTTAAAATGTTAAAATATAAGCATTGCATAAAATAAATGTACAGTAAAAGAAAAAATTACAATGTAAAAATGTTAAAGCACAGGACAGCAAGTCAGAAATAAGAGAATAAAAGAGATAGAAGAAATAAATATACAGTGAGCACCATAATTCATTGGGCAGTGACACATTTTTTGTTATTTTGGTTCTGTACTCTAGCACTTTGAGCTTGAAAGGATACAATGACAATGAGGTTGAAGTGCAGACTGTCAGCTTTAATTTGAAGGTATTTTCACCCATATCGGATGAACCATTTATGAAATTATAGAACCTTTTGTACATAGTCCCCCCAATTTTCAGGCATCAAAAAATATTAACATAATGTAGAATAAAGTAATCACTTTTAATATTTGGTCGCCTATCTTTTGCATGCCATGACTTCCTGATGTCTGTGACCCAACAACATCAAAAGACTCTTGATGTCTAATTTTCTGGTACTCTTACAAGCGATACTATAACTTCTCTGCATTTGAATGGATCTCTATGGGAATTGGGGGGTGGGACTAGATTTAACTGTAAATTACGCTGGAACAGTATGGAACACATGGTTGGCTAAATGGCTCTCTAAAAGTCATCAAGGGTTTGATGTATCAAACAAGCCTTAAACCATCACTATGCTGCCAGAAATACAGTAGATATGGATGGATAACTTGAAGGGTTTCTTCTCCTGACTTATTTTTCAATAGGAACATTTGTCAGGAGAAACAACCCTGAAAGTGATCCATCCATATCTACTGCATATCTGGCAGCAGAGTGACAGTTTAAGGCTTGTTTGATATGCCAGACCCTTGATGACCTGGAGCCATTTAGCCAACCATGTATTCCATACTGTTCCAGTGTAATTTACAGCTAAATCTAGTCCCACCTCCCAATTCCCATTGTGACGGCCCCCTGCTCTGCCTGCCAGTGCTGCATGTTTTGGTGCATTTCTTCATAGGTGCTTGATGGGTGGAGCCAGAGGTTCATTAGGACAATTGGGAGCACTTGTGGCCAGTGCTCCCTGAGATGTTAAAATGTGCCTGTCTCCAGTCTGAGGGAGCTCTCTCCCCACAGATACCTTTTGGTTTCCGTTTAGGCATTGGCCAGCCTTGGTTGTGCTTTTTGGGTTTACACCATAAAACTCTGCGCACACATCCACTCACCTACACTGCTGATGGTACTGATTTTCACACCACACATTTGTCTTGTATTTTTGTAAACTTAGGTTATTTAAAATAAATGAATACTTGTTTTTAAATGTGTCGGTGTGCATCTCCCTTTTGTCATGGCCGTTGAGCCAGGTCGTGACAAAGTGGGGGCTCGTCCAATTAAAATTTTTCGGTAAGTGCACTTTTGATTTGTGTGCGCTTTGTCCTGTATGTGGATGTGCCAATTGGTGGCAGCTGTTACTGATTATAAATTAGACTCTGCAGTTTGTAATGGCCCTCGTTTTACGCTGTGTAGTGCAATTGTTAACTGGGTGCTGTTTGGGCAAGGAGGGGCTCATCTGCTGGTAATTGGTACAATTTTTTCATTGATTCTGGTAAATTGTAATTTTGGATTATTGGTTCTCATTGATTTGCATTGGTTATAGATTTTCACTTTGCCTCCTTGATTGGGTGTGGGAGTTGGCCTGTGCTTGAAGGAGAGCAAATGGCTAGTGAAATGGTTGTTTTTTTCTGTCCATCTCCTTGGTTTGGCATGTGAGTTGGCCTGAGAATCCAGGAAAGTGGGTAATTGGTTAATTGGTTGTTTGACTGTCGTCTTGGTTTGGTATGGGAGTTGGCCTGTGTGTCCAGGAGAGCAGGTAATTAGTGAATTGGTTTCTGGTGTGCTGTATGCATGCAGAAGATTTTGATGTCTGTATTGATTGGGCAATTAATTGCTAAGTGGTTTATTTTCAGAGATGCGTTTTGACTAATTTGTAATTAATTTAGCTTTGTTTTCTGACGAATGCCTGAGTTGCACGGAGAGATTTGGGTTTCAGTTACTGCGCTTTGCTGTTGGTGAGTGGCGGCCCACTAAAGTGTTTGATAGATTTAGAGATCCATTCAAATGCAGAGAAGTTAATGGTGCCCACTAAATGTATATGTATATATTAAAATTAATCTAAAGCCAGGGGGAAAAAAAGTAAGTTCATATGTATTTTAAGTGTCAACTGAGTCTGCCGCTCTGATACATTTTTGCAGTGTTCCACAATTTGGGAGCAAAATTAATAGAAGCTGCAGGATTACTAAACAAGAATAATCGAGTGACTATTTTGAAGGAATTATTTTTGACTTTCTTTGGTGTTCTATATCAAATAAAGCGCTCCTATTTTACCTCCCTCACAGTAGAGGGTTGGGGTTAGAAAAGGTGAAAATATAAGAATTCTGTTCATTCAAAATGTAAAAGTGCAATAAAAGTTACGTTCTGAAAACCAATGAATTATCGTGTTAAATTATTTATTTCAATATTGACTACAATAAATGTGATTGTAATTTTTGCTGTAATCGTGCAGCCCTAATCAGAGGGTCTAAATGCTCTTGTTGAGACATAAAATGACAGGGAATCTGAAGTGTAAAAAGTGCTAAAGCTCTGTATACAAGTAAAATTACCTTATAATCAATTCTAAAAGATATAGGGAACTAGTGCAGTGAAGCTGTAACGGGAGTAATATGTCTGGCAACTGAGTTCTGAATGAGTTGTAATCTTTTCATAGATTTTTTGGCAGACCAGTGAAAACAGCATTACAGTAATCCAGGCAATCTACATAAAATAAAGGCACGAATGAACTTCTCAGCATCCCTTAGAGAGGCATTCTGTCAGAAATCAATCACTTTCTGACCTCTTTTAGATTTGAACAATTTTTAAAGGCATATTATGTATTCTCAAAACCTATGCGTGTTCGAATGTGGTTTAATTTCCCACGGCACACCTGACGATCTGGTTGAAAATCACTGCCTTAGAGAGGCATTCTGTCAGAAATCAATCACTTTCTGACCTCACTCTTTTAGATTTGAACCATTTTTAAAATGTAAACACAACAAACAGTATAGTTCCTTTATGATTGAAATACTTTTGGTCCAAAGCCTTAAATTGCAAAAAAATGATAAAGATGTTATAGGGTCGACACTTATTTACTACATCTGAAGTTTTCGTGTTGTACCCGATATCAGTTGAGCAACAGCAGACTTCTGAGTATGTGGTGGGTAGGTCGGTCTAATAAACTAATCCTTAATGCTGCCTACGATTTCTTTTTCCATCTAAAATATTACTTCAGTTTTCACATTTGTTTATCTTCGCAGGCCCTTTTTTGGTTTCTGGTCCAACTATAAGTATAGTCGGTTTAATTTCAAGAAATTATTATTCATCCATTTATTGCAGACATGGTAGTCGGTGAAAATGGGGCATTTGGATCATTTTGCTATACGGAAATGCATAATTGTCATCTGCATAGCTATGAATTATGAAAGTTGACATCGTGTTACTAATGATGCTACCCAAGGGAGCATATACAATGAAAAAAGAAGGGGACCAAGACACTGAATGTCATGCTTCTTAGACATATGTTCAAGACTGAAATAAAATCGTCTCCCTGTAATGTAGGTTCGGAACCAGGAAAGAGCAGTAGACCTGATAGACCAGTTTCAAGACTATTGATTATGATAAGTTCAATCATATTGGACGCTGTACTCAAGTCTAAAATAATGGGGACAGAGGCAATGAAATACCAACACACAAATTCTCTTTATTTTGCAACAAAAATACTTTCAGGAATGTGGTCTTATCCTTTTCACATATCCCAAGGGGCTCTTGTAAGTCTACCTATATGAAATTTCTATTCAGTATTTTTGTGCATTACCAGTGACTACTATATGAATACACAATTAGACATAACAATGTAGTACTCTATTGTTAAACACCACGCTGAAGCAGGGGATTGGTCTTCCGCTCACACTTTACATGGGTATAGGGTACGGCTGTTGGAGGGAAGATGACATTGTAAACCGTGGTTAAGAAATGAGGCATATTGGTTCACTCGTCCTTAAATGAGAAACTTCATTGCATTCATCTGAATGAATATCTGTGATTGTGGACAAGCATGAGAAGCTTTTTGCCTTTGCTTTGCTGTCAGTGTTTGCTGACATCATAATTCCTTAATGGGCTACACAAAGTCTCAAAGTATAATGACAGCTGGTACAATGTGGAACAACTAGTACAATATGATACATGAGAAGTGTGTAGGACTACTTGAGATATTACATGTATATGGATTAATTGTGTAGAGTTTGCGGACTTAAAATTAATACATTGGCTATTCGTAGTTTAGTACTAATTTCTTTTCCTGCCATTTTCCTCAAATGTGCTTCTGATCACCCTCATTGTCCTACACCTGCAGGTTTCTTTATTAGGGAGTCTTTCGGGTATCTATCTGTTCACTGCTCTGGTGAAGGACTTGGTATCTGAAATGCATTGGTATGTTTTGGTTAAAAAAAACTGATTGGAACCCAAACCCATATTTTTTTATTATGCATATTTTTGCACTGTGTTAGTTATATCCCTTGTGCAGGCTGCATGTCCCAGGCAAGTATATCCTTTTGTGCAAGGAATAAGTGAAGCTTGAATCCCAGAGAGCCTCTCTAGACCTTGCTCTTGTGGCAGCATTTGAGTGCATCTCCCAGGGCAGCCAGCACCATGTCTGCATTGGCTTTGCTGCTGTTGCATCCCATCAGCCCCACACGTAAGACCTGCAGTGTACAGCACAGATGGGAGCGTTAGAGGATCATTTGCTGAAGCATGCAGTCTTCTTCCACCAGAATAACCGAAAAAACACATTTGCAAAAGGACTGTCTCCCCTCTTTAATATATTAAAAACGTTCTCTTACCATCAGTAAACCTATAGCCATGTGCTTGTGAAAGGCGACCAGATTTTTAAAACTCAAAACCAGGACAGAATAGAAGTGACAGAATTTGATGTCAGAATTTCCACAGTGAATTAATGAAGACTTTCAGTGGGCACTCAGTTATTTGCACTGTTGCTTACTTTCTGTAAAAAATATAGACTTGGTGGAGTACTTTGTTGAATGTAAATTTCTTCTCTGGCATAAATTTTGTGTGAAGCTGGCTAGGCTATTCAGCTTCTGTACAATATGGGGATCAGCTGAGTGACCGCTATAACCACAGATTGTTATAAAAAGGCCTTTCGTTGCTATGATTGACATGCCAAAGTGTTATAAACAAACTCCCACATGGGAGTGCTGCAGTTTGTTTTAAAATTGGATCATGAGTGGGGTACAAGGCAGGGGAATTATTTGTGATATTTTTAAGATGAGAAAGCAACTGGATTTCTTAACTGCAGGAAAAAAAAATTTTTTGGGATGTGGAGAAAACCAGGACATTTTAAAGATATTTGTTGGCACACCAGGACACTGCTCAAAACTGGGACTCTCCTGGCAAAACCGGGATTTCTGGTTATCGTATGCTTGTGGGCACTAGACTGAGAACTACCAGCTGTACTCACCATGCCTGCAGAGGGCCCCAGGCCTCCAGAAATTTCTATCTGGTGGTGTTTCATGACATAAGCAACAATTTCCTTCCAGTCATATCCTGGGGGAACCACGATGGTGGTGACTGTCGGCAGCCTCACGTTCTGGCAGACATACCCAACACGAATCAGACTTAGAAACATCAACACTAGACCACAGAACAGTATTCTTCGGTCCGAGTGAAATGTTCTGCAGTCACAAACCAACAATGCATGCAATATTCTGTTTGCCTAAAGTGAGTTTATCATAGTTAGGGACACCAGTTTATCAAGAGCCAAAATTTCAGCTTGCATTACCATTTGAAAATCATTCCAAATACAGAAGGCAAAACAATACTTGTCCATACTTGGCAATATAATTGTACTTGTTATGTCTATTTCCTATGACTTAGCAAAAAAAGGTTAACGTCCAACACTATAAAATGTCTACTGCATGTATGTGGTTATAAGCTCTGAAAGCAGCATGGGAAGCGGGAACACTGCTATCAGCCAACGCATGTGCTAAAGTAGTGGCAGTTGATATAGATAACTGGGGAGGGGCAATGTGATAACTGACTGACAATAAGGCTCTATCAACCTATTGCTGATTGATGACTGAATTGCAGGTGAGAAGATTGCCCAAGATAAGATGGTGTCCCTAGTCATAGATAGACTGTGTCCGAATCAAGAGCCCTATCCATTGAATTCTGTGTCCTGTGTACTGTGTGCTAGTTTACTGCGTACTGCCCAACCGTACTGTGGAAATGTCGAAAGACGTCTCGCCCTTGCTCGGCCATGCTCATGTTTGTTTGCTTCCTTAAAAGTATGCTCCAGAATATACTCTGCGAAACCCCAGAAATAAGCATATCATCTGTGGATTTTAAGCACACTACATTTATAGAACATTTTGCCTACTTAACAACTTTCGCATCCAATGTATTCAACTGGCATACTGAACAGTATGGAAGTGCGCTGATTCGGACACAGCCACGGAGAGAGTGTCAACAATTACTGTGTTTGTCACCTCCCATATTGCTTTTGTGTCTTTTTGTAAGGTTCACCTTGTCCTCAACAAAGAGCTTGAGCCCCAGATCCTCCAGGCCCTTGTGCAGGTGCTCAGCCACCTCTTTGTGCCGTTTCCATGAGTCTTCCAGTCCCTGTAGAAACAAACGGTACAAAACATGTACTGTATCCACCACCCTGTCACAAAGGAATGACCGTGGCTGTTTTATAGGGATGGCAGATACTTGACGGGGCATGACCAATACCTATACAGCACAGAGAGTTTGGCACTTTTCAGGGTTTCCTACAGAAACAACCACAATGACCACAGACTCTCAGCCCTTAAAAACATTAACTTCTGTATGTTCTGACCTCATGAAACCGCACAGAATTCGCATCCACACAATAAAGCCCCTTGGTTTATTAAAATGTCCTTCTTTTTCCTGCCTCCATACCATCAAAGAATAATTCTCCCCATTGGATAACCGCCTTTAATCCGCCAATGAGAAGGTCTGTTTAAAATGGCCTCGTCTCAAACTACATGCTTAAGAGGCTGTCTACCTACTATACAAACTGAAAGCATCTGTAGCTTAGTGGTTATGGCGTTGCGCTACCATGTAGCAGGTTAATAGTTTGATAGTTAATGTGCACATTACGCTAAGAATGTTCTTTTGATATAAAATAAATTTTTTATTGCAAAGGCTAAGAAATTCTTGTTAAGCTGCTTTGGCCTAGCGGTTAATCTCGGTTTTCCATGCGTGAGTTCAGTGGTTCGATCCCCGCTTGGTACCAAACGCTAAATTAATGTATGCTACTTTTAATGTTCTTTTCACATGAACAAATGTCTTTTTATTGCGAAATTTAACAGAATTAACTGTTCACCGTTTCACTTGTACTTAAGATGTGAAAGTCCGCCGACATTCCAGTCGCCGACGATACTCGCTACCAACAAAGGATTTACCTCTGATCACTTTTATGCAGCATGGGAAAAAATATCCATTTGTCAGACACAGAAAATACAGTTCTCACGCAAAATATCATCTGGTTAAGATCGTGTTGTTGCATTAATGTAAAAAATCTATAAATAACTGTTTCAAACATGGTCACTAGTCTCAATCTCACACAAATGCCGACAAAAAACCTCTGTCTATGTGTACCTATGTTGTGGTCTTGCGATTAGTGTGTCTGCCTCTCATCACTGTGGAGATCGAAACTTTGAGGCTCGCCTCGGCCAGGATTTCTTTATTATTTGTTTATTAATTTGCGACAAAAAGGATGTGCGCTTCTGCCCTGTTCAGTTTATGCTTTTCACACAACACAATGCGACCATAAAAAAATAAGTACTAGGAAAATTAAGAATTTACGATAATATACAAGCCCTTACGGGATCAGCATTATATACTCAGTTCAACAAACATATCCATTTCATGGTTAGTCACTTTAAAATAATGACAATAGCCTCAGAACATGTCATACTTCTGCAGACAATGTATTGCAAACACTATTAATTATAATAATAATCACAATAATAATCTGTGGTAGGCTACCTTCTTTGACAGTATTGTCTTCTTTTCTGATAGGCTATGCAAAGGTTGCTGGGAAATGTGTGTGTGTGGTGTTGCACAACTAATGTTAAGCTTCTGTTAGCTAGTTTTGAAAATTTAACGTCAGTCAGCTGTTAGCTAGTCAGGAAGCTACTACGAAGCAAATCAAAATGCCTTTTAAGTCCATCTCAGTAGAGAAAACTAAGGTGCCAAAGTTGGATGCCTTTTTAAAGAAGATCACGTCTGCTCATGTTTTGAAGTTGTTGCCTCGTTTAAGTCTAATAAATCACTACAATGCTGTTACATGGAAAACCCCCTAAGGCTACGCAAGGTGACTTCGTTGTTCGCTAACATGCTAATTCGCTAATATTGCACTTTAATTTATTTTTAGTTCATGGTAGAGGACAGAATCCACACCTATGTCTTTCTTTCACCTAGAATGCATGTGTAGGCTATTTGCATGTCTTGTGTGTGCAGGTCTCTCTACATTTCCTTATCTTATGATTCATACATTTATATATCATCAGTTAGCTACTCGATCATAACACAGTGAAAAAATTAATATCTTAACAAAAAATGTTTTCAATGTACAAAAATGCCAAGTTACTCACGCATAGCCTACAAAGCACTGTCTGTAAGTCATTAATTAAAACGTGCAAAAACTAGGCCTGCCTTTAAAAGTATTGATATCAAAATGAGGCCAAGTTACAACAAACAGTATTGCCTATCGTAGCTCACACTAATTAAACTAGCTCTATTCCAAAGCAATGCTGCCCGATCTCTCCTAAATCATTTAATGTAACTTGGCCCTGTGTTTTTTCACCTTTTTTTCATCTGAAGAGAATGTGGTCACTCAAAGTTCAGATGTCAAATAAAAAAAATTGCCTCGTGGAAGACCACTTCTTCTTCTTCTTAATTGTTTTATGGCGGTTTGCATCCAACTTTAGGAGCTTTACCGCCACCTACCGAACTGGAGTATGGACCAGGGACCCAACCCATTAAACCCAACCAACCAAAATAAACATCCTACAAAACAAATTAAACCACCCAACTACCACCAAGAATACAAACAAATGGAAAATAAACTCTTACAGTACATTAATTAAAACACTAACAAAATCCTCCAAACCCTTTTATATAAACCCGTTTCCCTCAAAAATCTAAATATGTGCCTATAACCCCCATCCCCAGAGTGTCTATCTAAAAACCCCATCTCAAACTCCACCCCACTCTCCCTCATTCGTGCTACCATCCTCTCCCTCTCCCTCCCATACCTCCCGCACTTCATTAGCACATGCTCCACCGTCTCCTCCTCCTTACAATACCCGCACCGCCCATCTGGATGTTTTTTTATTACCCTTAGACCCCCATTCAGACCCGCATGCCCCACCCTAAGCCTTGTTATTATTATTTCCTCCCTTCTACACCTCCCCCCATGTCTGATCCTTCCCACTGTCTTCTGAACCCTATACAAATGCCTCCCTCTGCCCTCCCGGTCCCATCCCTCCTGCCACATTCGTTTAACCCTCTCCTTAATTATTGTATTTGCCTCCGCCCTACCCATCTTCACACCCACCTCAACTTCGGCCTTCCCAACCGCCCTCCTAGCCAAAACATCAGCCATCTCGTTGCCCTCTACCCCCACGTGCGCCGGCACCCACACAAACCTAATTTCCAACCCCATCCTTCTCAACCTATACAACGCCTGTAACACCTCCCAAATCAGATCCGGCCTACTTTTAGACCTGACTCCCTTCAGACTTTCCAGCACAGCACTGGAGTCTGAACACACCACCACCCTATCTGGTCTCACCTCCTCCACCCACTGCAGTGCTAACACAATTGCCACCATTTCTCCCGTATATACTGACAGCTGATCCTCCACTCTCCTCCCCACCGCCACCCCAAACTCCGGTACCGCAAATGCACACCCTACCCTCTCCGTCACCGGATCCTTCGACCCATCAGTATATATTTCTAAGTGCCCATAAAACTTCTTTATATAATCACCTACCTGTTCCTGTCTAGACACCCCCCCCCTCCGCCCACCCCCTTCAACAGCTCCAAATCCACTTCCGGCTGCGGCAACAACCACGGCGGTACCGCCGGAAATACCACCGTTTTACTGTACTCCCGTCCCCATAAGCCCATCTCCCTAGCCTGACTATCCCCCACCCAAGCGAAACTATTGATCCTCCTCCTTGGAAGACCACTTCATTTCAATGATTGTTTTAAAAAATGTGTTATGTCCCTATGCTGGCTCGTGAGTGCGGCCCTTTAAATCTCTTGCGTCCAACGAGTTTCACTCTGTTCACCTGATTCATGATTGGCAACTGCAGACACCTGTTGGATTTTCCAAGGGTATATATTGGTGGTGTTCTCTACCTTGAGGTTTTTGGTTTTGATTTTCCCTTTGTGGTTAGATTGTTCATTTGCTGGCTGTATTTCTGTGTGATTCCCCATTTTAAAGGCTGGTTTTAACTTTGCTTTGTGCAAGTGTTTGAAATCGTTTGTGTTTCGGCCCCCACAACAAAAACAAATGACACTCCTGAAAAGATATGTTTATACTTGGTTGTCAAGTTAATTTTAGAAAATGTACAGGTTTTAAAATGTTCTATGCTGGTATGATTTTTTCGAGCAGCATATAACATTTGAATATACAGACATTTGTACCAAGAAACATAATTCACAATTGAGAAAGGGGGATTCATCAATACAGATACTAATTTTAAAAACGTAGTAAATAGATACCCTAAATATTTAATGTAACAAACCTATCCAGACATTCATTTGGCCCATGAATGTAGACTATTGCATGTTTGTGGATTAGTTGAAGCCAAATAACTAAAGTAGTACTAATTGTTTTAACATATCAAATAATAACAAATGTTATTTGTGAACACAATTTTGTGAACAAAATAATGTCTAGGCTCTGTAGGACCACACAGGTTTCTATTCAAATACAAATATTCCAAATAATAATAATCTAGAGACTATGCATTACAATGAATTTTATGCATCCTGTGCTTTTCATACACCCAAAGCACAGGATGCAGACAATTGTTAAAACATAGCATATAGTCCACTCATTTCCTTGCATTTGTAATTGTAACACATCAGAATTGCACATAATTTCCACTATAAATGATCGCCATTTGACACTTTGATAAAAAAAATTTGACTTGAAATTTTCAATGACCACATTATTTTCAGATGGTAAGATGAAAAAACGCAGGGCCAAGTTACATTAAATAATTTAGGGGAGATTTGGTAGCATTACTTTGGAATAGAGCTAGTTTAATTAGTGTGAGCTACGATAGGCAATACCGTTTGTTGTAACTTGGCCTCATTTTGATGTCAATACTTTTAACGGCAGGCCTAGTTTTTGCATGTTTTAATGAATGGCTTACAGACACTGCTTTGTAGGCTATCCGTGAGTAACTTGGCATTTTTGTACGTTGAAAACATTTTTTGTTCAGATAAACTAATACTATGGCTGTTCCAGGAAGACCATAGCTAAGCAGTTCCATTAAAAACGGAACTGACAGGACAATTTAGTTTTATACATTCTCCCTGGGAAAGCAGACACAAAAGCACCTATAAGCTCTTATTTTGCCCTCTTGTGCAGGATGAGACAAGCAACGCCCAGAAACACTGAAAGACCCTCACCGTCTCTGCAAGTATGGCCAGACTTTCCCTCAGGGAGAAGAATCCAGATATAGGCCCAGTGTGGTGGTACCTGGAAAGAGGTAAAGCCAATGTTTACAATCAATGACAAGAGTAGATATCAACCAGTCCATGAAGCCTTAGGCATCAGCTAAGGAGCGGAGTGTGCCAGCAGAGGACTCACATTCTGGCTGGTTTACCATCACAGCCCCAGTAGTTAGCCAGCCAGCTCATGTCCAGGAGGTAAGACACAGGCTTTGTTTTCCTGTTGAACATCTTTTTACTGTATGGGCATTGAGAAGAAATGATGTGAGCCAAATGCACATATATTTATAGCATCAGCTTGTGAATCTTCATTCGTGATCTTTGAAAATATGCCTGGCTTAGTCAGGGACCACCACCTCTCACCATGCACGCTCACTGAAGGAGATAGGCGCAGTCCCAGGGGGAGAATTTAGGGCCTTCTGGGAGCCTGTGTACAGGATGTCAATGCCTGAAGACAGAATTATAGACAGTATGGGGTTAAATTGAAAATGCATCCACAATTACTGTTGCTGTGATGGCCTGCAAGTGTATTTTACATACGTTGTTTGTCCATGTATATTGGTGAACCTCCCAGCGATGCCACAGAGTCTACTAAGAACAAACAGTTGTGCCTGAGTAAGAAAGGAACCAGTCACGTAAGTACTGTGTGTACATTCAGTTAATGGGTTATATTGTATCCACCAGAATTCATGTGAAAACTACTTGATTGTCATGATAAAAATTATAATGGAAGGCTGCCAACTTGAGACACAGGTCCCCAATGCCATCAATGGGATGAACAACCCCTGAGGATGACTCTCCATGAGTGAGGAAGAAGAGAACAGGATTGTGTTTGGCCAGGGCCTGCAGGGAGATGGTTTGACAGGTATAAACACACACTCCACTTCCTCAAATCATGGTTTCTTCAATTCTAGTTGTTGTTTATTGAAGATTCTGGCATAGAAGGGTTCAAAATCCATACCAAGGCAATACAATACAGTGCCCATCTGAATTATTGGTAAACATTACAATTATTGAAAAACATCACAATTATTGGCAACGTTAAAAATAGTTACAAATAAAACCTAATGGAAGTATATTCCCATTAATATTTCACTTGCCTTTAGGAACTATTATGTGGTCATTCTCAACGTCCTGTTTAACTGGCTTGTTTAATGTCCTGTTTTACAGTGAGCACTATAATTCATTGGACAGTGACACATTTTGTGATTTTTGGTTCTGTACTCTAGCACTTTGAGTTTGAAAGGATACAATAAGGCTGAAGTGCAGACTGTCCGCTTTAATTTGAGGGTATTTTCATCCATATCGGATTAACCGTTTAGAAATTATAGAACCTTTTGTCTATAGCACAGAATCACGGTTTTGCAATGGCCATCCCAGTCCCCTGACCTGAACTACATGGAACACTTGTGGGGTGGCTAAAGAGGAGAATCCACAAGATAGGACCAAAGACTCTGAAGGATCTGGAGAGATTCTGTATGGAGGAATGGTCTCAAATTCCTTGCTATGTGTTCTACAACCTCATCAAACATTAGAGAAGAGTGCTGTTATCTTGGCAAAGGGAGGGTGCACAAAGTACTTAATACAGGGATGCCATTGATTGTGACGTACATCTTCAAAATAAAAATAATTTTACTTTAAGATTTGTTTTTCCTCTGATCAATAATATCACATAAACTATATAATTTTCTCATTTTTCTGAGCATAAAAGTCGATGACGAATGCTAAACGTAATTAAATCCTGCACGTTTTGCTCATATTAATTGAGATTGCCAATAATTCTGGTGGGCACTGTAGGGCACTTTTGATACTTCATAAATGGAGCTAGTTGGTGATTACTGACCATGATAAACATAAGCATATTACCACTATTAGTTTTTATCAAAACTATCCGTGTTGGTGAAACGTTACCTGCTCAATTTCTTCGTTGGTGAAATAACTACCAGGAGGTGTGACTATGGTGTTCACTTTAGCACCTAATACAAACAAAAACAGTTTACATTTAAACTAAACAATCAGTATAGGCTCACTTTCAGTCAATACAGACAAATTGAAGTTGCCAACCAATCCATGGTGATTTCAATCATATTTCCTCTCCTGTAGATAGCCAATAGCATCTCGTAGCACACCCAATACACTGAATCTCCTATCTGTGAGCAATGTGACCTGAAATTTCTGAGGTGTACAGCAGGATTAATAAGATATGAATACCAATCCTCTCTGCCATTTCAGCGGCCCGTTCCCCCCATATTCCATTGACTGCCATAAGGACGCTTTCCCCAGGCTCCACAGTGTTGAAGATGGCACATTCCATGGCAGTGTGACCGGAACCACTCATGGCAATAGTCATGTTATTCTGTGTCTGGAATGCATACTGGATTCCCTTCTTAATGTGATCCATAATCTGAAAAGCATGTGCACAGAAATAATTATGATCAAGCAGGCTACTGGGTGATTAATTTCTCACATGAGCTAATTTATGGACACTGCCCTGACATTGAGAGGGTTAAGTCTTTCTGTTTTTAAAATGGTCCATTTTAAATTTCCTGCGAAAAAAACGGTAAACGCATAAATAAAATAAACGGTACCAACACGTTTTTTTCGTACAAAATGACACACTGTCGACACATATAAGTGGTCTACAAGTTATAGACACCGAACTATATAGATAACGGTTCTTTCTCATACCGTAACGTGTGTTTACTTAACACCTGTGCGAGTTAAGTTAGCTGCACATTATAGGCTACATTAACTTTATGTTTATGAGTGCAACGTCGTGGATTCAGATTTCTGACATTCCTGGCCAAGGTGAAATAGGTTTTCCCAGAAGAAATAACGACATTAATAAAATGTAAATATAGGCATAGGGACAACAAACTAAGCGAAAACATGGAAAATATGAAGCTATATTTTCATAGCCTGCAGACTATAATTGACATTCGTCGGCTATATCTATCTATCTAATGCTGTGTTGAATAGTTAGCTTGCAGGACGCAACCCCAAAAAGTTTTCCAAGTGCCTATAATGTGTCATCAAGCGGCAAGTGCAAACAAACGCTAACACAACATTAACTGGGGGGAAAACACAAGAAACAAATTACCTCAAACATTTCTTTGTGCATGTGGCCAATAATTGGTCTTCCTCCAGCAGCTAGCACGCGAGGAGGAACGTCGGACGGTCCTGGTCCGAACATATGCCGGTGGGGAGCCTCGAACGGCTGGAGCAGGCATGTTGGTGGCGGAATGCTGGTAGAGAACATGGCTCGGTGGAAGCGTTTCAATGGAGGAGCCAACGCAGCTGTAAATGAAATTGTCCAAAGTAACCTGTCGTGACAGGAGCGCACCTCTGCTTAACAAAGTCCGCTGTGTCATCGTTGGCCTCGCCTCTTGTTAGCCTTCATTGGTGTTTCACAATGGGTAGCTAGATACAATATATCGAAATTTAGTTTTCGTTTTAAAGTACATTTTTAGACCTTGCTACAGAACAAATAACTGCATTTGAAAGATTGAAGATTACACAACCAACCAATTTAACCCCAAAGAGCAAAGTAAATGATCTACTTCATTTTGTTTATCATTACCATAACCCATCGGCAGGCGGTGACTGATTTAACTCAGAATTGTGAATGTCATGTTTCAGTGTTCATTTTGTTCAAAGAGCACTTCACAGTAGAAAAGGGAGCTTAACTTAAATGCCACATTTGTAATGGTAGGCCTACTTGAAAAATCATGTACATGCCATAACATCAGATACTCAAAATCAAGATTATTAATTCATATTTGTTTATCTTAATCCTTCATACTAATTTCAGTAATTTAATTGAAAAAATTTAACTACAACAATTCAATCAAAATTCCACAATGACCTTTTCTGGAAAAAAGAGTAGTGTCCCTTAAGCGTTGTGTGATTTGTGCCAGTAAAACTTCTGGGTAATGTAAATAAACTGTTAATACCTTAAATATAATCTGCTGACAGATGACTATTGGTGTGTATACAGAAGAGGAACACCTGGCTCAGTTGAAAAATTGCATTTTCCTATCCAACCAAGTTCCCCCCCCCCCCCCCCCCATTATATAGCAGGTGACACACACTGCCAGGAAAAGAAAGGCTGTGTGTATCACCTGCTATATAGTGGTGACACAGCTCGGTGAGGTGATTAGCCAATGGAGCGTCACACTCGGCTCCCATCCATACTGCCTTTTTACTAACGAGGGGAGAGAATCTGTTGTGTTCTCTCCAAAAATGTTCAATTGAAATATTTATTGCAGTGATTCAACTGTATTTCAGAATATTCCAAACCCAAGAGGCTACTGGTCACTTATGAGTAGCAGTAGATATTTGTTTATAACATAAGTAAGAAAACCTATGTAGCCTGCCAAGGGCCCAGACTCCTCTTATCCATAAGGGATATGTGGTATGCATTGTATAAGATTGTGTGTCACTGAATGCTCTATGAATGTAAAATATTGTATGTATGTATGTATGTCTCATGTAAGCAGACTGACTCAGTGTTTTCACATGATAGTGATCCAATCCCAATCAGTGGGAAGTGATAAGGTCGTTAAGCGTGGATATTTATATAATTTTGGCTGGAGACGTTCTGGGGCCTTTCAAAGGCCCTCAGGTAGTACTGCATAATGTTAATAACAAGGCAAACATAAGCAGTATGTGGACATTAGCACCGTTTTTTTATTTTGGCAATAAACAGCAAACATTATCAACATAGTTAAATGGAATATTAAAAATAATAAAAGTTGAGCATGTGGCAACAGGTGGTGAATTACGTGAAACACGGAATTCATTCCATTTTCAACTGGAAATTAGCTATAAACTATGACAATTTTTTAAATGAAGTTTGCAACTATTACAATGATGAAAAATAATGCAAATCATATTCTCTCATCACAGTGATGCTTGTGTCTTTGCCTGGGAGGCCAGAAGATGCCTCCCCAAAGGCTGAGAGGAGAAGGAGCCTTGCTTGTAAACAATCTTCCCCCGGACTATGGTGGCATATATCTCCCCTAGCAGCTTGAAGCCAAGGTACGGTGTTAACTGCAGAGAGAGAGAGATGGTTTACCTGTTACACACCAGTCCCGTCACAAATATGATATGCTAACAAGCTAAGTCAGTTCCTTTATTTAATGTTACTCTCACAGTCGATATGTCTGTCTAAGGAGACCAACCAACTGACCTTGTTTTTGTGGTGTATGTTTTCTTCTTTCACCTGCGACAGAAGATAGATTTGAAAAGATAAAGTTAATTATATTCGGTGTTATGAGTCATTGACTCATAATAAAACGATAAAACCTTTACAGATTCTGCCCCCTGGCAGATTTATTCTGTACCAGGATAAGATCAAATCTCTCCCTCAGCACAGTAAGGACTAAGGTTATGACAGGAAATTAAGTAGATTTCGATCTAAAGCTGAGAGAACCCTAGGAAATATGGGTAGGTGGACCAAACTACCAAACCATGATGTATCCACAGATTATCTTCAATTCTCAAAGAAAAGGCTAAACAAGCCTCCAAACAAGTATGTGAAAATGCATTGAGCTGCATCAGCTAGAGAAGTTTTCTGGAGTCTGAATATATATGACTGCGTTGGTACTTTATTCGTGAATTGCTTGATTACTTGCCTCAAACTCTTTCTCTGGATCCCAGATAACAAAGTCAGCATCATAGCCTGGAAAGAGGCTTCCCTTCTGCTTGTCGAGGCAGCAGAGCTGTGCTGGTTTCTGGCAGAGGAGTCTCACCACGTCAGGCAGTGAAAAGCCTTTCTTACTGGCCGTGGTCCAGAACAGAGACAGGCCTGAGATCGTGGACAGTGGGGGTAAGGAGGTGATGAGCTTTTACTGATTTTACTGAATGAGTAATTAGCAGAGGTGGGAGTAAGTCACAAGTAAGTCTCGAGTCTTAACCCTCAAGTCAAGTCCAAGTTACAGTGTTCAGAATCAGGCAAGTCGAGTCTCTACTAAAAGTCGAGCAAGACAAGTCAAGTCATTGCCCAGGTCCAGCAAGTCTCTGAAATTGTAAAGATCTAGCCCAGTTTACACATTTAATGCAGTCCCTAATTGTGCCACTATGTGTCCCTTTGATTGTTTGGAATGGAAGAAGTTTAATAACAACACTAATAATATTGGGTCAATACAGTGGTCATGACATGTTGAGTTTTATTTTCAACATTAAAGTGATACTGCAGTCAAAAGCTGACTTTTCCCGTTGAAAACCGATGTTTTGGGTTAGTTTATAATCATACACAACTGTTTATATCCGAAAATCTCATGTTTAGTCAAAATGTTTTTTGTTGTTGTTTTTGTGTAGGTTCAGCCTGATTAAACCTCAATCTTACTGATGTTTAACCTTTTTAAATTTGTGCAAATTTTGGGGGTGGGGAGGGATCAATATATAGCCCCCTAAATAAACAACCATGTGTAGTTAAAATGTTGCCCTATCTGACCATAGCATTAGGCAACATTCAGATGAAAACAACCATCTATTCTACAATGTATTAAAATGATATTTTATTGAATTTTACATCATACAAAAAACTATACAAAACAATTCACCAGTAGGCTAGACTGCGTCCTGTCCTGACCGCCTGTCTCCGTGGACCAACTTTGCTCTCCACGTCATAAGGTATAGAGTTAGAAATCGTGATGGAAATGCCCTCAGTGAAAAGGGTAACCTACTTTACAGGTAGCCTAGGCTATAGCCTGTCTGGAATGACACTAAAAAGACCTTGTAGACAGATCGATCAATTAAATATGAAACCTCCTCACTGCCTACCTTAAAGGGGAGATCCACCGAAAAATTATGCTTGATTTGTAGAAAAGTAGCTCTACTCCTGATTAAAGTGAGCTCACTTTCTACCTGTAGTGAGAACATAAATATAGCCCCAAACTACTGTGCATGTACTAGGTACCTGCTTTACTGTGAACTACAACGGCCAAGAGCGCTTACAGTATTATGGCAGACAATGGCAGTCACAGGTTGAAACAGTCCCAGATTGGCAGCGCATTCAGCTCCGGATCCGGCCATGTATTCAGGCTCAAAACAGAAAGCCTTCAACCTACGTCATAATCTAGTGATATATTAGAAACCTTGAATTTTTGAAATTCCCAAAAGCTGATGTGTGGCTACGGAAGCCCTGAAGCGCAAGGTGAAATATATATCTTTTTCAACAGCTATCTCGAGATAGTTTATACGAGATAGTAAGTCGTTAATACGAGATAGTAAGACGTTTGTACGAGATATAACTCCGCTCTGAACTGATTTCAACATGCAATTAAAGCCATTTTTGAGTCCTTGCTTGTGTAGGCTACTTTGTGTGTCATTTGAACATGGGGATTGGGGGCAAAACACTTTAAAATATAAGCTAACGTTGCTCAAAAACACGATTGTCAACTGTGTTGTGTATTGGATGAATGATGCATATATTATAGCTAGAGATAATATGCAGAAATGTAGCCCGGCTATAATTACAAAATGATCTAGAATTCTTTGAGCAAGATGTAAGTATTCTACGTGGCTTTTGCACGTTTTGCTACCCTCGCTTTTCTTACCAACTCGTAGCCTAAGCCTCCCTCATTTTAATGGTAGGGGAGATCAGGGTAGGTTGTGACAATAATATTTTTAATCGATTACTAAGAGACCGCTTGCATAACAATGATAATATTTTGTAGTTAATATCTTATATCTCTCTATTAACTATTGGTGCTGTTTATTTAGCTCAATCTTAAATGTGAAAGGTACAATTGACTTAAAAATAACACTCCATGTTAGTGCCTACGGGGGTAGGTTCTGACAATTGTCAGTTGTTACACGTTTTTAAAAACGAAAATAAAAGTTTTGGAAAACTAATTATTACGTTTCAAAACAAATTGTATGTATTTTTGTAAATTTTTCCTTGAATTGTACTGGTAAAGATACAAAATCCAACATGTTATTTTAATCCAAATTAGCGCCTAGCTAACGTTACCTGAGTTGATTTAACATTTCTGGCCAGCCCCTCAGATGTTTGTTTGTCATCCCCTCGTCTGATCTTCACATCTCCGTCTCCAATTTGAATTACTTATTTTTCAATTATCCCGTGTAAGTACACTTTTTATTTCAGTATGCTATTTATTCTTTATTAATTTTGGGTTGGTGTCACTTAATTTATGTTCTGTAACCTAGCTATAAAGCATAGACCTATGTTTGTGGTTAAGAAATACAACAGCCAAGACTAATGAGAATACCGTTTAAAAAATGAAACATTGACAAGATATTAAATATCACGTTTATTTAAACCAATTCAAACGTTATGTAGACCTACATTGAAACATGCCTTAAATTAGCCTACAAAAACAAAACGAATAACACTTTAAAAAAAAAAAAAATTTTAAATGTAAAAATTTTAATTTAAGTAGTGGTCTTACGAAAAACAAGATGAGAAAGTTAAGATGGGGGTGCAACAATGCCTGTAATGCATAAATCCCAATTCCAAAAAAAGTTGGGACAGTATGTAAAATGCACATAAAAGCATAAAACAGTGATTTGTAAATTCTCTTTTACATATATTTAATTGAAAACAGCAAAAAGAGAATATATTTAATTCAATTTGGAACTAAAATTACTCGCACTGCAAACACCATTCTACAAATCATTGAACCCAGTGATATTTGCGGAATGCAGATAGGCTAATGAGAGTTTTCAGTGTGACACACTGGCACTTTCCGGCACTTTTTTAGCTATAGCCTACATTTAACCTATTTTTAATTTAATTTTTTTACTTGTCCATTCGGACAAGCTAATGTGTAGCCTAGCCTATTATGCTTGTCCGACCACTTTTTCGTACTTGTCCCGGACAATTGGACAGTTAATGTCAAGCCCTGTTAGTTGATTACAGCGATATATGAAAGATCTATAAAGTGCAACAACCTACCCCCACTATGTGTAACAATCTACTCTGAATACCATAACATGCTTTCCCGGCTCATGCTACCTTGAGACGACAAGTTTGACAGTTTGTACTATTATTTACTAACAGTCCACAGATTGTACTTTAAAGTGATAAACATTATGATTAGTTTATAGCTAAACACATGACAGTATCTAAAAATAACCGTGACCGTAAAAAAAAACTTACCTTCTTAAATTTGAGGTTTAGTGAATGAAGCACGAAAATTACATGAAGCCAGCCCAATGAAATCCGAAGTGAAATAGGGTGTATGTGGGGGTGTGTAGCTTGATGTACAGCACTCTAGCTGGTTTCTGATTGGACAAAAACATTGTGTAACAATCTACCCTGTGTCACAACCTACCCAGATTTCCCCTATACATATACAGTAATATTTGCTGATGTGTCTTTATGGGGATATTGTATTTAGGCCATAATATTAAGTTAATTTAGGCCTACTTATATAATGTAGGCTACTCTCATTCTCAGTTCTTGCAGCAAAAAACCTAGATTTATTTTTTATTTTTTATTTGGCTTGGTATAAACGTAAGAGAGTCGTCAAAATGTTGTCAGGATTATGATAAGCTATGGTAAAGGCATCATATTTCTCAGTGGATATTTAATAATGCATTTCATAGATAACTGTGAGCAGTTATGGCTCCAAACTTTAACAATAATTTCTGCATATTATCTCTATAATAGATGCATCACTCATCCAATACACAACGCGGTTAAATCGCAGACGACAACCTCCGCTCCCCATGTTCAAATCACAAACAAAGTAACCTACACAAGCAAGGACTCAAAAATTGCTTTAATTGCATGTAAAATGCACGTTGAAATCAGTTCAGAGTGGACTTATCTCGTACAAATGTCTTACTTACTTAACTCGTACGAGATACTATCTCGAATAAACGAGATACTATCTTGAATAAACGAGATAATAACTCGTAAAAACTAGATATCTTGAATAAATGAGATAATATTTAGAATAAACGAGATACTATCTCGTAAAAACGACTTAAGAAATCGTATAAATAAGATACTATCTCGTTAAAATGGCTTAATAAGTCGTATAAACGAGATAATAACTCATATTAACGACTTACTATCTCATATAAACGAGATAGCTGTTAAAAAAAAATTTTTTTCACCTTGCGCTTCAGGGCTTCCGTACTTAGCTACTGCATGGCAAATAGAAGAAACCCAGCATTTGCTCCTTTCTTTAATGCCAAGAAGCCATGGCTAACAACAGCTAATGCACTAGCCCAGAAAATTACATTGTTAACATTGCTTCTGTAATCGAATGCTCAAAGGGAAATTGTTTGATTATGGTCAGCTCGCTAATGTTAGTCTACTTTTCATGGTCATGGATCATAATGTAGTTGACATGGTTCCTTAATAAGGCAGAGGAGATGTCAGGGAATGATACCGGAGGCCCCTGAGTTGGAAAATTTGTCCACTCTGTCACCACATAAGCAGGTACGTGCACACATAGACCTCAAAGGGGGCTTGAGCACCTGCCGTTTGGCCTGCTATAGATGCCCTTTTTCAGTAAATTGTTTAATTTTTAATTTTTAATTAAAAAAAATTAAATAAATAAATTCCTGTGTGCGCACAGCCTGCCCTGCCGAACAGATATATTGATTGAATCAAAATATCAGGTCGGGAGATTGGTGCTCCCTGGCGATGCCCTCTACCTCTACCCTCCCTCTTGGTCTCCGCCACAGCAGCGAGCACTGCGTGGGCACCGACCCTTTCTATGGTGAAACTGCAGAATTGCACGCATACGCATGCATAGGCACTCGACAGTCGTAAGTCAGGCAGTGTGATGAGTTACTTTGAGGCAGACATCAGGTATGTGGCCAAACAAAGTATAAATATACTGTTCATTTTCGTTTTATATTGATATTAATGCGTTTTAGAAATTGCTTGACACTATTTGGCAAGTAGGGTCTATCTATGCTTGAACTATTTAGCAGCTGAAAATGTGCCAACTAGCTATCATTGGCATTGATATCTTTTGCTAGTAATGTGGGAATCAGTGGAATATGGTCAAGTTATTGTGTCCCATCCACTGAACTTAAAAGAACGGTCCCATCGCACCACAGTAGTTTTAATGTTGTCTTATTGTCTCGATAGCTAGATAGCTAATGTAATACGCAACATGTGAGAATAATTTATTGAAATACACTTCATTTCTTTGCATGTATCGTTCATGAACTGTCATGTAGCAGTCATGGGTTTGTTTTAAATAAATTATTTCACGGACCGCCAAAGGGAAATCGCGACCGCCAAAATGACAATAATTGAGAAAACGGCAAATAAATTCATATCCAAATGAATTAAATTTTTTGGGTGCAATATGATCTTTCGGCTAGTGGACGGCGATGTATATTGTACTAGTCGCCTTCAAGATTTCAGTACTAAGAGACAAGTAGAAGAAGCAGAACCATAGACTGTATGGAAATGCGGCTCAGCTATTCTGTGGCAGAGTGCAACTTAAATCTTTGGGGCAACTCGGTAGAAAGACAGCGTACGCAGCGAGTTGGATGGAACACGCTCCAATTTTGAATGAGGCTACCTTTGAAGCCCTAACTTCAGAAAAGCTT
The DNA here is from genome assembly GCA_022702515.1 of Ilyophis sp. 1 JC-2022. Taxonomy (NCBI): domain Eukaryota; kingdom Metazoa; phylum Chordata; class Actinopteri; order Anguilliformes; family Synaphobranchidae; genus Ilyophis; species Ilyophis sp. 1 JC-2022. The sequence continues at coordinate 54,017,759 of CM040403.1, read as the reverse complement.
TAACCCAATCCACGTTGGCGCCCCATACTGGATCGGGTTATGGATAACTTGAAGGGTTTCTTCTCCTGACTTATTTTTCTATAGAGTTCAATAGGAAAATCTGTCAGGAGAAACAACCCTTAAAGTGATCCTTCCATAGCTACTGTATTTCTGGCAGCAGAGTGATGGTTAAAGGCTTGTTTGATACATCAGACCCTTGATGACTTAGAGCCCTTTAGCCAACCATGTGTTCTATACTGTTCCAGTGTAATTTACAGCTAAACCTAGTCTCACCCCCCAATTCCCATAGAGATCCATTCAAATGCAGAGCTGTTATAGTATCGCTTGTAAGAGTACCAGAAAATAAGATATCAAGAGTATTTTGATGTTGTTGGGTCACAGACATCAGGAAGTCATGGCATGCAAAGGATATGCGACCAAATATTACAAATATGGCTTTTCCACCAAGTATTAAATACATTTAATTTAGCGTGTTCAATACTTTTTTCCTGTGTCATTCCACTTTATTGCACATAACTTTTTTTAAAGATTAGAATGTTACAATTTCTTTAGCTGTGTAGTTTTATTGAGTTAATACCAATGTTTGGTCAAAATCTCATGTGAATAGCTATATTGGAAATATGTTTGATAAGAAAATTGTTGACGTGTCCAATACTTATTTCCCCCATTGTATTTATTTAATTATTTGCAAAAATCGCCGGCGTGCCCTTTTATGAATTTGGGCCCCTGCCCCTCTAACATCCTCTGCACGTGCCTGCACATAAGGACAGCACTCGAGTCCTGTTTGGTTTATTTTGCCAAAATATCTTTAGGAAACAACTTGTCAATGTAATTTGACATTATAATAAAATAGCAATGATGGCTAGCTTGATCTACGATGTGTCCCTACTCAGAACAGTAACAGACGCGGCATTTTCCCCCTCACTGGCTCCACCTACGTGTTTATTTAACTTACACGCCCACTTGACGCCACTGTAGTTTTTATAAAACAAGGAAGGGTAGAGGTGTATATCATTTTACAGATCAAGTCTTTTACGTTTGAAGGTCAATTCCACGATTCCGCAAAAATTGAATCTTAGGAGCCCTAGAAATCATCATCAGTTTTGTGTGGGTTTTGTGTACATGTACAGACAGACCTCTGGACACACATCATAACATTATAGTTACTAACAAAAGCAGGAGAAAATACAAGCTGTTTAGTTTGTCAACATTAGGCTACATGGGTCACCGTAACGTTTGATCTCTAGTTGTTATAGGCTACAGAACTGTAATCGATCCCCACACTCAGAACCAGGAAAGGTAGCGTTAGCTAGCTCGCCTGCTAACGGTCCTCCATTGTTTCCAGGAATTACATCGTTGGCCAGTCTGAGTCTGTTGGGGTGAGGTCTACTGTCGTTGTTAGGCTACAACGATGTGTGCGTTGCACTAAAACAAATTGCATTTTGTATTTGAATTATGACATGGTTTAAATATCAAATTAAATACAATTGTTGATTTGCATTTTCATTAGAATTTTTACACGATTATGCTTCCGTAGTCAGCAAATGGTAAACTTGCAAAGATGCAAGTTTATGTTTTCATAGGCAAGTCTACTCAATATCTCAAGCTAAAAGAAAAATACAAATATTTAATAAAAAAAATATCGAGTCATCTGTCTAAAGTCAAAGTCCAGTCTCAAGTAGGCTAATGAATACCAAGTCAAATTCAAGTCGAGTTTTTTATTAATTACAGTCAAGCAAATCACAAGTCGTCAAATTTGGGACTTAAGTCTGACTTGAGTCAAGTCATGTGACTAGAGTCCCCCACCTCTGGTAATTAGAATCTATAGCAGCTATGTAATTAAGTGTCATGTATGTGACTATTATACAATAACTTGGAGAAAAGCGTTTGTGGTTTATATATTTCCAAATGATATTTAAATAACCCTGCGTTGGGTATTACCCACCCAGACAGTGGTATTGTTTTCAGCCAGTTGGGTTGATGTCGGCGCAGGGACTTTGACCACGTCTGTCAGCCTTGGCTCCTCTGCAGTCAATAATTACACTGGCTTGTAAACAAGTACTGACATTTGTTCCTATGTGGACTTTGTACTGTGATGGAACTGAGAGTTAAACAAAGAGCCAGTGAAAGTTTCAAGCATCTCATCAATTGTGTGTGTATGCATGTGTGGGGGTGTAAGTTATATCTCATTTTACCTGAAAGTAAAGATGCTCATTGTTCTTGATCACTAGAGTGTATTGAGTCTTAGCATCATCTCTTAGTTTAGCCGTTTCTCTGTGATTGATGAGCAGGGTGTTGGGCCAGTTACCTGTCTGGCCTGCGTCTATTCTGTGGTGTAGCTGTCATGCTTACCGAATTGCAGGGAGGAGATCCCGCCCCACGCCTGAATGAAATCCCCACTGTCCAGCCTCTTCAGGTCGGGGGTGCAGGGTGAATGGTCTGACACCACCATGTCAATCTGTCCAGCTTTCAGCGCTGACCACAGCTGCTCCTGCAGAGAGGAAGAAAGATAATCGGAGTTAAGAGGTGGAATCTGTATAAATAGGCATCATACAAGTTCCCATACAAAGGTCAGAAGGCTTAGGTTGTGTTGAAAATATGGAATAACTACTTAACTTGTTATGCACTGTCTTATTCCTGGCCTTGTAACAATTCCAACATTTGAAAATATTATGTACTGTGATAAAACACCACATATAATGTAATGAAATCATAGTAATGTGAATACACTACTGCAACATTGTGGAAATGTGTTAATAACCTTGCTGGGTAACTAGCTACCTGCTTAATAAAACTGAACCAGCTCACACTTATAGATAAGTGCGTCAAATGAAAGTGCCGAGTTGGTTCATCATAGCAGTTTATGGACAGAAGTCTTGCATGATTTGGTTTTTTCCTTCCTGATCTTGTCCAGCAGGGCTGTGTTTGCCTTTGTGGGAAGGCTGGTGTCATAGAAGACGATGGATTGAAATTTGAAATCTCGTATTTTTTGAGCCAATTGCCTTTTTCTTGGATGGTCAGCACTCACCCGATTGGCTTGTCCTCTGATGGGTGGACAGCACTTGTACTGTGTGGCCTTGTGTGGTATGTCTTCAGCAGAGAGGGTCAGGTAGTGGTGGGTGGTCTCCACGGTGAGAGGGGCGCCAGCCTGTCGCGCGGCCTGGATGATCTCCAAGGGCTGGGCGGACGAGAGGTGCACGATGTGGCATCGCACTCTGTCGGCGGGGAGGAAGCAGAGCGCCTGGTTACCCTCCCTGCTCCAAACTCCTTCGGTCTAGTTAAAGCATGAATATCCTTACTGGTACTGCTGACAGAGTTGTGCAACGGTTTTGATGGCCTCAAGCTCCATGATGTCTGGTCTGGATTTCAGAAATGTGGAGTATTCACTGGGATCTGCAATGGTGACTGGGATATATCAGTGCTCTGGCCTTTTTACGGACACTGTGAGCTAATTCAAAAGGCCACATATATCATAAATGGTGCTTAGAGCCATATCCACTACCTATGTGATGCTTGTCAAAGTGGTTACATGACCATCACTGAAGTCAATAACTTTTTTTCTGCTGGAGGATTTTAATTTTTTTACTGTCATGAAACAATTCAATTATGATCACTCGGATGGGTTTAATCTTACCTCCATCTTCTCCTGATGGCTGTTGGACCTCCCTCTCAGCATGAAACTGTAATAAAGAGACGAGGAGCACTTGATTCATCTGCTTATGATGGCGGCCATCTTATGTTTTGAGACCCTTGGTGGCTGTCTTTGGTGTGCAGTTCATGGCATCTTAGTTCAAACGCTACAGTATGTTTTTGTTCAGATTTGTTCAGATTTACAAAGCGGCATCCTAGGCAGATGTTATTGCTTCTGCAAATGTTCAATCAAGTCTGCATGCCTATTGCCCATGACACGTGATGGTCTTGGCCAAGCGGTGCTTTCATTTCCTGTGACCGGTGATATTATTAGCCTATATGTGGTGCTTTAATTTACGGTTTCAAGTGATATTAGTGGCCTGTGTGGTACTTCAGTTGCCTGTGACAGGTAATGTTAGGGGCTTATGTGGAGCTTTAATTTCCTGTGCCGGGTGGCATTAATGGCCCTTGCAGTGCATTAGTGGGGATGTGCTCACCAGCAAGACGCTCCCAGTGCCCTGCAGCTGCTTCATAGCCGCGTGCAGGTCAGCGTCGCTCACGTGCGGGAACTCATCCACCCCACTGTGGATCAGGAAGCACTTGAAACCAGCGACTCCTGCCTGGATCATGGGCCGGAGCTCCAGCTGCGGAGGCAAGCACGTACGTGGCGACCTTCACTGGGGTTTCTCCAGCGAGACCAAAAACCACAGTGGGTCAAAGGAACACAATGGGGCTGGAGGAGTGATGGATTCCCCACTGCTCCATTCCAATAAAGTTCTCTTAACTGAATTACCGCTCAGCTGTGAGATTAACCGAGCTTCTCTCTTCAACAACAAGAGTGCTTCATCACTCAACAAAACAGAAATGGGAAATGCGAAGGCAGCGACGCACTGAATGGTAAGCACAATTGACAGCGCGCCAGTGTTCTCGCACTGCAGTGATTTACAAGTGCAGCATAAATATAACAGTGATCCAATGCCTTCCCATGCCAAAAGTTACATTTAAATGTCCATCAACGGTATTGATCTCTGTAGATCCGTTTATTTTGGAGAGTGCCTTTGACTTGGAGGCTTATCAGTACTTAAGTGCACTGGGAGGGAGGTGTCTTTATTTACCTGATTGTCTGGGATAACCCCGCCCCAAAATGCTGTATCCACATAGCACTGTCCTGTGGCTGCTTTTATCTTCTCTTGGAAGTTGCCAAGGGTGGTGGTAGGAGGTATACTGTTGCTATGAGATTGGGATTGAAGTGATTACACATCTTCTGCATGGTTTCTGCATTTTTATGCATCTCTCGGTAGTAAATACAATATTCTGTTTTCAGCTACATTATATTTCAGAATTCAAATTCATTTTCAATTTTTTCTTAATTTTACTTGCAACCTGCATGGAGTAAAATGAGATCAACGCTATTACACATGCATCTAGAATGCATCTTGCCTTTCATTTAATATGATGCTACATACTAAATATCATTTACCTTATTTAAATGTAAAAAAAATGAATACACTGCATAACCATTTAGAATTGTTTTAATTATGAATCTTTTAAATCATGAATAGATTTTAATGGCCAAAAGACCAGAGTTGATCACACAATAATTGAACCTTCAGGCCAGAATGCTGTTGTGCCCCCAAAGTGCCCCCCGCCTCCAAAAAAAACTATGAATTGTGACTGGAATTGTGTGGCCCTAAATTAATGCATGGAGTGTTTATGCCAGCAGCCAGCTCTGCTTCAGGCCTTCAACTCTGGTGAATGAGAGAACTGCTGACCTATAAAGCAAGGTAATGTTACCATGGCAATCGCCACATTGCAAACAACTGCTATTACACAGCAGAGAGCCAGGGGTATCATAGAGTAGATATATTACAGTCTGGATGTATGGAATGTTTATACAAGTCTAAACAAAACAATTCTAGAAATAGGTAAGAAACGGCAAACCATATTTAATATACCCAAAATATTACTACTGGAATTAGTTCATTGGCAATTTCAAATAAAGCACAAAATTCATCAATTCAGATTACTAATACGAATTTAGAGCTGGGAATGTGATAATAGGTTTTTACGAACACTTGGTTCGGTTGATCAATTAAACCATTTCTAATGAACCAGACTGTGGCATGCAGTGACCAGGGTTCTGAAGAGGGGTGTGTTCCTACAGAGGCATATCCACTATGGTGGTTACTCCACCCGCAGCTGCGGCTTGCGTGGCAGTCCAGTAGCCCTCCCACGTGGTGCGGCCAGGTTCATTCACGTGGACATGGCAGTCCACAACACCTGGCATCACCAACATGTTGCCCACATCCAAAACCTTCCAGCAGAATGAGAATATCAGCAAACAAATAAATAAATAACATTAGCACTACAGACATCAAGCTCTTTACAATTGAACACTCAACTTTCTTTCTACTTTTTTTAGTTTATTAGTTGGTTTGGGAAGGCACACAAGTATAATTTGTCTTTCCATTTCAGACACGTCTATTGCATCTCTGTTCAACTGTTTTCAGCTTGTCTTTCAAAAAACAAAAAGATAATTTTCATAAACATTAGTTTACCGCCATTTGGCAGACACTCATATCCAGAGTGACTTACAAGGAGAAGACAGGTGCATACATCAGGGTTAAAGAGCAACTAAGAGGTAAATACTCAGACCACAAATGTGAAAACCCGGGATTGACTAAACTAGTTCAGCCTTTTATTAGGGAAAATACAAGAGGATTACACAATAGCAAGATGTCCAACTTGACAAAATAATTGACTGCAATACAAAAAATATTGTGTGGTTAATAGAAATGTAATCACAGCTGCAGTAGTCAAGCCATTAACAGAAGGGCTAGGTGCAAGAGAGAGTTTTGGGGGTTGGGGGGTGTGTCTGTAAGGTTTGATGAGCTCCTGAACATAAGCTGGAGCAGTCCCCTTAGCAACCCGGTAGGCTAGCACCAAAGTTTTGAAGTTGATGCAAACTGCAACATGTAGCCAGCTGAGGAAAGTGAAAAGGGGGGGTTACACGAATGCTGTGGGAGGTTGTAGATCAGCGAGCTACAGCATTTGGATTGAGCTGGAGGGGCCTGATGGCAAAAGCAGGGAGGCCAGCAAGTAAAGAGTTGCAGTTGTCCAGTCAGGAGAGAACCATTACATGGGACCAAAAGCTAGGTTGAGTATGTGGTAGGGAAGGTGCTGGTCCTCCTGATGTTATGAAGAATCAGCACGCCCGGCTCACCGCTGTAACGTTCTCATCGTGGGTTAGTCTGCTGTCCAGCACATTGCTGAGGTTCCTGGCAGCGAAGGAAGAAGATAGTGTGGTATCACCCAGGGGGATGCAGAAGTCTGATGGAGGATGTGGCAGGGAGGTAGAACAGTCTTTGCCTGCCAGGTTGAGCTTTAGATACAACCCCCCCCATCCAGTTCATGCAGGTCTGGAAGCATGATAGAGTGAGTCAAAGGCCAAGGAGAGATGGGAAACAAGAGCCTGTAGCAGAGTCAGTTGAGAGATGAGTAAAGGACTCGAGGAGGAAGACCTGGGGTGCGTCCCTATATTCTTCATTCCCCACCTCCCTTTCTCCACTCCCCCACTACCACTCCTCTCCGGAAGTATGCAAAACTGCATGAACGTTTTGAGTACAAGTATTTGCATGTACAGTATAGTGTACTTGACATTGCAGTTTGCGTCGAGACATTAATTAATATGTAACCATTAATACGTAATTAAGATGTAATCAGCAACATTAGATTAAAACACAAAGATCTGTAGGGGAAAGAGAGGGAGGGAGAAAAAGACAAAGTGGCGATCCGATTGGTGCAGAGGGATTACTGGAGGTTGCAGGAGGAGGAATTTCTCACAATGATCAGGTCAAGAGGTTGCTGGCTTTGATTTGGAGGGGATTGAAGCAGTGGGAGGTCAAATCAGTGGAACAACAGAAGGAAGGCAGTGGACTGGGAGGCTTTCATGTGGAAGTTGAAGTCTGCTAGTAGGATTAGCAAGGTGCCATCCTCAGGGTAGAAGCTGGAGGAGGGAATCTAGCTCATTGAGGATGCTTTCCAGTGGGCTTGGTGGATGATAGTGTAAAGATTAGTGGGATCAGTGACATTGACAGCGTGACACTCGAGGAGAAAGAGCGAAGAGGGTACACAGAAGTTCCAGGAAGGAGAGATGAGAACACTAGTGCCACCACCTCGAACAGAAGGCCAGGGGGGGTGTTTGAGAAGGAGATGGCGGAAGAGAGCAGCGGGGGTTGCGATGGTGTGAAGAGTGATCCAGGTTGTTAGGAGTGCAAAGAAGTGAAGGTAGGCATAGGCTGAGATTAAGTCTGCCTTCCTGGTGGCAGACTGGCAGTTCCATAGCCCCCTGCAATTGTGAAGACATCACTGAAGGACTGCAGGGGGGGGGGGGGGTTTGAGGAGGTTGGAGAGATTCAGATGAGCATGACAACAGATCATCACGCCTTCTGCGGGAAGAGAGGAACAGGGAAAACACATAGGGTGGATTCCAATCACTTATTTTATCCGTCCTCTTCTCCTTGGTAAAACAGAGTCTACACAATAGTGGTTACAAAAAGATTTAGCCTACTCCAGAAGAAACTATGCAGCTCCTGCACGCCTGATGCGAATGCACTCGTCAAATTTACTGCCAATTCATGATTCATGATTCTAGAGCCAATCACAATGAAACAGAACTAATATGAGATTAACTAATATGAACTGAAACAACCAACAAGAAAACTGACTACTAAACAAACAGCAGTAACAGACTAAATAACAAGAAAACAGCCATAACAGAATTTACACACTAGTGGTTACAAAAAGAAGATACTCTTGAAGAAATCCTGCAGCTCCTACACACTTGATGCCAATAAGCTCTTTCTTTTATCTGAAATATAACAGAATGCACAAATTTTCCCATAGAATTTGTTTCAATTGCACAAATATTTAATCACAACACATTAAAACATTACATTTATTTCACGCCCATTCTATTTCTGACTATTTGCTAGTCACTTTAAAATCTAATTAGTGTGTGGAGAACAAAAGGACAGATTAGCCACAGATCTTTCACAATTTGTGACTACAACTGCAGTCCAATTTACAATGGCCCATACTGTAATATCCCAACTCTCCAGCTGAGGGAGCACAATGTGCCAAATTTTCCTTTCTCCTACCTCACATGCGGCATCCACATTGAGGCTTGTGTCAGGAAGAATCTTACAGATTTTCCCCTCTTTGATGAGGATGAGGGCAGGGTGAATGTCATTGCCACACAGCACTCTCTGGCTTCTCACAGCACTGACTGGTGATCCTGGCTCCATCTCTGTGGCTTTATTTCTTTTGTGTTATGTTCAGTAAAATGTGGTGAATCTACTTTTCATGCATGCTTCGTCAGATAATGTTTTCATGTATTCAGTGGTAACCCCTCCTCCCTAGTCTCTTGCGTAACAGTGTAGTTAGTGATAAGAGTTCATTGGTCTTCGATTTTTGCCGTCTTCAGTGTACGTAGATTAACCATTTACCACAAATGGACACGATCTCAGTTTGCAAGAGTTGGATTTAGGGCTGAAATTCCGTATAATCAATAAAAATGTCTACCATTGCAATTTCAGCTGCACAAGAACTTCTATAATTACCCTCCCAAATCTGGAACATGGTCTGAAGAAAAAAGAGCTGTTCCGGATTTTACTCAGTGCAATTATCGAGCTAATTTAGGAATCCTGCTTTGTGAAACAGGGCCCAGGTGTGATGTATAGTTATCGAGCTAATTTAGTAATCCTGTTTAGTGAAACAGGGCCCAGATGTGATGTAGTTATCGAGCTAATTTAGTAATCCTGTTTAGTGAAACAGGACCCAGATGTGATGTATAGTTATCGAGCTAATTTAGTAATCCTGTTTAGTGAAACAGGACCCAGATGTGATGTATAGTTATCGAGCTCATTTAGTAATCCTGTTTAGTGAAACAGGACCCAGATGTGATGTATAGTTATCGAGCTAATTTAGTAATCCTGTTTAGTGAAACAGGACCCAGATGTGATGTATAGTTATCAAGCTAATTTAGTAATCCTGTTTAGTGAAACAGGGCCCAGGTGTGATGTATAGTTATCGAGCTAATTTAGTAATCCTGTTTAGTGAAACAGGACCCAGATGTGATGTATAGTTATTGAGCTAATTTAGTAATCCTGTTTAGTGAAACAGGACCCAGATGTGATGTATAGTTATCGAGCTAATTTAGTAATCCTGTTTAGTGAAACAGGACCCAGATGTGATGTATAGTTATCGAGCTAATTTAGTAATCCTGTTTAGTGAAACAGGACCCAGATGTGATGTATAGTTATCGAGCTAATTTAGTAATCCTGTTTAGTGAAACAGGACCCAGATGTGATGTATAGTTATCAAGCTAATTTAGTAATCCTGTTTAGTGAAACAGGGCCCAGGTGTGATGTATAGTTATCGAGCTAATTTAGTAATCCTGTTTAGTGAAACAGGACCCAGGTGTGATGTATAGTTATCGAGCTAATTTAGTAATCCTGTTTAGTGAAACAGGGCCCAGATGTGATGTATAGTTATCGAGCTAATTTAGTAATCCTGTTTAGTGAAACAGGGCCCAGATGTGATGTATAGTTATCGAGCTAATTTAGTAATCCTGTTTAGTGAAACAGGGCCCAGATGTGATGTATAGTTAGTAAGATAGCTAATGTTTTCTCATCATTGTATGTGTTCTTGAGTTTCTTGAATGGAGCATGTAAATAAAATAAAAGGTATTGTTGGATAACAACCCTAAGGACATAATGGTATGTCTTTGTATCTTAAAGACATTTGCTCACTAAAGTGTGAGCTAACATGGCTGATCTACTTCTCAGCTGCTACCAGTTGTCAACCCTCAGAAGGTAGTGCATTCCTTTAAGAAAACAAGTCTGGCCTAGGCTCACAGCAATAGGTCTTTCAGCTGATAAATTATTCAGGATTCAACTCTGCTAAATTGAGAATACCAGAATATCATGAGACAAGTCAGGAAAGGGGCACGTCTCCTCCTCTGTCCACTATATGTGTACCTACACACAGGGCCTTCATAAAAAACTGGTTTGTCCCCTCCTCTACCACATCTCTGGTTGTTTTAAATATCAAACGATGGATAAAACAAATAGGATGACTTGTGAATGCCTGAATTAAGAGCAGCGTAGTGTTTTTATTTTTTTTGTGTTTCACAGTCTTCCCGCAGCTAACTAATACTGGAATGCTACAGTGCTGGACACGTCAAGATTATTTGTAGTAATAAAATACTTTCAGTGCCAATAATATCAGATCTTGGGGATGACTCGAGTTGTAGAGGGACACCATAATGAGAATTTTGGTCATTGGTTAATACTGCAGAGCCTAACTTAATCTATCTGGGTGAAGACCATCTCTCCCAGAATAGGTCCCAGTTGTCAATAAAACCAATTAGATAAGCTGTGCACTCCAACGGTTGAAGCAAACATTAAGTGAGCTAGGCTAATAAAAGCTTCAATTACCTCATTATGTATTACACTATGTATCTATTTAACTATGCATATGCAACAAGGACAAGGCATACTTTGGTCTTACAGTTATGTGTACCGGGCATGAGAGAGAGAGAGCGAGAGAGAACGAGAGAGAGCAAGAGAGAATGAGAGAGCGTGGGAGAGAGCGAGGGAGAGAGCGAGAGAGAAAGAGAGAGAGAGAGAGAGAGAGAGAGAGAGAGAGACCATGTGGAGGCCAAGGTTGGAGAGCCCAATTGTATTATGTTTTGTCGGGCTGAAACTTGACTCTTCCCTGCATGCCCCGCTGTGGTACTTTCTAGAGCCAGCAGAAAGACAGTCCCCATGCACTACCCTCTATTGTGAGTAAACCTTATTAACAATGGATTCTACCCAGCCCCATTTTTTTCTACACAAGTAGTGCGTCATCATTTAGCCGTTCATTGTGACTCATACTCCACCCTGACTTAAAGGTCTAGATATTAATGGATGTTTATTGATTAGTGAAGGAAACGTCACGTATGTCAACACATTATCTTTCAGACAAGGGAGGATCTGGATCGTCTTCCTGTTTGGTCTTTGGAAATAACTGAAATTAACCAGGCAGGATTTAACAAGCAAGAGGAATTCACATTTCCTTTAACATTGTGAGAGATCTCTGTCAGAGACCCGGAGGGAATATTGGAGATCCAGATGCGATAGCTGGGAAATCTTAAAGTGTTCCTAAGAACACCACTGGAACGGACAATGATCCGTAGTGGAGAAACAAATAAAATAAAAGAACACAAACCTCACAATAAAAACGAGGAGCTCGATAATCGAGCAAAACAAAGAAATCAGCAAAAACGCTTATCTAACTCCCGTTTGTGGAGTGAAACAAAAGAAACAGAGAACTGAAAAGACCCCAAAAACTTTGGGTGAGACACTCATAGGTTAGAGTAGAAAACAAAAGAAAACGAAAACCTCTGCTCTGAAATAAGAGCGTTTTAAAGAGAACTGCTTTCTTTCTAAGGTTGTACTGCTAACAAGTCCCATGTTGATAATCAAAGCGGTCGATAGCAATACAACTTCCTATACCCTTTTTACCGGCTCGAATGTTATGTGAAATAACATGGAAGCAACGAGAGAGGCCGGAAGCGGGGTATAAATAGTGAGCGGAAATAAATGACAGGTGAACTCACTAATGACGAGGCGAAAGCAAAACCCGTAGCGGAACACAGGAAAATCCGATAGATTACCGGCAAACGATAAAAACGAATAAAGCAACGCGGAGATAAGGGAAGAAAGGCAAGATCCATGACAAACATCTGTGATTATAAAGTAGATCCATCATGAAACCATTATAACACATCATAAAATATTCATAATACTTTATTATTATTATTAACTATTCATAATATCTTATGACAATCTCATAATTAGGACAGTATGATGTACTATACATGGTGGCATTAACTTGCCTGACCTTGCCCATGATTTCTGAGGCCTGGAGTTTTGCAGGGTGACACATAATTGGTCATGGCATTGCTCCGGGAGGGAGGGATTAAACTGGCAGCAAAACTCCTGTGTCCGAATCAGAGCCCTATCTACTGTGTCCTCGTGTACAGTGTACTGGCAGATGTGTGCTGTTTAACCCCTTTGTGCAGATTCTCATCTATTTACGGGGTATCTGGCAGCAGAGTGATGGTTTGAGGCTCGTTTGATACCTCAGATCCTTGATGACTTACAGCAATTTCGCCAACCATGTATTCCATACTGTTCCAGCATAATTTACAGCTAAATCTAGTCCCACCCCCCAATTCCCATAGAGATCCATTCAAATGCAGAGGTTATAGTATCGCTTGTAAGAGTACCAGAAAATAATTGTTGGGTTACAGACTTCAGGAAGTCATGGCATGCAAAGGATATGCGACCAAATATTTTAAATGATTACTTTATTCTACATTATGTTAAACTGTCCAATATGTTTTGATGCCCGAAAAATGGGCGGGACTATGTACAAAAGGTTCATCCGATATGGATGAAAATACCCTCAAATTAAAGCTGACAGTCTGCACTTCAACCTCATTGTCATTGTGTCCTTTCAAACTCAAAGTGCTAGAGTACAGAACCAAAATAACAAAAAACGTGTCACATTTTCTGGATCATAAACTCCGTGTCCACAAGTGTGCAAAATCTGAGGGTGATATGCAGAACTACTACAGATCAATGATGCAAAATATAGGCAGTGTACCCTGCTGTCCCTTAGTATCTCCAAATGTATCCAAAATGGAAAAATTGCACTGCTGTAAATCATACAATTATTTGATATTTAACTAAAAATCAACTGTTTTTGGCTCATAAAACTCACTTTTGCGTCCAAATGTGCCATGTCTGTAACTTTTATGGACTGGGCGCTCCCGCGCCAGTAAAGATGCCGGCGTCTTTTACCTACTGTTAATTGCCCTGTGAAAATAACCCCAGGTTATGGCAATCCCGTGGGAAAAAAACAAGGTTTTGCTTTAATTTAAAACTAAAACATCGCCTCGCGTAACAGAGTATGTTGTGTTCTATAGAACATTAACATAATGTTATTGGTACTGCCATTCATGTTTAGACAAAATACTAGCCTATTAATCTACTCATGATAGGTCGTCAATTCTTGCGCTTAGGCTTTTCAGCTCGGCATCGCATATCCTGGCTCGACATAAGCCATCAGCTTGGTGAAGCCCTCATTTTACACGCAAGATATTGGCTGTAGGCTACATCCTTGGTAATCATTTCGACAATCAACCTGGTCATGCGTTCTTGTATTGTCGCACCTTTTCAAAGCAAAGGCTCTCGTTGATGTTTGCTGAGAAGCGGTCGGGCTTGAGCTGACTTGGCTGCTGTCGTCACTCACAGTCACTGTCAGGTGTTTCAGTCTCATATTATTTTGCATTGTTCCAGTGCTGTTGGAGTATGTTAGTTCTGTGTCGAAAAGTTTACATTTAACTTTATTTTCTGTAATCTGCTCAAAGTGAGACCAAATAGCACTTTTTTCAAAGCATTTTGAGGAACGTCAGTTTGAGTTACGCCATGCACACTCACGTTATCGCGCGAGAGCTGATCAAGGAACATAGCCTATTTCCCCAGGTAGTCTAACGTTACCTCACTGACCCCAGATCAGCATTAATAGTCACATTTTAAACACAAGCCTACGACAATCATCCAGAGCGACTTACACAACTTCTTATTACATTTATCCATTCATACAGCTGGATATATACTGAAGCAATTCAGGTTAAGGCGAGACAGGGCAGGTGACTAGGGTAAAAAATTTAACTAATAGATATCACAATGAAACTTCCCCAGTTGATTACTTATATAAAGACAAGAATGTTTTGTATTACAAGTTTTCAGAAATGTTATGTTTAAATATGCAAATGAGGCATTATCTACTTAAATATGCACTAATTTGCATACAATTCCAGAACAGAAATCTGAACATTGGATGAAGCCAGATTCAAAATTATTGTTTCATTATGTTGACACATTACAACCAAGTTTTTGGTCAGAGGGGATTGTGGCCATGTCTTTTTATCACCCCATAAATCAGAAAATACTGTCTACAGTCAAAAAAAATCTATTTTCGCCATGTTTTTTGGTATAAAATGTAGCATAAAACAGGCTATAAATGATATATCAACAAACCCCTCTGAAAAAAACCTCAGAATATACATAGGAAGAAATATGTAAAGGATGGTGTATGTACTGTAGACTGAAGTGGAGATTTCATCCTCAGAGTATAAGAAAAACCTCATTTTGAGAAAACGGCCTTTAAAGATTTGCATAGTAAAATTACATACATTTTTCATTGGAAACCACTATTTACAGACACAATTTCAATAATTTCAATCAAATATTAAGCAACAACATCATAACATCATATTAACATCCAAAATACATAACAATTGATAAAATAACAGCATGCACAGCCCGCAGAAACACTTTTATAATCTAAAACATCAAAATTCTTAGGTGAGCAGTGCAGCCCATCAGATCAACATTTATGGTTTGACACAGAAATTTACAACTGAGCATACAGCCCATCATATCAACATGTAAGACATAAAAAATAACAACTGAGCATGTACAGACCATCATATGAACATTAAAAACTTCTAAATTGATAATTGAATGCCAAAAGTATGCCTAATTGCTACACACTGCCACTAGTAGATCTAAATGAATGAACGGTGTTATATAAATAAAAGTTGACACCCTTGCTGTATGTCTGTCCTGCCTGCATGTCATGACTGCCTCCAGACTAGTTGTCAATGCCTGCCCCATATGTTGGTCCCTCAGCCATTTCCTGTTGATGTCGCTTTACTTTCTTAGCTGTGCTCAGACTCTTACGTCTGCGTTTTGCACTGGCGGACTTGATAGCCTCAGCTTTACAAATTCTCACTGTATCAGTGTCCCTCATTGCACTTACAGTGACAAGGGTGCTCTGAAGCCACAACCTCTCCATGACACTGAGCATGGCAGAGGCACCTTCATTAAAGGTGGAAATGGCCATGCTTGCTGCTGCTTCAAGCCTGCTTTTCCCCACAAAGACAGTTTTTGGACACCGTGTCCATATAACCGAGTTCAGGCACTCGTTGGCATTTTGTGTACCTCCATGCTGCATTCGCATCAACAAGCTGTCACTGGACATTCGGTGGTACACCGGTATTAGCTTCCTCCCTGTCTCTTTTGAAAGAAAGTTGCCTGTGTGGTTTTTGTGGCTGTCTGGCATTTCCCCATTCTCCTCTGCTTTTATGTACCAACACCAGGAGGGATTGCACCTGATGTGGATTGGATTTTCATCGGTAGACATAGAGTGTAGAAGACCCGCCCTTATTTCTGCCTTCATATTATCTACGGAACCCTGGTTATTTAGAATTGCCCCTCTGTAATAATTTTGCAAGGTTTTGCACTTATTAGCAGTCAGCTTCCCCACTCCCCTCCCTCCTAACCTTCCCTCTGCGCTGGACTTCCTCAGAGCTGTCCCCATCCGCTTGTGGGCATGATTTATGCACTCCAGTTTCACAATTTCATGTCCAGGGTATGGATCTTGTGACTTGACCTCCATGAATGCTGTACTGTCCCCATCTGACAACATCTCAGTGTACCGCACCTGGTGGCGGTTCACAGATCTAGCCCACATCCTTCTGGCTGCCTCCTTCTCCATTGCCTTGCTTGACCCTTGAAAGTTTTTTGCACAGTCTGCTGTGTGCGCCTCTCTCCAACTCTCAAACTCCTGCATGGTTATTTTTCCATGTTGTTTTGCGTGTTCTTTGAGGGCAGAAGCATGGCAATATGAGGATAAAACCTCATAGTCTATGACCAGTCCTGTGAGGAGGTCAATGCACACTCCGATGCCATAGTGGGAACTGAAGCCCCTCTTCTGCCAGGTGCCATCGAAAGACACACTTATATTTATAACTGCATCTGTGTCTTCCCTCAGCAGCTCTGCCACATCTGGATCCATATCAGCATAAGCCTGCCTGACCTGCTCCCTGGTCCTGTGCAGTGACTCCAGGCCTCTCTCAATTTCTGCCACTGAAATTAAATATATAGGCTATCACTCTCATCATCTGGTCAAGATTTATTGATACAGTTGCTTTTCTTTTTACTTTAGTGGCAAACAGGACAGTGGACAATGATCATGTTTTGTGCGAAACCAATCATGGCGCATAATCTGTTCATACTGTTATCTATTTATAGGCCTACCAATCATGACCCATAATCTGTTCATACAGTTATTTATTCATACTGTTATTTATTTATTAGGCTACTGTATACTGTATAGTATTTATCTGTGTGTTTCTGTGTTGAGCTGTCAACAAATCTTCTGGGACAATAAAGTCTAAATCTAATGATAGGCTAGGCTTACTCATAAGGCTACTGTGCATAATTTGATGAGATTTTTCATCTTGGCCACTTTGTCCAGTCTGCCACTGAAAAAAAGTTGTGTAGGCTAAGGAAAACTGTCCACTGAATGAAATGGTAATTTATTGTTTCATTCATAATAGCCTACAACACAGGCAGAGAGCGAGAAAGAGGGATTCAGCCTCCATAACCTACCTGCTACTCTCTTGGTGTGTTTCTGGTATGTTTTCAGATGAAGCCCAGGGATCCCTAAAACTGTGCTTATCTTTCTGAGAGCTGCATACCCCAAACCTAATTCATGAGCCAACAGAACCATGCGCATGTTCAAATCAAAAGCCACATCGCTACGGGAGACGTCTTGGAGACGCGGAGATGTGTACACACTTCTGCGGTACTGATTACGACTCTCGCACTGACTGCACTCCAGCAGAAGACTGCTACAGAACCCGTGATTCTGCGGATCAATATTTATTTTTAGTCCTGTCCCTGCACAGTTAGGACATATCAACCCAGTGATCAGATCATTCAACCGCGAAATGTGGAGAATGAGCCACTGCTGTGTTGTGCAGTTCTCGGGCGCACTGTCAGCCTCTCCTTTCCCCAGCGACAGCTTTCGCATCGAGGCACTTTGTGAATGAATTTCACTCACGATCTTCATTTCTTTCACTCCATTACTTTCTTTTATTTGTTTCCTCTGTTGTCTTGCAAGTGTCAGCTGTTGTTTTTTTCTTTTTGACAGTGATCTACACAAGTTTTGTTTCGGCATCTTCAAGATTTTTAAAGGTTCCGCTAAAGAATCAGAGAGCTGTCAAAGCATGTCACGTGATGCATCTAAACAAATCACGTTGTCAGAAATCGGCATCAGCCAATGAGATTTCGTGTTTAGCTCTAAACCTTCCCTTGTACTTTCAAGTTTGGTTGTTGATACAAAGCAAACACATAAGTTTGGTTGCAATATCATTGTGCAGGAGAAGCAGAGCTTTCCAGCGATATCTCACATGAGATAACACAGACAGCGGTTGCTGTGCAGCCTGCTGCGTTAGAATGCTAACTTTTGGTGAATTTAGGTGAAATCTACAGGCGCATCATAGACAAAATGCAGTAAAATAAGCACCAAAAGCTGTATTTTGAGCGTTATCTTTCCACTACTCTGAAAGAGGACATGATACAGAATAAATATAGCCCAAAATCTTGAAATCAAAAAAAAAAAAAAAAATACGCCATTTTGCCTGCCGTGTCTCGCCTTAAGTACTTTGCTCAAGGGTACAACGGCAGTGTTCTACCTGGGAATCGAACCTGCAACCTTTCAGTTACAAGTCCAGCTCCTTAACCATTATACTACACTGCCGCCTGCTTCCAGCGCTTTCTTGTGTAGGTGTCATTTTTGCTGAAGATGCCTGGGGGCATACTAGGTTGCGACTTCAGCAACAATAAGTGATTGGGTGTCAAAGGCTCAAGGTCATTTGCATCATCCGAGATACTTGTGAGAGGCCTGCCGTTAATGATGCTCTCGACCTCACACATGATCGTCTGTATACAGTCGTCATTCACAGCTTGCTCTTTCATTAGGGAACTCAGGATTCTTCGCCCTGTATGAATTTGTCTTTCCCAAACCCCGCCCTGATGGGAAGCGGCTGGGCTGTTGAATATCCACTTAATTCCCTTTGGTTGCAAGGCTCTTTCGATCTTGTCATTATCCAGGCGTTAAATTGCTTCTCTCAGCTCCCTTTTGTCGCCTACAAAGTTTGTGCCATTATCAGATCTCATGATGGTGACTTGACCTCTTCTGCATACAAAACGGCGAATCGCATTGATGCAAGAGTCTGTGTCGAGGCTATCTGCAACTTCAATGTGCACGGCCCTGAGGGTGAGACACATGAACAACAAAGTATCTTTTTACTGTACTCCGGCCCCGCTTTACATCGAACGGCCCGAAGTAGTCAACACCGGTATTCGTAAAAGGAGGCTTATCGGGCAAGAGGCGATCTTCAGGTAGGTGCGCCATCTTTTGCTCTCCAACCTTTCCACTGATCCTGCGGCACACTGCACACTTGTTGATTAGCTTTCGGATTGCAGAACTGGCCTGTGGGATCCAATACTTGCATCTTAGTCGTGCCAAGACATAACTGCGTCCGAAGTGTCCTGTTCTTTGGTGTATGTCCCTCAAGATTAGTGTGGCAACTCTGCTGTGCTTAGAAAGAATAACTGGATGCTTGGCATTCTCTGGCATGGCAGACTTGTTGAGTCTTCCGCCAACTCTCAAAGTGCCATCTTGAAGAGTTGGATCTAGTTTGAACAGATGACTGTTGCGACTGACTTGTTTGCCTTTCTGCAGAGCCTTGATTTCTTCTCCGAACTGCTGTCTCTGGCTGAACTGGATTGTTTCTGACTCTGCGGTGACCAGATCATCCAAGGTAAGTGGTTTCTTTTCTGTTGTTCTATATTTCTTCATATGATGTTCTAACTTTGACCTTTGCTTTTCAGGGTCCTTTTTGGTTTGATTGATTTTTCTTATGATTCTTTTCTTTCCTCTTTCAGTCGCTGCAGAGTTTTCTTTAGTTTTAATATCCAGGCCACTGAACTTTTTAGTTTATGCCAGTCCAAGTAGTAGTTGACTAGTTTGTTCATTGGTTCCAAGTTATCTTCGACCTTGATTGTGTTGACCATAACCATGTTCTTAACCTCCGGATCGTCTTGAAAGCTTTCCTTCCTTTGAACAGGCTGTTTCGGCCAATCACATTCATTGTCCAGCAGGAAGCTTGGTCCGTTAATCCATGTTCCCCCTTCCACCAAATTCTTGGCCTTCAGACCCCTACTGGCTTGATCTGCAGGATTTTCTTTTGTTCTCACGTAGTTCCATTGAGATGGCTCGGTGGCTTCTCGAATCAGTGTGATTCTGTTCGCGACGAAGGTTTTGAAACGAGCAGTTTCATTGTCAATGTACCGGAGTACAGTTGTACTGTCTGTCCAAAAGATAGACTGCTGCAGTGGAACATTAAGCTCTTGACGTAGCATCTTGTCTATCTTCACCGCGATGACTGCTGCTGTCAACTCGAGTCTGGGAATTGTGACCTGTTTGAGCGAGGCCACTCTTGACCTTCCCACCAGGAAAGAACAATGTTTCTGGCCATCCTTGTTTTCTAGCAGCAGGTAAGAGACAGTGCCGTATGCGTACTCTGAGGCATCTGAAAAATGATGTAATCGCGCTGTGGCAGTGCATCCAAAATCAGAAGGTTTCAAACACCTGTTCACTTAGTCAGAGAGGTGAGTAACATCTTCTGTCCATCCTTTCCAATCATCAGCATGCCTTTCACCAATGTTCTCATTCCAACCATGTTGCTCTTTACAAAGATCTTTCAACAGAAGTTTGGCGGGCAAGATGACCGGTGCCAGGAAGCCTAGGGGGTCATAGATGGAGTTGACCACGGATAATATTCCTCTTCTTGTCATCGGCTTGTCTTGCAACTTCATGCTGTAGGTGAAAGTATCTGTTTCAGTATCCCATTGTATGCCGAGAGCCCTCTCGACTGGTAGAGCATCATGGCTTAGATCCAGATCTTTCACTTCATTAGCTCTGTGTTCTTCTGGGATGGACATTAGCACCTTCCTGCTATGACTCGTCCATTTTGTTAAAGTGAAACCTCCACTGGCACACAAGGTGCGAAGATCACTCGCCAAGGTCACTGCATCATCTTCTGTAGCTACGCTCTTCAAGCAGTCATCTACGTAAAAGTTGCGCAGGACCGTTTGGACAGCTTCTGGGGGTGCATTGGCTTTGTGGTCCTCAGCAGTTCTTCTCAACGCATATGAGGCGACACTTGGTGACGAAGTGGCCCCAAAGAGGTGCACTGTCATTCTAAACTCTTCCATGGGCTCGTTCAACCTGCCGTTGGGCCACTAAAGAAAACGGAGGAGATCAGCGTCCTTTTCTGGCACCTTCACTTGATAAAACATCGACTCGATGTCTGCCATCATGGCTACCGGCTCCTCACGAAATCTTAAGAGGACACCAACTAACGTGTTGGTCAGATCGGGTCCCTGCAGTAGCCTACTGTTCAGAGACTGGTCTTGAAATGAAGCTGTGCAGTCGAAGACCACTCTTATTTTTCGTTTCTTCGGGTGATACACCCCGTGGTGCGGTATGTAGGACACCCTGTTGTCTTCACGGTTCAGCTGGTCTGCCGTAACTTGGATAGCGTAGCCTTTACCAATGATATTATCCATGAAATCTTGGTAATCTTCAAAGAACTCTGGATTCTTCTTGAGCTTCCTATGCAAACTGGCAATGCGCTGTTCCGCCACACAACGGTTATTATGCATTTGGAGCTTCTCATTCCGAAGTGGCAATCCAATGCTGCAGTGTCTGTTCTCAAAGGTTGTTGTTTTCTCCACAGAGTGCATGAACTGCTTGTCTTTTTGAGACATCTCTTCTTTGTCATCGTAGTTACGCTCTGGGAAATCAGTGTTATACTGCTGAACCAGTAGCTTCTCGATTTCCATCACAGAGATCCTGTTCACTGAACAGTGAGGCAGCTTGTCCTCTGCGCCATTCAGTTGCTTCCTCACAGACCCATTCACGACCCAGCCAATGGCCGTCTTAACGGCATAAGGGCCTCCATTTCGACTGTTGATGACGTGCCATGGCTCCAACGCTCTTGAGCAGTTTGCTCCGATAAGTAGGCCAACATCCGCTTCTAACTCTGGCAAGCGTACCTCGCTGACATAAGGCCACTTCTGGATTTCTGACTGTTTGGGTATGTTCTCGGTGTGAACAGGTATGTTTCTGTGAGTGTACACCTTGGGTAGCTCGATGTACTTGGTATCTTCCAGCCCGCATACTTCTAGGTCTGATATCACATAACTGTTCATGAGCTTCTGTTCTCCAGGTTTGTCTTGAGCCATAGTGCTGAGGTGTGTTGGTTGTCTTGAGCCATTGTGTTGGTTTCCCTTTAACGTTCAGTTTCCTTCGCAGGTCTTCAGTGAGGAACGTTGCCGTGCTTCCCGGGTCCATAAAGGCGTAAGTTTTCACATACTTGTCGCTCTTTCTTGACTTAATCTTCACCGGTACTATTGACAGCACACAGTCAAGTTCTCCGGCCCCCGTGAGGCTACAGGACTCTTGCGTGACAGAAACTTGAGCACACGATACCTCATTTCCGTGAGCACCATCATTCTCCTCAGATTGGACAGACTCTTCTTTTATTATGTGTAGAATGTCTGGATGCTTTAACCCACATTCTTTACACTCAGTTCTTCTTTTACAGAACTTGCTGAGATGACCTGAAGTTAAGCACCCGAAACATAAGCCTTTTGACTTTAAGAACTCCACACGTTCTTTGTGTGGCTGATTCTTGATTTTGCCACATGAAGCTAGGGTGTGAGATTGCTTGCAGTACAAACATAGCTTCTCAAAGGCACTCCCTGCTTTGCTTGAGTTCGTTGGCCTCACGTTTGTTCTTTGAGGCCCCTTGTTTTCAGTTGAGATATTGGTTGCAAAACTGCTCCCACGGATCTCCTTCTTGACTGAATACCTTTCCTTTTGGTCGGTCTTTCCAGCTGTGGTAGGGCGGCTGTCTGGTATGTTACCGAAGAGGGGATCCATTGCCATTTTAGCTTGGTAGTCTATGTATCTCACCAGATCATCAAACTTCGCTCTTCTGCTTCTTTGCTCTTTGATATGGTAGGCTTCAGCACGGCAACGTTCTTTCAACTTGTAAGGTAGCTTGGACACCACTGTCCGTAGGTTGGTAGGGTTGTCCATCTCCTCTAGAGATTCTATGTCCTCCATAGTGTTGCGACATCCAACTAAAAACATTGCATAAGCACTTAATGCTTTCCCATCCTCGGACTTGATCTGCGGCCATCTGAGGGCTTTATCGATGTATGCACTGGCGATCCGTAGTTCATCCCCATAGTGCTTTTGAAGCAGTCGCTTCGCTTCGTTGTAGCCTCTGCTGGCTGACATGTGAGCACAGCTGCGAACTAGCTCCTGAGGTTCACCGGCTGTGAATTGTTCCAAGAAGTACAATTTATCTTGATCGTTGTCCGTCTTCTGTTCTATTGAGTGCTCGAAAGCTCTGATGAAGGATTTGTATTGCAGTGCGTCACCCCTGAACACAGGAATATCCTTTGTAGGTAGCTGAGATTGCTTCTGTTGTCTTACAAGTAGCTCGGTGATTGCGTTCTGCTTCTGCATGACCTTCAGTATGTCGTCACTTCTGTTTACTTGGATGTTAAAGTCTTGTTGAGTCACTTGAGGTGCTTGAGCGTTCACACTGACTGGTTGAGGCCGTAAAACGTTGGCTCCTTCTTGCTTGATGTTCCCTCTTAAACTTTGTACTGGCACGTGGCTACTCACACCATCATCTGATCTTTCATATTCTTTAAGCACCTTTAATTTTGCACTGTTTTCGGCTCACGCAGTCTCCAACTCCAGTTCTTCTTTTCTTGCTTTGATTCTGACTACTTCTGCACTCCATCGCTGTTGTGCCTTAACTTCTTCGAGTTCACGCTGTTTCTTTAAGGTGGCTTCTTCCAGCTCAAGTTGCTGCCTTTTCTTCAGTGCCGCAGCACGTTCAAGCAGCGCTGCATGTTCTGCCTCTTGTTTAACACGTGTTGACGAAACCCGCAAAGTTGTCGATAAGCGACCTGCTTGAGATCCTTGAAGGCGAGTGTTTAGAACGTCGTTGAGACCAACCTGAGAAACACTGTCTTGTGGTTTAACAGTCTCTTGTGGGTCATCATCTTCGATGTCAGGTTCTTTTTGCATTGCGTTTTGCTGTGCATTGGCTTTTGACTGTGTGGATTCATGCACAGCTGCAATCCAAGCTTTAGTTGTTCTCATAAAGTTTCTTATAGGTGCCACTCTGGGTTCGAACCAGTTCTCTTGATCATATATTCTCTCATCTTCAGGCAAAAGACTTGCAACTTCATTGTTGAGATGACCAAACTAATTTAAAGAAAGTGCAAAGTCATTTTCCTTAAATCTTGCACGCTTTGTGCATTTTGAGCATCACTCATCAATGACTCTACTTCATTTATTTTACTTGTCAGAGTTCCTCATTTTCGTCTCCTCAATGCAATGCATTTTTGCAATTTATCCTCTAATGCCTTCTCTGTCAGCTTGCGTGACCTTCCCTGCTCCTCATTATCCTCAATGCATATCTTTTCGTTTTCTTCAGCCATATAAATAATAAATTGCAGAGTAGCTTCAGTTGCATGCACAGTTTAAAAGCACTTTGTTTGAAAGTCACTTTTCTCCATAAAAACGAATGCAAAACAACTTCTGGAATAATGCCAAAACTCCACATTGGTTGAATCAAAGCTTGCAATATGTGCTCTCATTGAGAAATCCCTGTCTGTGTAATACACACGGAGCAATTCCAGTCCACTGGCTCTCTATATCTAGCTAGCTAGCTAACTAGCTTGAAGCAACTTTCATAGTTGTTGCCCTTCCATCCTCATAAAACTGCGCCAAGTCTTCTCCTTTCATACACATAGACAATAGGAAGATTTTTCTGTACCTTGTCTCTGAGAATACTTCAAAGGTTTACCCGTATTGGCGTTAGCTTCTTTGGTTAAGCTCTCGTGGTTTTTGAGCAGCTAATACTTCTTCCTTCCCTCGTTGCTATGCTAGCTCTTTGTTGCTAGTTTTTTGACAAAATGTGGTGGCATTCCGTTTCAATCTTCTTATACCATTTGTTGGAGTCAGACAAACAGTATTTGTAACGCGAACGACAGGACAAGGTAATCTTCGTTTAAACCGTTTCCTTAAAGATTCACATTTACAAAGTCCAACGCACGGTCAAAAAACTGTGTTGCTTCCATTGCTGGCTCCAAACGAACTAAGGTTACATCGCCTCCTAGTGGCTACAAAACCAGCATCGTCAAACAGTATTTACACAGTTGAAAGTTCAAAATACTGAAATGGATTATCTTTTATACATGACTAAATTATGCTTTTTTAAACCAATATGAACATGAATCATAATGAAATTCTAATCATCCATTTTTAACCTTTTAAACTAAATTATTATTTTAAATCAACTAATTCCTATTTGGCCTCTACACCCTCGCTCGCCCGCCAAGTAAATTTTTGAGACTTTGGGGACGGGGATGGGAAACACAGTGGCTGATGTCTCCACTCCTTTGATTGGTCACTTTAAATACCGGCCTTGACTTGTGTGATTGGCCATTTGATCACGATATACTGCGACTAAGAACATGGCTATCATGCAAGATACTAATTTTGACTCGGTGTAGGCCTACTTTAATAATGTCATCATAACTAAGCATTTGATGTGTTATAGAAGCCACCATGCGTTTTCATTAACTAGCCTAGATGGCTAAACTTAACGTTACTAAAAACCTGAAACTGAATGTTACTTAGCCTATTAACCACAAAACTTGCAGTTACTCTGAATATGTCCACACTTCTTTATATGCCTTGACGTGCTTCAGTAGCCTATAGTTGTCGTAGAAATGTGGATTTAGCTAATATCTCCCAGTGCTCATTTCTCCGACAGAATGTATTTAAAATGCTTGTCATTTTGAAGTAGCTACCGGATGGAATTTAATAGGCCTACATCTGGGAATAGTAATGTAGCCTTTCCGTTGATGTAGGTGAATTAATAGGCTAGCTAGATATAGGCTCATGTGATCCATTATTATCAATGAATATAAAATAATTATATTCGTAAACCTAAACTCAAGTTTTCAGATTTCAAAAGTGATGAGGAACAGGTTGTTATGTTAGGTTACTATTTCGACACTGTTAGAGGTCAATAGGGAAATTTAATTCGAATTTAACCTTCTAAAGTTGTTATGAAATCGAATATATTCCAACATCATTTGCATAATAGGCTATATTAGCTTATTGTCGGGCGCAATATGTCGGCTATAGTCAGTGACGCTCTTTCTAATCTGTTATAGGCGTAAACGATATCGTCCACAAGGGTGCAGTATAACGCAATAGGACATTGACAATGTTTAAAATATGTTTTTTGAGTTAGCCTACACATGAATGCAGTCGTAGAATGTCTAGCCTACATAGTTTGTACGTGTATTTGCTGTTCATACAATTCATACAAGTATCTGAATTATAGCGAAACCAATAGTTTCAACAAATGAACACAGCAAATAAAGAACGTTGTCCGCGATGTAATTCGCCATGGCTCGGCATTTAAGCGCAATACGATGGCACGATAAGTGCAAATCAGCATTGATTGATCAGAGGTGAGAACGTCAATGCGCAGATAATGATTTAGTTAAAATAATCAGGAAGCCTGGAATTAAACGCTAATGAACAATTATGTTGTTTGTTGACAGTTAAGACTTATTTTAGCCTAATATTAGCGTATAATGTGAGACGAAGTGCGTGGAGGGTTGGACCCGAGAAGCACGACTCAGAACAATGGATGTAATAAATACCCGCAAGGGCTTTATTAAGGAAAGTCCAGTAATCGTTGTCTTAGCACAAGCAAAGGTCATACACAAAAAAATCCAGCCAATAAACAAAAGTACCGAGGGAGAAGGCAGTCTCGTCGTCGGTAAGCCAGGCAGTAGTTCGGAACCAGGAAGGCAATCAGCGTGGCAGAGGTACAAAAGGGAGAAGGCAAAAGAATAGTCGAAAAAACAAGCAGGGTCAGACCGGAGTCCTCGCCGCGTGGCAAAAGTACAAAATCAGCAAGCAGGAATCGTGGTCAGGACAGGCAGTGAAAACAAAAGGCTGGCAGAAAACAGTGGTCAAAAAACAGGCTTGGATCAAAACAGGAAATCAGAATGCGTAGACTTGACAAATGCTTAAGAGTGCTAGTGAGGCAACAATTTTGCAAGGACATGACATGAACACTGATCTTATATGCAGGTGTAGACAGGTGCAGACACTTAGCTTGAGAGCAGCAGGAAATTCACAAAAGCGTGAGAAAATGAGACACGTAACGAGGCAATTAGTAAATCGTTAGTAGTTAACCTATCCTGACCTAGCGTTAGTAAATTAGTAATTAACATGTACGAGAAACGTAAGGTAAACATGAACACATGGTTAGATAGTTAGTATTACCCAATCCTGATCTAATGTTAGTATATTAGTAATTAGACAAGGGAGAATGAAACAATTAGGGAAGCGTGAGTGACAGCAAGAGAAGAAACAGCATGAACGCAAGGCTGCGGAAAAACATGGAAATATGTATGCAAACTAATAAACTATGACAGAACGTGAATACAAATAAGGGCGTGACATAACAATAAACATAAAACATGGCGTGGAACGGTTAGAACCGTAACATAATGCCTGGATAAAATATTAGCGTTACCTTTTGCGCATAATGCCTGGACCCATCTCATCAATTTTGTGATTGTAGTCTGAAACCTCACGAAAGTTAATATATAGCCTAGGCTGACTGTCATTAAACGAGTTAGCCTATTCAATTGCAGTATTTTTTATATTTTCTTTCGGTTAATTAAAAGCTGCAAATGCAGCCACACCCAGAGACTTTTTAAATTTTATTTTGAACAACATTGTCAATGTCCTATTGCGGTTATGTGCACCCTTGTAGACGATAGGCTACCGCTTACGCTCATTAAGCAGCACTTAGGCTATTATAGGCTACTAGCCTATACTATCCGACAACTTAGTCTACATTAGAATTCAAATTCATACCAATTTTAGAAGGTTAAATTCGAACTCAATTTTATGCCAATATGCCCCTTTATGCCTAGCCTATATAAACAAGGCATAGCTATGGTTAGACTATAACAAGCACATTCAAGATACAGCAGCCTACGTCAAGAGTAGGTAGCTATAGGCTAGGTGATTTCACGATTTCACATGGATCAGGAAATTGGCATTAACATGGCCTACTTCAAAGAATATATCACAATTATCAGATGTAGGCTGTCGTGTTAAATTCCATCTGGAAATCCAAAAATAACAAACATATTGATTAGGCTACATTCTGTCTGAGAAATTAGCGCAGTTTAGAAGATACAGTCAAGCCAGAAAGTCTGAACACCCCTTTCACCTTCTCCATGTTTTAATACATTACAGACATATTCTACAATAGATTGAGTTCATTTTTTGTCTCAAAATTCTACACAAAATAGCCCATATTGACAAAGTGAAAACATGTTTTTAGAAATTTTTGCAAATGTATTACAAATCGAAAACTTAAATCTTTCATTTACATAAGTATTCATAACCTTTGCTTTAACATATTTTTAAAGTATTATATTTAATATTTGGTCGCATATCCTTTGCATGCTGTTATTTCCTGAAGTCTGTGACCCATCAACATCAAAAGACTCTCGATATCTTATTTCCAGGTACTGTTACAAGCGATACTATAAGCTCTCTGCATTTGAATGGATCTCTATGGGAATTGTGGGGTGAGACTAGATTCAGCTGTAAATTACACTGGTACAGAATGGAACACATGACTGGCTAAATGGCTGTAAGTCATCAAGGGTCTGACCGATCGAACGAGCCCCAAACCATCACTCTGTTGCCAGATATGCAGTAGATGTGGATGGATCACTTGTCATGGTTTTCCCTTCCTTTCCTGTAAATTCCACGCCTCATACCTTTCTGTCTATCGGATTTGTTCCCCGCATTCCCGTGCGGGATTTTCCTTTCGCCAGGTGATTATTTGGTTCACCTGTCGTCTGCGTCAGGAGGTATTTATATCCCTGAGTTCCGCTTCCTGACGCTTCGTTATCATTTCGTACCTGCACGAATGTTTTAGGTCGTTGTCTGTTTCCTCTGCACGCAAGTATTTAAAGATTTGTTCTTTATTCGCGTAACAGAGCTTTGCAAATTACTACTTAGAAGCTCAGGGAGTATTGTTTGTATTTCTCCCTTTCCTCTTCTCCTTCCTACTCCCGCTCTCTGTGTTGTGTGAGGGTGTGAGTGTTATTTTACTTTCATTTCTTTCACCAGCTATCGGACGTATTAGTCAAGTTCCGAAGGTGTCTTTCGGTTTTGCTGTGCTATCCCTATCAGTTTAGTTCGCCCGTGTTTACGTGGTGATTTCGTTTATCAAGGGTGTTTTTTGGTTTTCGGCTACGGCTGGGAAGTTCTTCCACATTGTTTATTCTCTGTTCGCATTTGGCTCATCGTTGTACCACTACAACGCCCTGACAGTATAACGAAGCCATTATGGATGAGTCAGCGAATGTATCTCCTGCTCAACAAGGAGATAATCCCTCTGAGGAGAGTATCTCCGCTCTCCGCATACAGCAGCAGGCACTTACCGGTCAAGTGCAAAGTCTGACAAACCAGTTGCGGGTCCAGGAGGGTTGGTTTCGGGAATTGGCGGAGAGTATGCGGCTACTCACGGGCGCACAACAAACGCCTCCTCCGGCAGTTCAAGTCTCTCTCCCCCCAGGTTCCGCGATTCTTAAAGAACCTAAATTACAGCTGCCCCTCCGTTATGACGGTCGGGTTGGCAAGTGTCGGGGGTTTCTCGCGCAGTGCATTATATTTTTTAAAGCCCAGTCAACACGGTTTGTTACCCAAGAGTCCCGGGTGGCTTTTATTTTATCTCTTCTTACCGGCCCCGCTCTTGACTGGGCTACCCCCTTAATTATGAACAGCTCTCCCACGCTTAGCACGGCCAAATCGCTAATGGACGCTATGGAGACCGTGTTCGACCAGCAGATTTCGGGCCAGGAGGCAGCAAGGCGCCTGGTTCGCTTCCGTCAGGGTAACGAAACAGTGGCTGATTTTTCCATCAGGTTTCGTGCCCTGGCGGGCGAGACAGGTTGGCCAGAGGCTCCTCTTATCACTCAGTTCATTGAGTCTTTGAGTGATCCTATTCAGGATGCCCTGGCGGTATTAGAGCCTTGTGAAACACTGGATGCTTTAGTAGCCACGGCGATCCGTATTGACAACCGTGTTAGAGATCGGGCCCGCATTAAGGCAGGCAGGAGAGAATGCACCGCTACTGCTCCCTTTACACCGTTTACCGTGCCCATTCCGCCTCTAGCCGCTTCCACTTCGCGCGGCTATGAGGAGCCTATGCAGGTAGATGGTGCGTCTTACGGCCCTCCCAGAGATTCCTCTTCCACGGTGGGTTGGTGTCGTTACTGTAAGCGCCAGGGACATACCATCAACCATTGTCCTAAGCGATCGGGAAAAGGTCCGTCTCGCTAGAGGAACCGGGACCCCTAGCGAGACAAAATGATATTACATCTCGGACTCTACTCCCAGTGAGGATAATGAGGCAACAGCGCCCTCTACTGGCAGAAGCTTTTATTGACTCTGGGGCGGTTGGGTGTTTTATGGATTCACGGTGGGCTAGAGAACATCGCTTTCCCATCCGCAAACTCTCCCATTCGCGCCACATCACCGCTCTTGATGGCCGACCGTTGGGAGGAGGTGTGATTAAAGAGATCACCGCCCCTCTCACTATGATCATTGCTCATGAAAATCACACAGAGACTATTCAGTTCTTTCTTGTGGATTCGCCCTCTTATCCCATTGTATTGGGCCATACGTGGTTGGTGGAGCACAATCCACATATTAAATGGGGGAGGGGCGAATTTAGTGTCCTTCAGTGGGGGCCTCGGTGCACTACCCAGGGCCACGTTCCTCTATCCGTGGGGTCGAGGGGACATTCAGGAGCTACTGACTGCAGCTCCGACTCAGAGACAGAGGAGAGTATTATTGTCTCTGATTCTCAAGACTCCGTCCTGGGATCGGAGGTTGAGGATGAGAGTTTGGAATGGGACTCTTGTGCTGATAGTCTGTCTGGTTGGGAGGAGAGTTCCCAGGAGGAGTTTTCAGACTCTGATATTCGGTGGTCACCTTCTCTCCCTCCCTCTTCCAAGACGGGGAGGGTTAGCTTGGCAGGGTCGTTAGAATTCCCATTACCTCCTAACGTTCCTTCCAATTACGCTAGCCTGGCTGAGGTTTTCAGTAAACAAAGAGCCACCACCCTCCCCCTTCACCGCCCGTACGATTGCGCCATTGAACTGCATCTTGGCACCAGCCCCACCAGAGGCAGTTTATACTCCTTGTCTGCTCCCGAGAGCGCTGCCATGAAGGAGTATGTCGAGGAGGCGCTGGCTAACGGCTTCATCAGACCCTCCACCTCTCCTGCTGGGGCGGGGTTTTTTTTTGTAAAGAAAAAGGATGGGGGTCTGAGACCATGTATCGATTACCGCTCGCTTAACGCCATTACTATCAAAAATAGGTACCCACTTCCCCTGATGAATTCGGCATTTGAACGCCTCCAGGGGGCAGTGATCTTTTCGAAACTCGACCTCCGCAACGCCTATAACCTGGTGCGTATGCGCGAGGGCGATGAGTGGAAGACCGCGTTTAACACGCATAGCGGCCACTACGAGTACCAGGTCATGCCTTTCGGTCTCTCTAGCGCCCCCTCTGTGTTTCAGGCGTTGGTAAACGACGTACTACGGGAGATGCTAGACAAATTTGTTTTCGTCTACTTAGACGATATTTTAATTTTTTCCGCAGACCTGCAGACGCACATTGAGCATGTTAAACAGGTTCTGAAGGCCCTTCTACAGGCAAAACTGTTTGTTAAAGCGGAGAAGTGCTCGTTTCACGCCAGCACCATCTCCTTTTTAGGGTTTATCGTGTCGGAGGGTAAGGTTCACATGGATCCCGATAAAGTCTCTGCAGTGCTTGATTGGCCTACTCCTCGTTCTGTGAAGCAGGTTCAGCGCTTTCTAGGGTTCGCCAATTTTTATCGGCGGTTCATTAGGAACTTTAGCAAGCTCGCCGCACCCATTACCGTCCTTACCAAAAAGACTGCAGGGCAATTTCAATGGAGTTCCAGAGCGGATTCCGCATTTAGGGAGTTAAAGGGGAGGTTCAGCTCTCAGCCCATTTTGGTCACGCCCAATCCCTCCCTCCCGTTTGTCGTGGAGGTTGACGCCTCCGAGTTGGGAGCAGGTGCCATTCTGTCCCAGCACTCTCCCATCGATCGCAAGATGCACCCCTGTGCATATTTCTCTCGGTCCCTTACTCCGGCTGAGAGGAATTACGATGTAGGGGATCGGGAGCTGCTGGCTGTCAAATTAGCTCTGGAGGAGTGGCGGCATTGGTTAGAGGGGGCTGAACACCCTTTTACGGTCTGGACTGATCACAAAAATTTGGAATACATCCAGCAGGCCAAAAGACGCAATTCTCGGCAGGCGCGCTGGTCATTGTTTTTCACCCGTTTTAATTTTCTACTCACTTATCGGCCCGGGTCAAAAAACATTAAACCTGATGCACTTTCCCGTATTTTCGATCAGTCCGACAGTTCCGTTTCCCCGGAGTCCATTTTGCCAGGCGCTCAGATTGTAGCCCCGGTATTTTGGGACATCGAAGTAGCGGTTCAGAACGCTTTGCGACGGAATCCCGATCCTGGTGGTGGCCCTGCCAGTTGCCTTTTTGTGGCGCCCACGGTGAGGTCCCAAGTGCTCCAGTGGGGTCATTCCTCACAAATCACCGCCCACCCAGGCGTTCACCGCACTAAGGAGTTTCTCTCCAGACGTTTCTGGTGGCCTGGTATGGAGAGAGACGTCCGCAAATTTGTCGCTGCCTGCCCCATTTGTGCTCGGAACAAAGGTTCTCGGCGTTCACCCGCGGGGTTGTTACGTCCTCTGCCCGTCCCCAGTCGACCATGGAGTCACATCGCTCTTGATTTTGTGACTGGGTTACCCGCTTCTCAGGGCAACACTGTTATCCTGGTAATTGTGGACAGATTTTCCAAAGCGGCACATTTCCTAGCCTTGGCTAAACTGCCTTCTGCACCTGAGACGGCCCAGTTACTAGTAGAGCACGTGTTTAGGCTTCACGGGTTGCCCCGCGACGTGGTTTCTGACCGTGGCCCCCAGTTCATCGCCAAGTTTTGGCGGTCTTTTTGCACACAGTTGGGGGCGTCCGTTAGTCTGTCTTCTGGGTTCCATCCACAGACCAACGGACAAACTGAACGCACTAACCAAACGCTGGAGAACACTCTGCGCTGCTTGGCAGCCTCTAACCCCACTTCGTGGAGTCGGTACCTCCCTTGGGCTGAATACGCCCACAATACCCTGCGCAATGCCTCTACGGGTCTTTCTCCGTTTGAGGCCCAGGTAGGGTATCTGCCTCCGCTTTTTCCGGAGCTGGAGAAAAATGTGGAGGTCCCGTCTGCCGGCTCATTTGTCCGGAGGTGTCGTGCAGTGTGGAGGAGAGTGCGCAATTCTCTTTTGAAAGCATCTGCCACCCAGAAAATTTCCGCCGACAAGCATCGTCGCGCGGCTCCCTCTTATCGGGTGGGCCAGCGGGTCTGGCTTTCCACGCGGGATTTGCCTCTGCGGGTCGAGTCTAAAAAACTCGCCCCACGCTATATTGGTCCTTTCAAGATTGTTCACAAGATTAATCCCGTTACTGTTCGCCTCCAGTTGCCGCGCTCCATGCGCGTTCACCCCACCTTCCACGTCTCTCGACTAAAGCCGGTACTAGTCAGTGCCTTGTCTCCGGCCGAGAGACCCCCCCCCCCTCCTCGGATTGTCGGGGGGGGCCCGGTTTACACGGTTCACCGCATTTTGGCGGAGAGACGGGTAGGCCGTGGTTTCCAGTTTTTGGTGGATTGGGAAGGCTATGGTCCTGAAGAGCGTTGCTGGGTTCCTTCTAGAGATATCTTGGATCCCCAGCTTATCAGGAGTTTCCGTAGTGGTCGAGCTGAGGGATCGCCTGGAGTCGTCCCTTAGGGAGGGGGTCCTGTCATGGTTTTCCCTTCCTTTCCTGTAAATTCCACGCCTCATACCTTTCTGTCTATCGGATTTGTTCCCCGCATTCCCGTGCGGGATTTTCCTTTCGCCAGGTGATTATTTGGTTCACCTGTCGTCTGCGTCAGGAGGTATTTATATCCCTGAGTTCCGCTTCCTGACGCTTCGTTATCATTTCGTACCTGCACGAATGTTTTAGGTCGTTGTCTGTTTCCTCTGCACGCAAGTATTTAAAGATTTGTTCTTTATTCGCGTAACAGAGCTTTGCAAATTACTACTTAGAAGCTCAGGGAGTATTGTTTGTATTTCTCCCTTTCCTCTTCTCCTTCCTACTCCCGCTCTCTGTGTTGTGTGAGGGTGTGAGTGTTATTTTACTTTCATTTCTTTCACCAGCTATCGGACGTATTAGTCAAGTTCCGAAGGTGTCTTTCGGTTTTGCTGTGCTATCCCTATCAGTTTAGTTCGCCCGTGTTTACGTGGTGATTTCGTTTATCAAGGGTGTTTTTTGGTTTTCGGCTACGGCTGGGAAGTTCTTCCACATTGTTTATTCTCTGTTCGCATTTGGCTCATCGTTGTACCACTACAACGCCCTGACATCACTGCAAGGGTTTTTTCTCCTGACTCATTTTCCTATAGAACTCTGCATTTGAACTGATCCCCCCCAATTCTCATAGAGATCAGTTCAAATGCAGAGAGGTTATGGTATCGCTTGTAACAGTACCTGAAAATAAGATATCGAGAGTTTTTTCATGTTGATTGGTCACAGACTTCAGGAAGTAACAGCATGCAAAGGATATGCGACCAAATATTAAATATGATACTTTAAAAATATGTTAAAGCAAAGGGTATGAATACTTATGTAAATGAGAGATTTCAGTTTTCGATTTTTAATACATTTGCAAAAATGTCTAAAAACATGTTTTCACTTTGTCATTATGGGCTATTTTGTGTAAAAATTTGAGACAGAAAATGAACTCAATCTATTGTAGAATATGTCTGTAATGTAATAAAACGTGAAGAAGGTGAAAGGGGTGGGCAGACTTTCCGGCTTCACTGTATAATCCACATTTATGACAACTATTCTGACGCATGTCAAGCCATTAGCCTAGCCTATATAAAGTGTGGATGACATATCCAGAGTAACTGCAAGTTATGTTGCTAAGCAGTAGCCTAGCCTAACATTCCGTTTCAGGTTTTCAGTAACGTTAGCCATGACGGAAGCTTTCGGCAAACTTTAAGGTGGCTTCTGTAATATATCAAATTGCATGTTATTACAGTAGGCCTACACCGAGTCAACGAATATAAATAGTCCATGATCAGCATGTTCTTAATCGCAGTAGTATACCTCTGTAGGCAACAATGCAGAAACAGAAATTAAGAATGGTTCCTAGTTCAAATAAGTTCATAGTGTCTATATTTACTTAGATCATAGTTTTCTTTTATATCAGACACAAGTTATATTTTCCTACCTGACATGTTTCGACGGCAATACTTCCGTCTTCGTCAGAGGTGTCACTGGATGGTATGGATCCAGTGACACCTCTGACGAAGACGGAAGTATTGCCGTCGAAACATGTCAGGTAGGAAAATATAACTTATGTCTGATATAAAAGAAAACTATGATCTAAGAATGGTTCCTGTTGAATGGGAATCTGCAATTCCACGATCAAATGGCCAATCACACAAGTCAAGGCCGGTATTAAAGTGACCAATCAAAGGAGTGGAGACATCAGCCACTGTGTATCCCATCCCCGTCCCCAAAGTCTCAAAAATTTACTTGGCGGGCGAGCGAGGGGAAACTAATTTCGAGCGAGAGCGAACACAGTTCGCATGCTCGCTCGCTTCACAGCTCCGCGCTCGCAGATGAGCTTTGTGCTCGCGCATATGGTTCTCTGCTCGCTCGCTTCATAGCTCCACACGCGCGGATACTGTTCTATGCGCTCGCTTCACAATTCCACGCGCGCAATATTTATGGAACTAAATAAACGCCACAGGCACCATTTAGATTATTTGAGTAACGGAGTATCTCTTAGCTCTGTGGAGGGCTGTTTGCCCTCGTTTCCTTCGTTCGTCTCTTCAGTCCTGCTTGGCTGCGAGTGCCATTTTCTCAAGCATTCCGTTTTCATTTTCTATTAGACTTTTCTTATTTGACACGTTGTGGCGTAGTTTCCTTATTTACATTTCTAGACCACTGACAGTACATTCAGTGAGTAGAGGGAGCACTTATTTTGAGCTCCTTTATTGTTTTCCAGAGATCCATTCAAATGCAGAGACGTTATAGTATCGCTTGTAAGAAATAAGAAAAAAAAAAAAAAATACATAAAAAACATATCAAGAGTCTTTTGATGTTGTTGGGTCACAGGCATCAGGAAGTAATGGCATGCAAAGGATATGTGACCAAATATAAAAAATATGGTTTTCCCACCAAGTATTAAATACATTTCATTTAGCGTGTTCAATACTTTTTTCCTGTGTCATTCCACCTTATTGTGCATAACTTTTTTTAAGGATTGGAATGTTACAATTTCTTTAGCTGTGTAGTTTATTGAGTTAATACTGTGGCGATCCGGGGCGATTACGAGTGATGTAAATTATTGTGTATCTCGAATTGTGTATGTGTACTTGTGCTGTGCAGACCCAGTGCACGAGTGAGGGTTGATGTAATCACATGATCAGAGCTTGTTCAAAAGCTCTGACGTGTACAGTAACAATGGCGGTTAATATTTGAATACAACCTCCCGCCAGAACGGCGACTGTTGTGATAAACAACAGTCGTATACAGTTCAGCTAAATGTGATAGCATGCGCTCAACCAGGTCCGCTCTAGAGAATGTTCGAGCGAGGCCAACGGTTGTTTTCGAGTATGACTGAGGGGATTACGTGTGATTGGTTAAGGTGAGCTGCAGGGCACCTATTAGAGGTCGCCTTTGTTAGCATGCTCATTTGCATATCAGGGGCTATAAAGCTGGCTACAGTCCAGCGCGCGTAGTCTGTTCTGCCTGTACGCTGAGAAGGAAGAAATAAGAGATTGTGCTCTTCAATAAATTATTACCCTGAAGCAAACCTGACTCCGACTCCATGGCCCGCCACAATGGTGTCAGAAGCGGGACGATCTGGGAACAGATCCGCGAATTGGAACGTCAGGTGACCAAGCAGATGGACGTTATCGCAGGAGCGTCTGCGAAGCGGACCAAGAGTAGACCCGGCGGGTTCCCCGAAGGAGCCAGCGCCGCAAGACCGGAGCGAGAGAGGCCGATTGCAGACCAGGCGGAGGTGCCCGCGCTGGTGGCTGACCCCGCGGCCGGAAGCGGAGCGCAAGTAGGTCGGCTGGAAGCCAACGAGGACGCCCCTGCTTCCAGGCCGAGCCAGGCGGCGGTGCCGGTGCAGCGACCGACCACACCGTCAAAGGCGGCGATCAAGCTACCCCGTTACACGGGAAAGGGTGAGCTAGAGTCGTACCAAAGCCAGGTACGATTCGCAGCTAGCTACAATGGCTGGGACGAGAGCCAGACAGCCACCCACTTAGCGTTAGCCCTGGAGGGCGAGGCCTGCCAGGTGCTTCTAGACCTGGACAGCGCCGAACCACTGACGCTACCGGCACTGATGACAGCGCTGGAACGCCGGTTCGGACAGCGGCAATTCCTGGAGGTGAGCCGGGAGAAGCTCGCCACGCGACGGCGGACCGGAGCAGAGAGCCTCAGCGTCCTCGCCGCCGACATCAGGCTGTTAGCTCGCCGCGGCTACCCTCAACTCGACAACGCAGGCCAGCAGGAGCTAGCCTGCCAGACCTTCACGCAGGCCCTCACTCCGGAGCGCCTACAACAACAGGTTCGCATCGCCAAACCGGAGTCCCTGGACGCAGCGCTTCGCGAGGCCGAGCGACTGGAGCTCATCCTGGGCACCACACCCAACGGGACCCCGGCTAACAAGCCCCGGGTCCGAGCTGCCGACTGCGAGGACGGCGAGGAGGTGAGATGGGTCCAGCGGAACCAAACTCGACCGCGGCAGCGACCGGAACGGGAGCGACGCTGCTTCCGGTGCGACGAACCGGGGCATTTCGCCCGCGATTGTACCGCCCCTGCGCCAAAAGCGAGAGCTCCACAGCCGACGGGAAACGACGACGGGACGGCCCAATGAGGAGACCACCGTCCCATGCCACACTCCTCCTCAACCAGGCCCGACCCCAAACCAGCACTCACGCGCCCAGCCTGCCTATCCTAGCAAAAATTCCAAGAGCAAAAGTTCCGTTTGATGCTCTTTTAAGAGCAGAGGAACAGGCCCACGAGGCCGAGCCTCGTATTGGCAGGCTGGGGACGAAGACCGGGCTGTACTTGCCTTGCAGTTTGGACGGACAAGCCTGCTGGGCGCTGGTCGACACCGGAGCCACTATTTCCCTGGTAAGGCCGGGGGTACTTCGGGGTACTAGCGGGCTGCTTTCGGGTGCATGGACCCCTACCTCTACCCAGCTAACCTCCGTCACTGGGCAGAAGATGGGCATGCGTGGTAGTAAACAATTACAAGTGTGTGCAGGAGCCCAGCGAGTGAAACACGAGTTTTGGTTAGCAGATATAAAAGATGCATGTATTATCGGTTTGGATTTGTTAGCGTTGTGGGGAACTAGCATAAATGTGATAGCCGAAACTATAACTATTGGTACCGAAACGCTGGGCCTCCGATCAAAATGTGAATTACAAGCAGCCCGCCGAACTAAATGCCCTGGGGTGCCCCCCAAACACTGTCGCCCCAGTTCTGTGCTTGCCATGACCACCGCTGATTCGCCGCTTGTTACCGTGGTACCACCTCAGGTTACAGTACCACCGCAGACGGGCGGGCTAGCCTCAGCTACCCAGCCCTCTGCGGGGGTGCTGCAAGCCGTCCTAGCATTATGGACGCGCAGCAGCAAAGGGCTCACACCGCAGCAGAGCCAGCAGCTTAAAGCCCTGCTTGTCCGTTACACTCACCTATTCGCTGTGCGGGACGAAGAATGCACACAGACCGAACTGGTTCAACACCAGATTGATACTGGTTCGGCTGTGCCCATTCGGTTACGTCCGCACAGGCTGTCTCTAGCCAAGCGAGAGGTGGCGGAGGACAAGATAAGGGAGATGGCAGCTGCGGGCATTATCGAGCCTTCTGAAAGCCCATGGGCGGCCCCTGCTGTCCTGGTTAAGAAAAAGGACGGGGAGTGGCGTTTTTGTGTAGATTATAGGCGTCTTAATCAGATCACAAAGAAAGACGCCTATCCACTTCCCCGTA
Source organism: Ilyophis sp. 1 JC-2022 (assembly GCA_022702515.1). Taxonomy (NCBI): domain Eukaryota; kingdom Metazoa; phylum Chordata; class Actinopteri; order Anguilliformes; family Synaphobranchidae; genus Ilyophis; species Ilyophis sp. 1 JC-2022. The sequence goes on along the minus strand of CM040403.1, from coordinate 53,978,773 downwards.
TTGACGAGGCCTTAGACCATATCGCGGGGTCCAGTTGGTTTAGCTCGCTGGACCTCCGCAGTGGCTATTGGCAGGTAAGGCTGTCCCCGGAAGCGAGGGCAAAATCAGCTTTTACCATAGGGCAAGGGTTGTGGCAGTTCCGGGTCATGCCGTTCGGGCTCTGTAACGCCCCTGCCACTTTTGAGCGACTGATGGAGCGGGTGCTGTCGTCCGTCCCGCGGAGTTCCTGTGTCGTGTACTTGGACGACCTCTTAGTACACGCCAGCGACTTCGAGCAAGCCCTCGCTCATCTAAACGACGTGCTTACTGAGATTGGCCGGGCTGGGTTACGGCTCAATCCCAAAAAGTGTCAGCTGCTCCGGAGGGAGACAGCTTTCTTGGGGCACGTCGTTAGTGAGCAGGGTGTAGCCACTGACCCAGCTAAGGTGGCTTCTGTGCGGGAATGGCCGACGCCTAGCAATGTGGGTGAGCTGCGGAGCTTCTTGGGGCTAGTGTCGTACTATAGACGCTTTGTCTTGAGCTTCGCCACCCTGGCTAGTCCGCTTCATCGCTTGACCAATAAAGGTCAACAGTTCGAGTGGACAGGGGACTGCCAGAATGCTTTTGACCAGTTGAGAGACGCCCTAACGGCGGCTCCCATTCTAGCATATCCGGATGTCGCGCGACCATTCATCGTCGACACGGATGCTAGCAATGTCGGAGTCGGGGCCGTACTCTCCCAGGTGGGACCAGACGGGGAACGAGCGGTAGCCTACTACAGTAGCGCGCTGAGCAAGGCAGAGCGAAACTACTGCGTTACTCGGCGCGAGCTGTTAGCGGTGGTCAAAGCGGTTCGCCATTTTCGCCCTTACCTGCAAGGCAGCCATTTCCTCATTAGGACAGATCACGCGTCACTAACCTGGCTTTTAAATTTTAAAGATCCGGAAGGCCAGGTAGCCCGCTGGCTCGAGCTGTTGCAGGAGTACGATTTCCAGATTCAGCACAGGCCCGGAAAGCTGCATGGTAATGCAGATGCGCTTTCCCGGAGGCCCTGTGCAGAGCTGGACTGTAGGCCTTGCACTAAAGCCGAGCAGCGAGAGCAGGTGACGGCGATAGCATGCCAGGTTCAGGCTGTAGAGGGGGAGTTTGAATGGTTGCCTCTTAGCCAGCAGGACCTGCGCCTAGCGCAAGAGGGCGACGGCGAACTGCAGCAGGTGCAGAGCTGGGTCACGGCAGGGGCACGGCCTGCATGGGGGGAAGTGTCGGCCAGTAGCCCAGCTGTGAAGGCTTACGTGAGTCAGTGGGGGAGCCTGACGTCGCAGGGTGGGCTGCTCTATAGGCGGTGGCAGGCCCCCGGCTCCGACCAGGACCTCCTCCAGCTGCTGGTGCCCCGTGCGCTCCGCCCCCAGGTACTGGGACTGGTACATGGCTCTGTGGGGGCGGGGCACTTTGGCATCAGCAAGACTTTGCACCGACTGCGGAGGAGGTTCTACTGGCCTGCCTGCCGCCGGGACGTGGAGCTGCACGTCCATTGCTGCGACGCCTGCACGGCCAAGAAGGGGCCGACGCAGCGGTCGCAAGCCCCCCTCCAGCGGTACGTCGTGGGAGCTCCGATGGAACGGGTCGGGGTAGACATCTTAGGGCCTTTCCCCGTCACCGAGTCCGGCAACCGCTACGTGCTTGTGGCCATGGACTACTTTACTAAGTGGCCCGAGGCGTACGCGGTGCCGGACCAATCGGCGGACACGACGGCGGAAAGGCTCGTAACTGAGATGTTCGCCCGGTTCGGAGCCCCCGAGGAGCTACACAGCGACCAGGGGCGAAATTTTGAGTCGCGGGTGCTGGCGGCTGTGTGTAAGCGGCTGGGAGTGGCCAAAACCCGCACTACGGCGTTGCACCCCCAGAGCGACGGGCTTGTTGAACGCTTTAATAAAACACTGGCCACCCAGTTAGCAATTCTAGCCAGCCAGCACCAGCGGGACTGGGACCGCCATTTGCCCCTGGTCCTGTGGGCATACCGCTCCGCCGTGCAGGAAAGCAGTCAGTGCTCCCCCGCTGCGCTCATGTTCGGGCGCGAGCTGAGGACGCCCGTCGACTTGGTGTTCGGAGCCCCGCCCGGACCAACGGAGCACCACCAGTCAGAGGCCGGGTACGCACGGGCCTTGATCGAGCGCCTGGAGACCGCCCACAGCTTTACCCGCCAGGCCCAATCCGCCGCAAGTGTTAAGCAGAAGCGAGCGTATGATGTGCGCTGTCGGGGGCAGCCCTTCACCAGCGGAGACAAGGTATGGATCTACTGTCCGATCCGTAAGAAGGGTCTGTCCCCGAAATTGCAGTCGCATTGGCGGGGCCCTGGTGAAGTGGTGGGCCGGCTTAGCGAGGTGGTCTATCGAGTGCGCATGCCCGGCCGAAGGAAACTGGTGGTGCTTCACCGGGACCGTCTAGCTCCTTACCGGCCGCTGTTGGATGGTGTTGAGGAGGGGATGGGCGTCGGCGAGGATCAGCCCGCTTTACGTGCGCCCACCCCTCCTCCACCAGAAAACCCAGCGGCAGCTAAGGGCCCGAATCGCCCTTCTCGCCCACGGAGAACTCCTGCCCGTTTCCGGGACTTTGTGCGTGAGTGCGGACAGTTTAAGGGGTCGCAGGGGACTGCTGACCCCTTAGGTGGGGGCAGTGTGGCGATCCGGGGCGATTACGAGTGATGTAAATTATTGTGTATCTCGAATTGTGTATGTGTACTTGTGCTGTGCAGACCCAGTGCACGAGTGAGGGTTGATGTAATCACATGATCAGAGCGTGTTCAAAAGCTCTGACGTGTACAGTAACAATGGCGGTTAATATTTGAATACAACCTCCCGCCAGAACGGCGACTGTTGTGATAAACAACAGTCGTATACAGTTCAGCTAAATGTGATAGCATGCGCTCAACCAGGTCCGCTCTAGAGAATGTTCGAGCGAGGCCAACGGTTGTTTTCGAGTATGACTGAGGGGATTACGTGTGATTGGTTAAGGTGAGCTGCAGGGCACCTATTAGAGGTCGCCTTTGTTAGCATGCTCATTTGCATATCAGGGGCTATAAAGCTGGCTACAGTCCAGCGCGCGTAGTCTGTTCTGCCTGTACGCTGAGAAGGAAGAAATAAGAGATTGTGCTCTTCAATAAATTATTACCCTGAAGCAAACCTGACTCCGACTCCATGGCTCGCCACAATACCAATGTCTGGTCAAAATTTCATGTTAATAGCTGCATTAGAAATATGTTTAATAAAAAAATGGTTGACGTGTCGAATGCTTATTTCCTCCACTGTATCTCCTCCATACTATTTTCCAGCCATACTGTGGAAGTGTCGTAAGATGTCCCACCCTTGTCACATGTTGTTTTTGTTGTTATAGAAGGAAAACGTCAGCGAAGCTGAGCTTCATTTTTAAACATATTTATGCGACCAAAATGTTCGCATGCGTTTTGAAAAAGTATGCTCCCGAATATAAGGCCCGTCCCATTACTCACACTTTCGTTTTTTGTACTTAGCCAAGAGGCCACTTGCGTTACGTATTTCCGGCAATTGCCCACAGTGTGCAAGTAGGCATGAAGACTGCAGTGTGCATTTCTGCACATTGGGACACCCTTATCGACTCGAAGATGAGTGTTCACAGTCGTGAAGGGTCGTTTGAGAACAAATGGCCTTTTTTGAGTGGCTCTTTTTGGTGAATGGTAACCGCTTCTTTTCAGCGAACGATACATTTACTTTGGATCTTTTTTCCCCTCGTTAGCCAATGTTATACCCATGACTAGTTCCTGGTTGTGGTGGTTGGGGGGTGGGTCTCTGACTCTTTGGACATGTGATGAATTGTGGGATAAACTTAACTCCAAATACTGCTCCGAAGCGTATTAGGGTAAGCGTGCAGTAAGTGTGGGTTAAGTGTACTGTGTGTTGGCATTTTTCTGACATGGGACAGTCTTAAACACTTACTAGTGCCGCATGAACATGCATTTAAGTAGATAAAACTGCAAGTTTGCGTAATGGGACAGGCCCGTACTCAGGCTATACTTACTTCCGGGGGTTTTGCTATCATACGGGGGTTTTAAGTATACTGTATTTAGAGAAAATTTCACTTACCTAAGTACTTTCTTGTCCTGTCTACTCAGGATGCTTCAGCAAGGAAACACAAGTGTAGCCTTTACGGAAGTTTTTTCTTGGAACGCATGACGTGTATAAAGTATCCACCTCTCCACATGTGCCACATGGTGGGTACACCCCTACACAAATACAATTTTACCGTTCCTTTCCATTTATTTTTAAGTGCTTTAATCCATAACGACACTCATTCTTTATTACTAACAAAAGCCACATAGCCACAGGCTAAGAAGCATTATAAAAGCACGTAAGCATAATATGAGGCTGACACTTGACTGAGCAAAGACGTTTCATTTGCCTAATTCATGTTGCCTTGATTCCTCCGTCCTCATATCACATCCTTTCCCCGCATCTTCCGTTGGGCAGAGCTAAGAAGCGAGGAAAGGATGCAAGGAGTGAAAATAAGCGATTGGAATGAACCCATTGAAATTATGGTCATTACAAATTGGGGTGAAAATGTGGGCTAAATGCATTCACCATGGGTATAGGCAGGGCCTTATAGTCTTTGGTCATTAGTAGGGGCACCAGTTTACCCAAAATAACCCAAAATAAGTTTAACTTGCATTAGGCCTACCAGCTAAATCAGGGATGTGCAACTCCAGGCCTCGTGGGTTGGTGTATACGCAGGTTTTTGCTACCACCAATAACCAATTATTTTATTAGCCCAATCGTTTATATTATCTGATATTTTAGCTACATTCCGCGATATGAACAGAAGCTGATGAATGTTGCTGTGCCTGTATGCATGTATTGTAGCATTTTATTGTGGTCTAATTTACGAGTGAATTGGTGTCGGTGTATATGACTAATTAGCTGATTGAGCCAGGGTAACTGATGGCAGCAAAAACCTGCATACACAGAGGCCCACGAGGCCTGGAGTTGCCCATCCCTGAGCTAAATCCTGTTGGGTCACTGCAGGCATTGAATTGTCACAATCACCTGACTAATTACACAATTAGTGATCAATTGTGACCATCATAAACGCAATTACTTGACATAATATGCTACACCCGGTGAGCGGAAGGAATGTGAGGGATGGCATGTCAAACACAAAAATGGATTTGATTGACCAGTCTAAGCGCCCTCCTGGTACGCTGCACTGACGGAGTCAATTTACATTGCACACATTACAACCAATCCATACAGGTTCAAAAACAACAATACATTTCCATTTACATACATAAAACATCAATCACGGTTTGAAATAAATGAGGGGGAATCCTTTCAGTGAAAAACTGAATTTAGCAGCTGACATATGTCATGTCATGTCATGTGAGATTTGATGCATGGAATTTTGAGTGCAAACATTCCACTTGAAAAAGTTGACAGGCTAAATTATGTACATTTTTAAATAGGCATGTAAGAAATGGTGAGGATATTCTTTGAAAACAACTTTTGTTTCCCCATTAAGGAAAGATGGTCAAAAACAACAATTATGCTTTGCAAATTTTATTTGTTCTGCAAGGAAAATCAATTACATCCAATTTATTATTGTCACCATTCCTGTGTTCCTTGATGCCTTAAGTTGCAGCTCAGTGGTGGATAGCATCAAACAATGCCTACTGAAATGTGAGGTTTATTTCAACAATGTAACTGCATTTGTCTCAGGTAATAAGTTGCATGTTGAACACATACGATAGCACAGGATTCAACGATAGTTTGACTACAAAATGATGGTATAAACACTCAAATCCGCCCCAATAATTTGTTGTGGTATTGTATTTGCTTTGGGTGCACCGTGGAGTGTGTTTTTGTGCGTTTGGTAGTGGATGCTAACTGATACCATTAAGTTGAGCTAGCATTAGCAACAGCTGGATGTCCATACAAAGGACAGCATGGAATCAGCTGAAAATGGTCTCCATCGATTGACAAGATCACGGGTAAGTCGTAAATGAGATATTATGTCAAAAATTCCAAACTAACCCTTTAAGGTAAAATGGCTGCTTGCTTTTTTGTCTTCTCCTCAGATTGATATTTCAGTGTGATATACAAATATCACATTCAAAAGAATAAAAGAATAAATGTTATTATTCATTGTCATGTTGAATGATGAAGTGCACACACATTCACATACAACGCATGCGCACACACACACATAATTACTCTGCGCTTTAGTGTACCTTGGGGCACATACAATGTCACTCCAAGCAGAACACTGGCTCAGTATGGTAGTGTTTTTTTTTTGTTGCACAATTTCCCCAGGGATACTAATCTCTCTCTCTCTCTTCTTGCTTGCCCTCTCTCTATGACCCCTCCCACTCTCTCTCTCACTTCCCTCTCTCTCCTCCCCTCTCTTTCTGCTGCATTGATGCTGCTGCCTCCCTCCGTGATGATGTCACTGACTCAGTGCAGCTCAGCATCTCTGCCTTAGTCAATCATCAGAGCCATTTTGGCTTTTGAATTGTAGAACACTCGAACCCCAGCCCCCACGACAAACCACTGCAAAGGAGGCCCAATAGCCTGTCTGGCTATACCCACCCTGGGTCTGTTTTTGCCTGGGGTCAGCTTTCTTGGATCAGGGGCACAAGGGAGACTGTCAGCTGAGGCAGCACTGGGGAAAAAATAATACACTGTGGAGATAAGAATAAAGACTTGGATCCATTTTGCACAATTGCCTCCTGAAAACAAACGGAAACATCACACCAAGAAGGTAAGATTGCTCTTGATATTTTACCTTCAGTTAGTCTGTTATATATGCAGATTTGTTTGGCAGAATCCCAGTTGGGCGGAATTCTTTGGGTGCGCCTGTGTTTGTGTGTTCATTGTGGGGCTGTGGACATCTCAGCCTATGTATGGGGGATGGTAATCAAGGAATTTAATAGGCACTATAACAGATGTTTGCCCCCCAGTAAACCCCTTGTGTGTGTTTTGTGAGTTTAATTTTAATTGCCGGTTAAGAGAGAGAAATGCACTGTCATTCACAGACGAAAGCACAATGAATTCAAACACGTCCACCAAACAGAACATTTTCCACAAACGGCTACTAGTAATTTACAACCACACAGTGATCTAGCTGACAGGGATAGATTACAGTTGGACAGGAGTTCTTTAAACTGGAACAATGTTAAAATATTTAAAAGATGGCCATCTTAACATTGCTTCATCAATTTCAGCACATATTAGCCAACATGTTCGTATCCTACTATATATTAGCCCTTTTCCGTGATATCGATTGTTATCTTCATTAGATATATTAAATAAGGTAGTTTGAAACATAACTGCTAAGCGGCTGATGGTGTGTCTAAACATTGTATGTGACGAAGCGGTACCTAACGCAATTCGGCCTCACTTCAAAATGGTGGGGACAACAGTTGCATCCTTTATCATCCTGGCTTGTAGAGGCAACGGCGTCTTGGTACCTTGAAGTAAACAAGTAATCAGGAACGATCAGCTGGTTACCCACGGAAAAATTAATACACTGCTTTGTAAATATGCAAGTCTACTTAAACCATTATGATTATTTCCATGCTTCAGTAACTAACATGTTGATTTGTCCGCAGGAATTTATTCATAAATTATTTTCTAAAAGAAACGGAAATTTTCTAAAGCGATTGACAAGAAAATGCGGATTTAATACTTACGCAAAGCTCTCCGTCATTCGAGAGCATTGTCAACAATGCATTATTTATCAGGATGCACATTCGAGAATGTAGATAGGCTATTTTGCAGCAGCAAAATAACTGCAGTAGCAATTTTACACGCAGCCAACACCGTGTATTTCAATATCAAGTCTCAGAAATCCTTAAAACACCAGGCAGCCACGCGAGTTTCAAATAGTTCGAGATCAAAGCAACGCGCTGGATGCCATTCGCAACGTACATTTTACCTGTAATGAAAAAAACTAGACTACAGATAAATATATTTATATTACCCTGCAATTGCGTCTCTCTATATTGTGTGGATATATTTCGAAATACTATTCGTTATGCAGGTAGACGCACCCATTACACCACAGTGAGAGGGCATCTCTCTTGGGAAATACTGTACAGAGAAACCACTCAAACCAATGGAAGCCATTTTCATTACGACTGGCAGTATAATAGATAGGCTATTAGATATGAAAATCTTAGAATGAGAAGGAGGGCTGAATCGTTCATAGTCGTAATGAAATAAACACACATTAATAATAATAATGATAATAATATCAATTTCTGTGCACCGCCTAGCTTATAAAGTGTAATAGCCTAATGACAGTGCTCCAAAACTGCTGGTGTGTGAATTAAAAATATCGGCGGGGAGTAATCCCAAATCAATGGCAAAAAGAGGGAGCGCATTAGCAGCTCAGTTCACTCAACCATAAAGTCTTTCTTATATAATTTCTTATATTTCTATTACAATTACACGGCATAAGCGCACCGACGTGGCAGACTATCGACTTGGAGACCAATGATGAGATATAAGCTCTGTCAATCAAAAAACCTAATATAATACAAATTATTTCATTAGAATAACAATTGCTGCCACTGGTCACCTTTGTGTCATTGTCTAAATGATCACACAAAGACCTATTAATAAGGTTGATAACATTCAGACCTGAGACAACACAGTTCCTTCATCTGTTTTAATAACCTGACTGTAGGTAGCCTAAATATGACAATGAAAATGTATAAATTCACATTTGTGGTTTGTTTTGTCCTTGAATGCCGTTGTGACATTGGACCAGAAGGTAAACGGAACACTTCCTGTCCTGAATGCTGGTCAGGTGACCAGAGTTCTGTTTTGGCCCTGCGTAGATCCAGATGGGGCTTCCTAGTTGTCTTTCCAGTATCTTTATTGAGTTGACTAAGCAGATGCCAGGGAGTAACAGTGTCAGAAACAATAGATATCTGTGCATCAAACTTCCACTATATCCTTTAGATTTTTTTTAATTATTTTTTTTATTCTTTTACACAAATTTCCTAACTTTTTGTTCGATGTTTATATATATATAAACATCGAACAAAAAGTTAGGAAATTTGTGTTTGGTAGATTATTTCTCCGTTGTAACAATGCTTCTTGGCAATACATTTTATACCGTTGGAAAGCCTGTTTATTTCCCTTTGAAATGGTGCCCCATTTGTAAGGAACATGCATTTGTGGGATGAGCAGCAAAGCTGAGTATGTGGGTTGCGCCCATGTAAAATTTGCCAAATCTTCTCTGCCAATGCCAAACAGCTTATTCTGCTGTTGCTAGTGACTCTTGTTTGGTGTTGTTTGGTGGATTGGATGATTGAAGTCTATCAGTAACAAGGAAGAAACAAGACATATTGGCAATTTTACAATTTATTAATTTAACAAACAGTCAGGAGCCTCAGTAGCGTGTGGAAGAACCATACACAGCCACAACAGCCTGGCACCTCCTCCTCATGCTGGTCACCAGCGTGGTCACACACTGCTCTGGGATGGCATTCCACTCCTCAACCAGAATTTGTCGCAAGTCAGCCAACGTGGTTGTGTTGGTCACTCTAGCACGGACAGCACGCCCAAGCTGATCCCACAAGTGTTCAATTGGGTTGAGGTCAGGACTGTTGGCAGGCCATTCCATTCTCTCTACTCCCAAATTCTGGAGGAAGTCTCTGATAAACCCCGCTCTGTGGGGGCGAGCGTTGTCATCTTGGAGGATGGAGTTCGGTCCCAGACTGTGGAGATATGGGATTGCCACTGGTTGCAGAATCTCATCTCGATATCTCTCTGCATTGAGATTGCCTCCAATGATGACAAACCTCGTTTTTCCAGTGATGGAGATGCCGCCCCACACCATCACACTGCCTCCACCAAAAGGTGTTACTCTATCGGTGCAACAATCAGCATAGCGTTCTCCCCGTCTTCTCCACACTTTGACCCTACGTTCCAACTTCCATAGGCAGAATCTGGACTCATCGCTGAACATAACGTTCCTCCACATGTTCAGGTTCCAGTGCAGGTGTTGCCGACACCAGCGCAAACGGGCCTGACGGTGAAGGGCAGTCATGGCAGGCCTCCTGGCAGCCTTATGAGCCCGGAGATTGGCTGCATGCAGTCTGTTCCGGATTGTCTGGGCCGAGAGCCATGTGCCATATCGTCCTGAAAACCTTGACTGCAAATCTGTAGAAGACAGCCTACGGTTCCTAAGTGCTGAAAGGGTGAGGAACCGGTCTTCTTGGGGTGTCGTCTTCTTATGACGCCCACTTCGCAGTCTGTCTCTGACATCCCCCGTTTCATGGAACTTGGCCTTCAGTTTGGAGATGGTACTAGGGCTCACTCCAAATAATGCCGCAACTTGCTTTTGCGGAACACCAACTTGAAGTTGCCCTATCGCACGGGCCTTATTGAGATCAGACAAACGTGGCATGCCGATTCTTGGAGCAGACACCAATTGACCACTGTAGCAGGGCCCATGCTGACAGGTGCTGCCAATCAGGTGCCAATCAGGCACCTGATTGTCAGCACCTGGGGGTACCGGAAGCTCAAAACGAGTCAATAGCAACAGCAGAATAAGCTGTTTGGCATTGGCAGAGAAGATTTGGCAAATTTTACATGGGCGCAACCCACATACTCAGCTATGCTGTTCATCCCACAAATGCATGTTCCTTACAAATGGGGCACCATTTAAAAGGGAAATAAACAGGCTTTCCAACGGTATAAAATTTATTGCCAAGAAGCATTGTTACAACAGAGAAATAATCTACCAAACACAAATTTCCTAACTTTTTGTTCGATGTGTATATATATATATATATATATATAGACAGGTGACAAATTAAAGGGAAAAACCCCTACAGTGAGGGGGTCCTGTGGCTCTGTTATGCTGTGGAGGGCATTTTCCTGACATGGTTTTGGTCCACTTGTCCTGCAAATCAATACAAAGTTATTCTGATTGATCAACTTTATCTTATGATTAAACATTTATATCTGATGCCACAGGGCATGAGGGGCCATTGAATGGTTTGATGTGTATGAGAAAGATGTGAATCATATGTTCTGGCCTTCGCATTGACCAGATCTCAACCCAATTGAACACCTATGGGAGATTTTGGACCAACGTGTTAGATATCGCTCTCCACCACCATCATCAAAACACCGAATGAGGGAATATCTTTTAGAATGGTGTTCCATCCCTCCAGTAGAGTTCCGGAGACTAGAATCTATGCTAGACTAGAGGTAGAATCTATGCCAAGGTGCATTGAAGCTGTTCTGGTGGCTAGTGGTGGCCCAATATCTTACTAAGACACTTTATGTTGGTTTTTCCTTTAATTTGTTACCCGTCTATATATACAGGTGCAGCTAAAAAAAATTGAATATCGTGAAAAAGTTCAATATTTTTTGTCACTCATTTCAGAAAGTTAAACTCATAATAATATAGATTCATTACACATAGAGTGAAATATTTCAAGCCTTTATTTCTTGTAATTTTGATGATTATGGCTTACAGCTAATGAAACCCAAAATTCAGTGTCTCAGAAAATTAGAATATTTTTCTTTAACATATGTTTAAAGTATCATATTTAATATTTGGTCGCATATCCTTTGCATGCTGTTACTTCCTGAAGTCTGTGACCAATCAACATCAAAAGACTCTCGATATCTTATTTTCAGGTACTGTTACAAGCGATACTATAACCTCTCTGCATTTGAACTGATCTCTATGGGAATTTGGGGGTGAGACTGCGGAGCATCACCAGGAAGGATACCCACTACCCAGTGTCTGGTGTTGTCTCTGGGTCACAGACCTCAGGCAGTCATTGTACTTTAGTCAAGTACTAAGATGACTATTTCAGATTTAGTTAATTTCTTCAATTATTTTTGCTCCCCTAAAATGGGGGGACTATGTATAAAAGGGGCTGTAAATTCCTACACGGATCATCCGCTATGGATGTAAATACCCTGAAATTAAATTTGACAGTCTGCACTTAATTTTTGCTTCAAATCCAATGTGCTGTACAGCGCAATGTGCTGTACACTATCCCCATACAGTTTCATTTCTCTGTTTATACTGTATATTTCCAAATATGTAGAGCGGCTAAAAAAATTGATGTTTTTGTTTATATTTTGTAAATAAAATAGATTTATTCTTGAAGATAGGTGGGACACATTTTTTTTTTTCTAGCTGGATTTGCTTTCCTTTTCACATTTCTGATATTTGATTTGTTTTATATTATGTCGGAAACAATTATATGACGCGAGTGTTTTTGCCTCCATTTATGATTGTGACAATCAGGCTCCAAATGAAGTGATTTAGTAGTGGAGATGAAGCTTGTTGCCATGTTCAGGATAGACTCATTACCATATCTTGATGAACAGATTAGATCCATTATGGCAGTCAGTCATTTTGATATGACGGCTTGTTATAATTCCATGACAGCAGCACAGCTCATTACAGCCTGTAATGGCAGAAACAACATCCCTTCTCTTATAGATAGGCATACTGGTCAGAGTGAACCTTGATTTTTGTGACATTGTTGGTTCTGTGGTATCGGGACTGACGTAATCCTGGGCAGCAGCATGCTATTTAGCCGTGACTGCACTTTCTTTGTTGCTGTTATTGAGTCAACACTGGCTACCTAAGGCCCCCGACTGCAGCTGACCACGCATGATCTTTTCATGATGGAATCACATTGCTGTCACTTTGAAGGCCGGTTCTCTGGGTACCCAGACAGAGAGGCCCACGTCTTCGTGTGCCATTCAGTTTGGTCAGTCCAATTAGTCATTTATCGTTAATAGGCTCTGGTCCTGCTGCTGTGATCGCTTTTGCTTTGGCCTATGTCCAGATTCTACATCAGGCGTGTCAAACTCCAGCCCAGGAGCCACGTGTACAAACGGCGCTGAGCAGAGAAAATGTCCTCAGAAAGCCGCGTAAGCGAGTTTCCACACAGAAATTCGGATGTATCATATAATACGGGCTGTGACAATCTGCGTACCTCTGCACGTGATGGACACCATATGTACGCAATGTTTGGAGTCCGTGTGATATGGCGACACCGTGACCCAAATGCAGTCAGCAGGCAATTAAGGCCCTGAGAACAAATTGTGCAGACTCTTTAGCCAATCAACGACTTAAATTAAGTACTCATGCCGAAACACACCGAAACCCAGCAGACACTGCGGCCCAGGGGCCACATGTATAAAACATGTAGAAGAATGCGTAAAAGAATGCTCAGAGAGAAAGTCGGAAAGTTTTTCCTCTGCCTTTCTATCATGGTGTCGCCATATCACACTGACTCCAAACATTGCGTACGCGTGGTGTCCATCGTGTGCAGAGGTATGCAGATTCTCTTATTTTATACATCTGAATTTCTGCGTGGAAACTCGCTTAAGCGGCTTTCTGAGGGCATTTTTCTGCTCAGCACTGTTTATACATGTGGCCCCAGGACTGGAGTGTGACACCCCTGTTCCACATGGTTTTTAAGGCCATTTTGCAAGATATTATGGATTGTGAAGCCTGTTTCACACTCCAAGAAGGAGATTGTAATGTGAGGACTTAAGGAATATAGACACAAAGACAAAACTAGAAACTGAACAATAAAACTGACAAAAAAAAGATAAGTGGAGGATTTCTCTACAGACCATTCTTAGTCCTGCAGCAGAACAACAAGAATTAACCTACTTAGGACGTGATTTACTAAGACCTTTAGCATGTGCAAAAACGTTATACATGCAAAACTAAAAACACAACCAGTGATTGGTGCACAACAAATACCATGACCAATCATTGGGCATGTTATTGGTTTTGCGTGTGCTAAAAGGTCTTAGTAAATCAGGCCCTTAGTGTTTTAGTACAATAGCATAATGTAGCTTTTTCAATACCTTTATCTTAGCAAGGGCAAAGCATATATGTTTGCTTGTTTTTTGTTTGTTTGCTTTTACTTTTGCTGACCCTATATTTAAATAATTTTCATACAATCATTTTTTAAGCACATTTTAAATTGCATTAAAAAATTTTTAATTTGCATACTGTATATGTTTTGGGTTTGACGGCAATTTAGTCAAAGTACACATAAATTATATAGTTTTTGTTTTCACTACCTCGGAAGCTTGATTACAAGGATTGGCCATAGTTTGGTGTTTCAAAATGCCTCGTCTGGTCCACCCCAAGACTGCAAATAATATCACTTCCATTTTAATATTAATAAGCTGAAATTTGTTTTGAATCAATATTCTTCCTCTCTTGTGTCAGAATGTTCTTATAAAGAGACAACCTCAAAGCAAAGGACAAATCAGAGACCTATCTGGATTATTACAGATGTGCTACTTTCACACATTTTCAAAATATAGCCCAACTATATGCATGCTTTACAGCAGTGTATAAGGAGTGTAGAATTGGCGCCCTCATCACTGGTCTCTCCCTCTCACAGGAAGCGACTCTCACCAGATCCCATCTTAGGTGTTTGGCCGGCAGCACCATGGCAGGAGCCTCGGTGAAGGTGGCAGTGCGAGTCCGCCCTTTCAACTCGCGGGAGATCGGCAAGGACAGCAAATGCATCATCCAGATGTCAGGGAACACCACCAGTGAGTGTCTAACCCAATCCTGCTTCGCTACACAAGGGGTGTATGATGAGGGCTGGAGGCGGAGTCCAGCTCTGTGTCAGTTTTTCTTTCTATTCCCGATTGCATACACGATTCTTCGATTGCATACATGACTCCTGCTATATACACAAATTGGTCAGCTCTAGGTCTAAAGAGTTGAGCCACAATGCTTTTGGATTTACCTTTTTTTGGATTTAAAGAACAGCGGGTCAGTCGATGTCATACCCATATGTAGCCTTGCTTACCAATTGTATGTCAGGCCTGATGACATCAAATAATCATGCTTCAAACTGAAATGATGTATGCACAAAGGCAGAGCAATCAAAAGCAATGGGGGACTCGTTAAAAGTCAAGGTTTGTAAGCAATAGGAAGATTCAGGGACAAGCAGGACTCTTTTCAATTAGGGCAGTCTGTACACATCTCATTACATTTCAGGCATTTAGCGTTCGCTTTAATCCAGACCAAATTTACATAGCTGATATTTTTTGCACACAATTCATTTATGCAGCTGAGTATATGCTGAAGCAGTTCAGGTTACATACTTTGTTCAAGGGCACAAAGGTAGCGGTCTCCTGTGAATTGAACCAACAACCTTTGAGTTACAAATCCATTTCCCTAAATCATTAGCCTACACAGCCACACTTATATCTGTTAAGTGCACGGTTGTCACCAGACAGGCTTGTGATGATAATCCCAAAAAAGTATTTTCCGAAATAAATAATTACTGACATGAAATAAAATCTAAATCTGCAAATGCCTAAGTCCTCAAGAAGGAGGATTATGTCTGATCTGAAACTGTGACCTAGTTGGCGCCATTGCGTCAAGTGTATTTGCTTTTGCAATTTATTTAATAATAATCATGTATTATTAAATGTCTATCATTATGTATCTTGATCATATCTATGTCTACATTTTACAGTTTATAACTGATAAGGTGGTTTTGAAGTTACGCATTTATAACTGAGTGACTGCTGTAAAATTATTTTACCTGCAGTTTGTTTTCATTTATTTATTCATTTTTTATTTTATTTCTTATTTATTTTACAAATCGCAATACTGAACCATTTATTTTTGTTACATTTTTTATGGTTATGTCATTACCTGAGTTTTTGGGGCAGCTACCGAATGACGTTAAAAGCAATAGCAAAACGATGCAATACTACAAGTAATATCAAATAGTGCTGAGGCAATAATAGTGAATTTCATTTTAGGCTACCAATTAATTAATTAATAGTCAAGACAAACTCTGTTTTATTTTATGTGTAATATCACTTGCAATTTCTGTCTTTGCACAGTAAATCTTAAGGTATTACTTTATATATCCTATAGGCCTATTGACTTCTTTAAAAAATAAATAAATTCAATAAAATATAACAGTATGGTACTTTTAACCCACAGCATATTTTGACAAGGTTTTGATACAGTTGATACAATACTATTGTGCTTTGAAGTCGATATGTTGTGAACATGAATGGATGACATATTACCATAGAATGGCAGAGCACATTTTGTCCCTAGAAAGCAAGTAGAGAGGAAGGAAGGAGGTAGCAGTGATGTGTTACAGTTTTTCAGATGAGGACACATGACCGCACTGATAGTGCTTCGGCACGTATTGCTCACTGGGAGATTAATAATGAAACCAATTTCATTGTCCCCGGATTGAACTGGTATCCCGACGACTCAGCTGGCCTTATTTATATTAATATGAATCTGCGTCTTCCTGAACTCCATACTCCCCTGTGAAACAGTGTATGGTTCAGCATTTCCGAGCTTGGTCTGTTTCTAATTCAGCTCGAGATGGTAGCACTGTAAGATTTGTTGGTTTTTTGAATAACCGGTTCGCGCCCCGGTCCTGCCAGATCCGAGCGTGGCCGGTGCCCTGTGGAAGCAGCAATTGGCGGCTGCTTCCGGGTGGGGGGAGGGGCTCGGAAAGAATCGCTGCGCACAAAATGGCCCTGGGCGAGTTGGAATCACGGTCAGGAGCTCGAGGAGTCGCGCCCTGTAGAGGACGTGGCGCCCTCCTTCCTACTACCGGCTGACAGGGTTGTATAGCGGTGGTTCTCAAGTGGTTGCTACATGGGGGGAATTGAATTACAATAGGGGTTCAATTGGCTACTAAATTGGGAAAAAATCAGAAACAAATAAAAAATTAAATAAAAAAAAGGAATTCTCTACCAGAAAGGGTAATCTACTCGCTGGAGTGTAAACGATTAAGAGAACACAATGCTAGCTCAAACTGGCAGCACTGTAAGATTGGTTGGTTTTCTGAAATATTTTGTTGCTATGTGGAGTTTTGTCTCAAAAGGTGTAATCTACACACCGGAGTGTAAAAACAATTAAGACAATCTCGCTCGCCCCCAACCTCTGCCGAGTCGCTTTTGCTCACAGCATGGACCAGAAAACACAAACCCTCTCCGCAATCAACCTGAAACAAAGATCATTCAGGACACACAGTACAGTGGGTGTTTGGACTGGTACGGTGTGCGATGCATTAGTGTTTCTTCTTACCAGATGTCCAGAATGTTCTTTTTTTTTTACTTGATGTTCCCAGGTCTGTGCTGTAAGGCTTTCGTTAGACAAGATGCACCTTTATATAGCACAGTGGCATAAACACCTGCACAATGCATTAGGGACTGGGTTCAGGGCTGATCTTCAGTTACATCAATATGGATGAGAGAGCCCTCTAGTAACAATGGAAGGGCATCTGGTGCTAGTCTGTGTAGCCTACTGTGTAGTATGTTTGCATCTTTGCTTCTCCCTGTTAGCGTTTGTCATTATTTTGCTCTCTCGTGTCTTCTCTGTTTACTCTATTCTGGACCATGGAGATTCTAAGGAAGGCAGACTTGATCTGGCTGGGAGGAGACTCAAGAGAGGTTTGATTTCCAGACTGAGACTCAAGGCAAAGCCATTTTGTCAATAATGAATGAAGCCTTTTAAAATATTCACCGCTTGGCCTAATTTAGCCATCTTCTCCCCTCCCATAGCGACATGCTCGAGATGAAAACATGGTTCCTTTTTTTAGCCTTGCGGTTTTAGTTTAGTCTTATGCACATTTTACTGAAGGTTCCATGTCCTGCATCGTACAGCACTCCTGAGTGGCCATAATGTTGCAGGGTATAATTAAATTTTTCACTCACTTTATGACACTGCTTCTAAAGGGCTTCTCCCTAGCTCTCGTGTGTCTGCCATACAGAATCAAGCATATGGCATCAACGAGGAAGTTAATTCCGCCCGATGATTCCCAGAAAGGTGTTACGAAACATTAGCATTACGAAAGTACGCGGCTTCACGTGCACAGACAGTGAACGCTCTTGGCCGTAAAATAAAATTAACTTGATTTTTTTGCCGGCCGTTAAGCACGCAACTGGCTGTGTGAGGTAAGCATCCTATCCAGGAGATTACGGCGTGCTGTTTGGAAGAGTCATCCTTATTGATTTAGGGCTTCAATAGAGAATGATGGAAACAAACAGCCATTGATGTAGTCAGGTAATCTAAGCGATACGGTCGACGATGGCTTGGAATTGGTTGCGATACCTTCTCAGTAGTTTCTGAGAATCAGGTCACAGGCTGAGATGTGGCTTCTTTTTCAAGCTCTTCGCTGACGGATTAACTGCTGCCCCAGTAAAATGGAAATAATACGTGTAGCCTACAAAAGGAAGCTACCCACTTAAACACAGTGCTCTCCTGCCAGTATTGCTCACATCAAAGAAGGGCTCCAGCATCTGGCACCTGCCCTCCATTACCATGGAGGAGTATCGTGATCGTTGTGGTGCAATGAGAGGTCCGTTATGTTAGCTTTCAATGCAGTAGTTCTTTACAAAGGTGCCAGTTTAACTAAATTGCAAACCAATTCTATTTCTGGGAAAAAATGGACTAGTTATGTTTTTTTGTTCCCTTTGTTTCTCAGAGACAGTATTTGAAATCTGTTGGCTCATCAGTTTAAAGTGTATGTGATCTTCAAGATGAAGCTGTTTGATTTTGCACAGTCTGAACTACTGACACCAGGACAGCCAGTGTCCCCACCCCCATAGCCCCATGGGTTCCTTCTGAGATTGGTTTCCGTTGGAGAGTTTTTTTCTCACACATTTTAAAGTTTTTTTTTCTTCATTTGCTGGTTATTTGGGGGTTAAGGCCTGGTCTTTTCTATTTTCCAGTGTTTTGTTTTAGTGTCTCTGTAAAATACACAATACAAATAAAATTGAATTGAAAGCTCTTATTAATGATACAAATAATTAAGTTACAGAGCCAGAGTACAGTGCAATCGCAGGACATTCACATTTTGTACACAGAGGGACAAAAGTAGTAGAATTTTAATGCCACATTCCCAATTACTCCCTCATGTCAGCAAGACTAGCATAGTAGTCGAGAAATAGGTATACCACGCCCAGGTAAGACTGCAGTACTTTTTTATGAATGGATGTTCGGTTTTAGTAATGTGAGGCCAAGCAGTGCGCACAAAAAATTATTTGAAACGCAAGATTACCTGCAAGAAGATGTGGTTTAATTTGCCAAGAGCAATTCAGGAACAGTTTCAGAATGCTTATTTTGTGAGCCTTTCTCTGTAGTAAAACCAGTTTTAGTAGTTCACGCAAGATGTACTCTTGTGATTTTTAATAGCGAAAAGTACTTTTCTTTAAAGCCGAGTTTTACTTTTTCCACTCTTTCAAATGTTCTCGCAGAAGATATAAACTGGTTTTGTCTGTCAACCGCCTTGGCATGCACCTACGTTCTCAGAGGCTGTAGCAATGGGGGTTTGTTGATTGTCTGCAAGCATTCAGAATCAATAGCACTGGTCTGAGGCAGACCTTTTATTGAGGGATGATGTCATGATATATCTGGGACCAGTGCCTGGATGCAGGCCAGAGGCTGGGTGTAAATGGGCTGTTGTTTGTGCAGCCCGAGCTGGGAAAGAGTGAGTTCTCGATTTGTGTGCAGCCCACACACTGCTTTGTAATTGACATTGGCTTGAGAATGGTTAATTATACGGTAACCACAATGTGAAGACTGACTGTGATCTGATTGGTCAACATGCCCAGCTCCAATAATCTACTTTACCCTTCCTGTGAAGGAGTTGCAAGCAGACCTAATTAGCCAGCCAAGCGAGTCCTGAAAGATTAGGGATGCGCTTTCTTTTTGAGGGAAGTCTTTGTAAGTAACGTATGAGATTGAGTTTGATGAAAGAGTTCCCTTTGAGAACACAACTGTGTAATGCATGTCCTATTAGGAGGAACAAAGCTTGTGTTAATTTCTTGCCAAAGATATTGTTCAGAAATTTTAAATACATTGATCATTACAGATGTGAGAAGATTTCGACTGTGTTGGTTTGTGGAGAAAAAAGTTTACTAATTCTTCTGTGTAATGATTTGCATTTGTGCTAAAACAACTGTAATAACAATGGCCATATTTGACTGTAAACAGTCAAAGCTGACGCGTAGATTAACCGCAAGAATAAACTAGAATTCTGAACATAAAAGCTGCTCATCGCTGCTGTCAAACCTCCTGATGTGCCCAGGCTTCCTGTCCCCAGTGGCCTGGGGAAGTCATCCATGAGAGCTTGACTGGCATCTTTCAGGCCCCGCCCACTCAGCCCGGAGGCCGGAGCCCTTATGGCGCACCACCTGAGAGATGAGGGAGGAGCTGGGATGCAGCTCGGGCCGACGGAAAGACTTTAAGGCGGTGACAGGTAGACGGTTAAGTGGAAGCGGATTGTGTGTGAAAGTGGCTGCTGTTTGGTGACGGGGCAGAGACACGTAGCTGACAGTCCATATCAAACACCATCTGTCAGCCAGACACAAATATAGCTCATTTATTGCCCCTCTACTAAATGGTACCGCATCTGGTTGGGGCCTTTCCGAAGGGCGGCGATGTGCGCACCTTTCAATAACTAGTCTTTCCGATCTGGAGGGAACCTGGTGTGAGGAGTCTGTTGACATTTCTTTTGATTGGGACTGGATACGGTATAATTCGTGGTTGCAGAGAGGAGCTGTCGCCGACACAGCCGCCGCCACGTGTCCCTAAGTGATGTAAAAGCCTGGTCTCGTTGCCGCACGGCCCCCTGTAAACGTGCCGCGCCCTGCTGCTGACTGCCAGTATGCTTTTTTTATGGGGCCTCTGTGATTCACAGCGCTGTTGATAACAACAGGGAGGATCTGACCTAAGCAGGTCTATAATCGTGGTGATCGGCAGCTGATTTAGGAGGCGTCGCTCTTTAGTCACCCCTGAGAGACGTTTTGGAAAATCGTGACAGCCTGGAAGGGGAGGCGATCCGGGCTCGGCGTGCGTGCGCACGGTGGACCGAGGTGAACGACGGCTTCCCTTCCCCGCCCGAAATTAAACACCCCGGCGCCATTAAAAATTCAAACCCAAGTCTTTTGGCGGATCGGGCGTGCCACTTCTCTAATTGCGCCACAACGCACCTGCCCCCATCACAGTTTCCACGTCCAGGAGAAAGGCCTTAGGTCCCGGTGCCTGGCAACAGGTCTCATTTGACGCAGGTCTGTTACCACATCGGCGGGGTCCCCATTTCTCCGCTGCCCCCCTATGCTTCATCCACAGAGCGGCCAAGTCTGAGCCGAGCGTGAAGAGGCCACTCTTATTAGACGAATAGGATCATTAACACTGAGAGGTTAAAGATCTATTCACAGCCCCCTTTCCTTCTCTGTGGTGATCCTTGGATTTCGAGGCTTTCCTTTTCGCTTCTAAACCTGTTAATTCATAAAATATGCCCTCTGCGAGGACGTCGCTCACCGTTTTCTCGGCTACTCGCATATCTGCCATTCATCCTGATTTTCGTGACAACTTGAAAAACAAAACAGTAAATCAGTAAAATATTTTAAAATACTAAAAAGCAATTTGTTAAATGTGTGTTAAATATCAATTGATTCATATTCAATGCATATCTGATTGAAAATGTGTGGCTGGACAGCTGTTAAGTGCAAACAACCGGCAAGTTATGACAAAATAAAAAAACAAGTGGTGCTTTTTGATTATCGCAATACTTTTTGTTTTCTGCCTCTCCCGAGCGCCCGGACAAAGTAAGTTTCCGGGGCTTTCCCTCCCCCAGCAACGCGGAACTGCGGTTTGCTTGCTGTTTGTTTGCTACTTTACTCAGTAGAATATTACCTTGTTGTAGCCGGTTCACTGCCGGTTTTTTCATTACAGAATTAGATCGGTTTTAAAAGCCGATATCTTTCTGATTGCATTGTGTTGGTTCACTTGTTATTTGCATAGCAACAATTACAACGCATGATACAATAAAGTAAGCCTCCGCGTCCTCTCGCGGTCCTCCAGTGCTACTGTTGCGGGCCCTTGACTGGCGCTGGACTCGCTTGAAAAACGTTGTTGTAGGCAGATTGCTGCCGTTCTTTACAGAAGTTTATTCATTGTTACTAATATTCTTCTGTCTTATATTAGCCGCTGGGCTTGGTGTTGTTAGTTGCACAGTAGCAACAACAACAATAAGAACAACAAAAAAAGGCTGGAAGGAGCCCCTGTGTCCGTTAGGGCAGAAGCTACCTGAAGCTTCCACACCCCCTCGCGGTCCTTCAGTACCACTGATTTGGGCCCTTGGCTTGGTGTTGGACACACTTCTGGGCTAAGCATGTCGGAAGGCGTACAGAATCCGGGAGATGGTGGGCCGGGTGGAGGAGGGGGAGGACGTCCCACCTGGGCAATCAACTTTTGTGGAGCATGATATGGAGCCGTATGCTCAAGGGCCTCTAGAAAGCGCGCTAGGAAGCGTAAGCATCAGGAACCGGAGTTCCATCAGCTTCAGCTACAGGTGCAGGCGATGCAGCAGACCCTTCTGGGGCTGGTAGCATCACAGCAGCAGTCACCCAGGCCTTGGGACCCTCATGGCCCAGTGCCTGGACCGTCCTGCCGTCACCCCGACGAGCTGTCTATGACGGCGTCGGATAGCCTGTACTGTCGGACAGACCCCCAACAGTCCGGCACTGAAGGTGGGTCAGTGTCTGCCCAGGAAAGCGACGATGCTTCTGAGCTCCCGCCCTTGGATCCCTCGATCGGGCGGTGATTCTCAGGGCGGCTGAGCGCGCTCGCTTACCCCCCTTGGCGGTTCCTGCTCCCTCACTTTTCAGCCGTGGCCTTCATCGGCCCATGACAGGGGGGTTACCACCCCTGCCTGATTTTCTGACAGAACTGCAGGCATCCTGGTTGTCTCCTGGGGCATATAGACTCCCCAAGACCCAGTTGGGCAATATGGCGGGTGCCGCGTCCTATGGGTTGGCGGCCCCTCCACAGATTGGGCCTATGTTTTCACTGCTCGCAGGCGCTACCTTTAGAGCTGATAGTGATTCCCAGCATCCCAATAGGCGATGCAGGGCTACTGACAAGCGGGTGTGTAAGGCTTATCAGTCTGCCGCTCTTGCGGCCCGACTGGCTAACATTAACGCACTACTGCTGGTGTACCTGGAGGGTATGCTGCAGGACATGTCCTCCGCTGCCCCCAGTAACTCAGCAATAGAGATGCTGCGTGTGGTGGACATTATGATGCGCGGGGCTAGTGCTCATGCCCAAGCCCTGGGGCACTCCATGTCCTCACTCGTCCTGGCACGCCACCAGGTGTGGCTGGCTCAGTCCAGTCTAACAGACTAAGGACAGATAGCAGTTCTTACTGCCCCAGTGGTTCCGGGGCAGGTGTTCGGGCCGCCTGCGGAGGCTGCCTTGGAGCAGTCACGTTTCTCGCGGGGCCGGGCGCGGTCCCAGAAACCTTCCGGTAAGTCAGCTTCCCGAGGCCCGTTCCGTTGGTGACGGTTACCAGCCTCCGGCACCGCGTTTTTCCACTCTCCATCTCGCAAAGTGGCGCCTATGTACCCGATGTCCTTGGGTGCTCAGCACATTGGAGTCGGGGTACAGGCTCCAATTCAACACCAAGGCCCCTCGTTTTTACGGGGTTACTCCTACTCGGGTGAGAGACGGGCCACTGCGCGAGCTCTCTCCGACGAGATTCGGGTGTTGCTAGAGAAGGGAGTAATAACATCCCTGCCCCTGGTGGCAGCGGGACAAGGGTTTTATTCAGTCTATTTTCTAGCCCCCAAGAAGGACGGGGGCTTCCGCCCCATCCTAGATCTAAGAAGGCTCAACCACTTTTTGAAGCACCTGCCCTTCCGGATGCTCAGCCTCGCCAATCTCCTCCTTCAGGTGAGAGATGGCGACTGGTTCACCTCTGTGGATCTAAAGGATGCATACTTCCATATCCCCATACACCGGGATCACCGGAAGTACCTTCGCTTTTCCTTCAAGGGCACAGGGTACGAGTACTCGGTCCTCCCCTTTGGCCTAGCTCTGGCCCCACGCACTTTCACAAAGTGCATGGACGCCGCACTGATCCCACTCTGTCGCCAGGGTATCCGCATTGCAAATTACCTGGACGACTGGCTGATCTGTGCTCCATCAGAGGAGCAAGCGAGAAGGGACACAAGGTCGGTACTGGACCATTTAGCCAGCTTGGGCCTGACCCTGAACAGGGAGAAGAGCCACCTCACCCCTTCCAGAGAAAGGGTTTTCCTGGGTCTGGTTTTGGACTCGGGGTCCATGCGTGCCTCTCTAACCCCAGAGAGGCGACATATTTTGATGGAGAGTCTGTCCCATTTTGCTGCAGCGCGGCAGGGGACAGTAAAACTTTGCCGGAGGCTGATCGGCCTGATGGCCTCAGCCGCCCAGGTGGTGCCACTTGGGCTGCTGCATATGCGCCCGTTACAGCATTAGGCGATGGCACAGGGAATGAGCCCGCACGAAGACGGGCGGCGACTCCTCCCCATTACCCAGAAATGCCTAAAGATGGTGGATTGGTGGCTCACCACCCCTGGCCTCAAGGAGGGCGTTCCCTTGGGGCCGGCAGGGGTGAGGGTGACAGTCACCACGGACGCCTCCATGACTGGCTGGGGAGCGGTCAGAGGTGGCCAGTCCGTGCAGGGATCGTGGAGCCCCTCATGGGCAGGGAAACACATAAACCTGCTAGAAATGGAAGCAGTGCTTCGGGCATTGTACCACTTCCTCCCAGTGGTCTGGCACAGACATGTTCTTGTCTGGACAGACAGCTCCACGGTAGTCTCCTACATCAACCGCCAGGGTGGGGTTCGGTCCCCAATCATGCATGCGAAAGCACGTCAAATCCTGCTATGGGCACATGCCCAATGCATGTCCCTGAAGGCAGTGCACGTGCCGGGTATAACCAATGTGGCAGCCGATATGCTGTCCAGGGGTGGCCCGAGACCAGGGGAATGGCGCCTGCACCCAGAAATTGTGCAGTCCATTTAGTCCCGCTTCGGGGAAGCACAGGTGGACCTCTTCGCATCCAGGGAGAATGCTCACTGCCCCCTGTGGTACTCTATGATGGACACGATGGGGACATTGGGCGTGGACGCACTGGCACACCGGTGGCCTCCAGCCCTGCTCTATGCTTTTCCCCCCATGCCTCTCCTGCCCACAGTTCTGGCGAAGATCAGGAACTCAGGGGCACAGGTTCTGCTGATTGCCCCCAACTGGCCCCAGCAGAGATGGATGGCGGACCTAAGGGAATCCCTACGGGGCACCCCCTGGTGCCTCCCAACCAGGGCGGATATGCTGTCGCAGGCCCAGGGCCTGCTGTGGCATCCGAACCCAGAATCTTACAACCTGCATGTTTGGCCCGTGGGCAGAGTTTCCGGCAGGGCCTAGAATCAGCAGTGCTGGAGACACTTCAGGCATCCAAGGCCCCCTCCACAAGGGCGCTGTACGCCAGGAAGTGGGGCAGGTTTGGCCGCTGGTGCGAAACGAACGGGTCTAGCCCAACCCGGTGTGACGTATCAGTCGTCTTGGTGTTCCTCCAGTCATATTGGACTACCATGACCTTATTGAAGGCCGGACAGTGGGAGCTCACCCTCTTGCCAGTCAATTCCTCCAAGGAGCCAGGCGGCTTCAGCCTATCGTGTTGGAGGCGTTTCATCCTCCTCCCCATGAGACCCCTGAAGAGGCCAGACTGCACTCACTGTGCCCTGTCCGAGCCCTGCGGTCTTACATTTCCCGCACAAGTGCGGTTAGGAGGACCAATAACCTGTTTGTGTGTTATGGAGGGGC
The DNA here is from genome assembly GCA_022702515.1 of Ilyophis sp. 1 JC-2022. Classification (NCBI taxonomy): domain Eukaryota; kingdom Metazoa; phylum Chordata; class Actinopteri; order Anguilliformes; family Synaphobranchidae; genus Ilyophis; species Ilyophis sp. 1 JC-2022. The sequence goes on along the minus strand of CM040403.1, from coordinate 53,953,102 downwards.
TACACAGGGGCTCAGACAGCCCACTGGATCGTAGATACGATTTCCAAGGCTTACAGCAGCTCTAACGTGCCCCCTCCCACAGGCGTGGTAGCTCACTTCACTTGGGGTGGAGGTCCTGGTTACCCCACTACATCCCCCGCCTGACTTATTTGATATACAGTAACCCATACCGTGGCGTGTTGACCGGTATGAAATAGAACGTACGGGTTACGGATGTAACCCCGGTTCTATGAATACGGTCAACACGCCACGCGGTGTTGTCAGGCAGAGAACCTTGTGCCCTCAGGACGGCAAGTGCCCTCAAGTCGGCAAAAGAGGTCAAGCGGCGTACAAGCGCTACGTGGTTCCGCCCGTAGTGGTGGTTAATTTGATAAACAATCTCCTAGTAGCTCCTCCTCTCGGCGAGGATGACCCATACCATGGCGTGTTGACCGTATTCATAGAACCGGGGTTACATCCGTAACCCGTACGTTCTTCATAAAGAAAAAAGAAATGCCAAACTGTCTTCATTTGAAAAAATGCCAAACTGGATGACTATTTATTTAATGGATAAAGTGCTTGACCACCAAATGTAATTACAATACGTCAGCCATTATATTACCCCTTTTTATCAATAATAAAACTGATTAAAGTGACATTACTGGCTGTAAGTACTGCAGTTTTTTTTATGAAGGTACTTTTTTGAATAGGATTGTAGATTGAAGCTGATTCTGAAGCTTTTTAAGCTGACGTGAAAGAAATGTGAAAATTCAAAAGGCATTTCAGGTCCACTGAATTGTGATGAGCTCATGCATCACGTCTTCATTTAGTTAAAGGCCAAGCGATACACATTTGACAATTAAACCTAGAGAAAACATTCAGTTGGACAAAACAAACATTTATCAATCGGCCTGTTAAGAGTGAACTAGGTGGGTGCTACCCCTGATGTAACAGTAGCTTCAGCTTTCACTAGCTTCAGAAACGGTAGCTTTCCTTTATATCAGTGAGACGGATATAATTTCGGTATTATTACGGTGATTGTCATTGTTCCTCAAGAATGATGGCCAGCTCAAATATAGATGGTCTTTTTCAAGACTACAGGTCCGATCAATATAATACACCTGGGTTTGAATGTAATCATTAATCATATCGCAAAACACAATACAATATTCTATACTGAAAGTGTGGTTATTGATCTGCACAAAAATGGGAAAATAATTTAGCACGGAGAAGCTGAACCCATCGATAGACTCATTTTTAAAAGTACTTTCTGAATATTACAAAACAAGAAAACAAAACAAAATTCATAAAAACTCATTTACAGGAAACAATGTGCCTTGCATATTTATGACTTTACAAAACTCCCAGAGTTGCAAAGATCTGCAATTATTATTCCTTATATGGTGTTACATAAAGTGTAGGACTCAAGCTGTTATATATGTAGGAATAGCAGGAGAACTATTGCTTCTCTCACCAAAACAACGATCAAAGTGACCAAATTGCTGAGCAGCCATATTGGACAGAATCAAATCAGAATATTTACGCAGATCCAAGTGGAGTACTTTATCCACGATGCTAACAGCTGTGATGCTGCAGTGCCTGCTAGTTGTAGCCTTATGCACGCCTGTTTAGGTGTAGCAAAGTTTTATACAGATTATGGTCAATAGATTTTTTACCATAGGCCACATACAGTCAAATCAGGCCGCATTGTGTATGATGAACCTGCAGCAACCATGCACTCCCTGGAGCAAGATTGTCCTGGGTGAACCTGACAATGTAAATGGTTTCTAACCTCAAACAGGCCTCCTTGAGAAGCAGCCATGTTTTATGCATGCGAAACGATGGGTTAGGATTACAAGTGGGGTTGTTCGGGGCATAAACTACCCAGTTGTCAGCGTGACACCGGTGATTGGAGGAATAAACATGCAAGCTAAGAATAATGAAAATAACAAAATCTTTCAAGTTCAAATTAATGGAGATTATCATTCTGCAATTATAACAATAATAAAAGTAACCTCTCTGATTATGTTATATCTCACCTAATCATAGTGCTGTCAAAAAGTATAGTCAGTATCTCCTGACTTATTTTTCCATTGAGTTCAATCGGAAAATTAGTCAGGGGAAACAACCCTTAAAGTGATCCGTTCACATCTACTGCATATCTGGCTTGTTGATACCTCAGACCTTTGATGACTGACAGCCATTTAACCAAGCATGTGTTCCGTGCTGTTGCACCCCATAGTATCGCTTGTAAGAATACCTGAAAATAAGATCAAGAGTCTTTTGATGTTGTTTAGGTCACAGACGTCAGGGAGTCATGGCATGCAAAGCACATGCAAGCAAATATTAAATATGATGACTTTAAGTTTATGTTAAGTTGTCAAATTACTTTTGGTCCCCTAAAATGGGGGGGACTATGTATAAAAAGGGCTACATTTGTTACATGGTTCACCCGATATGGATGTACTGTTATGTTCTGAGTTTCTGTCTGTCTGTTTTGTATTTTTATTTTCGTTCATGTATTTATTATTTTCCATATAATCATTGCATCCCCCTTCCCTTCCTCAGTGTATTTAAGACCCACATTTCTGCTTCCTTGTTGTCAGAACGTTGATCAGATTACCAGTAACTACGCCTTTCTAAGCCTGAGTATTTCTTGAGATTCCCGAGACACCCTTTGTTTGACTTCGATTTAGCCTAGCGCTTTTTGTACCTTAGCCTTTTGATTTCTGGTTTCGACTTTTCTTTGTGTTTTTACCGACGTTGATTTAGCCTAGCGATTTTGTACCTTTACTTTTCTGATTTCCTGGTTTTGACTTTTTGCTTGTTTATTGGTATTGGATATTACTCTGCCTACCTGGCTTTGACCTCTGGACTGATAATAAACTACGTTCTTTGCCTGATCCTGGTCTGCTATTGGGTTTACTGAGTCCAGACGTTCAAATTAAAGCTGAAAGTCTGCACTTTACCCTCATAGTCAGTGTTCCATTTCAAATACAATGTGCTGCAGTACAGAGCCGAAACAACAAAAAATGTGTCACTGTCCAAATACTTTTGGAATGCACTATATATACTGTTATATATTATATATGTATAATTACACATCATTTTTTTTATAAAGGTGTTAAGAATAAAGGGATTTGTTCTTAACTAAATGCATGAATGAATGCTACACAGAGTAAGAGTGTTGCCACCTCTTCAGCAGTGATTCACCGATTAATTGATTATCTCTGGAGTTTGGCGATGGGTCACAGCAAACATAAAGATGACTTAATAAAAACGTGCCTCATCACTGTGTCATCCTGATGAAACCATCGAGTCAGGCTTTCTTTCTGGAAAATTAAGTCACAGGGCCTCCCGTTAGTCCTGCATACAGATTTATCTTTAAACCAGAGCCTCATTGGCCTGTATTCACCACATGAAACTCAAGTCTGTTCAAGGAAACAAGAATCCGCATCCCTCAAAACTAGAATGTCTTCCCCTTTCATTTTACCTATTGCAGCACATTCTAAAGTAGGCAGCACTAGGAAACAAAATGTCCTCCGGCAGGCACAGCGCAGTCAAGTGAAGCATTAGATGGAGAAGAAGCGACTGGCTGTAATAAGGTGTGGGTCTGCATTTGGTGACCCTGTTAAAAGGATGAACCGCTCTAATAGGCGTCTTTAATGCGATCCATGATGTAACTTTAAGGGAAAATATAAGGAGGTTGTGTGAGCATTTTTCTTAGCATTCATTTCCAAAGCTGACATTCAAAGTAGATAATACATGTTAAGTTATAATTATCTGGTAAGCTACCTTTGAGAATAATTCCCTATGTATATATTCTTTAAATACATGCTTGGAAGATTAGCATTACATATTGACACAGAATAGAACTCCAACAACAGCAGTCCAAAATAGCAAAACGGTTGATTCCACTGATTCTGAGAGATCTGATTCTCTAAGGTCTTACATTTATCTGCTGATAAGGTCTCACAAACAAATCCGGACAATGTCAAGGTCTCTTTATGGGTAATTGATCTGATAAATAAAAAATGGAATCTATTTCCGTAAAATGTTCAATTTTAATTAAAAATGTTAAATTCTAAATGTTTCACATATGCATATTTATGGATGGGCTGTTGTGTAGACATTGTTACATAAGAGCCAAAAAATGTATCCGCAGTGCATTGTCACTACAGTTATAGTCAAAATGTACATATGGAAATAGTTCACATTTCACTAGGTGTTTAACAATGATGGACCAATGTATTGTGGGTCCACAAGATGGTAATATGCATTCAAATTTAAGTTTAAAATGATTATTCTGACTCTCATAGCTTCTGATAGCAATGCTGTTAGCGACGTGCTACGCTTTGCTGGGTTGCTTGTGGTGGACAGCAACAGGAGCTTCGCACAGGAAATGCTCATCATTTATTAAGAGTCCCCAGAGAAAGAAGAGTCACCTCGCTTTGACGCAGGGGATCTGATTTCAGACTATTGATCCACCTGCCGGTGCTCTACAGGCTGCACCCTTCTTCTCCAAATAGTGATCAAATAGTGCTTCAGCAAAACGGGAGAGAATGTGATTGATCTCTGTACAGTCTATACAGTGCCTAGTCTCTGTGTCTGCACACACTTATATACAATGTGTGTTTGTGCATGTGTGTGTGTTTGGGTTTGTGTGTGTGTGTGTGTGTGTGTGCGCACACTTATATCCAAGAATGTGCGTTTGTGCATGTATGTGTGTGTGTGAGTGTGTGTATGCGCTTGTGCACTTACTGCATATGTAAGCGTGTGTGTTTGTGTGCATATGTGTGTTTATGTGCACGGATGCGTGAGCAGATGCGTGTGAATGGGCTATGCGTGCCCGCGATACTGAAGGATGAGCTAACTATTACGGACAACTGATTCCACCTCATTAGTCTTTATCTTGCCCGCGCTCTTATATATCTGATTTCCCCTCATTGAATCAGCCCCAGAGAGGGATGACTAATCCCAGACCACAGGCATGCGAGATGTACAGAAAAGCACAGAATAAACACAGTGGGAACGTACACACAAACAAAAGAGATCTCAAACAAGAATGTAGGCTTTTTCTAGTAATTTACTGCTACATTTACTGCTATATCTGCCTGTCAAAAATTGTGTTTAAGGTTGTGGTGTTGTTGTGAGCGAGCTTAATTCTCTGTGCATTTCATATGAATGTCGGGGGAATTCACATTTCATATGAATGTCGGGGGAACTGTATGGGTTCACATTGTGTGTTTAAGGAGAAGGGTTTTTAATCAAGCTTTAAACCCTCAGATATGTCAATAAGCTGTCTGTATGGACAATATGCTCGACACCCCAGATTTCACATGCCACTTATTGTAAAGAGCAGGCATTCCCTGGTTTACTGGGCAGATATCTAACCCGACTCTATCAATTTGACCTTCTAGTCATTCCCTAGTAGGACTGGTTTAATAATCCCCTTCCTCTCCACCTTAATTTATTCAGGATAATTCTGGTGCAAAATGGCTGCCGTGCATGACTCGCACCGACGCTGCGCATTAGTGGTGGTTGGTGTATACACACTGTATTTTTTTATTGACACTGTATTCTTTGCTTATGTATAGCAATGTTGTTAACTTGTCAATGAAGCAAATCTGTCTGTGTGGGGGATAAATTAAATGTGTAATGTACGCCACTGCATGATGTCCAATCAGGTGATTAGCATACAATAAATAATGTGGGGACCCAGGGGGAAATGCCTGAAGCTGATGACACAATGGGGTTTGCATCCCATAGGAGTATGTTAGATATACAGACTGGGGTTTACTCATCAGCGCTAGTGGTGTACTACTGTTGCAGTGTCATAACAAAATGGTATGATAAATATCAGTTTTCTGTTTATTGTTCTTAGCCTTAGCTCTCATTTATTTTTGAAGCTATTTTTCACAAGTTTTGCCTTATAACGTACACATGAAATCAGGTTTCATCAGTCGCACGTCGGTCTCAGTTTAGACTAGTCCTCCCAGTAAATCGAAGGTGGTCGTCTATATTTGACGGCTTCTACTCGGTTGAGTCCGAAAGGGGTTCCTGTAACCAATGAAAAGAGCCGATTGCGTCAAAAAGCCCTTCAATACGAGCCCTTCCTTCTAAAATATAGACCTGTATCCTGCCTGCACATGGCACAAATGTCTTTGCCACTGGTGTACAAAATCTGCCCTTGGAGGCAGCAGTTGGCTCCACACAGTAAGCATTACCTGTCATTTGCTCACTCATAACTCGCCCCCTCAAGTGCCAATGAGGTCGACCTTGGCAGTCCCTTCAGTGTGAGAGAAGGAAGTTCTGTCTTTTAGCCTTCTGCATCCATGCAAAGGCGGAAAATGTATGTTCATAAAATGTCCATCAAAAGAAAGAGGGCTGCACCAATCTTAAATTGCAGAGCATCAAGCAAAAAATAAAAAAGGAGAAAAAAAATTGGCTGCCATTTTCTCATTTCTCCAAAATATGCCACAGAGGATTGAAGACAGGTGATTGCCTCTTCCACTTATGTTGTTAGCACATGAGTCAAAGTCTTGCTCTTCCCCAACTGAGAAATAGACTACAAAAGCAAATAAGCTTAATGCAGGGTATGTCTCTTAAATAATAATTTACAGTAAATAAGGAACAGCAAAGGTTCCTAAGAGTAATTTGCAGCACTGTCATCTCTTGTCAAGGTGACCAGTTCAGTAGGTGCTTGTTTTTTAAAGCTGGGTGAATATTGCCAAATTTGTTAAGGAGACGTGGGTGACAACACCCCACAAAATAATCGTCATAAACATGAAGAGAATAAAGCTATGTGGGCAGCAATGTGGTGCTCTTGTTAAGGACTGGACTTCTACATGCAGCTTTGAATCCTATATGGAGAACAGTCATTACACCCTTAGGTAAGGTACTTAACCTGAATAGATTCAGTGAATATCCAGCTGTAATTGTGTAATATGTTAGCTACTTACAGTAATATACCCTAGACGAGGTGTCTCGTAGTTAATTAATGTATTGCAGTGATTCTGCACAAGGGTTCTATATCATAAGTTAGAGCTTTGTATGTTGTAAAATGTAAACAATACATTTTATGGGCTGTTTTGCATTCAAAGCATTTCATTTTGTGCCACATTATTTCAAACTTTATTTGATAGGCCTTGGACTTTCCATTGTGTGTCTAATAGGCTCAGTCTCTTAAAATGCTGAATTCACATTCCTATCCACACTCAAACAATTGTTATTACGCAATGCCCAAAATGCACACTCAATGATTACTTGACCATCTCTTAGAAATTTATTGTAGCTCCACTTCTAAAGCCCTGGTAAAATTTTTGACTTGTGCTACCACACGTTTGCTGTGTCAACAACACTCACAAAGGATGGTATCTGACACATCTTTTCCCTGCTTTCTTGTATTTTTATTGGCTTGAATCCTCTTTCAGTTTCTTAGCAGTTTATTCCTTTTTATTTATAATTGAGCTTCACAGACATAACGTTTGTCATTTTAGCTCAAAGTAATCTAGAGAGTTTAACAAGTCCATATGACTATACAGTATATAGTAAAAGTATAGAGTGAAATTTCCGTAAGGCTTTTGGATTTTCACAGTGATCTTGTGGTCTGGCTAATGTGATTGGATATTGATAAATCCCAGTACATGCACTAGGTTAGTCATCCAATTTGTTGTCCTTTGTATACCCTACTGTCTATTTACATGCAGTTTTTTTAAGCCGTAGTTAGACAAAAGGTCTGAAGGAGGCAATCATTTCTGTAGGAAATTTAGCACAGAAGATGTAGAGGTCAACATGGATTGTTTTGCTCACTGACTGCATAGATGGTGATTAAAGCCTGGTCGGGAGTCCTCTAACATTCAACCATACCCTGTCTTTCAGCTATCATCAACCCCAAACAGCCCAAAGAAAACAAGAGCTTCAACTTTGATTACTCTTACTGGTCACACACCTCGGTGAGTAGATTAGTTTCAGCACGGCCTGAAATATACGGAAACCTGCTGTCGTCCATACTTCTATGAAGCCCTGCAGAAGCAGTAGTATACAATTGTAACAGTAAATAAACGAAAAACCAGTTGCAGTGGATACTTTGTGGTGTAGACCATGGTAGTGGTGGATGCCTAACACGACATGTTCTCCGTTTGCAGCCAGAGGACATAAACTTTGCATCCCAGGTGCAAGTGTACAGGGACATTGGGGAGGAGATGCTGCTTCATGCCTTCGAAGGCTACAACGTCTGCATCTTTGCCTACGGACAGACCGGGGCTGGCAAGTCTTATACCATGATGGGCAGACAGGAGAAGGACCAAATTGGCATCATTCCTCTGGTATAGCACACGTAAAACAGCACATTCAGGGTCTGTGAGATATAGCACACCTTTGATCTGTGACAGTGCGTTTCCCCCGACACAGAGCTGGTGCTAAGCCAGTGAACCAGCTATGCTTTTTGCAAACCGGCCTGTGTTTCCACAGGTTGGAGAGTCAAACAATTATGTAACCGGATGTGGGAGTTCCCTCGCGAGAAACTCAACTTGACGACATTACCCACCCCACGTCACGCTATCCTTGGTTCCAGACCAGACCAGCAGGTTTACGGGGCCGGAACAGAGCTGATTTTCAGAAACAGTTTTTTCTTTTTAAACAATTAGTGATTTGGTTGAGGAGCCAATTCCAGCACTGGCATCGTGTCAGTGGAAAAGCCCCATCAGATACAGCACAATCAGGGTCAGAGAGACCATAACACACGAGGGCTATACAGAAATACAGAAACTGCTGTATGATGACTGCAGTGGTTTAGACCTCTGCGTCCGTGCTGTACAGTAAGTACAGTTTGTTTTTCAGGACAGTGCAAAGATCTGCCCCCTGCTGATGAGATGAAGACATGACACAACCACAGCAAACATATTTACATATTACAAAACTAGCCTATAAACCGCCATCCATATTCTGTCAACAGACTCTACGTGGCAATGCTATTTGAATTCACACGGCATCCGTGCATTTTGGAAATTGCTGGCAACATGAACAATATCCTTTTAGTCTAAAATGCTCTGTTGCTTTTTTCCCAGATGTGTGAAGACCTCTTCACCAAATTCAATGGCAGCAATAACGACAACAGCATGTCCTACTCGGTGGAGGTGAGCCCGACCTCTCTCGCTCCCCCGCGACTCTCATAGGTAGCGATGTACCGTAAATTCCGGACTATTGAGCGCACCTGAATAAAAGCCGCACCAACGAAATTTAGAAGAAAAAAAAAAAAAAATTACATTATATAGGGCCGCACTTGTCTGCCGCAGCAAGCCACAGTGTAACATGAATGAGATATTTACACACAACAAAATGAGACACACAGGATACACACGTGGCGTCGACTAGACAATCGACTAGACGATTCTACGTAGTCGCTACGCGCGGCACCAGAAACTTAAATTATTATTTATTATATTTTTATATTATTAATGACATTATTAACATTAATGACATTTTGACTGAAATGTCATGTTTTGTTATTGGTTAAAAAAAAAAAAAAAAAAAAAAAAAAAAATTTATTTAAAAATTTAAAAAAAAAAAAAAAAAAAAAAAAAAAAAAAAAAAAAAAAAAACGAAAAAAAAAAAAAAAAAAAATTAAACAAAATAAACCAGCGAGGTTAAAAAAGTAAGTAAGTAAAAAAAAAAAAAAATAAATCGAATAAAAAAATCTGTGAATCTAATGTCATAATACGTAATGTTTATTATTGTTTTTTTTTTTTTTTTTTATTTTTTTTTTTTTTTTTTATTTTTTTATTTTTTTTATATTTTGATATTATTTTTTTATTTTGCGCCATTTTGCTGCGATCGCGATCGCGTTCACCCAAACATTCATACGTTGTAATAATCAGGCAGCTTTTTTCGAAATTTTTTTCTTCTTCAGCTGCCAGCTTCTTTTTCTCGCTTCATCGATTGCCTTTCTTCAATGCATGATGCGCAAATGCATTGTTCAAATGATGCGTGATGTTTGAAACTGTGTGCAAAACAAACAAAAAACTTAAACGTAAAACACAATCAAACTCTCTGTGCATCTTCTGCTTTAGCTCTCGGTGCCTTATCTCTCCCTGCGCCCGTTCCAAAGCGCCCAGGGTTCAAGGCCCCTGAAAAAAAGCAAAACTTATATAGGTGCAAATTGAAGGGTAATCGTGTCCCCTGCCTGAGCCAGTGAGCTTCTCTCATACATTCTCCTGCCCTCTGCCCAGGTGAGCTACATGGAGATCTACTGTGAGCGCGTGCGGGACCTGCTCAACCCTAAAAACAAGGGGAACCTGCGCGTGAGAGAGCACCCCCTCATGGGGCCTTATGTGGAGGACCTCTCCAAGCTGGCTGTCACCTCCTACAATGACATCCAGGACCTGATGGAATCCGGAAACAAAGCCAGGTTGTGGCCTGCCACTTGGCTGTCTGACACAGCCTTGCTTGTCCTGATGGAAAAGCAACACAATATTGAGCATGCCACTGTACATGTCAGTGATGCATCAAGGATTATTGTATTGTAGTACTGGGCGCACATCAGTCACTACTGACAGTCGTGTACTTTCTCAGTGAGTGCTCTGATCTTTAATCGTAGCTCACAGCCCACAGCCGGCTTGTAACTGTAGGGCACGTATACTCAGATCTGGGCTTCGAATTCAAATCTGGCCCTGGTTTTCTGGTTTCTTTTTTTTCAGGTAATTATCTAAATAATTAGTGCTACTGATTGGCCAGACTGTTTTCACACCTCAGTCCCAGATAAAGCGAGGGTGGAAAGCCAGCAGTTCTCTGCCCTCGAGGGCCGTGGCTTGAGTAACAGGGCTATAAAAATTAAAAATTATAATAATTATCACCCAACATGGGGCTATACATGTCCAATTCCTATCCTAATTTTGAATATCCAATTGACTATTTGTAGCCGTGTTCATGCGTGACCCCGGCAGCCTATTCGGGAGAGTGAAGATATTGTGGTTCTTCTCTGAAACATGCGATGTCACTATGCATGAAGCAAATTAATTGTGTTTTTAAAAATTATCTGACAGTGATGTATCACTGATTAATGAGCGCTTCACGTCAAGACATAAATCCATCTGTTTAGTTTATTTTACTTTGAAGCAAAAAGCTGCCATGCTACCAAACAGATTCAAACCGATTAGCCAAGAACCTATTAGCACAATTGTCTTTTGTAATGAGCCAAAGAAAAACTTGCCTACACAGAAGAGTCTGTTTATTTCAAATGGCACCACCTTGCGCAGTGTGCAGAATTAGACAATCATGCATGCAATTGGTTCTTCTGCTGGAGCATTGGAGGTTCAATTAATTAATCTCGCCTTTGCCGATAAGAGCTCCACAGCAGCGGGTGGGTTTGCTGAAATAATTCGCTATATGTATTGATAATACATCACATTCAAGTGGATATTTGTACATTACATATGCAAGAAGACCTTTTTTTGTGCCGTTGAAGACTTCAGAGTTTTAACTGTCATGACAGACAGCATATTTTAGATGTGCCACATATCTGCCACTGGTCATGCTGGCTTCTGTGTGGCCAGAGAAATATTATGAGGACATTTTTCTTATTTTGGTCATCTAACCATCACTCATTCTTCTCAGAACGGTGGCGGCGACCAACATGAACGAGACCAGCAGCCGCTCCCACGCTGTCTTCAATATTATCTTCACACAGAAACGGCATGACGTTGCAACTGATAACACCTCCGAGAAGGTATGCAGAGCTCTCATAGTTGTTCTTCTTCTTATTATTGTTATTTTAAAGATCATTTATGTAATGAAATATGTCTTCTAGATGTGTTGGTGACATAATATTGCTTTTACTGCCCTACTGCTTCTGCGTATTCATGGCGCCATTGTAAGAGCGCTGTTCTCAACTGGCCTTCTCTGATTAAATAAAGGTGCTTATGGTCATGGTCAACTTTGCATTACTCATTGTTCTAATACAAGTGGAGAAGGGAACACTATAGTTCTGCTGACTGATATACTTGAGCGTGACATGTATTAAAGACAGGGGTCTTCTACTGCTACTGAGGCTACGTTTACAATGTCTGTTAACCGGCTAGCTCATGCGACTCACGCGTAGTCGCTGTCAGATTGCGGTGTGGAGGCTTGGATGACGGCCCTGGAGGCGAGTGACCTTTCTTGTAAATGTTTCAGGTTAGCAAAATCAGCTTAGTGGATCTGGCTGGGAGTGAAAGGGCAGATTCGACAGGAGCCAAAGGCACACGGCTGAAGGTTAGTTAGTCTTCCACCAGTCATTGACTACTACCACACGACAACCCTTTGTCTGTGACAAGAGCAGAAGACCAAAGAATGTAAAAATGGATGAGTAGATATTATCGTGCATTATTATCATGTCTTCCTCTGTGGTTTTATTTGTCATAACATTTTCCCTCCATGGTCTTTCTCAGGAAGGGGCGAACATCAACAAATCCTTGACTACTCTGGGGAAAGTTATCTCTGCATTGGCTGAGGTGGTAAGGATCAGGCTTTCAACAAACAATGGGTTCTGAATCACTGTAATTATATGAATTGTTGCAAAGTCTATTTGCAATAATGCTTTTCGTTTGTTTATTTTTTTAGGATTCTGGAGCAAATAAGGTAAATTTGTCTTACAATTTTTTATTTATTATTATAATAAAAGCACTAATGGAAACAAATGTACTGTAGATCATGTTTACTGTGATCTCTATATCCTGAAGTCTGAAAACCTGTACACCTGTTAGTTTATCTACTTTTACATTTTTGCAAAGGAAACAGATTTTGTTCTAATGGGAGGGTACATCTTGTGCACAGAACAAGAAGAAGAAAAAGGTGGAGAGCCATATTCCATACAGAGACTCGGTGTTGACATGGCTGCTAAGGGAGAACCTGGGTATGAATCTCTTCTCTGTGCTTTTACAATCTCCAGATTACTGAGCGAGATATAGATAGATATATTACTAGATATAAAACCTGCTCCAACATAAATGATTACAGACCTCTCTGTAGCTAACAAGTTGAAGAGTTTTAATCTCTCCTCTCTTTCAGGGGGAAACTCTCGTACTGCTATGGTGGCGGCCCTCAGCCCGGCTGACATAAACTATGACGAGACCCTCAGCACCCTCAGGTACGATCAGGGTCACCTCCAGGGAGTTTGGGCCTCATGAAAAGGTTTCACATTGGGCCCCACCACCCCAGGCCACCCCATCCCAGCACAATTACAGCACAATTTTTTGACACGGCCCTCTTTGGAATTGTCCAACATACAATTCCCCCATACACAGCTAAGTATGACCACCAGGGGAAAACATGGATACCTTTGTATCAAGAAACTACTCATGTCACTACTTATGTCATGCTGAAAAAACCACGCCCGCAGAGAGCAAATTATGTAACAGCGGATCACGCTGCTGTTCGGCCAACCTCGACTGTGCGGCCTGCTCTTCAAACACCCTTCAAACTCGCTGGTGCAGTGCTGTGCGCCTCCGGAGGTGACTGCTGAATCGAGACATTGGTACCTGTGAGATTCAGCTGAGCCAGGATGGCTCTCGTTGCGTTTGCGCGGTATGCCGGCCCTGACGCTCTGGCCGATTCTTCCAGCGCACGGCAGGTCATCTTCCCGCCCCTTACCTCCCTTCCTCCATCGCAGGTATGCTGATCGGGCCAAGCAGATCCGCTGCAACGCCGTCATCAACGAGGACCCCAACAACCGGCTGGTGCGCGAGCTCAAAGAGGAGGTGTCTCGGCTGAAGGACCTCCTCTTTGCCCAAGGCCTCGGGGACATCATTGAGAGTAAGTGTCTGCGCCGCTCAGCTCGCTTAGCCCTCCACATGTTGACAGGAGCCTGAGCACTCCCACAGACAGATCTTCCCCAGCAGAGCTGTGACTCCACACACGGACACAGATTTGGAGACGGACACCTTGCGAAAACCACAATATCTTCTGGCCTTCACAGAAACACGTCCATATTAAACTTCATCTACCAGTACACGGATCGACATACACTGTACACTGCATGTACACAGGCAACCAGACAAGCCAAGAGTACATTCCTATGTAGACAAGAAATACACGAATGCAGGTCAACATGGAACCACAGTGAACTGAAAGATGTACTGTATGTACAAACAACCGGGATAGGACTAACACAGGCACATGCGTACCATGAACGGCAACAGTAGCTAAAACAGACATGGGCAACAGGGGAGCAAACCCGATTGGTGACGAACACTGACAGTTCCGGTACTGAGTCTCACTCTGCAACCACTCTTCCGCTTGCACATACTGTCACCTCTTTCTTTATCTTCTCCGCTGACATCTCACAACCTCTATTCTTCGCTTTTAACTATACTTGTAAGGACGTGGATCAAGCCTGCATTTCCCTTTGGTGGTAAATCTTAATAACTATCGAGTTAAAGGGTACGCAGGGTTATTCTCTTAGAGCTCATCAATTTACCTTTCGCTTATCGCTTCAAACGTCTGTCTGGTTCGGACGTGAACATTATGAGTTCTCCAGAAACAATCTGTAAATTGATGGCCTCTAGTAGACTGACTGACTGACAACCAAACGGCATGCTTTTGTGCGATTCAAAGGACAGCCGAAAGTGCTACTGAAGCACATCATTCATTAGGCGCTACACTATCCGGAGCCGGTGCTGCATGAGACTGTATTTCTGTCAGAAGTGCGTGAATGTGTCTCACAGTGCTCTCTTCTCTGTCTTTCTTTCCCAGCATATCGGGGTCCTGTCACCAAGATTGCTGGTTTGAAATGTGTGTTTTCTTGGCTCTATTCGGCTTTGCACATTACGGGGACTTAGCAGGACTCTCTGCAGCACCAGAGTCCCAATAGTCCAGAACACTCTGAGGAAACTCAGAGCAGTCTCTGGAAAGATCTAGAACAATACTACATAGTGCCTTTGACAGATATTTGCACTTTCTTATCTCCATTGTAGAACCTAAAAGGCGAGGGATGAGAATTTTCTCCTGAACTGTAGGAATGTGACTGTAGGTGTAGGGAAGTCCAATTAAAAACTGTGAAACTTGAGATTTCAGTCATTAGCTACTGCATTATGTTTCCTTAATAAGGATGTGTGAGATAGTGAAGCTGGTGTCGGCAGGTTTGTGAACAATTTTAGGAGTGAAATGTGCAGGAAGTTCACTGGCCATGGTCAGGGCAAATAGAGATCCTCCCTGCAGGAGTTGTGAAGCAGGGGCTGGGATATAAGGAGGGTGGCTGTGTGCTTGGCCTTGCCTTAGGCCTGGCTGTCTCTGGTGCTGCAGGGCTGCTCTCTGGGCCCGTGGATCGCCACGCTTTGGCTGCAGCTCTGGCCTTAAGGAAACACTCGGCTGCCCAACTCCCTTAGATGCCAACAGAAACAAGTGGTGTGTGGTGGTTACTGCCGAAAAATGCCCCACTCGTTTTGCCCCACTCAGAAACTGCCATATGCATTTGGCCTAAATTGACCAAAATAAGTATTTCACATAATTTTAAAGAATACTTCAAGTAATAAATTTTTTTATTATTTTTTTATTCAACACAGAAACACTTGGACATTCACCCCACCCCCTCACCCCAAAGTCCTGTGGTAGATTGTGGTTTAAATAAAGAAAACTCAACAGAAATTAATCTTAAAGGCTTAAAATATCATATTCATAACCTGAATTAACTGAGAAGTCCTGAAGCTCCCTGTATTTCCCTTGTCAAGCAGTCTGTGCCGTGAAAGCCGCGTGTGAGTATTTAACAGTGCCGGCCTTCATAATTTCACGTGCGTTCAGTTCCCACCCAGTGGACAATGTCACAGGCTAGTATGAGGTCCTGAGGTGACGCACCAAAGGTTTGTGATTCTCCTTCCCCTGATGGGCGCCTGAGTGAACCTCCCTTGGCTGCAGGCCTATGCTTGAGCTGACTCCCCTGCTTACTAGCTCATGCCCGGCTTCTCCCCCAGGCAGAAGCGCTCGCGGTATGGTGCGCTGCTCGCAGTATGGTGTGCTGCTCGCAGTATGGTGCGCTGCTCGCAGTGACACTATGGTATGATGGGGGGGCTCCTCTCGTAAAACAAACTCTTCAAAATCAAGTGCAATAAAAAGCAGTTGCAGCATCTAAAAACTCAAAAAAAAAGTTACAACATTGGCTCAAAGGTTGAATGGTCTTATTGTGCAGGGAAAGGATAAAGAGATATTTGTCTCACGGCCCTTGGGGCAGCGCGTGTACAGCACGCGCACGGTGCATCCCTGGGGACACCAATTAAAAGCTTCTTTGGAAATAAGGGGTTGCTTCTTCGTGTGATCATGGTACAAAGTTGTAAATCTAACTCAGATTAGCAAGAAGGAAAAGTAAATAGAAGTACTATACGTGCCACCTCTAACACATGACGGGAAAGCATAGAGAACGCTTATGTGTCAATCAAGCATCGCACCCTGAGAATTTCCTCAGCTGTCTGTTGCCATAGCACCGCCACCCTTGCTCAAACCCCTAGTGCTGCCGAAGGCCACTGAAAGCTGTGGGTTTCCCTTATGAGCCGCTGGAAATCATGAGCTAAAAATGACAAAATTCCACAGTAGTACAGGGACGGAATGTTCAAAGCTATCACCCTCCTCTTGGTGTGGTGGTTAAAAGCTCTTACTGCAAATAAAAGCTCCTTTTGTCCACATGGGATTGCATAATTACTTGTATCACTCTGAGGTGATGAAACCATTTCAACAGGAATAATGAAGCAATTGGCTCTTGTGTACTGTGTATGTGAATGGTCTGGAATGTTTAATTGCTTTTGAGTAGGCAGTTTTCCGCTCAGAGGGTAGATGGATTTGTCTTCTGTAATGGATTTTGTAATGTTCCACAACCAGCCGAAAGAGCAGCCATTGAATCTCACCTGCCTGTAGGTGCAATTTGATTCCTAGAGTAGTGACTGATGGGCAATCAGAAGAAAAAGTAAGGTCACAGTCAGTGCATTTCTGACACATCTGCTCTTAAAAAACGATATAGGACTCGGTGTTCAATGACAGCCTTTGATGTATGTGGCATTTGGACCTGTTTCTTTCAATGATATAAACAGCATTCAAAGCACATATTCACGTGTGCCAATGGGACCATATGCAAATAATCAATGTGTACGTATTGGCTGGAAGTAATGAACCAGGTGTATTGATTTGAATTTGAGTGACTCTAAAGGACACCCAACAGTGCAGTGTGAGAAATACTTAGTCATTCAGTTCTACAGGGTACAGCCTATTCGATTGTACACAATGGAGATAAGTAAAGGTGTAGTAGTTTGAACAGCTGGTGAAAACACAACACTGATACTAAAATTTTATTTCAGGGCTCTGTCAATGACTGATTATCTAAGATGGGACTGTTTACTATTGTTCAGAATTTAACAATGGCTGTACAAAGAGAGCTTTGACTTATTGTAACTGTCATAGGAGCCCTTCTGCTGCTTTCTAACCTCTGCTGCTGCCTGCCTCTTCTCTCCCTGTCCTTGCGGTTGCGAATGGCGCTGCGGGAAACCCGCTGGAGATTTCTGTTGCTCTTTCCTTCCCCTCTAACGTCAGTGTCGGCATTTCAATTTCCACCTCAGTTTCTTGGATTCGTTTTTCGAGCCACCTGTCTGTTTTTCTTCTTCCTTTTCTATTTTTCCTCCTTTCCTCTTCCTTTTCTCTGCATCTTTCCGTCTCTCGCCTCCCATCCTCCCCTTCGCTGTTCCATCTCCGGCCCCCCCCCCCCCATTTCTCTGACAGACTTATCCGATTACAAGAACAATAACAATAATCTACAAGCTGTCAGTCAAAGGGGTGATCTCTCCACAGTGACCCATGCCATGACGGGTATGAGCCCCTCCCCCTCTCTCTCCGCCCTGTCCAGCCGGGCCGGATCCATTAACAATCTTCACGACCGCATCATGTTTAGCCCTGGCAGCGAGGAGGCCATTGAGAGACTAAAGGTGAGCTTCAGTGACAACGTTCCTGAGAGATTTCAGCAGTAACAGTCTAAACGAGCGCAATCACACCGCTCTCTGTCAGGGGTTCTCAGCCCTGGTTTTGGTGGGCCATACGTTTTCACCTTTAAATCAGTAACCAATTCAGACCAAAGCAATCACTGAATCAACTATGTAATAAGCTGTTTTAAGTGACCAATCAAGTGCTGATAAACAACAAATATCAGTAGACCCCACAACCGTCCAAGACCATTGTTGAGAACCCCTACTCTAGGTGATCGATAAGTCCATTGTGATAAATTGTAGAATAACAACAAATCTATTATTGGTTGTATTAACATCACACATTGAAATGATGTAATATTAATAATAATTCAGTTTAAAATCATTGCTATTTAATATTTTATTAATAATTAATAATAAAGTCTTATGGTATATCCTTGCACTTGTCTTGACAATTGACTGGGATTTGTCTGACTCAATTTTATAGGTCTAACACTGTTCTTCTAGCCTTGCTAGATGCACTTCTAATTCACTCGATGTAAGAGTGTCTGCTGAAAGCCGAAGTGTGAATGCAAACGTAATTAATGTTAATGCATTCATATGCACGTAGAAATAATTAGCGAGTTCCTACAACTCATTTGAAGCAAGAATGATTCAGCTACGGGTAACCTTCCCGTGACTCTGTCTGGGGTTTCATTGCTTGATTAATATTCCGTGTGATTCTTAATCTGTCAGGAAACAGAGAAAATCATCGCTGAGCTCAATGAAACCTGGGAGGAGAAACTCCGACGCACAGAGGCCATCAGGATGGAACGGTGAGAGAGCTTCCGCAGACGCGTCGTTCTCTAAGCGCTACGTGCTATGCTATGAGTCACACGTACTGAGTCACGTATCCTTTTATGAAATGTAGGGCACTTACTAAGTTAAGTGTGTCATAGTATGAAGTCAGCTTGTGACGGTAACTGTGATTGTAATTGTGTTCATCTTCACAGAGAGGCTCTGCTGGCTGAGATGGGTGTTGCCATGCGGGAAGATGGCGGCACAGTGGGAGTTTTCTCACCAAAGAAGGTAGATGGAAATGGAAATGGACAGCTTGCTTTTGTCCGTCCCTTGATTTATTTATACATAAATAACGGGGGGTATTCATAAACAGGGTGTAAGCGCTCCACATCTCACAAAATATCCATGCCAGAACATTTACCCGTACTGATTCATAAAGGTATGGGTTGCATGACAGGTGACAATGTTTTATCGTTTACCGTTGCCTCGTTCCTCTTGGTAAAAGAGCGAGCACTTTGGTAATGAAAGCCAGCGGAAAACCGCATGTAAATTAGAGGGATGCACATGCAGTAATACACTGTTGATCTCATCACCTCCCTGACACAATATACTCATCCATTTGGACTAGATTAGCATAACCAGAAGACAGGTAAATTAGGTAATGGCATTTTCACCTGAGCACATTCACAATTTAAGTAGAAGGTTTTCACTTTTGCTCTTGTCCTAGGGTCTTTTTTTGGTGGCGGACTAAAAAAAGATTCACTAAGTACTTCGCTAGTAAAATATCTAAAACAAAGTTCCGTGATGGTGACAGTGTTTATTATTGTTGTAAAATTGCAAACTTTCATGAATAACCCCCAAGATCTCAAAATGTAATTACATTACATTATAGTCATTTGGCAGACGATTTTATCCAAAGCGACGTACATTAAGTGCATATTGAAGGTCATTGACACAACTACAAAGCAAATCCGACAAAGCACAACTTTCTCACAGCGTAGGAGCTATCCCTAGTAATGAAAATAGAATACAGTCGGCTATACATTCTTAACTATAAAATAGCAAGACACAAATAGAAGCAAGAAAGAAAAAATAAGTAATAATGAAAAATAAATAAAAACAGGAAGTACGTACTATACAATTGGCCCTATATAGGTAATATTCTCCTCTTTGCCTCCTTTGTGTACGCTGTGCATTTGTGGATGTTCTGTACTTGGTGTCCCCATGTATTTTGAGTATTCAGCACATGTAGTGGTTAATATATTATTCATGTTGATTTATTCAAAGCCTGCACAGAGAAAGCCACAGCCTGTGTTTATTGACACAGTTGGGCTCTTTTCACCCAATGAGGTTTGTTTCAGTGGAGAGCATATCTGTGCTCTCCATGTGTGCCACTTGAATTGACGTGAATTTCCAGTCTAATCCTGTCCTCTCTCTTGTTTTTCAACAACTCCCACACAAAGATTTATCTGCAAAAACACCTCAACATAATTAGCTACTCAAAATTGCTGATTGAAAAAGAGGACATTGATGGAATCTGAAAGGAAACTCAAGGGAGTTATTGTAGAACGTGACACTATAGACCAATGAATGCAAACACTGTTTGCATTGTAAGTCAACAGCTGGCTTGTGTGTGAGAAATGTCCCGTCCAAACATGGAAAAGCAAACGCATACAAGATGTGTAACAATGCTTGAGAGGGAGCTAAATCTCCCTGTGTTAGCCAGAAGATTAATTAGCATTTCATGTATATAAACCACATGTATACAATACCAGAGTCAGTTTAATCGCGAAGCACACTTCTGTTATTCTTTCCTCTCAATTTGTTAGCACTGCGCTGTATGTGTTGTGATAAAAGGGCGCGAAGGCTGTGTTAGTGAACAATACATCTGTAAATTGATTTGTTGTTTCTCAACCCTTGTCCTGGGGGTATCTTAGCTTTGTGCTTTTCATCCCAGGTGGTCTTCTGCTCACTTAGGTTTGATTGACCTCTTTATCAAATATTTATGTGTGTTCAATATACTTAGTTTATATATTTAGAGATTTAGTTTATTTACTTATAGTTTATATGAGCTACCTACCTAATGACCAATAGGAGCTCCCTAGTCACTATTTGGCCACAGTTCCTTCTGAAATTATTTAATTTCCTTTATAGAAATTGAATAGACTTACAACTATAAACCATGAAAGTTTATTAGAGATGTATACAGTATATTATCTTATAAGCCTCCTTGCATAAATGTTGGCTGTATATAAAACTACCATTATCCAAATTGGCCTACTGAGAGTAGTAGCCACCAATGTTATGGCTGGTGCACCTGGACAAACACATTCCCCATGTTGACCCTCAAAATTAAACGGCACTTTCTCTGCAGTAAACGATTATCTTTCTGTTAGAGCCAACACATTTCTTCGTGCGCAATTCTATGTGCAGAATCAACCAACTGTTAAGTGATATCAAACCAAGATCATTAATCAATCAGCAGCTAAATCAAACCTAATTAATTAGAAACCGTAGCAACAAAAACCTGCAGACACAGTGCACCCCCATGACCTTGACCCTTTTCTAAGAGACATCTGAGCTTGTGTGTGTTTTTGAATACATTACGTGTATAGTACATTACAGGAATAATTTCACATCTAAAGGAAGTTTGGAATTACAGAAATGTCAAGCTTCGTTAGATATGCATTGTATTTCTGTTATGTATCAAAGGAAGCTTGGAATTACAGAAATTGTTTTTCTTTTTCAGACCCCGCATTTGGTGAACCTCAATGAAGACCCTCTTATGTCAGAGTGTCTGCTTTACTACATTAAAGATGGAATTACGAGGTAGGAGTCTCTAATAATATAGTCACAAAGAGTTAAGCTACCAAATACTATTGTTTGTCAGGGCTTAGCAGGGCTGCACATTTTAGCTGGGCAAATCAGGAGACAAGACTTTACCAGAGGTATAGGATCAATTTGTTAATTTTGTATAGGATAATTTAGTTCATTTTGTATAGGATAATTTAGTTCGTTTTGTATAGGATAATTTTTTCAAAACCAAGAATGGTACAGTTTATAACCATCAAAATGTGAATGGGAAATGAATGTGTTGAATAAATTTTTCTCTGGTTTGGCTGTTTTTTATCATGAAAACATAAAACACTGTACATACTGGCCCATAATCATATTATCTCATGTGTCCTATATTTTCATGTACAGAAGTGATTAATGCTCATATTTATAGCTAGACTTGTGTAATTATTCATAAATCAAATGTGAATCTGTGTGTAGTGAGTATTGAAACACATTTTCACGTATATTTGTGTAAACATGAAATGGTCTTGGTTCTCTTTCAGGAAATGAACCACACATTTTGAGTTGGAATTTCTTGTTCCAAGTTTGGAGTTATACACAAGTTTGTAATACCAGTTAAAATATCCTGTTGTTTTTATTGTTTGGGTAAATTGCAGTACCTTGTGCATCCAGCAATACCTTCTCACCTTGCATATAGTACTGTTTTCTGCAATATATATGAAAAAACTGGGCATGGAAAAAGGACACCTGCCAAATGACGTTGATTAACATCCTGTTTATAAACTCGTCTCTGTCGGTTGCCACTGTCGTGCGGTGATTAGGAAAACTGAAAGAAGAAACCCCAATAACAAGTTTTTTTTTCCTGGTTATATTTTTCTCCTGCTCATACACATGCCTGTATTCAGGAAACCCTCCTGATTTCAGGACAGAATCACTGCCTTACATAAGTTGAACAACATCTTCGCACCAGTTTCTAGGGTGTTATGAATTCAGAGATGTGGGTGCTTTTGTCCCACTCATGTGTCCCACTGCTTGTTGAGACCCAAATGTGTTTTTTTATCAGGGTTGGCCGCGTGGACGCCAGCAGCCGCCAGGATATCGTTCTGAGCGGCCATTTCATCAAAGACGAACACTGCACGTTCACCAGCACCACCGGCCCACACGGAGAAGGTGAGCCACCTCTTTTTGCCATTCTCTTCACTGGAAGGGTTGTGGGGGAGCCGTTATTGATAACTGATTACTGACGATAAGCGACAAGTGTGCATCCCCTCACGCTGCTTTCTGTGCGCACACAGCAGCAGTCATCCTCGAACCCTGTGAGGGAGCAGAGACCTACGTCAACGGGAAGAGAGTGACGGAGCTCACCATCCTCCGTTCAGGTGGGTCTGCCCTCTCGTCTACCTCTCCATGTGGCGCCACCGATGGATACAAACCACAGCTACGCCGGCTCGTTCTCTTTCTACGCACTGAGACCGGGTGTCAGCGGATGGTCGTTATATGTGACGTTGCTGTATGTGTGCGCTCCTCCAGGAAACCGCATCATTATGGGGAAGAGCCACGTGTTCCGCTTCAACCACCCGGAGCAGGCGCGGCAGGAACGGGAGCGCACGCCCTGCGCCGAGACTCCGGTCGAACCCGTGGACTGGGCCTTCGCCCAGAGGGAGCTGCTGGAGAAGCAGGGCATTGACATGAAGCAGGAGATGGAGCAGAGGTAAGACAGAGGAGTGAACATCTCATTGGTGGTAAGGGAGGGGAAGAGGGACATATTTATCAGGAAAGACCAAGTGTGGAGATACCAAAAGAGAAAGCGGTAGTGTTGTTTCGTTGGTTGATTTGCAAAGTTAATCCTCCTTTAAACTAGCTGGGCGATATTTCCTACATCTATTAGTGATCCCTCGGTAAACTATCTGTGACTATGTCTGCAGGCTTCAGGAACTAGAGGACCAGTACCGCAGAGAGAGAGAAGAAGCCAACAATCTCTTAGAGCAACAGAGACTGGTGAGGTTTTCTGACTCTGGCATAGACCGATTGTACTTTTTATGTTTGATTTTCATTAACTGACATTCTTCCTGAGGGTTTTATTGATGACTGGGCTTTTTCTTTCCTCAGGACTATGAGAGCAAGTTGGAGGCCCTTCAGAAGCAGGTGGATCGTTATTACCCAGAAATTGCTGAGGAAGAAGAAGAACCTGAAGAGGAAGGTGAGGGTCATCATGGCATGTAAGATGTAATATTCACGCATAGTACTGTAGGGAGAGTTGAAACCTTATATTTATATATACCTATAATATTTCACAGTATATAGTGAGAAATACTCAGCTGATCTCTGGAGCTGCAGGCACCCTTTGACCTTTGAACTGTATTAGAGAATCAATCTTTTTTAGTCAGCTTGTCTCCCTGCAGGTCTTGTATGAAAAATAAATGGTCTCAACATGAATTCTTTGACTAACAATGCTCTATTCTCAGTGCAATGGACAGACCGGGAGATGGAGTTGGCACTGTGGGCTTTTCGCAAGTGGAAGTGCTACCAGTTCACCTCCTTGAGAGACCTGCTGTGGGGCAACGCCATCTTCCTGAAGGAGGCCAATGCCATCAGCGTGGAGCTGAAGAAGAAGGTGAGTTTAGGAACACGTGAGGGATCCCAGTCATAGTTCCTCCATTCTAGGGTGTGCAGAGGCCACAGATCCCACAATGGTCTCAAATGTACGTCTTGAGTACTTCTTCCAACCCGTTGAAATCTTCCGTTTGTCACACAGGTTCAGTTCCAGTTTGTGCTGCTGACGGACACGCTGTACTCTCCACTCCCTCCTGACCTGCTGCCTCCTGACGCAGCCAAAGACAGAGAGAAACGCCCCTTCCCTCGCACTATTGTGGCTGTGGAGGTCCAGGACCAGAAGAACGGGGCCACTCACTACTGGACCCTGGAGAAACTCAGGTACATTTCTGGAATATTTAGTACCTGCAGCCAAGTTAACTATCTATATGCATGAGAAACGTTTATATCAGTGGGGGCTTCATCTCACAGACAACAGTTCATCATTGTAGAACAGCAGCTGAAGGATGAAGAGGTTCACTCGAAGATAGAATCTCATTGAATGAGGTCATGTCTTCATTAGGTGTTCTTGCAGTTCAGAAATCTGATGTTTACACTTGAAGGTTAAGACCTAGACCAGTGGTTCTCAAACTATTTACACCGCGTACCACTTCAGAAAACATTAGGGTCTCCGTGTACCACCATCAATGACCGACATTTAAATACACACCCGCAAAATAAACAACATGAAAAACACCTACTCATTCAATACGATATTAAAATACAAAAAGAATATGACCGATATTTAGGATAAATAGGCCTACCCCCTTAAAATGAATAATGTTAAAAGATAATATCTGTTGGTGTAGGCTACATCGACTGGTTGATGGGCTACATAGGCTACATAATTAATGATAAGCGTGCGCCTGCTTCTGTGAACAAAGACTTACTACTTGTGCTCAGTTCACTGTTAACTGTATCTACTTTGTCAGTTTCAATTTCAACAGGGCTGTCCGAAATTTCACTGTTCTCTCGACCCTCATTTCTCTTCCTTCCTGTTTTGAGCCACGATGTCAGGGAATGTTTTGAACCATCCATTTTCAGTTTCTCTGCACTAGTTATCTAGCTAAACTGGCAGTTTACTGACAGGATGAAAGTCAAGTGTACGGAGACACCGCACGCACTATGACCACTGCTCGTCATGAACATGGCTACGTAGCCTGTTGTCAATCAGAATATCACAGGAAAGGCAAAAATTAAGTTCTAACATTATTAAAATGTTTTTAATTTCTCATTTTAATTATAGTTGTAATAAATTTTTTATTTAATTTAAATTCTAATTGAATTGTATTTTTATTATATTTTTAATATTTTAATTTTAATATTTTTTAACCATAAAATGAGTTTGCGTACCACAGTTTGAGAATCACTGACCTAGACCATCTAGCATTCTTGCTTTATACAAAACTGTGCATGCCTGTCAGATGAGAATTCTCTTTGAGTATGGTGTCCCTTGCAGGCAGAGGCTAGATCTGATGTTTATACAAAACTGTGCATGCCTGTCAGATGAGAATTATCTTTGAGTATGGTGTCCCTTGCAGGCTGAGGCTAGATCTGATGCGGGAGATGTATGACCGTGCAGCAGAGGTGCCCAATAGCGCCATTGAGGACTGCGACAGCGCGCTGACAGGAGGGGACCCGTTCTACGACCGATTCCCCTGGTTCCGTCTGGTGGGCAGGTGAGTGGTTGCACCTGTAACGCAACACCTACCAGAGCTGCGGTGTCCGGCAGTCCTTGGCAATTATCTTTTAGACAAAAACAGAAAGACTGCTCTCAACTCGCGTCTCTGCCAAGGTCTAACCAGTTTACACAGCCCCTGAATGCTTTTACCTTAAAGCTGCATTACTCCAGCCTGGGAAATGCTAAAGCTCTAATATGATGGCAAAATATGCAGTTATGTTATAACTTGACTGATTTTTAAAATGCATGACTGTGGCTGCGCATACATTTTGCAAACCCAAATGAGGTCTGAACATCTAGTTCACATATTTGAAGCCACCCCAGAAAACTCATTTTTGAAGTGTTTTGAAGGTCACTCTCCGAAGATCACATCAAGGAGAGGAAAAAAAGTCATAACACAAGTCACAGCACAAGGCATTTGCAGTGAAATGTTAGATTAATTATTATGATTCTTTTTTTATTTGATGTCTTTCCACATAATTAACCTGATTGCCATAACGAAACCCGACTCATTAAATACATATCAACATTATTTTGTGTCAATATTTACAGTTGTGCCCACTGAGGCAGACTATCACAGAGAAATTCACAATAACACAGAATTAATGTCTGGGGTAGCAGATCTCTGGTTAGCCTTTCACAATAGACAGGCTTATAAACCCCCATGCAGACAGGGTTTTGCTGTGGAACAGTAGGCTTAATCTGCGTTTATCTTGTTCTAACCCAGTTCCCATGTCTCTGACTGCACCAGCACCCCCATTTTGAACACATGCACGAGAGCATATCCAATACCCTCTCAGACTCTGACTCTGACATTACCCGGCTCGCTGATGAGTGGCATGATGGGAAGTTGGAGGATGAGGAGGAGGAGTTTGAGGACGATGAAATCCTTTAGAACGGCCTGTGCTTGGAGTGGAGGAGGGAATGAGCGAACGCTCTGCCCAGGCTCCAGCAAAGGCCGGGATCCATTTTACGACTGCTGGCCTCTGTTCAGTTTAGCGGGAAGCTTGGTGAGGGTTCAGGTGCATGCTGGGTGAGAAAACTAGTTCTTTTATTCTGAGACTGTGGGCTGTTCTATGGCCGCTTCTCACACCCGACACATGGGAACATTACCATTCTGCCTCAGGCCTGGTCCTATTCAAAAGCTTCCAGGGAAAATAGGGCAGAAAAAGCCATTGAAACCAGTGCAGCAGCAGTGCTGGCAAGCTTTGACACCTCTGTGGGAGTGAATTAGGCTGCCGGAGCCAGCTGAATGTTGGCGGATCTACATTCAGTACTGGCGAGCCTAGGTTTTCATAACTGCATGTTTTTATAGGTTTTGAAGAGGAGGTGTTATGCTGTGACCATAGTTGATTTTCCATGAACGAGGAGTGGTGACATCATTCTGACAGGTTTTAAGTAACATGGGGATTGGAAAGTACAGTTGAAGTGGTGCAGGTCTACTGCTTTCCATCTGAGACACGCTAAAACCCTCACATCAGCTCTGTGCCACACCCTGACCCTGTACTCCTGGTGTTAGCTGCCTGACATGCTAACTATCATGGCTAGTGTTTTCTGTCATTGCTTTGGGATCCTGAGTGGTTGTATAATTAATTTGAAACACTGAAATGAAAGCAACAGAAATTTGAATTGAAATAATTACATTGGTAGGTAATCCAAAACGTATTAATATTGCTTAAATGGTAGAAAATGCTGAAAAGAGCTGTCATAAAGCTACCATTCTGAAATTATTTAAATAAACACCACATCCTAAATAATATTTGAGACTTATTTGGCTTCTTTGAGCATTTTAGTATTGTTATACTCTTAGAATCTCACCAGTGTTGACTCCATCATAGAAAAAGTGTCACGAACCCAAACACGGGCTGAACCCAAATGCAACGACCAAGAGACAGGGAAACAGAAATGAGGATTTATTAGGAGCCTTGGGGTAGTCCCAAGCTCAACACAAACTTAACACAATAGTAAAGAGGGTCCAGGAAGTAGCGAACTGCTCCAAACCGGAGCTGGACTTGTACTGGACCGGGAGGCCCACACTGGAGCCGAATCACGGGAACGAAGGTTTGTTCCGAACCGGAACTGGACTGGATCAGGAGGTGAGTTCCGAACCGGAACTGGACTGGATCTGGACCCGGAGGTCCAACAGGAACTGGGTCACGGGAACGGAGGGTTGTTCCGAACCGGAACTGGACTTGAGACCGGATGTGGGTTCCGAACCGGAACCGGACTGGATCTGGACCGGGAGGTCCAACAGGAACTGGATCACGGGAACGGGTTCTGGACCGGGGGTCCAACAGGAACTGGACTGGATCTGGACCGGGAGGTCCAACAGGAACTGGACTGGATCTGGACCGGGAGGTCCAACAGGAACTGGGTCACGGGAACGGAGGGTTGTTCCGAACCGGAACTGGACTTGAGACAGGATGTGGGTTCCGAACCGGAACTGAACTGGATCTGGACCGGGAGGTCCAACAGGAACTGGATCACGGGAACGGGATCTGGACCGGGGGGTCCAACAGGAACTGGGCTGGAGGCAGAGCACCCCACTGCGCAGGCAACGTTAACTGGGAGCAGGGGCACCGCAACACAAACAGGGGACCAGGATACACACGGAGTACAATTAACGAACTGGCGCCGAATAGCAGCCAGCGGGGGGTTTAAGTAGGGGAGTGAAATTGAAACCAATACCAAAAGCATGAGGAATGTAACCGAGAGTGATTGACTAATTGACTGGTGCGGAATGCATGCAGGAAGGGGGAAAGGAGATAGGTTGAACCTGAAGTGGGGGAACAGAGAGAAACAGACAGAAGGGGCACGCCCAGCCTGTAGCGACAGGGAAAACACGGACACAGGGAATCCAACATGACACGGGAGGAAAGGGAAAAACATGGAGAACGGACAGGAAGGGAGCGGGACGTTACAAAAAGGTGCTGTTTGCTAAAGGTTTGAAAAAGGTGCTAATTTCAGACAGGTTTCAGGTCACTTAAACTTCAATGAATTAGTTGAGTGAATTGAATTAAACTGAAATGCAATTAATAAAACTCCACATAGAATACTTTTTTTTTTAATTATTCAGTTTTGAGCATTCACCACTGCACAGTAGTGAATAGTGACTGCACAGTGGTGAATAGTGACTGCACAGTGGTGAATAGTGACTGCACAGTAGTGAATAGTGACTGCACAGTGGTGAATAGTGACTGCACAGTAGTGAATAGTGACTGCACGGTGGTGAATAGTGACTGCACAGTGGTGAATAGTGACTGCACAGTGGTGAATTGTGACTGCACAGTGGTGAATTGTGACTGCACAGTGGTGAATAGTGACTGCACGGTGGTGAATAGTGACTGCACAGTGGTGAATAGTGACTGCACAGTGGTGAATTGTGACTGCACAGTGGTGGTCAGAGAGAATAGTGACTGCATGGTGATGGTCAGAGAGAATAGTGACTGCATGGTGGTGATCAGAGAGAATAGTGACTGCATGGTGGTGGTCAGAGAGAATAGTGACTGCACAGTGATGGTCAGAGAGATTAGTGACTGCATGGTGGTGATCAGAGAGAATAGTGACTGCATGGTGGTGATCAGAGAGATTAGTGACTGCATGGTGGTGGTCAGAGAGAATAGTGACTGCATGGTGGTGGTCAGAGAGAATAGTGACTGCATGGTGGTGGTCAGAGAGAATAGTGACTGCATGGTGGTGGTCAGAGAGAATAGTGACTGCATGGTGGTGATCAGAGAGAATAGTGACTGCATGGTGGTGGTCAGAGAGAATAGTGACTGCATGGTGGTGGTCAGAGAGAATAGTGACTGCATGGTGGTGATCAGAGAGAATAGTGACTGCATGGTGGTGGTCAGAGAGAATAGTGACTGCATGGTGGTGGTCAGAGAGAATAGTGACTGCATGGTGGTGGTCAGAGAGAATAGTGACTGCATTGTGGTGGTCAGAGAGAATAGTGACTGCATGGTGGTGGTCAGAGAGAATAGTGACTGCATGGTGGTGATCAGAGAGAATAGTGACTGCATGGTGGTGGTCAGAGAGAATAGTGACTGCATGGTGGTGATCAGAGAGATTAGTGACTGCATTGTGGTGGTCAGAGAGAATAGTGACTGCATGGTGGTGGTCAGAGAGAATAGTGACTGCATGGTGGTGATCAGAGAGAATAGTGACTGCATGGTGGTGGTCAGAGAGAATAGTGACTGCATGGTGGTGGTCAGAGAGAATAGTGACTGCATGGTGGTGATCAGAGAGAATAGTGACTGCATGGTGGTGGTCAGAGAGAATAGTGACTGCATGGTGGTGATCAGAGAGAATAGTGACTGCATGGTGGTGATCAGAGAGATTAGTGACTGCATGGTGGTGGTCAGAGAGAATAGTGACTGCATGGTGGTGGTCAGAGAGAATAGTGACTGCACAGTGGTGGTCAGAGAGAATAGTGACTGCATGGTGGTGGTCAGAGAGAATAGTGACTGCATTGTGGTGGTCAGAGAGAATAGTGACTGCACAGTGGTGGTCAGAGAGAATAGTGACTGCACGGTGGTGGTCAGAGAGAATAGTGACTGCATTGTGGTGGTCAGAGAGAATAGTGACTGCACAGTGGTGGTCAGAGAGAATAGTGACTGCACAGTGGTGGTCAGAGAGAATAGTGACTGCATGGTGGTGGTCAGAGAGAATAGTGACTGCACAGTGGTGGTCAGAGAGAATAGTGACTGCATGGTGGTGGTCAGAGAGAATAGTGACTGCATTGTGGTGGTCAGAGAGAATAGTGACTGCACAGTGGTGGTCAGAGAGAATAGTGACTGCACAGTGGTGATCAGAGAGAATAGTGACTGCACGGTGGTGATCAGAGAGAATAGTGACTGCACGGTGGTGATCAGAGAGAATAGTGACTGCATGGTGGTGGTCAGAGAGAATAGTGACTGCACGGTGGTGATCAGAGAGAATAGTGACTGCATGGTGGTGGTCAGAGAGAATAGTGACTGCATGGTGGTGGTCAGAGAGAATAGTGACTGCATTGTGGTGGTCAGAGAGAATAGTGACTGCACAGTGGTGGTCAGAGAGAATAGTGACTGCACGGTGGTGATCAGAGAGAATAGTGACTGCACGGTGGTGATCAGAGAGAATAGTGACTGCATGGTGGTGGTCAGAGAGAATAGTGACTGCATGGTGGTGATCAGCATACTTGCCAACCCTCCCGATTTTCCCGGGAGACTCCCGATTTTCAATGTCCTCTCCCGATAATCTCCCGGAGTCAACAATCTCCCGCAGTTCTCCCGATTTCGGACAATATCGTGTTTTTAAAAAAAAAAAATTTATTTATTATTTTTTTTATAAAATCTGACGCGTGTATCTACGTGGATGGTTAACGGGGAACGGGGATTTACTTTTAACGCAGACGCACACCCGCGGTACATACGTTAAATAAACCGTTAAATAGAGTGTCTTAAAAAAAAAAAGATGATTGCAACCCCCCCCCCCCCCCCCCAACAATTACAATCGAGGTCCGCGAAAATTGTTGATAGCGCCCCAACCACTCCCCCCCCCTCCCCCCCCGTCAACAATTACAATCGAGGTCCGCGAAAATTTTTGATAGCACCCCCCATTCCCCCTGTCACAATTTTAAAAAAAATCTCCCTATTTCTGAGGGCTCAAGGTTGGCAAGTATGGTGATCAGAGAGAATAGTGACTGCATGGTGGTGGTCAGAGAGAATAGTGACTGCATGGTGGTTGTCAGAGCAGCTTTATGCTAATTAATGGATCTTTGTGGCACAAGATCAAACATCCTGGCTTTTATGCAGCATAAGCTTCTTATGTACCCATGGGGGTTTTTTTGCCTCACCAAGCAGTGCCAATAGCAGAATGCAATCCCACAAAAAGTTCCCAAATTAACAATGAGGGTTGATTTTGGCCGTCGCTGGAACGGACTTAACTTCTCTTTGGTTGCTTGGCAGCTCAGCTTTGTGTCATCCAGTGCAGTGTGGCTGTGTGTCAGCAGATCTGATCTCTTTCTGCCTTGTTCTGCCTCGTATGCCCCTCCCCACTCCACACTCCTCCCTCCCCACAACCCTTTCCCTTGCAGGGCCTTCGTGTATCTGAGTAACTTGCTGTATCCTGTGCCCCTGGTGCACCGGGTGGCCATCGTCAGTGAAAAGGGAGAGGTCAAGGGCTTCCTGAGGGTTGCTGTACAAGCCATTTCAGGTAAGAACCTCTGCTCCGAAAACATACTCAGGGATATAGTCAGGGCCGCTGGGTGAAATTCCCGTGCTCGGGACAAAATCTTCTCCGTGTGATTCATTCAATAATATTTAAAACAAGTTCACAGACCATTGGGCCCGCCAACATACCTGGTTGTCCCCCCTTGACGGCAGCCCTGGATATAGTTAATCTGTTATGCAAACCTGTGCCTGGAAGGTTCCAAGATTTAAGCCCCTGTGGAACTAAATGAAAATGTACATAATTTGTTGGAACAAAACCTATGTACTCTATGTCACCCGAGGAAAGCGTGACGATTCCATAATAGAAGTGTTAAATGCCACTAAAGAATATGTTGTGTGTGACTTCTTGGTGAAGTGATGTGAAGGTTCCTTGTGTTATCCTCCAGCTGATGAGGAGGCCCCAGACTATGGCTCTGGTGTACGGCAATCAGGGACGGCCAAAATTTCTTTTGAGGACCAGCAGTTTGAGAAGGTGAGGTGTTGAGCAAATAAAGGGACGAGGCAGTCGATCATTGGAGGACGTGTTTGAGGCTTCATTTTGATGCATTTGAAGACGTTTAAATGGTAACAGGCTCATTTCATGCATTTCCTTCAACTTGCTAGTTCCAGAACGAATCCTACACGGGCAGCATGTCACGTTCTGG
Organism: Ilyophis sp. 1 JC-2022; assembly: GCA_022702515.1. NCBI lineage: Eukaryota > Metazoa > Chordata > Actinopteri > Anguilliformes > Synaphobranchidae > Ilyophis > Ilyophis sp. 1 JC-2022. The sequence goes on along the minus strand of CM040403.1, from coordinate 53,920,485 downwards.
GACGTCCCAAGAGGAGCTGCGCATCGTGGAAGGAGAGGGGCAAAATTCGGACATGAGCCTCTCTGCAGATGAGGTCAACAACAACACCTGTGCGGGTAATGGACTCCGAGCACAGGAGAGCCGGGTGGAATGCATGAACATTACATCCTGTAAGCCAGCGGTGGGCCCAGAGGGCCGTATCTATTTCTGAATTTCATGTTAACTTCTAATCTTAAATATTTCATTCGTTCGATCATTTATGTGATTTGACACTTTTAGCAAAATTTCTTGAGAAATGCATAAACGACAGCTGAAGACTGTGTACGTGCACTCTTTACTGTGATCTAATCTACAAGTGAACTAGCATTGGTGTGATACAGCTAAATAGCTAATTGAGCCAGGGTTGTTGACACAGTGGCAGAAATTCCCCACCGCTACTCGACACTGACCATACTCCCTGTGCGCCCTCGCAGCCAGCCCAGATGAGCTGGACAGCCCCCTGAAGGCTAACCTGGAGGGGCCCCTGGACGGGTCTCTGGAGCATCTGAGGATCGGTAGCAACTTCACCTTCAGGGTGACTGTTTTGCAGGCCTCTAGCATCTCCGCAGAGTACGCAGATATCTTCTGCCAGTTCAAGTGAGTTGATGCTTTAATGCACTCTTCTTAACAGAATTTCTTTTTTTTAAACTTATTGAAATTCTCATGAGGGCAAGGGTTCAAGGGCTTCAAGGTTTCGACGATTCGAGGCCTTGAGGCTGAAGGCTTTGCCATATCACAGGCCTGCATTTTGATTAGAGACTGATAAATGGGAGCTGTGATGGTGGCCTAGGTACAGCATCTCCCTTTCAAGGAGGTCTGGTCAGGGGTCGTGCAGTAGTACAAGAAAACAAAGAAATGAACACCATAACATCTAATGAAATAAAAACAAGCCGCTGCATTTGAAATATATACATTACATTTTATGTATAGAAAATGTTCAAAGCCTCAATAAACTTGCCACAATTTTGAATGCCTTTTAGGTGAGCTGGCAGAGCATGCCTCAAAAGTAAAAGATGTTTTTCTGATTCATTATGAAACTTTGGAATGTTTTAACTTCATGAAATTCATCTATTGTATTTGTATGATAAATCTCTTTTTGTAAATTTGCACAATAAAATGTAGATTGTATCCCTTAACATAAACGGTAGAACCATAATTCAAATGTGTTAAAAGCATGCTTACGTGTATCTTGATAGTGCTGTCCGTTCAGTTCTCTCTCTGACTGTCTGCAGCTTCATCCACCGGCACGACGAGGCGTTCTCTACAGAGCCGCTGAAGAACACGGGCCGCGGGCCGCCGTTGGGCTTCTACCACGTGCAGAACGTGAGTTCACAGAGCCGGAACCGACACGTTGTTTAGAAATGAAGGCAACAACAGAACTTTCAGTGCCAATGGAGTTTCGCTTTTTTCGTGGTGTTGCAGATCGCAGTGGAGGTGACTAAATCCTTTGTGGAGTACATTAAGACCCAGCCTATTGTTTTTGAGGTGTTCGGCCACTACCAAAAACAGCCCTTTCCGCCTCTCTGCAAAGATCTCATCAGGTAATGTCCTTACGATAGACCTGATCTTGTTACTGTTCACATATGAATGTTGTATTGAAGTTCTATGTTCATCTAAGACAGTTTTGGCTGAATTTAACAATCTTCAATCTTCAATCTTTTCATAGTCCACTGCGTCCCTGCAGAAGACAGTTCCCTCGCGTCATGCCCCTTTCTAAACCAGGTAAGGAGTAAAACAGGGATGTTTTTTTTTATGTTCGTTGAGTTAATGGACTATTTAGAACCAAGTTGAAATGCAACTGCAGATTGAAACCATTGTCCAATGTCACGATCGACCAAGCAAATAAGTAAGTGTGATGAATTTGTTGTTTTAAATTCTTTAACATATCCTTTGACGGGAATGTCTTTGCCGGTTATTAGAGGAAAAGTACATACTGATTGCTCGCTGAATCCACATGTGATTATGGGTGCCCGTTTGCATGATGGAGGCTTGTGAGCTTCATATTGCATTTGCACTGGAGTCCCCCTTGTCACCTCAGCTTATGCTGTTTGATGTGAACCAGCCGATGAGTCCGATGCCAATGCCGACGAAGACCGGGAGAAGGCCATGGAGCTGATCCGCTACCTGGTGCCGGAGGTGTTCAATGGGGCACTGGTGGACTCGCTGTCGGGCCACGCCCTGTCAGCCGCGGGCCTGGCCGCCTCGTTCCTCTGTGAAATGGAGGCGCGGGCCGCGCTCCCACCCGCCCCCATCTCTATCTGTTCTGTTATCAGAGCTCGGAAGCCGGGTTGGTAACCCTTGTGTGTGAAGCCAGAGGAAATCCTTTAAACCAGGCACTCGATAGTCTCACACTTACCAGTTTGCGCACAACATACCGTAGTCTGGCATTTCAAGACCCTACGTCCTCATTTCTTACATCTGAAGTGTTAATTAAGCCATGTGTTAAAGATTTTTCAAAATTTATGGACAGGAAATCAATTTCTAAATTTAGTCGTTTCAAAACAAAAGAACTGGCGATGTTACAGCATGTCTGTTCTGTAATGGATATTCAAAAATTAAATATCCATGTTGCCTATGTACACAAAATGGTCTCCAAAAGATCCATATAAAATCCTCCTGTGGTGGGTAGGAAAATAACTTTGTTGATTTTAGGATAACAAACTCATTTAAAATCTCAACTGAATAAAATAGACTTAATATCATAGGATTTGTTTACTTTGGTTCTTTATTTACAATATAACTATAAGAAAAAATTTGGAATTTGATTGCACAGGGTCTTAATATCAGCACTGTTGTCAATGAGGGTGGTCATAGATTGCTTAAATGGCATGCAAATGGCCTGAGGATTGTAGTTTAGAGACTTGATATCTCAGAGGAACAGCTCTTAAAGGAAACATTTCCTGGATTGTCAGTGACCTTGAAATAAAATATTGTACTGAACTGTAGAGGAATTTTCAGCATGAGTAGAAATAGCTTTTGGCTATCAGAAATAGTTTTTGGCTGACCTGATTTTTGGGATTACTCTACTGGCTTGGACAGTTCCCTGTGTGTCTCAAGCTTTCATTTCCTAGCAGTTTCTCCTCTGAACACTTTAGCTCTCATGGGTGTGCAGCCGCCTCACAGATTGCTGTAATTAATAAAGTGTGATGAATGATAGAGATTGCTTTAAGAGTGTGCATGTGAGAGAAAAAAGAGGCTCCACTGAGCTGTAATGTGGTTGTGGGCAAGGGTGTGCATGGGGTGGAAGAGGTGGGCTTGCGCCAGTTCTGCATGCGTGTGATCCAATCAAAATCGGACTCATGCCAACGCGGTGCATGTCTCGTAATTTCCTCTTGTGTAATCTTGCGTCAACTGCAGACTCCTTTCTCAGGACCCCTGCTACATTTAGTCTGATTATTTTGACATTTTGATTTTGGCACATGACCAGGAGAAGATGGAACGATTCAGGCATTGTGCAGCAGTCTTGGGCTAAAACAAAAGTGTGCCTCGCACCGGTACTGTGTGGACGTAGCCATCCTGACAAAAGAAGAGTCTTCGACGTGGCCTTCTGGGACGTGTGCTCTTCCTTCTCTCTCTAATTCTGTTTCTCTCTCGCAGCCTGCATGGGCCACGCCCTGTGGCCGCAAATGCCGTAGTTCTCCCTTCAGGCTTTTCACGTGTGCTCCTCTGTTGACCCTTTCTCTCTCAGTGCCCGCCACCAAGCTGACGGCGCTAACCCGCCCCACCGCCGGGCCTTGCCACTGCAAGTACGACCTCATGGTCTTCTTCGAAATCTGTGAGCTGGAGGCCAATGGAGAGTAAGTGTCTTACGCCACTGACCGCAGTCAACGTATTAAGGCGCAGCGCTAGTTTCACTTTAAAAAGCCATCAGTGGCCATATTCAGGATTTATTACCGACATGTATAACAATACTGTCGCATTAAATTTTGATCAAGTCAACCATGGTTACCATTTCCAAACGAACTAAGCAATATGTTACTATATATCTGTATACAAAAAAGTAATGGTAATAAACACTAACCTATTTTAATAATACAGCCATTCAGTATTTATGTACATTGTCATAATTTCAATTAATTACGACAGTGCCGTGAGTGGAGATGTATAAATCAACCAAGTAATGGCAAATGCCAAAACCTTTTCCGTAGTTATTTATCTCTGGTGATGCCATCATACCGTACGTGTGCTTCCTCTCCCCAGCTACATCCCGGCTGTGGTGGATCACAGGGGAGGCATGCCCTGCCACGGGACCTTCCTGCTGCACCAGGTACTGCACACACACCCCTTCACTGCTAGGGCGCGGTGGGGAACACTGACCGCCCCGCCCAAAGGACGGGTCTCAATGCAGGCAATAGGCATGGCGTACTGGAGTTTCCCTTTGGCGTCTTGTCGAATTGCCGTGCATCGGTTCCGTTGTTAGCAGTTGTGACACCCTCTCGCCACCCTCCCCTGCAGGGCATTCAGAGGAGGATCACGGTGACCATAGTCCACGAGACGGGCGGCGACATCGAATGGAAGGAGGTCAGGGAGCTGGTTGTGGGTAAGTTGAGCACAGTTTTGCATGCTGGAGGCCGGATAAGAGCGGACCGCTGTTTGAACGCGTGTGATGACGGCTTCTGGAAGCGTGCAATCCAGCGATCTCCGCTTTCCGCAGGGCGCATCCGCAACACTCCAGAGGCTGACGAGACCATCATCGACCCCAACATCCTCTCCCTCAACCTCCTCTCTGCAGGGTACATTCTCCCAATGCAGGACGATAGGTACGTATCCAAGCCCCACACACTGGCTGTCTGGAGAACATATCGAGATACCTGCCAGCTAGTGGCTACTAACATGCTAACAAAGAAACCAGTCCCAGTCGTCCAATACTCTTGTTATGGTCATTAAAGTTTAGGTACAGGCAGCAGCCTCTATGTGAACTACCAATACTGTAGTGTGTGTTTCATATTGCTAGAATACATTTGTTTCTATTTGTTTCGGGTAGATCCAGTCAGTATATTTGAGCTAAAACACAGTGTATATCTGTGCTTAGGAAATGTCAAAATGTTTCTCGTCTTTGAATTCAAGAAGTTGCAAGAATTTCATGACAGGAGTGTGCATCTCATAAAGAGAAAGATGGGCATTCCTGTCATGAATGTGCGATTTGTTCTAGCTTTAGATTATTTGACATTCAGCCGAACAAATCACGATGTTTCGCTTCCATTGAGGGAGACTGTTTTAACAATACACTGCTTGTGGTTTATTCACCTGCTGCCCTTACCTCATCTGCCCATTCTCCAAATTTAAATGAATTTTATTCACCCCTTTTTGGTATGTTTAATACATTGGGTGAATAAGCTTCTTGAATGCTACTGGCTACAGTGTATGTTGTTAAAATGACTAGCCTCCTCATTTTGCACTGCACTTCCACCTGAGATGGAACTATCACACACTGTGCAGAGTGTCTTACACTGAAATATGTGCAGACAAGCAATGCATTTTCACTCTTTTCTCACAATGTGAGGTTTCATGTAAAATAAACCTGATACATGCTCTCAATCACATTTTTACTCACTAGTGGCCAGTGAAGAAAACAATATTGAAGGACTGAAAATTCGCACCAGACCTTTACCGCACCATATGACAGTACATTTAGTATGACACAGTTTTAGCCAAGTCAACAGAGCAGCTTTGGAAGTGTGACAAAGCTCCTGCTGGTCTCCAGTCTTCAGAACAGAGCCACAAAATCAAACACAAAAAAGCCTTTATGACGGAGTGCCCTCTACTATTATTGCCACCCCTGGTAAAGATGTGTAAAAAGGGTTATAAATTAATCTCACACTGAAAAAAAGAAAAAAATCCAACCTTTAATTGAAGTAAATTTATTATGAGAAAAAAAAATCCCTCATCAAGAAATAATTATTTTTAACAAAACCACATGTGCCACAATTATTGGCACACCTGCATTTATATATAGAATAAAGTAATCATTTTTCATATTTGGTCGCATATCCTTTGCATGCCATGACTTCCTGATATCTGTGACCCAACAACATCAAAAGACTCTTGATATCTTATTTTGTGGTACTCTTACAAGCGATACTATAACGTCTCTGCATTTGAATGGATCTCTATGGGAATTGGGGGGTGGGACTAGATTTTAATCTGTAAATTATGCTGGAACAGTATGGAATACATGATTGATAAAATGGCTGTAAGTCATCAAGGGTCTCAGGTATCAAACGAGCCTCAAACCATCACTCTGCTGCCAGATATGCAGTTGCAAATATTGATGGATCACTTTAAGGGTTCTTTCGCCTGACAAATTTTCTTATTGAACTCTATGGAAAAATAAGTCGGGAGAAGAAACCCTTCAATTTATCCATCCATATCTACTGTATTTATGGCAGCAGAGTGATGATTTAAGGCTTGTTTGATATGTCAGACCCTTGATGACTTGGAGCCATTTAGCCAACCATGTGTTCCATACTGTTCCAGTGTAATTTACTGCTAAATCTAGTCCCACACCCCAATTCCCATAGAGATCCATTCAAATGCAGAGACGTTATAGTATCGCTTGTAAGAGTACCAGAAAATAAGATATCAAGAGTCTTTTGATGTTGTTGGGTCACAGACATGGCATGCAAAGAATATGCGACCAAATATAAAAAAATGATTACTTTATTCTGTAAGCCTCATGGTGACCACTGCACAAGCCCTTCTTACTATTGCCCACCATGTTCCACAGGTCATCACAGAATGCACCACAACAGCTAGTGTGCCTGTAACGGACTGTGCATTGTCCTCTGTTCTCTGCACACACTGCAATCAGAAGACATCTGTAGGACAGAGAGCCTCTTCTATTGGTTAATTGTGATCACAAGAGTGGTAGTGACACACATGCATTGTCCTTTTATGGCAGGTGCTTGACGGAACAGCAATCAAAGCTATGGTAAGTCAAACAACAGTCCGCAAGGCTCCCATTCAATAATGATTTAATGCACCAAAGTGACTGACGTTTCAGGCACACAAGCCTTTCACCATTCAGGCCCTTCATTGACCGGGAGCCTTGCAGCATGCCGACTGTTGTTTGGCTTAATTGTTATCGCGCCCATAAAAAAAAAAGAAACTCAAACTGCAAATAAAAAAGTAAAGATGTTTGCAGGCAGAGTCAGCTGCTTTTGCGTCGGGTCGTCACGCAGAGACGAATGCATGGCACGTCGGAGCGGCACGCTTACTCACCCGGACGCGGGACGAGCGAAAGACCCGCGGCCGAAATGCATCCAGTCTCACGCATTTCGTTTTTATTTAGAACGCCCCCGCCTCCCCCTCCTCACCTCCTGTCGCTTCTCCTACTCCGAAGCATGCGATGCTTTGCAAAATGAAGCGTGGTTTTATCGATAGACCAAGGAGGTCACGTGCCCATAGGAAGATCGTGCCCAAAAAGCACCCCATTATCCACATCCACAGAGGCATTTCAGTATCAAAACCCAGCATCAGCCACGCGACTTCCATTATCCTATAAGTGTCCAGTTTAACACTGAGGAGGGATAACAGAATGCTTACAATCCATTGCTGTGCCAACATGTAAAAATGACATTGAATCACTTTTTCTCCTTCAGCAGTTGAGAATACTGTCGAGTGAATGATTAAAGCTGATCAGAAGGTCGTTTATGTCACCTCACGCTGGCTGTGTGGGCCTGTGCTTGGTACTCGTCTGTGCTGTGTGTCCCTGCGCTGTTGCTTCTCACTCAGTCACCGCCACCCTCCATCCTCATCCCTCTCTCATCCCACACTCCCTTTCAGCGATGCTGACGATGCAGAACCTGCCTGCTGAACTCTCCAAAACGCAAAGTGTGCATTTACTGAGAACAGTTTAGGCAACTTGTGCACTTTATGAGGTTTGGATAGTTGTTTTTTTATTTACGTTCACCATTTTTACTAGTGCGCTAACGAGTTTGAGAACAAAAAACCTATACTCTCAATTTTGGTTTTCATGTCCCCATTTCCTTCACATCTTCACATGAAAACGTTTGAAAACGTTTGCCTTTTTCATTCGGTCCCTAAATACAGAGGATAGATCTTTCCATCCCACTGCCATGCGCTCACAATGCACTGGCATGAGTTCCGTAACACCACACCCTAGCCCCATAAGCCTCTCGACTCAAGTTCATCTTCTCACCCTCACTTATTCGTGTTTTATAAGACCAGGCCAAGCTGCCAGGTGTCCATTTTGAGAAAAAAAGAAAAGAAAAGGTTATACCTTTTCAAAAATATGGACCATTCCCAGGCCACATTGACCTCCCGTGACCTCCTTTCTGACGGTTTAACCACACTGCTTTGCTGGTAATGTCTTTTCCCCCTCCCTGGAACTAATACCACGCTTTAGATCCGGATTTGCTCTCCACTGCAAAGGAAGAAAAAGAATGAAAGACCAAGAAGAAGCAACAAACAGTCCTGGGCAGAAGTCTAGCTCTAATACTGCATCGTCCACTCAGGTCATGGTACTCTACTCCCCACCTTTTTTTTGATCTACTTGGTTATGGTTCCAGGTAGAGAGGCCCATCATTTACAGGCCTCTGTAGAAACGGGTGGAGTTCAGTACCAGGGCCGGACGGCCAGTTAGGCCTCTGCTCAGTCGTATTCTGCCTCCACTGCTGGTACTGACATTTCTCTCCTTCCGGTCCACTAACAGATTGTTGTTTTTGTTTTGTTTTTGCAGACAGTTTCTTGATTCGGATATGCCTAGGTATTATTTTCAAAATCCCTCTCCTCTCATGTTGCTTTATTTCACTTTACTTAATCCATTTGAAACCTTCCATCCATCCATCGTATCGACTGCCATGGTTTTTTCTCTCTCCGTTGGTGTCCTCCCTCTTCACTCCTGTCTTTTTCTGTGTTGTGGCTTTCCGTTTTCCTTGACCTTCTCCCCTCAAGAGATGCGGGAGATGTTCTTTCTGCAAAGACCCCCCTGGGGGGGTGTTATTGAGCTGCTGTGATGCTTGCCAGTGGGGGGAAAACGGGGTGCATGGCTCGCTTTGCTTCTTTGGGCTGCGGTTTGGCTGCTTTTCGCTGGAGCTCTCTCCGATAATGGCGTGCATTACATTTCACTTTTCTCGCTCGTTGTGGCAGGGACAGATCAAAGGCTTTCACTGCAAGCAAAAATGTCACCAGAATGCTTTGCAATTTTTCAATAATTCAGATTTGTTTTCAAAAATGTGTGGAATATCTCTCAGTGTTTGGCATAACAAGCCGAATAAACATTGCTGTATATTCTCTGTCCTCCCAATGGCAAAACAAACTGCTACTAAATCAACAGACTAAACTATCTTCTGCTATGGATATTGGTCAGACATATTAAGAAACCAAGTGACATGAAAAACTGCATCAGAATGAGAATCCTCAAAATTAAATTAAATTGTCTGACACAGACTCACTCACTTATGCACACGCATACATACATTTCCCTTCACTATGACCCGTATTTTACAGCAACATTGGGATTAAGAAAGGGTTTTGATTTCATAAGAAAAAATATGCGTGGTACAGGTCAGATGTGTCTACACCGTGAAACTCAAAGCGCAATCCTGCTGGACAACCTGACAGGGTAATAAATAGAGCAGTCCCGTAATGTGACTAATTCTGTTAGGTCACACGGACTGTGGCTCTGTCGAGGGTGAGTTACAATTGTGAGCCTACAGCAGATTACTCAGGAAAAGCACGTAGCTATATTCATAGAATATTTGAGGGTAAGGCTGGGTCAGAAAGTGAAACAAGTTCATTCTGATTGAACACCTGTGAGCTAATCAAAAACGTTCCTCAACAAATTAATTGCATTACAGGTGAAACTACATGGTGATCAGCCAGGGAGTCAGTGGGATCAAAGAAGACGGAAGTGATTGTAGAAATGCTGAAAATAACTTTTTTGATCATTTTACAAGTGTAAAAATGAAAAGGGGAAAGCTAAAGTGAAGCTCAGCTCAGACACAAGAAAATAAAAGGAAGCACTTAATGGAGACTAATGCCAATGCCATTGTATCACAGTGTGTTAACTTATGAATAACTGAGGAAGGCATTTCGATCTATTTTAAAGGAAAACAATAGATGTGAGTACAATTGTAATAATATGCACATTAAACAGATATTTCAACGTCTCTGAAAATTCAAGAAAAAACATCAGGAATTGTAACGTATTCTTGCTGCTAGGGGGCAGTGATGGTCTTATTTTCACCAAAAGCCTTCAGTAAGAGGTAAAACAACATTTGTGTGACTGGAATGTTGCTCTTAATTTTGTGGTTTTCCTATCTATAAGATAATGAGATAGGAATGGGCTTTTAAGGCAATGCATACAAATGGATTCATCTAACATTGTAGTGTTTGTGGTTTAATCTTCAGAATTGTTTACACAGTCCTGTTTACACGTCCCTGCCCCGGTGAAGGGTAATGTCCTCACAAGAGCAGAAAATGTGTCTACCACTTCTTGAGAACTAATTTGCACGCTAATAAATGCAGAGGAAGAGCAATCTCAGAAGCCACTTGTGGTCTTTGCAGAAAGACATTCTTCCCTCATCTGTTTCTTTCCTTGGAAATGGCACAGAGCAGCTACCCTACCCTCACACTATGGCCTGGGTTCAGTAAACAGTTGTTGTTTACCTTGACTTGCAAATACATGCAGGTTTAACTTTTTGTTCTCCAACAAAAAAAAATTGCCATATTAATATTGGCGGTTAATAAAATTTTCCAAACTGTTTGTACATGAAGGGGGAAAGAGCTCTCAGTTATGGTATAGTAATTCACTGGAGAGGAAAAAATGAGACTTTGCCTTTGTTTTCTGTACATGCCCAGTAGGTACATAATCTTGTTCAAATATGTTGGTGGAATATTCTTTTTCAGCAGCCTTGCATTTATTAAATATTTACTGTAAAAAAAATCATGGGATGAAAAAATACAAATACTAGATACCTTATCCTAATACTAGATATTCAGCATAGCCATTGCGAAAATAAATAAATAAAACATCATAAATACGGAGTCAGAGAAGAAATCCTACCGGCATTATAGACTACATTTAAAAGGCTTAGTGCTGCTTTTTCTCTTTAATTGAACTGGTGGGTATCTGGGGTGGATTAAGCTGACTCATCCCATAGCGCCATCCATGGGCGTCAAAGAACTGTCCCGTTCTTAAATAAAAACGGCTGTTCTTAACTTTATGACGTGGTCATTAAATGCTGTATGAGGTTGTCTTTTCCTTCTGGGTATCATGGAGAGTGAGAGAGAGAGAGAGAGAGAGAGTGTGAGAGAGTGAGTGTGAGAGGGGGGGGGGCGGGGGGGTAGTGGTCCATCTCAGTCCATTCACAAAGGACACAGCATTTGTTATGTGAACTACACTACAGTCTGTCTCAGTCTTTTTTATTGGGTGCAGAAACCCCAGCTGATTTACTTGATATATCTCACTGAAATGAGCGCTGTGAGATTTAAAGCCACACTGGGCACTGTGCCCAAAGCATAACGGGTTTCAGTGTACTGTTAGTTGCCTGGGTACGGAACCTGCATATGTCAGTTGAGGAGATAAATCATGCTGTTATCTTGAAGGAGGTACATTATTTTGATTAAGAACAGCCATCTGGAGTTTATTAGCGTCTTATTCATGAATAAATAAAAATGAGGGCCTCGAGATTGCAGTACCGCATATACACCAGCAACAGCTTAAAAAAACTAGCTTTTTCAATCGGACACCAAATATTTCTGCTATTATAACAAGGAAATTGTAACCTCATTGCTGCATTTGACAGATGTTTTTGTACAGGCTTTATAGTTTGCAACAAGGAACGCTTTTTGTTGTTCCCAGTGGACTATTCCACCTAGAAGGAAAATACAGCGACATCAGTCACAATGCCCACTGCCATAACTACTTCTTAACTCTCACCTTTGATTCTTCACTGGTTTCCTCCCTCAAAGCATTTCCTTGGGAATTGACCATAGGTATATCTCACCCCTGTCACTTCCTCCCTCCCTCTGTCTGTCAATCTATCTTTCATCACCTATCTTTTTTTCTGAGCTTATTTTCTCATTGTCATTCATGCCAAAGTACATGGTTGTAAAAGTGGGGAATTTTGACTGAAATTTGCATGTAGTTATTGTGTTGTTATTCCACAAGTTTTGTGATTGCATATCTGATATTTGTCACAAATTGGTGTTGTCTTTTGTGTATCTTTTGATTGGTCTTTAAAATATGATGCTGAAAGACAATTATAAGACATTCGTGTCAAGTTCATTTCCATGTTTAGTGTTCATTCAATGTAGCGTATTTCATTATTTTTTACAGTCAAATCTTTGCAGACTTAAGGCGGCGCATTGCTGCCACGGTGAGAAAATATTTTTTCTTCTCAGTATTGCCATAAGAAACTGCCCTAACGAGATACTGTGCAGAAAATACCTTTTCACTGCGGCAGCAATGCACTGCCATACAAACTAAAATGCCAATGTTTATAAATAAAAGACAGCTGCCACTGTACTGACTGCTACAATAATATTTGAAAAAGTATATACTGGTGAATTTCCTCCATTTTCCTCAATAATGTAGACTCTTAAGCTACTATTTTGTCTCTCGGTTGTAGCCTTGGTTGTACGTGTATACGTCAATTCTTTAAACCTGAAGTGTGTACATACATATTTTTTCATACAGCCTGGTATCATGATACTAATGAAGCTCTTAATATGTTTTTTTGATTTACTAAAAATCTCACAGAAAGAGTTTCAGCTCTCAGAATAGTTTATTTTGTAGCTGAGTTAGTCCTAATGATATGATTTGATACCCTGCATGCACTGGCCTATAGACTTTTTTACATTTACATTGAGACTTTAAGGAAGAAAGATATGTCAGAACCATCCAGAACTTACTGTAGGGTAGCATAGATTATAGAGTCTAATGTTTAACCTGGATGTTTTTACATTGCTAATGATAATCTTTTCCTAGACTACTTCCAGGCACAGTTTTGGCGGGGCAGTCGGGTTGTCAGTGAGATCACAGTGTAGGACAGTGAGAACTCAGCTTCTGCTCACCAGCTACAAGATTACATTTCCTTCAGCTTTCAGATTAATTACAGTATATATCTGTTTTTTTCAGTGCCTTTATCAGTCTTGGTCAGTTTTTATTCTCTCTGGACTGCTTCTAGTATCAAAGTAGGATCAACATGAAGTTGATGTACTGGAAAAGGTTGCATCAGAGAGTACAATGTTTTTGTAGCAGTCAGAATACAATGGTATTTGCATATGCTTTTCCTAACACAGTTGTAAAGGCTAATGAGTATGTCTTCCAAAACCGGAAGATGCAGATCCATCCATGAAGCACAAACTAATGGGACGGAAATCTTTACCTTTAATTGGTGAGGTCCGGTAGACTGAACAATTGCTAAATTCACCTGGGGGACACATACATGGAACCACCATGTGGAAAACTGCCACAGCGTAACCTCTGTCTGGACTCTCCTTTCTGTGCCATCCCACAGAACCTTCTTCCGCTTTGAGGCAGCTTGGGATAGCTCCATGCACAACTCCCTGCAGCTGAACCGCGTGACTCCGTATGGGGAGAAAATCTACATGACCCTATCTGCTTACCTGGAGGTAAGTCCTAAAGATGAGAACCATATCCTCGAAATGTCATTATCTCTGTTGTACTAAGGTCAACAGAGATAATCTTCAACGCCACTGGTCTGGTGGCCTGGATTCTTCAGAATAAGGCAATTTAGATAGCATATTTGCAAGGCCAGAGATGCACAGCAATGGCCGCACGGGTGTTGTATTGTAGGTCACATTTCGGTTTGGAAAGGGTAACATTTTTACTCCTGTCTTCCACTTTAGATGGAGAACTGTACCCAGCCCACAGTGATTACCAAAGACTTCTGCATGGTGTTTTACTCACGAGACGCCAAGCTTCCCGCTTCTCGTTCCATCCGCAATCTCTTCGGCAGCGGCAGCCTGAGAGCGTCGGAGAGGTGAGGCCCGCCAGTGCAGCCTGCATACCTTCATGTGAGAACATTAACACTGTTTTATTTGTAATTAAATCCCAGCGGTTGGATTGACAAAGCAATGCCATGTCTTTATCTCTCAGCAACCGAGTTACTGGTGTGTATGAAGTCAGTCTATGCCACCTGGCAGATGCAGGAAGCCCAGGTAGGAAGTTCTTCTCTGAGGGTCTGCATTGATGGACCTCCTTCCTCCTCTCCTAGTGTCTCACCCTCTGGTCTCTCTCAGGCATGCAAAGGAGACGCAGGAGGGTCCTGGATACCTCGGTGGCGTATGTCCGTGGGGAGGAGAACCTGGCTGGTTGGAGACCCCGTAGTGACAGCCTCATTCTGGACCACCAATGGGAGCTGGATAAACTCAGCCTAATGCAGGAGGTAAGGAGAGAGTGGCTAGACATTTTTAGTTTTTGACTAAACCTGGGGGGTATACTACGAAGCAGGATTACTTAGTTAGCTGGATAACTGCACTGAAGTAAAACCCGGAACCATCCCAAATCAGGAACACTGTTCTCGGTTTTACTCAGTGCAGTTATCCAGCTAAGTAATCCTGCTTTGTAGTATACCCCCCAGAAGAGCTAGTAGTGTTTTGTTGTCAGGATACTGGTGTGAGGTCAATCAGTAAATGTATCAGTATATGAATTTAACCCAATTCTCACACCAAAGCCATATTCAGCGGATGTCCTACACTCAGATCTAAAATAGATCTTTTTCAATGGATTCTTCATGTCTTCTTTGGGTTTGTCCTTGGAATATAGAGAAAGGTGTTACTAGTTCCTAGTTTCTACTGTGTCTAGTTCATACATGTGTGCTTGGGGATGTGTTTGCAGGTGGAAAAAACTAGGCACTATCTGCTACTGAGGGAGAAACTGGAGTCCACACTGATGCTGGGCCAGGAGTCGCTATCCTCCTGCGGGGGTGAGGAGCAGAGCGACTCCTTGCAGTCCCCTGCGGATAACGGCGCTCCGGGTTCCAGCCTAACCCCCGAGAGTCCTAACGAGCGACAGAGGGAGCTGGCCGCTAAGGTGACTACCGTGGATCAGGACTGCCTCGCGCATCTCTCAACTTGTGAAACGACCTCTGTGCTCTCCGAATTCAGGCTGCGTTTTTTAAACCTCCCACCCCTCTGTGCCGCTTGCCTCCCCAGTGTCTGCGGCTCCTCACCCACACCTTCAACAGGGAGTACAGCCACGTCTGCATCAGTGCCAGCGAGAGCAAGGTAGGCCCGCGCCGCCACGCCCCGGTCTTTAATCGCCTTTGCAGGTCCATTTCTATGTAGACTGCAGCCCTTTCCAATAACCTCATCACGTTGAAGCCATTACAATTTTATATCTTATTTTTAATATTTCAATCTTGGGCTACTGTGCTTGGAATTCCTCAATATAGAAGTGTATGTAACAATGATTTATGTATAAAATACCAATTACTGTACTTAGTAAAAAAAACTATTCAGAAATAATACACATAATATCTTAATCAGTAACAATCATTGATAATAATACAACCCAAAGCAGCTGTTGACGGACCTGACTACAGTCGTACAGTGTCCAGAGAAATTCAGAATGAATGAATCCCTGCCGTATGGGCTTCATGGGTCCAGTTCCTGACGGAGTGCTTCCTTTGTGCTGTAGCTGTCTGAGATGTCTGTGACAGTGCTGAGGGACTCCACCTCAGCCTCTGCCCTGAGCACCCTGACGCCCTCCTCCACGTGCCCCTCGCTGGTGGAGGGACGGTACGGCAACACCGAGCTCAGGTGACACCGTTTTCCCCTCACATCAGATGGCGTATGCCAAGTTTTCAAACTACCAGCTCCCTAAAACAGTTTCCAGTGGAAATACTGTATAAAAGCGATCTTTCTGTATTCCAGAACCCCAACGCCGCGTTCCCGC
The DNA here is from genome assembly GCA_022702515.1 of Ilyophis sp. 1 JC-2022. Classification (NCBI taxonomy): domain Eukaryota; kingdom Metazoa; phylum Chordata; class Actinopteri; order Anguilliformes; family Synaphobranchidae; genus Ilyophis; species Ilyophis sp. 1 JC-2022. The sequence goes on along the minus strand of CM040403.1, from coordinate 53,904,578 downwards.
TCCGTCAGCCCGGACCCAGACTCTTTGCAGGACGGAGACGTAAAGAAGTCGCCCAGTGGAGGCTTGAGGCACAAGATGAGAGTCCGCGCTTTCGTCCCTGACATCCAGGAGATCCGTGTCAGGTGAGAGGATCTGGGTGCTACGGCTCTCTCCAGGGTTTGCTGTCGTTTAGCCTTCAGTATTGGCCATTAAAACTGCTGTAGGAAAGCAACAAGTGAAACTGCCAGCATTTGAACGTGTCAGTAGATTACATTGATACTGAAGCCATGCATTTTGTTTCAGCCCCATTGTGTCAAAGAAGGGGTACCTACACTTCCTTGAGCCACATACTAATGGGTGGGTGAAGCGTTTTGTGGTGGTACGTCGGCCGTACGTGTACATCTACAACACAGAGAAGGACGGCGTGGAGAGAGCCATCCTGAACCTGTCGTCTGCACAGGTGGAATACAGCGAGGACCAGCAGGCTATGCTCAAGGTAGGTCAACCTTTGCACAGCTTATAAAACACATGCATACCGTGTCATCATTGCACCAAAATGTGCTTTAAGGAGGGTTTTTTTTTTTCCAACTAATTTTCTGTTCCGTCTTCGCAGACCCCGAACACGTTTGCCGTGTGCACAGAGCATCGTGGGATACTGCTTCAAGCCAGCAATGACAAGGAAATGCATGACTGGCTGTATGCCTTTAACCCTCTTCTGGCTGGATCCATCAGGTAATGCAACAGGGAATGTGGGAAGTGGATGTTTGGCCATCGTTCTTTGCTGTTTAAAAACTCGGCCCTTCCAATTTGCTCAGTCCGTGACACTTTTGTTTGATATGGAAATGACACCTCAGATACTGAGAATAATGAACATGTTTTCCCTGTTCAAACTAGATCAAAGCTTTCCAGGAGAAGGGCTGGACAGATGAGGATCTGAGACCACTGTTGAAATCCCTCCCCCAGCAAGTCTTGTGAAAAGAAATTATGAGATAGAAGACAAAGACTAACTCATGTATATAGATTACAAGACCTAACATATGGTCCCTGCGCTGATTCTATCCTCCCCATAACTTGCCTGTTTTTGCACATGCTCAGTTTATCACAACCAACCAAGACTGAACGCAAGGCCCAATGGCGCTCATCTTCCCTGTGTGTAAGGCTTTGCTACTTGTGTCATCAGAACAGCCATTCTCAGGGCAACCAGGCCCTAGCTAACTGGGTGAGTAAAGATGGGAGAGGGATGGTGTCTGACCAGTTCCTCATTTCTAGAGTGGTTGCTTGTATAGCTATCAGCAGTGCTTTGGCCCGCCCCTTATGACCTCTGTGGAAAAGGATTTTCATTCTACAACGGTGTCAATCATTTCTCCATTAAAAAAATACCTTTTCACAAAACCTCACATGTAATGTTGGTTGTCTCAGAAAGAGGAAATTAATATTTTCCACATCTGCCCGTTACTTAGCATAAACCAGAATAGAAAAAATTGATGACGCCATATAAAATTTAAAGCTCTGTCCACTCCTGTACGCAACACAGAAACAGTTTGTAGGTGCTTTTACAGCACAGAGGTCAGTATTTAAATTCAACATCAAGTATTTTTTTCATCAATTCCACAGGATCCTCGCGGTTTCAACTGATTAGATTGGTACATTAAAACTGACAGAGCCTTTGGAAAGCACTCCCTCTCCACATTCCTTTTCATTTCTATCGCAGCTTTTTGGATTGTGTATGGCCCTTCATATTGATATAATCTCCAGTGTCCTCTCTTAGAGGAATTCTTATGTTGTTATTGTGCTCCAAGATTTCAACACACTCTGGCAATGTGAGAGATATTTTGGCTTTGAAAGGCATAAATCCTCATGTGCGCCCAAACTCCCATGTTAAGGTCCCCATACTGCTTTGCCCACTTTTCCTGATAACAGTTATGGTAGCTAGCTGAGTTAAAACAACATAGTACTGCTGCTGATATGTTTTTGAAAGCTTATGCTACCCCTTAGAATGAACTTATTTGCTTAAATTGTTTTTATTTTGTATCTTTTAAAACACACATCTATTTAAGTATTTAACCACATATTTATTTCTTTGAACATTTATTTATTTACAAAGACTTATTTTTAACAAAGTACATAACAATTTCTGCATATGTCACTTTTTATCATGTGTTTCCCTAAGGTCTTGATTGCTTTCATTATTACTAAACCAAAAAAAAAGTAAAATAACTTTTTTGGGGGGGAAAAGCTGATACAGGGGGTTTAGCTGCTATGTAGATTACTTGAACTAAATAATTCTAACATTTAATATATTAAAGAAATTGCATTTAAACACATCAAATGCCTCTACTACCAGCCCTTCAGCTAACATGTGAACAACAGGGAGAGTGTGTGAGGAAGATTAATAATTTTACGCAGAAAATCAGAAACACTGATGTACGTATCTTGGATATTGACTGCTCAGAAATAAGAATTCTGACTTGTGAAATTTCTATACCATTGAAATCTGTGATATTTTCTGGAACGAGTGAAGTGCCCCATTTGCAGGAAAAACAGATATTTAGTCTATGGTAGTTATGAGTTTGTCTGTACATAGACGGCATTAGGAAGCACCTTCCTTTTAGTTGATTGCTGAATATACTGTATTCCCTCTCTGTACCTCCTTATGCTGCTGTAATGCTCGTTCCATGACCTTTCTTAATATTGACTGACTGCATATTTTATCATCTTAGGGTTCTTCATATCAGCCACCTTCTTGCCTGTGATCTATATATGCAGGCAAATATTCATAAGGATGTTTTGTTTGTATATTGAGTGTACATGATATACAGTTAATGTGCCTCTATCATTGAGATATCTAAAATGGACAGGTATTGATGATGTATTTATACTGATAGATACTAGTATTGCACTAGTGTTCGATCAATCCATGTACGCATCCTTATCTAATGTGAATGGAAGGGGCTCGTCTTCTTGTCTATTTTGGCTCTAAGCTTTCCTGTGAAGCTGTTTGCTTTTCCGCAAGTTCACAGCGGACATCTTTGTGCTTAGGCTGGTTTTTTAAAATTTTGTGACAGATTATTTAATGTCTTTCTTTGCATCCCTCTTTCTATTGCGATAGACTTGATGCTATAAACTAGAAACATTAAGTTGCCCTCAACTAATAATATAAGGAACATACCTGTTGGTCTGTTGAAAAGCCCTCAGTGTCATAGCGTATTGAAACATCTTGAATCAAAGGCAGTGGTGCCATGTCCCAGAATTTAGATATATGGGGTGTTTTGTCAGTGTTGAACAAAACCATTGCAAATACTCAGTCAGTGGTAGCCAGGTAATTTAAGTCCACCATGCAGAAAGTCAAACAGGAAGCAAAACACTTATTTTTAGTCAACAAGTACAATGTTTTTCACCTACTGAATGTACGACTAACATGATATTGTATACAGTATAAAATATATGTGAATAGCCATTTCGTTTACCCCTTCGTGACCAAAAACTAAGAAATTTGTGAAATAATAACATCTTGTCAAAATTCCCATTCAACTGTTTAATGTGCCCAGATATGTACACATAGTTCTCAGGTCCTTGTCCCTTTCTTGTCATTCTCGAGTTCTGAATGCACAGTATTTCACTCAGGATTTTGTCCAGGCAGTTTAGCAGAAGTGGTCAACAACTTTATTTGTCTAGTAGCCAATGTTCACATATCGTGTTCGATTTTGGACACCTCGCGGGTCTAATTACAGAGCTAAACTTAAAGAGAGCAGGCTGTGAGAGGACATACCCTTGGCCGAGCAGCTATTGGAGTATGGCCCAAGGCCATTTTACTTCCTGCGTGTTTTGATAGATACTGGAGTCATCTGGAGAGAGCAGTTTGGTTGAGTTCCCCAGCTGCTTCTGACAGCGCTGGGTATAAGAGTGCGCCTGAGGCCAGCCAACCTACAGTGCACACTCAGTTCAGAGGGTTCTTCTTGGAAGTATAAGGAAATGGAGCTCTGACATGCAGTGAAGTAAGAAGTTAAAAAAAGGTGTAGTTTAGAAGACCTCAGTTGGATATGACCTCCCGCCTCAAAAAGTGACATAGGTTAAGGTTTAAATTGGATTACAACCCAAAGTGGGATCAAATTTTCGGATAATTTTTATCCGACCTTGTGCTAATATTACTGGACGAGGCTAGTTGTGATCTACATACATTGGGTGGTTAATATATACACAAATATGTATTTCTTCAGTTTTTGGTCAAATTCTTGTACTGTACCATAGACCTTATTGAGCCTTCTAACTGCATCATAACGCTACACAGATTTATTAATTAATTGTTACTTCCAAAATTATGTGTATTGTGGCATGACGTGGATATCAAATTGAACATTTATGGAATAAAGCAGGGTTCTTTTTTTATAAAAACAAATATCAGGAGTATTTTTTAAAAACTCCATGTAAAATTGTGAACAGTAATATTTAAAACAATATCCTTGCCTACAGTAAAAATACTTTCTACTCAACCTAGTTGGGAGTTAGAGTAGAGTTTTGCATGGTTGCAATAGCTTATAAAAAACAATTGATTAATATCAGATCTATTATCAGATTGCCCCCATTACCTATCATCTATAAGTCTAAATATTCTATTATTTTCTATATATTGAATAAGTGATAGTCTTATTTTTAAATGTATGTAATTTTAGTGGACAATCATTTTGAGGTATTTCTGTGGTTTGAGAGAGGGAATTCGGTTACAGACCTGTGACATCAAAAATACCCATCACACTTAAAAATGGATTTGTATGACTGAATAAATGTGCTATTTGTTTGTTTTGTTTGCTACTTTGAACCAACTAAACAACAGAATTGCAATTTCCCTGGTGTTAATTACATATTTGTATTCAAATAAATTTAAATACAAAGCAAAAATAAAATTCAATATTAAAAAAACGAAATAACTAAATAGCTCTCCAATAAACAAAAACTAAACTGAAACTAGACTATTTGCCTGTAAAATTTATTAAAATGTATAATATATTTTTGCTTTAGATATTCATCTATATATTATTATTATTATTTCATTTATACAAATTGTGATGATAAAAGGCGAATGGCTTGCCTGTCGGGCTTCTATCGGTAGTCGCAACCAGTAGGTGGTGAGATGCTACCTTGTGCATTACCAGCACCACCCATAGAGAACAAAGCAGGGAACAAACATTGTTAGCTAGAAGCCCGGTGTCAAAAGAAGACGAAAGAGACAGAAAGCTGACTGGGATTACTTTGAATGCATTGTCGACTGTGTAGGCGACTATACCTTTTCATTTGAGTGGCTGTTTTTAAAAGTCACCAAAAGTTTTTGGTGAAGTACATGGAAACATTACTTTTGATTGTTGGCTTTTAATCTTGCCTTTTATGTCAAGGTTATTTTGTATATTTTAATCTGTGAAACGTACCAGTAATTTTAAAACATGTTACTAATTTTAGCAAATTAAAATACTGTATACGTACGTAGTGTAAAACCGAATTTCAAGTGTCTAATGTGCGCATTTGCTGTTGATGTCTCTCCACTTTATTTCTGTTCAGGCAAAGGCGCTCAATTCTTACAACACTGTAACTGAACCATAGCCTACAGTCTCCCCCTGAAACTAAAGTAAATAGCCTTCATATAAAAACTAAATTGGCAACGATTTCCAAAATAAAAACTTGACAGAGAACTTAAAACTAAGTTGAATTGGAAATGAAATTTTAAAATAGCATAAAAATAACAACCAATGGATCAGACAAAACTATAAGGACCTTGCGTCATATATAATTATATATAGCCTAGGTTTGGCATTGTCAGTGCACCGAATAGAACGACAGTCATTCAGAGGGTTCTGCTGGACAAAAAGTACTTATTTCTGCGTGCTCACATTTGAGGCAACAGACAGCTTAGAACGTGGCGTTCCATACGTAGACGTCACTGTAAGACAATTCTCCCCTCACAAAGTGCATCTAACATCACTATCTACACTTCCCACCACACATCTTCAAGCAGCACTTTTTAAACAGTTATATTATTTTGAGATTATTATTTCTGTGCTTCCATATCTGAATTGTATCCAAGGTTTCATCTTCTCCAATTTGTTTTTCTCTGTATATAAACATGATTGCTGTGTGGACGGTGTATTATACAGCTGTATCCTGTTTGTACCATCCTGAATGGGCAGTAGTTTAATAAATGTCTCAAAACTATTTGAGTGTTGGCGTTAAAAGAGTCAATTGTTTGTGTACACTTAACACATTGTCGGATGTTAAATAAATGTGAAACTTATGCAACACTGCCTATGTCTCTTGTGTTCGATTTTTTACTATACTAGATGGCAACAAATATACTTACAACGGGGGAAATAAGTATTGGAAACGTCAACAATTTTATTATCAAACATATTTCCAATGTAGCTATTCACATGAGATTCACACCAGACATTGGCATTAACTCAATAAAACTACACAGCTAAAGAAATTGTAACGTTCCAATTCTTTAAAAAAGTTATGTGCAATAAAGTGAAATGACACAGGAAAAAAGTATTGAACACACTAAATTAAATGTGGTAGAAAAGCCATATTTTTTATATTTGGTTGCATATCCTTTGCATGCCATGACTTTATGATGTCTGTGACCCAACAACATCAAAAGGCTCTTGATATCTTATTTGCTGGTACTCTTACAAGCGATACTATAACAGCTCTGCATTTGAATGGATCTCTATGGGAATTGGGGGGTGAGACAAGATTTAGCTGTAAATTGCACTGGAACAGTATAGAACACATGGTTGGCTAAGTGGCTCTAATTCATCAAGGGTCTGATGTATTAAACAAGCCTTTAACCATCACTCTGCTGCCAGAAATACAGTAGATATGGAAGGATCACTTTAAGGGTTGTTTCTCCTGACAGATTTTCCTATTGAACTCTATGGAAAAATAAGTCAGGAGAAGAAACCCTTTAAGTTATCCATCCATATCTACTGTACTTCTGGCAGCAGAGTGATGGTTAAAGGCTTGTTTAATACATCAGACCCTTGATGACTTAGAGCCACTTAGCCAACCATGTGTTCTATATTGTTCCAGTGTAATTTACAGCTAAATCTTGTCTCACCCGCCAATTCCCATAGAGATCCATTCAAATGCAGAGCTGTTATAGTATCGCTTGTAAGAGTACCAGCAAATAAGATATCAAGAGCCTTTTGATGTTGTTGGGTCACAGACATCATAAAGTCATGGCATGCAAAGGATATGCAACCAAATATAAAAAATATGGCTTTTCTACCACATTTAATTTAGCGTGTTCAATACTTTTTTCCTGTGTCATTTCACTTTATTGCACATAACTTTTTTAAAGAATTGGAACGTTACAATTTCTTTAGCTGTGTAGTTTTATTGAGTTAATGCCAATGTCTGGTCAAAATCTCATGTGAATAGCTACATTGGAAATATGTTTGATAATAAAATTGTTGACGTGTCCAATACTTATTTCCCCCATTGTATATACACTGCTCAAAAAAATTAAGGGAACACTTAATCATCACAGTATAACACCAAGTCAATTAAACCAAACCGGTCATGCTGGATGATGTTGCAGGCAGCATAACATTCGCCACGGCGTCTCCACTTTCACGTCTGTCACATGTGCTCAGTGTGAACCTGCTCTCATCTGTGAAGAGAATGGGGTGCCAATGGCTAACCTGCCAATTCTGGTGTTCTCGCAATTGCCAATCGAGCTGCACGGTGCTGGGCTGTGAGCACAGGTCCCACTACAGGACGTCGGGCCCTCATGCCACCCTCATGGAGTCTGTTTCTGACAGTTGGGTCAGAAACATGCACACGAGTTGGAGGTCATTTTGTAGGGCTCTGGCAGTGCTCCTGCTCCTCTTCGCACAAAGGAGCAGATACCGGTCCTGCCGCTGGGTTGTTGCCCTTCTACGGCCCTGTCCAGCTCTCCTTGTGTAATGGCCCATCTCCCGGTATCTCCGCCATGCTCTTGAGACTGTGCTGGGAGACACAGCAAACCTTCTTGCAACGGCACTTATGGATGTGCCATCCTGGAGGAGCTGGACTACCTGTGCAACCTGAATGGGCTGCAGGTACCGCCTCATGCTACCAGTAGTGACAAGGGCACTAGCAAAATGCAAAACCGGAGAAAAATCAGTCAGGAAGGATAAGGAGAGAGAAATGGTCTGTGGCCACCACCTGCAAAACGTTCAACCAGCTTCATGCAACTATTTTCTGATCAGGACAGGTAGCCTACATTAAAAACTGAAATGGGTGAAATTGATAGGAGGGTTAATAATGTATCACCAAAAGCACCTGCTGAATAAAAAAAACCTCTCTGTGCTGATGTGGTAGAAAGATTCTAACTGATACTGTCACTTGACTCGAGTCAATGCTGTCCTGCTGCTCTCTGTTGACTCGGAGGTTTAGCTTTAATCTTATTCAAAAGGATCACTTCCTGGTTTATGTGCCACACGTGTGAGCTCGCTGCCACGGAGCAACTTTGTGAATGATCAACAGAAAGTTATTTTTTGAACTTTCATATGGACCGGTTAACAACCAAGTGGTTGTAGATTATTGATATACAGCCGCACTGAAACATCATTATCCCGCTGTTCATAGACGTTGCAGCATCCTGTCCCTGGAAAAGACGAGAGCAGGTCTGTCTGTTTTTTAATCAATATGGCAACGGCATTGTAGCTAGTAGCTACAGTAAGTTACATAACGCTTATCGGTGAAACACACTGAAAGTAATTAAATAATTTTATCAGTCATGTAAATAGTGTGAAATAAACAAATATATAAATTAGTAGTGGCCATTTGTATGACTTGGCTTACCCCTTGCATTCCCTACCATGCTCACGTTAGCTTGCCCCCGAAGTTAGCTCTCAAGCTGTGCAGTTGGCTAACGTTAAAGCTAACGGGAGTATTCTGATAGCTAAATGATCAATAGAGTCAATCCACTGAGACAGTTGCAGCTAGCGCCAGTTATGTTAGCTTAACGTTTTTTAAATAATATTTGTAGCACTGATAGTGTCGAAGCTACAAGAATATAATATCAGCTACTGTAACGTTAGCTATGTTTTGAATGTCAGCTTCTATTGAGCTAACGTTAGACTAACGTTATTGCAATTAACTACCGCAGGTAGCTACCTAGTGACTTTGCTAACGCCACAATAAATCAAGATATATTTCCCCAAACACTTACTGTATATGATGACTATTGTTAAATCTCGGCCTCATGATAATATTTTGTTGAGGCTATTCAGCCCTGTACGTCCAACATTTCGCATGCAGTTAGGCAATACTAATGTGTGCTAAAACTGTTAAATCCTTTTTCTAATTTAGCGATTTGTCCTGAAGTAATAAAGGAAACTCTTTGGGAAAACAAATGCTATTTGAAAAATAATACGTAAAAATGAAAACGGAACAACGAAAACTGGAGGAGTAACTGTAAGTCAAGTTCCGCTTCAGGGTCGGATGTAGAATCAGACCCATCACATGTCCCCCTTGCTTCCAGCTGATGTAATGGGAGAAGAGGCAGCAGCTTCTGCCTGCAGTGGCCATCATCCACTTGGGGGACAGCACAATGATCTGCAGGAGGAGAGGTAAGACAAATCGATAATTCAATTGAGTCTGTTTAATAGTTTTTATTTACCTTTGAGATTAGCCTCCTCTTTCATTAAAGTCTGTTTCAAGGAATTAATTCTGGCTTACATTATATTCCCCCATAAAATAACATACATATTTATTACATTACATAAATTTGGGTTATTTATTTAATTAATTATGTATCTTTTAAATTCTATTTTTTTTCTTCCGAATTTGGATAGCCGGTTATGCCTTTCATACCCAAGGAGGAGTACTATAATCGATGCGTGTGGTCTTCTCTAATGCAGTCCCCTGTGAGCTTACGACTATTGTGTGTCACTGTTGGTGCACTATTGCTGATTGGAGGAGTTCTGCATCTCATTAATGCCAGCTGGTACACTGTGGGCACCCAATGATTCATTAGGAGGAGCTATTGCAGTGATACACCGATTTAAGTCCACCCTTACCTTGGGGGACCAGGACCAAATGTGGCCTGTGTGTGCAGACTCTTGGTCAAATCTTACTAATAGCAATGGCCCTGGCTAAAAACCAGTAATGTCTAGTCTGTAGGGCTCCATCGGTGCTCACGGTCAGGACCTTTTGAATGATTGGTGTTAGGCTAGAATTATATAGAATTATATTATAAATATATAATCAAAATGATTCAATTTGACCATTTATATAGTATGGCAAATGATGATCTAAGGTTGTTTGATAGTTCCTAACTCCCCTACAGGATCTACATGGACTATAATGCCACCACCCCGCTGGAGTCAGAGGTCATACTGGCCATCTCAGAGGCCCTGCACGAGGCCTGGGGGAACCCCAGCAGCAGCTATCTGCCTGGTGAGGACCAGCCTCTCTAAGGGGCCTGTGCTGGGCCTATTACCCAGTCGAACACCTGTGGTGGGGTTACTGTACACTTAGCACAGCTCAAAGAGTGTTCAGCAATTGGTGGACAAGGTCCTTTTCTTTCAGGCAGGAAAGCCAAAACCATTATCAACAGATCCAGGGAAAATGTTGCTCGAATGGTTGGAGGGAGAGCAGAAGACATCATCTTTATGTCAGGTGGAACAGAGGTAAGTCATGGATTTAGTTCTTCTTGTATAATTCACATTCACACCTGAAGTTTTGCTTTAAACAAACGGACTCAGTATTAATGAAATGCATGCATTCAGAGTCATGCATTTTGCTCTCTCCAAATTGTATTTCAAAGTACATGTCCCAGTGCCATTGAGGGTTTGATTTAAGAGGCTGAGTCTGGAAAATATTTATGAACATGGGACATGGGTCTTTGTGTAGAGAGAATGCATTAAACTGTTGTTTTTGAGAATGACAACATTGATGTCTACATGAAAGCCAAGCAAATTTAGATTTATTTTCGAAGTTGCGTAGTTACACAAAAGTATCTTAAAATTTTTTTGGAGTGTAGTGTGGGTTGGTTGTGTATTACCAACAGCAGATATGAAAATGTGAAATGTGCTTTGATGTGTAGTTTTGAGTCAAAGCCTCGCATAATTATTTAACAAATTAACTGTTGCCAAGTCGAGTATTGTAATCATGTGACATGGAGCTTTATGGTCCTAGTTCCATGACAGACCATTGTTCTTTGATACATTGTAACGCGTTCAAATTCCTTTCGATACTTCACTTCACACTCCAGTTCTTTAGTCTTATTGTGGGCTCTCATCTATACCTCAGGCCAATAACCTGGTGTTCCACACAGCCATTAAACACTTTTGGGAGGGAAGTGGCGCATCAGAGATGAACGGACAGGAGAGGAGCCGTGTTAATGGAAAGTCCGTTCTGCCTCATATCATCTCCTCCAACGTGGAGCACGATTCCATCAAGCTGACCGTTGAAAGCCTGTCGAGAGAGGGCAAGGCAGGTACGGGGAACTCTTCTGCAGAAGCCGAAATGTTTCATAGACTGAGGATGGATCTCAAAAAGGAGGAGCGGGCTTCCCCTTCCCTGTGATATTTGGGTTACCGAGGTGGAACTGTACCCAAGATCTCAAAATGAGGTGGACTTCTGGAAGTGAAGAGCTCCGCCGTGTTCTCGTTCTCTCTTTGTGTGCCCGTAATGAGAGCGAATGTGTTTCTTGTTGCAGACGTCACCTTTGTGCCCGTGTCCAAAGTGACGGCTCGAGTTGAGGTGGAAGATGTTATGGCCGCTGTCCGCCCCACCACCTGTCTCATTTCCATCATGTTGGCCAACAATGAGACTGGGGTCCTGATGGTGAGGGAGGGGTTGGGAGAGGCCAAGAAATTACATTAGTAAAGTGTACAGCACCATAGTACTCTTGGGTTTGATATTTGAGGCTGATAAATGTTGAACTCTTATGATATCAATCTGTTAATATGGATCTTATGACAGAGATAGAGGTGCCTTATCGGCATATATGTGCTGGGAATAAAGAGATGGAAGATAATAATTATATATTCATTAATTAATATCTCTTATTTCTGAGTCACTTTGAATGCACAATGGAAATGATATTCAACATTTTAATTTTATTGATTCCTAACTGAAGATTTAATCATTTTACTAATTGCTAGAGAAAGGGCTTGCAGCCATGGTTTGGACACTTGACTCAGTACCCAATACACTCCATATAATAGGTCTGCATTTAGTGCCAGAGGATCTGATGCATTCCGTTGGATAACTTTATGTTTGTCATCTAACAGCCAATCAGAGAGCTCTGTAAGAAGGTGAAGTCTCTTAACAAACAGCAGCCTGTTCGTAGAATCCTCCTGCACACTGATGCTGCACAGGCCATCGGCAAAGTGCGAGTGGACGTCCAGGAACTGGGAGTGGATTACCTAACTATTGTCGGGCACAAGGTTTGGAGTTCTTTCACTTTTTAAAGCTCTAGATAATTCAGCCTATTCATGCATTTATCCCTGTGTTCTCTCTAACTGGACTTTCACACACTTACAGTTTTATGCCCCACGAGTTGGTGCACTGTACGTAAATGGTCCAGGATCAACCACCCCTGTATTTCCTATGTTCTTTGGCGGTGGGCAGGAAAGGAACTTCCGACCAGGGTAAACAGGGCAAACGTTTTTACTCACACAACACATCACAATAAAGTCTTGAACGGTATTCTTTCTGTTGCTCTTAACTTATTGCAAAAAATTCCTCCTGCAACATTTGTGTAAATAAAGACAGATAGACAGGTACCGGTATCTCACCAATGTTGTGTATCAGGGTGAGGCTGGTTGGATCAAGCCTTCAAATGAATCTGTAAAGGCATATTGATATCTAGATCTCATGAACAGGAAACATGCTGCTAATGTAGCTAACTTTTTTTTAGACAAGCTGAACTGTAGAAAGCAGCAATAGTTATGTTTTGTGACATTAGCTTGCTTGCACTAACTAGCCTATTCACCAGCCTGGGACTTGTAGTCCACATGGTCTTCAGAAAATGGCAGATCAAAATGACCCTCACAATGTAGTTTTTGATATGTAAAAGTGAAATAAAGGAAGGAATTGTAAATGGCTTTGGAATCCAGTCTGTGCTTCTCTTTTTTTGCAGGACTGAGAACACACCTATGATTGCTGGTCTTGGAAAGGTATAAAAATATAAAGAATGAGGGCCTCTACTGCTCTCTCCCATATCTTCATAGCCACACTGTAAAGGCCTCTTAGATAACTCAATAGCTGTGTTGTGCACACTATGCTACATTGGACTACATCATTTGTTGAATTACTGGCCACTCTTGTGAGTGGTGATGTTATATTTCTGACAATACACAGAGATGGAATGCCAGTGAATAGCATTTTGAACCATTCCAGGTTTTACTAGAAGTGGGTTTATGTACTAAGTGGAGGCCCCTAACAGGCAGCCATCCCTGTAAGATCTGTTTGAACAGCTTGATGTTTGCTGAAGCAGTTCAGATTAATTGCCTTGTTCAAGGGCCAAATGCCAGTGGTACATCCTGGATTTGAGCCCGCAACCCTCACAAGTACATTTCTAAGAAATACATGCAGGTGTCAAAAACGTTGTAATGGAATAGAATATTTTTTAAATATTTAGTGTTACACTGTTTGGGGGGTGGGGCCTACTGTATGTGAGTAACTGTACATTTAAACAGAGCTGTGGTGTGTTGTGTCATCAGGCAGCGGAGCTGGTGAGCACACACTTGCCTCAGTTTGAGACCCACCTGCGAGACACCAGACTATACCTGGAGCAGCGGTTGCAGGTGGGTGTGGCTGTACTGTTGGGAAGAAGAGGGGTGAGATCTGAGCTATTACCCAGAATTCCTCAGTTTGACAGTCCTTGAAAAGTGGAATGATAATATTTTAAGTTATTAAAATTTGTATTTGATTTGAACCATAACTTTTAACTTCAAACGGTACTGTTCCTACTGGATTGAAATGGTTCGCCTTTACATGCAACAGTATTTCGAGTCTGTGTGATTTCCAAGGTCAAGTGATACTAATCGATAAGCATTGATGACCACTGATAAGCTAATAGGCTTTCTCCTGTTTCTCCTTGTTAGGATGTCTTTGGGAAGGAGAAGATTCATTTTAACAGCCATTTTCCTGGCTCAGAGACCCTCCCGAACACATGTAACGTGTCAATTCTTGGCCCAGGACTTCAAGGTAGCGTGGGTGTTATAGTTCAGTTCCACTGCTGGACTGTAGTTCCCTGTTATTCTGTGTTTCTATATTTTACAAAAACATGCTGTCACTCAGTAGTGGTTATAAATAAATTGTGGCATAAACCATACTTGTTGGTGAGACGCGAAGAATTTATTGAATTACTGATGACTTTTTCAGGACGAAGGGTACTGTCATGCTGTAGGACGTTGCTGGCCAGTGTGGGAGCTGCATGCCACTCAGACAGAGGAGACAGGTACTGTCAGCATGTCACATGTTATTATTTTGACACCAGTGTTACTTCCCTCTAAAACACCGCTGATAACGGTATCACCGGCAGCTAACTTCCCTTTAAATTGATTGTTGGTCTCAACCTGTTTTCATAAATTTTCCCCGACTAACACATGTCATCGATCTGAATAATCCCATTGCCAGGTAAGCACACTTACTGTACTTCACATCATGTTAGGGAGTTTAAACAATAAATTCAATTGAGAAAAATCTATTTTAATCGCTAAGTACACTTGAAGAGAACTACAGCGTTAGCTATGAGCACAACCTGCAATAAAGAAACCTGCACTTCAAGATCGTTTAATTACAGAATTTGTGCATTGCAGATCTTTACTTACTTAATTCTCTTCATCCTGTGTGGGACATAAGGCTACAATGAGCTCTTTCCATTGATTCTATCCTTGGCAATGTGTTGAGCCTCGCCCCAAGAGAGTCATCTTGGTCAGCTCATCAATCACAGTTGTACGCCAGGTCATCTTAGGTCATCCCAGGTTTTCTTTTGCCTGGTGGAGTCCAACACGAGGCAATTTTGGGGATGCAAGCTTCCTCCATTCGGAGGGCGTGGCCCAGCCATCACTTTCGTCCTTTTGCTCTATTTCTTTACCGATGTGTCGGCTTTTGGTCTTCTTATAGAGTTCATGATTGGTGATCTTATTTGGCCAGAAGATGCAGCGGATTCTTCTAAAGCAACTATTGTGGAATGCCTCAATTCTGTTCATGTAATTTTTCGGACGCGTACAACAGGATAGACTTCACATTGCTGTTGTATAGGTGAACTGTTGTCTTTAGGCTGGACTGCTTGGACGTCCAGGTGGTACGGAGTTGGGAGAAGTCCCCCCGCTCTTTCCCCAATTTTGCTTTAATGTCTTTCTGTGTCCCGCTTTCTTTGCTGATAAGACTGCCGAGATAGGTAAGATCCTCCACAAACTCAAGTGGGTAATGTTTTTAATTAAAACTGGTGCAGGAGTTGTGTTAATGTAGGCTACATCACTTGAGTTTGGGGATAATAATAATAATAATAACTTTATTTGTATAGCACCTTTCATACAAAGAATGCAGCTCAAAGCGCTTCACACAAAATGACACATAAAAATAAAAATAAAAGAGAATAAAAGTAAGGCATAAGAAAATTTAAAACAGTAAAAATGTTGAGTTAAAATTCAATAGGAACAGGTAAAAGGAAAAATAAGACAATAAAAATGATAAGGGTAGTAATAAAATATTAAGGGAACATAAAAAATAGGAAACAAAATGATAAATAGTAAAATAAGAAGATAAAACAAATAAATCAATTAAAAGCTAGTTTAAAAGAGCTAATATAAGACAAATAAATCAATCAAAAGCTAGTTTAAAAAGGTATGTTTTGAGCTGCTTTTTAAAAGTGCCAACTGAGTCTGCTGTTCTAAGGTCCTGCGGGAGAGTGTTCCAGAGTTTCGGGGCATAATAGCAGAAAGCACTCTCACCGCTTTTTTTGCGATTTACCACAGGTAAGTTTAATAGGCCGGCTGTGGCGGATCTGAGAACTCGAGTTGGCACATAAAAAGACAGGAAGTCTGAAATGTACGAGGGTGCTAAACCATTGGGAGCTTTGTATACAAATAAAAGGACTTTAAAATCAATTCTAAAAGATACAGGGAGCCAGTGCAGTGCAGCTAAAACAGGAGTAATATGCTCTCTCTTCCTTGTTTTTGTTAAAAGTCTAGCAGCAGAGTTCTGAATTAGCTGTAATTTCTCTATGGACTTTTTTGGAATACCAGTTAAAAGAGCATTACAATAGTCCAGTCTACTTGAAATAAATGCATGAACTAACTTCTCAGCATCCTGCTGGGTTAAAAACGGCCGGACTTTGGCAATATTTCTTAAATGGAAGAATGCTGTCTTGGTCACTTTATTTATGTGTGTTTTAAAACTTAAGTCGGAGTCTAATATTACACCTAAGCTTGTTACTTCCGATCTATTCTGATGAGCCAAATTTCCTAACATATTCAAAAGTGCATCCCTTTTAGCTTTGGGGCCAACTAAGAGTATTTCTGTCTTATCCTCATTTAGTTTTAAAAAATTATTACTCATCCATTGTTCAACTGCAGACAGACAGGTAGTCAGGGAGCATAAGGCATCTATGTCATTTGGCTCAACAGAAATATATAATTGCGTATCGTCAGCATAGCTATGAAAATTAACATTGTGTTCTCTGATGATATTACCTAGTGGTAGCATGTACAATGAAAAAAGAAGGGGACCAAGACAGCTTCCTTGTGCAATACCAAAAGATGCGTCATATTTCTGTGACATATAATCTCCGAGACTAACATAAAATTGTCTTCCAGTAATATATGTTCTGAACCAATTAAGAGTACATTCAGAGAGACCAACCCAGTTTTCAAGACGATTGATTAGAATGCTGTGGTCAATTGTGTCAAATGCGGCACTTAAATCTAAAAGAATAAGAACTGAGACCTTGTTTGCATCAGCATTAAGTCTAAGGTCATTAACTATTTTGGTTAGAGCAGTCTCTGTACTGTGACTGGATCTAAAACCAGACTGGAACTTCTCTAGAGTACCATTATCATGTAAAAAGTTGTTTAGTTGATTAAAAACTACTTTTTCAAGTATCTTGCTCATGAAAGGTAAGTTGGATATAGGCCTGTAATTGCTTAGGACACTATAGTCTAAATTTGGTTTCTTCAATAGTGGCTTCACGACAGCAGTTTTAAATGCATTGGGGAACGTTCCGGTCTCGAGAGATGTGTTAATTATTTTTAGGACCGAAGTGGAGACACTATTAAAAACATTTTTAAAAAATGTTGTAGGGAGAGGGTCAAGACAGCAAGTTGAAGTTTTACTCTGTTACAATTTTGTGGAGTTCTGCATCAGAGATGCTACTAAAGTTCCTCATAACTGCTGGTCTGTTGCAGGGCAGATCATACGAGTTATTGGTGTGTCTTACAATACCCGCTCTAATGGTTGTTATTTTGCTGTTAAAAAATCGTGCAAATTCCTCACATTTTGAGGCAGAAGCCAGGCTAAGAATGTCAGAGGCTGGCTTGGGGTTTATTAATCAATCAATAGTTGAGAACAGTACCCTTGAGAGCTGCCACTCTCTGCAATGATCTTTGAAAAGTGGGTTCTTCTCTCGTTACGAATAGCAGTGTTGTAAGAAGCTATACGCTCCTTCAAAATGCTATGGTGGATCACTAGTTTAGTTTTCCTCCATGTCCGTTCAGCTGTTCTACATAATCTCTTTAGGTCACGGATAGAGCTGTTTATCCATGGCGATATTTTATCATGTGACCTTTTTTAATTTTAATTTTAATTGGTGCAACGCTGTTCAATGCGTTACTTAAGTTGTTATTAAAGACATCAACCATTTCGTTAATCGAACAGTGTACATTACATGGAACAAAGGAGTTAGCAAGATTAGAGAATTTCCTTTCTGCTGTAGCATTTAGATACCGTTTCTGAGTGGTACATTCTTTTTTGTTGCTAGATGCATTTAATAGAGCATCAAAGAAGACACAATAATGGTCAGATACACTAATGTCAGACACTGCAACGTTGTTAATGCTTATCCCTTGTGAAATTACCAGGTCAAGTATATTACCCAGTCGATGGGTAGCGACGGTAACATGTTGTGTTAATCCTAAATTGTCTAAGAGATTCATGAATTCCATAGCCTTTGAGTCTGTATTATTATTAATATGGATATTCATATCTCCAATGATGATTATTCGGTTATAGCTCGTGAGAATAATGGACATAAGCTCAGAGAATTCAGGAAGAAATACTGAGGATTGCTTGGGTGGTCTATATAGTGTTAAAATAAGTACATCTGGTGTAGATTTCAACATAATGGCGAGGTATTCAAAAGATGAGAATTTACCTAGATCAGTCTCAATACAACTAAACTCATTGGAGAAAATAGCGGCAATACCGCCTCCTTTTTTGTCCAGTCTTACTGACTGATAGAACTTATAGTTCGGAGGGCAAGTCTCAACAAGCGTTGCAGTGCCATCATTTTTAAGCCATGTTTCAACAAGAAACAGAAAATGTAATTTCCTATCAGAAATAAAATCATTGATTAAAAAACTCTTATTTGTGAGTGATCTTACATTTAAAAGTGCCATATTGACATTAATGTCAAACTTCATATGGATCAAGGGTCTTATCAAGACATTAACTAAATTATTGTGATTACAGCTGACATTTAGCCTCTGCCTATGTTTTCTCTGTATAGTAATAATAGCTGGAATGAGAGATGGAGGCAGGGCATTAGTGCAGAGTTGTACAGGTATGATTGAATTCATATGGGACACAGAATTAAACACATGTACTACATCTGAGACAGTGATTGTTCGTACCGGGACAATATGATCTACAGCTGTGTTCAAAGTCATTTCATTAAATGCGTCGAGTAATTCCAGTTCACAGCTCTCATTAAAATCATCCGGTGACGAACTCACCCATTGTCAGTGTCCGAAGGCTTGTAGAGAGTCTAGGGTCATTTCGATGTTGCAGGAAAGAAGTCTTGCGCCTTCACGGTTTAAGTGCCGACCATCTCTGGCAAACAAGTATTTTCGTTTCCAAAATAGCATAAAATTGTCCACAAAGGGGATAGATAGCATGTTGCAATATCCTTTGAGAAAAGTGTGCAGCTGTCGAATCCTACTAACTGCGATATCTCCGAACGAGGGGCTTGGGAGAGGACCTCGTTCTATATATGTTGACCTCGTAATATATGTTGATATTAAGGCCAGCCTGCTTGGCAGATTTGTCAAGTGTGTTTGCAAATTGCAGGTCTTTGCCATGACCATTCTCTGAGTAGTCCGGAGAACAAAGAGTACATGTATCCACAATTTAAAATTATGTAGATAAAATGTGCAGAATTTAGCGATGCGGTAAAAATTATTTTGTTACTTGCCTAATAGCCTAATTGAGGAGAACTGGCTAGAGACAATCTGATGGTATTGTGTATTATGCAAATATAGTATAATTTGCTTATATTCATTTAATAATGTCAACGTTGAAGCAATTTTATTCAAAAATAGTGTGGAGATAACTACACTCGGCTCGTGCAGTTAAACCGAACACAAGATTAGTAAGCTAGTAAGCATTTTGTTGCTTGGAGACAGTGAAAAGGATTTCCCATAGTGAGAAAATCAAAAGCAAAAATGATTGGTAGAAGTCCATACAGATGTGAGACGCAAGCAAACATGCAGCCTATCGGTACTAAGGAATTAAGCGTATGGACCCCTGGGAACTGAACAGAACATCCCATTGAAAATGAGCTGTAATTACAGCTAATTGGAATATTCTTCTGTTGTGACCTTCAGGCCCTCCCACATCCTCCTGAGCTGTGGAATCCCACCGGAGGTCGCAGCCAATGCGCTGCGCCTGAGTGTGGGCCGAGGAACCACCCGCAGAGACGTGGACCTGGTAGTGGAGGACCTCAAGGAGGCCGTACAGGAGCTGGAGGGGCGGAGCTAAGCCCCAGCACAGAGAACTCTACCCCAATTGGTGCCAGATGTATCAGAATAACTATTATGCATAACCAAGGTTTTCATCGTAAAAAATATTAATAATAATAAAAATACAACCATTATTTTCCAAAAATGGTGATTCTAAAAATAGATGTGAAGTCTGTTTACTTGTATTTGCCCAACAGTTGAAGGCTTATGAACGTATGTTATGTAAAGGATTTTTTATTTATATTAGTTTTTTTCCCCAAAGAGGCCTGCATTACAATTGCTTGGTTTGGACTCAATGCTGGAATCTTAGCGTGTTTAGTTGTTTGTTACAGTTGGGAAGCCTTGAAAGGCACTTGAATCTGAATAATTTTTATGATTATTTATTATTATGGTGTTTGTGTCAGTGCTTTTGATTCTGGTCATCATATCAGTGAGTTGTTAAAAAAAAAAACTATTAGCTGTATTAAAAGTATAGTGTCTATGGCTATTGAGAATATGTGAACATAAAAATATCTTTCTTGTACAGTACACTAACTGGCAAATAAAATTTGCCAAACCATTGTCGTAACTATACTTCTTCTTTCTTGGCAGTCTAGACACAGTAACGGTCAAGTTGACGAGCATTATCTAAGCAACAAAAACCTAATCCTTTGTTAGCAGTGTAATCATTATCTTTGCCATTGGGCACAAAGAATAGAAGATGAATATTTAAAAGTATTGTAAATATAGCACTCGATGAAATCCCTCCCCACACACCATCCTCTATATACGATCTCCCGTTACTTTAATTTCCATGTCCCTTTGGCCTCTCCCGTCTCCAGCCGGGTGTCCGCGAGGCAGGTGTCTCTGCACATTACCCAGAAGACAATGGGGCTCTGGAGCGCATGAGCCGTGCTTTGTGCCTCCAGGTTCCTCTCATTACCTTTATTGCTTGCGGGGCCTGACCTGCCTGTCGTCTCTAGGGCCGAACTGAATGCCGGCCGCCTGGGTGTCGGCTTTCTGGTAGAGTAGGGGAGGGGTGGAGGGAGGGAGGGAGGGAGGCGGGGGGCGGAACAGTGGCACCTGCCCGTGTCCGGCAGAGCCAGCTCAGAGAGGAGAAGACAGGAACGATGGTGCTGCACAGGGCCATCCAGGTGGCCCGTGACGGGGACCTCCCGGCCCTCAGGGGACTCGCGGCCGCCGGGGGCTTGGGCCCCGCCATCGCCGACGCCCAGGGGGCCACGCCGGTCCACCACGCCGCCCGCTGCGGCCGCCTAGAGTGCCTGTGCTTCCTGGTGGGCGAGGCGGGGCTCCCCGGCGACGCGACGGCCCGCAACGGGGCGACCCCGGCCCACGACGCGGCCGCCATGGGGCACACGAGGGAACTGCAGTGGCTGCTGGGAAATGGGGGCTGTAACATTAAGGTGAGGAGGTGGAGCGGGGGAGGTTTTGAGGAGGGCATTAGGTATTCAAATGGGTGTGTTGTGGAAAGGCTGTTGCAGACATGCAGTAAGAGATAGGTGAATACCTTTGAAGCCAGTGATTCTGTTGCTTAGGCTGGCTCAATAATTTTTTTAAAGTAGATACACAATGGTTGCTATTGATCATGTACATAGATCCTATCTATGTATATATGTTGCTATGACGAAGCAAGTGAAAGATATACTGTAGATACTCAGGCATATGCGGAGTAGTAGTCATAATCCGTATTGACTGTATATCAGTTGCAGATGGTTTTTTATTTTACCACAAAGACTGTTTAGTGGAAGCTGGGAGAGCTTTTTACCATCCTTAAAGTTAGCAAAATAAGCTCTTAACAATTTTAATTAAAACCAGTTCTTTAACCTCAGCAATCAGCAGTATCGTTTGCTGACATGTGCTTCATGTTAAATCGCAGTTCCTCGTTTTCAATAACAAATGTGATAACATTATGGGCTTGATGGTGTCCTTACAAATGTATCAACAACACCTGCATTGGTTTAGCTTGTGTCGTAATCATTCGGTGTAAGATCAATACGTAAGATAATCGAGGGTTTCATTCCTATTTTCTGCGGTCGTTATAAAAAAGCTGCTCTCCAGGGCTTTTTTTCAAGCTGAACAAACTTTTTTATCGTTTTTTGTCTTGCCCAGTACAATATGTGACTGTGCATGTGAGGGAGAGAGGGTGAATGCCATTCTGCATTTTCCTTTTTGTTCTCTGCTTACGGCCCTGTGTGTTATTGCGCGTGTCTTCATGTACCCTTCAGGATCGGGACAACACAGGGGCCACTGCGCTCCACCTGGCGGCTCGCTTCGGCTGCGTGGCGGCGCTCCGGTGGCTGCTGTCTGTTGGGGGCGGGGCCGAAGAGGAGACGGACTGCGGGGCGCTGCCCGCCCACTACGCTACGGCAAAGGGTGACCTCACCTGTCTGAAGCTGCTAATTCAGGAGGCCCCTGGGTAGGAGTGCTCACTACGCACAAACTCACACAAACACCACCACTGGTTAACATCAGCGTAGAGCCTTGTGTTTGTCTTGTGTTACACCATCATTCATTATATTGCTAAGTATTTTTTCCTGCAATATGTTTGCTTTCCAAAGAATCACTAGAACGCTTGACATGTCAAAGAAACACAGCTGGACATTTTAGGCTAAACAAGCCACTCTTTCTTTCTATGGGTGTAAACCACTAGTGGTGTGTTATTTTTGTCCTGTTTGATTTAAATTAATTTTATTCTACTGCAGTTATTCTTCTGGACATGGAGTTAAATCGGCTTCCTTTATATAAAGGGATAAGCGGCCATTACTTTTAATTATAGGAGGCGTGAGAACATAAAATTTTTGTACTTCTGTGAGAAATGTTTTTACAATAACATACTCATGCTTCATGAATATTTATTAGCGGTCGTAGCGGCTCTGGGCTCAGGTTCTCCTTTGTTAACCGCATGGCTAATTGAGTTTAAATTGAACTTCGACTGATTTGTGAAAGACGACTACCTGCCACCCTCAGACTTTTTCCATTCAGTTTATTGCTGGAGATAAACAATGAAGTGGCAGTTATCCGTGAGGCGTGAAGGCCCTCTGCTTCCCTGATGGAGGAAGGCTGCCATCACCTGCACTCTTCTGACAAGACGCGTGCGCTGCATGGGTCGGGTTTCCGTGCTGCCCGCGAGCTCCCTTTCATGACCCTGAGAGGCGCCGCTGCACACACCACAGCTACCTCTGTGTTCTGGGGCACATATTCCCACAGTCTATTTTTGGGGTACTGTCACTTTAAATGATATGGGCATCTTAACTTATAGTAGCTTTATACTTGTCAGTTTACCAGAATAGGAAGGGACAGAATATTAATGTTGTTTGCTCTGTAACAGTCCGGATGTGTGTGGTTTTCTAGTGATTTATGCTAGTGTGTTATAGCCTAGGTTGCAAAAATAAATACCAACAATGCCCTGTGCCAGTCCTTGTTATTTTGTGTCTTCACAGCCGTTAGCAACAGAGCAATAGAGCATTATAATTTGACTGCCTGTTTGGCCTATATCCAGACTGAGCCATCCACACGGCTCTTCTTAGCCTGGGCGATGACAGGGCTGTCTCGCACGTGCTTGTCAGGGTTGCATGCTTAGGCCTGGTGGGTACCATGGTAACAGAAGTGTGCTACTTGCTTGGGTTACATGAAGTAAGTGGAACACTAGTCTGTACGGTCAGAGGTCATTCAGCTGTTCGCTGCTATAAATGGGTGCAAGTGACTTATTTTACTCCATTTTATCATGTATCTTGTGTAATCATAGTCATACCGAAGGCAAATGATTTAATTTGGAATTATGGCTACCAAATGTTTTAGTATACTTGAAGGAAGGAACATGCATTGTAACGTATCAATTGTTAAACTGTGGAGGAGATGGCCAGATTAAGATGCGGATAGATATTTAGCCAGAATAAAGCCAGAACACGCATAGTTTGTTTTGCCTAAAAGCCCTCTGGATGTGTAATGGTGACAAGGGGTCAGAGTCTTTTCTTTGGACCTCGTACTACCATACAGTCTCACCATCACAGTGCTTGATTTCTCCTTTCTGGCTTAGTGATACCTTTAGCAGCTGCAACTTTGTTTTCCTTATAGATCTCCTAAAGAGGCCGTGTTTAGCTTCTGCGTGACGTAGGGCATGGCTGCGAGGCAAAATGGCTGACAGCGCTATGTTTTTGGCTAATGTGCGATTGTAGCGTATTAGCTAGTAATTTTCCACTGATCTGATTTAGCTGTAGAATCTGGGTTGCATATTGGAGTTAGCGACATCAGTTTGCGTGGCCCTGTGTCAAGCAGTTAAAATGCCACCCACACAGACCCACCAGCCTGCTCTCTGTTTTGAGAACAAACTGAACGCAGCTTTCTCCTTTCCAAAGCAGTCAGAAAGCAGAACTTTGCCACAGTGTTTATGTATATGGCTATTTATCAATGACTGATCTCACGCTCATTTCTCTCTGCGCACTCAAAGACATTTTCAGACACAATGACTATCTGAGACTGTCCACCTGATGGAATTGGAACTGCTTAAATCCAGACAATACGCCTAAAAGGATATTGTCAGCACACCTTTTCTCTGCCTGGTGAGATCTACCACAGTTGAATTGGCGACAAAAGGGCCTTGACATTTTGGTAAATGTACCCCCATCGCCTGGTTGTCTTGTCTATAATAGATGAGTGGAGGTTGAGTGGAGTGTGACTCTGCTGTAGGGCTCTTGGCCCCACTCATCCCTGTCATACTAATGCATGTCCCACTCATAGTCTGACATCTGATGCCCGGTGCTTACCGCGCATCAATGGCTTTTCTTTGTCGCTGTAATTATCGGTTCAATCCGTATACCTGTGTTCTTATGCCGTCTGCTTTCTCGCGATGTGTTTAGATGTCTGGTGCTACACCGCGGACAGTGACCCCTTGGAAAGGTCAGAACTAAGCCTGCTGCCATTCCAATCACATGTCCAGTGGGCCCACTGTGCTAAAATATCCAGATCTTAACATTATGTTGTAAGCTTATGTAATTACTCATACTCTCAGTAATTACTCATGACGATGGGTATTGGGTCTCTGTGCTTTGCCTAACCTTGTTGTATGCATTTTGCAAGTTGCTCTGGATATTGGCTCTGCTAAAATGACAAAGTGTAAATGTGATTGAGCCCCGTTAGCGCAAAGATGTTCTAGTACAACTCAGTTGTGACTGAAGCCGTTTCAGTTCCGCACCTTTTTATACACAAGGCTGACTGAGATGGTACAACGGAGCAGAAAGGGCTCTGCTTTCACCTGAGTGGAGATTCAATGGCAGTGTCTAAAGTAATGAGGCAGATTGGGTATCTGGGTTTGGACTGACAGAAAACGGGACGGGGTGCGTTTCACAGAGACAAAGGAGCCGCAGGATGAAGGCTCTGCCCAAAGTTAAAATAAACCAGCGTAATGAATACAAAGAGGATTTATTAATAGGTTTAATGGACTGAGGTGGGAGTTCACCCCGTGGCCATCAAGAGCAGCCTAAACACGCAGGTCTGCTCCGGAAAGAAGAGGGATGAGGAAATTACACCAGCCTGGATGGTGGAAAGATCTGTGAAAGACACTAAATGGGATTTCTTAATTGGCGTAGCATAAGGTTTGTTTTCCTTTGGCTCTTCTCTGAAGTGGCTATCCAACTCTCATACCGTACCACTTGCTGGACAGACATTATTTATGCTGAAGACAACTGAGTTTTAAGTATGTGTACACTATGATGTGGTAACCATTGGAGAAACAGACTAAGGGGTAGTTGTAGGCTCAGTTACGTCTGGTACATAAGAACCATTTTGTCTCTCTGCAAGGCTAGGACGCGTGGTATGTTTGTTGTGAAATTTGCGTGTTGCGTCTCCTCCAGGTGTGTGAATCGGCAGACGAGCACAGGTGCCACTCCGCTGTACCTGGCCTGCCAGGAAGGCCACCTGCACGTGGCGGAGTACCTGGTGAAGGACTGCGGGGCGGACGTCCACTTGAGGGCGCACGACGGAATGACCGGCCTGCATGCCGCCACGCACATGGGTCACCACGCACTGGTAGTCTGGCTGGTGAGAGGGCGTCGCTGCTGTTTGCACAACTCAGCAAGTTCAATTTCCAGTACAAAGACATATGATGAATCGAAACGTTCATAAATGCACAGTTGTAAGCGAGGTTGGTGTAAGAGGGATACATCACTTGTGGGTGTGGTGGAAGTTTGGTCTCAGGTTATTTAAGCAACACAATTGCAGGCCAGAGAACTACCGATCCAGACGCAGGTGAGAAATATTCAGCTTGCACAGGATGAAACGGGCAATTCCATTAGCGCCCGGGTGCATTTACATTACCATTGTCGCCAACGATGCTATTTTCTAATCAGGAGTGTTTGCATCAGAAGCCCTTGGTCCTGTTCAGTTCCCTTGCGCATCTGTAATTTTATCCTGGCCACCTGTTCCTAGAGCAAAGATACCGATCAGGATAGAATGTTACTTGATGTAAGCGATCCTGCTGTGCAGGTACTCAAATGTGATCAAATGTGATCTTGATTGGAATGCGTCGTGACATCATGTTGTTACATCAGCAGCAGAAAGAAATCAATCGAAATTCACAAACCGTGTGTATTTTGATGGTAAACAACATGAGCAAAAGTTGTTACAAAACAGCTATTTGCCTTGATTAACAGCAATGCTTTATTTGACGGATACAGTGAATACAATAGAATATTTTTGGTCTTATTTGATGTACAGCACTTGTGAAAATGACATATTTAGTTCATTCAGTTATTTCTCTATCTCGGATCATTTCCGGCCAACTAGTTATACTTTTGAATTTGAGTCATACAGTTTGTCTGCTTTTCTTTTATATTCTTTAGGTAATTAATTGCAGTTAACATTGGATATTTGTTAGGTACTGGCATATGTTCACAGTGACATCTGTTCACGCTCAGTCAAGTTGATTGTGATCATTTTGAGTGTAGACAATCACAGCTTCATATCAAATGCTACTGATCATACAACTTGACTTAATCAGGTGTACCTTTTAAACAGAACTGATGACATCATAATGGCTTTCTAAGTAAACCTGGGATTGTTAATGATTCATTCAGTGAGATTCAGCTGTTCTACTTGTAATTTTTTTCATGAAAAACCCAATTAAACTTGAAGGGGCTATATGTAACGTTCAGAAATTTTATCTCATTACTGACACCGGTGGCCGTAAGTGAACTGCAGCCAGTTCTGTGACTGCAGCAGCAGAGAGAGAGAAAAATGATTTCTCTCTCAAAATGATTTTCACGGCAAACCTGACCTGAATTCTTTACATAATAAGCAACCCGTAGGCTCTTATACGCAATGGAAAAAGTCAGGGAAAGTCTAATTTTTAAAGTTACGTTACAATCTGTTCATACATTAGCAATTGAAAGCGATTCATGCATGTAAAAATATTACATATAGCCCCTTTAAAATAAATATATTACCTGGATGCTCAGATCTACAATCAATCAAAAAAAAAGTAAAGTAAAATAATCAAGAAATAACCTTTCGTTCCACACAAGATTAACGTTTTCAAAATTCATACAGTTTTTTCAAATAATGGTGATGACCCACCTGAGTTTACGCATATATAATGTTTCAAAAGACCACAATAAGGTTAAAATGAACACTGTGGAATACATTTGTTCAACATATTAAACAAGGAGTTTAAAATGCAAAAGACAATTGTAATTAAAATGAGAACATTCAGTAACATTCTTGCAACATTCAGAAGCACACAGTACATGACCATGAAATATTTTTTTCACAACAAATGGAAAGATCTGAACTGTTACCTGGGAAAGCTAAGTCATTTCAACCAATCCTAGCATTTCAGAAACCAGGAGCAGCAGGCCCCCAACAAAGTTCTGCCATTTAAGCAACAAAAGATGTGTTTAGAACCATTGCAAATTGAATACTTGGGTTAGGCTTTAGGGAAAAGTGAAAATAAAAGTGGAATAAATGTAGTTAATAAAGGATGGGATACCTCAAATTGTACCAACATCCTATTTAGTCACCCATTATCTCCACCATTGCACTGGTTGTACTATCCTATATAACAAGGTTGACATCAGTTAGTTACAATTACAATGAAATTCCAAGGTTTGGGACTGGAAATAATTTGACACTGGAAGCAACAAATTGCAGTGTAATTGAAAATCAAAAATTGTATGTGCTGTTCCCTTACTTACAATTTAGCAGTTAAGCCTACTGAAAAACCAAGCAATTGTTTCAGAGAACAGAAACCTCAAGCTTTTTTTGAGAAGAATTTTATGCACCGAGATTAGCATGGTAAGAGCAGGTGTAGTGTAGAAGAAACCACTGCAGGCTATAATGAAAATAAAAAATCTTTACCAAACAAGTCCAGTTAACAGGCAGGGAAGACATAAACCTATAGCAAACAGAGCAGATAACTGTTTAGCTAACCAATAGAAGGCTGCTTATGTATTTAAATAGTTAAACATGACAACAAATTACAAATGTATTTTTCACAGACAGAAGGGCAGGTGGAGAAGAATATTTTTTAATTAATTAAGAACCTGCAAAATTATCTATAATAGTCTTGTGTTCTAACCAAAAATAGCTTTTTGTGTTTATTTTATACAGCTTTTTCATCAGGGGTGCCAGTAATGCTGGACCTCACTATATGTGTGGATTTTATTACACAGCAAACATTTTGAAATGATACACATGGAGTATTCTAAAATGTGTTTAATGATTTTTCAAAATGTATGTGCATAGCCCTCATAATCTAAAATGATACATATTGTAGATATATCTAAAAATAGATCACAGGTGATTTTTAAAATGTTTTTTTTTTTTTTTTACAAGAAATTTCAGTTAATACACTTGAGTGGCATAGCAACAGAAAGGCTCCTATTCACACACATTGGGTTGTCGGTTAGTAGTACATCTTTTAACTTGGTATTGTTCCTCACTATATTTATGTCAAAATTCACAATGAGATTACTTGACAGATCCAATGTTTCTAAATACTCTAATTGACTTAGAGTGACATCAGAGGGCCAGTGTTGAATTCTGGAACAGCAGAGATTTAACTCCACAACATTCTGTAGACCAGCCAGCATGGGAATTTCAGAGAACGCATTTCTGTCCATATGCAGGTACTCCAAGCTACTGCTATTTTGAAACAAATTTTTTGGTAGCTGCGCAATGGAATTACCTGATAACTCAAGCACTGTGAGTTGGTTCAAACCTTTTAAAAGACCGTCAGGTAGAACTGATAAAAGGTTGTGAGAGAGTGTAACTTTGTGAAGTAATGGGAAACCTTCCAATGGAAAAGGTGGCAATGTTGAAATTCTGTTATTAGACAAATATAGATATTTCAGACTGCTCAAACCTCTCAGAGCAGGAAATATAGATCCAGTCAGTGCGTTGTTGCTGAGGATCAAATCTGTCAGACTGTCTTTTTTGTCCAAGAGGTTATTGGGCAGGTATTTCAAGTTATTATTGGATAAATCCAAAATCTGAAGCCGTGATATTGTGTGAAATGCCGCCGTTGGTAGGCTGGACAGCCTGTTGCCAGATAAAATCAAGGTGTCTAAACTGTAAAGGCCTTCAAATGTATTATTGTGAAGTTCTATGGAATTGCCTGAGAGATCAAGATAGGTGAGATTATGTAGATTCCTGATGACGTCATTTGGGAGGCTTTTCAATAGATTTTTGGCCAAGTTTAGCCAAACCAGCTTTGTGGTGGGTTGGAAAATATCTGTAGGAATTGTTTGAATGTCATTTTCAGAGAAATCCAGAGACAGTAGGTTGCGAACATAATCCAGTGTGTCATTCTCAGGAATGACTTTATTGTTTGATAAATCTAGAAAAATCAGGCTTGTTAAATTCCAAAAAGCTCTGGGAGGGATAGTAGTTAGCTGGTTAGCCGGCAAAAATAACGTCTCTGTTTGCAGAGCAATATCTTGAGGAACAGAGGTGAGACCTCCATTGCGACAATCCGTAATTGATGCAAAACACGCACAAGGCAAGGGACATGCCTTTGCAGGCAATCCTACATTCATGAAGATGAGTAGCACCGCTGTGGGGAACATATGAGGTGTCCTAAACGTGAAAAGAATGATAGATGCTATTAATGTCTAACACACGATATCAACAGTCAAAATATACCATAAACTTTCAGTTTGGAACATAACAATTTTCTGATTCAGAGAATAACCTCTAACACGTTGTATCTAATTTGTGTCAAACGAAGGAGGCCGCTGTCATGGTCAGCGGATTGTTGTATCTTATCAACACTTCAACAGGCAGACAAACCATCAGTAAGAAAGCAGACATGGTGTTTGTACTCACATACTCAAAGCTGTTCTTCTGTCGATTAAGATTTAAACGAAATGACTCTACTTTTCTGCAAGAACAGTTTACTCTTGTGTTGCAATAAATGGTATTACCACATATTTTGGGAACAACTCTCGCTCTATGTGCTTAAAGCAAAGTTGCGTCACCAAAAACAAACACGAACGGCTTTTAGTTCAACATAAAGCTCTGTGAAATAATCACCTTGAATTATTAGTCTGCATACAGTAAAAGAACATACCGCATTTAGATTAAGTAATCAGACCTGTGTCAAATACGTACTTAAGACATTTTATTATTTATAAAGGTATTTTAAAATACATTATTCAAAAGTACAAGGTATTTCAATTTATTTGGAAATACATTTAGAAATGATGTGAATGTTTTGGCGAGTAAATGTTTTTGGAAATACATTACAGGCATTTAGCAGACGCTCTTATCCAGAGTGACTTACACAACTTCTTAACATCGTATTACATTTATACAGCTGGATATACAGGTGCAGCTCAAAAAATTAGAATATCGTGAAAAAGTTCAATATTTTTTGTCACTCATTTCAGAAAGTGAAACTCATATATTATATCGATTCATTACACATAGAGTGAAATATTTCAAGCCTTTATTTCTTGTAATTTTGATGATTATGGCTTACAGCTAATGAAACCCAAAATTCAGTGTCTCAGAAAATTAGAATATTTTGCTTTAACATATTTTTAAAGTATCATATTTAATATTTGGTCGCATATCCTTTGCATGCTGTTACTTCCTGAAGTCTGTGACCAATCAACATCAAAAGACTCTCGATATCTTATTTTCAGGTACTGTTACAAGTGATACTATAACCTCTCTGCATTTGAACTGATCTCTATGGGAATTGGGGGGTGAGACTAGATTCAGCTGTAAATTACACTGGTACAGTATGGAACCCATGGCTGGCTAAATGGCTGTAAGTCATCAAGGGTCTGAGCTATCGAACAAGCCCCAAACCATCACTCTGTTGCCAGATAGATGTGGATGGATCACTGCAAGGGTTATTTCTCCTGACTCATTTTCCTATAGAACTCTATGGGGAAAAAAGTCAGGAGAAACAACCCTTAAAGGGATCCATCCACATCTACTCCATATCTGGCCGCAGAGTGATGGTTTGGGGCTCGTTTGATACCTTAGACCCTTAATGACGTACAGCCATTTCGCCAGTCATGTGTTCCATACTGTACCAGTGTAATTTACAGCTGAATCTAGTCTTACCCCCCAATTCTCATAGAGATCAGTTCAAATGCAGAGAGGTTATAGTATCGCTTGTAACAGTACCTGAAAATAAGATATTGAGAGTCTTTTGATGTTGATTGGTCACAGACTTCAGGAAGTAACAGCATGCAAAGGATATGCGACTAAATATTAAATATGATACTTATATTAAAATATTCTAATTTTCTGAGACACTGAATTTTGGGTTTCATTAGCTGTAAGCCATAATCATCAAAATGACAAGAAATAAAGGCTTGAAATATTTCACTCTATGTGTAATGAATCTATATAATATA
Organism: Ilyophis sp. 1 JC-2022; assembly: GCA_022702515.1. Taxonomy (NCBI): domain Eukaryota; kingdom Metazoa; phylum Chordata; class Actinopteri; order Anguilliformes; family Synaphobranchidae; genus Ilyophis; species Ilyophis sp. 1 JC-2022. The sequence continues at coordinate 53,872,786 of CM040403.1, read as the reverse complement.
TGAGTTTCACTTTCTGAAATGAGTGACAAAAAATATTGAACTTTTTCACGATATTCAAATTTTTTGAGCTGCACCTGTATACTGAAGCAATTCAGGTTAAGTACCTTGCTCAAGGGTACAACGGCAGTGTCCTACCTGTGAATTGAACCTTTCAGTTCAAGTCCGGTTCTTTAACCATTATACTACTACTGCCTTAATGTAGAATAAAACCTAAACAAATTGGTCTTACACTTCTTTCACATGTTTACAGGATATCTGTAGAAAAAAAGAAAAAGTTTTCTTCGTTGCTTAACCTATTTTTGAAAGAGCAGGATGAGGCATTGTGTTAGCCAAAGCAGATGGCTTCTGAATATCTCAGTGCACCTCTGGGCATCTCAAAAGAAGGGAGCTCATTAATCATAAAAGCTGTCAATTCAGTTTGATAATCAGCGATGCGCCGAAGAATTAAATTAAACCGCAGTCGCTCTTACTGGATTTCTGTGCACTTTAAGTCAATGGATTGCGTATTCAAGTTCAATTTATCTTGATGGCCGTTAATTGAATTTCAGATAAAAACGTAGCTATTAAGGGATTATATGCCTCCGAGCATTAGCTTGGCTGTCAATGCTGGGGCACATGCTTGTTATTATCGTTCGCTATTTTGCCAGAGGTCCTTATCCAGGTCTAGCTTGCGTCACTGTTTGTGCTCATAATACCGGTGCTGGTGACTAGGCTGGGTTGACACTAATGCCATGCTTTGAGGCTTGAAAGTACAGGAAAACCCACATGCAAGGACAAATGCATGCATGTTTTCCATCTATCCAGGGTAAAATTGGCCATGTATTAGTGTTATAGACCATTTTATAGTGTCTTACTTAGGTTAAGGATTTAAAACTAATCTCTAATCTCAAACTGTCTCTTAATTTAATTATTCTGAAAAAGATGTTGAAATGTTTAAAGAAATTGATGAGAACATTTATGTTATATGTAATAATCTTGGCTGGGAGCTAGAAATAAAGCCAAATAGTTAGTCAGCATTAGATGATTCCAATGTAAAGGCTTAACTTTATTTATAGAGTTCACATGTGTAGTGAGCCTCAAAATATGGTTCAATTGATGGCACCAACATATGCAGTGACTTTTCGTCTCCTTTTAATTTTTTTATTGAAAAATAAACATACTTACAAGAACTTACAACAGGGGAAATATGCTATGGTTTCTAAACACATATATATCTGGAGCCTGACCATTTATTGTTGTGGATGTGGAATTTTCTCATGATATTTAAATCAAGTCTTTTCTTACATAATCATTATATTATTACCATGATGTTTCATCTTTTTTTCTCAATAACATTTTGTACACCAGTCAAAGATAATTTGCTATACATACACTGACAATACAAATGAAGAATTCTTCCTTTTCCTAGTTCACAAAAATCACCGAGCTTTTCCCCTCTGGTAGGCCTCCTTCACAGACATTAGCCTGTCATGCCAGGACAACGAGGGGGCAACCGCACTGCATTTCGCTGCCAGTGGAGGGCACTACCGCATCCTTGAGCGGTTGCTGCGCTTGGGGGCAAAGGTCATTGAAGACGACTGGGGTGGCACTCCACTTCATGATGCTGCAGAAAATGGGGAGCTTGAGGTTAGAGATAAACTCTTCTCTGTGCACAGACAAATTCAATGACATTTGATTTTACGTGTGTAATGACCCTTGACCCCTTCCTCGCCCAGTGTTGCCGAATTCTGTTGAGAAATCAAGTGAATCCCACCAAGTGTGACAGAGATGGATTCACAGCAGCAGACCTAGCTGAATACAACGGGCACTATGACTGTGCCAACTATATCCGGACCGTGGAACAGTGTGTAAGCTATTTTTCACATCTTTTCTTCATTTGTGAAAATGTTGTTTTCCTGTTGGGTTTCTTTTCATTCTTGAAACAGACAGCTGCTTGAATGTAAGTCACCGCATATAATACAGTAGACATTACTTGTGGAAACTGCTGTTTGGGAGTGGCCAGTTCATTATGGTAATAGTTAAGGTAATTACATTAGTTCTGAGGTATTCAACAAGCTCTAGAATGTGTTGATTTTGTAAGAGTCTTATTTAACATGCCCATACATGCTCTTGCTGTTACTGGATGCTGTTACTGTCAACTGCTAAAATAGGCTGTGTGTAACAGTGATAGAGTTACACCAGCAACACAGATGCTACAATCCACAACCTGCAAATGGACTGGCTTCGATTGTAACATAACAGAATATTCATTGTTCATGAGAATGCTTCAGTGAACCGGGTCCTATACTGCCAGCACAGAGACTCATTTTGGTGAAATAGGTCCAATGCCTCGGGTTCAGTTTTATACATAAAGGCCAATGGTCTTAAGCTTTTAAATTATGGTCACAATGCGATAGCCTGCACTCTGTTCTTGGGTGATACATAGAAATAAGATCACAAAAGTATGTTGGTTCAAACCCATTTAATGTTTCTGCAGTTAGTAACAAGATTTAAGCAGCACACACTTAATTGGGAGCCCGCAAAGGGGCTGTTCTTGGTTTCAGTCAAAATAAACTTTGGACTGCCAGGTTTTAAAGTGTTACCGTTGCCAGATATTAAAGCACTGAGTACATAAAAGTATAAATACGTTTTCTGCTTCATTTTGAGATAGAAAACATCTGAATTTGCCAATATTTCTAAGATGGCAAAAGGCAGCCATTGACATGCTTTTAATTTGGTGCTCAAGAGAGAGATTTGGGTCAAGTATTACTCAGAGAACTTGATCTACAGTTCTTGGCTGAGGGAGAGTTCATCAGTATTTAGAACTAATTCTGTCATGAAGCTGAGTGGGACCACAAAATAACAGTTTTATCAGTTAAGTAGTAAACCTTTTGCAGTCGTCCTCAGTTTTATACCATGCGTGGTGCGTGATGCCTATCTGCACAAGTTGTTTTGTGGAACACACCCCGATTTGTGATATAAATAATTGTTTTTAAAAGTTGCTCTTTAAAGGGGAACAAAACACTGGTTTCGCTAGACCCCGCCCCTTTTTGAAATGAGAAAAATGCCTAAATCTGGGCGCGATAAGCTAATAACATAGGGGCTGAGCTCCAGGTATCAAACCACGCCCCAGCAATTTTGTTCACTTGTAGCCAAAAGCTAATTTCTACTCTGGACAGCACTCACAGCGGCTGCTTTTTTCCACTCTCTCTCGCTACCTCTCACTCATACACACAAACACGCTAGCTCCAGCAGCTGCTGAGCCCCAAGTAGCTAGCTATATATATGACTCGCTCTCTCTCCTATCTCCTCTCCGTCCACGCAGATCAACCTGCATTATATAGAAAACGGTGAGATCAACCGCTGAGATTCACTTTTATAGCTGGGGCGTAGCCCGCCCTTGCCCCAAAACTTCAGGGCGTAGCTGTACAGGTTTCTATTTCGTCATCAGGAGGAATACGTCACCTGGATGAAGTTTCTGGCCAATGACAAACTGGACATGCAGTTCTTAACAGACACTTTTGAGCTAGATCCTTTGGGTTTATGCTGTTTTGCGCTGACTGCAGTAAAATGTCAAGATTTGGACCAGAATCAATCAGTAACACTTAGAAAAAAACAAATGTATCAGTTCTCATCTAAAATAAGTGGTTTTAGTGCTTCAATATTATAGCATTTTTTTCTGCCATTTTCAGCAAACCTCCCCGTTGGCTTCTGTGAGGTGATTGATGTCTCTGGTCTTTCCACATCCCATAATACTCACTTGTGGCTTTGCCAACGTGGTGATTGAGTGGACTGTATGTCTCTCTTCCAATTAAATTGTCCCTGAGAGCACAGAGGCTTAGATGCCACAGAAGCAACCAAGGGCGAGTGGTGATAGGCTCTATTAGTTTGGGAGGATGTTTCACTAACCTGCAGAACATTCAGAGATTAACACCTTTGTGTTTCCTGCTGTGGCAGGCAGAGCAGGAAGGTAAATAAGATGGTCTTTGGTTTGGGTGATAAATATTTTAGAGCCAACACCATGTTTGCACTACGCTTGCCACTCTCTTTCCACTCTTTCCCCTGCACTCTGTCGAATGAAGGAAGGGCTTCCGGTCTTTTGCGGTTACTTTTTAAAGCTGAACTAAATCATTGTGATTTACATTATGTCAGACGGGGGATGGGCTGTTATACTGCAGGCTCTCAATGTGTCAAGGTCTGTGAGTTTCCACCTGGACCTCAATTTTTAGACACTGCAGTTTGGTTCTTTTATGTTTTTTTTTTTGCATTAGCAGGGCTTTGGGCACCGCACTACCACATTGTAAATGAGCGTAAACCACTCAGTGGTTTATGCTCCAACCAGTGTTTTGCTTTTCCATTCAGTTTAGGTACCTCAGTTTATTGGAGATCCAGTATAGCTGTTTGTGCTTCCTTCTTTTGTGGGTAAATCAGTTAAGATTTAATCCCCCAAGAGATCAGAGATATAGCAAAAATGGCTGTAACTGTAAAGGGTTTTATAAATGCTTTCCCCGCTCTTTGCAGCCAATGCAGTAGGGTGTAGACAAGCACACGCTCTCCCATGTAGCACGTGATGTCACCAACTGCTTCTTTATACACTGCAAGCCCACAAGCTAAGCTTGCCCGTACACGAGTCAGAGGAAGACACTTCATGTGTAGGCTTAGCAAGCATGCCGCGGGCATCCGATTGCCCGCTGGGGATCGCTAGAGAGGGATAAGACGCGAGTCCGGGCCGACTCTACTGGTGGTTATGCGTCTCCCTGCTGGCCTACGAGCCACAGTCAACACTGGCAGTGCTGGGATTGTATTCTGCCCTGTGGGGGCCCATCCATGCATTAGAACAGTGCTTTGACAGGTGAGCTACCCAACAGCCCCAAGTGCAGTTTTTTCAGCCAACTTTTTCTGCCAACTTCAGCAATCTGCATAAAATATACTGCAGTATATTATGAGAGTAAACGCTGGCCCACAAACAAATCTCTTTGAGCAAGTTCAAAGCCAGATTTATTGGAAAGGACCCTGTACAGCGCACAAACTCGTCGACCCCCTGCGCCTTCCCGCTGTTTTTCGACTCACCCGTGATGGTGACATCATTCGCTGACCGTACGTTGCGCCCCTTCCCCCCCCCACACTTACGGTAACCGAAGCGCCCCGTGAGTAGGCCATGAATAAATTAGCGTGGCAGCAATGCTCATATACTCATGTGGAGAGGCTGATGGAAAGGCAGCGAGGCTTGGCCCCGGTGCTGCGCTCAAAATAATCATCCGCAAACAAAGGGGCTAATTAGCACCGCCGGGCTGGAGTCAGGTGCCGCGGGTCGGCCTCCCCGGCGCTAGGAGGTGGCTATCAGTTACTCCACCAGGCGCAGAGCGCAGCGCCCAGGGATTTGGTTGGTTATGAGATCCTCCGGCTTTGGTTTCAGGGCTTCTACCCCGCCCCCAACCCCCCTCACAATTTCACTGTTCGGTGCTCCGAACCGGGAAATTCAATCTCATCAAGAAGCTGAAGCAGGAGTTTTTTGGCTCCAGGTGAGCGTTTGATTGTGTGCCATGTTTTTTCCAGGTTAATCCGCCACCGTGAGGTGGGGAGATGTTGTTTTACTCTCTTTCCGTTGGTCATTTACCTGTACGATATAAGACAACGAGGCTGGTTTTTCCCTTTCATTTGGAACCAAGAGCTATAGCTCTACTGCAGTATGTTTTTGCTTCAGCTTCATGCCGCCTGCACCCATGCAGGAAGCACTATGGCAGAAGCACAGTCACTCCCCCAGTGTACCTACCCATTAGCCATTGATGACACAGAGACACACAGAGCCAGTTGTACCTGTAGTTACCCAGCCAGTCACCACAGTAAGTGGCACTTTATAGAGCAGGAACCCGAGGAACCTTAGCTGGCTTAAAGCACAACTGCACTATGGTAGAACTTTGGGTTGTGTAGTTACCTGGCCATGATATGAGTCCAAATGGTGACGAAATATGTTTGTTAGTTGCTCTGTGCTCCCCTGGGGTGATAATCTAGAATAAGGTATTTGTCGTTCTCTATTCATTTCTGTAGAAAATGACACTTCTAGCACATATATGTACTAGAACGGATTATGTCAATACAAACAATAACCAATCCTTGTAAGTATTTTTTTTAAAGTGTAATTTAAAATTATTTATAAACTAACTATTTTCTTCAATGTTGTTAGAAAGCTACCAGACTAGCAAAATGTCGGAAGGTCAGTTTGTTTACCATACATACCTGTATATACTACCAGGAATAGAAGTGAATGGAGGGCGACGAATACTCTATTCTGGATAATCATCCCAGGGGAGCACAGAGGAACTAACAAACAAATTTCACCACCATTTTGACTCATATCATGCATAATTACACAACCCAAAGTTCTACCAAAGTTCAGTTGTGCTTTAAGCCCACTCTACCCCAGTTGGATGCCAGTTGACTCCTGGTCACAGTTACTTAACGACATAGCCTAGACTCAAATTAGAAATGGCGTCTAGACTATAGGGCTCAATCTCTGCTGAGAGAGACTACCTGTATGAGCCGCACTGCAGCCCTGTACAGCAGTGCAGGTCAGCAGCAGATTAAATAAAGTGATAGCCCTTTGGTTATTGACCAGAGCATTTGTCTGAGTATGTCAACTTTAAACCCAAATTCAGGAATAATTACATTAAGGTTAAGCATTCCTTCTTTGGGAATCAATTACTTTCGAAAATATATCTGATAGAAGCAGTGTTAATTATGTTTCTTTTCCTGACGTACTTCTGAAAGCTACACTGCCCTTGTCTGCTTTAATTCCTTTCTTATGCGCTGCTCAAATCTTCTCATTTCCTCATGTGGCCCTTAATGGATTGTATGGGACAGCTGCCAGTGTGTTGCATGCTAGTGCGTTCCTCATGTTTGATCCCAGAGAGGTCACCCTGATGCAGGGCAGTCAGCCGTAGGAAATGCGCTTGCCTTTCTTGGAAAGGCAGCTGCAATCAAATAAACAAGCTTTTGTGGGCAGTTTATTGTGCATCTATGGCTCCCACTGGTCATTCACAAGGCAGGATTCAAATATGTGAGAGCTGTATGTGACTTCAGGGGGCCCTTAGATTTATTGGCTCTGGTTTATTTTCATATTCCTGCTGAAATGTCCCGTAGGACTACTAAGATCCTATAGACAGATGACTTAATTCTGTTTTAAATTTCTCTTTGGAAAGGATTCTAAACAAAATAAAATGAACAAAGCACAAAGCACAAATAATAGTTCTGAAGGAGATAAGATAAATTTCCCTTGTGAAAACATTTTGTGCAACAATATAAACTAGTACATCGGTATAACCACTAGAGGGTACTAAAGGTCAGGTTGAAAATGGCATTCGTTTACGCAAAGCTGTTATATTGATAAACACTTGGTAAATTCAAATCTGGACAGGACTGGACTGAAAGAAAGAGCTCTTAAGAACATAAATGAAGTGGCAAACCCTTTCTGTAAATTTACAACATAGTTAATATCTGGTACCGTGGTGTACATTTAAGGGATATTAATTGTAGTCGACTTGTTTTGTTAAAATGATAACATTGCACTGTAATAGCCTTAAGGTATAATGAGCACACATTTTCACTAAACACAATATGGTGGATAGATCATGTGACCCAATGTGTTTCCATTTGGCATTTGTAGCTTAGCCCAAATTTTACATCTGTGAAATCTGTAGTTCGAAAGGAAAGTATGTTTATTCATTCAAAAGGCTGGTGAATTTGCTCAGTGCAGATGAATGTGCAGAGCATTGGGCATGTATTGTATGAGAATTTTCCTTAAAAATTTCTACGTTCCATTACTGACTGCATAGTTTACATTAACCTGAAACCGTGTTGCATGTGGTGAGCCAACCATTTAGAATACAACCGATATTTTCGCATGCCAGTTGGCTAAAGCTAATGCATAAAATGTTTCATTCGGCAATAAATCTGTGGTGTCAGCTTGTGCTCTTGGAAAAAGGAGTCGGTGTCCACAATAGATTCAGCCAGAGGCTTACGTTTCCCAAACAAGAAGACGCACATCTCTGGACCTTGTCTGACGAGCTCTCATGGCAATAGCTTAATGCTGTCTCATGGTCTTGCCACTCCTGAGAAGCAGCTGTAACAATGGTGATAACAATGGGGTTGCATTCAGTGGTGTGGATATCAAATTGCCAGCTGAGCACCACAGAGAATATGACAAGATGATGAACTACAGTGCAGCTGGACAGACGTTGTCCTGAGGTCAGGCCTCTGACGATCTGCTCTTTCACCCCGATTTGACCAGGTGCAAAAGTGTGATTATGTCTTTGGGACGTGGCATAGTTTGTGTAAGGTTAACGGTATTCAGTGAGGAAAGTCTTTCCAGAAGAGGAAACTAAAGTCACAAGATGCTGGTTAGGTGAATGGAACCTATGACAACATTGGTGAGCGCTACCTGCGTCCGTATAAAACGATGGGCAGGGTTCAGGAGCTCGGTGTCTTATCTTCTACAGAAGGGTGTCTACCCGCATGTTGGCCACCATGTCCCACTTCTTTAGCCGTATGGAAGCAGCGTACGCCTGGCCAAGGCGTGAAATCAGTTCACTTGAGCCAAAAGCATTCTCTCTCCTTTTGTTGGGCCTGTGGAGCTTGACTGGATGGATCGATTTCCACCTTTGCCCCGGTCCGTATGCCTCATGATTACAGGTGGCCAGCAGGAAAAAATTCTGTTACGTTAGCCCCGCTGCTTAGCTCGATACCAAAGAATGGAAAACCGGTGAAGCAAACCGGATACAATGACTGTTTTCTATCTGGTTTGTCAGGCCTCCGTCGATACACCGCTCCTTCCTGCACATGCACACAGGTTGCCATTGGCCTCTTCCTTCCGTAGTGCTATTACTGGCCATCCAATCCACCCTCTTAATTATTTACGCCATTCTCCAATTGGAGTTTATTGTTTATTGCTTGCTGAGGCTTGGGCTTTGGCCACTAGCTGGGATGTTGAGGATGGTCTCAAACAGCTGCTGGTGTGTTGTTATCTTCCTCAGAGACCACTCCTAGCTGGATAACGCGCACATTGGTGCTGTTGAAAATTTTAAGTGGCTTTTCTGAATTGGAAAATCTTTTTTGACTCGGAAAAAACCTTTGAAAATACTTTTCTTACCTTGATATTGATTGTAGCACGTTGGCTTTTGAAGATCCAGGTTATGGTTCATGGGAGTAGTGTAAGAGGCAGTGATTTGAAAGTCATAAAACTGTGTTGAGACTGCGTTAGTTCATCATTTTACAACAGTAGCACGTCTCATATTCTTGCTGTGCACACCATGCAAGCTGATGGAGTTTAATTATTGAGGGAAAAGGCTGATGTGGAAATATTTATTTTCATCCAGTGTTGGCCAAATTCTGAGAGCAATATTGCTATGTAAAATAATAATAATTATTATTATATTTATATATTTAATTATATTTGCAACAATAGTTCACAAACTTTTAGCTGTGCATCTATGATGCAATGCCTTATTATTCTACACTACGGGGGTTATACAAAGAGGAAGTAATATTTCTGTGGTGAAATACTTTAAAAGATTATTTTTCTCAAAGTATACTTAAATGTGCAGTATGACTTTCATTGAATTCATGAGAATGTATGCAGGTAAATGTATGAATATGTCAATTTAATACTGTACAGACTGTACATTGCGTACACTATGAAGAAACACAGGTACTTTCATACATGAGCAGTCATGTTTAGTGTACTACCGTACTCCACCCTCATGTATGATTGATGAGTTTTTTGTATTGTTAAAGAACAACGGCAAGTAAAGTACAAGGCCAGATTGACACCTATGCTGCGTGTGGTGGGCGGAGCTCCTGTAGAGCACTTTGCAGTGATGCGCTGGCTCATCAGTATAAATGAGATGGAGCTGGCATGTTAATTCAATGCCTGTTTCCTCGTGGACGTGGAGTGTTGGTTGCTTACCTCACCGGACCGCTGCCGAGAACTACTTGCGGACAAGAGAACTGACGATGGGTCAGCTTGTGAATCGTACAATAAGATGGACTTACAGAAATGTATATTCTCAACGTGATTTTTCTCATTTTGTTTTTCTTTTTTGGTCTTGAAGATTAGCCCATTTTTTGTGCTCATTGTGGGATATTTAGAGTCTGGCAGATGGGCCTGGCGTATTGCAGCTAACATGTGCAAGGGTTTCCTGAAGTTATAAGACTTGTGGCCTCAAGCTGAGGGGAAGCAAGACACAGGCCGCTAGTTAAGAGAGAGCAGTCGAAAATCGAGAGATTACAGCTTTTTTTGGTGGAAAACAAAATGAGACCAGGAAGAATGAAACTGATGTGATGTGGCATAGGACTCTACGGATCTAGAAACTATAATGGATGCCAGGCCTATATTTCAACTCGGTTTCAAACTCAATAAAACATTTCAGTAGTCCGTATCGGTCAGGTTGAAAAGGCTGACTCAGAATCAGATCAGCATTAATGGACTCTCTGCCACCTCCAGCGTTGATCCAAATAGGAGTTTATAAGCGACGTGGATCCTCCTTGACCTTCCTCTGAAATTGCGTAATTATACTAAAGCTGAAGGTAATTTTTTCCTTTGACAAAATTCATGTTTTCTGATGTAAATGTTCTCAATATGTACCAAACTGTTTCAACTAATCACGAGTATAAGGACTCTTAAGCAGGTCCGAAAGAATAAGTGGCACGCTGCGCAGTAGATCACTACAGTGTTTGGCTGATGCCGTCTCGGGCGTCCTATCAGATTACTGCATTTTACTTGTTACTCACGCTGCCTCGATAGGGTAAGTCGAGAAGGATTCTCTGAAAGCAATTCTGAAGTGGTCAGTCTCATCTTCGCGTCTCTTTTTTTGTGTCCTCGCATGCCTACTTCCTGCTTCCTTTTAAACTAATTGCGTTACGGCGTTTTATGCTCAACGGTCATGCTCTCTGGTGACTGTGCGCCTCTTTGCTCTTGGGAGCCCCCTGGAGGACCCGTAGGTTAGTGCGTTTTTCTTGTGTGCGAGGAGCCTGGAAGCGCTGCAGTGGTCCCACGAAGTACCAATTGTGTGATTATCGAGGTGCTGATTAAATCCAGATGCGCCAGAGCCGCTGGATTTAATTAAACGCCGAAGAGCAGATGCAACGGTGCTGTGAGAACTGTGACCGCTATGAGAGGTTTGCAGGAGAAAAGGCGTTTCTTCTTGTTTCTTCCTATTTATGTGTTACACAACTTCTGGGAAGTTTCCTCCACTACCAGAACTGTGTCACAACATATTTCATACTGTTAGACATCAAAGTCTCGTGATGGAGGAAATGAAATGAAGACCACCTTACCGAAACAAAACACAGCAGTATGCTGCAACGTATCATGGATTCCTTTGATGTCACTTTTTTTTTTTACTGGCTTCCTTGAAGAGCTAAATTTGATATGCATTCTACACGGAGTCGGTTAGGGAATTACGTGTCTTTATTAAAAGATCTAAGCATTTCCATACTGTATCTCTTGTTGTTCTGCGCCGTGGAAACACTGCCTGTACCCTCTGTGTTCTCGGTTGTCTCGGTTGCATCCCTTACCTTTCTATACATTAATCGAATTGCGGTGCTTTCGAGAGATTTTTCTCAAGCCCTCTGTTCTGGTTGCTTCCGTGCTCTGTGTTCCAGCCCTCTGCAGCTGATAGGTCCCTCACAGAGATTGACACTGACGAAGGAGAGTGCAGAGAGGTATCCCGGCAAGCCGGTTCCACAGACTACTACCGCCGCCTGACCGAGCCCTGCACTGACTCCAGCAGCAGCATCGGGACGGAGAGCGGGAAGGTGACCATTGGGGTTTTCGTATTTGGCGCCACAAAAGGGTTTTCCGCCAGCCGTTCTCTACAGCTGTTCTGTGGTTCAGTCCGACGTCAGCTGTTGTGTCCCCCTGTAGGCAGCGACTGAGGCAGTGGCCCCGATGAGCCACCCTCCGGCACCGCCCTTACAGTCCTCGCTGGCTCCACCCAAGAACTCAACCGTCAGCACCGTCATGGCCTCCTCTAGCGGGAATAGCAAAGGTACTTGTTAATACATTTTTAAATTTTACTCATCACTTTTAAGGCAAGGCTTGACCTAGCCGCAGAATGCATTGCCAAACTCATACACCCCACCATAGAGTACTCAAGTGACTACGTCACACTGGTTTCGGAAGTAAATTCCCCATTCATTTAGAGCGTAGACATTAACTAAAAACTTACTTTTAAACCATTTTTAGTGATTATGTCTTGCCGTCAATTTCCTGAATTGTTCAATATAAAGCCCGTTCGCAAACTATGTCATTTTTCTGGACCAGCTTTGAGTATATTTTACGTTTCAGTATTTTTTTGTGAATATACGAGCTGATTAAATCCAGCCCTGCCGCAGTTTAAAAACTCGACGTCCCATAATTCCCTCCGGATGAGAGTAGCGTTGTCTCCAAACGTTGTCATATAACAATAGCCAGCAGTAGCACACAGCTCCGGTTTTAAACAATTTTTCTAATGTTAGCTAGCTAGCTTGAATGACTAAAAGCTAGAATTGCTTTATGTGGTTGACCGTAGCATAGTTCGGGCAGGCTTCTCAATTTAGCAAGCTAATGGTAGTTCGTCTTCAGTGGCAGCACAGCCAAAAATGTCCAGACGAGATGATGATATCTGATTGGTCGAGAACCACCTGTGCGTTGCATTGTTGGGTATGTAGTCCGTTACAGTGGACTACAAGACAAACTACAACCATTAATCCATTACTTTAAAAAAATAAAAATTGGAACATGCGATATATGGTCTATATCCTTATGCCACACAGGCTAATCCATTACATTACATTACATTACAGTCATTTAGCAGACGCTTTTATCCAAAGCGACATACAGTAAGTGCATACAGAAAGGTCATCGAAGTAACTACAGAACAGATAGGAAAGCACATTATTCCCATACAGTAGCAGCTATCCCTAGTAATGAACACTGAATGCAGTTCACAGTGAACTGGGTAAACCAGCTCTCCTACAATTCTATTCTAGATATTATAAACTTGGATACACAGTTCAGCAAGAACACATACCATGAGGTCCTAGATAAGTATTAGTCCAGGTGGAGTCTGAAAAGGTGTGTTTTCAGGCCACGACGGAAAGCAGGCAGGGTTGGCATGGAACGTAGGGGAATGGGAAGTTCGTTCCACCACTGGGGAGCTAGGGTGGAAAAGCTCCGCAGTCGGGACGAGCGGGTGCCATTGACACGGAGGGGGGGAAGTGCAAGTCGCCCTGTAGTTGATGAGCGAAGTGGTCTAGCAGGAACATAGTTCTGGATCAAGTCCTGCAGGTAGACAGGGCCTGTCCTATTGGCTGCAGTGTAGGCCAAGGGTCAGAACTTTGAACCTGATCCTGGCTGCAACAGGCAGCCAGTGGAGTGACCTCAACAGGGGGGTGACGTGTAAATTTCGGGAGGTTGAACACAAGCCGGGCAGCTGCGTTCTGGATAGTCCAGGAACGTTTCGGCTCTTTCTATAACTCAGAAATAGTCGACAGTCTCAGAAGCCCGTTCTATCTGCCATTGGTGATTTACTTCCGAAACCAGACTCCGCCCACATCTGACGTACTCACTTGAGTACTCTATGCTTCCTTAGATCGTCAACAAAAAACCCCCTCTCTGTCCCAACCAGAAATATAAAACAAGAGGGGAAAAGGCAGTTGAGGCTAGGGCTCAGATTTTTTGGAGTAATTTGCCAGATTATTTCAGGGCCTCTGACTAAATCTTTTTCAATCTGATGTAACTATTTTACCTATTAGGCCTACTGTTTTATTCAATGTTTGTCTTTATTGAGTTTTATTTCTCTATTGTTTCCATATGCTTACTTGTAAATTGCTTTGTGTGCCATGTACGAAAAGGGCTCTACAAATACATTATTATTATTAGTAGTAGTAGTAGTATTTTTTATTATTCTGATAGAAACCTTTCCTTTATCACGATCCTAAAAACAAAGTTTTATTTGTATAGCATTATGTAATTGCTTTTTAATTGTGGGGGTAGTAATTCATTAATCAGTAATACACAATTTAGTGTTGATTGGAAATTCATAATATTCAAAAAAGAATCAACCTTTGTTCTAATACTATTACAGCTTTGCATTCTGTCAAGTTGACCAAGATTGCAGGGGCAGAGAAGAAGCTCTTCAGTGAAATGAAGTCATTTAAGTCTTTGAAACAAGCGGGGATCACAGCAGTCTTCACTGGTAACAATGTAAGCGTTTTTGTTCCTGAAATTTGCTGTTTCGAGCTTTAGTGTTTGAATTGCGGGGCAGCAAACGATCTGAGTGTAGAACGATATGCGTATATGGTGTTGGCGGAAGATAAGTCACTGTTGATTCGTCCTTGTTCAGAGAGCAGACAATATGGTGGTGCTGCCCACCGAGGAGGCCAACCTTTGTGATATCGATTACCTGGTGCCTACCCACGATGAGAAGGGCCAGCCCATAGCTGAGTGGAAACGGCAGGTGATGGTGCGCCAGCTGCAAGCTCGGCTACAGGACGAGGAGAACCAGAGGAGGAAGGTATGCTACCCAACCTTGATTTTAGCTGCCAGTCAACCCTTAAGCAGGTCTTACACCATCCAGTCACGTTTGTGTGTGGTGAGGAGTCAGTGAGTCGTCATCATGACTCAAGTATTTCTGCTTATTTACAATGGATTATTAATGTTCACGTTGATTTAATTCACATGAATATCGTCTATAGTGTCTCACATGGTCAGACCTGACAGTCCGTTTCCTTAACAGTTCATAGTTACTCAAAATTCAATTCAATGTGAAAAGTATTATTTGTAAAGTTTCTTTATATATTCATAAGGGTTACTCCAAATGCTTGACCTTCATAGATGAAAGTGCCTGTATTTACGCTTTCATGTGATCAATCAGTGCATTCTTCGTACACTGAATTTACCATAAGCCCAGGCCAGCAATAAAACACCTTACAAAGAGCTCTAATAACTGACTGGCTACATATAACCTTTAGCTGCAGAAAAAGCAGGTGCACACTGCCACCTCTATTGGGTTTTGTGTCCAAAACTAACATACAGTAGAAAGCAAAGCCAGATTAAGTTAAATTGTGTTGTGCTGACTGGTGAAATCTTTTTGAATGGTCAAAAACAATTAGTTGCTCAAAAGGTTTAAATGTTTCTATTGCCATGAGAATTGTAATAAGTGTATATATTTTTATGACTCTCCATAAAATATCCAAGTGTGTGTATTTCCGTGACTTATCACAAATTTCCTGCATCCGGCTTGTAATTACTCGCATTTAATGAAAATTCCTTAACTTTTGGCCCTATCTAAGAGTTAATCAAACAGGTGCAGTTAGTGTGCGCAGCCGTTCAGTCTAACCAATGACCTTGGTCAATAATAAGGCCACAGCCATATCTGCCAATGAAATAGTGTATTAATTAATTCAGTTCATTTTAAATACAATTAGATTTTTCATTTTATTTGAGCAAATTAAGGACATTTTTTCCCTGCCAGATTTGACAGTGCCTCTAGATTACTAACTGGAATGCAAATACAACATGTTCAGTAAATGCTCTTTAAGATAAGAGTACATGCACTGGTGTATCCTGCATTCATGTGAAGAGAATGAGAGGTTATGAGCTTAAATGCTCATGTTTACATTGGTTTCGCAAGACAGACACTTCTACTTTTATTTATGATTAGCTTATGGAGGCCAAATCAATACATTAAGTAGAATTTAAGTCACAGTTATTTAAGAAAAAATGAAAGAACTGTATACATTTTTGCTGAATACTCATAGCATAATATCTTCTTGAGACCCAACAAAAAAAAAAGTATAACTTTTTTTTGTTGACATAATACAAGTATCTTGGATGACCAAGAACATGTTGCAGTGAAAATATTTCCAATAATATAATTCATTTTATTTTTCTGTCCCTTAGTGTACTGTAGGTTTCATCATAGTAGTGGTCCTTGACCTACAGGAGACATAAATTATTATTTTTTATCTCAGGAGGATACAGCAGTTTATTTCAGAGAAATGGGTACTTTCAGGAAATAAAACTTGTGACAAGGATGGAATGTGAGTGTTAATCACATGCTTCTTGTTAAAATAATTGTAAGCAAAACCATACATTGCATAATAATGCACCACTTGAGTGCAAAACTATCAAATAAAATTTCCACTGGGGGCCTTTTTAAATTGACCACAGTAATTTTTGATGATGGTCTTTTGGGGAAAAAAGCTATAAACAACTGTTTTGAATTCAACTTCAGCTGAAGATGTCTGCAACCACTTACAGTACCACTTGTTACAGTGCTAGAAACATAGAACATTCATAATATCTATCTTATCAAGTCATCTGTGGCGTAATATTTACTGCTGCCACTGATGTCATTACAGTTGTATCATTTATCAAGTAGTCGTACATGACCAGGAGCAGTTCTGACAGCAATATCATGATTATGGAGGCATTATGCCATTTGAAATAGTCAAATAAATGCTTTCAATTTCTTTTATAACCAGGACAATGGGGACAAATATGTCAAGATGGACAGTTGGAGATACTCGCATGTTCACAATGCTATCCTTGGTCCTTTGGGGGAGCTTCTGACTGAGAATGATCTCATCTACCTGGAGAAGCAAATTGAGAATGTCTCCATGCAGAAGCAATCTGAAGGTTACGAGCTGGAATTAGCCCGCCTTGCCGAAGAGCTGCGGACCATCCTCCCAGCCCCCATCGTCAATATCACTGCCAACACACAGTTCAGGAAGTCCAGCACAGATGGCCAAGTCCCTCTACCAGTGTGGTGCAATCGCATCTCTGGCATTGTGAAGAGCATGTCCCTGCTCATGGCTAACCTGTCTGACCACCCCTACTGTAAGATGCCCAACACTGAACTTGTGTCTGTCTTCTCCCAGGTGCCAGAAAGACAGACTTCCTCGAGAGGCAGAAGAGAGAAAATCGAAACTGAGATTCACCAATTTGGAGTTTCTGTGCGAAATTTGAAGTCGAACTTTGAGCGTCAAAATTCGTTCTCGTCAGATGATGCCAGTGACACCTCAGTCATGTCATATGTGCGGGAGGATCCTGCTAATGACAGGGTGGCAGCATCTCCTGAAGACGCTGAACAAATCGTTGAGGTTGACGCAAACAGTGATTCACGTATAGGCTGCGACGAGGTGACTACTGATGTCAGGGAAACCACCAGCTTGCGCAAAGAGCGCATTGTTGTCTTATTCTTGGGTCATTGGAAGAAAACGGCCTACGCTTTCACTGTGAAAGGCAAAGATGCTGAAAGGAAACAGAGTTTGGATGGGCAAGAAACAGCTGATAAGCCAGGTAGCAGTGAGGCAACACAAGCTCAGTCCAAGAAGACTATGGAGAATGGCTCCTTGAGCCACTTCTTCAAGCAAAGAAGCGCCATTAACAGAATGATGGGGAACTGGAGGAGCATGATCTCCAGTGTGCCATCGCGGCAAATTCGCCGCCTCCACCGCCAGCAGGTCACTTACTCCCCAGAGCAGTTCTTGCCTCGTGTGGATGGGGCAACCATGGATTATAACAGCCTCACCCTTGACCTCTTCATGCTGGGCTACTTTCACATCCTGGAGCTCGACCTGTCAGCAGATGAAAGGAAGATGAGGCACCTTCTGTGCTTTGAGGTTTTCGACCACGTGGGCCGATTTACCTGGGAAACGGTCCGGGACTTCCATAAAGCTGTCCTCCTGGACATTGAGGCCGGGAACAAGGAGTGGAAAGATGGCTTTG
This sequence comes from Ilyophis sp. 1 JC-2022, assembly GCA_022702515.1. Classification (NCBI taxonomy): domain Eukaryota; kingdom Metazoa; phylum Chordata; class Actinopteri; order Anguilliformes; family Synaphobranchidae; genus Ilyophis; species Ilyophis sp. 1 JC-2022. The sequence continues at coordinate 53,855,037 of CM040403.1, read as the reverse complement.
AGGACATCAAACTGAAGTTCTTTGGGAACAGCCAGACCCAACCTCCACCTGACCCTGGGGAGCCTTCTCCACCAGAGATAAGACCAGTACCCAGAGTTATCGTTCAGACTCCCACCCCCGATGAACAGTTGAAGAGTGGCATGGACCTCACCAGCTTCAGTAATGAAGAAATTTGCAAATACATTGATCGCAGTTTTGCATTCTGGAAGGAGAAAGAGGCAGAAATTTTTGATTTTGAATAGTAGCCTTTCCTTTTCTATTTGATATTTTTCTATGGTTTGTTTGTATGTAGTTTTCCACCGTCTGTGCTTTGCTGATGCCTTGTTTAAGTACAGTTTAGGTATGAGTGTTTGCAACATTCCTTTGTGTTTTGAGAAAATTCTGAAAGGATTTACCATTGTCGTTGATGGATTTGCATCTAGTTTAAATTACTGTATAATGATGTCAAAACCTTAATATTTCCTATATTAATTCTGAATTCTGAACATTTTAAATTACATGTCAGCAATTAACCAACTCTAAGATATGATTTTAAAGACATATTAAGGGATTTTATACAGAATCCCCTGAATGTAATTATGAATTTGTGCAGTATCTATGTATACATCAAATATTATGGTACTTTGGAAGGAAAATTGCACAACATTGTAAAACACATTTGAATTATTGTAGTACATTGTAATTATTAGTGATGTTTAAAGTATTCTGTAAAGATTTTCTCGTTATTCTACAAAATTATATTATATAAATAAATGGCAGCCTGCAAGGCCTGTGTTCTGTCTTAACATGCAGAACGTAATGTGCAGTGACTCAAAATTAACAACTTTACCGTGCTTACCTTTATCCATTACGTACATGAAATCGCAAAGTCATTTATTTGGACACAGATTGCTTCACTGCTTGTCCATTTTGTAATTCTCTGTCATGCTACCAGTTATAGCTGATGCTTTATCCGGTTATATTTGATTGAGTCAGTCTTCTCTCGCAAGATGCTATCAGCTATCTCTTCCAGGAACCATCACACATCTCCCTCGTGAGACTTCATCAGCATGCATGCTCCTTTAAGAGCAGGTGTGAGCCTCAGAACCATGCAGTTGGAATCCGACCTCGGCCCTGCGTCCCTGTAGAACCTAAAAATAGCATGGGAAAGACAGGCGCACTGCCGAAATGACCCAGCACAAGCTTGCTCTTTGCTGTTAAATGCACGTTGCATCAACAAGTACCTGGCCTATTTATGCTAACGATGTGCGATTGCTGCAGTCTCTTGGCTCTCAGGTAAGTGTGTTAAAGTTGTTTTGCATTTGAAAAGTTTTTGGTGGGTAGATAGAGCTAAAACATAGGTAAATCTAAAGCTACACCGAGCATTGTTCCTACTGTGTGAACAGATTTAAGATTGTTGTGTTTCTGTTTCTGTCGACAGTAACTTGTATACACCTAACACAATAACGCATGTATTACAGTATGTGTAAATGACTGAAAATGGACAGAAATTCTAATCAAACAGCAAAACTACATTACTGCTAATCTGAGAAACTTCTGACAGCACAAAGAGAAGAGACAGTGTAAACATCAGACATAATGACTGTTTTGACCAATGTCATTATATTAAACACAATGAATCATTTTGTAACTGACACAAATTAATTGATATTAAAAAAAAAGTCTCATATATAAATGAAATCAATGATCTGCTCTGCTATTATCATTGAATAAAACAATGTTTTTAAACCGCCTCTGTAAAATGCACATATTTGTCAATTGACTTGTAATTATGGGTATGTAAGAAATGACAGCTTTACGAGATTTAATATTTACTGTGTTCTGAAGAATTGTCTGATCTTGGTATGTAAACTCCCATTAGCAAGCACCTGTTGCTATGGAGTGGACACAGCATGTTACCCATATTGCCGTGTAAACATGCATGACTTAATTCCTGTGCTTTCAGTCTATTTTTGAAACATCCCCTGGCTTCAGGGTCAGTGTTGTTCCCTTTGAGGAAAGTGGTAATACCCTGCTGCAATGATGGATGTTGCTGCTCAGATTAATATCTCACTGAGAATATTTTTCCCCTTTGCTCATAGGTAAACATCGAACTCGGCTGTTAAGTTAGACTAAGCAGAAAAGTAAGGGGTCAGGGTTAAAGGTGGAGCCATGGTGCGCAACGTGGACGACCTGGACTTTTGCTTGTCCTCGCACCCCCAGAACATCCTGGAGGGCCTGCGCTCCCTCTGCTCGCACCCCAAGCTCATCGACGTGACCCTGTGCGCGGGCGGGCGCGATTTCCCCTGCCACCGCGGCGTCCTGGCACTCTGCAGCCTCTATTTCCGCTCCATGTTCTCGGGGGACTTCGTGGAGAGCATCGCCGCGCGGGTGGAGCTCCACGACGTGGACCCCGAGATCCTGGGCACCCTGCTGGACTTCGCCTACACGGGAAAGTTGACGATCAACCAGGAGAACGTGGAGGGCCTGATCCGCACCTCCAACCAGCTGCAGTTCCAGGCGGTGCGAGCCGTCTGCAGCCGCTACCTGCAGCACCAGATCGACGCCACAAACTGCCTGGGCATCCTGGAGTTTGGGGAGATACACGGGTGCCCTGAGGTGGTGGCCAAAGCCCAAGGCTTCCTCCTGGAGAACTTTGAATTTGTGCAGCAGGGGGAGGAGTTTCTGCAACTGGAGAAAGAGAGGCTGGTGGCCTGCCTCTCAGACGAGCGGCTGCAGACCCGGGACGAGCGCACGCGCGTGGAAGCGGCCCTCTGTTGGGTAAGGTACCGTGAGGCCTCCCGCCTCCCCCACCTTTCGGAGCTGCTGGGCCTGTCACGTCTCTCTCTCCTGCCCCAGGAGTACCTGGCCGAGACTCTACTGAAGGACAGTCTGGTCCAGGGGTCTCAGAGCTGCCTGGAGGCTGTGCAGATGGTTCACAGGGAGGTCAGTGCGCCTTTTTGCCCCAGAAGTATATATAGCCTATACCTATATCACAGATTTGTTTAAATGTATCTTTAGTTTTGAAGCCTACACTCTCAGAAAAATTGGTTCTTTGGCTTGGGTTCATAGGGGAACCCTTTTTAGTTCTTTATGGAACCCTCGATGGTAGGTGGAAAACCGTGAAAGCTCCCAGATTGCACCATTTTGCCTGACAAAGAACCCTTGAACATAATAGGGTTTCTCTATGGAGAGACAGAGGAGCCTTTTGGAACCCTTTCATCTGGGAGTGTATGTGATGCCGTGCAAGGCGTGAGGGCTGTCACAGAATCCTGTCTGTTTAACTTATTTGGCAGAAAATGGACTTGGAGCCTGGAACTTTAGTGAACGGAAACTCCTGCAGTCCACAACCCAACCTTCAAGAAGTTCTGTTTGTGATGGGTGGACGTTCACTGGATGACTCTGATGATGATGAAGATGATGATGATGAGGAAGAAGAGATCAATTCAAGCTTGCTTCCCAGAAATTCAGCCTTCTACAACACAAGGACCAGTGAGTGATCCACACATTACTCTGTTACTCTACAAATATGCTACCCATAAAAGCATTGTAATTATGTGTTTATGGGATTTGTGCGACATAATATATGAATTATTACTTTTCTCTGCAGGACAGTGGCATCTGCTGCCCGATTTCCCAGTTTACAACAAGTGGGGTTATTCTGTGGTTTCCTTGAACAATGATGTGTATGTCACAGGTGGGTTGAGCATTGGAAAAAAAATATTGCGTTTTGAAACAAGTGTTTTTCATTAGCAATTGTATGGAGCTTCAAAGGAAAACTTCTGCCTTGTACACAATAGAGAGAATCATTCTGGTTCTATAGTTATCAAGAAATGAGATACAAATCCATAGTTGTGCTTCTACATTTGTGAGGCTTGGCTTTTGGAAATAGGATTAGAATGATTTATGCTTATTCTGCATGAAAGGTATGGTCCATGAATACAACATTGTTTTTAACCAAGGATTCCGAGGGGCTTAAAGGCAGATCTCTGCTAACCAAGAATACCACAATGAGTGTCAGCAACATCTGGGTTGTCTAGGGTGTGGTTGTTCTTCAGTACAATACATCACGTTGAAAATGTTCTTAACAGAGGCAAGGATACAGTTCATGATATTGTATCACCGGTGATATGCAGTTTCATACTCATATGATATTCTCATATCATGCTTAAATTTAAGTGAAACTTTACCAATAATGTAATGTTGTACATTCTGTTCCTTACATTCTCAGGTATTCATATTGAAATATTGAAAACCTATGAATTTATTATATTCATTCATGGTATTGTTATTTATTCTGCCTTAATCAAAACTGCCTTAATCACTTAAATGTACAAGTGCAGACTGTACACTTAGCTGTATCTTACTTGTACATCCATTTTAGCTAAAATGCTAAAAGGCTTTTAAGGATGGAGACTGGAAAAACTGACTTTTGCAGAGTTATAAATCAAGTTATCATACATTGCTTATGCATTAGATGCAGGGAATGTAACATGTTACTGTCAATGAAGCAAAAAAGTCACACCCCTATGAAAATGGTTCTTTACACTTCAGTACACAACCAGTATCTACTAACCCAGAATGTTTTTGGAGATGCAGGTTTTTTTTTAAACTAATAAACTATTACTGACCTTTTACTTTGATTTTATTAACATTAACACACATTGTGTTTATTGCAACAAGTAGATACATGTATTTATTAGAAACTTTTTACAAGTAGTCTATCTGGGTATGCTTAACAAATAATATGTATTTTAAAAGGTGATTAAAAATTGGTGTTATAATGGATAGAATTGTGAGTTTTTTTTATGTTTGTAAGCCTTAAAACACAACCCACTGCTGCTGCCACTAGTTAGCATTAGCGACATAAGCACACCACTGTGTGAAGTCATTACAAATCTGCCAGTGTGTTGCGAGTTTCATATTTATTGCAGGGAGCAGTTTGGAAAATTCCATTGACTGTAATGGAATGCAATTTATTGAGTCCAGCCAGAAATTATGCTTTTGTGTGGATGTCTAAAACAGTTCCCAGACTAATGTTTTCCCATGTCAATGCACTTATGGTACTGAGTTTTCACATGGTGACTACACAGACTAAGCACTGATGACATTCTTCTCTAGCAGGGTAACTATGAAATGTAGTAGAAATTAAACCAAGATAGCAGCAGGTAGCAGGGAGAACACTGTGTAAAGACATGGGTGAGAGAGGAAAACACTACTTACTATAATGCAGTATGGCATTGGGTTTTTTAAGAGTTGGGTAATGTCCTCCAGTGATTAAAAAAGGGACTAATTTCTCACTTCAGGAGGCTCCCGGGGTTCCCGTACAAACACCTGGTCCACAACAGAGACCTGGAAGTACATCACACGAGAAGGGAAGTGGGTGACGATAGCTCCGATGCTGAGGCCCAGGACAAACCACACCTCGGCAACACTTAACGGAGAGATTTACGTCATTGGGGGTAAGAAAATGAAGAAAGCCTTCCATGTGGAGTATTAGGGGTAATTGAATGGAAAACCTTCTGATGAATACACTCTCAGTAGCTTGGCCAGCCTTCAGTTGGCCTATAGAGACTTCTTCGGAACATTAGGTAGTTGTTTGACTTGAGTAAGTAAGTAAGTGCTGGCATCATCCCATGTGCTGTAAGTGTGAAGCATTGTGTGTGAAGATTAGCGTTGAAGGAGATCAGGAAGAAAGAACAGATGTGTGTCAAATATCAGTAGCCTGTATTCAATTTGAAGATCTAAGGGATAGATCCACTCATTGGAACTTGGCCAACTGTCTTGCGCTGTTGTAAACCCAAGCCTTTTCTTTTACAGGCACCACAATGGATTTTGTGGAGGTAGAACACTATGATCCCTACAATGACAGCTGGGCTCTCACAGTCCCCGCTCTGAAATATGTGACTAATTTTACAGCCACTGCCTGCCTGGGAAAGCTGTACGTGATTGGCTCTTGTGCGGTCAAGTACAATGCCCTTACCCTGCAGTGTTATAATCCTGTCATAGGTAAGAGTGAGCCATGTGTCTGTCACCATACTGGAAGTTAACAGCACGATATCAGAACAAGTTGTTCCCATTTAAAAAAAAAATCATGTTGCCTTCTGCTTCCGCTCAAAAAAGGTGTCAACTGAAATACCCAACGTCCGTTTATGGACTGATGGAAAATTATGTAAATGAATGTCCCCATCAGGCTATGCAGTTATTTTTTGAGGGAGGTTATTTTATGGGAATTTCAAGGCTCATTTGATTGGCTCAACGCATTGCAAAGCAGTGTGGAGAGGTTCTCGGGGTGACCAAAGCACTGCAAAGAAAGATGTGACAAAATTATTATCAATACCGATCAGCATGGTAAAAATTGTTCTGATAAATAGGGCCAAGTCGAAAAAAAACTAAGTTACCCTGAAAGGGTTTGCTGCCATTGGCACCAACCAAATTAAAGGCATAGTAAACTTTGTTTGAACATAATGTTGTATAGCTACCTGGCCCCGATATGAGTCATAATATTCAAGCTCCCCTTCATGACTTGCTCCAGTGGTCAGCAACGGCTAACGAAAAATGACGTTTTTTTTCTATCCATTCACTCCCATTGCATGGTGAAGCAGGTCTCAAAAGCACACTTTTAGCACATAAATGAATGCAAACAACGCGGATTATGCCGACATACAAAATCACGACATTCGGAAAACGAGCGTTTGAAACTTTTGAACCAATTTTTGATTGATTTGATTTTGAAGAACTATATTCTGAGAATTAGCAACTGTTGCTAGCTTCTTTGCTGCTCGGTTTGTTTACTAATGCACGCTTCAGGAAGTGAGTGAGACCATTACGGATGCAAGAACAAAACAAGGAAGTCAATATGCTAACGACCGGATCTTCTTCCAAACCTTTGTTTGGAAAAAGAGTAAAATATAATGAATAGAGCTTTTTATATTTTTAACCGCTCAGTTCCGGATGTTGTGGTTTTGTATATCGGCATAATCCGCGTTGTTTGCATGAATTTATGTGCTAAAGTGTGTTTTTGAGACCTGTTTTGCCATGCAATAGGAGTGAATGGAGAGAGAAAAAACGTCATTCTTTGTTGGCCAGTTGCTGACCACTGGAGCAAGTCACGAAGGTGAGCTTGAATATTATGACTCATATCAGGCCAGGTAGCTATACAACATTATGTTCTAACAAAGTTTACTATGCCTTTAAGTAAAATCCTCAATAACAGCTGTCTCTGTTCTTTCTTTTGATTAATCTACGTATGCCAATGAGCCAAATGAATAGTCCTGCTTCTAGGTTTGTTCTGGTAGTTTTTTCTAGACAGTTATTTATGTCTCATTCAGATCATTTTCATGCATCTTGTTGGGCACCATATAATTGGCTCATTGTTTGTATGATGTTAAGCTATTTTAGGGGTACAATACAGCAGGTTGAGACAACTGGTGGTGAAATTATCTACTTTATCAATGAAACATTGTAAAACACCACACCCATTAACAGTGCACAATTAATTCCTCTCATTATTTGTGTTTCTTTCTGGAATTTTAATTATTTTGAGCTTTACCTCCAGCTAACTTGCAACTACACTAAACTTTCATCTTTGCCATTTGAATTATTTTTTTTTTAAACATTAAGTTCACTTAAGTTCTAGTTCAGCATCAGTTTTGACTATTATTCAAACATATTTTTTTAACTTCCCAAAGAAGTGTAAGCACAGCAACCTCTGTTCCAAGAATCCTGAAATAATTAGAAAATAGAAAATATGAATACAAGTTCATTAATGAAGGTAGTAGTATCTCCATTATGGTAACATGGCAGCATGCTAGCATCTCCGGAGAAAGTACAGCTGTTCAGTTCAATCAAACTAAACTTGGCAGGATATTGAACTGGTATGACTGCAGCCTTACTGAGCAGTGAGCACTGAAACAGTGCCCATAAACTTAGAATCTCACAGTGCTTTACATGAATATCTTAAGTAGCTTATTTGTGTGGACACTGGTGTCTCATGCCACGCCTATACGGTACAGTGGTGTGACCATCTTTCAAATGCTTCATCTTTGCAGACGGCTGGAGCATCATTTGTTCTCCCTTCATCCCTAAATATCTGTCCTCTCCTCGCTCTGTCTCTGTTGATGGAATCATCTACCTTATAGCAGACAACACGAAGAAGGTCTACGCTTATGACCCTGAAGCTAACATGTGGCAGAAGGTAAGTTTTATGTTGACAAAAAAAAGAAGGGGAAGAACCTTGCTTATTTTACATGTACAATGGGGGAAATAAGTATTGGACACGTCAACAATTTTATCATCAAACATATTTCCAATGTAGCTATTCACATGAGATTTTGACCAGACATTGGTATTAACTCAATAAAACTACACAGCTAAAGAAATTGTAACGTTCCAATTCTTTAAAAAAGTAATGTGCAATAAAGTGAAATGACACAGGAAAAAAGTATTGAACACGCTAAATTAAATGTGGTAGAAAAGCCATATTTTTTATATTTGGTTGCATATCCTTTGCATGCCATGACTTTATGATGTCTGTGACCCAACAACATCAAAAGGCTCTTGATATCTTATTTGCTGGTACTCTGACAAGCGATACTATAACAGCTCTGCATTTGAATGGATCTCTATGGGAATTGGGGGGTGAGACAAGATTTAGCTGTAAATTACACTGGAACAATATAGAACACATGGTTGGCTAAGTGGCTCTAAGTCATCAAGGGTCTGATGTATTAAACAAGCCTTTAACCATCACTCTGCTGCCAGAAATACAGTAGATATGGAAGGATCACTTTAAGGGTTGTTTCTCCTGACAGATTTTCCTATTGAACTCTATGGAAAAATAAGTCAGGAGAAGAAACCCTTCAAGTTATCCATCCATATCTACTGTATTTCTGGCAGCAGAGTGATGGTTAAAGGATGACTTAGAGCCACTTAGCCAACCATGTGTTCTATATTGTTCCAGTGTAATTTACAGCTAAATCTTGTCTCACCCCCCAATTCCCATAGAGATCCATTCAAATGCAGAGCTGTTATAGTATCGCTTGTAAGAGTAACAGCAAATAAGATATAAAGAGCCTTTTGATGTTGTTGGGTCACAGACATCATAAAGTCATGGCATGCAAAGGATATGCAACCAAATATAAAAAATAGAGCTTTTCTACCATATTTAATTTAGCGTGTTCAATACTTTTTTCCTGTGTCATTTCACTTTATTGCACATAACTTTTTTAAAGAATTGGAACATTACAATTTCTTTAGCTGTGTAGTTTTATTGAGTTAATACCAATGTCTGGTCAAAATCTCATGTGAATAGCTACATTGGAAATATGTTTGATAATAAAATTGTTGACGTGTCCAATACTTATTTCCCCCATTGTATGTAAAAAAAAAATGTACATAAAAGCATACCTTGCAACTCGCAAGTCTCATACCTTGCAAGTCTCCGGAGTATTTAATTGGTGTTCTCCAAAAATGCTAAAGCCAGTGACTGCACTGCTGTGTAAACATCTAGCACATTTTATAAATTCATAATCAGTGCAAATCTGTAAGGATCTGATTATTTGTGCTGTAAGACAGTTGTCATAGTTGTAATTTACAGTCTCCTCCTAACCTTCATTCTCTCTCAGCTCCGTCTCACATCTAAACTACATATATGATTTTTCCTCTCAAGACATAATGTTTCTCTCTGTCTCCTGCATGGTGCCTGATAGGTGCAGTTCCTTCACACTCTTCATGAGAATGGGGGCCTTGTGGTGCTCGGGGGGCAGCTGTATGTGACAGGGGGGCATTGGAAAGGCATGGAGGGGGATTATGGGGTGGAATTGGAGGTCTACAACTGCAGCGCCAACGCCTGGAAGGTTGAGTGCTTCCTTCCCCGGCTGTGGATCTACAGCGGCTCCTGCTCCATCTTTCTGGACCCCTCTCAATGGGCAGAGCCTTTCCCATTGGACGAGACATAAGGATGATCACCGGAAGAAGCCAGAGCCAATGAGCGTTCACGAATCATCATGCAGCTCATCGTGTTTTTCAAATGCAGTGACGCATCTTATCGATGGATATTATCTCTTTGATATTAAAACACACTTGCAAAATGATCTGTACAAAAATATTATGGTATGTTTCAAGTGTTTGTTTTTATATCTTAAGTAATATATGTATATTTAGACATTTAGTTCGTATTTTTGAATTTTAATTGCTTTTAGATTATCAGTATCAGAAAGTTATCACAATATTCAAATTTGGAATGCTTGTAATATTTTTTACAATATATTTTACATTTTTGTGTGTCTTTTTAGTAATATAAAACTTTTTAGAAAACCATATAGCCTATGCCTCTTTTGTTGGTTGTGTATACTATGAAGCAACACTTGGTATGCTTGGTATGGATTACTGCCTTTCAAGAAAAGGCCTCAGGGCACTTCATAATGTTCTCCCAGTAACACCAAACTAATGTAAACCCTTAGTGAAATATGAATTTTTTAAAAGTCAAATAGATCTGCTTTGCAGTATTAACTGCTAACGTAGCTGTTTTACTTACCAGTATTTTATTCGCGAGAAAGTGTGCTGCAGCCTTCGTTCAAGCAGAGTGAAGTGAACTGGACAGTTGGTGGTCGCTGTTCACTGTACATTGCAACAACTGTGATCAGGTTAATTTGTGATTATTCCATAAGCATAGAACACTTTTGCAATGCGCAACGGCAGGTGTATTTTTATAGAAGCAATATTTCTGGTGATGCTATTAACCAACTTCCAAGCCAACGATTTGTGATTGACTGACTGTAGGCCTATCAGTAATATACAATGGGATGTTGACGAAAATAACTCCCGCTGAAACATGCTGTTGTCCCGCCCAGATCAAAGAAAACAGTATAGGCCATTGAGCAATGGATATTGCTTACGAGTATGTGTCCGGGGTACAAAGCAACCTTGATTTGAATAGCTCCATAAACCATTGCTCTCCATGCGTCCCTTTAACTATGGAAACAGTTGGGCTAGCGTTCTATTTCCATGACAACAGTCTGGGAAGCGTCACGTTCCCATAGCAACTCGTGCTTCAACTCGCCTCACACTCACATTGTTTGCAACTTCTTTTAAAAGTTTTAAGCTCAGGTAGAGGTAACGGGAAAAAATGCATTGCGTATAGAATTACACATTGTCAAATTAGATGTCCTAAAGAAGGAAATGACCGCGTTGTTCTCTCAATTCGAAGCAATGCATTTATAGTTTTTCTTTGGCTAGCAAGCAAGCTCGTGCATACAACAACTAGTTTATCGACCTGCATACCGCTTTGGCCGACTGACATTTGTACGAAGAAAAACATTTTAATAGCAGTGAGTGCAATGAGTTGTGTGGGGGATCAAAGCGAGCAATCGCCAGGACTGGAGGCCGTGATTCAGGTAATTATTTATTTTTTTCTTTTTGAAAATGAAGGAAGTTGGAAAAAATTGACATAAACGCAAATGAATTTAATACTACGTTAGTTGGTCTGCGAGAAAAGTACCATTGCCATTACTAGAAAGCAAGAAAGTATTACAGTTACATTAAGCTAATGAGATGTGACTCAATCACTTTACTGACTTCCTGTGTGGATTTATACTCCAAAACTGTTGGGTTTATAGTTTAGCCTAATCTGCTTCTTTGCAAGTTCAGTAGCCTACTTAGAATTTCCACACAGGCTATAATTCCATTACTCAAATGCATATCCTTAACTCAAGCAGCCTTGGCTAGATGTTGCCAAATTGTTATTGTTAATTGTGGTTTTTAATTATTGGGGACACAGCTTAAAGCTGTATTACATGCATCATGCAGCACGTCCCTGTTGGATGTGTGCCTTACCATCCTGTGTGTTGGGTGGTGCACGGGTGGGGTTGCAGAAGCTGGAGGAGTCTCTCTTGCACCCAGACAGCAGCGGTGAAGAAATATTGACATTACGTGGGGAAGGGTTGGACTCTGCAGCGACCCCCATCCCTGTTCGTATCCGCCAGATAATCACCCGCAACCTGACTGAGGAACCCACAGGTATATTGTCCTTACACCTGACAGTCACAGCATCGTTGTTAGAGCGCCTTTGCCGGATTTCATACAACACAAAGCACTTGGTCTAGAGGAGAACAGAAGACTTGCTGTTATTAGGGTTTCTTGCTGTCAGTCACAAAGGCTACAGGTTCTCTCTAAGGAATGTGTATTCACTACAGAACCGATAAAGCCTTAGTAAAAGCCTTAAACAACAAACACAAGGAGAAGTATCGCACACTGTGACAGTAGTGAACGGATCAGATTTGCTTGTCATTCATCATGTGCAAGTCTGGGCATGCCATTGGAAAGCTCTTTGGTTTCTGCCTGTCTTTGCTTCCACCAGCAGAGTGGGGAAGAATAGTTAGGTCAGGAGGGTGCCTGCCCGTGACATACACATTCTCACACAACTGCAATGGCTCTGGCCACGGTGAACTGACCAGAGACAAGAATCTGTGAACGATGGCATTTTGGTGATTGCGCCTACCCAGCTAACAAAATGACGTCCCCTGAATGTCTCGAAATGTCATGAGGCCGTCGCCTTGGCGTCTCTTTGTAGGGATTTCTCAAGGTTACAGGGACGTCGCAGAGAACGTTCCCGGGACATTTTAGTAACGTCCCCCAGACATTCAAAGGATGCTCGGTGGACGTTATTAGAATAGGTTACGGGGACGTCACAGGGACATTCTTGCGACTTTCTGATTACGTGACGTTATATTGTAACCAGTAACAGACTGAATGAATGTCCCATGAATGTTATGAGCACAACGTCCTATCATAACCGGATAGGGACGTTGCTTGAACGTCCCCGATAAATTCAAGTTAAATGTCACAATGTAATGAAACAGTGACCTTGCTAGGACTTTAATAACGTCCTAGTAACGTTTTCAGGACGTCCCTTGGGAACGTCACATCATAACTTTGAGGAGATTAAAAGGGGACGTCCCTGGGACGTCGCCTGTTAGCTGGGTATGTGTACCCCAACTCTCCCACTGTCCTCCGGTCCTCTCCCAGCCTCTGGCAGCAGCACCCCTGGAGTTTCCCTGGATGAAGAGAACCAGCTTCTAAAGGACCTCCTGTCCCAGATCAGAAAAGACCGTGACCAGCTGCTCGTCAAACAGGCGGCACTCACAGACAGGGTAGGCCTGTCACCACACCCACACTCACCTACCTGTTACCCGGTTCCCATTGCTTGACCTGAAATACAGCGCTGAGCCCTACGTTCCTGCTGAACCACAAACATAGTGTGTAGCGAAGGAATCGTTACTCATGTGATTGTTGTTTTTCAGAGAGTGATTAGATGTTTTTAACCCCCCCAGAATCATTTAATTAACTCTAATGACATGGTACAAACATCAACTGTAATAATGCACAATACAATTCTTTTCTATTAAATTACTTATCTGTAGGCTTGCCAAGATTTGATTTTTATCTTTAACATTTGTCAGCGCTGATTTCTCATAACTCAAGAACAGATCCGCTCCCATAAATAAAAACTGATAGAAAGACCGCTCGACGACGCCAAAACATGTTTATGTTCAGGATGTTTGTTTTGTTTTGTGGTCAATTAGCTTGCAAGTTCCCTGCATGCATATTACCGAGCTAACTCCACAAACATGGAGTCCTGCGCAAGCATCTTGAAGATTTTGATGCATCTTGAAGCAAGCAAGTTGCAAAGACACAATAAGCAATTTGTTTTACAAAAAAACAAAAATGAACACTAGAGTCAGAAAAAACCCACAGGATTCAATTAAATTCAATTCCATTTTATTTGTACAGTTCTTTTTTTTACAGAGCACTATCACAAAGATGTTTTACAGAGAAACAGAAGGAAAATTGGGCAAGTCCCAGGCCTGAATTTACAAAAAAGCAAGCGAGGTAAAACTCTCCAATGGGAAGACAAACACTGAAATGGTAGAGAGAGAAAAAACTCCCCAAAAGCTCCCCAATGGGATGCAATCTGGGGAGGAACCTGGCTACAGAGAGGAGCCCTTCCTCTGGAGGGCAGGTGGGAAAATTAGGGGAGCATGACGGATATACCGAAAACATTTACATGTATAGCAGCTTCCCAAGGAAGAATATTTTATTGATGATATATGGATGTAATAATTTGCTCTTGGAATGTAAATCCTGAGTAGAACTCATACAGTTTGAGGGATCAGGTGTAATGCATTGTTTTCACTGTTGTCCACTGTTGAGTGAACTCTGTTATGTCGCTGGATGACATGATTACATTACAGCATCCAAAAACAGACTTTATTGTTGTTATATGACTTACACTACCCAAACAAACCACAGTCAGTTAAATTACTTACATTGTCCACATAAGTCTTTTCACTGACTGTGGTTAGTTTGGTTAGGGTAAGTCATGTAAGTCAGTTGGATGTTATAATGTAATCATGTTAAAATACCTCTGGTAGTAAACAAAGACTGCTCTTTCTGTTCTGTTTCAGAAGTTAATTGAATATTTTCTTTACCATTGTTCTGTCCAACGCAGGTTATTATTTCCTTTCTTTTAATTTCCAATATTATTTTTAGTTCACAAGACATGCACCAAGGCCTTTTATCTTTTTCATGAAGTCTTGGTGCTTCTGGTCGCTGGTGCGAGGAGCTCAGATATTCCGGCAGAGAAGGTGGAGGTTAGAAGACTGTTTCGCACGAGAGTCTTGAACAGATGATCTACTGGCCTGAAGTAGCGTTTCACCCTTTTTTTATTGAGGAAAAGAGAGGAAATGGGGAGGAGGGAAAACACAGAGAGGAGTGCGCACTATTGGGTGTATCCAAACGAAAAACGATTGGGGACAAGGTGGCTTTAAGGCGCTGTCTGTCCTCTTAAGAGATCCGATACGTCTCCGTTAACCGCAGGTGGCGTGACATCATCCCAAAAATAAACGTCGATTAGCATTAAAAAAGATACGCGCTGAAAATGAATGCGCCGTTTCTTTTTGTTGAAAAAGAGAAAAGGTCAGTTTGCATCCTGCTTATCGGGGAACTATACGGAGAGGAGTGGAAGTAAGTTGATTAGGTAGGTGACAGAAGTTTCATTTAGTGAAGTACAGTAACTGCGCTTTCCAAGAATCTATCTTGCCCCATTACAGTCTCTCAATCTTAAGTGTTATTTATGACGTGAGGCTGGAGGAGTAAGAATTCTTAATAATGTGCGAGGTTGATAGAACCGCTGAGGTTTTCTGTAGGGGTTCATGAGGAAGGCGATGTCTATAGTGTGCTTAAGGTGAGATCAAGAGATGTAACCACACTGTCTCGCTGATTGAGAAAGCGCAGTAATGCTTTGAAGTGCACTATAGTTCTGTCCCTTTATATCCAAGAGGAAAATCTCTTTGGAATTATATAAACATACCCTGCAGTGAAGCTGAACATAAAACCGAACAGTATCATATGTAATAAGATATATTTATTACTGTTTGAGGCTAACCTTTAGCTCTTAAAATCTGAAAAAAAAAATGTTACTTTCATGTATGACTTGAGTAATTTCTACTGGCAAAGTCCAACAAGTCACAGTTAAACTGCGTAATCACTTTTTTCTTGCTCTTTGTAGATATGTAAAATTGACTAATTGCAATTGTGTAGGATGAAAGCGAATGACGAGAAAGCTCGTCAATATATTTCCGTGAGAAGAAACATGCATAAACAATCTCCTTGAGGTCCCTTCAGCCCAAATCAGACCCCCGCCGTGCCCGGCCTAGCTTCGTCCTTCATGGGGTCCCTCCCCCCATGTAGTGACTGCTGTTTTTGGGGAAAATTAGCAGGTCAGCGGCCTGGTCTCCAGGGGCTCTTGAAGAAAAGAGCCATTTTTCATCCTGTACAAAGCTGCCTTTTGTGATAACACTGCCCTCTTTTTGCTGCTTAAAGGCTAATGAACTGTTCTGCTTAGTTTACTACTGGGATTTATTTTAAATCCCTGCTATAAATAAAACTTAATTATGCTGGTATATATAGCACATTTATTTATTTATCTATTTATTTTTTGACATTTTGGAGGGTTAAGCAGGCTCTGTCCTCAGGATGGAGAAGGGAACAAGTGCACAAAAATAAATGCTTTATTATAATTTTTTTAAAAACATTTTGTTCTGAGCATGCTCAATAGGCAGATAAACTGAGAGGACAAAAGCATCTGAGAATCAGGCTCCTCCATCGTTGAAAGTAACCAGAGCGTGAAGAAAGAGAACCCATCCACGTGGAAATGATGGGAATTTGCAAGTTAGCAGAAACACCTAGAGTCATCAAAGTTTTTTCAGCGCTGGAACGCCGTGGTTTTAGCCTCTGCACCCGCTGCCGTCTGCTCCCGTCTTTTCTCTCGGGCTGTCAGGGGGTGTTTTTGACGCGCGACCGGATTTTTATTCGGGCTCCCGCATTAACGCACTGTGATAACCGATGTCTAGGAGCGGCATACTGGCGGGACTGGCTGCGGTGCGCTCCCGACGCCGCCGTCGGTCGAGGGCTGCCGGAGCTGTTCCGCGCGCTCGTTCTCAATCCGCGTCGCTCCCCTGGGCTCGTAGTGCTGCGGGGATCAGGTATCACAGTGCATGATCCACATCATTTGTCATCCTCGTTTAAGTGTGATGCCAATTACCCTGTCCTCGTCTGCTCTCTGTAAACCTGTCAGGCAGCGTGTATCCGAAACACAGGCGGACAGGAGCCTCGCAGCTTAACCGCATGTTTCTGTGTGTTGCGTCCCCCGGGCTTATCCGATACTTTGTGCTTGGGGACGCGCACATCTGCAAAGACTATGAGACCTTCCCACTGAGCTAAACCCCCTGTACCCAGTTTCTATAACACTGTTAACCTTCCTTATCTGTGGACATGATGGAATTTGCCTTTCGAAAGACCGAAGTTTAATTGTACATCGTTTTCTGACAAGAGCGCAATTATGCACTCTGTGTTTAATTTTCATTTAGAAATTTGTGTGCTTCACCTTAAGGCGATCTTTCTGTATGTTTTTCCCAGTTCATGTTTGTACTCGGTGTAAGGTTCTTGGTGAAGAGAACAAGAATATATTTGGCAAAGTGTTTACAGGCAAGGAATCTGAATATGTCCTCATTTTGCCCTAGGCAATCTCTATGCACCGCTGTCTCCAGTAGATTTACTAGCGTGCTGACTGAATTGGATAGCTTAGCACTCAACCTATGCACTATCTCCAGTAGATTTGTTAGCGCCGAGCACCGCTATCTCCCCTGGTTAGCACGAAGCACTACACAGTACACCCTGTAGAATGGCTTGAAGTTTTGAGAGTCACCATCTGGAGAACATTGCATTTCTCATTAATCCTGACTGAACATCCAGCAGGACTCTTGTCGAGGACTGAGGAGACTTTAAAGGAATCTTGTGGTTTGAGGTAAATGGGTTTGTTCCCTTTGACCTCTTCAGTCAGAGTCTTTGTACCAGATGTTGAAGAAATCCTCTCTCTTGAGTTTTTCTTAATTAGTCCTATAGAGCGAAATGGAACTGCTCCAGTAGTGGGGCTCCGACCTGGATCCTGTCCCTCCCAGCCTTTAAGTGTCATATGACTGAAGCACATGCAATGTGGCACTTTGAAAAAGCAGAGATGGGCCTCCTCAAAGCGAACGACGGGGGCGCATCCTCGAGCGCGCAGGGAACGGGAACCGTTGGCGAGCGGAGGCCCGCTCAGGTTTAAAGCCTCCTCTGTTGAGTCGCCGTAATTTCTCGTGACCCGTGAAAATTGCCCATGATCCCGGGCGAACCTTGACCCAGTTTGCAAAGCTGGATTGTCTCAGGAGATTAGAGAGCAAGTTAGGATGAACTCTGACCCCTTTGTTGACTTTGGAGCGCTGCCAGCTTGCACTTTCTCAGGCAAAGTGGCTGTGTATGTATACATTATACAGCTCTACAGCAGCTCTAGACAAGGCAGAGTGTTGGAAATAAACTCTGAATGTTTAGCGTGTTCTTGCTGTGGATGCAGGATGAATGAGATATAAAATTACTGTTCTGAAGGAAGCAAAAAATGTGGTGGTCAGAGAAGACCAGTTTGACACATAGCTCAACGAACAGAGCAAAATACCATGATGAATGTGAATCCAGTTATCAAAAGCTAAGCTTGTTTTCACAGCTTATCACTTTTGATAAATACTCTATGCACCCCACCAACAATACTCCCCCAAAGTGGCTCATTTATAGCAGAATGCAAAATGGCACATCATTTGTCAAAAACAAATCTTAATTGATCTCATTTTTCTGTCCGACAAGTTAGAGACTAGCAGACAACAAGCAAAAGCGAATTCCCTAGTTACGGTTCGCCCCTGTGTTTTTTTAAGAGGGCCTGCCAAACATGGTTCATGCTGATGCTTTGTCGGCGGCGCAGCCCGGTTTTCATGGAATGGCGATACTGTCGCTTCGATACCTCAGGCCCTGTTCATCTGTGCCATCAAGCCGCCGAGGTTTCAGCCTCCGTCGGCCGCTGCGGAATGAACAAAGCTCAGTCCGCTGCTTTCCAGGGACCCCTCCTCTCAAGGGAGCCCCCCCGAAGGTGAGCACGGCCCTGCCCCGCAGCGAACTGTGCAAACTCCGCCCGAAGCGCGCTCGATCGTTTTTCCCTTCATTGATTGGTTACTGTAGCTGTAATGCCAGCTGTTTATCATTATCCTGCTTCATTCAAACTTAAGAGGTTCAACAGTGTAAAATCTGTACTGTGGTCCAAATACATACAAAAAAAAGGAATCTAAATCTTCTGCTTCAGTTCAATATCCAAATCCAGGCTCTGTCCTCATTTTAGGGGGGGGGGGTTTGCTGAGTGGACCGGGCGTGACCTTGCAGCAGAGCGTTGGAAGGTGCCGCGGGGACCAGATGCGTGTCCCACTGCATGCATCAACCCCCCCCCAGTCACCACAGCTGCTCTCAAGGCCAGAGAAGGGCCTCAGAATGTGCTGGGGGGGGGGGGGGGGGGGCGGGAGGAGGGCTGGCCCCGGCCTTGTTTGTCATCCCACGTTGTGTAATCACCCCCGGCGACGTATAAACAGCTTTCACAATCAGCTGGGGCTCTTTCGCAGAGCTCGTGCCAGAGGGGGTGATGGGAAGAGGAGGGAGGGAGGGAGGGAGGGCAGATTGCTGGAGTGGGATAGTAAGGTACAGGGGCGAGGGATTGGACATCCGCTCCAGCTGTGTTTAGGAATCTGACAGATAGCGCACTCCATTAATTCCTTTTATTAAGCCTCTGGGTCTTGGCCAAGCCAGAGAATCACGCTTGAGCCTGTAACCCTTTCCTTGGTGCCAGGGATGTGCGTAGGCTAGGTGTTTGTAAATGCATCTGATGGTGTGCCTCCCCTGTCCTTGAATGAACAGTATAATTTTAACCGTCCTATAATGTTGAAATTTTATGAAGCCTTTTATGTCTGGGGTCAAATTGACCCCAAAAGTTTAAACTGACAGAAAATGATTGTAATAGAAAAATTTTGACACTTTGTATTTTCTTATGTTTAATACAGCTACAGAGCATAGGGTCAAAATGACCTCATACACCTTTGTATACGAAGTTGGTACATGACTTTTTGAAAACAGCATTGTTTATTGCATGTTTACTATTTAATCTCCCCAAACGAGGAAAAGTCATACATTATAAGGAAAAATGAAGGTATGAAATAAGGTTAACTGGGTTTTAAGAGACATCAAACACTGAATGAGGTCAAATAGACCCAAAACCTAATAGGAAGGTTAAACTGGTTAATCCACAATGGCAGACCCAATTGTTTGCAGTTGTCCGACGGCTCTGAAATGGGATTACTTTAGAATAGAGTTTTAGGACGGAGTTGGACCTTTGACCTGCAATCATGTTGCATGTGCTATGCATTACCGAAAAGGAAATTATTACGATTCTTACCTGTTGGAAATAGCTTTAACAATATTGTCTGAGCAAACCACAGATAAAAGCAAAAACTATATATATATATATATTGAAGATACAATCCACTTTTTAAAAGACATTATTTAGGCTCGTTTGTAGGATATAGGTATATTAACTATTATTAGGGATGCACCGAAAATTCGGCCACCGAAAATTTTCGGCCGAAAATGGCCCAAAAGTGCATTTTCGGTTTTCGGCCGAAAGACCTAAATCACCGAAACAACACGGCCGAAACAGAATTGTAATGACGCAAACAAAAAGCGCAGCCAGCACACGGTTATCTGGATAAGAGCCAGCATGTCGGCGGTGTGGAGTTATTTCAATATCTCGGAGAAAGACCCACGGATAGCGATTTGCAAAAAATGCAGTGCTGAAATTTCAAGAGGGGGTGCATCTGCAAAGAGTTTCTCCACGTCGGGTGACTTAACTCACTCAGTGCCAGAGGCGGAAAGCGCCCCAACTACGAATGTTCCAGAGTGCCAGGGGCGCCTTAAGGCGCCCTGAACTCGTATTTTACATCCTCTTTTTTTTTAGCCAATTAAATAAGTTAAATACAACAAATACATGTTGTTACTGGGCAAATATTAGTCAGCAGTAATAGATGGACGATCTTATTGGTTAAAACAATTACTATGTAAATTAGCGGTCTTTGTGTGCAGTTAGAAATACGAGCTGGCAACTTGAAAAAAAAGTAGCGAGAGGCGATATCAGAATGGCGAACGGTGACGAGTGCGTATTTGTGTTTAACTTTAATAGCGATAGTGGAGAGGAAGATGAGGAGCAGTGCTCGACATTAACTCTTGTCCGATTGTCAAAAAAGTTGTCAGACAAGCATAATACAGCTTAACTTGCCCAGACGGACAATTTAAAAAAACGAATAACGTTGTTAGTTTACGAGGTGAAACGAACAAGCTGCCGCGATTCGCCCGATATTGCAGACACATAAGTGAACTTAAAAAGTTAACAAACGTATGTGTGAAGTCAAAGTTAGCTAGCAAACGTTAATTGTCCTGGATGACATTCTGGCAGTTGACAAAAGTTGTGTAGGTAAATGCTAACGTTAGGTTGCCAATCATTATCGATCCGACTTTGTCACATCATTGCGTCAAGTCTCTCAACGGGAGAGCACACGTTATATTAGTTAACGTTAACAAAATCATGAGGTTGAGGAATTGGATTCAGAGTCAGGAGTTATTTCACAAATGGGGGAGCATCTTTAGTTGTGCATTGACTAAAGACAAAAAGAGAACCTTAAGTGAAATATTTGGCATATTCTTTGCTAAATGCTTCTTTATTAGAAAGATATGGCTGTTAAGCTCCAAAGTTGACCAAAAATGCAAGTAATAATAATGAAAAACAACAATAACTATTTTGTATAGCTCTTTTTGAAACACTGGGTTATAAAGTGCTGTAGGCTACAACATGATAGAAATGAAATACAAGAAATGAAAATAAATTTAGGCCTAATGAAATAAATAAATATTATACAATGTAGTAAAATACAATTAACTGTAATAAAAGGCTCAATATATAAAAATAGCATCCATTTATGGTCATTTATTTCCCTTTTCTAAATTGAAAATAAATGTTTAAACTGATATTTTATCTCAGGTTTTAATTTTTCAAGTCAGTTTACCATCAACAGTCTTTGTTGTGAATCAGCTGGCCAGTAATATTATTTGAAGTCATTTCTAGTGTTTGTCCTCTTGCAGGTGTAAGTCTTACAAAAATATTTATACTCATATCTGAAGTTAGAAACCATAAGACGTGTTTAAAAATGTTTTATTGTAAGTTTGCAGAGTCAAAAACTGAATTTGAGCATTTAGAATGTTGTGCGGCCATATTGGCTTGGCACTCAAGGGGCACAGTGTTCCAGAATTCCGTGGCACTGAGTGAGTTAAATGCACTTTGTGTTTTTATGAGAGAACATATTTAATTTTACAATCTTTCAGCAGGCCAGTCAGTTATAGGCCTGTACATTATTATTTAATGTACACATGAGCGGGGTCAAGTTAAACATTTTGTTTTGAATTTTAATTTATATTGTGCATTGCTGTAATGTCAGTGCTAAATAAATATTTTCATACTTTTGTAATTGATTTATTCTTGAATTGCAATGCTTTGATTTTAGTGAGGTTAGTACACAGTCATAGCCATAAATGCAATGGTTCTAATAATTGACAATCATTTCTTTCGGTGTTTCGGTTTTCGGTTTTCGGCCTTGGTTTCTCATTTTTCGGTTTCGGTTTCGGTCAAGAATTTTCATTTCGGTGCATCCCTAACTATTATGTATCTATCTCTCTTTTAACTTCTTTCGTAAATATGTCACTAAAATGATGATGGGATTCCACTTTACCTGTAGCTTATATTGGCCTGAAATCTATTTGTTTAATATCTTGAGTAAACTTTGGCTTTCTGGCAAAAAACTTCCAAACTGGCTTTTTAGTCCTTTTGATGCTTATTGGCTGATAAATCAAAGCATTGTTGTTTCATAAAGTAGTTTGACATATTTATCAAATGATAAAATACAATTGGTGGCTTAATCGTAAATATCAAATCGGATAAGGATCTAATGAAAAACACATTTTGAGAGCTGAAAGCTTCTCACGGGTAAAGCTTGCTTACGGTACAGTACAGTACAGAGATTCTGAAAAGACCTTTGGAAACCATATGGTCACATAAAATAAATAAGAAAATACACCCAGGCAGTCTCTCTCTGTGCAAGTTGCATGCTGACTTGTTTTGTTTTTGCAAATGCGAGTAGGCAACCGGCAGGCATGCAACAGGACTCGGTTTCTCTTCAGGGGACCACGGGGGGTAGCCGGGGAGAGATTGTTCGAACGTGGCGTGGGAACGGCGCCGGCTCATAACAACGCTCTCTCTCGGACTGTGGCGTCGAGCGAGCGCCCGCTTCCTTGGAAGGGAGTGTCGTTCTGAACAATGAACTGAGTCTCACTTGGCGAAAGGGCCGATTAGGTTTAACGATGTGAACAGAGCGGGTGTGTGTTTTACGGGGGGGCGGGGGGGGGGTTTGGGGTTTGGTGGGGGACCTCTGCAACAAGCCATCACAGCGCCCCCTGGGGGGTTTTCTCCCACGGAGCATGCATAATCCAGACCGGCTCCGCCCCCCAGCTTTACGATTCACCCGGGAGCAGCCGTAAAAACCCCCGCCTCTCTGCACGCGGCGTCGAGAGCTGGCGCGGAGCCCTCGCCGATAGAACACCCTTCACGCGCGTGCGACGTGACCATCTTCCAGGTTCAGGCGGGTCCACCGTCCGACCGGTCGGACGACCGTGTGGGTGTCAGACCGCTGAGATACTCGAGATATTCTCCTCTGGAGCAAAGGGCTGCGGTGATGCTGTCATATTTGGGCTTGTGTTCTCGGAGTGATGTAAGATTGGACGCAACCTATTTTGGTTGACTCATCCACAATTGTTGTTCGGGTTTCTGCCGGTTGTTAAGACCGCTCCAGCTGGCTCCGGAATGGACATCCAGGAATACGCTGCGCGGAGCGCTGCCGTCAGCGTCGCCCTGCCACTGTGCTGTCATTCCTTCATCTTCACCACAAAGTTCTCAAGTAATTGGTTAAAACTACGATCTATACGATGGAAGAATGACGCATAGTGGTGCAGTGAGCTGGAGACGGCCACACACAGACTTAGCTCTAGGGCACATTACTTTATGTCACTGACAACCTGGCCACCCAAGGATCTTCAATCCATACCCATAACACCGAGGCTAGTCGTTGGCGCATTTCGTGGAAAGGACAGGCAAAACCACACAGGCACTGAAGCAGTGTTTAACGGACGCCTTTTGTCATTATACTGGCATGTCGAATGCGCATTACATGCAAGTTCATGCATTAGACCATCCTTCCAGGGTAATCGCTGTTGTTTGAGCACCCCCGTCGGTGGGCAAGGCCGATAGGTAGCCGTGGAAACGAAAGACATGGTTTCAATCAAGGGTTATAGCGCTGAGTCAATGATGTGATCCTGCCTGTCATGGCAATTTGCAGTGAAGGGTCCCCTTGGGGATATTTTTATTATTCGAGTTGAATATTTGGAGGGCATTTGGGCTATTTTGAAACTGCTTGTGAGAAAATGCACCCTTTGACAGCCTTAAGAAAGCATAGGCTCGATATTAATGCACCATCTGCTGGCGGTAAAAATCGATCACTTCAACTTGCGGTCAGAAGAAGCTGTGTACATTCGAGAGCATACCCATCCCATGCATGAGGCTGATTGCATCAAATACATTGCACCGGACAGCGCATTTATTTATTTTTTTGGTTCGATTTTCTCCGTTGTTGCAGTTGTACAGTAAAAGAGTAATATGGTTAAAATTTATTGTTCCTCTATTTAAGGTTCACTACACATCATTTGATTATTGGAGTATATTATTTTTCTGCATGTAACTCAGGCTGGGAAACATGTTGTAATACCCCTCTGTTGCCAAATTGTTCTTAAATTCAGTTTTCGGATGATTACAAAAAGGAATAAAAATAAGAGAATCAAGATGGTGGCTGATTTTATAGTCAGAAGTCTGTTACTTATTGAAAGGTTTTTTTCCCCTTGAAAGGTGCATTATTTTTGAAAAGTAATGTAGGCCTACTTATCATTAACAAACTCATAGAAAAGTCCAGAAGCACGGGGTACGCACTGGAATACTTACATGGACTACATGTTCTGAATTGTCCCAATGCTTATACGGTTCTGTAGAGATAATGGGCACTACCTTTTTCCTTATGTACACCTCTTGCACACTCCTGTGATCACTTGGCTGTGAACAGCAAATTTATTTTTACGACCGTGTTAAAACAATGTTTGTCATTGCCGCGTATTTGAGCTCCGCATCTAAAAATAGATTTTTCCAACTTTTGTCATCTGCTTTTGCTAAATGTTGGTCAAAAACTGCCAAAACACTTACAAAATAATGACTGAAACACAATCAGCGCTGCTGTACACAGATGTTTTGAGTCCCGCGCAAAACAGCTTTTCCAGCTCGCCTTTTATTGTCCGTCATGTTTCTCCTTTTCTCTTGGTCCCTAAAAGCTGCTCCCTTGACAATCGGTTGTAAAAACGCTCCCCTCTGTTCTCCCGAGCCTCCGACCCGAAAACGGTTAAAGCTGCAGAGCCGGGTGCAAGTTTGTCTTTTTTGTAATTGGCGGAATAAAACTTTGAAATGGCCATTTGAAATGTTTTATTAGCGCAGGGCAGGTTTTTGGCTCTGCCGCAGAACAGTGAGACCATTGTCCTGGCTGCTTATTGAGCCTGTTGGAGAGATTAAGGACCAGAGGTAGAGATGATGTGGGGAGGTGGGGAAGTTGGCGGGGGGGGTGGTTTGCTGATTCGAGGGAATGGGGGGTTCCCCCTCTCCCTCTCGTTCCCTCTTTCCCTCTCTCAAAGGCAGAAGTCAGCCGTTGCTATCAGAGGCTTGCAGTGTTGTAGCCAGTCCTCTTGGAACATGTGGTTTGTGTTAACGAGGACAGGGGTATCTGGCACCATGAGGGAGAGTGGGTGGAGAGAGGAAGGAGGGGGGAGGGGTGGAGGAGAGGTTACGTGACACTGGGGTGGAGGACAGACACGGGAAAATGGGACGGGAGTAGTAAACAACTCTGACCGTTCCCGCAAACGCCACCACCAGGCTGACCCTAGGGTTCAGGCTATAGTCTCCACGTGTGAATGAAGCATGTCTTCCATTTTGCCATGTTCTGAATAAAACAACCCCAGAGGTATTTTACTGGTGTTTTCAGGACATGTTAGCTTGCCCCCTGACTGTCACTTTGGTTTGTTATGCTATAATGCTATCAAGTAATGTGCAAGTTATAACCCTCTACCAATTTTAACTTGTTCAAAATGATGTCAGATTGCAACATGCTGAACAACTCAACTTCATTGAGTTTTTTTTTGGGAAGGCATAGAATCTGATCAGTGACTTTTCTTTTTACTAGCGTTTCATGTTCTGAGTTTCCAGCATTCGTTGCACAGGAAACCTAACATATGGTCTGAGAAACCTTAGATCGTGAAGGGTCCAGTTTCAAATTGCAGCCACACCAGATTTACAGAGACCTGCGAGGGCCTCCGTTTTTCAAGCAGCGTGTGAAGAAGGCCGCGTAACACCTTTCACCGTTTCGCTGACATCGCCTTGCGCTGTATAAATGCCCCGTCACGTTCTGGAGCAGTTAACGCCTCGAAAGGGGTCGGAGGTCACCTGTCAGTTAGCGCGCCTCCCTCCCTCCCTTTCTGTGCAGCTGGAGCGGATGCTGGTGCTGCAGTCGCAGGACTCGGACGGAGACAGCATGTCCGCCGAGCACCACAGGCTCCAGGCCGAGGAGAAGGTCTACAGGCACAAGCTCCAGGCCTTCCAGGAGGGCCAGCAGAGGCAGGCTCAGCTAGTCCAAAAACTGCAGACTAAGGTATTCCGACCAGGTCGAAGCCAAACTCTTTTACCGTGCCCAAAATTTCAATCCTGGTAATCCTGTTACATCCTCTGCCGTGTACATATTTTGACAGAAAATAATTACAAAATAGTTGTCTGCAAGGTCTTATAGCCCAAGTTTCTTCCAGGTGCTCCAGTACAAGAAAAGGTCCGGTGAACTGGAGGAGCAGGTGTTGGAGAAAACCTCTGAATCAGAAAAGCTCAAACTCTCAGTAAGTAAGGAGGGATGACATGACAGTAAACACTACTAAAGGACTACTAAATAGCAGCCAGCTGTTAAATACAAAAAAAATGATTAATCTTAAACATTCAATGCTTTCATTCTCCGCCTTTGTGGGTGTCCATGGATAATTACATTACATTACAGGCATTTAGCAGACGCTCTTATCCAGAGCGACTTACACAACTTCTTATTACATGTATCCATTCATACAGCTGGATATATACTGAAGCAGGTTAAGTACCTTGCTCAAAGGTACAACGGCAGTGTCCTACCTGGGAATCAAACCTGCAACCTTTTGGCTACAAGTCCAGTTCCTTAACCATTATACTACACTGCCGCCCTTAATAATCAGTACTGACTTTGACTTGCCTGTCAGGAAAACAGTAGATCACAGTAGCAGTTTGCTCAAATGAAAAGAGTAACTGCTAACAATGTCACTGTGGGTTTGTAGTCACTGAACAGTTCTTCATTTTGGATTAATAGGACTTCTTGAATGGGATCAAAACGCATGACTCATAGTTTGCATTCAATTTATGTAACCAGGCGCTACATTAGGGGCAGAAGTGCTAACACAGAGCACAAGCCTAACAACTTTGACTTATGGCGGGCTTGTCTTTTCCCGATTGACGGTTCGGTTATAGCTTTGATTTAATGTGGCCTGGCTGTCGATGAGTCATCGCTTGTTTTGGTTGGGTCCAGTTGCAGGCCCACTTGGACGCCTCGGCGAGCCGCCTTCGCCGGGCAGAGCAGGAGCACATCTCGGACCTGCAGAGCAAGCAATGTCAGCTGGAGGAGGAGCAGAAGAGGTGGGCGCCACGCCAGATGGCATTCCGGGAAGCCAGTAGTCATAGTAATCCCACAGAAAGCGAACTCAAACTGCAAATTGTGAGAATAATTTCCCTAGCACTAAAAAATGAATAAAAGCGGCAACCTGTAAACACGTCTAATTTGGACTGAACACAGAATAATAAAAGGAATTGGAGACATATTTCCTATAGCATATCGCTCGCTCTTTTTGGTGAAATTCAAAGAGGGCGGCGAACGGTTTCTGAGAAACGTTCGGCGCCGCGTTCCCCGCTGACCTCTCGGGCCCTGGACCCGCTCTAGCGGGAAACGGGAAGCAGGCTGCCAGTTAACAGAGACGGCTTCAGCATCCAATTTGTCAGAGCTAATTAGCCCGCCTTCTCGGCCCCCTCTCCGTGAAAGGGCTTTAATGGGGCCTCACGCTGAGCCAGGCTGACCGCCCCCCCGTACCTGAAGCCAACCTTTAAAGGCTCTTGATTTACGGGGCTGCGGGGCTCCAATTGAAATGGCGTGACGGGCGCCGGCCCGTGCCAAGTTCGCTCCGGCCTCGCGGGCCCCTCGCGCGGGCCCCTCACGCGTGCCCTGCTCCTCGATTTTTCTGCGGCCGATACCGCCGGGCTCCTCTTCAGCGACGGCCGGTCCCCCCGCCACCTTCCCGAGTCGCTCGGTCTGCGCTGCCTCTCCGCCGCACTCTCCGCTCCAAGAACATGACGTAAGTCACTTGAGTGTAGTGCAGTAGAGCTCCTTTGATCCTGAAGAGGGCTGAGGATACCAAACCCCCCTGTCACCATGCCAGCCATTAACAGAAGTCCCATCATTCACCCCACGCCATTGTACTCTGCGCTAAACCCCTTGGGTCACCACAACGGCGCTCGAACGAAAAACGAACCATATTCCGCTGCTCTCCCTTCACACCGAACCCGCTCGCTCAGATCTCCGTCACTCATCGCCCGGGCTTACACGGTTCGCAGTAATGGGCGAAGCGTGCGAATGATGTAATCATTTTTGTAAAAGACTCGACAAGCGAAGCTGGTGGAAATTAGGAAACTTTATGAAACTGTCACGCGTGTTCGCTCCGTAAGTGCCGCTGGGAGGGACGGATCAGAGGCGGAGATTAATATGGCAGTAAATGTTGGAATGATATAGAGGCCGCGCGACGGATGGGCGGCAGGGGGTGGGTGGGGGTTGTTAGCGGCTGACGGCTGACGGCTGAGGGTGACAGCTGGTTTCTGGCCACTTGTAACTAGAGTGTGTGTTCCCCAGGTGCACCGGCCTCACCCAAGTCAACGCCCTGCTTCGGGAGCAGCTGGAGCAGGCCGGCGTGGCCAACCAGGCGCTGGCGGACAGCCTGCGTAAGGCCCGGGAGGAGGCTGACCAGAAAGATGCCCGAATACGCCGGGAGCAGGAGGTGAGAGCCCCCAGGAGATAAAGCAGATCACTCAGTTTGTCAGAAAGCTCAGCAAAAAGGGAAAACGATGTAATCGAACGAAACGGACCGCGAAGCCTCGCGGCCCTCAAGCCTGCTTTTGGCAGTCGCGCGCCCGGGTCCCTTTGTTTAAATTTTTGTTGTGGTTTTCCCAGCAATCGTTTCCTGTGAAAACATTCCAATCATTACAAAAAAAAAAAAAAAACGTTGGACAGCGCAAACCTCTGGCAAGATGAAGGCACTGATGCAACTCACTGTAAATGAATACCCCCCGCCTCACGCCAATTGTAAGGATGGCGGAGAGCCGCGCTAGCGAGCTAACCCCTGCGATCAGGACACGGCCGAGTCTGCGAGCCGCTGTCATAGTGCTGCCGGTGGCCCGATGTGCAGCTGCGGTGTGGGAACTCTTCTTCCTCAGGACCGCTGGATAAAAAGGTCCTGTCTCCTGTCTCAACCCCCCCCAGACATGCGCCTCCCGGCTGGGCCGCGAGCAAGCCCGCGTGCGAATGCTGTGGCGCCAGGCTGCCTCTCTGCGAAACGGCTTCACCCAGCTCAGGGCGTCCACTGACAGGTGAGCCTGGCAGGCTGCCGACCGCCCCGGGGCCCCGGGATTACAGCATCAGCCTGCTCCTCCTTTACCCCCACCCCCACCCCCCTGGTAATTTATACCCGCATCACATGAAAGGAGATTAGGTCATGGGGTCACGGAGTTCCTCTGCTATGTATTTCCCTTTTTTTTCCGAGAAGTAATTGTTTGTGGTGCCCCTCGGTCCTCATTGAACCCATCCATCAATGCAGAGCTGGATTCTGTTGAGGAGACTTGTGTCATGTTTGAATGCTCTGCTCATTGTTGAGTAATTTGCTGTAATGAAGATTGACTCAGATGATAAGTGTTTGAAAGTCTCTTAAGAAAAGGTTCAAAGGGTTTATTATAGGGGGCCAATGGTTTGCCTTTACAAACAAGAGTTGTCCCAGACATACGATGAAGCCATATTGATGAGTTTGCATATCTACAAGCACATCAGATATAGGGATGCCAGTTGTGTAACAGGCTCAGGTGTCTCCCATTACTCTCAATCCTCAAATACGTCTACCGTGGCTCTAGGAGTCTCTCGGATATGCATGTGGACTGCGTCACCGTGAGCCGCCGTCTGCACGTGGCTTGCACGAGCCTGGAGGTGGCCCTGCCGCAGCACAGCGCCCCCAGTGGACAGGAGATATCAGCGCTGGAGAAGCAGTTGCGAGACAAGCTGAGAGAGGCCATGCAACTGCAGGGGCGCTGGGACACGGAGAAAGTGGAACTCAACTCCAGGTCTCTCCGTCCGTATTTCTGTCTGAGCGTCTCGCGCATGACGTCTGCCTTTCAGCCGCCTCTGAAATGTCTGTGTTGGTCGCGTCTCTGCACAGCCATGATGAAATGTCAAGGTCTTGTTGTTTTTCATCAGTGCTGGCTAGCAGGACTCGCCATATCCAGAAGGTGAGCTAAACCGATGGGTGGAACAAGAAGAATTTCTACAATGCTGGCCGCTTAATCACTTCACACTTTATATCTTTCCCGTGGGTTGTAAATCTTTTGCCTTTATTTTGAAATGATTAGTCCACTACCTATCTGCACCCGTGACATACATTTTCAGGACACTAGAATTTTACTCTGCACTTGTATGTTCCAATCATAGCATTTCTATTAGGGATGCACCGAAATGAAAATTCTTGACCGAAACCGAAACCGAAAAATGAGAAACCAAGGCCGAAAACCGAAAACCGAAACACCGAAAGAAATGATTGTCAATTATTAGAACCATTGCATTTATGGCTATGACTGTGTACTAACCTCACTAAAATCAAAGCATTGCAATTCAAGAATAAATCAATTACAAAAGTATGAAAATATTTATTTAGCACTGACATTACAGCAATGCACAATATAAATTAAAATTCAAAACAAAATGTTTAACTTGACCCCGCTCATGTGTACATTAAATAATAATGTACAGGCCTATAACTGACTGGCCTGCTGAAAGATTGTAAAATTAAATATGTTCTCTCATAAAAACACAAAGTGCATTTAACTCACTCAGTGCCACGGAATTCTGGAACACTGTGCCCCTTGAGTGCCAAGCCAATATGGCCGCACAACATTCTAAATGCTCAAATTCAGTTTTTGACTCTGCAAACTTACAATAAAACATTTTTAAACACGTCTTATGGTTTCTAACTTCAGATATGAGTATAAATATTTTTGTAAGACTTACACCTGCAAGAGGACAAACACTAGAAATGACTTCAAATAATATTACTGGCCAGCTGATTCACAACAAAGACTGTTGATGGTAAACTGACTTGAAAAATTAAAACCTGAGATAAAATATCAGTTTAAACATTTATTTTCAATTTAGAAAAGGGAAATAAATGACCATAAATGGATGCTATTTTTATATATTGAGCCTTTTATTACAGTTAATTGTATTTTACTACATTGTATAATATTTATTTATTTCATTAGGCCTAAATTTATTTTCATTTCTTGTATTTCATTTCTATCATGTTGTAGCCTACAGCACTTTATAACCCAGTGTTTCAAAAAGAGCTATACAAAATAGTTATTGTTGTTTTTCATTATTATTACTTGCATTTTTGGTCAACTTTGGAGCTTAACAGCCATATCTTTCTAATAAAGAAGCATTTAGCAAAGAATATGCCAAATATTTCACTTAAGGTTCTCTTTTTGTCTTTAGTCAATGCACAACTAAAGATGCTCCCCCATTTGTGAAATAACTCCTGACTCTGAATCCAATTCCTCAACCTCATGATTTTGTTAACGTTAACTAATATAACGTGTGCTCTCCCGTTGAGAGACTTGACGCAATGATGTGACAAAGTCGGATCGATAATGATTGGCAACCTAACGTTAGCATTTACCTACACAACTTTTGTCAACTGCCAGAATGTCATCCAGGACAATTAACGTTTGCTAGCTAACTTTGACTTCACACATACGTTTGTTAACTTTTTAAGTTCACTTATGTGTCTGCAATATCGGGCGAATCGCGGCAGCTTGTTCGTTTCACCTCGTAAACTAACTTAACGTTATTCGTTTTTTTAAATTGTCCGTCTGGGCAAGTTAAGCTGTATTATGCTTGTCTGACAACTTTTTTGACAATCGGACAAGAGTTAATGTCGAGCACTGCTCCTCATCTTCCTCTCCACTATCGCTATTAAAGTTAAACACAAATACGCACTCGTCACCGTTCGCCATTCTGATATCGCCTCTCGCTACTTTTTTTTCAAGTTGCCAGCTCGTATTTCTAACTGCACACAAAGACCGCTAATTTACATAGTAATTGTTTTAACCAATAAGATCGTCCATCTATTACTGCTGACTAATATTTGCCCAGTAACAACATGTATTTGTTGTATTTAACTTATTTAATTGGCTAAAAAAAAAGAGGATGTAAAATACGAGTTCAGGGCGCCTTAAGGCGCCCCTGGCACTCTGGAACATTCGTAGTTGGGGCGCTTTCCGCCTCTGGCACTGAGTGAGTTAAGTCACCCGACGTGGAGAAACTCTTTGCAGATGCACCCCCTCTTGAAATTTCAGCACTGCATTTTTTGCAAATCGCTATCCGTGGGTCTTTCTCCGAGATATTGAAATAACTCCACACCGCCGACATGCTGGCTCTTATCCAGATAACCGTGTGCTGGCTGCGCTTTTTGTTTGCGTCATTACAATTCTGTTTCGGCCGTGTTGTTTCGGTGATTTAGGTCTTTCGGCCGAAAACCGAAAATGCACTTTTGGGCCATTTTCGGCCGAAAATTTTCGGTGGCCGAATTTTCGGTGCATCCCTAATTTCTATATACCTTCTATCTGGTTGGGGCTACGCAGTATGAAATTACTGTCAAGCATGTGCATTGAGTACTTCGATTCAATGGCATTCTTCTTTTTTTTAAAAAAATTTTTGTTTCTGATTTTTCTCCCAATTTAGTAGCCAATTGAACCCCTATTCTAATTCAATTCCCCCCATGTAGCAACCGCTAGAGAACCACCGCTATACAACCCTGTCAGCCGGTAGTAGGAAGGAGGGCGCCACGTCCTCTACAGGGCGCGACTCCTCAAGCTCCTGACCGTGATTCCAACTCGCCCAGGGCCTTCTGTGCGCATCGATTCTCTCCGAGCCCCTCCCCCCACCCGGAAGCAGCCGCCAATTGCTGCTCCCACAGGGCACCGGCCATGCTCGGAACTGGCAGGTCCGGGCGCGAACCCCGATCCTCGGAGTACAACTGCACTGACTGAAAGTCAGCGCTCTTACCGTTGTACCACCGCGGCGGCCTCAATGGCATTCTTCTTTGTCTGGGTACTATAATATATCCCAAGCCAGAACTTCCATCGTGGAAGTTTTCTTTTATAAAAATAAGACGCCTAGAAAGAATAGGGGCTTTAAAATATGGGATCAAACGTACTGATATTACTGTTGTATAATAGGTATATAATGGAGTTTCATATAAATGACATGATATAGATTGAATTCAAAGCCTATTTGATCTCCCCCCCCCCCCTCCCCAAATTGTGCCCAGTTAATGTTACAGGAAAATCAATCCTCTTGTATGATCTGAAGCTCTATGAATGTGTGTTCTGTGGCCAAAAGGCTTCAGAAAAAGAGAGCTTTAGTTGACACGTCGATCCAACGAAAATTGTCAGATCTAAGACCAGCACTTTATGTTATGCAATACCATGTTTCATTGTGACTAGTAAAAAAAAATCTTCACTGGCATATTCATACTGATAAAAAATAGTCTTAATAAAAAAGATTACTCATATATATCAAATCTACTCTCTGCATCATATTAGTTTCAGTAATTCTGTATACCGCACATAGTATTTGAAGTATGTTGTACCTTAAGTTTTATTTTATTGGCGCTTGAAGTAAAAAAAAAAGTGTTTTCTGAAGATTGCCCAGGGTTTTATGTGCTGTGTGACATGCATGCATAAGACAGTCCCATTTCATGAAAAAGTGCTTGGAAAAGAGCTGTCTGTTGCTGGAATACTGCGATCGATAATTAGGCTTCATTGCATACATTATGCCAAAAGCGTGGTAAGTCATAATGGTTTATAGCAGAGAACTGGACGCCACGAACATACTTTCTAATACAGTTCCACTCTTGCAGATTGCCGTATAATGCGATTAGCCCAGTAGTGCCTATCATGTGACTCACAGAAAACGGCCACCGCTTGTCTGAAGTTATTTGGCTTGTTGGCCGACAAGATAATTTTCACACGTCGGGATTTGTGTTTTTTGATGGAAGGCTTATTAGCGGAGTTTTTCCCAGTTGACCCTCGGTTTGTTTTTCCGTAGGATTTCAGAGCTGATGGATGTGGTGAAACAGCTGAGGGAGCAGAGCGGCGAGAAGGAGGAGGACTTGGCCACCCTGAAGACCGGTCTGGACAGGATGGTGAGACCGGGATCGGGGGGTCGCAGTCTGGATCTGAGGCCTTGCTCGGCTCCGCCACTTCCCTATCGGCTTTGCATCACCGCCGCAGTCTGGTCTTTGTCTGGGGGTGGGGGTGGTGGTGGTGGTGTGTGGGGGGGGAGGGGGGGAGGGGGGGAGGGCAGTGGGACGGTGGTTCCTCAGGCGCCGGTGACCAAATGACTTTCCGCACTCAGGATGCCTGCAGAGCCGAGGATCAATGGGAGATGGTGGCTCTGCGTAGGGACATTGACAGTCTCCAGCAGATCCTTCACAGCGTCACCCAGGTCAGCCCTGCACTGCTCACTGTCTCCCTATCCACTAGACAAGTCATAGAACGGTCTTGTGTATATGCACTCATAGTATCAATTACTAGCCCCAGGTCAGCCCTGCACTGCTCACTATTCACAAAAGTACACAAGTCACAGAACGGTCTTGTGTATATGCACTCATAGTGTCAATTACTAGCCCCAGGTCAGCCCTGCACTGCTCACTATTCACAAAAGTACACAAGTCACAGAGCGGTCTTGTGTATATGCACTCATAGTATGAATTACTAGCCCCAGGGTTAAACTGTCCCGATCACAGTGTGTAATGGTAGCCCCCATGGCTTCACTCAGCCCATTTAATAGCTTTATGTTCCTAAATAAATAATTAAATACCTTTATTTATATAGAACTTTTTGGTTTGCCAACCAGAAGGGCTACATATAAAAATCTAATGAACAATAAAAAAGAAAAGAAAAAAGAAAAATGAAAATAGATAAATAAAATGGAAGCAAAAACAGAAACATCACTGTGGTAAAAGACAATGCACAATGAGAGAAGGGTAAAATGTAAACAAAAATAAAGGTAAAATGAAATCAGGGTAAATATAAAATGACACCTTTGTCGCGGTTAACAGCAAGGCGCAAGCTCTCACTTTTTCACCGTCCCTGGGTTCAGGTAAATACCGGCGCTTGGTTAAAATGCAGTCGCGCTCATGTTCCGACTGACATGTACCACCATGTCCTTACATTCGAGACACACTCCAGCAGTCGTAATGTGAGCGGTGAGGTCATATGTTTTCTTCTGCTCAAATCTCAAGGAGCGTGTCAGTCCCTCTCACACTCCGCCCTGTTTTTTTTTTTCACAAGGCTGTCGTTCCCGGCGAATACGCAGGCCGCATTTTCACGTCGTCGGTTCAGAGGGGTCACTGCGCAGGTCGGGTGATCGTAACGGACTCCGATTATTAGATTTGTGTATCTATGCGGCACCTGGTCCAAACTGATGCGTAAGACAGGCGGAGTGTAACTTGTTCACGGAGGTGTTAATATCGCACGTCACAATTCAAGTTTCGGGAGAGTCCCTCGATCCAAATCGAAAATCCCTTTCAAAGAAGTCTCATTTCCCTCCGCTCACCCCCTTCAAACACCCTGATTGTCATACGTGCTATACCAGAATACCAGCATAGGAAAATTATTTTATTTCATACATTAATTTTATTATGAATATGTGAATACACCTATAGTCAAATTATTTGGTTTAACCTTCCTATTATGTTAGAGTCTATATGACCCGTCATGACTTTTTGTGTTTTTGTATAATATAAAAGTGATTTTCTTCAGCAAACACTGATATTTGGAACTTTTATGTATTTTTTATATTGACCAGTAACAACACCTTGACAGAAATGGCAGTAAAATGCTAACATAATAGGAAGGTTAATATGTGTGTCTATAATATTGGTTTCCTTCTGTCTGTTCATTGGTGCAGCTGGCTCGCGGAGACAGCGACAGCACTGCCTCTGAAGGTGTTTCAGAGGGGGCGAGGCTCTGTAACTTCTCCCCGCCTACTTCAACCTCCTCCGCCTCCAGCTGCGCCGCCTCCCCCCAGCGGAGCGCCTCCCCCTCTCGACGGGACGGCACCCTGATGTCGGTGCAGAGCGCTCTGTCTCGACGGAGGCTTCAAGTGCAGGTCAGGGATCAAAACTAACACAGGTCATGCTTCTACCGGCTAGTTTTCCAGCAGACAGGAAGCATTACTGCAAAGGCTGTGTCCGAATCAGCACCCTTCCGCACTATTAGGTAGGCTTGTTGAGTAGACAGTATGAAAATGTTGTGAAGTAGGCAAATTTTTTTCTAAATATAAGTATACTTTAAAGCCTCGTGTGACACACTTAATTCCAGGGTTTCGCTGAGTATATTCAGGAGTACACGTTTCAAGAAGTACGCAAACATTTTGCATATATATATGACGTGAAGCTTCGTTTTAAAAAATGAGGCGCAGCTTCACTGACGTTTTCCTTCAAATACAACAAAAACAACACGTGACATGGCCGTGCAAGGGTGGGACGTCTTACAACAGTTCCACGGTACGGTTGGAAAATAGTATGGAGGATATTTTTTTGCATACTGCACGTTGCATACTAAATAGTACACAGTAAACAGTACACAGCTGCTAGTACACAGGAGACAGGAAGCAGTAGATAGGGCTCTGATTTTGACACAGCCTGGATCATTTCAAAGCACTATTTTTGCAATAGAGTCCAATTGGTGCTATCTCTGGTAAGAAGGGGTTAGATTAATAAATTACTCTATAAATTTTGTCAATGTCATGAAAAAACCCTGTGACTTCATTTTCTCTCATTCTGGCTTTTTAACACACATTGAACGTTCTCATCCAGTTATTTACTGCACTATGTAGTGTTTCATAACTCAACAACTAATAAAGTTGGTTCAAACCACCACATGACTAAACCATAATGCTATGTTGGTAAATGGAAAACAGCAGTAGTTTTAGCTTTTTTTAGAGATGAAAGGTTTTTGTGTGACACTGATAACATGTAGCTGCCTTTGTGGATGTAGAAAATACAACTGGTTCCAACTGAAATAAATAATCTCACGATTCACAAATGCTGAGCCTGAGTACCATGTAGTATTTGAATCGCTTGAGGGTGGCTGGGATTGGCTGCTGAGGGCGGTGCTGAGGTCTTGGTCACTATTAAAGGAGCTGCGCATGCGACTGGAGGCGGCTCAGGAGCAGGCGACCACCCTGCGCAGGCAGCTGCAGGACGGCGAGGCGGAGCGGAGGGAGCTGGACCAGAGGGGCCAGGAGCTCAGGGAGGATAGCGAGCAGAGCCAAAGGGGCCTGGAGGAGAGCCGCAGAGACGCCCAGAGGTACCGCTCCTCGCTGGACATCGTCGCCAGGTACGTGCACCCAAGCGGCAGGCTACTGGATCACCCAGAAGGTGCCATGTAGAGCTTTGATCCCCATCATGGCACCTACTGAACTGTGGCCCCTTCTCTATCTGTTACCCTCATTGCTATCTCCCTGGCTGGGTCTGACTCAGAGCCCAATCTACTGTGTCCTGTGCCCTGTGTACTAGCATACTGTGTAGTTTGCGGCGCGCAGTATGCGAAAGATGTCTTCCATACTATTATCAGTGAAAACCTGGAAATAAGTATATAATCCTGGGATTCTAAGTGCACTACATTTAGAGAACATTTTGCCTACTTAACAACTTTCTCATTCAGTGTACTCAATAAATGTACCAAATATTATGAAAGGGCATTGATTCGGACACAGGCCCTATCGGAACTATATTTAGTTCACAAAAATGAATGAAAAAGCAAATTGTACATTTGAACATGAAACCTGTGTTTTAAAATGTCCATTCAGTCACTTTCTCAGAATTCAGTCTCTCCTGTGCACTCATGGCGTGGGTGTCCAGCCCAGCTGTGTTAAATGGTCAATGGTAAATGGACTGCACTTATATACACGGCCGGATTAATAATTTTCTGTGCCCTGGGCAACAAGACTCAAGTGCCCCCCAACTCAGGCCCGCAGCAACCCACCCCCTACCAATACAACAATTGCAAAGTCGAATATATATTTTTTCTGTTTCTATTACTCACAAAGCAGGCGTCTGCATGGCTCAATGGAGATCAGTACATATTACAGTACGATAGCCTCAGCAGAAAGTGTATTCGAGAGACAGACCAGATGGACAAATGTTTTTTTTTTTTTTTTTTACAATAAATCTGTCACAGAACTTATTGGAACCTGGCTACAGAGTAATCAATAAATATTTCAATGTAGCCAAGCAGTTATCTTTTGACTGCTACAGTGAAATAAGGCAGATACTGGTAGCAAGGGAAGACTCAACTTTAAACCAGAGATTATTTATAAAATGCTAAAATGTGAAATTATCACTAGCCATGAAGCAAGCAATTACTGTGTAGTGTGTATGGAACAAAAGTAAACCATTGGCTACACTGTTGCATGTAGCTCACAGTCAAGAGCATGTTTATTGTTTCAATTTAGGCTACTATTAGGCTATATCAACATTTTGCAGGTACACAGAAGAACAGGTGACCCTAACACACTGGACTGACTCCTTTACTTTTTTTTTTTTTTCCCCACAACGATTTTTATTGCTTTTATCATTTTTTACACATGGAATAACAAATACAAAATGCCCTCCCTCCCCCCTCCCTACAAACACACTTACCCTCAACAAACCTTGGCTTAAATATAAAACAGTCATAGTAGAGAAGGACATTTACAATAATAATAATATAAAATACAATATATAATATACAACTGGTAATATACAGGCTGGTTGGTGTCTCACTGGCACTGCTAGCTTCACTTTTGCTAGCCTGACTGCTACTAGCATTAACGTTAGCTGTTCCAACGGCCACAGGAGGGGTTTCAGTGTTGTCAACATCGCCTTTGCTCAGAGAGTTTGAAGTAAAAAATCGGGCTATTGTCGGTAGATGTTTCAAATCGTTGACTCTTTTCAATTCTTTTTCTCGTTTAAATTTTTTTTTAACGCTCCCGCTTAGCTGCTTCTCCATCATGCCACCAACTCCTTTCAGTTTTCAGAGCGTCACGTGCTCACACGTCAAGTCACTGCCGGGTCATAATGCTTAACGTTGTTACAAGTTTGACGTGATTTAAAATATAATTTGGATTGAATTTGTTGCAAAAAACAGCATAATATTCTGTATCATTATTATTATTATAAAAAATAAAAATAAAAAATACGTTTTTTTTTATTGTGCCCAGTGCCCCTCTCAGGTCCTGTGCCCTGGGCAAGTGCCCCGTTGCCCTAATGGTTAATCCGGCTGACCTTATATAGCACCTTTATCCAAAGCGCTTTACAATGGCCTCTCACTCACCCGTTCACACACACATTCACACACCAATGGCGGCAGCTGCCATGCAAGGTGCTAGCCTACTCTTTGGGAGCAATTTGGGGTTCAGTGTCTTGCCCAAGGACACTTCGACATGTGGACAGGAGTAGCCGGGAATCGAACCGCCAACCCTGTGATCAGCGGACGCACCGCTCTACCTCCTGAGCCACACTCGTCTGGCTCCGCCCACTGAGGTGTTCCGCTCTCCTTCGCAGTGAGAAGGGAAGCCTGGAGAAGCTGATCGTCAGCCTCAACCTGCAGATCGACTCCCAGCAGGCCGATCTGGAGTCGCTGAAGAGCTCTGCCCTGGACCTCCAGCGCCAGAGAGACCTCCTGCAGCAGCATCAGGAAGCCCTGGAGGGGGAGCTGGAGCGCGGCCGAGCGGAGGCTGACAGGGGGTACGGCAGGGGGGCGGGCAGAGGTCGAGAGGGGGTACAGCGGGGGGGTAGGTACAGTGAGGCGTGCGGAGGTGGAGAGGGGGTACAGCGGAGGGGTAGGTACAGTGAGGCGGGCGGAAACTGAGAGGAGGTACAATGGGGGTGGCGGGCAGAGGTCCAGAGATGGGTACAGTGGGGGGCGGTGGCATCGAGGGGGTATGGCAGGGGGGCAAGGGAGGTCGACAGGGGGTACGGGGGGGGGGGACGAGTGGGGTAGGCAAAGGCTGAGAGGGGGTACGGCAGGGGGCGGCGGGGGGGGGGGGCAGGGCAAGATTGCGCAATCCCTCCAGTTTTTTTTTTCCGCGTTGTTTGTTTGGAGTGGTGATCAGCAACACATGTCATCTTCAGATCTGAGCTCGGCCCCAGATGACATTGTATAAAAACGGACCCCGCTAAAGTAAGCAGCGGATTACTTTTAGCTTTTATTTGGTTTTCATCTGACTGCTGGAATCCGAACAGCTCAGCATGAAATGGGGACATGCGTTCCAGGACTCAAGTGACTCAAAACAATATTTTGAGCTCGGATCTGACCTTTAGCTGCTGCGCTTCCTCGATTTCTAGAAAAAGCATGAATGGGGCCTCGATGTTCCTGTGTGTGTGTGTGTGTGTGTGATTTAGTACTCTGCATTACTGATTCTCTGTAAAAAAAAATTGAGAAGAAATTGTGATGTGTGTGTGTGTGCACGTGTGTGTGTGTGTGTGTGTGTGTGTGCATGTGTGCCTGCATTTGTGTGTCTGCGCACGTGTGTGCGTGCCTGTGTGTGTGTGCATGTGCCTGTGTGTTCATGTACATACATGTACGTGTGTGTGTGTGTGTGTGTGTGTGTGTGTGCATCTGTGTGTGTGAACCTTTCAGACAGAGGTTCCTGGAGCAGCTGGAGGAGAAGCACTCAAACCTGCGGAAGGAGCTGGTCTCCACAAAAGAAGGGCTCAGTCAGGTGACTCTCCAGAAGGAGGTGCTGGAGGATGAGAAGGCGGGCCTGACACAGGCCCTCAGCAAGGTGGGCCTCAGACCTGACTGACAGACCTGGTGCTTCTTATTCATGTTAACACCTTAAAGGGGAACCAAGCCCCGAGTTTTAGCTAGACCACGCCTCTTTCGTTATTTCAATAAATGAATCCAGCGACAGAAAAAAAGGAGCTGGACTATGGCCGGCTACCATGCCCTCGCCCTGTCACGAAAAAGAGTATCCCCCTCCCTTCCCAAGGCATTTTTGGATGATGATGTGAGGCCGGCAAGCAAGCAAAGTGACCAGAAGAGATTAGTGATGGGCAGTTCGGCTCTTTTTTCTGAATCGGCTCTTTCCGTACCGTTCAGTTTGAAGAGTCGGATCCGAGTCGGAGTTGCAAGTTTTTGGTACTTCCGACAAACAAGCCAGATCTTGATGCATGTGTGTGTGTGTACAGAAGCCCGTTTCGTTTATTAGTTTTAAATAGTAGATTTGGTAAAATGTATTTGGACACCATAAATTATGATTATTTGAATCATTAGGCTATTTATTTAGCCTATTCTATTATTCAAAATTGTATTTATCTGTTCACTATTGTGTTAGTCACGAGTTCTAAAATAAAAATGCCACCACTTTAAATAAGAAGTAGCCTATTTGCTGAACACAATCACATATTAATTCTGTTTTATACTGCAATTCGGTATGTAATTATTTCATAATAAAAAGTAGGCGTCTCGGACTACCATTAGATATAACAGAATACTTTTGTCAATGATTCTGCTTGATCCGTTGCTGAGTAGGCTAAACCCGATTATTAATCGTGTAGGCTGCAGCATTTGCTCTCTGTTAAAACTCGAAAGGACTTTGGTTTGTGTCAAGGATCTGGAGCCGTGGGATATTGCCGCAGTTCACACGGCTTGAGAGTTGATTTCGTGTGCTGATCAGAGTGGGTAGGGGGGACGTAGGTACATCTCTTCTTCTTTATTTAGTAGTAGTATAATAATAAATAATGGAACAACTGGGGGGCTATATCTAATTCACAAAAAAAATGTGCAATGTTGTTGTTTCAAAAAATTAAAAATGTTAAATGCTGCTTAAAAAAAAAGATTCGTGTGACCCTATTTTGTTGGGCGCATCTACTGCTGCTGCAACCCCTTAACCAACTAGAGACACACAACTAGTGGCTTTAGTAGAAGAGAAAGAGAGAGAGAGCCAAGAGCGTGGTAAGCACGAGATCCTCGAAACTGTCGAGTCAGCTCAGACGACTCAGCAGAAAAAAAAAGCAAAAAAAAAATTCGTTGCAATTCGTTTGCATCAGCGGAGAGACTGGAAACGTGGTGTGATAACCAATCAATAACTCATATTACGTATATATTTAAAAAATTTTTCCTTTTTTTTCCCATTTTTTAATTCCCATTCCCTGGTTGATTTGGAGGAGCCATTTATTATTGCTGTGTTGGGATTTAATTGGATATAATATTGACAAATAAAAACAAAAAAAAAAAAAAAAAAAAAAAAACAAATTAGCTACACTATAATGTCTCTTCCTATTGTCTATGCACAAAAATTTTCTTTTAAAAATTTTTTTTTTAAAACCCATTTTATTTTACATAATTTTATATTTTTTAATTTTTTTATTGAAGATTGGGACAAAAAATTACACAACAAAAGTAGAGGAACAAAAACACGAGATCGGATAAACTAGGATCGATTCGAACTCTCTTTCGAAACGAAAAACGTGAAAAAGAACGAAAAAAAAAAAACAATCAAATAAAAACGGTCTGCAATTTGTCTTCATGTTATTCCATCGACATCATTAGCTATGTTGTGAATCAGGATTCATATATATTATGTAATTTACTGATATTTATTTATTATATGATAATTGTTTGGGGGGCAAGTTTAAGTGGGGTTGGGGGGGGCAGCGGGCGACGTGCATGTAGGTTAGCTACTATGAATACTGAGTAGGTTATCACGGAATGAACTGATGCAAATCTTTCAGAAAGTTCGAAAGGTTCAATACAATTAGATCACTTAGAACAAGATCACTCAGACTCCGCCCGACACTATCCAGTGTCCACGAGCCCGACGTCTTGAACTTCTTTCGTTTTATACGTCCTGATAAAAGGGTGTTACCAAATGATGACGAAACAAAGTACCAGAGAGGCGTGGTTTGTTACGGTTCTAACCGTTCCACGCCATGTTTTATGTTTATTGTTATGTCACGCCCTTATTTGTATTCACGTTCTGTCATAGTTTATTAGTTTGCATACATATTTCCATTTTTTTCCGCAGCCTTGCGTTCATGCTGTTTCTTCTCTTGCTGTCACTCACGCTTCCCTAATTGTTTCATTCTCCCTTGTCTAATTACTAATATACTAACATTAGATCAGGATTGGGTAATACTAACTATCTAACCATGTGTTCATGTTTACCTTATGTTTCTCGTACATGTTAATTACTAATTTACTAACGCTAGGTCAGGATAGGTTAACTACTAACGATTTAC
This sequence comes from Ilyophis sp. 1 JC-2022, assembly GCA_022702515.1. Lineage (NCBI taxonomy): Eukaryota > Metazoa > Chordata > Actinopteri > Anguilliformes > Synaphobranchidae > Ilyophis > Ilyophis sp. 1 JC-2022. The sequence goes on along the minus strand of CM040403.1, from coordinate 53,811,744 downwards.
TAATTGCCTTGTTACGTGTCATTTTCTCAAGCTGTTGTGAATTTCCTGCTGCTCTCAAGCTAAGTGTCTGCACCTGTCTACACCTGCATATAAGATCAGTGTTCATGTCATGTCCTTGCGAAATTGTTGCCTCACTAGCACTCTTAAGCATTTGTCAAGTTTACGTTTTCTGATTTCCTGTTTTGATCCAAGCCTGTTTTTTGACCACTGTTTACTGCCAGCCTTTTGTTTTCACTGCCTGTCCTGACCACGATTCCTGCTTGCTGATTTTGTACTTTTGCCACGCGGCGAGGACTCCGGTCTGACCCTGCTTGTTTTTTCGACTATTCTTTTGCCTTCTCCCTTTTGTACCTCTGCCACGCTGATTGCCTTCCTGGTTCCGAACTACTGCCTGGCTTACCGACGACGAGACTGCCTTCTCCCTCGGTACTTTTGTTTATTGGCTGGATCTTTTTGTGTATGACCTTTGCTTGTGCTAAGACAACGATTACTGGACTTTCCTTAATAAAACCCTTGCGGGTATTTATTACATCTGTTGTTCTGAGTTGTGCTTCTCGGGTCCAACCCTCCACGCACTACGTCTCATGGTTCCCATTGACACGTCACATATTTTTCTAATATGGTTCAACCCAGTGAGGGCAGGATTGTGGTAATTTTCATTGCAAAATGAGAAACATCAACCGTTGTATTGAACATTCGAGATTGGTACTACAGTCAATCACTAGCATTTTGGTGTGGACCAATACATAATATATCAACTAAAATAAGTTGTTTCAGTGCTTGGTTCCCCTTTACAGTTGTGTCCTCAGTTCCCATAATTTTTGAGTCATGATTCTCAAAATTCTACCCCTTATGTCTTTGCTATACACTCTGGGCTTTTAGCGTGTGCAAAACATTTTAGCACACGCGAAACCAATAACACAACCAATGATTGGTGCAAAACAAATACCATGACCAATCATCGGTCATGTTTTTGGTTTTGCGTGTGCTAAGAGGTTTTGCACATGCTAAAGGTCTTAGTAAATCAGGCTCTCTGTGTTATTAGTTGGGACCACAGTCCAATGAATAGGGATGGATTCACCCATAGGCGTAGGTTTCATTTCAACTTGGGGGCAGACACACTGCTGTACCACCTAGTCTCGCGTAGTCAAACGTGAAGTCACACTAGCATGATAGCTAGTCTAGTGACCAATTCATATGAAAATACTGGGGGTGACATGTCCCCCTGGCTCCCCCAAAACCTACGAGTATGGATTCCCCTATGAGCCATCTAGACTCAAATGCAGAGTCCGTTTGGGCCGTGCGAGAGATTAGTTTTGCTCATCACCGAGTATCCGTATTAAGGTTTGACTGTGACACTCGTGATGTCACGCCACAGGTGAGAATGGTATGTTCCCGACCTGTGCGTGTGCTGCCCTCTGTAGGTGGAGTACCAGAGTGCGGAGCGAGAGCTGGCCCTGGCAAAGCTACATAGCGAGGAGGCGGGGCTCCGAGACTCCCTGGCCAAGATGGGAGCCTTGAGTGAGGGCCTGGCCAAGGACAAGGTGGAGCTCAACCGCATTCTGCTGCAGGTCAGTCAGGGTGCCTCCACACGACACAACATTTTACCAACAAATATCCTTTTGTAAGTAATGCACATGCACACCCAACGCTATAACACATAATATATAATGCTGTGCAACATGGCGCTATGATTATGGCAACACCCCAGACCTGTTTCTTTGTTCCTATTTGGGTGTGTGTATGTATGTGCTTATTGTTTGTGTTTGTGTGTGTGTGTATATGTCCGTACATATGTGTATATGTTTGTGTGTATATGTGCTTTTCTGTATACGTGTGTGTGCGCGTTTGTACACGTGTACATGTGTGCGGGTACACGTACACGGCGTATGTACGCATGTATGTGTGTGTGCGTGCATACGTGTCGTTGTGTGCGCTCAGCTGGAGATGGAGAAGGCGGAGCTGGGAGAGCGTAGGCGGGAGGCGGAGCTTGAGCGGGCGGCGGCCCGAGATGAGACGGGCCGGCTGGAGCAGGAGCTGCTGGAACTGTGCGCTGAGAAGAGGGCCCTGGAGGCCTCCCAGAACCACCTGCAGGAGGCCCGCCAGAGCCTGGAGAGGGACCTGAGTCTGCTGAGGAGGGAGAAGGCACAAGCCCTGGAACAGCATGCACAGGTCGACCCCCCCTCCTCTGTACCTCCCAACCCCCCTGGGACGCGCGCAGCGTGAGATTCACAGCTCTCCGCTGATTTACGGGCCCCATTGTCACATTAACAACGGATTAGGGGGATCCGATACATCCGCCGCCGTACTCAACACCTCACGGTCCGTCTGGAAGTGGGTTTTGTTAGACGGCCCCAGTCTGGGCTTTTATGACGGCCCGGGGAAACAGGTGGAGGCTCGGGGTCCTGATGTACAACCGCGAGCCGGATGGGATGAAACGGTCAGACGAGCGGAGCGAAGCCGTAACTCGGCCTGTGGTTCAGCTCGAGCCGAGGACAGCTTGAGCGCCTGTCATCGCTCGATGTTTACTGGCGAGGCTGGCTGACAGTTGGCGTGTGATTGGTGTGAGGATACGTGTGGAAAATTCTAAGCTTCGGACCTTGTTATCCTTCTTTTGGGGTCATGCCTGTGTGTGTGTGTGTGTGTGTGTGTGTGTGTCTGCGCGCACGCATGTGCGTGCACTGCAAAAAAATATTAACAAGCATTTTAATCTCATATTTAGACTTTAGAATGTTATTTCTGTTATTTCTTATTTAGAATCTTATTTTTTGCTAAATAAAACAAACTATCTGCCAGTGGGGTGAGATATTTTTACTTATTTTAAGATTTGCCAGTGGGGTCAGATAATTTCACTTGTCAAGTAAAAAGTAACTTCATACAAGCTGATATTTTCCACTTCTGAGGAAAATAAATATGATTTTAAGTCTCATTACAAGATTAAAACACTTGTTAAGACAGACATTTTTTGCAGTGTGTACAGGCCTGTGTTGACGTGTCCATGCATCTGTGTGTAAGCAGACAGTGTGTTTATTATGCAATTATTAACTCCATATTATATGTGTATGTGTCTGTCGATTAATGTTTCTGTTTTGTGTGTGTCTGCACACACAGGCAAGCAGACAGAGACTGGCCCTGTCAGAGCAGCTGGCCGTTAGCCGGCGGGAGGTGGAGAGCCAGGCGATGGCCCTCCAGAGAGGAGCCCGGGAGAGAGAGGAGCTGGCCAAAGACAAGGCCAGCCTGGGTGTCCAGCTGACGGCAACCGAGCGCAAGGCCCGGGGACTGGCCCAGGAGCTGGCTGCCCTCAGGTGTGTCAGCCTACCTAAAACTGAATTCAGATGGAACCCACAGCAATGGGACGCAAACTGCCATACGTATATCTGTGTGAGGAGATTTACTTGTACCGTACCTACAGCATGTTGCATTAATAATGAGTTAGGTAACCTCATTGGTGGAATGGCTTGTAAATCTTTCACCATAGTAGGCCTACATTACACCATATATATTTTTTCCAGTTGCCCTTATACGACCCTTTTTACAAGATTTGATTTTCGATGTTATATAGATATCGTGCATATTCTCCACAGCTGGATTTGTAGTGGAAAAATTACAGCTCTATCAAACCTGAGGCTCAACTCTGTGGTATTTAGGCCTGGAGTCTACTACCGCTACTTCCTGCTCTACCCCAGTATACGTGGCTTGGTGAAACTGTGAGCCCATTGCAGTGTTACACCCCCCCCCTCCTCCTGTCTTCCCCCCCAAAGGGCCGAGAAGGAGTCCCTGGAGACAGCGCTGTTCGAGGGCCAGGAGCTGGCGTCGGCGCTGGACGGGGAGCGCTTGCAACTGGAGGCGGAGCGGCAGAGTCTACTGCGGGCTAACGAGGCCCTGACGCGTGAGTACCACCCCCAGCCTCCGCGGCGCACCGCCGTGCTCCCGGGGGTGTGGCCTTGCCAATGGTTTCAGCACGGGGCTCAGGGGAAGCTGCGCTGATGGGTCGCTAGTGGCACCCCGGGGGACCGATCGGCGTCCGCTGACAGAAATGAATGCACTGCAGTGATAAACATGCAGCGTAATGAGACACGAGGTAAATTATCTCAGCGCCTCGTGCTTCGGAACAGGGGACTGGAGATGGTCATTTACTGGGCTCCGAAAACACAAGCTTTTGTCCTCAGAGAATTTCTAAAAATCCCCCGCCCTCACACTGATGTCAGTAAGTGCCTTATAATGTAAAGGAGACATGGCAAGACGTACAGAATGCCTGCACACGCCAGGTTGCGGTTTGAGTCAGTGTTTTTCTGGCGGTGTGCAGTGCTCTGCCTAGTTTTATGCCAGATATAATGCTTACAGTTCTACCTCTCATATCGCTTTGCGTCTCACATGTTATGTTTTACTGACAGAACATGTGAGATGCAAAGCTTTAAGTATTATAAGCAATTTAAGTAACTGAGGTAATGTACTTGTGTAACTTATACTTACAGTACAGACAAAGAGACAGTGTTTTCTTGAAGATTGGTGCAGCAATTTGGTCAAAAGTGAAAAATGTTTTAATAGTAGGGATCTCATTTTACTGGTGTATTATTCACAAGATTTGTTCAGAGCATTCAGTAATGAACTGAGGGAATTACTCTCATCCAAAAATTGATGGTTTTGCTCTGCAAAATGAGATTAACATATATTTTAACATTCCTTCAGTTCCAGTGCTTGAGTATTCTATACTGCTACCCTGAATATTTCTGTAACAGGGTCAGAGAACTGTTGTGTTTTTGTAGAATAGTTATGGTGTGTGTGTTTTTTGTGTGTGTGCGTGTCTGTGAGTACATGCATGTGTGTGTGTGTGGTTCGTGTGTGTGTCTGTGCGTGTGTTTGTGTATGTGTGCATGCGTGTGTGTGTGTTCAGATGAGGTGGCGCAGGTGCGAGGGGAGGCGGAGCTACAAGCTTCTCGAGCCGATAGAGAGAGAGACCTGCTGGAGAGCAGGCTGACCCAGGCGGACAGGGACGCCCGGCTGACTCTGAGCAACAGCGAAAGTGTCCACCAGGAGCAGCTGGACGCTGAGCGGGAGGACAAGGTACCTCTGGGGGGGCAGGAGTGACATCACCTCGCTGCGCCTAATTCTGTTGCCGAGTGCTGAGGCCTTAACACAAGTGGAGCTGCCGTTTGCCTGGAACTACTGTCTGTGCAGTTTTATTAAGGTTAAAAGTTTGCTTTATGTCAGGCCATAGCATGTGCTTTTTTTCGTGTCGTGGACAGATGTATACACGTGAAACAGGAGTGTAAGGAATATTGGGCGGCACGGTGGCGCAATGGATCGCACTGGTGCCTCATGGCAAGAACGTCCAGGGTTCGAATCCTGGCTAGGAAAGACTAGGGCCTTTCTGCGTGGGGTTTGTTCTCTCCGTGTCCACGTGGGTTTCCTCCCACAATCTCCAAGACATGCATGCTCAGCTAATTGACCTATCGCTAGGCTCCTCCCCAAACCACAAATTGTCCAATCATACTTTAGCAACCGTTACTATCCGTGCTAACCTCGGTCAAGCGGTTCGGTCAAGGTGCACTGGAACCAATGGAAAGATTGCAGGAGCTCACTGAAAATCATTAAAAAAACATATAAATTGAGTCAGACAGGTTAGTGAAAAAATGTGCTTGGGGAACCTGTAATACCTACACCGGGTACCCTGAAAGTAGTAATTTTTGTCCCTTTTCCGAGGCCCAAAACCAGCAACAAATGCATTTGTGCTAACTTAACATTAGCTATGTAAATATTCCAGTGCTCACAAAGTAACGATAACGTTAGTGCCTGCTGTAACGTTAATGACGGTCTTGGAGCTGCCAGTAAAGCCAGCTATCATTACCACCATATCTCATGTGATCTCAACAACAGCCAACTTTAGGTAACGTTAAGTTATTTATATTTAGCTGGTGTTAACGTTAGCTCAGCTGACCAGACGTCCTCTTTTTCCTGGACATTTCCTCTTTTGGGACTGAAAATATGCATCCAGGCAGGATTTCTAAATCCCCAAGAATACTGTAAATGATAACTAGGTTAGTTCATTAATCTTACCTGCAGGAACAACACTGTTCTTTGATGGTGTTGCTCATCAGCAACATTGGTAATCAACTGGTGCAGTTTCTCCAGCGGTAGACTTTAATTGACCTCAATTCTAATCACGTTTTCATTTCTATACACTGCTTCTTGAGGAAATCACATGTCAATTAATGTTCGGGTTAGAGTATTTCGGAAAGAGCCAATGTGGCCATTGTTTACACTGTAAAGTTCTGACATGAAATCAATTGAGCATTAGTGTTCACGACTGTGAACACAGCATTAGCACGACCGTGAACGCTGAGCATTAGCACGACCGTGAACACTGAGCATTAGCACGACCGTGAACACTGAGCATTAGCACGACCGTGAACACTGAGCATTAGCACGACCGTGAACACTGAGCATTAGCACGACCGTGAGCACTGAGCATTAGCACGACCGTGAACACTGCTCCTGTGACAGGGGAGTGATTAGCTAACTATGGGTCCACCACCATGGATGGTCCTACAAAGTATAAAGACGCAACCATTGCGACTTTTATAGGCATTGCCCTTACTTGCTTTACCCGGTGTAGTTCTGTCTCGTGATCATCATTTACTCTGTTTTATAAATAACATTTGATTGGAAACTCATGGTCATTTAAAACTCTATCAGGATGTTAAACCTCTATCAGGATGTTCATTCGCAAGGCATTTGATGTGAAATTTTTCACAGCTTTTGAAATCTGGGGTGGCTGATTTTCCAGAGGCCGAGCTGAGTCATGGTTTCTTCACTACGGGGGCCGCGGTGTGACCCCTTCCTCCTTCCCTTTGCAGAAGCAGCTGTGTGCTGAGCTGACTGCGCAGAGGGAGCTCCTGGAGAGTCAGCTGCGGCAGGAGTGTGAGGAGTTGCGCGCGCGCAGCCAGGCTGACCGGCAGCAGCTGCAGGAGGAGCTGGCCAAGCTGCAACAGGACCGCGACGACGGCCTCCTGCAGGCCGAGAGCCACAAGCAGCAGGTCCGCACCCTGCCCGCCGCTCCGCGACGTGGTAGCTCTGACGCTCCCTCAAACGAGGCGTCACGTTCATCACGCAGATCAAAAACGCAGATCAAAGAGTGGCGGAATAGCCACTGCTTTGGGATTATCTTTGGAATTTCTCCTGCGCGAGATGTGGTTTTACCTCCGTCCTCTCCCTCCAGGCCCTGTCCCTGAAGGAGGCGGAGAGGGCCGTGCTGACGGAGAAGCTGGCCGCTGCTCAGCAGGACCTGGTGACGGCGGGCGTGGAGGTGGAGCGCATGTGCAGAGACGCCCAGAGCCGACAGGAGCAGGACAAGGTGAGGCTGGGGATTCCTGCCGCTGTCTTACCTCAGAAGTGTGGTCAGGGCAAAACAATATTACGAGTGGAGACGATTTCAGGGAAGTGACAAAGTCGATAGAAAACAAAGGCTGTCTTTTATAAAAATACAGAACATGCAAGATGCTGCTGCTTGGCCCTGTCAACCAGAAGGGCGGGCTGTACGAGGCGTAAGGAGTGCGTTTCGGGCGAGGTTCCTGTCATTTCTCTTGCCCACTTCTCTGTCTCTGCCTGTCTTTAGGACGCAATCTCAGGGCTGAACGGTGAGCTGCAGGACCTACAGTCGCGGTTCGAGGAGTCCCTGAGTTTGCACGAGTCTGCTGTCCAAAGCCTGAGCAAGCAGGCCAAGGAGCAGGCCGACCAGAAAGAGGCCGCCCTCCAGGAGGTGAGCTCCGATCGAACTTCCCACAGCAACGGCACTCCAGACAACGTGGCCCCAGCTGTACAGCGCTGACACGCTTTAATAACGGCCGCCAAAGTCGCCGTCAGGCTCTCCACATTACTTACTGCAAGCGGTGCCAGAATTGTGTCACCGTCGCAAAACAGACACCAACACCGCACGGTATGCAGCGCCGTCTCCCAGCCCACCTTGCTCTCAGACAAAAGTTTCAAACGTGTGTTTTATTTTTTTTCTCGAACATCTGACTGCTGTCTCCGCCTCGTTTCCTGACCCCGTGTTCTAAGCTTACCTCACGAGTGTGGCTGGCTGGTTTAGGACTGACACTCCTTTTTCACCGAGTTACGCCTTTGTCTCGCCGAGCTCCCTCAGAAGTCAGCCCGCCGCCCGGCGACACCCCCAGGCAGGGTTAACCGAGGACCCCCCCCCCCCCCCCCATTCTTTTTTTTCTCACGGATGGCATGCGCTCGAGGAGGGCTGTCAGGAAAAACAGTGATTACTGTAATGGATACCAGGCCCCGGTGGGCTGGGAGGAGGAAGGTGAGGCACGGGGGGGGTTTTTGTGAGGAGCGAGCTTTCTGTGCCCTGCGGAGGAGAGCACCGGCACCTTGTCGGTGCCTCTGTCCCAGCGGCCGCTGAGGCCCGAACCCCGGGAGGGGGAGCTGTTTGCGTGAGCTCTGTGGGGGAGTGGGGGAGGGGGGGGGGACGTTGTCACAAGACAGATGGACGGGGGCGCCGAGAGCGGAGAGTGGAGTAATGCAAGCTGACGGGCCCGGCAGCCCAGCGGTGCCGGTCAGAGTCCAGTTTGTACCAATTAGTACCAGTGCAGGGAGGGCAATTTAGCGTGATGCTGTGTTGACATTGGCAGCGGCCGGCCTGCTCAACGCCGTCAGGATGCCACTAGCGGCACGGACTACAAGCGGAGGCGAGGCAGAAGGGGGCAGTGGGGAGGGGGTCCAATTTCCTCTTAGAGACACAGGGTCAGCAGTTCCTCTCCCCCCCTCCATCTCCACTCGCCTCTGAGGACGTGGGGGTCGTGTTGATGTTTCTGAAACTGCGTTGTGGAGTAGAAGGACACAACGACCCAATGTTATGTTTGTTCATTCAGTGTTTTGAGTTGGATGTTAAGTTCATGAAAAAAACTGTATATATATATATATATATATATATATATATATATATATATATACGTATATAGAACACATACATAAACACAAACATACATATGCACACACTCACACACATACGTATGTGTGAGAGTGTGTGTATTTTCATGAAACAAATATATATATATGTGTGTGTATGTGTGTTTCGGTACACACAGACACCTACACACACATACATACACATATATACATACAGTATGTGTGAGTATGTGTGTTTTCTATATATACTTTATATACAGGTGCAGCTCAAAAAATTAGAATATCGTGAAAAAGTTCAATATTTTTTGTCACGCCTTTATTTCTTGTAATTTTGATGATTATGGCTTACAGCTAATGAAACCCAAAATTCAGTGTCTCAGAAAATTAGAATATTTTGCTTTAACATATTTTTAAAGTATCATATTTAATATTTGGTTGCATATCCTTTGCATGCTGTTACTTCCTGGATCAACATCAAAGGACTCTCGATATCTTATTTTCAGGTACTGTTACAAGCGATACTATAACCTCTCTGCATTTTAACTGATCTCTATGGGAATTGGGGGGTGAGACTAGATTCAGCTGTAAATTACACTGGTACAGTATGGAACACATGGCTGGCTAAATGGCTGTAAGTCATCAAGGGTCTGAGCTATCGAACGAGCCCCAAACCATCACTCTGTTGCCAGATATGGAGTAGATCTGGATGGATCACTGCAAGGGTTATTTCTCCTGACTCATTTTCCTATAGAACTCTATGGAAAAATAAGTCAGAAGAAGAAACCATTCAAGTTATCCATCCATATCTACAGTATTTCTGGCAGCAGAGTGATGGTTTAAGGCTTGTTTGATATGTCAGACCCTTGATGACTTAGAGCCATTTAGCCAACCATGTGTTCCATACTGTTCTAGTGTAATTTACAGTTAAATCTAGTCCCACCCCCCAATTCCCACAGAGATCCATTCAAATGCAGATACATTTAGTATCACTTGTAAGATAAGAGTTTTTAATGTTGTTGGGTCACAGACATCAGGAAGTCATGGCATGCAATCTATGCTGTATCCTTGTGGAGATTGGAGAACCTTTCAGAAGATCAACCATCCAGGCAGCACTCAACCAATCAGGCCTTTATGGTAGAGTGGCCAGACGGAAGCCCCTCCTTAGTAAAAGGTACATCACAGTTTGCCCAAAGGCAAAACGCACCTAGAGGACTCTCAAGATTCTCTGGTTTGATGAAACCAAAATTAAACTTTTTGGCCTGAATACCAAGCGTCACGTCTGGAGGAAACCAGGCACCGCTCATCACCTGGCTAATACCATCCCTACAGTGAAGCATGGCGGTGGAAGCATCATGATGTGGGGATGTTTTTCAGCAGCGGGAACGGGGCGACTAGTCCTGATAGAGGGAAAGATGAATGCAGCTAAGTACACCGAGATCCTTGAAGAAAACCTGCTCCAGAGCGCTCTGGACCTCAGACTGGGGCGCAGGTTTACCTTCCAACATGACAATGACCCGAAGCACACAGACGAGAGAACAAAGGAGTGGCTTCGGAGAAAGTCTGTGCATGTCCTTGAGTGGCCCAGCCAGAGCCCAGACCTGAATCCAATTGAACATCTGTGGAAAGAGCTGAAAATGGCTGTGTACCGACGCTCCCCATCCAACCTGACGGAGCTTGCAAGGATATGCCAAGAGTAATGGGCAAAAATGTCCAGAAACAAGTATGCCAAGCTCGTAGCTTCTTTCCCAAGACGCCTTGAAGCTGTAATCGCTGCCAAAGGTGCAGCAACCAAGTATTAGGCTAAGGGTGTGTACAGATATGTAACCCCTAAATAACCTATTTTTGTCAGTAAAATTAAATTGCATATTTTCTAAAAACCTGTTTTCACTTCGTCATTATTGGCTATTGTGTGTAGATGTTTGAGGCAAAAAATTAACTCAATCTATTGTAGTATAAGTCTGTAACGTAATAAAACGTGGAGAAGGTGAAAGGGGTGTGCAGACTTTCCGGCTTGACTGTATATATATAAAATGTGTGTGTATGTCTGTTTCTGTACACACGTGCACGCACGCACACACACACACACACAAGCAGATACGTATGCTGATATTACATACTTGCTTGGGTCAAATGATTGAAGTCTTTGCTCATCACATTGGGGCTTTAATCCATCAAACTGAAATAGGTGCTGCTCACTAATCCGCAGCTCCGCTGTGAGCAACTCTCCAGCATCTGCGGAAGGCGGGGTGTGAGTTGCGGTCGGAGGCCAGGAATGTTATGGGTCGGTGGCGATGAATGTTTGCGTCCCCTCAGCTTTATCTACAAAAGAGCCAATTCAGCAGGGGGACGGGGCCCGTCAAACGCCCGAGAAAAGGGTAGCGTGGGGGTTTGGACGTCCTGGTATCAGGCCTGCGTGTCCGTTCGTAACCACATGCTGAGATCTGGAAAACACCCATGCTTTTCTCCCTTCCTCATTTGATTGTTTGAATGATTCCGGCTCATACTTTTGTCAGGCAATTGAAGAGCACCCTGGACAGAGAGAGAGAGAGAGAGAGAGAGAGAGAGAGAGAGAGAGAGAAAGAGGGGGAGAGAGAGAGAGGGGGAGAGAGAGAGAGAGGGGGGAGAGAGATTTGAGAGCATTTGGCTTCACGTAACCGAAGTTGGAATTAACTCCTTTAGGAAAATAAGCGGGTGCCGGGCCGTTTATTTTTTCCCGCGTGGTGGCGGTAGGCTGGGGGTTCCTCCGGGAGCGGTCCCCTGCCCCGGTTGCGGTCCCTTGGCCTGATCCGAGCAACCCAGCGCGCTCAAGCTCTCTACCTCCCTCCCCCTCCCGTTCCGCTTTCGAGAGAAAAAAATAAAAATAAAGCAAAGCGCGATGGCCTGGAATGCCGCAGGATTGTTTTTCTCACGTTAGAATTTATGAGAAGAAAACATCTTGTGTGGCCTTTCGAATGAGGTGCACCGCCGTCACAACCCCCCCCCCCCCCCCCCCACCGCACCCCACTAATGTTTATCGCTATCTCTGGTGAAGAGCCCTCGCTCTGCGAGACGCGGCGAGGAAACAGCGCCCTGGCTCCCTTCCCAAGCTGCTCCCCGTCACATCCAGCTTTTCCGCCCGTTAGTTCCATTTTTCTTTTACTTCCTCTCCGAGCGCTTGCCCGGCCGCCCCGGTCCGATGCCATTAAAAGATTTGCCATTTTCGAAGTGCCCCAGAATGCAGGTCATGTGCTCTTTCAGGAATGAGAGGCTTTACAACCGGAGCCAGAGCAATAAGGGGACCGGGCCTGAGCGCGGTCTTCGCCCAGCGAGATCGCCGGTTAACGTGGGAGGCCGGGACGTAGCGGTTATCGCGTGAGACGGTGCAGGCATGCGACCTGGGAATGCAGCTGGGCTGATAATCGAGAGCGACTGGCTCTTTGACACGTTCTCCATGCGTTTGAAGCTCCAGTGGCTCCATTGTGGAGGTTCCAGGGCTCATGGCCCTGTTTCTCTCTCTCTCTCTTTCTCTCTCTCCCTTTCTCTCAATTCAATTCAATATTCTTTATTGCCATGAAATGCATACAGTAAATACTACCAAAGTATTATACGAAAACCATTTCAAATAAAAATGAAAAAAAAAGTTTAATTCTCTTTCTCGCTTTCAGGCAGAGCAGTTGAGGAGGGAGCTTCAGGCGACGGAAGAGGGGCGGGACTCCAGCCGTCGGGAGCTCATCGAGACGCACCGGGAGCTGCGGGAATGCATGCAGGAGCGGGACCTGAGGCGCAAGGAGGTGCTCGACCTGCAGAGGGCCCTGGCTGATGAGAACCGCGACAGAGAGGCCATTCAGCAGTCCAACCAGGAGTTGAGGGTCTCGGTCAAAAGAGCGGAGAGCGACCGCAGCAGGTGCGCGACTTCGGGTTGCCGGCGACCAACGTTTTTGACCATTTCCTCGCCAGCTCTTCGATGACGACTGCCGTGTTCTTCGATCTTTCCGCAGCCTGAGGCGAGCCCTGGAAGAGAAGGAGCAGAGGCTGGCCGTGCTGGAGGAGTGCAGGTCCTCCCTCCAACAGGAGGCAGCAGAGCTGAGGAGCAGCCTGCGCGAGCTGGAGAAGTCCCGGCTGCAGGCACGCAGAGAACTGCAGGAGCTGCGCAGACAGGTCTCTCAGCGCTGCGTGCACAATTTCTGCACCGAATAGTTCAATCAAACCAATATGCGCTCAGTACAGTACGATGCAGTACAATATGCGCTAGTGTAGAATACAGTACAATATGCGCTAGTGTAGAATACAGTACAATACGCGCTAGTGTAGAATACAGTACAATACTCGCTAGTGTAGAATACAGTACAATGCGCTAGTGTAGAATACAGTACAATATTCGCTAGTGTAGGATACAGTACAATATGCGCTAGTGTAGAATACAGTACAATATGCGCTAGTGTAGAATACAGTACAATACGCGCTAGTGTAGAATACAGTACAATACGCGCTAGTGTAGAATACAGTACAATACGCGCTAGTGTAGAATACAGTACAATACGCGCTAGTGTAGAATACAGTACAATACGCGCTAGTGTAGAATACAGTACAATATGCGCTAGTGTAGAATACAGTACAATACGCGCTAGTGTAGAATACAGTACAATACGCGCTAGTGTAGAATACAGTACAATACTCGCTAGTGTAGAATACAGTACAATATGCGCTAGTGTAGAATACAGTACAATATTCGCTAGTGTAGGATACAGTACAATATGCGCTAGTGTAGAATACAGTACAATATGCGCTAGTGTAGAATACAGTACAATATGCGCTAGTGTAGAATACAGTACAATACGCGCTAGTGTAGAATACAGTACAATACGCGCTAGTGTAGAATACAGTACAATACGCGCTAGTGTAGAATACAGTACAATACTCGCTAGTGTAGAATACAGTACAATACGCGCTAGTGTAGAATACAGTACAATACGCGCTAGTGTAGAATACAGTACAATACGCGCTAGTGTAGAATACAGTACAATACGCGCTAGTGTAGAATACAGTACAATACGCGCTAGTGTAGAATACAGTACAATACGCGCTAGTGTAGAATACAGTACAATACGCGCTAGTGTAGAATACAGTACAATACGCGCTAGTGTAGAATACAGTACAATACGCGCTAGTGTAGAATACAGTACAATACGCGCTAGTGTAGAATACAGTACAATACTCGCTAGTGTAGAATACAGTACAATACGCGCTAGTGTAGAATACAGTACAATACGCGCTAGTGTAGAATACAGTACAATACGCGCTAGTGTAGAATACAGTACAATACGCGCGAGTGTAGAATACAGTACAATACGCGCTAGTGTAGAATACAGTACAATACGCGCTAGTGTAGAATACAGTACAATACGCGCTAGTGTAGAATACAGTACAATACGCGCTAGTGTAGAATACAGTACAATACGCGCTAGTGTAGAATACAGTACAATACGCGCTAGTGTAGAATACAGTACAATATGCGCTAGTGTAGAATACAGTACAATACGCGCTAGTGTAGAATACAGTACAATACGCGCTAGTGTAGAATACAGTACAATACTCGCTAGTGTAGAATACAGTACAATATGCGCTAGTGTAGAATACAGTACAATATTCGCTAGTGTAGGATACAGTACAATATGCGCTAGTGTAGAATACAGTACAATATGCGCTAGTGTAGAATACAGTACAATATGCGCTAGTGTAGAATACAGTACAATACGCGCTAGTGTAGAATACAGTACAATACGCGCTAGTGTAGAATACAGTACAATACGCGCTAGTGTAGAATACAGTACAATACTCGCTAGTGTAGAATACAGTACAATACGCGCTAGTGTAGAATACAGTACAATACGCGCTAGTGTAGAATACAGTACAATACGCGCTAGTGTAGAATACAGTACAATACGCGCTAGTGTAGAATACAGTACAATACGCGCTAGTGTAGAATACAGTACAATACGCGCTAGTGTAGAATACAGTACAATACGCGCTAGTGTAGAATACAGTACAATACGCGCTAGTGTAGAATACAGTACAATACGCGCTAGTGTAGAATACAGTACAATACGCGCTAGTGTAGAATACAGTACAATACTCGCTAGTGTAGAATACAGTACAATACGCGCTAGTGTAGAATACAGTACAATACGCGCTAGTGTAGAATACAGTACAATACGCGCGAGTGTAGAATACAGTACAATACGCGCTAGTGTAGAATACAGTACAATACGCGCTAGTGTAGAATACAGTACAATATGCGCTAAGTACAGTACAATACAGTACAATATGCGCTAAGTACAATACAATACAGTACAATATGCGCACAATACAGTACAATATGCGCTAAGTACAGTACAATATGCACTAAGTACAGTACAATACAGTACGATATGCGCTAAGTACAGTACAATACAGTACAATATGCACTAAGTACAGTACAATATGTGCTAACTACAGTACAATATGCGCTAAGTACAGTACAATACAGTACGATATGCGCTAAGTACAGTACAATACAGTACAATATGCACTAAGTATAGTACAATATGCGCTCAGTACAGTACAATACTCCTCCAGCCTGTGTTTCTTATATTTTTACAAGCAGCTGTTCCTTTCAGCCTTTCCCTTGATTTTCTCCTGGTTTTCCTGCACAGGTGAAGACGCTCGAGGGGGAAGTGGTGCAGCGCAGCCGGGAGCTCCAGGACCTCCAGGCGCGGGCATGCCAGGAGGAGCAGCGAGAAGAGGAGTCCCGCCGCGAGGCTTTTGGCCTCAAACAGAGGGTCCTGGAGAGTGAGGCTGGCCGGGAGGCTGCCCTGAAGGAGGCGAGGCTTGCGAGCGCCACTCCCTACACCTTCCCACCCTGCCTCCGCCCCGGCCTCCCGTCTGAAATGTTACAGCAAACATCCGCTCAATTCGCACATACCTGCAGAATACCTACAGGCGGCTGTGTGAGATACACTATTGGGGTCTCAAACTCCAGTCCTGGAGGGCCGCAGTCGGCTGGTTTTCGTGATTTCCTTTCAGTCAACAGCCAATTTAGGCCTTGGAAACAAGGTTTGCAGACTCTTTAGCCAAGCCATTTACTGACTTAAAGAAAGTACTTAAGTGAAGGAGCACATCAAAAACCACCAGGCACAGCGGCCCTTAAGATTTGAGTTTGAGATCCCCGCACTACAGTAATGCAAGAAGCAGCTCTCTGTCTCTCTCTCTCTCTCTCTCTCTCTCTCTCTCTCTCTTTGTGTCTCTCTCTCTCTTTCTCTCGCTCTCTCTCTTTGTCTCTCTGTTTTTCTCACCAATACACTGGCTTCTCTCAAACCGATTCTACCGACCAGAAGGATGAAGGGTATTCTTTCCTCACTCCTGTTCCTATGTCGGCCCACACAGGTGTCGGGGATGCAGCGGCGTGTGTCGGAGCTGGAAGAGGCCGAGCGCGGGCTGGAGGAGAAGCTGCGGGACCAGGTGTCCGCGCACCAGGAGAGCCATCAGAAGCACAAGGAGGAAGCTGAGCGCCTGGAGGGGGCGGCGCAAGAGGCCCGGCTCCAGCAGAGGGACCTGGGCCTGCAGCTGAGCCTGGCGGAGGGCCGGGCTCACGGCCTGGAGGAGCAGCTGGGCCTGGGGGACGCGGCCCTCAGGGACCTCCAGCAGAGGCTCGCCGGCCTGTCGTCCGTGCTGCGCCGCACGCTGGGCGTCGGCCGCCACGGCCGCTCGCAGACCCCCGGATCCCGTGCGCGGAGCCCCTCTCCCTTCAGGGGCCTGTCCCCAGCCAAGGGTACTGCATGTCCTCTCCAGAATGTTCCGGCAGATCCGATTATCTTTGTGCGCCTGTTGTGCCTCTCTTCCTGGCACATGTGTTTATACTTTTCGAGGTCGGTCTCTTACTGTACCCAGTGAGCCTCTTAATTAGCTGTAGTACACTTTCTGTTGTTTTATCAACTGCACCTATATTTATATAATATTTATACAAAATATCGGAAACACCCCTGAAAGATGGCTTTAACTTTGAAGCATCTAAACCACAATTACAAAAGAATCTACACAGGTGATTCCTATTGATTTGAATGCTAATTAGCAGCATCTGTCTGCTTAAGAGGTCTAACCAGCAGTACTTTGTTAGGTAAGTCTCCAAAGCAAGATGAGGATACTAACAGAGTTCCAAAGGGGCCAAGTAGTTATTGCCCGAATGGCAGATGTGTCGGTCACAAAAACTGCTAAATTATTTAAGGTGGCAAGGGGAACAGTGTCAAACATTATGACAACATATGCCCAACGCCAAAAAAACAGCATCAGCAAAATAGAACTGTGGCCACAAGTCAAAGCTCTCCAACGGACAGACGGACACTTGGTAGGATAGTTGCTAATAACCACGGAACTACAGCTCTAAAAATCACCAAATAATAAAAATCAATAAATACATATCTGAAGCAGTCTCAACAAAAACCGTCCGTTGTGAGCTTCACGAAGCTGGTATTTATGGCAGGGCCGCTATTCGAAAACCATTTGTATCCAAGGCTAATGCACAAAAACGCAAAACCTGGACCCCTGAGCAATGGAGAAAAGTGATATGGTCTGATGAGTCATCTTTTACTCTTTTTAATACATCTGGACGGGTTTATGTTTGGAGAAAGCCTAAGGAGGCATTCAATCCACAATGTCTGTTGCCAACTGTTAAGTATGGTGGTGGTTCTGTAATGGTATGGCCAGCCATTTCATGGGACTCATTGGGTCCAATGATTGCTCTCCATGGATATGTAATGGGCATGCAATATGAAGCCATTTTACAAGACCAGATCCACGCTATGGTGCAAACACTGTTCCCTCATGATGTCCCTATATTCCAACATGATAACGCCCCCAGAATGGTTCCAAATACACGAGGATGACGTCAAATGCCTTCCATGGCCTGCACAATCACCAGGTCTAAACATAATTGAACCTTTATGAGAAGTTCTTTATGGGAGCGCAGAGTGCAAACTATATTTCCATCCCTCAGAGACCTGGAGACTGTCCTTTTTGAACAATGGCCAATATCCCACTACACACAGTTCAGAAATTGTATGACAACATTCCTAGAAGGATTTAAACTGTTTTGAAGGCAAAGGGTGGGCCTACTCATTATTAGTTACTAGATATTCAGTTTTAGGTGTTTCCGATATTTTGTTTCCCTGTATATATACAGGATATATATATTTGTCTCGTGTTTGTTTTAATAGTCTTTTTGTGTAGGAATCAGGTCTGTTTAAATGAAAATGTGTGTCGTTCTATAGTCGCTGACGGTGCGGATGAGCGCAGCTCCACCCCTACCCACAGCATCAGCAGGTCCCCCGCACGCTCGCTCTCTCCCTTGCGCTCGCTGTCTCCCGTGCACTCATTGTCTCCCGCGCGCGGGGAGGACTGGGACCAGGAGCTGGACACGGTTCAGGCCGCCCTCCGTGACTTCCTGCTGGAGCTGAGGGACACGCAGAGGGACAGGGTGAGCGACGGGCAGGGCGGGGCCCCCTTTCCCCTGTTTCAAATGACCTCAAAGCCCATTCAGGGTTGTGCTGCCAAACCGTCAGTGCAATTCTTCATTGTTTTTGTTATTGGCTTTTTCATCTGTAATTCAATTTGGTCACATTGTGACTCCTGAGTAAAGAACCGAGTCACGGCCTTTGTTACGCGGCTGCGAGCGAGCGCTGAACTGAAACGCGGGCGGTGCTGGTGTGTCGTGCAGGACGAGGCCCAGGCGACGGTGCTGCATCTGTCCCGCCAGCTGGGAGAGCTCCAGAGCGGCCGAGACAAGCTCGGCGGCCGCTTGCAGCAGCTGCAGAAGACCGTCGCCGAGTTGGAGGAGGGTGAGTGCTCCCTCTCTGCCGCTCTGAACTCAGACCTCGGTGTCCCGCTTTAAAATGGCCCAAAAGTCACTGCAGAGTGCGGGCTGTCGCCGGTGTGTCCTAGGGAAGCGGGAGGCGGAAGGGCGGCTCGGAGGGACACAGGCCTCGCTGTCCCTGCAGGAGGAGGCGGCCAGGCGGGGGGACAGGGAGAGGAGGAGCCTGGGGGAGGAGCTGGTCACACAGAGGCGGAGCCTGCTGGCGGCTGAGGGAGAGACCAGGGCACTGCAGGTCAGTCTAGGGCTACCACTCCAGCAACAGCCATATAACTATATAACTAATATATTTTTCATATAACTGTGCCATTTTCTCATTAAATAGAATGGAAACATTAATAAATTCAAGTGCGTTTTGTTCTTACTTGTTCAGTTGTTAGAGGATACTCCAGAAAATAAACATTTCCACTGATGCTGATACAAAACACAGGTTCTTAAATGTGTCACTGTATGAAATAATTTGGCCCGTTGGTCGGCAAATGTAATAATAAATGAAAAGTGATGTAGAAGTTGGAAGAGAGAGAGAGAGTTAGCAACAGGCCTTTGGCTTTGGTGGCATGTGCGATGGTGGCAGTGAAGGCAGGTGTGACATGGGCGTTGGCAGGAGAAGCTGGCACGGGCGCAGTCCTCGGAGGCCGGTCTGGAGGCGGAACGGCGGAGACTGAGGGAGGCCCTGGAGGCGGCCGAGGGGCGGGGCGCTCGACTGGAGATCTCCCAGCGCGCCCTGGAGGGGGAGCTGCAGCGGGCCCGGATGGGCGCGGCCGAGCGGGAGGCGGAGTCGGCGGCGCTGCAGGAGCGGCTGGCGGCCCTGAGGAGGGAGCTGGGGGAGAGCGAGGACCGGGCGGCCGCCCTGAGCCTTGGCGCCGAGAGGCAGAGCACGGCACTGGCCCGCGCCGAGGACGCCGAGAGCCAGCTGAGGGAGCGCGTCCAGAGCCTGTCGGCCTCCCTGAGCGACGGCAGCGCCGGTGCTGCCACCCTGCAGGAGCGCTCGGCGCAGCTCCAGAAAGCCCTGATTGCCTGCGAGCTGGACCGCAGGACGTTGCAGGTCAGTAGGGGGGAACCGGCCCCCCATGAAGTGTAATTGACCACCCCTGATTGACAGTGCTTTGAGCCAATTCAAATGGTTGTTGTTGGAAAATGATTGGGAAATTATTTTCCCCACTTGCCTACTTGACTGGTCTTCCCCCCCCCCTCCCCCCAAAAAAAAATCCTTGACGGGGATTCCAAGCGAGATACACACAGTACACAATACAGATAGACAATACACCTAAGAAAGCATTAATAATGTAATGTAATGATATATCCCTTTCTTTAAACATTTAAATTTGTGTTTGCTTGAACAGAACTACCACACATGACACAAGACACACCGTTGGACAAGGCAGCTAAGAGATATACATGAACTTTACAATAATAAAGTGATGTAATACTCTGTCACTCCCTTTAAAATGGGGTTTTCAGTTTGCTAGAACAGAACTCCCACACACAAATATGTTGAAAAAGTGGATTTGTGTATTCAGTAATGTTGTGTTTAATGCGTGCATATAAATTATTTTAAAATATTATGCGTAGGTTACAGAAAAATCTCTGGTTTTCTGACCTATTCTTACATCTCTTCTTGCCATTAATTGAAATTTCCAAGTAAAATAAATAATACTGCCGCCATTACGGCCGTCTGATTTATATTGCAGCTACATAATATTTTCGCTTAGCATTCTTTTTATTTACCTCCGCTGCCGCGGTTTCCCTGAAGGACTTCAGTGACTGTGCAGTAAAATGCTCGGGCGAGCTCATTAATTCTCCAAGCGCTCCTCAGGAGAGCTTTTAAGGCTTAGTTTGGGGCTGCGCTTTAAAGATGCTGTGCAAACAAAAACAGCACACATTCGGCGTAAATCTCTTCGTTTTCTGGAGACCCCTGTCAGTCCGTGCCAAAGAGTGGAAAACGTCCAACCTCCTGCCCGCGAAGCCGACCAGGCGAGGATGGAGGGAGAGCGATAGAGGGAGGGGAGCGATAGATCAATGGGCAGTATACTTTATATATCAATACAGTATACTTAAAATGCAAAACTGACAAAACTCAACCACAATATGGTGAATGAAATTTATTCTTCAAGTGCACAAACCCTCAACACAACGTGCATCATACCAATGAATATTTCAACAGAGCAGTGAGCGTAAATAAAATAAAAAGATGAAGTGCTATAAGCGTATGTGCTGTAAACTTGAGTTCCAAGGCTGTGAATAGGAGTATTCTGAAATCCAGAGGGTTAGCGACAGACTGTATAGGTAGTTTTTCAGCCTAAGAAGCTGCGTATCTGAAGATAGTTAGCGACTCTGGCGGCCTAACTGGTACAAGCAGACCGCTCCGCCGCTCTTGGGCCAGAGCGGGTAGGGTGCCAGACCGAGTGGTACGACCTCGCAAGAGCGGAACTGCCAAGTGGCGGGAGCACAAGATCACGGTGACCTAGCAGTGGTGTAGGATTTAATGGAGGTGTAATGACGAGAAGTGGTGAAAAGAACTGGAAACACAGAGATTTAACAGAACGCCCGGCCGGGTCGTTTCTCCTCAGGAGCATCTGGACGCAGCACAGGAGGGCCTGTCTGACTGTAATAAGCAGAACCACGCTCTGGCGGAGAGGGCCCAGAACCTGCAGCGGGCCCAGGAGGAGGCGGACCTCAGGAGCCGAGATCTGGAGAGTCAAACCAGGGCACTGCAGGAGGTGAGACAGCATTGCAAAAACCAAAAAATAATTCAATCTCAGCAAGTATTTTCGTCTTATATTTACTTATTTCTATTACGTTTTTGCTAAATAAGGTAAAAATATTGCCAATAAGGTAAGACATTTTGATTCATTTCAAGATTTGCCAATGGGGTAAGAACATTTAACTTTCACTATCAGGAAAATAGTAACTTAAAACATGGTAATATTTTCTACTTGAGAGAAAAAAAAGATTTTATGTCTCATTACAAGACTAAAATACTTTATTTGCAGTGAGGGGTGAGTGTGGGGCGAGAGGGTCACAGAGGAGCACGGAGGGAGGCAGGGAAGAGCTCGTTGGGGGCGGGGAGGAGGTGAGAAGTGGTCACATAGAACGCAGAAGACTGTGACGCGTGTCAGGTGTTCATGTGTTGAGGGTGTGGCTTGGCTGGAGAGCGAGAAGCAGCGAGAGGGACCGGGGAGGCAAGGTTGTGAACTTAAGACGGGACTTTGAAGGCCTCGGAACCGGGCCCTCCAGTTTGTCACACGTGCAGAAGGCCTGTTCCGAGTCTTGAAGGCCCTTTTGTGGTTGACCCTCAGGCGTTGAGACAAAGGCAGAGCGGCGAGCTGGAGGCTTTGGAGAGCTCCCGCAAGCTGCAGGAGGAGAGGGAGGGCCTGCAGGAGAAGGTGAGCAGCCTGCGAGGCTCCCTGGAGAAGCTAGAGGGCGAGAGGAATGATCTGGATCGGGAGCTGGCGAGGCTAGGCAAAGACAAGGGCTCCCTAAGGAGGGCCCTGGAAAAGGTGAGCACTTTTTCTGCGCTCCATGCGACGCCTTCTCCTTCAACGTCTTCTTTCTTGCAAAAGGCCTTCTGAAAAATTTGCATAAAACCTTAGGCATTGTTGCCGCAGGTTTGCGGCAAGCTCATATTTTCACATGTAAATTAGCTTTGTGCGAACTGCCATTGCTGCAAGAAGTTCACCAGAATTTCACCACTGCTGGCAAAGTCTGGCAAACCTCTGGCAACATTTTGTGGAAAACAATTTAGTTTGTAGCAAATGCGCTACATATTAGCTGCAAGTTTGCAGCAAATTATCCAGTTTTGTAAGGGCTCCCAAAAACCAAACCCTGGAAGACTGTTCTCCTCAAAACCCCGCAGAGCCAACCGTACAGTCATTTATCTTACATACCCTGCAAACCTCTAGTGCCTAATGTCATCAGTTAAGGCCATTTAACTGATTTCATATTCGCCAAAAGTATGTGTAAGGATGTCCGCAGGGTCCGCGTGGACCTAAATGAGATCATAGTGCACCGAAAGTGGATCCTGAGTGGATGTCCGCCTAGGCAGTCTGTGTAGCAGTCCTTTTTTGTGTCCGTGCAGACCTACAAGGGTACCTTCTCCGTATCATAATCTTCTTTCATGAACGACGCCATTATTGTTTGCAACTTGCGGGCAAGAATGATGGGGAAAGTCTCTATAAAGGGGGTTGTTACGCTTTGAGTTTGCTTCGAGTACACTCGACTACAAAAGTTCAGCGGACCACCCATCAGCGTATGTGTCTGCTTCCTGTTTTAAACACTCTAAGCATCTTTACTCTCCTTTTTTATGCTGTGTTTTGTGGCCAGTGCTCTTCAGTAACCACCAACGCACATTTGCTGCTTATTTTATCCCTCAGAATCTAAAGACACTGAGTTATTTGGACCTTTCTGGGACTGTTTTGCCCAGTTTCTCCAGAACGTTCTCAATTCTGTCCTCTTTGGACCTATCCCAAAAAATCCGCATCCGGTTCTACTGTACATAACGTTCCAGGTGGGGTCCTCATTGGCCCATTACCCTCAGATGCCCCTTTGACTCTTCTTGTTTCCCACCCCTCAAATCTCCTTGAATAATGGAAACATGAAAACGCCTTGTGAAAACACAGGGCCGGAGTACGGTCTCTGGTACACGCATTACGGGCGGAGCATGTGACCGTCGCCGCGGTGATGGTAAAGCCATGTGTTGCTGCTGCTCCGCTGTCAGGTGGAGCTGGAGAAGCTGAGGCAGGAGGAACAGGCGGCGAGCGCGGACCGCGAGAGGGAGCAAATGGAGCAGACCGTGAGCAGCCTTGAGCAGGAGCTGAGCATTAGGCAGGTTGAGGTGCAGCAGCTACAGGTGAGAGTCAAGTCCTGTTACTATCAGATTCCACAGTCTTGACCAACCCTTTTTTCTCATCCCGGTGCAACTTTGTTTCATAAAGCATATGGTACTCAAACTGAACTGAATTTAAACTATGGCTTAAATATAAATATATTAAGATTTTTCTGTGTGTATTACATACTGTATATGGGACCAGCACCACACAAACAGGTTTTGAATAATTTTCAAAAGAAAGAAAAATTTTCTGCCATTTTTTAATCTTCATATTTGTCATAGAATTTTGTATAAATTGAATAACTATGTTGCAGTAATGGACCTTATTTTGAGGAATTTATTTGACCCATTATAATCGAGTATTTATGATGATAAATATTATTGAGCTCAGTATATATATTATATCGCACTCAAAAGTACAAGATGAGAGGAATGTTGTCCGTGTCTTACCGTCAAAAGAAGTCAGTCTCGTTCACAGTGCTGTTGAGCTTTTTCTGAAGCCTTTTGGTGATTCTGTAAGTCGAAGCTCTACAGCGGAGTGGATCTAGTACTAGGGCTACCGCTGAAGCTAAATAGAACTGAATTTGGAGCATTTATGAAAGCCTGAATACAATACAAATATAAGTTGGTTAAGTGTTCAAGCGGGATCTTATATTGGTGCCCAGGCCCAGATTACCCAGCTAGAGCGGGCCCACGCGCAGCGCCTCCTGGAGGTGACGTCACGCCACCGGCAGGAGATGGAGCTGGAGACGGAGCGCCTGCGGGGGACGCAGCACCAGGCGGACCGAGCGCTGGAGTCACGCGAGAGAGCCCACCGGCAGAGGGTCAAGTGCCTGGAGGAACAGGTGAGCCTGGCATTCGAACCGCTGGTGGGCGGAGGAGGGGGCAGCAAAACTGTTCTCAGTTCCACCTCTTCCACCCCTGACCTCCCGCCTCTCCTCCACGCAGGTGTGCACACTCAAAGAGCAGCTAGAGCAGGAGATGCGGAGGAGGCAGGCCTACGTCAGCCAGATGCTCCGCCCGGGGTTGTAGCCGAGACTTGCAGCGCGAACGACAACCCGGAGCGACGGCGACGATCGTCCAGCTCGCCGCACTCCTCGTCGCCCCTTCCGCCGCCCCGTGTCACAAGTCACCGCCCCCGTCTCGCCACGGACCAATCACATCTGTGTTCTTAGAATCACTGTTTAGCAGTCTAAGCAGCTTCAACAGGAATGAAGGAGAACCCGAGCAATCTCAGGGAACACTGACGCAATGGATTTTGCTAATCTTCGCAAGCACAAGAAAACAAGAAACAATGAAAGTGCTGTTTTATAGTGCATTGCTGGGCCAGATTGCTTTAAGGATTATCGAGAAACCATTACCATAACTGTTTATCAGTCTGCTAGTTATGTCATGTTTTTCAGAAGAGCACCATCTCCCAAGGTTCTCTTTCAGTTACCCCACCCATTCAAATGAAAAGTAGGCCAGTGTTCAATCTAATATCTGTGTGCTTTGTCCTTAACTATGAGTTTCACAAATTTCACCTTGAGTCTATTTTTGTTTCTTACACAAGCTTTAATTAATGTCAGTGATATTAAAACGGTATTTGTTGTGTAAAAAACTTTCAGAAATGTGCTATTCAAGATGAAGGACAATGCTGGAGGACTGGGAACGCACTATATGTAATTCCATGTAGAATGCTCTTTTTATTAATGAAAATATACTGAATAAATATAAATCTCCTGCAAATTATTTATATTGAAACAAATAAAGCAGATTAATTCAAATTAATGAAGAAATGATTAGCTGGTAAACTACCATTGTTATTATTAATGATTTGGGCCTGATAGCCACCAATACTGTAGGCATTTGTATAATCAGGGCAAACAATCGAATCCTGATTTGATTCTGATTATCTGATCCAATAATTCTGATTATCTGATCCAATAATTCTGATTATCTGAGCCTTAATTTGAAATCGGATTTTGTTAATCAATTCACTGTGAAACTATTATCTTACACCACAATAAAATCATGCAATTTCCACAAATCCTCATTGGTTGACTATTTTGATTATAAACTGACTGATAATTGTTTTCTAAATAAATGCGTATGCCCTAAACTGGTCAGATTGGTGAAAACAGTTTATGAAGTATTCCAAGGAATCCGTGAAAAGTTTTTTTCTTGAATCTGAAGTGCATTACTAATTACCCTCTTTGTCAAATGAAGGTTCTAGTGGGTGAAGGCTGTGGTATTCGCTTTCTGTTGCCAACAAACTTTTTGGGTCAGTGCTCTCTTTCAGAAAATATTACATAAATCTTTTTACAGTCCCAACAATTCAAGAACATTTTGTTTACACTTTTAAAGTTGTTGTCGCTTGTTTAAGGTAAGCGCAATTTTGGCCGAAAGCCATCCTTGCACAACTTTGAAATACAACTTGCAATACAGTATGTATATTCATATTGGAAGGAACCCTTATTAAAATGCCCTTCTAACTGTGATTTAAAATCAACAAAATTGACCTTGCATTTTTCTTTAGTTTATTACATTGTTTATTATATTATTTGTATAACAGAGAAATGGGTTGTATTGGTATTTGTAATCACATTTGTCTCATGAGTTAGTCTCTCAGTCTTATTTGAGTATATGGCCATTGTAATGCATGGCTCCACTGCTGATGTACATGTACTTTTCAGCCTATGTAACATGGTCAAAACCACTTAGGTAGCTTTACCAAGGCAAGGGTTAAGAAGCAAGGGGAAAGCCTTGTCAGAGTTTCTTTAAAGCAGCCCTTTCATTATCATAGCTCCGCCCAGCGGTTATCCAGTTACCAGCCTCTATCGTACCATTGGCTGTCAGGACCTAATTATGCAAGGTAGTGAATCCCAAGGGGGGTGGGGCTGGGACTGAAAGAACTCTTTTGGCAGGCAGAATAGAGCTTTTATTGAGGATATTTCTAAGCTAACCATCAGGGACCAAATAGCTGGATTGTAAAAAATTTCAGAGCCGAATCACTCTGCTCCTTTTTTTTCATTCTTTCGCTCCTTCTTTCAGTGAGATCCAGCGTGGCTCGCAAACACCCAGGAGCAAGCAGAATGCAAGGAATCTGCCCCCCAGTTTCGGATTATCAGCCCCAGTAACGGGGGCAAGCGCTCAAAAAAAAAAAAAAAGAGGGGAAAAGAGCAAGAAGATTTAGGGAAAGCAGCTGTGAAGGTGGTGGAGGGTACGGTCCCCCTGCTACCCCTCGGCGTCCGGCCCCCTTCCCTGTCCCCTGCTCCTCCCTGAGCCCCGGGTCCTGTGAGGTCTCCCCTCCATCCCCTGACAGGCTGCTGTGGAGATGGGACCCGGAGCCCTGCTGCCCTTCCTCTGGGCGCTGCTCTCCCTGGATCTCCCTCACGCGGTGGAGCCGGCGGTGCCCCTGGAGGACTTCTACCCCTTCGGCCAGGACGAGGGGGACTCCCAGACCATCAAGCAGGACGACGGGGGCTCCGGGCTGGTGGAGATCTCCGTGGCGTACCCTTTCTTCGGTGACCGGCACACGGGGCTCTACGTGAGTAGGACGCGACTCGGCGGCGCGGTTACCCTGGCAGCGAGACGGGCAGCGGGGAGCTCGGCCCTCCTCCCGGTCCACGTGGGCGCGAGCGGGTTCAGGTGCAGGACCGGAGCTGCGCGGTGTCCCGTTGCACCACTGCGGTCTGCGGAGCGTCGCGTGGCTTTCTCGCTCCCTTTTGGCCGCTCGCGCGCGGAGCCCAACACGCTGCGCGGCAGCTCACCAAAACATACGCGCGTGTATGCACGCACACACACACACACACACACACACCACACACACACACACACATGCACGCACGAGTAGCTTCAAGAGCAAGCTAAGCTGCAGGAAAGCAACTGCCTTCAGCCTGCAAGAGTGACTCGTGCAGTCGACGAGAAAGGCGCGTGCGGGCGAGAGGGAGAACGTCGGAGGAACCCAGTTCTCTGACAGATGCGGCGCTTTGATGCGGGGTTGTCGTGTGCGAAGCTCAGTCTTAACGCGTTTGATGCCGGAGCCCTGTAAACGAACACCACCTGCTGCGGCTGCCCTCGAACGCTCCCCTCACCCCGACCGTTAAACTCCGTTTGCCCGGCGGGCTGAGGCGCGACAGCAACAAAAGGCAGAGTCAAAGGTGAGTCGTCAGGGTTACGCTCCGGCCAGGGGACGACTGAGGTCAGGCCCCAAGAGTGAAAGTCTCGCAGGGGAGGAGAGGGTCGAACTGCCCTCGCTCAACTCTGAGAACATTGCTTTGTGGGTGGTATGCGCAGCGCTTCCGACAACTTGTTTTCTGTGCCATAAACAGCGTAATGCCTCTAAATGTAATATTATCTGTAACTGCAGTAAAAGATATTGTACACCTCGCTCCCCAGGTGACTATAGCTCTGGACTGGCAGCTTTTCTCAAATTTGAAACTGGTGAAAAATTAAGACATGATGAGGCAAGTCGAAGATAATGCGTATGATTTGAGATTAGATTATGAGAGGTGCGATAAAGATCAAAGAATGCGATACACTGTTAGTTCGTCGAGTGTGATTAATTCTCCTCCCTGTGCAGTGCGTTGGGTGTAGCTGAGGTTACTCTAGGTTGAGGGGGTTGACCCACCGAGCAATATGCATGGTTCGTGGCAGGCAAACTTTGCGGTCATGTTTATATAAAAACGTTGCGCCAAATCAATTATGCAACAGCCCACGCGCATGCGAGGCACATGTGATCTCTGACACGAGAAAGCCACTTTTAACAGGTGAGATTTCAATAAGAAAATTCAGCGGGCCAAAGCGCGTGGATAATTTCTTCCGGGAGGGCATTCCAAGCCTTTGGGGCATAGCAACAGAGAGGCAGTAGAACCAAACGATTTGAGGTGGTTCTCAAATGTTGTCTCATGGTATTACTGTACTCGGCCCCAAAAACAATAGCCGCACACAAAACTGCTAAACCTCCTCCTCACCCGCCACCCCCCCCTCTCTCTCTAATCCTGCCTCCCACTTTCCCCAGCGACCTACGCGATGCTGCGCCGTTCTCACACGCTCACACTCCGGGAGCGGGGTGCGCGTCCGCGGGGCCGCCGCGACCGACGCGGACGCTCCCGGGGACCGGCAGCGGCCATGCCGGTCCCCCCTAGACCCCCCCCCCCCCCCCCCGCGCCCTTTCGGTCCCTCCCCTTCTCCTGTTGCTGCGCTGTCCTTTGTTTTGTTTTGTGTCTGGGAGTTTTCACATGTTGCCGGGCCCTCTCCTCCCCCTCAGATAACAGAGCGGGGTCTTCCCTCCGGACCAGGCCAGCTGTTCCATCTGAGAGAGGAACGGGCCCTTTAACAGAACACAGATGCATCTGCAGAGTGCCTGAGGAGCGCAAAACAATACAAGTTCGGATTAACTAATCTTACGGCTGGTTAGGCCGAAGGGGTGGGAGGACGGGATCCAAGGCTAACAAGGAAAAGCATAACTTTGCAAGCAGATGTGCAGAAAAGAGAAGCTATAATTGTGGGCACTGAGACAGGAAAGATAGCCGTTGGTCTAATACAAAACATTACATCTGAGCGGTTGCGACCAACAGTGGACGCTCTCCGACGGAGGTTTGTGTGAAGTCAAGTGTGAACCTTAACCCTCAGACTCATTAAAGAAATGCAGGCTGGGTGTCTCGGTGGTGGAGGCTGTCGAGCACTATCCACATGCTCAATGCAAGCCGTGACTTCAGCGCTTCAAGTCCGACCTCGCAACCTTTGTCGCATGTCTCCCCCTCTCTTTCTCGCCCCCCATTCTTCCTGTCTCTCTACACTGCGCTGCCCAATAAAGCTGAAAAAGCCCTAAAAAAATCTAAAAAAGACCAGCTCAGCACTTTGCGGGAGGGGGCGCGTTGGAGGGCCATGCCTTATATCAAGAAGGGCATTTGTTATTCTAAGCCATATCGCTTATATCTGGACTAAATTCAATTGAGCAGATCTGGAAATTAATTTTTACTCTGGCAAGCTTGGAGTTATTTACTCAAGATTGGCTGACCCCCGTTGTATATTATTGCGAGATATGTGCACAGGAGGCCGATACCGTGAGCTTGGGAGGAAATGTGCCTACACCACACAGGCCGCAGCGGGTCTCGGTGTGAACGACGGGCTGGTCACTGTCGGGTCAAGGCCCTGTCAGGGCGACAGGATTAATTAACGCCGGGGTTCATTTAATAATGGGGATGGGCGAGAGGATCTGCGAAAGCTCCCCTCTGTCAGGGGAAAATCTGATGTTTTCCCAAGCTGATCCTCGGGCACCTTTTTTTTCTTTTTATTCGAGGGTTTATTTTGGCCTGAGGTCTCCCAGATGAAAGTTTATTTTAGTCTATAAATTACTTGGCTCCAAAGAAAACTACCCAAGGAAAACCCAGGATATTTCCGGCGAAGAATTCCCAAAAAATAACACTGGGGGGGTGGAGGGCGGGCCAGGGGGCAGGGAGAGGGGCCATCGCGCTGACCCGCGCCGTTACAGCTCGCGGAGGCGCCCCGCCGCTAACAACACCGTGTCGCCCCCCCCCCTCCCCTCCCCTTCCGCTCCATCCCCAAGCGCTGATATTGTTTTGTTATCTGTGTCAGAAAATTGTCTTTGTCAGATATCATGCTGTTCCCCCCCTTCTGCATCCAAAATCACACTGCAAAAAAGTCTGTCTCGTGTTCTAGTCTTGTAATGAAAAGAAATCTTGTTAAAATCTTTTCTCTCACAGAAAATATTAGCTTGTTTTAAGTTACTTTTTTGCTGGACAAAGTGCATTTTTTTTAACCCATTGGCAAATCTTTAAATGTTGTAAAACTGTCTCACCTCATTGGCAATATTTTTGTCATATTTAGCAAAAAAAGTAATAGAACTAAGATGTTAAGTCTAAATATAAGACTAAAATACTTAATACCGACTTTTGGTTTGTGCTGTTGTAATGAATCACACTGTCCAGTTCTCAAAGCCCAGCCAAAAGGTGGAGCAATCCGCGTTTGCCGCAGGCTTCCTTCATCAGGCTACCTCTCAGTGTGCTTTGCTGTCGGGGTGTGGCCAGTCTTTGAGCACCTGGATGGACTGAGGCGGGCGTGTGTGTACACACTGCAGCAAATTGATGTTTCTCTTGAGCTCCAGTTACTGTGACTTAAGACTGCCTCAGTTTCATAAAATACTTGGAGGCTGAGAAAACGGCTCCTTAACCTTTTCCAGATGCTCCCAGTGATCGGATTAAAAGCCAAAACATATTCCGGCATTAGTGCATAATCGCTAATTTAGCGTTCCAAGTGATTTCCTACATTCATTTTACAGGGAAAGAGAGGCTCTGACCCCTCCCCCATCGGCCCCATACCTCCCCCGCCCCCTGCCACTTCATCCCTATACTGCAATTAAAGAGGCTGGTTAGCATGATTTGTTTGTTCCTTGTAGTGACAAGGAGTGTGTGGCATTAAAATGGCACTTTGTGTAACAACATTCATCAGCTATATAAAAATTCCAGCTTGAGGACCCCCACTTTGATTTTGAGGTCAGCTATATCAAACACTCTGTATGTTTTGACAACCCAGGGGGCTCTGACAAGGAAAAGGTGTTGAAGTGAGAAGAGCGCGGAGGCATGGCTGGTAGAGGCCGCCCGCCTGCGATTTTCTTCAGCGGGGTCACGTTCTTCAATCGGTCGTCCCCTTCCTGGTGCTGTGACTCTCCCGGTCTCTCACGGCCTCTCTCACGGTCACGCTGAGGACCCTGCGGTTGACCGTGCCGGAGATCTCTCCTGCATCCTCCTCCGCCTGGCTTCCTTTCGGGTCGACCGCATTCTCACAGCGTCAGGCTTAATGCAGGGGAAGACTGCGGTCGGATAATTAAACCGGCCCCGCAGCGGGCCAAGCAAAACTTCCTCCGCTGTTTTTACTGCAAAGTCCTCCGAATTATGGTTTTCATACATGCAAGAGTTGAGATTATCTGACGCTCCTTTGTCGCCGTCGCATGGCACTGGAAGCGAGCGAGGAAAGGGAGAGTTCAGGATGCGATTATGAGAAACAGGATAGGTGGTACAGGAGAAAACTTTTCTGGTCTGCACCTGCAGAAGATAAGCATTGGGAAATCTAACATGAATGAGGGCTATTCAGAAGGGCACGGTGTCCGGACACTGTATCCGTAGGTCTCTGGTTATTTTCACAAGGACGTTCAAGTTTTGTACAGTAACATTTCGGTGTGTAGATCTGCAAAAACCTGTAGATGCCCCCTTGCTAGGGTATGTTGCTGGACTAATGGATTGCTTTGTTTTGTAGTACGCAGTAGTCAGTAAGTACGTAGCATTACTAGCTCCCTAGTCCTCAGAAACTCCTTCATCCGCTCAAGTCAGAAATAATAAAAAGAAGTGCGTGCCTTGTTGCTACCGCTATCCTACAAAAACATTATTAAGCATTGATATTATTTCTTTCTTGTTCATGTTTACTTTCTGGGCTTGATGGAGAAAGTCCAGGTCTACATACTCACCTCATTAACAGTGTCTTCCAGGAAAGAGAGTTCTCTGGCTCTCAGTGAGCATGTGCAGTGGGCGCTGCGGGCTGCAGCCTGTGGCTGAGCACGGCTGGCTGTGGGTTTATCGCAGTGGACTTTCAGTCAACAGTGCGGAGGGCTGGCGAGAGTGAGACCGACCGCCTCTTGGTTACTTTAGTGTTGGCACGGCCCTGTGGATTTTAGAGACGGTTAAAAGGCCTTGCCCCGAAAAGCCACTTCCTGGTACGGCAGAGGACGGGGGCCGAGGGCAGGTGCACGCTGCCGCGCCCCGGGGTTTTCTCAGTTGCTCCCATCCGCCCGGAACAAGGGCGCTGTTTGTTCGCAGAGGAAGTGGATACATCCGCCAGTGGTGCCTCCCCTTGCCCGTGCTGCCACCTGCCCCCACAGTGTCAACAGCCCTCTGTACACCTTGGCCCCCACATCTCTCTTTCCCTCTGTCTCCACCCCCCCTTTCTCCCCCACACACACGCCGCTCCCCCTCCCTCTCCCACACACACTCCGCCCCTTCACCTTTTCACCCCCCCGGTGGCAGACAGCATCATTATTTTACAACTGTTTACCCAGGTCGGGCAGGACCGAAACGGACACAGGTTGCCGTCTTGATCCCTTCCCAATTTTTCTGGCTTTCAAACAGCGGTACATCAAGGTCGAGGGCTTCAGCTCTAGCTCTCGCTGATCCCCAGATAATTTTGCAAAATGTCTCGGAAACGGTCTGCAATTTGACCATCCGAACCCGTAAAAAAATATGAAAGCAGCGACCGCACCACATGCTAAAGCTTCCGTTGTGGAACATAGCGGCAGGAGCCAGGGAGAAGCGGTGAATGGAGGCAGTGTGGAGGCCGTGTGCTGACCTAGCCGTGTGGGTCTCTGTCCCAGGTCAACAACAACGGTCTGGTGTCCTTTCTGAGAGAGGTCTCCCAGTTCACGCCTGTGGCCTTCCCCATCGCTGGCGACCGGAGGGTGGTGGCGCCGTTCTGGGCGGACGTGGACAATCGGCGGGCGGGGCAGGTCTTCTACAGGGAAAGCAAGGACCCGGCCGTCCTCCAGAGGGCTACCGCTGATGTCCACCGATACTTCCCAGAGTTCCCAGCCTTTGCTGCCTCCTGGGCACTCATCGCCACCTGGCACCAAGTCACTTTTTTTGGAGGCAGCTCTTTCACGCCGGTAACACTCTGAACCCTACTGTTTTAACACTGTTACTGTGATATTGTGGCAATGGTAGCACATGGCAACAATGATACATTACCGTGGGTATTTTACAGGAACCGTGTTAATGTATCAATATGTTCACCAGTTAGGTCTGTATACTTTTTAAAGGAGGATACTTTACTGTACTGTACCATGAGGATTGTCACTGTGTGGTCTTTGCCACTGGCTGCAAAACTTACCTTTCTGACTTTTCCCTCAGGTGAACACATTCCAGGTGGTCCTGATAACCGATGGAGAGCTTTCTTTCACCATCATCCAGTACCATGACATCACCTGGACTACTGGAATGCATGCCAGCAGCGGGGGAGATCTGGCTGGCCTGGGTGGAATCGCAGCACAGGTAGGGTCACCTGGTTCTTCTCAACACTTAAGATGAAGATTGTCACACAGTCTTCCGGGGGCCAGAATCCCTTTCCCCTGAAAAGCCGTTCACTAGCAATCTACTAAAATCTAATAGTTAATTTGACCTTTTTTACTGCATTAGCAGATTGAAGAAAAAGTATTCCTCTTAGATTAGAAAAATCTGAAGGATCATCAGTAAATTGATGTTCTATAGTGTCTATAGTGATGGCAGGTTAAGTGCACGCTGACGGAACACGTCGTAGTGGCACTCCTTTTTGAGAAATACAGAAAGAACAACATAACAATGTATGTATGAAGACCTGAAATGGAACAGTGCCAATATGGAGGACAG
Organism: Ilyophis sp. 1 JC-2022; assembly: GCA_022702515.1. NCBI lineage: Eukaryota > Metazoa > Chordata > Actinopteri > Anguilliformes > Synaphobranchidae > Ilyophis > Ilyophis sp. 1 JC-2022. The sequence goes on along the minus strand of CM040403.1, from coordinate 53,777,726 downwards.
GGTTGATAGAGAACCTTTTCATTTACAAATAATTCATATTTTAACCCCTTCGCGCAGATGGAAAATCTGGTAAATTCTCACCTATTTAGGGGGTGCTCTGTTTACGGCTTTATAACTCAGTCTTTATAAGACAGTTGTACCATTTACAATACAAACTTTGTATTTGTAATAATTTATGTCAAAATAAAGTGCCACAAATGCAAAGAAAATTGCTTTTCTTTAGTGTGCAATGAAATACTGAGAGCTACATATGTGAAACAGGTAAATCTATACATTTCCTCATAAACACTGTGTCCACAAGTGTACAAAATCTGAGGACGATATGCAGAACTACTAAAGATCTATGATGCTAAATATAGGCAGTGTAGGCCTGTCCATTCATGTCTCCAAATCTATCCAAATGGCTAAATTGCACTGCTCTAAATCATAAACTAATGATATATTTAACTACAAATCAACACTTTTTCACATTTTCAAGTGGGAATTACTATATTTTCATCAGTATAGGGGGGTAGATATCTATGGGTCCAAAACCATATCCAATACATGTCATAAAATGATAAAGCATGTCCATTTGTCCATTATAAAGCATATACATTTGCCCCTTCTGATGGTTTAAGATTGATATCACACTGTTACACACACATAAATATGTAGCCTAATCATTCACTCTTGTACCTCAATAAAACATCACTTTCTCCTGTATGTATACTATTGTCCTGGGATAACATTTTCCTGTAGTTTTTTTTATTTTATGTTCCCATTCTTTGACTATTCTTTGATAATTTTACATTCATCTAGCACATATCAGCATACGAAACCTCCCAGACAAAAAAGTCAGCGGGGTCGAAAAACCCGTCAGCAAATGTGTTTTTCTGTAGCTTTTTGCGGCATAGTACTTTGACTAGATAAAAAATTCTGTTACGCTGGGTGGTAATTTATTGTTCAAAGAATTGCAAGCATAGTTGAAAAGGATATACTGTCCTCTATGAGATAAAACAGTTGTGAATAAAACCGGAATGACGTGAAATACACAGAGCTGAAGGTAGGGCATATGGGGTTCTGCACGTAGACGTTCCACATAGGGTTATAACATGCTAAACTGGTGTGTATTTCTTAAACAGATTGTCCAAGACAATAAATGACCACTGAATTTTGAAAGGAACATCTCTATGGTTAAAACCAATGGTAGGATTGTATTTTTATTTCATATTTAGTCGCAGATATTGATAGTAGAATGACGTGGTATAATGACACAATAATTTCACGTGTTTATTTTGCATTTGAGTGAGCAGGGCTTTTCACTGCTTTTTTGGCATACGATCAGGCCATTGTTGGGTTTATCTTGTTGCTATGACGGAAATCTAATTTTATATGATGAATAAATATATTTATGAACTCACACATAGACGCTATTGTCCACTATGTCACACATGGGTAGGTATAGTTGCAGGCGAGACTGGGTGGGAGGTTGCTTGTTAAATGGACTTGCTACCGGAAAATAGTGACACTTATAAACTCGGTATTCGGCAGAGTGGTCACGAATCGTGTACCAATAAAGATAAAACACAGAGTTTGTGGTAGTTTGGCTGCAGGAGCAATTAATGTCTCAGTTGAGCAAAATGCCACCGGTGCCATGGCCACTAGGTATCTGCGCAAAGGGGTTAAAGACCCTGGTTTGTGTCTGCAAACAGGGGCACCTGTTTCACCCGAGGCTGAGGCATTTGTCAGTCGCCTCTCTTTCCCCTATTGGTATGTGATAATGGGGGATGGGTTTGCATCCAGGCCATCGCTGAGATAACCCCACCACTGTGTTCCCAGGCAGGTTTCAACGCGGGCGACGGGAAGCGATATTTCAACATCCCGGGTTCCCGCACCGACGACGTGGTGGACGTGGAGGGGACAACCAATGTGGGATACCCCGGGCGATGGGTCTTCCGAATCGACGATGCCCACGTGCAAGTGGGAGGTTGCAATGACTCAGGTGGGACACTGCCATAGAGAAGGGGGGGGGTTGCGGAGGATATTTGGGGGGCGGGTTGAGGAGGATATTTGGTTCTATTACTCAGGTGGATGACCATGACATCACCTGGATGTCATGCTCATAGATGTCATGTCTCTCATTGTTAGGCCTCACTTCTCTTAAGATTTAACCATAGATTACTGACCTAGTCTTAACACTTAGCCATAGCTTACTGTCTGCACTAGACTTGATGTTCATGGCTATGGATAGCTGCTACTTTATGATAGAATTTCTTTAATCTGACCTGTCTGTAGTCGTTTCAATGATCTTCGGTATGCATTTATTAGACGCCGCTTTTGATAAAAGCGTCTGCCAAGTGAATGTAATTTAATGGATAAACTTATGTTCTCTTTCATTGTAAGTCACATTGGATAAGGACGTCTGCTACATAAATGTAATGTAACACTGTGAAAAATGTCTGTCTTAACAAGTTTTAGTCTTGTAATGAGACTTTAAATCTTAAAAGTGGAAAATATTAGCTTGTTTTAAGTTACTTTTTGCTTGACAAGTGAATTTATCTTACCCCACTGGCAAATCTTGAAATGAGTAAAACTATCTCACCTCACTGGCAGGTAGTTTGTCTTATTTGGCAGAAAAGTAAACATTCTAAAGTCTAAATATAAGATTAAAATGCTTGTTAAGATTTGGTTTTTGCAGTGCATTTAGGCACATGACGAAAGCCAATCGAAAAAAAAGTCAGTTAAAGGCCTAAAGTCCTAAGGTTAGTTGAAAAGCATAGGATAAGGGGGTAGTTGGCTCATCCTACAAATACATTTGGTTTCAGTGAAAGAGACGCACCATGGGCCGCTATCGAATTCTTGAGGATTTTATTTCTGAGGAATAAAAGACAAATAAAAACAAATAAAAGAGTCGAGACAAAAAATTAAGGCATGAAATCTGGTTGGTAAAACAAAACAAAAAAAACAGAATTACTGAAACATCTGTGAACTGAATACAGCGCAGGTGCGCAATGTGGTAAATCGCACACCATTTCCATCTGCCTAAACATTCCACGGCTGTTTTGTGGTACGAACCTTCCCACCAATTCTCTGCTGTGGTTTATGAAGCTGTGGCCTACGAGCCTAAAGGGGCTTGTAGATGGTTTGCAGTTGTGAGTTTTGCTTTAACGGTGAATGGGAATGTTTATTAAAGCTGTGCGCCCGGTGCTCTTCCCACCAGCCTCCGTGTGCCCAAACCTGAGGCCCTGCATGAATGGAGGCCGCTGCATCGACGACTGCATCACGGGCAACCCCTCCTTCACCTGCTCGTGCCTGGCCGGCTTCACTGGGCGGAGGTGTCAGATAGGTGCGACGAGACAATTGGAACGCGACCCTGTCCTGTGTGTCGTCTGTTTTTGTCCTGTTAGGAAAGAGGTCCTCGGTTCGCAGCGGTTCAGCGCGAGCTGACCCGCGGGGCCGTTCTGTAAATGCTCTCCTTCCATCCCATCTGCTCAACATGTACATATCGCACGGTTATGTTGCCTTGGGGCGTAAGGTGTTTTCAAGCCATGTGGTTCCCACCCAGTGCAGAGAATGTGTGGGCAGTAAGGGTCAGCTCCTGTTCATGCTGACTGGCTCGTCTTCTCTCTCAGATGTGAACGAGTGTGCTACATACCCGTGCCTAAATGGTGGCACCTGTGCAGACCAGGTCAACAGCTTCTCCTGCCAGTGCCTGCCTGGGTATACAGGACTACTGTGTGAAACAGGTACCGCCCTCCCCCATTAATACCCCACTGGTCTGGGTTGCCTGCTGCCTTTCCCCCACAACTCTTACCTTGAGTACTCCCTCATGCCCCTCCCCCATTACTCCCAGTAGGAGTGGTCTTCAAAGGCCCCTCCCCCATCACATTCCCCTTTAGGCTGTCCAGACCACCACGCAGTTCCCACACTACAGCCTGCAGACACACATCAAACTTCCTCTAATACTTTTCACAGCCAGTGACACATACTTGCCGAGTGAGGGGAGCAATGTGGAGGATACATTAATCAGCTGAATAAATAACATTTACGTCTGTGCGTGTGTGTGTGTCGTGTGCGTGCGTCTGTGTGTGTGTGTGTGTGTGTGTTGACTCCAGACATTGATGAGTGCCAAGAGCGGCCTTGCCTCAACAGTGCCCAGTGTGTCCAAGGCGTGGGTAATTTCACCTGTTTGTGCAAACCTGGCTTCACCGGGACTCTGTGTGAAACAGGTGAGTGGGGGCCGGGGAGATTTTTATAGGAAGTCTCTGCTCTGTTTCTCTTCAGGGAACTCTTCAAGCTTCACAGCTGCGCTCTCAGTCATTTCGAGTAGCCGAGTTTACCGCTCTCTGCCTTTCGTCTCCGTTCTCACTGTCTCCGTGGCCGTTGCCACATCACCGAGCTACAGTAAATGCTCACCGAAATTCTGGATCTGCCCTCAGCTTAAGGTTCTGAGAACTGAAATGACCTGTCGCACCTGCATAGAAACCTGAGAATTTTTTTTCTGACATGTTATTGATGGAATCTAAGGAAATCCAGCATGGAATGACGTTGCATTAAGCCTGCTCCTATCAGACCCTCTTAATTCTACACGGGGCTGGATTACTGTAATGCCAGACACCTGGCCACTGAAACTGAATCCCCGATAAGGGGGAGTTAAGAGTCCCCATTGCAGTAGACTGGGATGCCATATTCGTAAGATTTGGCCAAGTCTGTGTCGCCGTAGTTCAAAGTGTGTTTTTTTCCCCCAACTGTTGTGTTTAAACTGTGTCTGAAGAAACCGATAAATAAACCGCAGGGGGAGGGGCAGTCGTGTGTTAATGGCTGCGGTGCGGCATGTTTTCTGGGTCCATCCAGATATCGACGAATGCGAGTCACAGCCGTGTCTGAACGGGGGGGAGTGCATTGACCAGGTGAACAACTACACCTGCGCCTGTTCTGCCGCCTTCACTGGGAGACACTGCGAGACAGGTGAGCTGCCCCCTCGGGCGAGACTCCGCCCAGATCTCTCGCCTCCGCACCCCCCCCTTACTCCCACCTGCGACTGTGCGCCTTGTTCTTCTATTCACCCTCAGCGATTCATGATATAAATGTTGACACAGTCAGCAAGCTACTTTCTCTCCTGTTAAGTTTCCTGTAATGGAACATTTTTCCAACCAGGAAAGGCACGAAACCAAATCCGAATACCCTTGCAAGGGGGAAAAAAACGGGATGACTGCGGCCACAAACCACATGTCGGGGTGACCCCCGCGGGTTTGCTGAAGCGTTCCTCCGAGCGTCCCGTTTTTAGACCCTCGGCGGCAGTGCGGTCGGCAGTCGGTTCACTGCGGTTAAAGCCTGCGCTGGGAGAAGCTCTGATCCCCTTTTGGGAAATAAAGGAGGGAAAAAAACAGACAGCTCCCTCGCTTTGATTGGCCCCAGTAGTTAAGAATTTATGAATTTGCCGCATGTCCAAGCAAGTTTGCTGTGATTCGATTGCGTTGGCACATGCTGCTCTTGGGATGCATTGTTTTAATTCAAAGTGCAACATAGATCTGGTTGCACACGGTTCGATCCTTGTTTTTGTTTGGGTTGAGGCTTTTTGTGTTGCCAGCTGGCCTTGGATACAAAATTATCATTGAGAATCGGAGGAACGCACTATACAGTTAGGTGTGTTCCCTGTTCTGAACATTTCTTTGCTTTTGTCTTACAGAAATACAGGTTCTGACAAATGCCTCATCTACTGAGAAACCAACAGGCAAGTACAGTAAAAGATCCTTTTCCTTTTACAAAGAAACATTCCCACCAAAAATCATTCTCAGTTAGTTTGTAGTATTTAGCAAGTCTTGCAGTTTTGTAGCATGCAGAAAGTATTGGCAATAGATATACAACATTCCAAAAATAAATGAAAGTGCTCTCCTAACGTGTGAGTTTGGAAACAATCTCTTAATATTAGCTCAATCTTGAAGAGTCAATATTTTCGGTTCTAATCTGTGGCTGACTTCCAGGCAAAATTCTGTTCCCAAGGCAAAAACAGGGCACATGCATTGTAGATGATCTAGAACAGTCTTTGCTTCTATTCGATGATCTTGACCTTTGACCGCCTGACAGCTCCTTGTGAGGGAGAGGGCTGCGAGAGCCGGCAAACCTGTGAATACATCAGCCCCGGGAACTACAACTGCACGTGCTCCCCGGGTTACTTCGGTGACAACTGTGAAGGTACCGTGCAAAGCTAAATGTCTATAGTGGGAATGGGAAAGGAACAGGTATCTGTGGACAGGCATCCAGTGGCTAACTGCGGTCTCCCACGGGAATGTAGCGGAAGGCTTTTTGAAGTGGTTTCTGGGTAATCGCCGCTGTGATGATGGACGACTTTAATTACCGAAGCACGGTGTGGCCTCGCACGGTTAACTGCAGAGCCCCGGAACAGCAGTCGCTTGATGTTGTAAATAATTGCTTTATGGCACGTTTTATTAGTTTACCAACAAAAGGAAATGCTTGTCTAGACTTAAAAGGGCCACTTTACGAGCAAAACGTAAATGTTTGGTATTTGGTTAATTTTTCAGGCAAAATATGTATGCTACTGCCGCCTCCAACACGCTGCTTGCTTCCTTTGGAGTTTAGCTCAGGCTCAGCTCTCCCTGAGTACTTCCACTTTTTTTTTTTTTTTTTAAACAGCTGTTTCTTGTGTAACTGCTTTTTAAGCAATTTGTCCAAGAAATATGTTGAGCATTATTATTCTGTCCTCAGGCTCTTCCCCTCCTTTAGTATGATAGCTATATTGTTCTGTAATATACTGTACGTGGGCCTGGCCATATTTGTTCTGTTTGTTTTAGGAAAGACTCTCTGTGTTTTTAAACCCCGGCATGCCTGCTTCAGCAATTGGTTTCACCTGTCGTAGTCGATTGCCTCCGCTTTTTTTTTTTTCTGGAAAAAAAAAGCGGTTTCGTAGTTTGTGAGCCATTGTATGTTCATGCTTCTCCTCACCCTTGAGCTGAAATAACTATCAGCGGTTATATGGACTCTCTTAAAATCTCCGCAATACCTTTCTGCTTGGCTCACTTGGAAGGAGCTGTGGAAAAAGGCGTGCAGTCCTCCAAGGAGGAGAAGGTAGCGGAGCTCCGGCAGGACACGGGTGTGCTTAATCGGCCCCGGAGATCAAAGGCGCACACGGGCCTGGTGTCGGCCAATGAAAGCGTCTCCAGCGAATTAGCAATCTATTAATTGCCCCGGGGGCCCGTACATTTTGATCAACAAACATGTTCCATATTATCAGAAAAATAATATCCTCACGCAGCCCCCCGGACTTCAAAAGGAAGCAATTTAGCGGTGATATGGCCACTTCCTTTGATCCACAACTGCAATTACTTGGAAAAGAAAAATAAGAACATACTTCCAATTTGTGTCATAGAGGCATGCAGAATGTTGACTCCTGATTACCTGGCCATGTTAATCATACTTGAAATGGGAGCTGCTGAGACATTTTTAGTGTAAGAGAATCCTCCCACATACACTTTGATAGACAATGATAACTAATATTTTTTTTTTTTAAATTTGTTTCTGATTTTTTTTTCTTTTTTTCTCCCAATTGCCAGCCAATGAAACCCCTATTTCTATTTTCCCCCCCCCCCCCCCAACACCAGAGAGAAGAGAACCACCTACACACAACCCCGTCAATCGTATAGTAGTAGGTTGGCGGGCGGGGGGGCGTCCTCCCTCAGCGCAGCTCCTCCTGCCTCGCTCTCGACACACCCGCTGGGTCCCCGTGCGCAGCGATTTCTCCCCCCCCCCCCCCCCCCCCCCCCGCCGTAAGCGGCTGCCGCCCACCGCACACCGGGGGGCACACCGGACGCAGGGGGCCGAGGGATCCGGGGCCGAACCGAACCGCTGACTGAACTGCGCAGACCGAAAGACTGCATACCGAGCGGCTACGCGTACTAATATTTGCGCTGTGCGCCAGCTTGACCGACACTAATACCGAAAACGTGTTTCTGCAAAGGACCCCAGTGTTCGCTTCAAGAACAGTTCAAAACCGCACTCTCCGGTTGCGCGGTGTCATCGGTCCCTTTGTGTCTCCGCAGAGGAGTGTCCTTGCCAGAACGGGGGTGTGTGCGTGGACGTGAACGCCACCTGTGAATGCCCGACGGGCTACACCGGCCTCTACTGTCAGCTCGGTATGTATTCGTGGCGAGAACCAGTAATTGAGAGCAGATGCATTCCTGGTGAATCGCACCCGGTCGGCTGCCAGCACATGCTGTACGCGCCGGAGAGCCACAAGATACCCATTCCCCAGCTACCGTAGCAGTGCTCTCAGACTGCAGCGATGCTCTCACACTAAGGTGTTGTTAGACCTTTAGATAAGTTTCGTAAGAGCTTTAGGAGTCACAACCTTTTATTTTAGCCGTGTGCATGTTTCTTTTCCTCCCACTCACCCTCGAGTGATAACGTCCTTCGGGTGCTGAGGCAGCTCTGCGCTCGTACAGCTAGATCGCGTCTGTGCTGCTCGGAATCCAGCAGTGCCGTGTTTGCGAATCCGCGGGTCCCGTGTGCGCCTTCTCACGCACGCCGTCTCTCCCTGTTGTCCAAGAGGTCACTCAGACCCCCTGCAGCAACAGCAGGCCCTGCCCTGACGGAGGACCCTGCCTGGAGTACGGGGGGACGTACCTGTGCACCTGCCAGACCGGCATCAGCGACATCGACCAGAAGTTTATTTTCGGTAAGGAGGCCGGGACAAATTGAAATGATTAGGTCTACTGATTAGGCAATGGATTAGAGATTTATTATTACGCACCAATAATAAACACAACATTGCAAACCCATAAGGCTATGAGTGGTAAGGTGTCGGGTTGTCGGCGCATCTAACCATGCATAAGCAACCCAACACAATGCAAACTCTACTCAAGTAGGCCAACAACAGACATGGCAAACAGACAACATCGTGTGTGTGTTTACTTTATTTGAAGATAAGTTCCATACTCACTTCTCTTGAAATGAAAGCCTTGCAAAGTTTTTGAGACACAAAATGCTTGCATATCTTGATCCCCGCTAGTGAGCGGCGCATCCCAGCGCGCGTTCAAGCTTTTCAAGTTGCCGCGGTGACGCATACTGAGGGGGTTTGTGGAATTCACAAAGTAAAAAATAATACGTACTCCACAATCATAATGTACATTTACGCAAAAAGGCTGTGTAAACACCTGCCTTTTGACGCAGACATTGAATGATACGGGAACGGACTGCGTGTGCGCTAACCTGCTTATGTAATGGATTTATTGTGGCGGATGATCAAATGCGAAGGTGGGGGGATCAGAACAAGTCACTCACGCAGTGAGGACCAATAAAGGGAGTAAAACAATAAATGCAAAGAAAGAAGACAGGAAACTAATCCTTTGTGGCTAAGCAGCCAAACGAAAATCAACCCACTAAAATAGGGCAAACTCGAATAACGAGTGAAACACAAACTAAATCTCCCGAGCTCAATACTGGAGCCAAAACTGGAAACTTAGCAAAGAAAAGAACACCTTCGGCACAACAGTTCGGGCGGACGAAAAGATGTAAAACCAAAACGAAACAAACAAAGAAAAACTGTCTTAGAGAGAACAGCAAAGAATAAAATAAATAGCACAGAACACTAACATGAGGAATAATATTTATACCTGAACTAAAAGCGTTTAATATCACAAGGTCGCTAGTACCTGGCTATACCTGGCTCAATGCAATGTCGAATGACAAAGAAGCACCGGGGAAGCGTAAGTGAGGAACTTAAATACTCCGCAGGTAGAGGCACAGGTGAAAACAATAATGAGTGAGGGAAAGCAAAACCCCGGAACGGAACGTGGAAAAAAGAAACCAGGACGAGAACCGCAATGGAAAATAAACAAAAACCCATGAACCATGACTGCTTAACTTGCTTGCATGACAGATGTAGGCAGAGAGGATCTCTGTCTGCCCTACGACGCGAGCTGCCAGTAATACAGTCTTTCGGCCCCCGGACGCGGCCAGCACGCATTATACAGCGCGTATACGCTGACTGCCACCGCCTGCAAACTAGCCAATTTGAGTACATTTTATTATTTCAAGCACCTGAATATCGCAAAATTGATCAAACATATGGATTTAGCCAGGTATTTTGAAATTGAATTGATGTGCAAAATTTATATTTCGTATTCTTTGTTCTTCTTCTTTCGTATTCTGTGTTCTTCTCATTAGCACAGGGTAGGCACTGCTTACCCTGCCTACCCTGACTGCACATCACTGCCACATGGTGGGACGAGGGGAGCGATTTACTCTTTGCGCTCACTTCCCGAGAAGTTAATGGTTTATTCAGGTCAAATAAGAGACAAACAAGGTACAGCTCAATGTTGCCAAATGGCTGAATTAATTCCCCTAAAAAACACAATCTTAAATGGACTCCCATACAAATTTCTCACAATGTGTCCCCCGTATTTCCTTTTTAAATCGCCCACCTGCCATTTACTCCGATACATTTTTACTGTAAAATGTCTCCTATTCATTTAAAAAAAAAATCTTTTACATTTAGGGATAAATCCCCCAGTCTGGCAACCCTGGTACAGCTCCTCTCTCTCGTGCCATGATTGGCATACGGTCATGTCGGTGTGTGTTTTCCAGCGCAGCCCCGATCGGTCTGCGACTCCTCGCCCTGCCTGAACGGGGGCTACTGCTATGAGCGAGACGGAGGCTACACCTGCGAATGCAAGCACGGATACAGGGGAAAGCACTGTGAGAAAGGTAAGCACGGATACAGGGGAAAGCACTGTGAGAAAGGTAAGCGCAGCTACAGGGGAAAGCACTGTGAGAAAGGTAAGCCTGGCTACAGGGGAAAGCACTGTGAGAAAGGTAAGCACGGATACAGGGGAAAGCACTGTGAGAAAGGTAAGCACGGATACAGGGGAAAGCACTGTGAGAAAGGTAAGCGCAGCTACAGGTGAAAGCACTGTGAGAAAGGTAAGCGCAGCTACAGGGGAAAGCACTGTGAGAAAGGTAAGCGCAGCTACAGGGGAAAGCACTGTGAGAAAGGTAAGCCTGGCTACAGGGGAAAGCACTGTGAGAAAGGTAAGCGCAGCTACAGGGGAAAGCACTGTGAGAAAGGTAAGCGCAGCTACAGGGGAAAGCACTGTGAGAAAGGTAAGCGCAGCTACAGGGGAAAGCACTGTGAGAAAGGTAAGCGCAGCTACAGGGGAAAGCACTGTGAGAAAGGTAAGCGCAGCTACAGGGGAAAGCACTGTGAGAAAGGTAAGCCTGGCTACAGGGGAAAGCACTGTGAGAAAGGTAAGCGCAGCTACAGGGGAAAGCACTGTGAGAAAGGTAAGCGCAGCTACAGGGGAAAGCACTGTGAGAAAGGTAAGCCTGGCTACAGGGGAAAGCACTGTGAGAAAGGTAAGCGCAGCTACAGGGGAAAGCACTGTGAGAAAGGTAAGCGCAGCTACAGGGGAAAGCACTGTGAGAAAGGTAAGCCTGGCTACAGGGGAAAGCACTGTGAGAAAGGTAAGCGCAGCTACAGGTGAAAGCACTGTGAGAAAGGTAAGCCTGGCTACAGGTGAAAGCACTGTGAGAAAGGTAAGCCTGGCTACAGGGGAAAGCACTGTGAGAAAGGTAAGCGCAGCTACAGGGGAAAGCACTGTGAGAAAGGTAAGCGCAGCTACAGGGGAAAGCACTGTGAGAAAGGTAAGCCTGGCTACAGGGGAAAACACTGTGAGAAAGGTAAGCGCAGCTACAGGGGAAAGCACTGTGAGAAAGGTAAGCGCAGCTACAGGGGAAAGCACTGTGAGAAAGGTAAGCCTGGCTACAGGGGAAAGCACTGTGAGAAAGGTAAGCGCAGCTACAGGGGAAAGCACTGTGAGAAAGGTAAGCGCAGCTACAGGTGAAAGCACTGTGAGAAAGGTAAGCACAGCTACAGGGGAAAGCACTGTGAGAAAGGTAAGCGCAGCTACAGGTGAAAGCACTGTGAGAAAGGTAAGCGCAGCTACAGGGGAAAGCACTGTGAGAAAGGTAAGCGCAGCTACAGGGGAAAGCACTGTGAGAAAGGTAAGCACGGCTACAGGGGAAAGCACTGTGAGAAAGGTAAGCGCAGCTACAGGGGAAAGCACTGTGAGAAAGGTAAGCGCAGCTACAGGTGAAAGCACTGTGAGAAAGGTAAGCCTGGCTACAGGGGAAAGCACTGTGAGAAAGGTAAGCGCAGCTACAGGGGAAAGCACTGTGAGAAAGGTAAGCGCGGCTACAGGGGAAAGCACTGTGAGAAAGGTAAGCGCAGCTACAGGTGAAAGCACTGTGAGAAAGGTAAGCGCAGCTACAGGTGAAAGCACTGTGAGAAAGGTAAGCCTGGCTACAGGGGAAAGCACTGTGAGAAAGGTAAGCGCAGCTACAGGGGAAAGCACTGTGAGAAAGGTAAGCGCAGCTACAGGGGAAAGCACTGTGAGAAAGGTAAGCGCAGCTACAGGGGAAAGCACTGTGAGAAAGGTAAGCACGGCTACAGGGGAAAGCACTGTGAGAAAGGTAAGCGCAGCTACAGGGGAAAGCACTGTGAGAAAGGTAAGCCTGGCTACAGGGGAAAGCACTGTGAGAAAGGTAAGCCTGGCTACAGGGGTTTTTAAATGGCCATGCCTACAGCATGGATGTTCAAATCTGGCCCTTGAATCCAAAACCGGCCCCGGTTTACTTTTCTCCCCAGAAATTAACTGAACAATTAGTGCTACTGATTGGCCGGACTGTCCTCACACCTCACTCGCAGGTAAAAGGAGGGTGGAAAACCAGTAGTTCTTGGCCCTTGAGGTCCCTGATTTGAATAACAGGGGCCTACAGGTTGAACCTACCTACTATGGGAAAACCAACCACTTCTCCCCATGTTGACCTCATAATATTATGTTAACTCAGTTCTGACCTAAGAATGAGAAGCTGAACTCACTAAAAGGACTGAGTGATCAGGAGGATTCAGAACCTGCAGTTGTATTGAGTAAGATTGTCTCCCAAAGCACAGATCCTGAATCAGTTTCATGTTTTCTAATGCTGGTCGGGGTTAGATTCGTTGATTGTGGATTGATCAATGCGGACAGAGGGTGTCGGGGCATTAGCGCGTTACCTCACAGGGACCTGGATTGGGCTCCCCCGTAGTACATGGAGGCGTGTTGCGGATTTGGACCCGAGACGTAACGATGTGCCCCCTCCCCTCTCAGTCAGGTTAAGCAGCTGCGCCTCCGGCCCCTGTCGCAACGGCGGATCCTGTAAGGAAGAAGCGGGCAGCTACCATTGCGTGTGTCCCTACCGCTTCACCGGCAAACACTGCGAAGTGGGTGAGTCCAGACCGTCTTCCCCTCGCAAAGACAGAGATCAATGCCAGAGACACAAGCGCACGCACATGCACACCCACCATTAGGAGCCACATGCATATTGATCTGGGGCAGCGGGTTCGAGCGCGGTTGCTCCCTCGGATAAAGTACAGTACTTCCACAAGACTCAGCTGCTGGAATGGGATGAAATGTAAGCGCTGTAATGGCTTACATTAATAGCAATAATTTCTGCCTCCACTGTTTGTTTCTTTTTTTGCCAGAAGTACTTCCGCACAGTAAGCTCAGAAGAAGAACTGTAATAAAATACACTGGGCCAAAGCCAATCCTCGCTTTTTATCTTTTGTATTTTTTTAAACTTTGTCTTACATTTCTATTGTGCAAGGACTTGTAGTTGCGTAATGGCAGAACATGCTGGAAGATATTTATCCCGGCTGTGCTTGTGGCGCTCATATCTAACAGCACGATAATGTCCCCCAGTTCCTTAGAATGTCCTCGCTGAACCATGCAGTACAGTAACCCAGTAGGCAACTGCTAATGTACACTAGCATGTGTAGCGCACAGGCGCACACTCCACACACATGCGCTCACAAACACATGCACACACACCACACACACACACACACACACACACACACACACACACACACACACACCCACATGCATACACACCACACACAGGCAGATGTGCACATGCGCTCACAAACACATGCACACACACACACACACACACACACACACACACATGCATACACACCACACACAGGCAGATGTGCACATGCACACACATACACACAGGCAGATGTGCACATGCACACACCTGCACACATGCACTCACAAACACATGCACATGCACACACACACACACAGGCGCACACTCCACACACAGGCAGATGTGCACATGCACACACATGCGCTCACAAACACATGCACATGCACACGCACACATGCATACACACCACACACAGGCAGATGTGCACATGCACATGCCCACACACATGCAAACACACACACACACACACACACACACACACACACAAATATCTCGCTGTGTGTTTCCCAGGTAAGCCAGACCCCTGTGCCTCCAGCCCCTGCCTGAACGGGGGCACCTGTTTCCACTACATTGGGAAGTACAAGTGTGAGTGTGCTGGTGCTTATAGTGGGAGACACTGTGACATCAGCAGGGGATCTGCTCACAGCCTTCCAGGTAGGCTCCCTGGCTCTCTATACACTCTAGAACAGGGCCTTTTACACTGATGGGTCTCATCATACAGCCAAAAGACAAACATGATGGCAGGTTTTATCTGATATATCTTAAGCTTATCCCTGTAAACACTGAGCAGTACCTGTATTGTAGGTTGTCATAGGCAAATATATTAATTGATGTATGGAAATGGTGGGAATCGGTGTATTTCTTGGATCCACCACTAGGTGGAGCAAAAGTAACAATTATACAAACAGCTCTAAAGAGCATGACGTGAATGCGGTTGTTTTGGTTGCACGCATGTTTGGTGGCTTGCTGTGTTCGTTTTAACGTGATTTGCATTGCAGCTGCGTCACAAAAAAGGCAAAACAGCTGGCACAAATGCCCCCGGGACTAAACCGTACACAAACAAAAGCGGCTTACGCTTTATGGCTATGCGGGCCGCACACTTAAGAAAACGCCTAATCTCACTCATGCAGCAGAGCGATGTGGCCGAGAGCCAGCCGGCGCTAACCGCGGTGTGTCTCCCGCGCCGTGTCGCAGGGCTGGACTGCGGCCCGCCGGCGCAGGTGAAGCACGCGGACGTGCGCTTCTCCTCCAGCGCGCCCGGCTCCATGGCCGTCTACACCTGTCGCCCCGGCTACACCCCCCTGCCTAGGGCCACCCAGAGCATCTGCGGCAGCCAGGGGGCCTGGAGCCAGCCGCCTGTGTGCGAGGGTAAAGTGGGGGGGCGGGGGCATTCGCCGCAGATTTACCGCCAGCCCGGGTGGGAGCTTTCTTTACCGCCAGCGCTGGGTCATGGGCCGACAGGGCCGAGAAGCAGAGCAGACCAATAAACTTGGGGTTTGAAACTGCCGCAGGTTGAGATTTATTGAGTGACGCTGGGGGGGAAGTTCTGTGGGCTTTGACAGTGTCTGGGCAGTGCAGGCTGTGGTCAGCAAAGGCAAACAGTTAGACTGACAGGCTGTATTTTTCACTCGATGTCTCAACATCCTGATTCTGCATGCTATATGGCCACGCATTCAATAACAATGTGCAATTTTGGAGTTCTACACTGCATGGTAGACAGACAGCTTGCCAGCGAGGTGTGAGATGTGGAAATAGGCTAAATCGGTGGTTCTCTGGGGGGACCCCAGTGTATGCGGGTTTTCATTCCAACCACAGAATTTTACCAAGCTGTTAATTTTGTTTAATTACGATTTTCATGTTTTGAGGGATTATTTACCCTCTTAAGCCACATTATGGCAGAAATAGCTATGCATGCTATGAATAATACAAGTCCCATATTCACATTGTGCTGTATTGCGAAAGATCAAAACAAATCAAATTAAAGACTGAGGTGAATAAATAGGCTCCTAATTGGTGAAAGTGTGGACACCTGGCCACTAAACGAACCGTTTGGTAGATAATGAAGAAAGACTACGGAAATGATAATGAGCCAAACCTGGACTGTATTAACAAGTTTAAGGAAAAAATTACGAAAGAACTTAAAAATATGCGTTCAACGACCTTAATTGAGCGAGAGATTGGTTGAAACGAACACCAGCATGCGTATGGGTCCCCTTGTAACGAACCTGAGAACCACTGTGCTAAATTAATCAATGCATTGAAAACAAATCAAAGGAACAGTAAAGCAAAAAAAACAAATGAGAAAAAAAGGCAGCATAAAAGATATCCTGCTAATGAAGCCCGCCCAAAAGCGGCCGCTCTGAATGCAGGCCGGCTCTGACCGCGCTCTTCTTCGGCAGAGATCAACGAGTGCCTGTCCCAGCCTTGCCTGAACGGGGGGACGTGTCGCGACCGGGTGGCGGCCTACCTGTGCGAGTGCGAGGACGGCTTCAGCGGGGCCCGCTGCCAGACGGGTAAATCCGGCCCCCTTCTTCTCTCTGTGCTGACCACGCCCCCCTTCCCCCGCCCTGTGCACCGCTGACCCCGCCCTCTTCCCCCGCCCCCACGCGCTGCTTGACCCCGCCTTGTGTCGTCCTGATTGCTCAGATGTGGACGAGTGTCCGTCGGAACCCTGCAAAAACGGCGGGACCTGCGTGGACCAGCCTGGCTCCTACTTCTGCCACTGTCAGCAAGGGTTTACGGGACAGGACTGTGAAATAGGTACAGTACTCTCACACCACAAAGATGAATGGCGCACATTGCAGGTTTTCAAGGTTAAGTGGCATATTATGGGAAGAAAAACCTTGAGCATAGGTTTTTCTTGTCTCGTCTAAGCAGAGATAAGAACATCAAAGGACGTCTGCTACTTAGGTAGCGCCTTAATTTGAGTGCAGTCTAAACACTGTGCTCAGATTAATTCAGTGTTTAGACTACACTCAATGGAAATGCAGACCTCAGTACAAATGACACCATTCAGCATAGGAGTATTGATACTGAATACAAGAATTCAGCATTTGCTCCCTGCTGTTTCACGTAACATTAGGCTATTAGTTTATATGAGTCTATTTTCTTTTTATTATAGAGCAGGATGGGTGTGAGACAAACCCCTGTCTAAATGGAGGAATGTGTCATGGCTACAGAGGGAGTCGTCTGTGTGTGTGCAAAGAGGGATTCATTGGTGACCGCTGCCAAATCTGTGAGTAGAGGTCTGACTTAGATGTCCAGTGATCTTGAGGTCTGCCGTTTTCAACCACCAGTCTGCAGTGCTCCGGCAACATTGATGGTCTTTGTCTCCCCCTAGTGGAGTATCCCTGTATATTGCAGCCCTGTGGAAACCGTGGCTTCTGCCGCAATGACAGGAGGGGGAATTACAGCTGCACCTGCAGGGTGGGCCACACAGGCAGGGACTGTGAGAAAGGTCAGCACACAAATTCACCGCTAACATTAATATTTTTCCTACAGAATCCTGCTTTAAATTTTTTTAGCAAATTCTCTTATTAAACTTGCCCCCACCAAAACCTCCCTCTGTCATGAGGAAATATGTCTCTCTTTACATTTTTTGTTTTCGCTAAGACCTGCAGCCAATGACATAATAGGCCATTATTCAATTAGCAGTGTATTTTGATATCCATCAAGTCTTTCTTCAATGTCAGTTGAAATGACAATCAACTTTTACCTTTAGTATTTTGCTGGTTATTATTTTTAATGTCTTGACTTTAAAAAAAGTTAAATTAGATTCATTATATATAATTATTCCACATGGCAGGGGAAAAACAGCACATGCTGTAGCCCTCCAAGAAATTAATTTGACACCTTCTCCTGAAGCGTGAGTCAGTAGCGGTGGATCTACCCTTTGGCACTATCAGGTGGAAAGTTCAGGTTCAGAAGGCAAATGTCTACCCCAGTATTTGGTTCCAATCACCTGGATTTGCTCATTTGCACAATTCTTCAGCCAGGAGGTGGAACGAATGAGTGAAATCAGCTGGTTGAGTTTGTGGCTGGTGGAAACACATGGCACTTTTACTTTCTGAGCCCTGGACTCTCCACCTGGAGCTCCGGTTATGGGCGTATGAGTGACTGCGCCCCTGTTCCCAGACCTGCTGCCTCCCTCTGGTCTGTACGTGCTGCGGGTGGAGGAGAGCGAGGTGACGCTGCGCTGGGACCTGCCGGACGCTCCTCAGAGCCTCATCAGCGGCTTCGCCGTCACCTACGCTCCGCTGGGCCGCGGCGCCCGCAAGACCGACTTCCTGGACAAGCTGCACTCCACCCATCTGCTGCGGGGCCTGGCGCCCGGCTACGTCTACAACATCTCCACCTACGCCGTCAAACGCAACGCCGACAGCAACGACATCAGCCAGCCCGCCGTGGCTCTCATCCGAACCCGTGAGCATGCGCCACATCCTCTTGTCTTCCCACTTGTCTTCCCGGCCGGGGTTAAGTAAACAGGGTGAAGGTGGACTGTGACGTGTCCTCGCTCTGGTGCCAGTCTGGAAGTGAAATAGCCACGTGAAGAAAATGGAACCGCTCGTTTCTGGTTTGGCACAGCGGATGCAGCGCATTTCATCTTAAGCCTGCTTAACTAACCTTGTTTCGCGCCAGGCATTCGTCTTTCTATTGAGAAGTATCCCCTTTCTGCTTGTGTACTGAACGTTTTTGCAGCTAAACCAGGCCACAGGAATTGGATTAACTCGCTGTGTCACAAATCGAAAAATAAATAGGACTTCATTGGCTGTCAGTGTGCACCTATCATAAGGGCCAGTATTGACGGCTCATATTGATCCTTCTCTGCTTTATGAGTGTGATATATCCTTCGATGACCGGGCAATTCATTGTTGTCCCCTGTAGGGGACATCAGCCTCTGGTCTAAATCTCAGACATCATATATTCTACTAGGTTGAAACCTGCAATACAAGGGACATTCAATAAAAATAAAATAAATTATATTTTTGAAAATATTTTCAATGCATCATGTTTTTGTCATCCAAGACACATGTCAAAAAAATCTAAATACCTTTACTTTTTTCTGCCGGGTCTTAGGAGGATATGGCCACCTTTACGGTTTGTGTGTGGTAAGCCCTTTGTACATTGCATTCATTTGGCAGATGCTTGTATCCAAAGCTACGTACAATAAGTGCATACCAAAGGTCATTGAAACAACTACAAACAGGTCAGATAAAATACAATTCTATCATCAAGTTGCAACTATCCATAGCCATGAGCATCAAGTCTAGTTCACACGGTAAGTTATGGCTAAATCGGTAAGCTACGTCCTAAGAGAAGTGAAGCCCGATTACGAGACACGATAAACCACAGCATCAAGATCAAGACACTAGTGTTATATGAAAGTGTTATTTGTTCATTCACGTGTTTTTGGGTAACACGCAAGAGATCTGTACACGTGTGGGTCATACGTATTACACTGTCCGCAGGGCCCAGGAAGGTGGAGCAGCTTCAGGTGGTGAACGTAACATCGTCGCAGGTGTGGCTTCGCTGGCTGGTGCAGGTGTCCCAGCACTCGGCGGTCAGCCAGGTGCGCGTGTCCCTCACACCGTCGGACGGCAGCGGGACCCGCACCGCCCTGGTCAACAGCAGCGTTGCAGAGTACAGCTTCAGGTCAGCCGCTTTGCTTTGCCCTACCACTACGCAGTGTTGTCATCCTGACCACTGTGAAGGCATGCCCAGGCAATGCATTCGTCAGGCAGCCACCACCACACACTTGACCTTTGTGTAGTGCATGTGCAAAAGGGCGGGCGTTGCTCAGCGCTCAAACAGCGACAGCGTCATAATGAAATAAGCTCCCTGATCTCCAGCCTGGAAGAAAAACCTTGGGCCATATTAAGCAAAATAATACACACTGACTACTCCTCCACAAAAAAAAAACATTTTTTACTTTGAGCTATATGCAGCAGAGAGAGAAAATCTCTCTCTCTAAAAGAAAGACGTCAAACACAAATCTAAGAACACATATAAACATTGCTTTGACTTTTAACATTTTGACTTTGCTAGCCAATTTTGCGAAGTGTAGATAAGTTAGCCACATTATATAACAAAACCAAAGCTGACATTTCTTGCACTTTCCCATGAATAGTGGGGTATTTATTTTTTTGGTTTATGTATTATCTGTGAACAAGTGGGCACTTTTTGCAATAAACTCAATTGAGTGGCATTTTTTGCTGGCATTTTACTTTTTTGTATTATATTTTGTTATAATTTCCTATCACATGTACATTGTCAATTTGATAAATTTTTTTACAAAGTAGTTTGAACTACTTTTTCTAAGTAAGTTTCGTTAACCAAACTAGATTTCTCCCTAGGGTAGCTTTGCTGTAGTTCAACTTCTTCCAGTGTGAAGTAATTGGTAGCTTGCAAAGCTATGCTTTCAAAGTAGCTTCCCCAACACTGCCACTACGACAGGGGCGAATCCTTAGGCCTGGAACATACCCTACGTAAATACGCAAATGTGGACGCTTCAAGCTACGCGAAGTCAATTTCACACGTCATTGCGCTCTAAAATGTGTCGCCTGAAATTCTTACAATGACGCGAGCGCGAGCTGCAGTGTCAAACGTTGCAGCGAGGGGCGCTATAGCAGGCAACAAACAGAGCATCTTTCTTTTTTTTGATTTTTTTTTCTTCTTCAGTCACACAACTCACATTAACTTAATCGTTCCCTCCTGCTTGCTACCTTATTACCTCCAAAGGGTCATAAGAACGCTCGATTATGAGTATGTACAACCGGGTTGTGCATTTGCGATGCGTAGGCCGGGCCTTTTGCGTTCATTGCGTTCGCCTACTTACATAGGGTATGTTTCGGACCTTAGCATGTATGAGGTTTAACACTCGCGAGGAGGCAGCTGTCCCAATCGAAGTGGGAAAACTTACAGGCTGCGTCCCAATATTCTTCACTCCCCACCTTCCTTCTTCCACTCCCCCACTACCACTCCTCTCCTACCCGGAAGTATGCAAAACTGTCTGAACGTTTCGCGTACAAGTATTTGCATGTACAGTATACAATGTACCTGACATTGCGGTTTGCGTCCAAACATTAATTAATATGTAACCATTAATACGTGATTAAGATGTAATCAGCAACATTCGATTAAAACAGAAAGATCCGTTTCCGGGGCATGGAGTAGAGAAGGTGGTAGTGGAGGAAGGGAGGGTGCATTTTTCGAGTATTGGGACGCACCCATGTTCTCATTTGCTATGATTGTGAGTTTTTATCAGTGTGTACAGCAGGACAGGTAAGCATGTATGTAAGTCCCCTTATTTCAAGGGACGGGCCATTCCATTCCTGGAAGGCCGGTGTGTATGCAGGTTAATGTTTCCACCAATTCCCCCGGCTAAATTAACCAATAGCTCTAAGCACCAATGCCAATTCACTTGTAAAATAGACCATTTACTTGCAGTGCAAAACGTGTCACACAGGGCCAAAAAGCTAATAGGCTATCACACTTTAGCTTGTGAATATGTTTAGAAAAAATGTCATCTGAGAGGGGTAATTAAAATAATTAAGAGCAAAAGTTGCCATTAAATCAGGCTGACCAGATGTCTTCTTTTTCACGGGCACATATTCTTTTCGGGACCGAAAATACCCGTCCAGTTGGGATTTCTAAATTTCGAAAACTGTTGGTTAGGTTTTACTTGTTCCATAGACCGGATATAAACAAAAAAATGGCCTAGTATTATGTTCATAATTCCTTCCTGCCCCTGTTCGCTTTTTGACTGATATGTCTGAAACCTCCTCGCTCGCTCATCCCTGGTTTATTCACTTGCCAATCTTTAAAATCCCAATATTAATTCCACAGAAAGCTATGACAAAGTACAACATAAAATACACATCATACATCCTGTGTCTTGCGACTGATATATCGTTCACGTTTGGATAAAAATA
This sequence comes from Ilyophis sp. 1 JC-2022, assembly GCA_022702515.1. Taxonomy (NCBI): domain Eukaryota; kingdom Metazoa; phylum Chordata; class Actinopteri; order Anguilliformes; family Synaphobranchidae; genus Ilyophis; species Ilyophis sp. 1 JC-2022. The sequence continues at coordinate 53,755,986 of CM040403.1, read as the reverse complement.
TGTACAGACTTTCATCTGACCTGAAGATCACTCCATGCGAGTTATATAAGTATGGATAAGGCCGTGACTATTCTACAGTGCAATTTTGTGGCCGCAGGTCTATTGAAAGCCACTGTGTGTCTCTGTAGGCTCTTGCATTGAATACATATCAAGGTAATTGCTATTATGAAGCCTTGATTAATTCAATAACAAGAAACCAGCAATATGGGGTTTGGTGCAAAACAACAAATTGCTGCTGTAACTGAATGCATTATACTCGATAATTCTATAGATGAAGCAGCCTATCTGAGAAGAAGCCTGTTTTCCAATATCCACCTGGTGCAATTGCACTCAATTTGTATGAATTCATTGACAAATGGAAGGTTTCTGAATCTGAGCATGGTAATGGTACAAGGAAAGGTTTTGTGTACGCTGACTGCTATGCTATTGGTTGCTTATTGTCGGTACATATTTCAGGTGCATTGACTGCGCTGTTGTGTGTGTTTAATTGTGAGTACATGTTTCATATGCCCTGACTGTGCTGTCGTGTGTGTTTTTCTCCAGTTCTCTGCTCCCAGGTCAGATGTATACTATAGATGTGCTGACTCAGAGCGGACTCAGACCAGAGGAACTACCGTCCACCAGCCACTCTGCTGGGCCACTGCGTGTCTGGACCAGTACGTCACACGCACACACACACTCGCGCATACGGCACACCTTTACATACACACAGGCGGACACCCACACTGAACATACCTCTGCAATTCCTCCGTGCCCATCATAGAGTTGCATACTGGATCAGCACGGCCACTTTCACACATGCATCTTAACCCGTAAATGTTCCGGTCTCACACGCAAATGCTATGGTACACAGACTGTGACTAAGTACTACACACAGACACTCAGTGAGGACAAACTCTGCCGCCGTCTGACAAATGCCGTCCGTTTCCTTCCCTAGGGCCCCTCCCCCCTCAGAACCTCTCCCTGGCCCACGTCACCACCACCTCTGCTCAGGTCACCTGGGACCGCCACCCCAGGAGTCTTCCGGACGGCTTTGTGGTCAACGTGTCACGGGGCCTGAGCACCCGGAGCCGCTACCTTCCCAACGGGAAGATGGGCGCGTACACTCTGCGCGACCTCGTCGCCGGCCAGCACTACCGCTTGGCGCTGACCGCCATCCTCAACACTGACCGGGAGCAAGTCCACAGCGTGCCCCAGCACCTGGCCTTCACCACCCGTGAGTGAGAGAGAGTTTCCCGATTCTGGTTATGGAGGACTTTTAAAAAATATATTTGTTTAGGGCTATTTCAGCTTTAATTGGACAGCACAGTGTAGAGAGAGTGGAAGAATGGGGAGCGAGAGAGAGGGAGAGACTTTGTCTGGCCGGATTCGAACCGCCGACGTCACGGCTCGCAATGAGCGTGTGGACGCGCTACAGGCTACGCCACCAAGACATCCCGGTTATGGAGAATTTTGCATGGTGACGTCACCCTTAGAACTAGGGGAAGGGTTGCAGTTAGCGTTGAACCCGCGGGATGCTCGGAAAGTGTGCAACAGTTTTCTCGGCATTGCTCAGCTCAAGTGTAACAGTAGACTGCTGTGAGGTTGAATACAGACTTCCAGGGGGTCACATCACATCATCGACGATATTAGTAAACAGAGCAGTCTCTGAGAGCTTGCGCGTGTTGCTTTGGCATGGGCAATCCCCTTCATATCTGCTGAGGAGTTTCCTGCGACTGAAACCCCCCGTGAATCGGCCTTCTGTCCGCGCGTGGCAGAGGGACGAGCCCCCCCCCCCCCCCCGTTAGCCGGGGCTTGGTTCAATGCAAACGGCAGCTTAAGGCTGTCATTACTTCCTCATCAGGCCCTGGCACGCTCTGGCAGAGAGCTCCCGGACAAACAATGGGGTCTTTCTCATGACCCCCCCCCCCCCGGCTCTCAGCGCGGGAAATGGCGCTCTGGCAACCTCCCGCCGGACGCCCGCGCCTCGCCGTTGGCGTTTGAGCTGGATGGCTGGCTCTAGGCCCAAGCTGCAGGCCGCTGTCCCCGCCGCTCACACATGTGCTGCCCATTACAGAACAAAAGAGGGCTGTTGCTGGGGGAGACCATCTCTGCGGCGCGATCCTGCTGTTGTTCCTGCCTACGTTTTGTCACTGCCAAACGTTTTGTCAAAGCTGCGTGCGCTTTGCTGTCTCTTTACACGTTACCACATCTTACGATCGGAAAATCAATCAAATATCCATCACGTGCATAATTCCCTTGAGTCTGGTGGCAGTAGTTAGTGTCGCAGACCAGGGGTTTTCAACTTTTTCTGATCCAGGGACCCCCACCCAGACTGAAAGGCATACAGGGGACCCCCACCATAAGTTTAAAATGGTTATGTTTAAAAAAGGTTTTATATTTTGAAATATTTTACCAAATCTATATGTAGTTATTGCATATGAAGTCTGGCCAGGGGCCCCCTACAGTACCCTCAAGGACCCCCAGGGGTCCTCAGACCCTAGACTGGCCATTTAGACTGTTGTTCTATGATCTTGAATCTTCTGACATTGCAAGTAGAATGTCACTGGTTCTGTAAATGAGAGAGTCACATGATCAGCAAAAGGAATGTGAGTAATACCTCAGCTCTAGTAGCAGGCCCTGCTCGTCGCTCGTCGCTCTTCCCGTGTTAGGAGCCTGTTTCTTGAGCGGCTCCTAACATTCTTTTCTCGCTCTAAATCTATGCCTTCCGTGGGACAGTGCCGCTGGAAGAGCGTCCGTTGAGGAGGGAGAGGCCCGCGCAGCCGGGACGCGAGCGCCAGGTCGGCCGGCCCCTCCCGCCTGTGGTGCAGCAGGACCTGGGCGTGGCCGCGGAGCAGGAGCACTCCAGGGAGATGCCCAGGTGAGTGGAGTGCGGCAGAAAGCCAGCGTTCTGCCCGCGCAATGTGCTACGTTATCACAACATCTCCACATCGTCATCATCGCTGCTGTCAAGCTTATTTTTCATTGATTTTTTAACGTAATTTTTAAGGACGATGTACATTTATATTACGTGGCTATATCTGTCACCTGACGCATTGTATTTTATATAGGCTAAAGCTTAGAAAAGGAATGTTACAATGCCATGGCCTTTAATCTTACAGTGTTATGATTATTAGAGTTTGTGTTTGAGGGCTACGAGCATGAAATTAACTTTTTCACCCTTTGGCCCATGGCTTGTGGATTCTGAAAATCATCAGCCATTTTTAACATTTTACCTAGACGGTAAATCAAAATGCACCTGTGGGGGTTGTGCAGACTGATTTAAAATGGACTAAATTGACTGTAGGGATGGCTTCAGTTGGCAGGATGGCCCATTTCAAACGGGGAATTTTTAAGTAGAAAAAGAGGTTGGCAAGGATGCGCGTGCAAGTGTTCGCTTTCCTGATTTGACGAAGCACGGCCCAACATGGGATGGGCCTACAGTTGGGATTGGCCGTTCCAAATAGCGCTGAAAAATGAATGAACTAAATTAGAAAAATAAGGATTCCATTTGTCACTCAATAGGTCCTCTTGGCCATTGTGTGAACGCTGTCGGGTTAGTTATTAGCACCCTGTAAATGGAAACGTGTTCTGTGGCCCTCCTCCCACGCTCTCCTGTAGATACACAGAGCTGATTGATGGCAGAAGGAGGATAACAGCCAAGTTCAACAACCTGTCTACAAAGTCCATCAGATACGGTACCCGTAAGTGGAGACTTCACCCATCACTGACCTGGGCGCGCTTCATTTTGTTCAATTTCTATTCGCTTTTTAGCCTTTGAAATAATGGCTATAATGGCCCTATTCGTAATGCCAGTTGGTGAAATGAATGCTAAAGCCAGAAAGCCTTATTTGACAGGATGGTACCTGCTCAAAACTTACTTTCGCAATGATAGCTTCTGTGATCCTAGAACATATGGTAATAATGCTTCTGGTATAATCTATTGACAATTATTTAATTCATACAAAATAGTATGATGAGATAAACTAGTGTTTCAGTGTTGAAACTAAGAACTCTTTGAGATCCACCATGTTGCTGTTTCACTTGTGTTATTGATGTCTGCAATTCAGATTCTTTGTCTAAATGCACATTTGCATACAAAATGTGTTGCTGTGCAGAATACATCTGCAGCGTTCTTGACTCTTCTTTCCTCTGTTCCATTTGTGTAACAGAAATCTAATCACTATTGCTCCTTTTGATCTGAATTCAGTGTTTTTCCCAACAGAACCTGAGCCCCCAATCAGATTAGAGAGAATGGAGGAGACAACCAATAAAATCAGTCTGGCACTAGAGATCCCAGAGGATGTGACGAGGAGAAGGCCGGGTATGTATCCTCTGTCACAGAGTGGAACTCTGCCATAGGGAAGGCAATTTGTGTTCCGGCAGAGCTAATGCTTTTGCTTAATTGGTCTCTGCTGAAAAATATCTGAAGGAATTAGATTTTTCCGTTTATGCCTCCCTCACCTGTCAGAAATTAAAAACAAAAACCTGCCGCTAAGCACTTGTGTACCTGTCTTATCCGCCCTTCCAGGGAAAACGGCAGGTTTTCATGCCAGTGTGGGAATACTCCATCCTTTTAAATACCGCATTCTCAGTTTTTTTCTTCTTCCTCTGGGCGGTTTGTGAGGAGGTAGAGAGAACCGTATCCAAATGCTGCCGTAACGGAGCGCCCTGGCTGCAAAAGGGGATTTGGGCCTTCAGCTGTAGGAAATATAAAACAATTTGCTGAAACCCGAGCCAACGAGTTTCCCAGCCGGGCCTGACAGCAGCTGCTGCGTTTCAGAGCCGCCCCGGGACTGCCGGAGCCTGCCCTGCCAGAACGGGGGGACGTGCGCGAGGGGAGGCGACTTCTTCGCCTGCGACTGCGCCGCCGGGTTCAAGGGCAGGCAGTGCGAGCTGTGTGAGTACCCCCAAGAGCGGCCGTGCATTCCCAGCAGGCCCGCCAGAGAGACCCCACTTCCTGTCGCCGGGAGGAAACGGACCGCCGCTTGCGCTCGAGTCCAAAACCGAAAAGGATTACTTGGCTTTATACGGCTTGTTTATGTGGCAACACAGTGTTCCTCAAGTCACATTCTTCCAGCTGTCTTGACTGTGCATCTTTCCACTGATTTCTGATTTGAAATAACTGCCCACTGTACCCCCCCCCTCCCCCCCACCCCCCCAAAAAAAGTTATGTAAATGTAATGTTTCATCTTCATGATAATCTTTTTCCTGTTTCCCTGTGGGTGTTCAATTAGTCTCTCATCCAATGTTAAATTACCCTGCTGACACTTTGAATGTGAATCCTTCCCCAAACTCACCTTAACTTAACCTCTGTGTAAAAACTCTCCCGAAAACCATCCATCATCCATGATGAATGCCTTCCTCCTCCCAAGCCCAGCCCAGATTCCTCAGAAAACCAGGCACTCAGGACTTCTTCTCTCAGGAGTCATTTACTTGATGTTTGGAATCCCAACCTAATTTTTGTCTCTCTGTTGCTTCCCCCTTCTCTCACCTCTCATTCGCTCTTTCTCTCTCGCTCTCTCTCTCTCGTGCTCTCTCTCTCATTCTCTCTCTCTCTCTCTCTCTCTCTCTTTCTCTCTCTCTCTCACACACACACACACAGTCTGTCAGAGAGTGCCACACCCCTGCACACGCCTCTACTCTGAGACGAAGAGTGTGCCCGTGTGGGAGGACGGCGTCTGTCATTACCTGTGAGTGCTACCTGCCGGAGAGCTTGCCGACGGGGATATCCCCTCGTCTCACGTCTGGGCTGACATGTTCGTACCTGTTAGAATCCCTCAGAGGAAGGCCCTCATACTCCTTTTACCACCGTGTATTGCCATTTAACATTTATGTGATTGTACATTTCTACTGATGGAACATTTTCTATGAAATGTACTGCTACAGTAAACATGCAAACTCGGTGAACACATGCACATATACTTGTATCTGGTCATCTCCAAATGACAGACTTCTGATGATTATCTGATGATGAACTGAATAAATTGTTGTTTCGCAGGTATAAAAGGACCTATAAGGTACAACAGGATGTTTGTTACAGAGAAATCTGTGAACCCATCCTATCGAGGAAAACTTCCAGTAAGTGCCGTTCTGTACAACAAACCTTTTCCTCTTCTGTTTTCACCTCGATGTTCTGCTCTGAATGTGTATGTGAAAGGCAGGACTTATATGAACTCAGCATGTTGGTTACAAGATACACAGAGAGGACAGATTCAGCATTACATTTTTTGTATGTGTGAGCAAATGTTTTATTTTTTCTGATGAGTTTCAGGTACAATACTATCAATGGACAACTAATAAATAAGAATAATGCAGTGTATATTTGTGCCATTTCCAGCAGAACATCTTAGGAATTATATTAGATATTGCCAATATTAATAGAAATTTAATTTTAGAATGATAGCTTGTTTCAATTGATTTAGATCTATCTATCTTCCTCTTTGAATGCAGGCAGAACTCACAGGCAACAATGAAAAATATGGTTGGTAATTTTGTATACTCTCTCCGCCCATACACACACACTGTAATAAAAATGTTATCATTATTTTAAAATGCATTTAATCACTTTGGCTAGTTATATCACAATATATTCTGCAGTTTATGTTGTGTGTTATACCCTAAAAGGCTGTATAAGTAAAGTCAGGTACCATATCTTCTGTAGGTGCTAAACTCAGGTTACAGCACAACTTACTCCTAAAAAGTTAAAAATATCTGGAACTCCTAAAAATATCTGGAACGTTTCTTTCATTTAATGTACATGAAATGTATGCATATTATATGTATACTTTTCTAATTTTTCTTGTGATGCACGTCCTCAGGAAGCTCCTCTCAGAAGGTATTGTGAAGGAACTGGGTTGGACACAAGGAATATCCCCCAAACGGACTCGGGCAGCTCCAACTTGAGTCTGCCAGACTTCAACAAGCACCTTGATGTACCCCACCTTCTTACCCCCAAATGCCTGTTGGACCATTGGAAGCACAAATCAATAGAAGGCTTCAAAGCAAGAGACTGATATCCCGCGTGCTGCCGAAAAGATGACCCGATTCATGACACTCCTGTCCAGCAGCAAACCTGCATATAAACATACCTCAAATGTCCGAGCTGATGCATTGAATAAGTTTTGTATGTAATGGCAGTGTAGTCCCTCAGGGAAATGGTACACCACTGCCTATCCTATAGCCATCCCCACGTACAAACAAAACACTTCTACTCTTTGTTTTACCGTCAGTGAGCAAGACCGTATGCTCGCTGTCAGCAAAAAGCAGTTTTTAAGCCCGTTGTCAGATGGGAAACAATTGTCTCAGTTCTCCTTTCTAGAAGCCCCTCAGCTCCACTCTTAACTTCATCTCTCTAAACCAAACTTCTGTGCTAGCTATCATGTAAATAGTGTTTATAGACTGTTTTTGTAGGTGAATATTTTAATAATAAAAAGGTAAAATATTGTGCTCTTGCATCATGTCTCATTTTTTTTAACAAGATAACAAACTCACTTCTAGTATGGGAGTAAAGAATTTGGAGATGGGAGGGCTTTGGGACAGATGCCATTTTTGTTTGTTACCAATAAATATGTTCTTGTTTTAACAAAGAAATTAAATAACCAATCTTTACTATTAATAAGTAAATGTAGCCTGCTAAAAAGATGGTTGTGCTGGTGACCAGCATGCTGGAGCCAGTTTGTCTAACATGACCAGGTTGGACTAGCAGCATGACCATCACACTACCAGCTTGACTAAACCGTTCTACTAGCACAGCTGTTTCAATTGACCAATCGAGTGTACCAGCTTGACCAGCGTAAAACCAGCACTGCACAGTCGTAAGAACAGACGCAATGATAATGCAGTGCTGCTACGGGCCACAAGGTGTCGTTAAATAAATGCAAATAAGAGCTTGGTCACACTGACAAAATTGTTTTTTTTCCTAATAATTGCAATTTTTCTAAGTAATGTCAAATTGATAGATCATACAATATAAAAATATTCATCCATAATCGACATGTGCTTCTTGATTTGAAGCTGAATCCGTTTTTCCTAGAAGTGTAGCTAGCTAGCAAAAGGTGTGTGAATGAGGAACACTAGTGAATAAGCCATGTAAATCACTACTCTTTGTCCAATGAACAAAAAATGGCGTGTGTCACATTCCCTCTTCAATATTTTATTCCCAAGCTTGCGCGCGCATTATAATGTAACTGGAACGCGCTAAATACGCGCTCGCGTCCAGTACGTGCTCGCACTCGTGACTATTCCCCTCCTTAATGAAAGCAGGGATTGCTAGGGAAGGAGAGGAGAGTCAAGCGTTGAAGTGTCTTTTTAAAGCAAATATAAGCGAGTGCTTCGTTTAGATTCATTAAAAACATACACACACAAAAAGTAACCGGTAATCGGCAGGACTCGGAGAAGCCTGGTTGAATTTTATATCCGAAAACCTGGCTCCCCTCCGCACATCGAGCGGGAGGCTGGTCAAGTTAGCTGCTAACATTCGGCTAGTAACGTTATAGTAACTGTTAGTACAAGTAAATCACCAGAAGAGAGGCGAAGAGAGGGGGTGAGAGAGACACACCAAGTAGCATGTTGCCTTTAGAATCACATTTTAACTAGCTGGTTTCGGAGGAAACTGAGCATTGGGAAAGCGAATCGGAGCCAGAAAGCATGATTTACTTAAGGAATCGCAAGGCAGCTGTGGTGTTGGTGCTGGCACAGCCGGATCGCTCGTGTGGCAGCGGGTCAGTGGCATGGAGACGCGAGGGCTTCTTGTTCCTCCTGCTCCAAGCCGCCGTCTGCCTGGCGAACCCCAGCGTCCCCGGTATCGGCAACGGCAAAAGACCCGGTGTCAACGTCTTTATGAGCGCACAGGAGGTGCATAAGTTTTTAGGTAAGTCGCTTTCGAGCCAGCTAACACTGGGTACGTTTGTTAACTAAGTTAGGCGCGTAATTAGCAGGACATTTCGATTTATTTTAGCAGGATAGACTGGACGTGTTAGGCTTGCTCACTACTCAGCTTTCCAGGCAAAACTGAGTGCATTCTTCACCATATACCACCAGGACTTGAGTAAGTTACCGCAATGTGCTTTTGAAGAAGTTTCTTTGGGCAGGGTTGCATTTTAGTTTTAAGTGAGCGTGTTTGTGTTTATTAATCAACTAAGCGACTAACGTTAGTAGCTATAGCGTCGACACCTGGATGTAGACGCCGTTGTCTTTCGTTATCATCTCGTCGTAAATCGGACGTCTGTATTTTAAGTCACAAGTGGTGGAAACTGCAGTATGATTTCTTTTAGGGAGTTTTGAATATCGGTATTTATGAACTGTCGTGTTAGCAGACATCTCGCTGCTAGTTAGCCGGTAGTTTGTGGCGTACTACATTGTGCGTTATGTATTGTCACAAACTTCACGAAGAGTCTAACTATGGGAGTTGTGCTCTGGCTGCTGCTGGCAGGTCCATCGGGCAACTGCAGTTTTCAGACGAACAATATTACTAAAAGGGGTCAAATGAGTGAAGTGATTCGCACACAGGTGCCCTGCTACTTATTACCTGTTCATTGATTTCGACAAGATTGCCTGTCAATGATTGCGCCGTGTAATCTAATCTCAACAAAAAAAACGTTTTCAACGTACAAAAACGACAAGTTACTCCCACGCATAGGAGCACTGTCTAAGTCATTCATTAAAACTTACCTAGTTTTTGCAAGTTTTAATGAATGACTTACACACTGTGCTCCTATGCGTGAGTAACTTGGCATTTTTGTACGTTGAAAGTTTGAGATATCGTTTATTTTTGTACTGTTATGAGTGATGATGATAATGCATATACATTTATGAACCGTGAACGAATTAAATCTAGAGAGAAACGTGCATACGCAATACATGCAAACACATCATTTTTGGTTTACCATGAATTACAAATAAATAAAAATGTCTAATATTTTTAAATGGATTGCAATAAATGTTTTTAATGGGTTGTATACCCGGTAGACCGGTAGTCATTGCGAGAGCTGGTATCAGGTTGGCATTGAGTGTTTGCTAAATGTGTGCTATATTTTGGTGACGATCAGCTGGACAGTCAAGTGGAAGTGGAGTGGAATACCGTAGAGTGCTTGTAGCCTACGTGTATGGCACAACTTACTTTTTTACATGAATGCAACAACGCGATATTAACTAGATGATCCGTGAATACTTAATTTTCTCTGCCTGACAAATTGGGTATTTATTCCGGTAGGCAGGTCATGTCGGCTGACTTTCACCCGTTTAAGTATCGCCCAAGTGAAACAGTTAATAGTTAATATTGTTAATTTTTTTTGCCTTTGCAATAAAAAGATGATATTTAATGTGAAATGAACATTCTTATGTGTGAGAAGCATGACGTGCACATGGTTTTTATCCAAAATAAATTTAACCTTTGGGACATGGCGGGTCTCGAACCCTCAATCTCCTTTACTCTGACCACAGAGCTAAAGCACCTTCATGATGACAGCTATGCCATATAGGGCTTTTGTCTGTATATCCTGTGATTGTCTACTACTTTGAACAGATGTTCTTATTGGTGGATCAGATGTTGTTATCCAATGGGGAGAATTATTGTTTGAGGGCATGGAGCATTTATGATGACGAAATCGACAGGAGAGAGAAAAATACAAAAATAAGCCTATTGTGTGGACGTGTGAAGTTGTCATTGAATTCTGTGTGTTTACAGGTCAGAAGCTACAGAAGTTAATGTTTTTAAGGGCTGAGAGTCTGGTCATTGTGGTTAGTTCTGTGGGAAACCCTGAAAAGTGCCATATCCCAGCCCCACCAAGTTGTAACTTGGCGGATGGCATCCCTGCCATCTCCATCGACTTTTACTCAAACCAGTTAAATATTTTGCGACGAAAGTTTGTATTGGAGTGGGCGGGATGTTTTCCCGTGTTCAAATACAGATTAAATTTAGCCGGTATAATCTAATTAGTTTTTTTTTGTTGTTTTTGCAACAATCATCATAATTTTAGAATGGCTTTATTTCGTACCAAACTATAATCGGAAGCATATGGAACTTGGGGAGGGACCGATTTATGCCGGGAAGAAAATATTACACTGTGAGGTCCAGCCCGTGAATATGTGTGGGTTTCCACAATGTACAGCCATGTCTCGGCAAAGGACCAAATTTGAGACATAATATGGAACCGATTTAGTTGACTGTTTTGCCAGAATAGCAGGGGTCACCAGAAGACCGAATTGGGTGTACGAGATGTACTGGATGGTTTCATTGCACGCCGCAGTGGTTCATGTCCTGAGGGTGGTGTGTCAGTTGCTCTTGAATTGCGCACAATTACACAACAGGCAGTGCATTTAGAGAAAAATTCAACATTTGATTGGCGGTAAATTGGTGAGGGTTTTGTTCTGTGTGTGGTTTGAAGAGAGGCCTCAATGGCGTGAGTGTCTCAGTCCAGGCTGTTTGCAAAGGATGCTGGAAGCTGAGAAGCCTGTGACCAGGCAGTGAAAACCGCTTGTTTTTGTGTTGAATAGCCTGTTTTTTTTTTTTTTTTGAAGTTGTACATAGACTTGCATACACTGTTGGAAAATGCTGGCTGTTTGTTATAATTGAAGTGAATTAACAGATGTACATGCTATCATCTAGAAGGTTCCTTATCAGCTTGTCCTTTGGGTCTAGGCGGCTGCTTTGCCTCTTTTTCGAGAAATAAACCTGGGTGACGTCTTTGCTTGCTCAGTGGCTGTAGTCCTTTCCCAATGTGGAAAACATTTTTCAGTTTGATGAAATACCTTCTAAAACGCTGTCATATTTTGCCTGATATAGGCTACCCCCTGATCAAAGAACTTATCTTGTGTGTAGTCTAGTGTATGTGGTCTTCCTTTGGGATTTTGTAGATGTGATCTACAAAGAAGAAATGTGAAATATGGGAATTGGCTTTAACTTGTTGACTTTGAACAGTTTTTTTTTTTAAACAAGGAAATAAATAACTTGTCAGGCAGTCTGGCACGCGCACGCAATCACACGCTCAGATGCAGCCGATGCACACAGAGGAGGTGCGTCAGGGTGCGAGCTCTGCAGTGTACAGTGTTCAGTGGCTTCACTTACAAGCTGAATGACGTTTCTCTCTGCGTCTAGTCTGTGGTAAAGCCAAGAGGGCGATGGACTGCTTCGGGGGAGTTCAGAAAGTCTGTGACGGCAGAACATCGGCGACGGGTTCACGGGCCAAGGAGAGCTTGCTTATGGAGGCCTTTTTCGAGGCAGATGCACCTCTGCGCCGCCTTGATATCTGCGTTGCCATTGGTCAGACCTGTTTTGAGAGCCGTATCTGTGTCTTCTCATTCTCACTTGTTCAGCACATGTCCTCCTGGCCTCTTATGAAGTGTGGACCAATTTATATGAATTCCTCAGGCCACTCCCCTTTCATAAATTCGTGGTACATTGATGTGGCTGGGTTGTGAGGCTGAGACGGAACACGGCTGGTTTGTACGGTGAGGCAGAAGCAGCATTACATACACTAAATTCCTCTGGAGCACGTCACGTTATCAGCACGAGGCTCTTCGTTGGGCTCTTTGGTTGAACTTTGAACCGCAATGTTACTTGAGCAGGTTAGTCGGATCTTAAATGCCACGGCTGCCGATTGCTGGAAGGTGTCGGCTGTCTGTACTTGGCGTACTGCTTAGCCTGACGTTTCATGATGCTTTATGCTGCCTGAGGCCATCTGTTTCAAGATGCTATGTTGTATAGATGTCATTGATTTTTGTTGGGCTGCAAAGCAGATTTTCACCAGAGAAGATGCGCTTGAGCAAAGAGTGTGTATGATTTATATTGTGACTACATCAGGTCAGGATCTGCGGTTGGATGTAGTTTAACAACCAGCCGTAAAGATGAATCGAAAGCAGCAGGTTTAAAATCCCGTGCAAAGTATGTGTGAGGCCATTTATTGTCTTCACAATACCTGTAGAAGGCGAACATTTTCTCCATTTAAAGAAATGGTCTGTGAATGTTTTCTTGTATCTGACCGATAACAATTTGTAGCGGATATCTGAGAGATGAACTTTACTGGCTTTCCTCTAGTCCTCCTTAACTCCGATCTGCTGTGAAGCGCGGCTGTAGGCCTGTTTCACTGTGGGCTTGCCAGTGGCCAATGGTCTCCTGCGCGGTTTGTTGCGCCGAGCCTGCATTTGATCAACGCTGATTGACGACAGGCGACGGGCGGATGTTTCCCTCTCTGGTTTCATAATCCGATTAAGAAGATCAAAAGGTTAGTTTACCGGAGAGCTCTGGAAACTTTCTTTTGACAGTGTTCTCTGGAATGTTCTGTGTACACTTATTTGACACGACTGGGGAGAGGGGGCGGCGGTCGGCTGGCCGGTAGGCCAGTTTCTTGCATTACCTGGAGAAGGTCGTCCTGCTCTTATTTCAGTTCTGCGGATGCACAGACCTAATTCGCTTAAAATTTTTGAAACGGAAGCTTCTCGCCGTCTACCTTACGGGTAGCTCTTTCAACACTACGCTTTAGGTTTTGCGGATTTAAGAAAGCACTGTGCAACACAGCTGTTGGCTGTGCGAAGGTCTATCAGCTTGAGCAATTGGGTAGCAAAGGATATGATGGAATAATAGAGCCACCTGGACCCGTAATTCCTCACCATTAACATTTTCTGGCAGCTGTCGCTCTTGGAAAAACCTTTTGAATTAGGCTATGCCACCGATTCATTCATCACATCACAGAAGGTAGTCTTTTGAAACCACCTCAGGATCTAAACCAAGTTAACTGGCATTGTTCTACAAACCGTAAAGTTGACACCGAAGTGAAACTGAATTTACTGCTTCGCTTCCTGGAAGCGGCATGATTAAATGGCCTGGAGCAGTTCTAGAGGAACCCCACTTTAGTTTTTCAACACCATCTCTGTTTTTGGAGCCTCCGATGACGAAGCGCACATCGGAAATGCAGAGCGGTAGTCGCTCGTAACGTCCGTTCAAACGCGCTATGGAGAACGCGATGCCAGTTGTCACGCAGTGGTCGCTGAATTGCATTTCTGCGTAATTTGCGCGTTTGCAATCCTTCGCCCGACTGGCCCTCACTGCAATCCACACTTCTGTCTGCTCGGTTTTCCAGAGTTTGTATTTCGGCATTAATGTCACGCCGGCGGGGCATTCTTTTTGTCTGTTCTTCTTGGCGTGTTTTTGCCGCTCACGGTTTGTTCTTAGCGGAGCCTTTTTATTGTCTCGGTTTCATAGGGTTCTGGTTATTGACAATGGGTGCTGCTCATCTCGGAGGTTCAGGCATGCGATGGTGTTGAAAGGAGACCGAGGCCCATTGTGTGGCGAGAGGGGGGCCTTCGGAGGGCCCACTGGCACCCCGTGCGTGGAACCCGCGACATCAGATATCCGTGTCCCGAAAGCCGTGCTCCGGGACGCCTCCTGTGGACCTGAGCTTCCCTGTTCAAGCGCAGAGGGAAGCGGGCGGTGCCCTCACAGCAGAGTCCAAATCGGCACCCTTCCATATTAGTCAAGTCAAGTCAAACTTTATTTGTGTAGCACATTTCCTACACATAGCATCACAATGTGCTTTACATAGCAAAAGGGTAAAAACAAAGAATAGATAAAATAAGTAGATAAATACATAAAATGATAAAAAATTGAGGGCACATATATCTCAGGCTATCGAAAGGATAAAACAAAGAATAGATTAAAAAAGTAGATAATTAAAATAAGTAGAGAATTGAGAGCTCATATATTTTCAACTATATACAGGTGCAGCTCAAAAAATTTGAATATCGTGAAAAAGTTCAATATTTTTTGTCACTCATTTCAGAAAGTGAAACTCATATATTATATAGATTCATTACACATAGAGTGAAATATTTCAAGCCTTTATTTCTTGTAATTTTGATGATTATGGCTTACAGCTAATGAAAACCCAAATTCAGTGTCTCAGAAAATTAGAATATTGTGAAAAAGTTAAATATTGGAAACTCATGGTGTCACACATCAGCTAATTAACTCAAAACACCTGCAAAGGTTTCCTGAGCCTTGACAGATGTCCAGAAGACAGTCATTGACACCCTCCACAAGGAGGGTAAGCCACAAAAGGTCATTGCTAAAGAAGCTGGTTGTTCACAGAGTGCTGTATCCAAGCATATTCATAGAAAGTTGAGTGGAAGGAAAAAGTGTGGTAGGAAAAGGTGCACAAGCAACAGGGATAGCCGCATCCTTGAGAGGATTGTCAAGCAAAATCCATTCAAGAATTTGGGGGAGCTTCACAAGGAGTGGACTGAGGCTGGAGTCAGTGCATCAAGAGCCACCACGCACAGACAAATCCAGGACATGGGCTACAAATGTCGCATTCCTCGTGTCAAGCCACTCCTGAACCAGAGACAACGTCAGAAGCGTCTTACCTGGGCTAAGGAGAAAAATAACTGGACTGTTGCTCAGTGGTCCAAAGTCCTCTTTTCAGATGAAAGTAAATTTTGCATTTCATTTGGAAATCAAGGTCCCAGAGTCTGGAGGAAGAGTGGAGAGGCACAGAATCCATGTTGCTTGAAGTCCAGTGTGAAGTTTCCACAGTCAGTGATGATTTGGGGTGCCATGTCCACTGTGTTTTCTGAAGTCCACAGTCAACGCAGCCATCTACCAGGAAATTTTAGAGCACTTCATGCTTCCTTCTGCTGACAAGCTTTATGGAGATGCTGATTTCATTTTCCAGCAGGACTTGGCACCTGCCCACACTGCCAAAAGTACCAAAAGCTGGTTCAATGACCATGGTATTACTGTGCTTGATTGGCCAGCAAACTCACCTGACCTGAACCCCATAGAGAATCTATGGGGTATTGTCAAGAGGAAGATGAGACACCAGACCCAACAATGCAGACGACCTGAAGGCCACTATCAAAGCAACCTGGGCTTCCATTACACCTCAGCAGTGCCACAGGCTGATCGCCTCCATGCCACGCCGCATTGATGCAACAATTCATTCAAAAGGAGCCCCAACCAAGTATTGTGTGCATAGAAATGAACATACTTTTCAGAAGTGGAAACATTTCTGTTTAAAATATCCTTTTTTATTGATCTTATGTAATATTCTAATTTTCTGAGACACTGAATTTGGGTTTTCATTAGCTGTAAGCCATAATCATAAAAATTACAAGAAATAAAGGCTTGAAATATTTCACTATGTGTAATGAATCTATATAATATATGAGTTTCACTTTCTGACATGAGTGACAAAAAATATTGAACTTTTTCACGATCTTCAAATTTTTTGAGCTGCACCTGTATATACACACACATGGACTTACAGATGGCAAGGAGGACATAAACTAATCATAGGCTATTGAGAAGAGAAATGTTTTCAGCCTAGTCTTAAAATAATTTAATTTTGGGGCATTTCTCAGGTCCTCAGGCAGGGCATTCCACTTGCTTGGTGCTTAAAAGTAAAAAGCTGCTTCTCCAGCTTTCAAATTTGTTTTAGGAATGGATAAGAAGCCACTGGCTGAGGACCTGAGAGTTCTAGCTGGTTCATAGCTGACAAGCATGTCTCTAAGTACTGTGGTGCAAGGCCATTGAGAGATTTATATATGAGGGTAGAATTTTGAAATCGATTCTTATGTCAATGGGGAGCCAATTGGATAAAAGCATCTGCTAAATGACTGTAATGTAATGTCGCTTGTGTTGAGGAATGAATGAATGAATGAATGAATGAAGGAATTTTCAATTTGTTCTACCAACATCCTTTACATGATTATAAAACCTAATTGGCTGAACTGAAACAATTAGGCTACCTTCATGTTTCCCCTATTATGGGCGTGCCGCGATGTTACAAAAAGACATTTTTAAAACTTAAGAAATCCTAAAGACGAGTGCCTCGGAATAGTTTTTTAAAATTATTTCAAGTAAAACAACTGCTTATTACGTGTGTATGGTCCTGTTCTTTTAAATGTTATATTATAATTCAAAATCCTGATTGGTTTAGAATACTGTGCGCATGCCAGTTATCCTTAACCAGAGTGATCACATTAACTCTGTTTAGTGTTGTACGGCGCAGTCTATTTAGTCAAAATGCCAGTTTGTGCTGCTTACAACTGTACCAGTCATTCAGGTTTGATCTTGGGGATACACCTTTTCAGGTAGGCCTAAATCCAAGACACCTTGTGAAGCTGCGGTATTTATTACGCAAGTCCCTTAATAGCTAAGCTAAATTATTTAATAAAATGGTAGGCCTATATTAATGTTTCCCATAGTAGCTGGGCCTGTCATATTAAGTTACATTACGTTTCTAACCTTTTACCGTGAGCTTGCTCTGCTATTGTATTGACAAATTCCATTATACATTAACAACATACAGGAAAATGCACTTGCTGAGGCGGTACCATCTCTGTTTAATTTAATCTTAATTAGTTTGTGTTTGCTGTTATTTTATTGAGTAAAACGTGTACATGTTAATATATGTTTGTGGCATCAACTAATTTCTTAGAAGGATAATTGGACAGTTAGCACTATACCCATAGAGTGAATTAATTTCAAGCGGACATTGTTCATTTTTGCGTGTTTACATAACGTTACACCAATAGCTGTCATAATATCAAGTTCATAGAATTTTCGATAGGTGTGTAGCTAATTCAATACGATGGAAATCCACCTCTGTGTGTGTGTGTGTGTGTTCGCGCGCGTGTTTGTGTAGTTGCATGGAAAATGGGCCTACGACAACTGCACACTCGCTTGTATGAACGATGGCAAACAACAAATCTTGGAGAAATTAATCAAAATTCTCATTTTTATTGAAGACCAATGGAGATAAACCTAATAAATCGCTTTATTGCGGTAGTACAAAATTCGATAACATAAATGACAATGAACTGCGAGGATAAGATTTGGCCGGCTGTATTAGTAGGCCAATATCTAATTTTAGCTGTCAGATGATGTTAAAAAGTTTAGGAGATTCCTAATGTCTGTTTTAACAAGATAAATTAATGTTGGATTTGGTCCAAAAATACTTTTCTCCATATCATAGTATTTTAATCTGTGAACGCTTATTTTTTCTGCGTATATAAGTAAGTCTGTCTTTGTCAATATCATCAACGGCGTTCATCACCCGTGGAGAAGGGGGATGGGCTTCGGCATAGCCTTCTCTACATCACTGCTCTGCGCCTTCCTCGTTTTTCGTATGACTTGACGTGATTATGCACGTGACCAAGGACACAACTGCACACTTGACATGAGTGCAAATTTAAAACTTCCTGGTTCGGATGTGCTCCCCCATTGGTTTCTATTGGCATCGCTGTCCCTACATATTATATGCTCTGAGGTTCTGACGCGGGCCACCATATCAATGCCCGACTGTCGGTGGTGCAGGGGTTGCGTCTGTAATTGCTCCGTGGTTTGGCATCGAGTGCGCCAGGCCCTTGCCAACCCTTCCAGGGATAAAGGAGACCTGAAAAGCGCTCCCGTTTGAAAAGCGCTTGGGGAAGCATAATCCGGTTCACGCTGTATTCATTTGCGGGTAAGGTGAAGGGTTCTGTGGATTTAAAGGGGAGTAATGACAGTCTGTTTTCAGTCCTGAGGCTGAACACCAAGTGTTTTTTTAAGGTGAGGGTATGACAGCGATATTGATGTTTTTTTTAAAAATTTATTTATTTATTTTTTTGCCTGAAAATCCAGCTATAGTTCATTGAAGTCATAAGAACTAAATCTGTGGGATCACTCTTGATCTTGTATTGGGAGAGGATAGTCATGCTGATTTTTAATTTTTTTTAATGTGCTCTGTGAAAAGGCTGGAGGATGATACATGATCTCTCTCTCTCTCTCCCCCTCTCTCTCTCTCTCTCTCCCTCCCTCACATTCTCTCCTGTCATGTCCACACTCCCCCAGCCTAAGCAGCTTTCTCATGAAGCGCACGAGACTCAAATCCAGAGAGATCTCTGAGGCTTGTTGCCCCAATAGGCTCATATCATGGCCTCCTGTTTGTCTAATGATACTCCGAAAGGGTAAAGTAACCCAAAGAATATTTGTTGACGCTTCGGTGGTTTGACCTGAAAGTGAAAACAAGGTTCAGTCACCCGTGGAGCGGGAATGCGGTGAAACGCCTTTGCCCTCTCTCCCGAACCGGCACCTGCCACCGGAGACGTCGGCGACGGGCGCTTCTCTGCCTGCTTGCGCGTAGCCTGTTGAGCCATGCTCTCCCCACACATCTCTCTCTCTGCCGGTTCCTCCCCATATCCCCTTTCCAGACACCGTAATTCTTTTACAGGAATACCATTTGACAGGAATCCTATTCCTAACCTGTCACGGTTTCTAGAGGGAACTTTCTTTTCCTTCCACTATAAAAATCTCCACTATTGTGGCAGGTGACTTGGGGCCTGATTTACTAAGACCTTTAGCATGTGCAAAACCTTTTAGCGCACGCGAAACTAATAACACAACCATCGCAAATGCCATGACCAATCTCTGGTCATGTTTTGTGCGTGTGCTAAAAGGTTTGGCACATGCTAAATGTCTTAGTAAGTCAGGCCCTTAATCCCCCCCCCTCTGGTTACAATTAACTCTTTCATGCATGAATTATTACAAAACAGAGCAATATTTTGTTCACATCAAACTCCGCATGTGTTTCACCCATCTAGGTCACAGAAATGTGCCCCAAATGGCCCCTTGAAAACATAGACCACACATGCAGATTACAACTCTTAATGCATGATGTCCACTTCAGTGGACAGAAGGTTTTTTGTATACAAGAACTACAGTAATTGTTTGTTACAAATATAATTAATTCTGCTCTTTGCATCTTCCCTAATAAGAATTTTTTTTTTTTTAGCACGCTCTGTTCTCTAGGAATAGAAGGTTTTCACAGCTACACCAAAGGGAGTTTGTATGTTTCCACCTCCACCTGCCATTTTGACCTTCACTGTATCAAAACTAGAAAAGCCAATAAAATGTAACAAGATGGAGCATATCAAAATTTAGGCAAAGGTGCAAGGAATCTGCTCTGATATTCTTTGGAGATCACAAATGTTTTTGACTGTTAAAATAGACTTTGAAAAACCTGACCACTGTAGTGGGCATGCATGAAAGGGTTAAATCTTTTTTTTATTTTTTATTTTTTTAAGTCAGGGACTGATTTATGTTAAAGGGTCTCTGTTTGCAGGGTATTCCCCAAAAAGCTCGACGGGAGGTCCGGAGCGAAGCCCGTATTTATGTTCGCGTCGCCATTGGCCACCTCTGACAGCCGAACGCGGGCTCCGTTTGACACAGTAAACACACCCCCGTGCTCAAAAGCACACACTGCACTCTTGATAGGGGTTTCCTAAACTCGCTCGTTACGCACCGCGCTCCAGTTTATTTTCTTCCTGGAATGCGTTACGGGCACGATGGGTAATTGCGGACGGCTTTTCTGATTTGAACTGATTTGAGTCGGTTTTCTCGTACTCCCATTTGCGTCCGGAGCACGCCCGATATTTTCTGAGGAGGGCAATACACTGCAAGTGAAAACAATTAGGATTGTGTCATCTGTTTTGTATTTAGGACTTAACATTTGCCCCTTTTCACGTGCCTTAAAAGCACAAGCACGATAGATCCAGCGCGCGCTAAGCATGCAGGTGTTTGAAGCTGACGTCACCCCTCGGTGAAAGCCTTGGCGGCACCCTGTGTGGGTGGGCGCGCGGACGAAGTGGAGCAGGGCCAGTTACCAAATGGGCGTTTCACCTCAACGTGCCCCCGATGAAGCGAGCGTCACCTCAAGCCCCGCGCGAAGGAGCCGCTGCTCGGAGACGGCTAATTGAGCTTGCGGCCAGATGTGCGATTTTGTCAAAAAAAACGAGAAATGCAGGGGGGAAAAGTCCTCGCGGGGAAGATATCACCTGCCAGTCAGCGCCTCCGGAGATCGCCGCGTGCCGTCTGAGCCGGCGGGATGCTCGCAGATGTGAAATTAAAGGATGACGGCTCTGTCTCCAGCTCTGATTTACTGAGGCCGACCTGTCACCTAAGGAGCATTTCACCAGTAAAACGGGAATAGACCGCTAGTAAAAACTATGAGCCAGTGACTCTGTCGGTTTGTTGGCAGGTTCTTCACTGGAACAGACTGGCTCCCCTGAAACCTGGATGGGGGGGTGGTGGTAAGGTTGAGAATGTGTAATGTACCTTCCCACAAGTCCGTTTGTTCATTCTTAAAGTGAGTGTGAGAAAAATGCACAGTTGAGTGCGAGGTTGGCTGTTAACCCTTGTGTTGTCCTCATTATGTATGCCCCGGTGTCCACAGGGTTAAAAAATGACCCACCCTCACCTGACCCCTTGTGATGAAGCTTAGTTGTCATTGAATTTTAAACCCTAACTTTATTTTTCATGTAGAAACAACCTGTCATTCATCAATAACATGGTGTATAACTGTGCTTTTCTACTTCACAGTCCAGACCAACTTTATTTCAGTCTACAGCACTCATTTTTTTACAACAAAACACACATCTACGACATTAGTCACATTAACGCTAAGTCTTCAGGGAGTGAGGACTCGGAGGATGTCTTGCATTTATATATCACGCCTTTCTCACACTCAAACCACTTTACAGTGATGAGGGGGAAACTCGTCTCAACCACCACCAATGTGTAGCACCCACCTGGGTGATGCAACGACAGCTTTTTTGCTCACCACACATCATTGAAGCAAGACTGTAATTGTTCAGTTAGCAGCGTGTGTCAAACCGAGTCCCATTCCGAAGGAAAGGACAGTTTTTCTACCCTTGGCAAAATAAGCGGTTTTCTGATTAGACGCCCGTTGCTCTTCCCCGGCTTCTCTCTCGTAAGTATAACGGCAGCACGATACGGGTGGCACGGGCTTATATTTTGGTTACACAGTGGCTCAAGTGAGGGAACAGAGTAGCACAGCGCCTCTGTTACATTCTTTAGGGAGAACCCTGGCCTGTGTCAATTAATGTTTGGATTCAATTGAACCACTGCTGATGTCTAGGGGTTCGAACCCCCTGGTCTAGGAAATGAGCTAAAAATGCTTGAGCACGAGCAAATGTTTTATTTGTGTGTGCAGGTCCTCATAATGGAGGTTAAATGTTCTGGGCTCCAATCCTGGATTGGAGCACAGCTGGTTTATTTATGTTTTTTAGTGGTTACCTTACCTCAGCTCCAGGAAACAGCCGGTTGTTCAGATCACTGTTTTCAAATCGAGGGTGCATGGAGCCACAGGATAGCTAAAGTCTCGTCAAGCAAGGCAACAATTTTTAAAATATATATTTCTTTCCCATAAGAAGAGTGGACAGTCTGCTCTCCTTTGGTATTTTAAATATTTATTTTATTTTATTCAGACAGGTAGAAAGAGTAGAGAGCAAGAGATGGAGAAGGGGGTCACAGCACAGAAGGTTCCGTGTCAGTGCGTTTGGGGCCCTCGGACTACGGACTGCACCACTGTGAAATGAAATTGAGGTGCGAAAAGGAATACTGTGCAGATAGACAATACAACACGGACCAAAATCACAGTAATTACTGTAGAACCACTGAGAGGGAGTAAGCACCTCCTACATTGAGTTTTGCCAACTGAAAAATGTTTAGAACCATTATCAAAAAAATTGGTGTTTGCCAAGAAAATAGACTACCATAGAGTTTATCAAATTCAACTTGGAGATTGTGTGAGGAATGCCAGCAGGAACCATTCAGGAGATACGTCTGCTGGAAGAATGCGGGGTGACTGCCTCCTGGCCAGACCCCCCCCACCTCCCTTACGTTGCTAATGCCTGTAACTCCAGCTAATCAAGAACCCTTCTACCAACCCCACTGTCTGAGTTGCTCCTCGGAAGCAGTGATTTAGAATCTTTGTGCTTCTCCAGGGCTGTCTTTACTCTGGGCGGGGGGCCCCCTTACATTCACACTTACGCCACAAGTCTCTGCTTGTATTTTCATCCATTGAACTACACTATTCGAAGTTGTGGCACTGAAAAATAAGCATGTGTAACCACATGGATTATAAAGTGGTGGGTAATTGTAATCTTAGTTCTCACCCAAGAGCAATGGAATTTTTACACAGGCCTTGTGGATGTCTCACTGCCCCTTACGGAAATGATGTGTGATGCGTGTTCTGGTGTAAAATGGCGACCGTGCTACACGGTGGTAGTAGAAGCGAGCTTCCACCTTTCAATGTGAAGTGCTTTGAGATCAAGTAAAGTGCAGTATAATTGCAATCAATTGTTATTAAGTCCCAGCTTGATGCGCTGCTGGACAACACGAGACTGTCGGTAAATGACAAGCTTAGATGGGCTGAATGACCCATTTTCGTCATTGCCTTTTATGTTCTTATGACTAATAATGTAAGTTGGGATGGTCACACCTGCTTGTGTCTGAGTCAGTCTGAGTCTGTGCATTACCCGGTGTGGCGAGGCGCACGCATGCACACACGCACACATACGCACACATACACACACGCACGCACACATACACACACACGCACACATACACACACGCGCAGGCACACATTCACACGCACGCACACATAGGCACACGCACACATACACACGCACACGCACACATACACACACGCACGCACACATAGACACGCACACATACGCACACATACAGACACGCGCAGGCACACATTCACACACGCACACATTCACAGACACACGCACACATACACGCACGCACACATACACACACGCACACATACACGCACGCACACATACACGCACGCACACACGCACGCACGCACACACACACACACACGCACGCACACATACACACACGCACGCACACATACGCACACGCACACATACACACGCGCGCAGGCACACATTCACGCACGCATGCAAGCACGCACGCACACACATACACACACACAATGTCTCTTTGTACAGTGGCATGGAGAAGTGGGCGGTGAGGGCACCCAGACGGAAAGAGGATCTCATGGCCTCTGTTTGTGTGCTCTCCCGACCGCCCCGCCCCAGGGGCCAGAGCGGGGGGCCTCTGTTTGTCTTGGGCAGCCCCCTCCCACCCCCCCCCCCCTGGCTTGAACGGCTCCTTATCTCCACACACGGCCAAGCGGAGCCAGCACCGCTGCCCGGGCGGCATTCACAGAAGACAGCCAGCATTGCTTTGTCCCCTCCTTACATCTAGGGCTTTTTATCTGTCAGATTTCCCAGTGCTCTGAGGCAAGTCTTGCTGCCAAACTCACTAATAATTATCAGCAAGCGGAATAGATTAGAATCTTACACTGAAGTTGCATTTAGCTGCTGCTACCTGTGCTTGTTGAATAAACAGGACTGACCCTTTTATTAGCATTAGTATTTTTATTAGTATTTGGCCCTTCAGAACATAATTTCACTCCCAGGTCTCCCACCACCTAACAAACCTTGGTTCTGTCACAAATCCCTCCTACCCGCCATCATGCGAGTTCCACACGCCAACTAAAATGAAAACAAAACAGCCTGATATTAAAGCTGCAGTAGGCAAGTTTGAAAATATACAAGGCAAAAATACTTCCCCTTTTGTTCTCCTCCCTCCTATCTCTCTCCTAAGCCCCTCCCACCAAATGATGCTCCAGTGCACGTGCGGAGACAAGCAGACAGGGAGGGGTTTATTCTACGGGGAGGATATTTTGCTTTTGATAGTTGCCCTGATTGGTAGCTACATAGCCAGCCCTGATTGGCCCAGGACACTCACAAAAAACAGATTTTTTTTCCCGGAACACTTGATTTATTGATAGCTGCTGGAATATAATGAGTATATTTAATAATTTAGCCAAAATTATATCGAAAAATTCTTGCCTGCTGCACCTTTAAAAGGTCTCAAATTTGAGGGTAATGAATTGGGACAGTGTAGGAAAATGTAAGAAAAGCCTTCTGAAAGGAGCTGAAACACTGGCTTTGAAGAGAGCCTCAGCACCTGGTTGGAAGCTTGCAGCGTTGGAGATTTCCATCACTTGCTGATGCGCATGACTAACAGGAATGGCAGCAGTGCGATGGAGACCAGCCTTCTGATTGGCTTGTCTCTCGCACCTCCCACGCTCTTTCTGCATTCTTCTGGCCAGCGACCTTGAACCTCGCCGCAGCCCCCTTTCACGTGCCCGCAGCCAACCCCGCCAACCCCCCCACCCCTCCCCGCCCTGATAAAGGTATCCGGATTACAGAATGCAGAGAAGTTTCAGGGAGTTGAAGTGTAGCCCGTCAGACAAACTCTATCAACGGTTGCTATGACACCTTGGCAGAAGGTCGGATCCCGTGTCATCGGAAAAGCTGTTTTTAACCTCCTAAGGAGGTCCGCTCCTCATTCTAGGTGGGGGTAGTCCAATGACGCCCGTCAGCGCTCCTGTCTCTGAGTGGAATGCCCTACCAGAGGAGAAACAGACCCCGTGAATAAAATGCTTATGCTTTCAGCGAATCTGGAGGGAGATTTGTGTCTAGCCCAAGCTGATTTGACACTGTCGGTAATGTAAAATGTAAATGCATTGAAGACATGCCTGTCTTCTTGAATGAGTGTTTAATAAGGTGCAGCAGTGTGGCTTTTTCATCCATATTCAAACTAAAGTGATGCTGTAGAACTTGTCCTCAACTGACCATCCTGGTTAAGTAAAGGTCTATTATTATTATAAATAAGATAAAGCCAAGCCTGTCGTGCTGATCATTGATTTATCATTGTTAGTTTAAATTGACTGTGACCAGTAGAGCAACATCTTTCTCATTACTCCCTTCTGGATTTGTGCTGGCTTGTTCATGGGAATGTTTGGGTAGATTTTGTAAGTAAAAGTGAACGTAAAAATGTGACGATGCCTTTTCGTGATGGAGATGAGTATATGCGACGTGTGATTGTAATTTATTACGGAGGAACAAATTAGAATTCAGGGAAACGAGCCATGGCACCACCCCCCTCCCCCCCCCCTCCTCGAACAGATACATTTTTCTAGTGCGAACTAAGCTCCTTGAAAGCCTGAACTTGAGTGATCCCTGAAAGCCTCAGGAAAAGCGGACATCGGGGAGACGTATTCATGAAGGTGAGGGGCACACAGCGCTAATTCCAGAGCAACACGGCTTAAAGAAGGCTGCCTGAACGGTATACCTAGTTAACATTTTGCAAGCGCCAGCTCTGATCTTGGAACGAGCCCCGCGGGTCGCGAGGGCGTGAGCCAAGATTACTTTAATGCCAGATTCCTGAGCCGCGGCCGATGTTACGTTTTCCACCTGCCCGTGAAAGTGCGTTTACAAGCCGAGCAAACGGTCGACTTTTGCGGACTTCGCAATCCAAAACCCGCTCTTCATAATCTCCATGTCGTAGTTAAAAGGGCAGCCTCCTGCCAAACTGTGTCTATTCCAGTGGAGTAGGTTTATAGGTTAGTGGGTGAGTTCATTTGAAATGGTAGTTGAGGCTGCAGTTACACAAGATTTGTTCGAAGAGCTAACTTGCCATTGGTTTATTAGCAAGGCTATTTTTATTTATTTTGTTTATTACATTATACATCTCTGAAATTATAACATAATTGGGGAAGAGGGCCAGATGCTAACACCCAGAGCAGTGGGAAAGAGGAGTGTTTTATTCATCCTCGCAGAGTTGACAGAGGACGTGCCGAAACGCGGCAGCCAGAATCCTCCCTGTGTCGTTCCCCATTGCCGCCGTCCGGAGTGATGAGATGACCGTTATCTGGTCGGAGAGCCCGGGAACAAGCTATGGCCGTGACCTGCTTTTCTCGATGACTTGTGGTGAGTCTGGTGACCCGACCTCGGCGTCCACGTGGCTCGGCCTGCTGAAATCCGCCTGGCTTGGAAGCATTCTCCTTCAGCCACAAATACAGGGAAGCACTGCTTATACCCTGGGCCTTCCTAGCCCCCCCCCCGCCCCTCCAGTCCATGGAGGCACGTGCAAGGAATTTTAGTGCCCTGGTCAGAGTGGCTCCCATGTAAACCCTGGATGAGAGGCTAGGGAGAGCTACGCGTAAATGTCTACTGGAATTAAGCTTCGACTTGCTGGGAAAGGGCGCCGGAGGTCAGGCCGGAAGTTGCCGGGCGCAAATTCCCGGGCCAAAGCCAGCTGAAGCAGCTGCGCTCCCCGCAGTTGAAATGGCGAGAAAATGAAATGGCCTAATCCCAGTGAGCTGTGTGAGAAAGAGAGGGGGGAAGTGAACGGCTTGAAATGGATTTTCTTTTTCTCCTGTGTATCCGTTCGCGTCGGTCTTTAACCGCTCTCGCCAAAGTGGGCTGGGAGGACGAGGATCCCCTACAGATGGCGGCCTTCCTTTTCACAGCTGCAGCGAGAGGGAACGTACAAAGACGGCGCCCACAGCCAAGGCACAGGGAGTACAGGAACGGGAGAAGAGTCTAAATTGGTTAAGAGTGGCGGTCACTTGGCAACCAACAGTAAGGCACGATGGCCCTGTTTGTGGGCTTTTTCCTCCACTTTTTTTTATTGCTTTACCAAAGTGACTCCCCTCCAGCTGACTGGGGAAGAAATTCTCCAAACCCTCCAAGATAACCGTGAGTGTGTGTTTGTGTGTTTGTGTGTTTGTGTGTTTGTGTGTTTGTGTGCGTGCGTGCGTGCGCGCACACGTCTGATTGTTTTTGCACATGGGGCCTGCATTTCTGCTTGTAAATCCACCACTGTGTCATGGACCTTTGGTGCCCTCTGGCCCCCGAACTTGTGCGAGACTACTGATAGTTCCTGTCCCCCCCTGCCCCTGGAACCAGCATGGGGTAGAGTGGTCCTACGAGTCAGTCGTCCTCTAAGACAGTCAGGAAACTGTCTGATTGGCGGCTCCATGGGGGGCAGCCAGGGGGCTGTAGTGCGAGGAGCCAGGGGAGGAAGAACCGCGGGGCGCCCCCCTCTCTCAGGCAGACAACGGCTCGGAAATCCCGCTCCGGACCGCGTCTCTTCCCTTCCTGCATCCCACTGGGCCTCTACCTGCGCACAATCTCCGCCAGAAGAGGTAAAAGGAGAAGAAAAAAAATGTCTGGAAAAGTAGTTTTTCCTTAAAAGCAGCCCTTCATGTGACTCAGTAAGTGCTGCCCCCGAAGCGATGTGTGTTCCATAATGACCGGCCTGTTTCAGCATGATGTTCCATGGAAGATCCATCAGTGGCCGGGGAGTTCACGGAACACCATAAAAACAAGCTGTTTGCTTCAGAGAAATTTGTCACGGTGGAAACGGAGCACGAGGCAGCTCATTTCTCCTCCCTCCCGGGCACGCGCACAGCGTACTTTTCTCCACACCACTTGGCACCCTAAGTGCTGCGTTCTCTTAAGCAGTGAAGTTTAACCTACATGCACAAAAGCAAGGCAAACAAGGCATTTCAAGAAGCTCTTTTTTTCGCTCTCCAAATCGAACCCTACGGAGATTTGTGATGTTAGGTTTTGTGCGTATGTTCTGCCCTGGACGTAAACAGGTGTTGTTGAACTCTCTAAGATGAAATGGATTTGTCAAAGCAGTCCTCTTAGTCTTTGCTGGAATAGGCCCGGGGGGCAAGTAGGGGCCAAAGGTTTGAAGTGTGTCTGTCTGTAGGCTGGGAAGGGGGGGGGGGGACTTGGGTTTGTTTGGTGCAGAAATAAGTTTACCTCAGATCAGGCCTGCTGTTTCTGAAACAGAAATTCTGGGGCCTCTCTTGCTTGCGGTTGGGTCTGAGGCGGGCAGCATGCCCTGTGCAGCCAGGCCTCGGCCCGCACTTTGGACCCAGAGGAAGACCGAGCTGAGATTGGGCAGGCACGTATCGGCTTCAAGCGCGCTACCGTGACTACAAGTTAATGCAGTAATGGAGAAAATGGGTCTTTTAAGAGCGCATAAAATAAAATGTGACACTATCACAATTTAATGTAGTGCGGCTCACCGTAGAGACGCACCGATTAAGTGAGACACAAATTCAAGTCTTGCATGGCTATTCCAAACTCATTCTGTTATTTATACATTCACCATAAAGACAGAAAATCACTATAAATTGTCCTATTTTATTATTCCTGAAACGACTCGCCATTAATGCTCTAATATTGAATGCTGAAATACTCCAGTTCCACCTATTCAATTTTCTTTTACAGCACAAACAAAAGCTAATTACATATGATGACATCACTGCCAGCCTACCTCAAAAGCTTGCTTTGAGCAGAAAATCTCTTAAAAAGAGCTGAAAGAAGAACAAGACTCTCTTGAAAAGGAGCCCGTCAACAATGGAGGGGATAATTATTAGCGCAAATCACTTCTCCCTGGTAAAACCCACTCTGCATTAAGCGATAGGGTTGCTGCCACTCAGCCTGGCATTGTGCGACTCAAAGGTTTGCCTCTTTCTCCCACGTCCTTTGTTTCAGCCCCACCGCATTAGCTCACAGTTCATTCGACCAAGACCTTCCTTCCTTCAGCGGTTCCCTTTATTATTTTTTTTCTTTCTGGAAGCATCTCCCAGTCTTTCATTCTCCTTTTTCGCTTGCCCAGATTCCCATAACCGCTCTTCGTCCTGCTTCAGAGGGCTCCTTTGCCACTCTATACAAGGGATGAAAGATTTGCTTACTTGAGGAGAGAAAGAAGGCAGCGATACACCTCATTATCTCCTGTGATTGTCACTCAAAAGCCCACCCGCTTTGACTAATGCGGCACATGAGTGCGGGCCTCAACGGAATTGCTGCTACGCTTTCTTGAACAATTACCGTCGATTCGGATTTTCTAAACTGCAAAATTTCACATTTAGCAACATGGAGCTCTGCCGGCTGTTGAAGCTGTAGTATGCAGTTTGAGCGTGCAGCCTGTATTCAGTTGTGGTCAGTAGCGCGCGTGGCTTAGCGGGATGTGCCGCAAGGAGGGCCGTGCACTGTTGACCCTTTCCGTGTGCAGACTGGTTGCAGAGCCAAGACTGTTCGCAGCCAGTGTGAAAACATGCCGCGCCACGGAGGAGAATGATGCAGTGTGAGGGGACTAAACGGGGCAGTTATTCCCCTCGAGGTGAAGTTCAGTTCGCCGGGGCTGCTCTCGTGTGGAAAGGGGCAAAGGAAATTGCGGCATTTCGGTTTGTCACTAAGTAAACCGAGCACACGCCGACGAGAGGCTAGCAGCAAGTCGTTTAGAAGTGATAGCCAGCCCGCTCGAACCTTTAACCCCCAGGGGTCTCTCTGAAGCACAAGGACAGAGCCGTCTGACATAGCTGCAGTGATGTCATTTGTCATTCAATGACATTGTTGCTATTATGTCGTGATGTCCTCACAGTTCTTTAAGAACATCCTCAAATTATTTAATAAGGTCTTCAAAGTTATTCAGCAACCGTCGAGTATGTCATTAAGTAATCGCAAGGATGACATTTCGGGGCATGAACCAGGGGTAATGGCAACGCAGCACAATTAGTACACTATTAAAAGCCTTAAATTTGGCTACTTTAACCAAAGCTCATTTGACTTTCTATACCATTGCAATGACTGCTGCTGAAAACCCTGAAGATGCCGAGCGCTAGTTGTGGGAGTTCGCTTTTCCCACTGTGAGAAAGGCAGAGCCAAAGGCTAATTATATTTGGAGACACTGAGAGCTGACGGTAACTTTAGCGGAGAGGGTCACGACATCGATGTTATTCCACTGCCGTAGGAATACTGGGCGGTTGTGCCGGGCAGTTTATGTCAACAGAGCGGAGAGGACCTGAAAGCAGAGTCACATCTGAAAGTGTTTTCCGTCGCCAAACCCAGCCCGCTGGTATTGGTCCCCACCCGCCCCTCGCGTACCCGGCACACCTGTTTGGTATTAGGTTGATTGCCTTCCAAGACATCTGCGCAGATGGCAAGGGGCGGCCCGTCGCTCGGCATCTTAATGACTTCGCGCCCCCAGAAACGGACGAGAGCCGGCCAAACCGGCCGCGCCAAAGCCGAGATTAAAGGGGAAAATGTGCCCCATCTGTCAGTTGTGAATTCCAGAGCCGGCGTGGATGGCGCATTCTTTAGGCTTTGAGCGCAGAAAGCCGCCACACTCAGGAAACGCCTTCAACACGCGTGACCGATGACACCTATGCAACATTGCTCTCCATATCAAGGCATGGTTTAAAGTCCATTGCAACCAGTCAATTCATTTGTCTTTAAAAAAAAAAAAAAAAAGTATTTTGTTATTATCGGTGACTTTGTTGCATGCTGTTGCCAGTTCTTGTTGCTCAAAAATGCTGACATTTTTTCTTTTGCCCTCGAGAAGCTTCATAATGTGAAAGGCATGAGTTTTTGATGTAAGAATGTCGGCGTGCAAAGTATGTCCTTTTATTTGTCTTTTTTATTTTTTATTATTATTATTTTTTGTCTATCTATTTATTTATGTCTGTTATTGTCGGCGACCAGGGGCATAGCCTGCCGTTACCATTTCCTTTTGCCCCTCGAGAAGCTTCATAATGTGAAAGGCATTAGTCTCCTTTGTAAGAGAAGCTTTGCTGTAGTGAGTCCAAGTTCTCTCCTCACTTCAGGAAAGGAAATGTTGTGCACTGAGCCAGTAGAGCTGATCTATGACAAAGCAACTGCTCAACCGAAACCCCTGTCTCGCACAATTATTCATGAAAAAAAGTGATCTCACGTTACTTTATTGCCTTTCATCACATCTGGCCTTGTTGGCAACAGATGTATTCTGCTTTGAAGGGTTGAAGGATTTAGTTAGCCCAGAGTCAATAACGAACTTTTTCTGCTCCGAGTCATTGTGTGTTATGGTGGCATGTATGTCCCTCTTTGTGGCTGATGGGGTATCCTTTGAAAGAAATGTTGTTCTCAAACTACATTCCTAAAGCGCTGGAAGTCCGAGGTCGGAGAAGCCCGGCAATAAGCGTCATCTGGTGTTGGGAGGATACGTTCGAGCACTTCCACTGATCTTATTCCAAACGAGCAGTCCTTCGAGCACTTGATGAAAGGCAGGGGTGTGTTTTGATGTGCCATGTCACATCTATACGATCTGCAATTAAGCCTCACATCTGCGGGGTAGGTCCATTCAGAATGGAAGCCAGTCCTTTTCCATCACATCCCGAACCCGTAACATGTTCATCGGGAATTTATCAGATGATCTTTGCCACAGAGCCAGCTACATTTTTAGCATTCAGTTGGTAGGATTCAAAATAGCGTTTCCCTCCCCGTCCCCCCGTCCCCATTTCTGATGATTCCTGTTGTGGCTCCTGTTGCATGCTGGGCGTTTTTGTCTCTCGTACTCCGACAGGGACTGAGGCTGCAGCATTGGAACACACAGGAGCTTTTGTTCTACCTGTGCACTAGATCACCTGGCTGGCTCTTTACCCCCCCTCTCTTCTCCACTCCAAAGAATGGAATGCAATCCCAAACCCCAGGAGAAGGCTTTGCTTACTTTCAGCGCTGACGGCGAGTGAAAGTGCCGTTTATCACCGCGGCTCTCTATTTTTTTCCTGCCTCCGTTTATGTCGGAGCCGACAGCTGAGCAATCTTTGCCGTTTACTGGTTTTCCTCTTTGCCCCAAACTGGATGCTACGCCTTCGCCGGCACCTGTGTGTCGCGACCCGTGACGGCCGAGACGGGGGGTCCTGTTATTCAAATCACGGTTCTCTAGGTCCGAGACCTGCTGGTTTTCCATCCTCCTTTTACCTGGGAGTCAGGTGTGAAGACAGTCTGGCCAATCGCTAGCACTAATTGTTCAGTTGTTCAGATTCGAGGTCCAGATTTGAATATCCATGCATTAGAGCAAGTAGGCAATCTTGGTCCTGGAGTGCTGGTGATGTTTTTGGTTTTTGTTCCATCTAAGCTTGATCACAAGAGTTTGATGGATGATTAAAAGTCTGAGCCAGATTATTATGAAAGGTGAAATGCTGAGTACCTCCACCACATGGTCACCTGCATTCATTAAACCTGATTAATTACTGTTAATCCACTTTTGTGGATAAGGTTTGGATGGAGCAAAAACCAGGACCGTCTCAGGACCAGGACCAAAACCAAGACCGTCTCAGGAGGAGGAGTGTTGCCTACCCCTGCACAACTGGGCCTGTTTCTACTCACGCTTTTGCGTGTGACCGAATGTGGGTGGCTGACTTTGTTTTCCTGTTGCATTTTTTTCACAGATTTTCTTTTCTTCAAAGTATAGAGCACTAATAAAACCCCAAATTCTGAGGAGGCCGTGCTGTTGAACCGAAGCGCCAGAGGTGTTTTAGTGTTCAGTTTTGACGGGCCTGTAAAATGCGAAACCGTCCTCTAATGTGGCACATTTTCTGTGCTAGAGCCCACCCCCCTAACGCCCACAGGCTTGTTTTTGTCAGCCCGTTTGACCATCATGATGCATTACCTCATGGCCGCTGAAACAGAGGTATCTGTTGCAAATGAAGAAAACCGCAGTGGGTAAGCGCAGGCCCTCGAGTGTTTAAAGCTTTGTGGAAGGATGCAGTGCCGTTTGATGTGGCCGTAGTTTGTTCTGGGTCAGCGAGGCGTGCGAGCGATGGTCCGATAGGCCCTCCCTGACTCGCGGAGCCAACACGGGCCGCCCCGCCCCTGCGCTGGATCCCGGACTAAATTAGCCCCTGTGTAAGGTCTCCTTTCTCTCCCAATTTACCTCTTAATTAGCGAGGAGACGTACACAAAGGGAAAGCGCTGCGGGTCTTTAATTACCTCAGCGCCGAGTTGGCACGGGCGCGTTCTCCCGCCCCCCGGCGCGTCCGATAGGCCAGATGCCCTCGGCCTTGCCCCGCCTCCGTACCGAGAGCCACTTGAAAAAGACGCCTCCGACCCAAGCACAATGCCACCACTGTGGCTGGGGCACGCGTGATGCCAAACCAATTTGTAGATAAGGCATTGAGACGCGGGACTTAAATGCCCTGCTGGTTTAAAGTTTTTTTTTTTTCTCCTGGTCTAAGGTCTGAGGTCTGGAGCCTCAGCCTGTTTTCCTATCGGATCAGAAGTGATTACGGGGGATGGGGGCTTTCTCTGGAGGTTTTTTTCACTGCCGCCATCACCACCATCACCATCAAGTTCAGCACTTGGCCCTATGGCCTGGAGCCTGCAGTGGAGCCTCCTCAATTGCCTTAATTAGCTGTATTATTCCCTGGGGTCCTCTCCGGCCAACATTACAATGTGAATGGACCTGTCACATTGAGCCATCGGGTCGAGTCTCCGAAGGTCCCCCACATCACACCCCAACCCCCCCACTTACATTAAATTAGTGTGTCAGAGCTTTGAGAAAAGATTGGCCAAAGGTGGGAGCGGTTCAGGCAGGCTGAGCCAAAATGGAGGAAGGCGGATATTAGAACAAGGGTTCACGTGTTTGCGTGCAATTATGCGTTGTTTCAAAGATCTCTGCAGTGGGGTCCTTTCACTGTTGTTCATGCATAACTCGTTTGGGAGAGGTGTGCCCCCCGACCAGGTCCCCTGTCTGTCTTAGTACAGTACAGTTTTGTCTGTTCTGTAGCCGTCTGCTCTATCTCGCTCTCCCTGCCCTCTCACTCGCACATAAGCCCAGCCTCTCTGTGAGCGCGCTCAGCCCACAGAAATGTTCTAAATGACGGGGTCTCGAATGTTTTCGGCGGCGGAAAAGCGAGAGGCGTCTGAACAAGGCTCGGTGCCGCCGGAGCACCTTAAGCCTCGTTCGCACATTCCTCCCGCCACTTTGAACTCGATCCTGTAAGACCGCGAGACGGGCTCCACTGAGCCGACCCGAGAACCTCAGCGCTGACAGATCCGCCGCTGGGCAGGGACGCGGGATTTAAATATCAGTCAGGTTAGCGCGCACAATCCGCAATCCGTCTCCAGTGTTTGCAGAGTTAACTCCGCAGCGTCTGGACTTGGATACCCCCCCCCCTGCACACACACAAACCCCCCTCATTCCCGCTCCTTCAGGCGTCTCGTCTGTGGGATTAGCGCACCTTTACTGAAGAGACCGGCGTCTGTGGCCGGGCTCCTTAAAAGCCTTTAGAGTGAAAACCAATGAGAGGAATTTCGCCGAAATGAAAGAGCTCTGTCACTTCGCCGCCCGAGTTTCTGCTTTTTTTTGGTTGTGTTAAAAAAAAAAAAAAAAAGAAGAAAAAAAAGGCCGTGTTTTATGAGCGCAGTGGGGAAAGATGAAGAACTTTTAATATAAACATTCTCTGGGGGAGACATGGTTTCTTTTGCTCTCCATTTACGACAATGAAAATTTAGGTGAGGGATAATTGTCAAAGTTTTACCGACAAGAGTTTTCAGTCCTGAATGCATAGGCATGAAAAGGAAATGGTTTTTAGTTGTTACGGTCCTGAGTAGGGAGCTAGAGAAAAGGCTCCCAAATTCCCTACTCAGCCCAACTCTAACTCAAGGTTCTTTTCTGTTTGGAAAACGCCGTTGTGTTTTGAGAGTTCTACTTGAGCGATTTCCGCAGGTAGACCGCAATGCAATGCGTCCATTTACAGAAAGATGCTTCTTCCTCCTTCCTTTCAGGAGTTGTACAAATGCAGTGTGGTTGACCATGATTGCCATTATCAGGCAAACAGACCACCTCTGGGAACCTTCCACTTAGACTGCATTGTGATTTCTTATTTCGCATGAACTTCGTGAGGTTATTCCGTGTGATTTACGGTGTTTTTTTCCAGTTGCGTTCTCCGTTACGTCCGCGGCATCTGGGTAAAGCATTAAGCTGGTGCAGGTGATGTTTTTGTAAGAAACCCAGCGCTCCTGTGAGTCGGAGGCTGCCTCCTCCGGACTGTATGTCATTTCCACGCAAAAAATGTTTTTGCAGGCAGAAGAATTGGAAATACTGAACGCTGAACACCAACCCCCCCCCCCCCAGCTCTGAGCAGACTGTTCTCTCCGATTTCCTCAGGTCAGGACGGCGAGTTGTACTACGTGAGGGACGATGTGGTCAGCAACTACGCCCTGTCCTTCATCATGCGTGTGCCTACTGATACCAGCAGCCTGCAGTTCACCTGGCTCTCCAAGAACAAGGTGAGGTTTCCATGACGACGAGAGCTCCCTCCCCCATAAAGCACAGTACAAGATAATGTCTCTCAAACCTAATTCTGATAGTGGCCGTTGTTTAAACCGATCTAGCGGCTGCGCGTGATGCCAAGCTCTCTGCGCTGACCGGGTCTCTGTTCAGCGCCCTTGTGCACAGAATGCGGACCCTCAGTCTGATATGAAAACGGAGTGCGTTGAGGTCTCCCGAGGAGCCAGCCTTGCAAACAAATACTTGAACAGGGTGCTGGAATTTTGGAGCTGTATAGTACAGTGGTAGGCACCCTGGTCCGGGAGTGACGGGGATGTTTCTTGTTTTTGTTTCATCTGAGCTTGACCTCATGAGTTTGATGGATTATTAAGTCTTCTGGATATTCAGACTCTGAATGGTGAAATGCTGAGTACCTCCAGCACATAGTGACCTGTGTTCATTAAAACCGATAATTAATACAATTTTCTAGTTATAGGTTTGGATGGAGCAAGAGCCAGGAACATCTCTAGAACCCCAGATACCAGGGTTGCCTACCTCGGGTATAGTGTATGCAATTTGGATAGGAATGCTGCCCCTTAAGGCCAATTCATAGTCGTGTACGGACCTAAATGACATCATAGCAGACCCAAAACGGACGTCCGCCTAGGCAGTCCGCGCAGCAGTAGTTTTTTGTGTCCGCCCGGACCTGTCGTTTCACCTACAAGCGTACCTTCTGCTTACCGTAATCATCCTCCAAGAGGGACGCCATTGATGTTGGCGATTTGCGTGAAAAAATTATGTGAAAATGTAGTCTACAGATGGGGGGGGGGGGGTGTTGGTACGCTTGACTATGAAAGGCAAAAGTCCGCAGACAATCCAGAGGACTGTCTGTCTGTCTGTGTATGTGTCTGCTCCCTGTTTTAAACAATCTGTAATAACCTTTAGTCTTTTTACTGCCCCCC
Source organism: Ilyophis sp. 1 JC-2022 (assembly GCA_022702515.1). Lineage (NCBI taxonomy): Eukaryota > Metazoa > Chordata > Actinopteri > Anguilliformes > Synaphobranchidae > Ilyophis > Ilyophis sp. 1 JC-2022. The sequence continues at coordinate 53,719,287 of CM040403.1, read as the reverse complement.
CAAAATTTTAAAGCTTACGTTTAAAAAAATAAATATATATTTACGGTAACCTCTTGGTGATACGCAGCTAATTTTTAAAAAGGTTTTCAACCAATGGATTAAGGCTGAATTAAGGCTGTTTGTAATTGCACACTATGGAACCACCATTTATTGTGCAAGTTAAGAGCGTTTGCAAAGAATGATTTGGGCTGCGATTTCTCAGTCTCGTGTCAGGGTTTTTTCAACAAAATAAAGTTTACGTGTTCTTTGGCTTATTAGCAACTTGAAGTGGTATAATTTTTAGTTGTGAACATATTTTCATATTGGAACCTGTAGTTAAGTGGTTCCCAACCCTGCTTCCATACTACCCTGTGTAAAAAGAGCCTGAGGTAAAAAGCCACACACGTTTTTAATTTCACACTTTAATGTCTAATGAGGGGGATTTACCCTCTTAATGACATACCACATTGTCAGAAACAGACGTTTGTCTTACAAAGAGTGAATGTTTGATATTAATTTCAGGACTAATCAGTCAGATCAGTTCTGAGCCAACTAATGCTTTAATTTAATGCTGTGTGCCATGGAAAATTATTTCTTGAAAGTCAGTAAATTTTTTTATTAATTGATAGGCCTACAGCTTAAATGAGCGCTAAGAACTGAAAATGTTGATGCCTTGTAATTGAAACAAAACCATTTGTGGAAATTGAAAAGTTCAAAGACGAGGCAAAACTGTAAAGAGCTAAAACTGCATGATTTAACACAACATTTTGGAACTTAAATGCTTTCAACAGCTTTAATGAAAAGATTGGTTGGAGTGAAAACCGACTCCATTATGCGTCTCAATAGCAGTAAATGGATCGCGATTAGCCTAACTAATGTGAAACCGAACACCTCACCCTTCTTTTCGTACCTAAGAACTTTGAGCTAGAATTTAAAAGGTGTCTGTGAAAGGATTCTGAGTAGAATTTGTGTTTCAGGGGATGAAAATGTCTTAGGACTACTCTTTACTCCTTCTCTTTTCCCCATCTGCTATAGGTGCCCTACAAGCTGGGCTTCCAGGTGGACAACCATGCTGCTATGAGCCTGCCCAAGAGCAGCATACCCACTCAGGGGGAGGTGCCTCAGAGCCGTTCAGGTCTGCCAGTCCCACGCCATTCCGTCCATCTCTGCCCTCAAACCAACCTCACTCATGAAACCTCAGCTTAAACCAACATCAATTATGAAACCTCAGCTTAAACCAACCTCACTCATGAAACCTCAGCTTAAACCAACCTCACTCATGAAACCTCAGCTTAAACCAACCTCACTCATGAAACCTCAGCTTAAACCAACATCACTCATGAAACCTCATCTTAAACCAACCTCACTCATGAAACCTCAGCTTAAACCAACCTCACTCATGAAACCTCATCTTAAACCAACCTCACTCATGAAACCTCAGCTTAAACCAACCTCACTCATGAAACCTCAGCTTAAACCAACCTCACTCATGAAACCTCAGCTTAAACCAACCTCACTCATGAAACCTCAGCGTAAACCAACATCACTTACGAAACCTCCTCCGCTCAAACCAACCTCACTCACAAAACCACCTCAGCTCAAACCAACCTCACTCATGAAACCTCAGCTTAAACCAACCTCACTCATGAAACCTCAGCTTAAACCAACCTCACTCATGAAACCTCAGCTTAAACCAACCTCACTCATGAAACCTCAGCTTAAACCAACCTCACTCATGAAACCTCAGCTTAAACCAACCTCACTCATGAAACCTCAGCTTAAACCAACCTCACTCATGAAACCTCAGCTTAAACCAACCTCACTCATGAAACCTCAGCTTAAACCAACCTCACTCATGAAACCTCAGCGTAAACCAACCTCACTCATGAAACCTCAGCGTAAACCAACATCACTTACGAAACCTCCTCCGCTCAAACCAACCTCACTCACAAAACCACCTCAGCTCAAACCAACCTCACTCATGAAACCTCAGCTCAAACCAAACCTCACTCATTATACCTCAGCTCAAACCACCCTCACTACTTTTATGAAGCACAGAATTTGGGTTTTATGTCTATAATCAGACATAATGTCAAGCCTCTTGTACACTATTTTTGTGCATCATTTAATTTATGCCGTATTAATTAAAATAGAACAAATTAAATTAATGTTTTTTATTTTTAATATGGTATGGATTCATTCTTACATGGTTCAGTTTATACATTTTGGCAAGATGTTTTGTTGTGTGGTAAGGATCACATCGTCCGGTTGTCTCTACCCAGTTCATTGCTTAGAAAGTGTTTGTCGTGAGCGGAAAGGGGCTAATAAAGGGAGAGGGACCCAAAAGTAGCAGGTCGTGTGTGAAGAAAGAGAAGAATATTTAGACTTAGGATCCAAGAGTGTACATCCACTGTTATGACTTCAGCAAGATCAGCATTATCAACATGTCAATCATAGCACTGCTAAAGGTAAGCAGGAGATTGCATTGCAGATTAGTAGTAAAACATGCACTGGGCAATTGATCTGGTTTCTTTTGGACTGGAATGCAAACACTGAATTCTCATAGGTCCTCTGAATCATTTCCCAAGGATTTAACAGCTGTGCGTATGGCAGCCCAGCAGTAGATATTTGGCAGAATTATAATTCCGCTGCGCTCGTAGCGTGGTCGTCACGGTTCGTTTGTGGGTGGAGACATTATGTCCACATTAAGAAATAATAGCCACTTTAACAGCTGCTTGGTGCTGGTGGTTGATATAAAATATAGCTAGGGCGAGCTACAAAATTGGAGGAAAGGGCAGAGTTTTTTTTTGTAGCATTGCAGCATATATTGCATACTCTCTCTCTCCCTGTGCAGTGTTCCGAGTGGATCTCTTCTGTTCCGGGAAAGTGGATGCTGAGGTGATCCTGACTATGCAACTCAACCTGACCATCCACGCCAACAACATCACAGTCCTTAACTTCAAAAGGAGCAAAGTGTGCTACAGACGTAAGACCCCTGCGTGTCGAGCGGTGAATCTGTGCAGAATGTTCCCTCAAACACAGGGACGTGTATTTTAACGTGGGCATGCGACAGCTTGAAGCCACCATGGCGAGAATGTTCCGGAAAATTCTTCAATTACGATGAGGAAATGTAGTCAAGAAGCTTTACCTGCTTCGCATACGGGGTTAAATAGGGGTGAAGCAACGGCCCTTGTTACGCCCGCACCCTTCTGCCGAAACGGGGCTTGCCATTATTAATGGATTAGTTGGTTGAATAAAAGCTGTTTTATGCCACCATCTGGGAATGAGATCTTTTTAACATGTCTATGTGTAATGCATCAGAGAGGTCAAAGGGTTCCAGTGTGTTACAGCAGAACATTATTCACTGTACTTTGTGTGCGTGCGTGCGTGCGTGTTGCCTGTTAATGAAAAGACTGTGTTTAATACTCGGTGCAGTGAAACCCCCTAGGCCATTTGGGAATGATGAAAGGGTTACAGAAGGAGACGGAGTGGAGTTTGTCTTGGGCTGTCACGGTTTTCAACCTTGAGGAGATAATTATAAGGGTATCGGTACTCTCTGCGTCATTCTCCAAGGAGGAGACTGACTAAAACTTTTCAGCCCAGGTTTGAGTGCCTGAAAAAAGCGCTCATTAGCATCTGATACGCCATTAAATACATAGCAGTTTGTGAGGTCTGAGCTGCTGGTAAGCAACGGGCTGCCATTATTTACAATTTACAATGCGTCAGGATAGGAAGCTGTTTGAGGGCTAAAGGTCCTTGAATTGCGCTTCTTCTGCGGATGGTTGTTAGTTGTAAATCTGATCAAACTGCCTGATGCTTGTTGCTTAGGTCCCTCTATGGACTGCTGAAAACCTCTCTCAGCTCATCATTGAGGTCCTCCGCCCTGCCTCCGTCAGTGAGCTGTTCACTAGTTTGAATCGGAATCTCTGAAAATGTTTAAGTGCACTTCTTTAACACTGCGGTATTTTCCAAGTAGGAATTTGTATAATTGATCTGCGCTCATGTTTCAGGCGGATTATTGAAATAAAATGCCAGTGAGGTTTGTCGCAAAATCTGTAAGCTTTGCATGTAATTCCTTGTATGTAAAAGCAGTTTTCAAAAGCCTTTGGAATAGGTTTGAAAGAGAAATGGATAGTGCTCTTGTTTCAGCCCCTTTCGGATGAACGGGTGCATGTATCTAAAGAAGTCACAAACTACATTCAAGAAAGGGTCACGTTCAATCTCACGCCAATTAAATTTTTTATTAGCCTATGATGTTTTCCGTTTTTCTCCCAGTTTGGTAGCCAATTGTACCCTATGCTATTCAATTCCCCGTGTAGCAAACGCTTGAGAATTCACAGCGACACAACCCCGTCAGCCGCAAGGAGGCCTCCGCATCCTGTTCAGGGCGACTCCTCAAGCTCCCGACCGCGATTCCAACTCGCTCGGGGCCGCTTGTGTGAGATGATTCGCCCTCACTGAGCCTCCCCCCGCCTCGGGAGCGGGCGCCAATTGCAGCTCCCTCAAGGCACCGGCCATACTCTGATCTGCCAGGACCAGGGGCGCAAACCCCTGGTCCTCTGCGTGCAACTGCGCCGACTCAAAAGTCGGAGCTTTTACCTCTGCGCTACTGCGGCGCTCATTCGGGATTTTAGGTAAGATGAGGCTAAAAGATTCTAATGTCGGCATATTGCTCTCATCATTGCTCTTACTCTACAGTGCATTGTAGTCACTGAAGTATTTACATTTAACCCGTTTTTTAACGCAAACGGCTGTTTCAAATGTTAAGTACTCATTAATAGCCGACCTGAAAATAGGCTCTGATTGGTAGCTGCTCACTAATTAGCTTGTACACCTGTGGTGTCTCTGTAGTTGGGTCTAAGACTACCATCAGAAAAACACCATTTCTCAGACAAAGGCAGTATGCAAAAACTTTTGAATTTTTTAGCCTCACTTTAGCTAAAAATGTTGAGCATGGATCTTTCCGAAATGTAGTTTTGAAAAGCCTGCCATTTTGTAGTACCTACTTACTCCTGATCTCTGTTTAAAATAGTTGTGATAGTATGTTGCGTTACCGGAGCTCATCTGACCCTTTCTTCCTGCCCCCTCCCCCCCTGTTGTTTCTGTTACAGGACTTGAGCAACCAGATCCCAAGGTCCCACCGTTCCTCAACAAAACCCTGAACAGGCCGATCTGTAAGTCTTTAGGGGCCCCCTCTCGCCGCGGGCCGAGCTCAGGCCCGGCCCTATCTCTCCCTCGGTCTCCCTAGACGTGCGACACTAGACGTTCAGCTCGTTCTCTTCTCTCTCCGCGCGGCTCGCGGTCTCTGAGCCGCTTCGTGTGACATCGGCGCGTAACGCTGGCGGTGAGCGCAGGATCAAAGGCACAGGACACAGTTTTAATGAAGGAAGTGAAATCTGGGCCAGCCGCCGCTCAATTCGGGCCTCAAATCAGGCATCCGAGCCCTCATAGCGATCCACCTTGGAGCCGGCTAAGATCCGGCAGATCTCCGCGACGCTCGTTCTTCGAGCGTTTAGGCTCCCGCCCTGAGTCCAGCGGGGACTGGATCAAGACGTGGTAGTCGGGATGGCTGGAGTGGGGCAAGACGTCCGCTACAGAGGGAGGTGCACGACGCGGCACAATGATCCTGCTCAGCGCGTGCACTCACTGGGCTTGACTGGAGTCGGGGGCAAGGCGAGGTTCAGATGGCTTTTTGTTGAGCCGTAATGACGGTACATTGGAGCCCCTAGCTTTTTTGCCACCGTTGACTTCACTCTTGGGTGGGAAACAGGGGCTCCCATTAATGTGACCAATGTAACAAATGCACCCCCGGTTTAAAGAATATTGTGCGCGAATGGCAAAAAAAAATTACCTAGACTTTTCTTTTCTGCTGGTTTTCCGTCCGCCCTAATTGCCCTGAACCAAGCTGCGGTGGTATCTGTTCACGCTTGACCACGCCAGGCCTCGCCTGTGTCAGAGGCTGAGATGGGGGATTCTGGGAGTTCTTTTTCAATTAGGAGCTGCACGCGAGAACCTAGGTGAGCTGACATCCGATCCTAAAAAGTGACTTCAATTAAGCGGTTAAGTGTACAGCTGGGAAAAGCCATGCAGGCCTTGAGCCTGGAATTGCTCGTCCCTCTTATAAGAAATGCTGCGCGTGCATGTTTACTATGTCGGATTCCAGCAGAATTCGAGCGCTACCACAATAGAGCCGTGACGCTCCTCTTTCTCCCGCCAGCAGTTGAGAGCGTTAACGCGGCCCCCACCACCTCCACCCGGGTCTTCTACATCAGCGTGGGAGTGTGCTGCGCCGTCATCTTCCTCGTGGCCATCGTCCTGGCGGTGCTCCACCTGCACAGTATGAAGAGGGTAGAGATGGACGGCAGGTGAGCATCTCCACAGCGACTGATTCGCCGAACCCCCCCTCCCAGATACCCTCTGACCACTGTGAGCCTCACTGTAGATTTCTGTAGATTTGTATCCGACTCGTGCCAGCTATTTAAAACTGAAGCTTGTTCGATGGTTTTTGGAAAAGGACTTGTTTGTGTTTGTATTTACAGTGCACCTCCACTCTGCAAGTTCGTATTTGCTTAATTTATATTTTCTTTAAGTGCGGTCATATGGAATTCATCACTCGCTTAGCAAGCCACGAAAACCAGATGTAGATTTACTTTAACAATTAAGTTATGAGGTATGTAGTTTAGAACACAGACCACTAAATTCAGCCCTCAAGGCCTACAAGGACTGCAGAAGTTCACCAAATGACCCCTGTTTTATGAACTTGACTTAACTCCGTGAACGGATTTATTAATTTATGTCTGAGAAACATTTATGTTTCTGCTATTGAAGGAAGGAAGGATTGAAGTCCGTAAGTGCTCCATTTCCATTTTCCAGAGAGACCTGCGATTGTCAAATCCTCCGGTTGTCATTTCACGGGAAACAAGGAAGGCCTTTCACGCTAGTCTTCAGAAATTCTTTTTTCTAAAGTACTTATTGAGGTGAAATTAAGTGGGCCATTCGTAAACTGACTGATTTGATCAGACGCCAAAGGTAATCGCTGAGCACGCTCATTAGACGAGGGAACTCCCCCGCCCTCAGCGGACTTGACGGAGGTCCCATTATTCCGACGCGGCGCGTAACGAGATTTTCCGACTTTCACACAGACCGCTGTGTTTGCGCTTCTCTAAACCTCTATTTTCGACCCGTGTCACCACCCCCAAGACAATCTGGCTTTCAGAGCACTCATTACAAAGCAGGGCTGTTCTCCTTGTAGACGCCCAGATTCGAAATTTCAAGACTACTCCATTTATATAAAGGGTAAAGGAAGATTGTTTATAGGACAGCGGGTGGGTTGCTGACCTGTCGGCACAGTCTTTACGCATTCATGTTGCCGTGCGTGCGGTGCTTTATGATAGAACTGTACCTTATCTGACCTGTTTGCGGTTGTTTCGGTGACCGTCGGTTGACCAACAACCTCGCCGACTCCTCCCCCCCCTCCTTGTCTTTCAGCGAGAGTGACAGCGGGAGCTCCCAGGGCCTGTCTCAGCCTTCCACCCAGACCACGCAGTACCTGAGGGCTGACACCCCCAACAACGCCACCCCCGTCACCAGTAAGGAGCCATGAGAGACCTGCATGCATGCGTTACTGGTGGATATCATTGAAAAATAACCCCCCCCCTCCCCTTAAAATGAAAAGAGATGGGCGGCAGTGTAGTATAATGGCAGTGTAGTAGGGAACTGGGCTTGTAACTCAAAAGATTTTAGGTTCTATTCCCAGGTAGGACATTGCCGTTGTACCTTAACTGCTTCAGTATATACACAGCTGTGTAAATGGATACTATGTAAAAATGAAAAAAGTTCAAGCGACTTTGCATAAGAGCGTCTGCTAAATGCCTGGACCGTAATGTAATGAGATCTTCCTCTTGTTCGTGTCAGTAAGAGTCGACGTTTTTCTTCTTTTGTCCTCTTGCGTTTGTCTGTGTGTACGTGCTAAATGCGAACAAGCCTCAAGTTGTGAGCAACTTGTATCGCTTGCTTGGCTTTGCGAACGGATAAAGCCTACTTCGCCGTGGCCGAGCTCGCAAAGGGAGGCGGTGTCAGAGCTCCTCCAGCTCTCGGTTGTTGCAGGACCGTTCGTTAGGTGGTCGGGCTTCCTTTTTTCCCGGGCAGGGTGCCTCATGTTAGCTTATGGTGTGTTGTGTACGCTTATCGGGGTCTGAAATGCACGCAGTCTACGTTAAAGCGCTCAAATCTCTGGTTGGAATGGCTGTTTTATTTTCCTCTTGCTGGCCCAGGAACGAACGCACGGCCAGTCCAGCAGAGTCACACGTCTGGCTCTTCGTCCCCCGGCACTAAACGCGCATTCCTGCACCGAACGAGATAATTGGTCGCGAGAGATCTAATTAGCTAAACTGGAATCAGAAGGTCACAATAAAGAGCCGAAAGTTCTCCGCCGTGGAAGCCGGCCCGTCGTCCTCGCCGTAGGGCCGATGAGAGAGAACACTTTGTCTCCTTCAAATCCTCTCCCCGCGGCTGAACTGGAGCAAAAAGCAGTATGGCTTTAGTTCAATTCCCAGGAAGAGAAATGCATTTTTTTTTCATGGTTTTTCCTGTTTACCTCGTATGTTTCTCTTTCGCAGTCTTCCGAATTTCATCAACCACCGCCGTTAAAATGAAACGCCAACATTTGAGCTACTCGGCTTGACGAGTCTGGATGTCCTCTCGCTGTTGATGCTGCACATAATGTAGACTGAGCTTCGCAAAAGCTCAAAAACATCTCAAGGATTTGTAAAAACGACACCAAATTTCATAAAGCAAAGTTCAATTTTCAAACCCGTCACCTTTTGCGGGGCTTACGCATTCCTGTTTCCTACAGTAAACCTGAGGGAATGTGCTCTCCCTGAAAGAATGGCTCTTTATGAGAGCTTGATGGTCCCTGCCCTTTTCTTGCATCTACTCATGAATGTCATCAAGTTAATAAGGTTAATTAGGAAATAAATTGGGCAAATTCATTTCTTTGTTCAAGAAGAAACCTTTTTTTGTTTGTTTTTTAGCAGCAGGGCCGACAGTTGGGTCATTATGTGCTGAAATCTTTCCGTTTGGCTAGCACACGCGTGTAATAGGAGTATGTGGTAGATGAACCAGTTGGGTTTGGCAGAGAGCGGTTTACACATTTGAGCAACATTCTTTAAAAAAATGTGATTGTGCTCACTGTTTATATTTGGAAAATGAAACCCTAATGTGCGTTTAATCCGAGTTTCATCCTCCACAGACGCTTTGTAACGGAGGGAAAACTGAGGGAAGTACTTCTCTGTCAAAATGTGGTTGACAAAGAAAATACGGAGCATTGTGTTTGCATTACTCCCTCAACCTTTTCTCTTGTGGGCAGAAGTGAAATTGCATAATTGTGGGTCTTGGTTGAAAACTGGTTTTTAAAAAAAAAAAATATATATATATATTGTGATAAGCCTTGACAGATGGGAACACAGGGTATATATTTTACCCCCAAACACTGACCCTGGATCAGTTTCTAGTTTTGAGTTTAACTGCTGGGCTCAGAATTGAGTTTTGTAAATCTGACCCTGGAATGCTTGTTTGGGGCTTCAATCCTAAAGTGTGGAAACACTGGCCAATCAGCTGAACTCCTGCCTCATTTCTTCCTTCTCTTCCATTCCTTCTGCTCTTTGGGTTTACAAACTGAAGTTTAACATACATGTGGGATTTCTTGTGCCATTTTTATTACCGACTGTAAATTATTGGTGTGTCTGTGCATTCCTATGCTTCTAGTTTGTTTAAAAATATTATTTGTTAAACTTGGCAGGTACTGCTTTACTGAAATAGGGTGCTGTGGATGCCATTTACCTACAAATTAATGTTTGAAATGACTGCGGTGGAAGACTTGATGTTATGTATTTTGTCGCCACCTTGTGGAACCATTGAGGAACTGTTACAGAATTATCAATTTTGACATGATCCGTTTTGGTTATCTTTTTTATGTAGTATGAGAGCATCAAACATTAGTTGGGAATCTTTTCATCTTGCTAGAAGAGGTATAATTTCACAGAAAAAAACTGTCAAATCATATGCACATGAGTAGGATACTATGTATTTAATTTAAATCCTCAGTATATCATATCAAGTGGTACATTGTTTTGTTTAGCATACATAAATTCAATTTGAAGTTGGAGTTGTTAAACCTGCTTTTGATGTAAAGTTGGCTCAAAAATGGATGTATAATCCAATCAATCTAATTTCAAACAGTTCTCTGTAGCAAAGGTCAAAGATATCCGCCTTGTATCTTCTGCTTATACGAACCAGATGTGTATCTCCGGACTTTATCTTTGCACTTTATACAAAAATGCCCAAGATTCTGCCAAAGGCTAGCCCCGTACAAGCACATCTAATAAGAAAATAGCCTGTACTGTTGCGTGTGCCGGCCTACATATCATCCCTAATGCGTGATGTCAGCGTTCAGAGAAACTACTTTTATGTGAAGCTCGCCCCCCCTCTTCTCGTTCAGGCCCCCCTTCTCGGTTCGCTTGCCTAATTGTGATAATGACGCTTGATCCACCTGTGGTTTTACCCAGTCTTTAAGCACCCCTCTCTATCACACCCCCCCCCTCTCCCCTCTCGCCATCAGACAGTCAGCCTGGCTCTGCACCCATCCTTCATCTTGCTGCTGCCTCCTTCCCCAACCCCGGCGCCCCCTCCCACCAAACCAAAAGTAAGTTTCCCCCGCATTCTTTCGGCACGGAACGGCCGAGAACTAAACGAGGCGACCGGTCCGGCCGGGAACCGCCGCCCGCTCTGCGCCTTGTCCTCTCTGTCGGCCGGCGCGAGGCTTTCCCTTCGCCCTACTTGTGTGTTATTTAATTGGCTCATAACAGGCACCCTTTTCCTGAGGCGTCTTGCTTCGGTCGCACTTTTTACCGCAGTACCCCCACCTGCGACTTCAACCCGAGACCCTGTCCGCTGTGTTGCGCTGACTCTGCGCGTTTACCATTATGTTTAACGAGGTAGGTCAACCGAGAGCTCGACTGCCGACCGCATCGGTTGCGATTTGGGAATTCCAGGGATCTTCTAGCCAGTCGGATGCAGGCGATGGTCAGGTGGCCAGATGTAGTTTTTGTGGGAATGTGACCAGGGTACCAGGGTTAAAACCCCTGCTCTTTTCGAAAATGGGATATTTAATGACCGCGGTGGGCCAGGAATCTGCTTAGCATCCGCAGTTTGACATGAGAAAGGGTACAAGGTGGTATAGCTGTTGGTAGGGGATTCCTGGCCCATCGTGGTCGATGACGTCATTTTTACAGCAGGTTATGACCCAAGTAAAACCTCATCAATAACCATAAAAATGTGGTTTTACTTGAGTCATAACCTGTAGTGTGGGGCTCCAGGGCAGGGGGTTCCCCAAATTTTGGGGTCGCCTTCCAGGTGGGAAAAGCAGCTAACTATGCGTGTTGGCGGCGGCGGGACAAATTGTTCAGACAACGCCATTTTTACTAAATTTATTAGCAAACCTTAAATTTAGCGATTGCTCCATCTAAAAGCAGCTGGCCAAGCCGAGGTCCATCGTCAACCAGTTGGCCGACATCCAGCGCTTGCGGAACGCCTTGCCTCCTGGGCTGGTCCCTCCCTCTGGACGGCTTGCTTACTTCGCAAATGAACAGCCTCCAGTTCAACTCCTAAAGACTTTTCAAACCATTCTTGCTTTCAAAGGAAGTTTAATTTGGTTTTTAAAATCTTTTTTAAAGAAGAACAAACAGTCTGGGAATGCTGAGAGGGGCTTACAGATAGATGCGGTCATGGTAAAGAAAGTGCCATGGTGGGGAATAGATGCGGTCATGGTAAAGAGAGTGCCATGGTGGGGAATAGATGCGGTCATGGTAAAGAGAGTGCCATGGTGGGGAATAGATGCGGTCATGGTAAAGAGAGTGCCATGGTGGGGAATAGATGCGGTCATGGTAAAGAGAGTGCCATGGTGGGGAATAGATGCGGTCATGGTAAAGAGAGTGCCATGGTGGGAATAGATGCGGTCATGGTAAAGAGAGTGCCATGGTGGGGAATAGATGCGGTCATGGTAAAGAGAGTGCCATGGTGGGGAATAGATGCGGTCATGGTAAAGAGAGTGCCATGGTGGGGAATAGATGCGGTCATGGTAAAGAGAGTGCCATGGTGGGGAATAGATGCGGTCATGGTAAAGAGAGTGCCATGGTGGGGAATAGATGCGGTCATGGTAAAGAGAGTGCCATGGTGGGGAATAGATGCGGTCATGGTAAAGAAAGTGTCATGGCGGGGAATAGATGCGGTCATGGTAAAGAGAGTTGAACCCCCGGGCACGCTGGGAGATTAGTGTATGGCTTGAGAGTCAGTGCCATGGTGGGGAATAGATGCGGTTTCACAAAAGAGAGTGCCATGGTGGGGGGATATGCGGGGGTCAGGTAAAGAGAGTGTCATGGCGGGGAATAGATGCGGTCATGGGTAAGAAAGTGCATGGGTGGGAAAGATGCGGTCATGAAGAAAGAGAGTGAGTGGGGGGAAATAGATGCGGGTCAAGGTAAAGAGAGAGCAGGGGGGGAATGGGGCTGCGGGTGGTGCCAGTTTGGGTAAACTTTTGACAGCATGTTACTAATTCAACAGTAACATGTTCAGCCTGTACATAATATCAAAATGCCTTTCTGTTTATTTTATCATTACCGTAACATTTATGCTTGCCATACTCAATTTAAAATACTGCGTGTGTGTGTGCATGCGTGTGTGTGTATTCTGTGTAAATAGTAATGGGAATTTATTTAGGACAGGTAGCCAGCTCACTGTTCTCCACATACGAGGAATGGGGCACTGGTGTTCCAAACAAACACTTAGTCTAAGATTTAAGATCTATTACATTCTGTCGGTTCTTTGCCTGCTGCATTTCCTTGTTATGAAAGATGTGCATTTTGATGCAGTTCTCTGTATGACCACTGGGAGGCACAAAAGAGCTGTTATTGCATGGCAAATATTGATAACGTCCAGGGAACACCAGGGATACTGAAGTCTGGCCCTCGGCAGCAGTATTACTGCTGGTTTTCATTCTTCCCCTCTAATCAGGGACTGATTTAAACCTGACACACCAGGTGAGTGTGATCTCTGGCCAATCGGTGACATTGTTGTGCTATGAACTATCAGGCAGAAGAGAGAACCAGCAGCACCACTGACCTTGAAGGCCAGATTTCAGTATCCCTCCCTGCTCTATGCTAATAATTGTAAAGCTGAGCTGAGCGGGGCCTGGGTAGTATTTAGATAGGGGACCCTCAAGGAAAGCTTGTTCAGGAAGTGTGTTGTTTGAATAGAGGAGCATATCAGGTGGGAAAGGGGTCCTTGGGAAATAACAGACTGTTCTGCAGGATATAATGTCTGTCAGAAACAACAGGTTTAACCCATAATCTGTGGTAACTGAAAATACCAAGAGCCATTTCAGTGAGTGTAGGGGTGATAATCTTTGCAGCCTGGCCAAAATTCCAAATCTAACTGACAAAAGAACACACACCCATTTTGTTTGATAAGTCCTTCCCATCTAACCTCAACCAACGAATGGTGAGCAACTCGGCATGTTAAACCGCAACATATCACTCAGATGAGAGGTCGGTTTTTGTGGCACCTGGAGGTTTGGTGGAATGCTGTGAACAATCTATTAATCTGAGTGCAATATTTGAACTGAAAAAAGTACATTTGGAAACATTAATCCATTTTTATTTTAAGTACGCTGCCCATTTTAACAGGTTTGTGACCCTTTAATGTTAGTAAACATGTGAAAACCACCAGAAGACATTGTTGATAAGATGCAGTTCATTAATTCTAGGGCAGCGCTTTAAAACCACTTCAGGTTACACTTGTACTTTTGGTTGCACTAAACAACTATTGGACGTACAACAGCAGGCACTGCAAGCAGAAGGGAGAAATGGACACCATTGTCCGCAGCCCATTTTGCTCACGTGTCACATTCACAATCGTATTGAATGAAAGGCTGTGGTTTGGTTCTGTCGCCACACCTTCCATTTAAATTGTGCACACACGGCATATTTTGCCAATGAAGTCTTTAATGAAGAAGAATTTAATAAGCTCACATTCTCAATTCCCGGGTCACGCCGCCCTTCTTGCGCACGCAATTCAGACTTCTGGCCTTTAATCTGGAGCTGGAGGTTTGTAAAGGACTATTCAGCGTAGATGATTGCTAATGAACAGAGCTGCCTCTTATCATCGCCTCAGTCTTGCTTTTGCTTTATAGGCTGAACGCATCTTCAGTTAACAACGCGCTTCGATTCCGAATGCCTTCCGCCTCACAGCGGATCCCTCATTCCCCTCGAGCGCCAGACTCAAAATACGACGCCGTCGTCTCTCGCCTCAAACTTACCGCACGCGCATTCGGTTAATTCACAAGTGACCGTGTTGACATTACCTGCCTGTTTGTTTTGTCGCACGCCGCGTCGGAGGGGTTGTATGTCGCGGTCCGCAAGCCAACTGAATAAATGGCCGTTAGCCCGCGTGCTGTGAAACGAATGGTCTTTCGGCGCACTAAGCCACATGCCCTCCGGCACCTGCTAAGCTCTGAGGGATAATCAGTTCTTTCAAGGTAACTCACCAGGAAGACTGATAAGACAGAATTGCATTGAACTTGCAGAAAACGATTTTGGCAGACAGGGATGTACAGTCAGTGGAGTTGCAGTATAGTGTGGCGATGTGCAGTGTGCTCTTGTAACTATCTTTATCATAGTTGATTTTTTTATTCATCCTCAGGTTTGCTTCTATGTGAGTTTATTATAGTGTCTACCCATTTTGCTAATCTTGTGTGTGTGTGTGTGTGTGTGTGTGTGTGTGTGCGCGTGTGCGTTTGCGTGTGCGACACTCCCCAGTCTACCCTTCACTCCGTATCGAAAAGAACGACCTGAGGAGCGTCACGCTGCTGGAGGCCAAGACGAGGGTCAAAGACATTGCCATCTCCAGGGAGAGGGTAACGCTGCGAGACGTCCTGCAGGAAGGTATGACTGCTCCTCGCAAGCCCCGAGCACCTTCCAAAAAACGTAGAGCAATTTCACTCAATATAAAAACAAAAAAAGTATCTCTACAAGGCGGGAAAAAAAATTGGCAAAGTGACAGCTAATAAGAACAAACAGCAGCCTTTTATCTCGCACAGGTAAAGATTTATTGGAGATTAAAGTGCACTGAGCCTCAGAGAGCTTATCTTCAACACTCAGAACACAGGCACAGAACTACACAAAATGGGTTCTCGCTGCACTCCTTATAGCTGCACTCTTTTACTCTTCTTCAGGCAGAGCTCGGGGGTAGAACACGTTTTTCTACTTGTGACCGTTCGACCGCGGGCGGCGACTCCAGATTTTGTGGTTTGACATCACGTCCGACTTTCTGCACCTTTGGCCGACTTGCTAGTTAACACCAGGAGAGATCAAAAAGTCCTCCTGTGGCTCGCTTCCCAGAAAGCCCCTTTCTGATGAGGGGAGCGTGTACAGCCCGGCGTGACGGCCCAACGTGCCCGTTCGAAGAGGCGCCGCGCCACGTTTCGTGGGTCTTTTGAAGCGCATTTGTAAGCGGGATTCGACGGCGATAGCTAGTGGGGTCATCCGCCCCTGGCGCGCCGCCTAGTGGCACGGGCCCACTAAGAAAGGCCGACGCGGCAATCTCACGCCCCTGCCCCGAACGCGGCCTGACATAGTTTCTCCTCCTAGCGCTCTCGTTTTTTTTCCCCGAGGGCGGCCTGGATCGTTATTTTTCTCCCTTCTGCATCTGCATGTTGATTCCTCCTGACCCGAGCATGGATACGTCTTTACAGGGAGCACAGCTACTGTATGTCTTGTATATTCTCTCTCACACACACGCACGCATATATATATATATGCAGTTACAGTCATGTGAAAAAATAAGTTACAGCCCCAGTCTCTTTTTTGACATATTTAGACACGTGGATATTTGATTCTTATTCCAATGCTTTTTACTGTTCAAAGTTGTCTAATTTAATAAAGGACACAGAGAAATTATGCTTTTAAAGGATTTATTTATCAGAAATCAACTGAAGTGCAATTATCCTGTGAGGGGAAAAAAATAAGTACACCCCTGGCTTCAATAGCTGGGGTTGCCCTTTTTGGCAGCAATAACCTCTTCTATGCGTTTCTTGTAATTGACTATAAGTATCTTAGATCGCCTGGGAAGAATTTTCAGGTATTCTTTTTTGCAGTACTGCTTTAATTGTGTGATGATGGAGGCTTCCTTGAATTTGCTGGGACGGCCTGTTCTGCGTAGATTTCCGGTGAAGTGGAATTTCCTACGTTTGGATATGATGCGTTGAAGAGTTAAATGATGTACTTCAAACTGCTTTGAAATGGCTTTGTAACTCCTCCCAGTCTCATGAGAATCAATGATCTTTTTTCTCATAGTTCCAGCTAGCTCTTTCGACCTAGGCATGATGTGTTGGCACATGCCTCAATTGTTAGGTCCAAACCAGACCAATTGTCTGTTTTTATGTAAGCATAGAACTTCCAAATTATTATCTAATAATTGGACAATCATTTACACCTGTTTTGTGCACCAGATATAAATTTTAATCAATATATTTGATAGTAAATGTTGGGGTGTACTTTTTCCTCATGAGGAATTTGCATTTATGTTCATTTCAATTGCTTAAGTGATTCCAAAGTCTACTTTTTTAGCATCATTTGTTGAATTAGTTTACCATAATTAATCAATATGGTTGATGATAAAATAAAATAAACTTGTGTCCAGATATGTCAAAATAACTGACTACTGTTTGAGGGTGTACTTTTTCACATGACTATATATACGTAATGGCCTCCTTTGCTTTCATTGGCACAACTCTGTGGAAGTGCTGCAATTTCTACATGGCGAAAACAAAATGTGTAAGAATACCCTTGAATAAAAGCTGAGAATCTGCACTTTAACCACATGTGAATAGTTTGATTACAATTCAAAAATCTTATCCAAAAAGGGCCGCTGTGGGTGCAGGGTTTTGTTTTAGCCCAAGACTACCACACTTGATTCCACCAACTAATCATGGCCTTCAGTCGAGAAGACCTTGATGAGTCGAATTAGGTGTCTTAATGCTGGGTTAGAACAGAAACCTGCATGCAGGCCGGCCCTTTTCGGATAAAACTAGACACCCCTGTTGTAAAGACTTGTCCGTGCCAGGGTTAACCTGAAAGAACATGTTGCGGAACACACGCAGCGTTACGACGGTACAGCCCCGTAAAAAAAAATATTAGAAACTACTTCCTCTCTAGTTTGGAAATAGTTTTTTGTGATTTCGTTCACACGCGGCTTGCAAAGTGAGGGGACAGGGCACAGGGCACATAGTGCACAGGGGATAATGGACTGGGAACAGGGGTCATATTCGGTCACGGCCCAGGCCTTGGAAGCGAGCACAGATGCAGCCCCCCTCGCCCCACCCCCAAGACCTCGCCTCAGGGGAAAAAGCATGCGGGGGAGGCGTTCCTTCCCGTGTCTGCCTGCGTTGGCCGCGGCGGTCTCCGCTCTTCTGCGCCGACCTCACTCCTTATCGGTGCGCCTTGAACAAGAGGAGGCTGCTTTTGGCAACCCCCCCCTCCCTCCGTTTTTTCAGTGCGGAACCACAGTCGCGAGGAGAGCACGCGCAGGGGACAGGGGTGAGCGATGCGGGCCGCGCGACGTTCCGGAGAGGCCCAGCCCCCGTCAGCTTGCCCCCGGTCCTGGCGAGCAGCACCATAGAGGGACGGGGGGGGTGTAAAGCGAGAGAGGCCGACACTGACGGCCTTGTTTACCTGCTGCTGCTCCTCCTGTTTAAACAGAGATGCAGAGCCAGAGTGCCTACGGGGCTACATTTCATACTTTACATGCACCTTTCAAAAGGACCATTTATAAACTTACAAGCTTATCTAACCTCTTCAGATCCTGCTTTTTAACCCCCCCCCAATAACTGTCCCGGAGCAACAAGGGGTGAACAAAGAACAGTTGTCGAAAATGCGCAGCAGGGTTGGAGCTCCCCTTTGCCTTCTGTTAGATCTGTGCGTCAAGGCTGATTAACTTCTTCCACTTCGCCTGGGTCACCGCAGTTCACCGAAATGCTCTCTCTGTGAGAATATGCCAGTTGGAATTCCCCCCTCATATTTAACGGAGCTTTTGCGCCAAAGACCAGCCTTGTGTGTTTTGTAACATTTCTGTGGCGTGCGGGTGTCCTCGCCCTTGTCTGCACTGAACAAGCTCTCTCTCTCTCGCTCTCTCTCTCTCTCCCCCCCTCTCTCTCTCCCCCCCACAGGGACGTTTGGTCGCATTTTCCACGGCTTTCTCTTGGACGAGAAGGACCCCAGCAAGGAGAAGCAAGTGTTTGTAAAAACGGTGAAAGGTTCGTGATTTATCGCCACCCCTTTGTCCTGCTGTTCGGCAACACCTGCCATATTTTCCCATGATTCACAGGCTTATTGTTTTGAGAATTTATGCACCTTTCTTGGGTTGTCGGGCCGTGCGACCCGTGTTTTCACGATGGCCGGTGGGACTGTGCGATCGGCTGACAGCTGTACATTCTGCCAGTACTGAAAGGTTCTGCCAGTACTGAAATATGCCATTTGTGGTCTGAAGCCCATGGCCTGGTGGCGTTACTTTGTTTAGGTGTATGTGAAGGCTTGAATACTTTCTAAGGGTCATTGACCCTGTTGACAATATTTTTCAGCTGGCTCGCCGTTCATTCCAAGCCTCATTTACACGTACACGTTAACTCCAGTCCCAGAGGGCCGCAGTCTACTGTTTTTTGCGATTTCGATTCAATCAGCAGCAAATTTAGGCCTTGGAAACAAGGTTTGCGGAGCCAATCAATGACTTAAATCAATGACTAAGTGCAGGAACACATCAAAGACCAGCAGACACTCCAGCTCTCAGGGTTTATGTTTGAGATCTCTGGCATACAGCTATCACATATAACTAATTAAAGTCTCTCCTGCAAGAGATTTTAATCCCAATGAGACGTTTACCTGGTTGCATAAAGGTTTAATAATAAGAAATAATAATTATACAGCCCGAGGTGCAGCTCTCGTGCCAGGTCAGATTTCACCTCACTGAGATGACACCCTGTTGTTTACCGTGAACTTCGACTCTTTTATTTCGCCCTTGGCGTCTGCCCATAACAGTGCTTTTTATTTGTTCTCACTGCTGTAACATTGCGTGGGAGTAACGGCACTGTCTGAAAGCCAGCGTAAACACGCCCGGCTGGATTCACACACTTTTGCCGTACTCCCCCGACACCTGCCAGGCCTCGTTTACGCAATCATGCTCACTCGCCGATAATGCGCGTCGGATGCCATCGAAGCTCCGCCGACGCGCTGGTGCCATCTTTAGTTAGCCTGAAGCTGAAAGGAACCAGCGGCTCTTCGTGCCATTGCAAACGCCTCTGTTTCCCACAACCAAGTTAGTTTTGCCGTAGCTGGCCAATAAACTTGTGTGACCTGGGCCTCCAGCACTTCCAAATAGAAACACCTAACTCCCATTTTCCAATGGAGAGTCAGTAAAGCAACTGCCAGATGTCTGCCAGTCCATATCCTGGCCAGGCCCAGAGAGCTTTCCAAATCCACACCCTCCGCTCTGCTCCAACTGCCCCCCCCCCCCCCCCCCAACAGGGCAGAGCCACGGCCGGGAAAATGGAACTGCCGTGCCAAACTCTGCTGTGATGAGCGCCCCTGCTTGCTCCGGCGAAGTTGCGCTTGGAGATCAAGCGGGCTCTCGGTAGGAGCCGCTCGCCACGTCTCTTTCAGCCCATCGGCCTTCAATAAAACGCTGAACGGACAAAACTGCTGCGTTCGCTCTCCGGGGAATAGAGGCAATTGTTGTTGCGGCTTCTGAACTCCTGTCGGGTCGAGAGATTGAGGTGCACGTCAGAGCGGGTCGCTTCATGTTGCCCTGCTGCACAAAGCTACAGTGAGGCAGGAAAAGGTGCATTTTATGTAGTGTCACAGTCCAAATGTTAATGCCACAGGCCCAATGTAACGCCCAATGATATTGACACAGTGCCGGCACATGAATCGATGCAGCCATTACCGTTTGCTTCAAGGTCAGATTTTATGCGAATCTCTCATTCCTGATAATCTTTACTCTGAATGAAGAGTGCGATTGGCCCTACTGTGCTAAGCCGTTAGGGGAATGAAGATGTGAACTAGTTTGATAACTAGTTCAGACTCTTAACACTGTGAAAGGAAGGAGAATTATTTTTTTAAAAATTGCGTTTGACAAATGCAACGAATAGCGGAGTAGAAATTTGGGTGAAGTAAAACTCTTTAAGGTTTGGCTGTTCAAGCATAAGCAGTTCAAATCCAGAGCCCTAATCCTCATAGCTGGCTATCTGTGCTGAGTAAAACCTGGAACAGTGTTTTATGTTCCATATTCAGGGGGGTTTCTGGGTTTTACTCAGGGCAGTTGGCCAGCTGAGTTATACACGTATGAGGAACGTGGCCCCGGATGGCCAAAAGCCGTGTTTATGGTTTAGGCTCAGGTTTCAGATATTTGGGTTGGATTACAGTTGGCAGAGTTCACCCACTCATAAAATGTTCCTTCAGCAACCACAATTTGTCTGTCTGAAAAATTATTATTTGTACTATTAACAAAAAAAAACACAAAAAAAACAAACATACCACAAAGGTAGAGTTGGCGAAACTTCCCTTTTAACACTAATCATTCTAAATGGTTATCATGTGGTTATAAATGGCTAAAAACATCTGTTAAACTTTTTGTAAATTTGCGTGTTAAGATCCGTAGTCGCTGTTGTCAAATTAAAATTGTGCTTTTAATTGTCCTAGGATACTTGACTATTCCTACAGTCTCTGCATAAAACCACAGTCCGTACTTCTCTGAAGCTGACACTTTTCTCTCGGACTGTAGAATTAACTGTGAACCACTTTTTTTTTTTATTTCTTTTTTTTTTTGTACTGGTTTCAATCTGTTTGAATGGCTTCAAGTGGCTCTAGTGTGAAGTGAGTATTGGTGTTGTTGGCACAATGGCGATGTGACTCCAGATGACTCCAAGCACCTGCAGGTGAAGTGCTCAGCGCTAGAGTGGGGCCAATGCAAATGTGGATTTATTACATTCAGACTGGCTTTCACAGACCTGAAGAGCTCGTTCGCGAGCCTGAACGCCGGAGAGCCGCTCCTCAGGAATCTGTGGTGCAGTGCCACTGCATTAAAGGATCTCTCAATCATTCTCTCTTTCTCCTTCTCCCCTGTCCCTCCCTCCCTCTTTCACAGACCACGCCTCAGAAGTGCAGGTGACAATGATGCTCACCGAGAGCTGCAAACTGCGCGGCCTGCACCACAGGTGAGACAGGCCAGGCCAATCGCACACAGATACTAACGTGTCCCCAGTGGAGTCAGGCCAGCAAGCCGATCGCCGAGCAGACCTATAGCGTCAACCTTGCACGGTTGAGTTTGAGATCGTTCCCGAGTGGGTTTTTTTGCGAGAAATGTTTCGCTGCAAGAAAAAGGAACTCTATAAATAAGTAATCTGAATTCAGTGCGTGTATGAAACGGATTTCACAACTGCCGAGCCATGAATTTACAGCTCTCTCCACCGCACCCTCACGATGTACGTTTCAGTTTTTTCCACAAAATTGCGTAGCAGCATGACTTGTGAGCAATGCCCCCCCCACCCCGGTGCGTTTTCTGTGTTACTGTGGAAACCCGTGGGCGGAGAATTCTGTGACATCACTGCCCTTTGCCCTATCGCTTCCCTTTTCACGGCCACTCCGATTTCTCAACCCGCTGAAAGCCTCTGCGGTGCCGGTGTTCTGATCCCTGCCGGCACGCTCTGGTGGGCGGTGGCTTCTCATAAGGACTTCTTGTAAACGCGGCGCCGTTCTGTGTCGAGCTTCTGTTTTACGTTCGCCGCGTTATGATACGGATGTTATGTTTGGCTATCCCGCCGCCGTAGTCACAACACTATTCCATCTCCTCTCCGTCCCATAAAGCGTGCGTGGGCGTTTTTCGAAGCCGGTCCGAATGAAAGGAGCGCAGCGTACCCGGGCCCCGTTTGCTGTCCTGCCATCGCCATCGCCGAGAGCTCTGTCCTGTCCCCAGTGTCAGATAATGACAGCCAGTTGGAGTTTTTGTCTAATTGCCTGGCGGAAGGAATTGGGGGGCTGCCTGTCCGTCTGCGTTGAAGTCTCCTGACAGAGCCTCCAGCTGGGGCCGATGCACCGAAACAGGCTTTTACAGTGCACCCCTAGGGAATTTTAATCAAAAATATTTTCTCATCTGTTCTCCTTAGTTTTTTACACTTTAAACCCATGGTCCCCAAACTGTGGGTCAGAAATCAGTGGTGAGTTATGGGAAAGGACTCAAAAGGTACACACCATGATTAGTTTACTCCAGTGGTCACCAACCCTGTTCCTAGAGATCACCCTCCTGTAGGTTTTCATTTCAACTCTAATTTGGCCAGAGGTGTAAAATTCAGGTTCAGAAAGTAAGTATTGTGCTCCATTCACCTGGATTTGGAATTAGCACAATTCTTCAGCCAGGAGGTTGAACTAATTAGTGAAATCAGCTGGTTGAGTTCATGGGTGGAAGAAACACATGGTAGAACCTTTTACTTTCTCACCCCTGGATTTTGCGCTTCTGAATTTGGCACACCTGATTCCACTAATTAGCAGCTCAACTAGATCTCTAGCTGTTGAATGAGGTGTGCTTTGTTAGGGTTGGAGTGAAAACCTACAGGATTGTAGATCTCCAGGAACAGAGTTGGGGACCACTGTATGCATTTTTGATTTACACTCACCCCAATAACATTAACCAATGTTTAACCAAATTAAACTATATTTAATACTCGTAATGGCGCACACAGTTTTCAGTATTTGGTGTTTTTCAGGCAATAAAATAGTGGTTCAGAGAACATGTTGCTTCATTAAGTAGGTGTTGACTCTACCACTGCTATCCACCAGTACAGCTTGACAGTTTTGTCGATTTCCTGTGATTCCAATTTAGTTTTAGAGGATTAAACTGGGGTATAGCGTTTTGTTGGGTGTTCCAAGCGCGACCCGAACAGCTGGCAAATGCAAGCCCTCATATGTATGATTGGCATATTGGCCATCTAGCGAAAAGCTCTCCCGGGTTTAATTTGACTATAGCTTTTGAGCGCCCTGCACCAGTGAAGCTGGAGGGAGACTTTGCGAACACCACAGCAGGCGGGCCGTCCACCTGCTGCGACTGAGCGCTCACCGGCGGTCAAAGCTTCCTCCCTCTCCCCATCAAAGAGCATTCATGAATTCACATCTCCGAGCCCGTTACTGGATTGGGAAAACTCGGCTGTTTCAAATCCTGGATGGCCAGAAGCCCTGTTTATGACTTAGCCTCAGCGCTCAGTTTTGAAATTCATTATACGGTTCCCGGGACCCTCCCTGTGTTGAGGAGCGGGCGCCCACCGTTCTCCACGGAGCGCTGTGGGTGTGAGCCTGTTTCCGCCCGTGCGCCTGCACACTTCCGCAGTGCAACGCCGCTACAGCAATAACTCCTACTCTTTGTGAATCATCCCTGTAAACGCAATCGCTGCATGGAATGGGGGCCGTTGAGCTCGGGCCTAGCTTTTTTCGCAGAACGCCGCGGCCACGGGCTTATCGTTGGCAGCCGAGCTTCCCTCTTTTGCAGGGAAGTCATATTCAGCTCAGACCGGCCTTGCGTTCAGTCCCCTCTCTGGCAAGGACCACAGTCATTTCCTGTGGTATTGTCTTTTCACACTTTGTGTGCGAGCATCTGCGTTAGGGAGGGATCTGTAGTTTCCAACCTGGTTTGGGTTTAGTTGCTTTGCAGTAAGCAACCAATTTATATTCCATGCATTGGGTCAGTGGCCTTCTTGTCCAAGCAATGATTCCACTTCAATAATATAGAGGTAGACCAAGAGAGCCTCAGGAGACTGGAGTCATATTTCACGCATTACATAGTGTTTGTTTGTGAGGGTGAGGGTGAGGGTGAGGGAGAGGGAGAGGGAGAGAGAGGGGGCGGGGGTGTCACAGGTGATTGGCGGGCTGGATATAGCAGACTGACTTCCTTCCCTCTCTTTGCACTCGCAGGAACCTGCTTCCCATCAGCCACGTGTGCACAGAAGACGGGGAGAAGCCCATGGTGATGCTGCCCTACATGTGCTGGGGGAACCTCAAGCTCTTCCTGCGGCAGTGCAAGCTGGCCGAGGCCAACAACCCTCAGGTGAGGCCCAGGCTTCGGCCTACAAGCCTGGCAGTACTGTTTTTGGAATTTTTTTAAAACTTTATTTCTATAGGACCTTTCATGCTAGTTATAAAATGCTGTACAGAAAACATTGAAAGGATATAACAAACAGTTCCAGGAAAACTCTGCCCCGACTTGCATCAGCAACCAGCATATTATTACGACCTACAACCCACCTCACGTCTTTCAAATGCACACCCTAACCTAGAATGTAATGTGAGTGTAACCTAAAAATTACATTTACATTTTAACATTTTAGCCATTTAGCAGACGCTCTTACCCGGAGAAGCATCCACAGATTACCCTACAGATTACATTTTTGCATACAGTTCATTTATGCAGCTGGCTATTTACAGAATGAATTCCGGTTAAATACCTTGCTCAAGGCTAGAACAGCATTCCCACCTGGGAATCAAACCTAAAACTTCGGTGTTGCAAGGCCAGTTCCCTGACCATCGTGCTACACCGCAGCCCGTGTGGGCGTGGCACTGTGCGATAAAAGAAAACGTCCAAAAACAAGGAAGGCTAGAGAGGAGGCAGCCACCTGAGAATAAAAGGGAACAAACGGGTTTCCCTCTTGGCGGCTCAACTCCTTCTTTCTAGAGCACTGAAGTGCGTCCCCTTGTGCTTATTCAGGTCCAACAAAACCAAATGCATTCCAAAGAATGGAGAGGTACACGCGTGGAAAGGCAGTCCAAAACTCTGAGAAATAAAGAAGGTGTATCCACAGCCTAATGATATAAAAATAGCCGTATGCGGAAAACACCGCAGTTATGAAGACAAACAGGAAAAACGAATGCCGTACACTCGAGAGTTACGGTCAAAACCTCAAGGATCAAATGGAAGCTTCTGAAATATTCAGACAGTGCTATCGGTGTTGCCATGTCTGCCACTCGCACTTTAACCCGTAATGAATTGGTCACTGCCTTAATTCCCCCTCACCACCCTGCCTGTCAAAACCACCGGGGAAAAAAATGTTAGACTAATTTAGAGGCGTTAAGATTCATAAGATGTGGAGGCTACTTCTCATTTTAAATCTACAGTAATGCTGAGAAAATGTAATTTTAAGTATAAACATATTTATGTTTTTATATTCAGACTATTTGCATTAATATAAATAAGTAGAAAAACACATTTGCACAAATTATACAAATGTAGTGCAGTTGTACGCATCTCCCATGTTATTGTTATTGTAAATCAACAAATGCACCGTGTGTATTTTCCTGTGGAAGTTGCCAGTGGACCGAACCGTTACGTAGCGCTAATTCTTTTAAACTGAGGAAGGCGTTTTAATCTTGGGCAGGGGTAAGGAAGAGGAACTTGTCTTTCCTAAAAGACAATAAGGCCATTGTGTGAGCCAAACCCAGGGGGCTTGGCGTGGAGGTCTTTGACAAACGACGCCAAAAACTCCCAACTGATCAATCAGCCAGTGTATAAAAGGGAGGGGGGGGGGGGGGGGGCATTGCTTAACATGTAGAAAAATACAGTACAGCGAGGGCTTTTTTTCCTTTCAGATAATTCATCCCTCCTTTTCTCTCCTAACCCCCGTTCTTTCATTTTACACTTCACGCGGTCTGAAACCCCATGCGTTATCGCTTTTTATGGCGTCGCAGTAAACGCAAAGGCGTAAATCAACAGCGCAGCATTAAGGAGAAACTGTTCTTGGCGAATGCCCAGGCCGCGTCATTACAGAGTTCTGGCATCCCACCGCTTAGCCGCGGCGAACAGCAGGCCTCTCCGGCGTCTTCATGTCACAAGTACGGCATGTGCTGCAGGTCAGAGCGGTAACCGTAGCCACCATTTTGGGTAATAGTTTTGCAACCAAATGTGACAGAGGCGGCGACGGGGCTCGTTTCGATTTACGATGCTAGGGCTCTGCCAGGGCCTGCGAGGTTCAGCTATGAGAACACTTTTAACACCGGTTCAGTCACGCTTGCCAGATCAATCCACTGCCCATTAGCCGACTGCGTATCTCTCGGACGAAGGTCGGGGTACGCGTTCTTGTCTGAGTTTGTTCTGCGTTTGACAGGTGGCGGTTCAAGCCAGGATTTTATTACAAAAAAAACATTAGTTTACAGAAGCAGGGTGTTCTTTCGTTTTTTTTTCAAGTTGTGCCGTCACAGACTCTACTCTAGAGCCTGTTCTACCCCCAGGTGCACAGACTCTACTCTAGAGCCTGTTCTACCCCCAGGTGCACAGACTCTACTCTAGAGCCTGTTCTACCCCCAGGTGCACAGACTCTACTCTAGAGCCTGTTCTACTCCCAGGTGCACAGACTCTACTCTAGAGCCTGTTCTACTCCCAGGTGCACAGACTCTACTCTAGAGCCTGTTCTACCCCCAGGTGCACAGACTCTACTCTAGAGCCTGTTCTACCCCCAGGTGCACAGACTCTACTCTAGAGCCTGTTCTACTCCCAGGTGCACAGACTCTACTCTAGAGCCTGTTCTACTCCCAGGTGCACAGACTCTACTCTAGAGCCTGTTCTACTCCCAGGTGCACAGACTCTACTCTAGAGCCTGTTCTACTCCCAGGTGCACAGACTCTACTCTAGAGCCTGTTCTACCCCCAGGTGCACACACTCTACTCTAGAGCCTGTTCTACTCCCAGGTGCACACTCTACTCTAGAGCCTGTTCTACCCCCAGGTGCACAGACTCTACTCTAGAGCCTGTTCTACCCCCAGGTGCACAGACTCTACTCTAGAGCCTGTTCTACCCCAAGGTGCACAGACTCTACTCTAGAGCCTGTTCTACTCCCAGGTGCACAGACTCTACTCTAGAGCCTGTTCTACTCCCAGGTGCACAGACTCTACTCTAGAGCCTGTTCTACCCCCCGGTGATGGCGGGTAAAGCCTGAGGCTGAAATGGGTAATGATCTCATCGGATAATGAAGGGTATGACGATGAATAGCTTCACATGTGTCAGTCACCCGCTCCCCTGTCTACGGCCCTGATTAGTGTTCTCTCTCCTCCCCCTCCGCTATCTCTCTCTCTCTCCCTCTCCTGCTTCCAGGCCATCTCCCAGCAGGACCTGGTTCACATGGCCATTCAGATTGCCTGCGGGATGAGCTACCTGGCCAGGAGAGAGGTCATCCACAAGGACCTGGCCGCGAGGAACTGTGTGTGAGTGCCCGACCCATGACCCCTGACCCTTGACCCCTCTACTTGCCAAACCCGTGCCCCCTGGCCACCTCTGCCCAGCTTAATGAAAAAGTATCAAAGTACGGCTTCTGTATAATGAGCTGAGCTTGCCCGTTACGTTCACCTAAACCACAAATCGCCCCATCGTTGGGGTATAACACTAGTAGCGCGTAGTGTGGGGATAGTAGCACGCTGTGAGTGGAACCTTCTTTTTATAACCTGGTAGGATTAGGGGGTACCCCGAGCACGATGTGCCCGGTTTAAATATGGCGTCTTTCTGCCCCCTTGTCGCAGAATTGATGACAGCATGCAGGTGAAGATCACGGACAACGCGCTGGCCCGCGACCTCTTCCCTATGGACTACCACTGCCTGGGGGACAACGAGAATCGGCCCGTGCGCTGGATGGCCCTGGAAAGCCTGCTCAACAACGACTTCTCCAGCGCCAGCGACGTGGTGAGGCCGGCAGAACCAGCCTGCGCTTATTTCTCATGTATTACTGATATTATTGTATTTTATTATGTCTCGTTACGGATGGTATCTGTGCGGTCAGGCTTTGGGATACCACGGTAAGTGCTTTAGTGAAGTTGCATACACACACTTTGGTCTGGGACTGTTGTTGGCCAGGTCTGGCACTTTGTTCATATTCACATAAGTGAATGTACTCTTGGTTCACTTATGTTTTCAGTTACCCCAGATGAGAGCGTTCGATAAAATTAATGTCATTTAATGCCATTTGCTCACGTGGCTTTACTGTAACATTAGGTACAAATTGACATTTGTAAAATGTCATGTCCGACTCTCAGGTGGATGGTGGGAATGCAGCCAATTCCGCGTATAGAGCCATCGCTCAAATGACCAGAATGAATTCCATGCTGAAACTTAATGTTGCTCCTGAGCTCTCATACATTTAAAACAGTCCTTCAGCAAAATCAACAAAGATTTAAAGAAAAAGAAGCCTCTCTGTGATACACCAGGATACCTTTGCTCTATGCGCTCGTCACAGTAACCGTCTTTAAATAGGTGAAAAGCAATGCATTCTGGCTGCAGCAATGACGGAAGGGGTTACACAGGGACACATTAGTGATTGTCTCAATGTTGACTCCGCACCTTTCGAACATAAACGTTTGGTGAACTTTAATCGGAACTTTACGGCCGTGAACTTGTTTACCGGAACGCCTTTGGAAACGCAAAGTAAAGTGGAGGTTATGTCAGTTTAATGGGCCCCTGTTGTTTGACAAGAACATGGCAGGACTTTTTAAATTTGAATTAGAACGGGTCATGTCATACTCATTCAAGTCTGTTGAAGAATCCTTGGTGTGTATATATTGTCTGAACGCCCCTCTTGTTTTTTTCAGCTGTAGGTGCCCTTTAATAGTATGTTTCATTGCAGCTCATGGCAAACGTTGGCAGAGGTCTCTGTGTTAAATCCCGCTTAAATCCCTCACCCTTGTATATAGCTATCGGAAAGGAAAGTACCTTGTAGAGGCCTACCATTCCCCTTTCTTACCACTTAACAAAATAAAATAAACTGATGTATCTGAGCGGAAGAACACTGCTTCACCTCTGCTGTAGCGTTGACGGTGACTCTCTCGCCACGCTAGCAGGGAGACTGAGGTGAAAAAAAGTTCCGAAAGTAAAAGTCCGCCCCGGTATTTTGTTCCAATCACCTGGATTTGCAAATTAGCGCAATTCTTCAGCCGGGAGGTAGAACTAATGAGTGAAATCAGCTCAAAGCTGGAGGAAGCACATGGCAGGACTTTTACTTTCTGACCTCTGGACTTTACACCTCTGCAGGGAGGGTGTTCGGGAGACAATGCGAATCCCTGCTGTCACACTCAGTCCTTTGTGGTTCATCGCAGAAGGGAAGGAAATGAAGACAATCAGGAAGGGCCTTTGATAAATTATTATTATTTTATTTTTTTCCCGTGTATATTTTGAACGCTGTCCCCATGCCAGACGGCGAAGCCTGCGTATAACGATGCCCTGCAAGGGTGTAAACAGCTGAACGGGTGCCGTCAGTCTCCTGTTTCCACTCTCCGCATGTTTCAGTGAAGAAGCTGCTGCTTTACTGTAAGTGGGTCTTCAGCAGGAAGCTTCCCTCACCCACTGCCCAATACCGGCAATGCCTCGCCCCTCTGCCCGTTTCAGATTATCAAGGGGTGAAACGATAACGTTTGCATGTGCACATGCGCACGTACTCACACACATGCACCCCCGGGGAGAATGAAGTACCTATCCTGAAAAAGGAACGGTTGAACGGTTTATTTTTTAAAGATTCAAATTTAGTCATCATTGCAGACCAAAATGCTCATTATAACATTCTTGCATCACTCCTATATTTAAGGAAATACATGTAAAAATCATAACTAAAATGTTTCAGGAGAGGCAAAGTTGACAATGTTTGGCGATCACTGCGGTGTTGGCTCGATTCCCTCATTGACTGGCAATACAATACAACTGAGTAAAGCAAGTTCAGCTATCGAGCCCTCATCGTCGCAGTGCTAAATATGTGGTTTAGATTGTGCCCCTGGCCATACTGAATAAACGAATTGTGACTTTGCAGGTTTCCTCGTATTGTTTCATTGGAATGCTGAAGTTCCCAGGATGCAAACTGGCGCCTTTCGTACACCCTGTACAGTACCCCTCTATAGTGCCGTGTTACAGAACTCAACTCCATACTCCTCATGTTCTTAACCACCGGAGATCACATGTAGCATGTAGGCAGTGTAGCATAAGTGTGCTCTTGCTACGAGTCGTTACATACGTTTTGATATTGATATAGTGACGCTAGGCAGCGGGTTACAGCGCTGAAATGTTCCACAATGAGTTTCACGCAGTTCCTTTCCCAGTTTAAAAGCGTTCTTGCGAGCATTCCTTTGTTAATGCCTGTCATCCCCCCCCCTCCCCTCTCCCCTCTCCCCTTACCCTGCAGTGGGCCTTTGGAGTTACCTTATGGGAGCTGATGACCCTCGGACAGACCCCCTACGTGGACATCGACCCGTTCGAGATGGCCGCCTACCTTAAGGATGGTTATAGAATAGCACAGCCTATCAACTGCCCAGATGAACTGTAAGTCCTGCCAACAGCACATCTCCATGCATTCCGGGGTCTTGACTTTCGGTTGGGATTAATGGTTTATAGGAGAAATTATCAACACCAGAGACTTTGTACACCCTTTGTACTCTGTTTCATCTGTTATCTGTTTATACTTCATTCAGGTCATTCTATTAAATACCCCCCCCCCCCCTCACTCAAAAATATGTTTTTTTTTAATGGTTAACTCCTCTTGGAGGCATGACTTCAACTATACAGATAATGTTTTGTGCAGAACCAGAGTGCTGTTTTCAGATTCCTCCATTATAGAGAGAGAGCTTCTCTGAAATCTGTTAGCAACATGCACATGAGGTTGCAATTTGTTGAACCTATCATGGTCCAGTATTCAACGATATGCAAATTACAGGAGAGCGGTTTGGTAAACTGAAACTTAAGGGGAAAAAAATGGTTGTGACCGTTGGTATGTTAGACATGGCAAACTGCACATTTTTAGAACTTTGTTCCCTTCTTTTTACCAAAAAAGCCCAATCTAAAACAAAAATGGATGTTATTTATAAAAACCGTATGGATGTGCCTGATAGCATAGAGAGAATCCATGTGTGTAGCACACATTTTACAGATGTCTGCTTCCAGAACCTCATACAAAGGTTGATGGGTTTTGCTAAAAAAGTTTATTTTGAATCTGGGTGCCGTGCTAACGATATATCACATGACTACAGTTGTCGGAAAGCTGAGCGAGGTGCAGATAATGTCAGGAGAACTTTGTGGCAGCTAACGGACATTAGACATACTATCAATAGCCTAAAGGATTAACATGGGGGTTGAATGTTACACTTGCCAGTTGTCTTTATTCAACAACAAAACAAATGTGCATAATTGTTTTATTATTCAGTCATTTAAATGTATTTTAAAACTTATTTTTCTAAGCCTAAATTTCCCACTATAAAAGTTCAACTGTCTGGGCGTGGTAATGAGAACTGTCAATAGGGAACCAAAGTTGCCACGTCACTAACAGGCTGCGCCGTTCCGGAAGAGAAATGATCCCCACTCCTTCTCCCGTTACTTTTCTGCTACTGACAGATATAACAAGGCGAGGTATCATACCAGCTTCTCGGTTCCATAACATTATTACGTAACACCCAAACTATCTAATTTGTGAAATAAACTCCAAATTTATAATGATTTAAGCAAAGGTACAACACTGTAGGCAAATATTTTTTATTAACAAACGAACTACACAATGTCGCGTTTGCCAATCATCACACTTTGAACAGTGCTCGGTCCTCCTTGTCAACAAGGATATTGCCACCAGTTTTGTAGGGGCGTGTTCAAAATAATAGCAGTGTGGAGTTTAATTCGAGAATTAATTCATTCTGTGAAAAAACAGGTGTCAATAATTGTCCTATATTAAGGAAGAAGGGAAGCAAATGTTTCACACATTGTTATAAAATATATTTCCTTCTGAATTGCTAAGTAAAATGGGCCGTTCCAAACATTGTTCGGTGGAACAAAGTAATTTGATTAAAAAGTTGATTGGACAGGGGAAAACGTATAAAGAAGTGCAGCAAATTATAGGATGCTCAGCTAAAAAGATCTCAAATGCTTTAAAATGGCAACAAAAACCGGAAACATGCGGAAGAAAATGGGCAACTACTGTTAAAACGGATCGAAGAACAGCCAATCATCACCTCCAGAAAGATCAAACATGATCTAAAATTACCTGTAAGTGCTGTTACTGTCAGAATACCTGTTTCTAGGTGCCAGAAGTTGGTTGACTCGATGCAACGCAGATGCGCAGCAGTTATCAAAAACAATGGTTATGCAACTAAATATTAGTTCAGTAACATAAAGCGAAGTTAAAACTGAAATTTCTTCAGTTTATAGAGTGAGTTTGAAGAGAAAAATGTCGACGCTGCTATTTCTTTGAACAGATTATTTATTTGCTTCCTGTAAAAGAATAACACAAGACTTGATCAAATCTGTTAATGCTTTGATTTGGAATTGAATGTGTAATGTTTCCACTACATTTGAAATATGGAACTAAAAGCTATTAAAAAAATATTTGCACTTTATTCACTTTTTTTAACGCACTGCTATTTATTTGAACACAACTGTATGATGACCAATACTACCTTACTACCTAGCTAGCTACAGTAGTTGCCAGTTGCAAGCAGCTGGCAAATTATATCACTAAAGACATTGAGAACTAAACTTACCATTCAAATACATCGAGTCTCTGACTTTGGAGAACAGTAGGCTCTCTGGACTCCGTGTCCGACTGAGGCTCAAACATGTAGGGCTGTAATGTTATTTCCTCAACGTTGCCGTTATGGAATGAAGCGCAGCGTTATTTAGCCGGCTTACATGAGGGAAAGGGTGTGGGCCTTGAAGGCATGGGGACGTTGTCAATTTGCATATTCATAGATTCTGGCATTCTCAGTGAGGGTAAAGGTGTACAGATGCTACCAAGGCATTTCCATTAGGTTTTTGAAAATTTTTTGCTGGGAAAACCATGTTATTATTCAATATGGAATATTTTTAATGGTTTATAATACATGTGGAGGGGATCTGTAAATTAATACAAATTTACATCATTGTATTTGGCTATATTTGAAACCTGATATTTTTGTAATATATTATGTGACTTGGCACATCTAAGTGACTTAAAGGCTCAGCAGAAACCTGATCCCACCCCCCACACTGTAGCCACACCCACCCCTCCCCACACAGAAAAGAACGTTACGCCCAGAAACGTCCAGAGCCCTTCTTAGAAGAGGAAATGCAGGCAGAGGAGCACAGATTCTGCAAATGTGCAACAGATTGCCAGTGCATCATGGATATGACTGAGCATGGTTATTTTAAAGTTATAATCTTGCATAGTATGCCTTTAAGGATATTTGTAAAACAGCTACTGGCATAGAAAATGTATTACTGAAATACTGTGATTTGTCATTGACAATAATGGGCCTCTTGGCACATTGCTGGAAACAGTGCCTTCAACTTCTTTGCTTAAGTGGGAAAAGTTGGGCCTCCACGGGGGAACGGTCCGCTCAAGAGCCCCTTGAGAGGAGCCCATCGTACACTTGGAACCGCGCCCGCAAATAAGGCAGTCATCGCAGCGACGCATCGCATGTGTGTTTAGAGTCCTGAACCCGATTCAAATGTCCGCCGGCTATCGCTATAACAAGGGCAAGGTCTTATCGACATCCTGCAACCGCCGCCAAGTTGGAATCGAAGGAGGAGGGCTAGCCAGGAATCACAAAGTTAGCCGTGCCAGAATACAGCCGCGCTGCTATCACAGTGTGGGAAAGTAATCTGATGCTTGTCCGTCAAAACTGTAATACTGCAAAATAAAGGAAAGGCTAATCAGGCCTCGATAACCGAGCTGCACACTTTCACACAGTGGGTGTTGAATTGATTCTGAGAATGTGCTTGAGTCGCACAATGCTGGGTGAGCGAAGAGGGTGGAGTGTTTGCATTTGGTGTTTTTTAAATCTATTGCCTTGTTTTTTTGTTTTTTTATCAATGCAAAACCGGTGCATTGTTTATCAATAGCATTATCTCCACAGACCTAATTCAGTTCTTGTGAAGAATATATATTGTATAAAATATGCATGCCTGCTAGTTTGCCGTTATTACTTTAGATTTTTTTCACAATAAGAAAGGTCCTAGTTTGAATGTGTAATGTTTGTAACGGCAGAGAAAGGCTTAAAGTCGCATTCGTATTCTTCCCCCAGGTTTGCAGTGATGGCATGCTGTTGGGCCCTTGATCCCGAGGAGAGGCCTAAATTTCAGCAGCTGGTGCAGTGCCTGACTGAGTTCCACGCCGCTCTGGGGGCCTATGTCTGAAATCCAGTCTGAGGATTCCCCAGGATCAGCGAAGTTGTTGTCGCACAGCACTAGCCCAGCCGAACACACCGAAATAGTGCCTTGCTCAAGAAAGAAACTTTCAGAAGACTGCGTTTTCTTGAACACTTTTTACATTACCGACGCCTAATCCCAGTTAAGTCTCTGGAATTGTTTTGGTTCGGACAGACTGCGATTGACGCAGAATCGAAGATTTTACAGTTAGAGGTCATTTCAATTACCCGTGCCAAACCCTGCAAGTGGAAACGAACCCTTCCTGCTGGAAAAGACGTCATAGCGATGCGAATCACCACACGCCATATTGCACACAATTGTTGTATAAAACGCTCATTTTCAAACGAAGGGGGAAAAGGTCACAGAGCTTTTATTCCCCAGTGTTTCGCTTTTGGACTTAAACTTGCAAAAGCCTGGCTGTTTTGTAAAGAGACTTTTAAAAAAAAGATATATATATATATATATTGTACAGTTTTGTGTATCTTGGAAGAAAATGCGCCTTTCTTTGTTTTAGATGTGCTGTGGTCTGTGAGAGAAAGACTCCAGAATTCTGACCTCAATAACATGCCAAACCAACAGAAAATGGCGTGTTTACTGTGCTCACAGAGCTTTATTTCACACCACCTGCTGCAAGTGAAAGCACAGGTCAGATATTTTTTTGTGACTGACTAGATGGGTTTCTGACCAGAGGATTGCAGTCAGTCTCTGGGGAAGCGTTAGAAGGGTTCTGCTTGTCTGAGTCACGCAACAAACGTCTTACCAGAGATTTGAACCTCCTGATAAATTCCCTTGGATGCGAGTCCTGTGGAGTACCGTCACAGATACCCTTGGTTACATAATGTGCTAAAAATAATGTGGTAAAATTAGGATGAGAGCCTGAGACTGTATACATTCTTTGATTTTGGATAAATGCAGTGTCCCACTGGAGCTGTGCTATGTATGCAAACCCAAAGAGGGGTGTCCTCAGTTTGTTCATTGTGTGCAAATCGGGGTATGAAGTTAACTTTTTCACCCACTGGCAGGAGTGGCTTGTGGATTATAAAAATCACCAGCCATTTTCAACATTTTACCAGCCACATTACCTTTTACACTGTAACACAACCTGGTTAGTGACCGGCCTAAGTGGCTGCTAGAGTAAAAAAAAATCCTGCCACTATCAGAATTTTACCAGCATTTGGCTGGTGGCTGCTGTTAATTTCATGCCCTGGTACAAATGCATAACCCTCATTATGCATCAGAAAGTTGTTGTTCATAGCTAATGTTTGGCCTTGGCAAATAACAAGCGGAACCAGCATTGACTTTATTATTTCCCACATACAGTAATGTTTGGGGATAAAGCTACTGCAGAATTCATCTCTAGATCAGTCACGCAGTAAAAATCCGAGAAGTACTGAATTGATAGCACCAGATGTATAATTTCCAAAGGTTCTTATCCTGGCCGTAGGTCTCTACGATGTCCTAGTGATCATATGTCGTCAATTAAAGACTCAACTCTCACGGGACGTATTACACTGCAGGTTAAGCCGGTATTTCAAGCATGTATCTATCTACGTAGAGGGTGATGAATCACATGCGAGCGATGTTTAGGATTGAGACTTGCGTTTTTTCAGCAACACAGCCTGTCTACGTCACCAGACTCACAATCCAACACCAAGTGCCAACACCACAAGCTAAATTCAAACTTGTCTAAGATTCAGACACATTTTATTGCTCTGCCTTTTTAGTGAAAGACAAAATAAAGAAGACAAAGCTTTAGGTCTTTTCGAACTTGCTGTCAACACAGATTACCCGTTTTACATGAAGGTGCTATTGCCCACGCGTGTGTCTGTCTCTGGCTCTTTGCACACAATAAACCGTTCAGACCTAAAGATATTCAGTTGAAACATCTGCTCGGTTGTAGATGACCTGGCGCTGACAACAGGTGCGGATCTGAAGCATGGGCACGAGGAGGTAGTTTAATGAAATTCAGGTAGAAACGCGAGTTTGAAGACCCGCCTGTTATTTGCATTGCACCGTTTGCTGTGATTTTTCCCATCGACAATCTTCTACGAACGCAGGGTTTGCAGTTATGGATCATTTTTCAGAGTCGTGGTCGTGGAGCGCCATCAGTCCGCACGGTTTTTCATTCATTTTTGTTGTCTGCAGTTTTTGGACAACTAACGATACCATGAGACTTGTGATTGCCGTTGCTTTTTTATGGCCTTTTCCACAGGTATGGGGCTTTGATGCAGGTATAGATGTTCGCTTATCATAACGTTCTGTCGTGTAGACACTCATTCAGCGCAGTCACCGAACGTACGACGATTCGTCATGGAAACGTAAACAGGTGCGGGTTTCCAATCCCATTTGTCTGAGAAACTGCTGAGCGCTGAACTAGTCCTTGATCTCACTCGTTCTAAGACAAATTTTCAGATAGGGTGTCCACATGCATTTTGGATTGTTCAATACAGAGAAAGCTACGAAGCGGTTTAAAAGCTATGGGAGAAGAACCTGTGCTTTTTGCTTATTGGTCAGCATTGCAGCACAAATTGTTCCACCTACTCCTGCAACTTGATTTCATCTTTTATTGTCAGTGACAGCTAAGAGTATGGACACATTTTATGTCTTAACCTGTGTGTTCTAGCTAAGTGTTTAGACTGATCGCATTTTACTGCCTTCATTTAAAAGCACGACAAAGAAAAGTGAACTTGACACCTGCCATAAAATCATCTTGCTTACAATATTCCAAGTCATTTTTTTGACAGCAGTTACTATGGAAACAACATGTGATGTCATTGAACTGCTGCATGCATATTAAGGCACCATTTCTCTACAGAAAAATGGAGTCTGTGCATCACAGAGCTTGCATATGTTTGAATGGACCAAGTGTCCCACATTTGCAAGGTTTACACAAGAATTTCATGTAATTTGGCGGGTACTGTACATAATCTGTAATGAAAATGCACAACTTTCAAGGTGATCTTTTCAGACTTGGACCATTGTGGGCCAGCCAGGGTATGCCACTTAAGCTCTTCCCGCTCTTCCTGTATTTTATTTAAATTTTTCATGGGATTACTTTTTTTTTTTTTTTTAAAGGAATTTGTCAACCTTTTCTTTGGCAACGTTAGCCTGTATGTTTATAAACTGACCCTAAATTCCATGGGAGATGATCTACATCATCAGGGCAGAGTCGTGACTCGTGATGATTGCTTTTTGCTTGGGTTTTTTAATTGTAGTACCATAAGACACTATTTTAAACCTTAGATCGCCCTTAGAATGTAACATTGTGGTTTTGTCCAAAAATGCTACATAAGCACTTGAAAAGGTTAAAGTCTGTTGGCAATGGTAATTAAGCACTACAAATTTTCTCAATACGGTGTCTCAAACCATAAAGATTATTTTCTGTACATTTCTGCTGCTAAATTGGTACGAAAGGGGTGAGAAAAATCGAAGTAAATCTAGACTACGTGCTTTTAAAATGTCTGCTTTAACTACACGTCACCAAATGTTCATTGAACATACAATAATAAAGCAATCCACCAACCTGCCTCTATATAAATGAATGGCTGCCAATTGTTTTTGAGTACTGAGGGCCATATGTGTACCTACCCAACACCTACATGCTTATATTTTTGCTTTGACAGGAAATGTGTCTAGAAAAGCGCTATTACGTTATGTGCCGAAGCATATGTTCCTGCGGGTTGGTGTGAACCATATGTTCCAAACCAAACCACATGAATGGCAGCGTTTCATCTACGGTTTGCCGCCTGTCTTTCAATCGCTAGCAGTTCCACCACCTAGGAGGGCAAGTTCCTTCAATACAGTCAGGTCTTGTCTGGACGAGTGTCTGACTAAAATAAATGCCGAAGTTCTCTATTTTTCCTTGATCTCTGACTGAATGTGCGAGACGGTGAATTTAAAACCTACGGCCTTCGGTTAACTGGCCTGCCTGCTTTGATCAGCTCCAGTGTGGTGTTTTAGTGTTGAAGGCCATGGAATGTGCTATTGTCCTTCAGACTGGGTGGGTGAGCAAGGCACTTCTCTTGAATTAATAAATATTCAGCCGTTCTCATTGAATGCTGAAATGTTTTGGTTCTGACCGTTGAAGCATAAAATGCAAATAACGCAATGTACAAGCGGTCTTCTCCAGTCATGAGAGTAGGTTGGTTCAAGAACAGAATACCACTTGAACTGCTGGCGTAGCCTACTTGACAGGTTGTATAGTACAGTAAGACAGAATTCCAAGTAAACTGCGTTCAACTTCACCAACTTTTAACGGTTGCCTAATCCAATAAGCATATTGGCTACAATTGATGAATGTGACTGTCATAACTGTGTGGCTCTTAACTAGAAGTTTAGAAAACAATACTTTAACAGGCATGGTTTCTCCTGGTAGATTAATTGGCCAAATGTCAAATCAACACACGGAGAGGGAAGGAAAAAGCGGCACTACTTAATGATGTTACCTCCCTGGTGTTAACATCCCTCGGTCTTAAAGAGTTTGGTGCTACACAAGGGTGCTCACCACTTTGGACAACATGGTATTGTGGGGATTGGGGTGGAATTCATAATGTAGGCCTATAATCAGAAGTAATCGTAGGCTCATGCATTTTAAAGCAGGCGGCAATTAATGGTATTGTGTGTCCCATACAGTGCTGCCAAAGATCTTGTTTTCTTTAAGTTAAATCTAATTAGCTTCAGGGAATACATCTAAATAATTTAAAGGGAAAAATGACCTATATAAAGTAGCATGTGCATCTTACAGGGACAAGTGAGTGCTAGACTGGTGAAAGAATGGTCGACATGCTGGAGGGGCATGGCAAGAGGAGCTTGGGGTAAATGGTTTGTTCTATGGCTTATCACAGAGAATCCGTGTCTTTGCCGTTGTTCGTATGACTGGTAGTTAATGCTGCTGAAGTAAATCTGTCTCGTAAATCTTGTGTGTGTGATTCTGACAAGGCGTTAACCGAAGGAGACCTCGCTCCATACCTTTAGCTGAGAGAGCAACCTTAAAGCAATACAGGCAAAAGACACCGCACTATTGGAACACCAAGACACGAGGCTTTGAAGTAGCCTACTGCTGCTTCAGTTACAGCTCAAAAGCAAGCTCACTTTGCGGTCACGGTGCGAACAGGAGTCGAATGAAACGACAAAGGAAGCGCAGCACGTGACACTGTTTTGAACGTTTATTCACTGCGGCCTACCTACCTGTCACATTCCGAAATCAGTTATGCATGTCTAATCACATAGGTAATATAGCTATTCAGTGTGTAAAGAGGACCAATCCTGCATCATTAAATTTAAATAAAAGGAACGAAAGAATTTAGAGCAACAGTAGCTACGACCATTGGCAAATCATATGATGTCCCCTTTGACTGTATAATTCATCCAGCTTTATAAAAGCTAGCCTATTTAGGACTGAGAAATCTTTTCTCGTTACTCTTGAGGTGTAGGCTACTTTCGACGGGGGATTTGATTGACTGCGCTTATTGGTTTGGTAGCCGATTTAACGAAATAAGTAAATAACTGAAATAGGCTACTGCAGCCTACCTCTTTTATGCATTATTTCAAAATAATAATAATAATCCTCCAGTGTTGGTCGTTGTAGTTCGAAAAATGTCTTGTAAATGTTTTTAATTTAATGAACAGATCGTAACATTTAAGTGCACATTTCACGTTTTGTGCCAAATATGGTCTTGTCTTATATTCTTCACAGAGTGGACCAGCTGCTCCTCTTAAAGTTTGTGGGCAGAGTCGTAGCCTATTACATCACCGAAAGACATAAAACCCCATTCAAGATTACATGAGTAGAAATACGGAGCTTCTGTCAAACTGGAGATACAGGCAAACTTCAGTACACACAGACCTTTCGACACTTCTCGTGGAATTTGACACTGTGTAGAATGGAAATATACCCTAAGAAAATGAAAAAAACGAAATCCAATATGACTTCATTGTCTTGCAACATTAAGGTAAGATTATTATTATTATTATTATTATTGAAAATATGAAATATCATGAAGAGTATCACACTACTTGCATCAAGTGTGAAAGGATCTGTTTTATCATTATAAATGTTTTGATCCGATAGCCTACCTTTTCCCTGGCGTAACTTGTTTAGTCGGTAGCCTACACAGTTGATACACTTTTCCGCTCGAGCGATATGGTAAGAGCAAGGTCATTGCCCAAACGTTGTTTAGGCTACGCGAATAAACTGAAAGCAGCCTCGTCTATGCATACTTTTACCGAATAAAATTCTTTGTGCACACGCATTTTTTTTTTTTGTAAAATGCGCGCATAGCCTATTTTATATGTTATAATGTTTAATAGGCCAAATACACATACTTTATTATTTTGTTGATTTGTTTGGGTAGTCTTTTTGACAGTAATGTTGTAGATACATCTCTACCCTCCTTCCACACTTTGTCACTCAGGTGCCATGGAAGGACTACTGGTATATTTTGGGTTGTGCCTGGACTATGGGTATATTTTAGGGTGTGCCTAAACTACTGGTATAATTTGGGGTGTGCGTGTGCCTAATAGTATACGTTTACTAGCTACAGTGCATGCCAGGTTACCAGATGCCAACAGATAAAGTGGGATTCTGTCCAGTGATGGTTTTACATCTGGCCCAACTGTGTCAACGTAAACAGGACTATTTTAGCGCTAATTTCTCAGTGCAATGCAGGTTCATATTGTTATACTTTCTGTTATAGTTTATGAAACAGCAAGTGCCTGTGCCATTCATTACCTACCCAGCTCAATAGCTATTATAGCCTATTGGCCTCATTCTGTGCCAAATAATTAGCATTAGCATTAACTCTGGGGACACTGCTTTACTACTGTATATGAATTGTCATCAAAATTTGTTTTGGTGAACGTTTTCACAACTGTGTACATCTGTGCATGCAACATATTCCTGAAAGTATTTTCATCAGGATGTTTAAGATTAATCCCATATTACATATTTAGAAATATGTTGATGGAACTCTTAACAATCCTAAAGACAGAATGTTCACTTTATTGTCTATGTTATCCGACACAATGTAGTGGAATTAAATTATAATCAATTCAATTTATTGACTTTTATTCAGGCACTGATGTCCGTCCCTTGATCTGAAAATGTCTTGCTTGAGCACTGATGCCACCCCCCTGTTCAAAAATAGACAAGAACCATCACCTTTGTAAAACGGCCATTGCCCCCTTTCCATCCCCCTTGTTTTAATGGTTTTCTGTGATGTCACAAATCCCCCCTGAAATAGTTTTACAAAATCGACCACTGCTTATAACCAATAGGATTTGACATAAGGTGACAAATTACACTTGTTGCATGCGCAATATAATTAGTGAGTTTATCAATATCATATATAACTAGTTTTTATGTGTTTGTTTTGTCTTTTGTGAATCTTCAACAAATCTAATTATTTTGTTATTCATTTGGGTGATGTTCGTGTATTTTTCTTCCAATTGATTTTTTTTAACTAGCAGGTGAAGGGACTAAAAAACAGGAGTAAAAACATGTACAACTTCATCAGAATTTTTGAACACCCACAAATTACTATGAACAGTGAGGAGCAAGCTCAGCCATTGACTCACGCGTATGTGTCATTCACAATTTGACAGAATAATGTACTCTGAGGTTTCTGCAATAGGCGGGTGTTCTTTTGGAACAGAGTACTTAAAAGGTAGATTGAACTGGATGACGTGAGCTTTGGCTGCAAAGCTGCGTGTGCTAGAATGTGTTGAAAGCTATCTGAGGTGTGTGAACCTGCCTTACAGCAAGGAAGGCTGGTGCTGTTTGCCAGGTCCTCATTCCTTATTAAACAATCCTGGAATCTGTTGCTCTAATGATGTACGTACATCTCTTACACAGGAAGATGTGCTTACATCATGAGTACATACTGTACTCTTAAAGTAGGGAGACATACAGTGTGTGTGTGTGTGTGTGTGCGTGTGTGTGTGTGTGTGTGTGTGTGTGTGTGTGTGCACGAGTGCTAG
Organism: Ilyophis sp. 1 JC-2022; assembly: GCA_022702515.1. Classification (NCBI taxonomy): domain Eukaryota; kingdom Metazoa; phylum Chordata; class Actinopteri; order Anguilliformes; family Synaphobranchidae; genus Ilyophis; species Ilyophis sp. 1 JC-2022. The sequence continues at coordinate 53,677,063 of CM040403.1, read as the reverse complement.
GAATTGTGTTTTTATCTGTTCACACTGTTACTACAGCCAAAGGAATTACATAAATCTAATTGCATTCACATTCGTGTATAATCTTTTCATGAAAGTAGGCAAAGGTACAAAAGCATACCTATACCAATACCTAGTTATAAATAAACATTAGCTTTTGACTTGACCTGAAAGGACTGTTTTACAGTCACATTTCTGTGTATAACATCATACCACTTTGGTGTCAACTGTGCAGTCATATTTGTTTGATTCATTACAAAATCACAATAATGTCTTTTTTAAACAAGGTTGACACTTGTGGTTCAATTAAAAAAGGGGTGCATCTTTATGGAAAATATCGCACAAAATGTATGTCACCCCATTGACCCATGTAGTGAGCCCTTCCCTAAAGTAATTAAACCTATTCCCCATTGTGTTATATCTCTCATACCTCCAATGGAGAGCCACATGGCATCATGGCAAAATCTTTCATTGAAATTTAGTTTAGCCTTTTTTATTCATAATGGCAACATAACATGGATGTGCTGTTGGGTATGCAATGACCATCTTTACTTACCTTCAGTGAAATTTAGTTGAGCCTTTTTCATTCATAATGGCAACATAACATGGATGTGCTGTTGGGCATGCAATGACCATTTTTACTTACCTAGTTTTTGTTTGTATTTTTTTTTTTGATTGCTTATCAGGGATTTACAATATCAGATCTGGGTCTGTGGCCTAGTATAGAAGCATTCAACCTCAAGTTAAATTTTCAAGTATTTTCAATACTTCCTTGGCAAAAATCCAAGAGAGTGTGCTGTGTGGCCATTTTTCACAATACAAAGAGAGGGTAAAATACAGAGAGGCTGTTTTACCTGTCATATTTACTTGTCATGCACGAGCAACACTGATGCTCCACAGAGAGGAAGTGTTTGAGACAACAATACATGTGGGTGTGGAAAACTACCTAGCTCTGAACCCCCTGAACCTATAATTTTTTTTTTTTTTTTTTCTCTCCAGAGAACAAACAGAATTCAAGACAGAATTTCTATTTATATGCAGGTTTCCCTTACCCAACTGGGGGTCTTCTTTTTTTTTCCAACAAAATTGGGAAAATTCATGGGAATTTCTATATTAATTAATGTGCCAGTGAGAGCAGTCAGCAGTTCAGTGTCAGTTCAGTAATGTAACAAATGCATGAATAAATCAAAATAAATCAAAAAATATGACTTCATTCTTAATAGAAGTGTGTGTGCTTCGCTGTGTTGCCGCTGCATGATTCTGTAAATTCACGCATGGCTATTGCAGCAGCGTCGCCAGACATATTCATATAGTTGGGCCCGCACAGAGCTAGGTGAGCCAGAGCTGGCTAGGTGGGAATTCACAATTGGTTGTGGTGGTTTAGCCAAGATAAATGGGTGGGCCAGGTTACTATTTAGGTGGCGATCTCGGCTACCCATCCCGGCTACGCGGTCGGAGTATTGTTGACTGGCAGAGGGGCAAGTGTAAACTAATCACCAGTTTCAGCCTCCTGCTGCTTGCGACATATAGCATTATGCCCCAAGGGGAAGTCAAGCTACATAACTTCATGCTACATTATTGAGTAAACGCAAACAACAAATCCACTGCTATTTATGTAATCGATTGAATTGATAAAAATGAGCGTTGGCATCAGGGACGTCTTTAGGATTTTTAGTTTAGGGGGGCTAAGCCCCAAAGAAGAGACATTTTTGGGTTTTACATTTTATACAGGCCCAATAGGCTACATTTGGCCCTATATAGGCCCCAAGGGCGTAACCATGGCTTCAGGATTGGTGGGGACATAATTTCATGCTCGCGCGCGAAGGGGCATTTATTTATTAATAAAAACGCATAATATGGTTTTTAACCATACAATCAGATCAGATTATGTTGATGACTGGTTTTCATTTACCACCTGAACTGGTGGTGAGTGAGCCTAGTCAAGGACCAAGTCAACCAAATCTAATTATCCCCTTAACCCTTTTGTAAAAGTCTAACTTTTCTGTAGTTTTGCTTGCAGTATACAGTATAACCAGGGAGAATTTCAAAGCTATAGGAAGAAATTTGACTAGCACAAATATGAACCTTTCTCAAATTAAATTGGATTTATTCAAAACTTTATACGAATATTCATTTCAAATTCCAGTCCCCCCTCCTCCTCATGGAATCACAGGTTCACTACACTACACTACTTAGTGGGTGGAAGCATCAGAGGATACCTTCTGCTTTTAAGGGTGGCAAATCGGTCTATCACTGTGTTGTGACTCAGCTGTCGTACAATGCCATTTTCAATGGACATGACTGCAAGACTGTGAAGCCTTCTCTGACCCATTGTTTTGCGCAGCCAGGAGTGCAGACGACGCAGTGCACTAAAGGACCTTTCACAAGAGCAGCTGCTCACAGGCACTGTTAAGGCAACCTGAATGACTGCCTTCAGAGAGGGAAACATGTCTGGGTCTAGGAGGTTGTGCACAGCTAGCATATCTTGGGGTGGTGGACATCCAGCCTCTGTTTTGCGGGCAAGAAAGTTTCTGGCCACCAGAACCTCCTCTGCTTTCAGCTCAATGCTGTAGTGCCTGGCAAGCCCATCCAAGAGAGGTTCACTCAAGAAGTTCTCAGATTTAGGGCTGCATGCCTGGATGCCTCCTAGTAGGCCTGCATCCACACTGGAGAAGCGTAGTTCAAGCTCTGTTACCATCCTATCCACACAGGGGAAAAGCAACTGTGTTTTCAAGGTCCCTGAGCTGGTCAAATCTGTGTCAGCACATAAGGTGTGACACTCCACCACAAAGTCATCAATTTTACTCTGCTTGTGCCTTCTCTTGGGACCTGGTTCAGGGATGCTGTGGGTGTGGCTCAGGGCCTTGGTTCGCTCATAGAGCTCTGAGGCAAATGCGTCGGTGCGTTTGCCCCTCAGTGTGTCACATACTGCTTCTTTGTTGATAAAAGCTTCTGCCAGGTCCAAGGTCTCCTTCTGAAGGAATCTGTGGAGCCCTTCAGTTAAAGACAGAAGTGCCTGAAACATCAGCAGTAGGTACACTGTCGAGAACTTGGACAGCTTCGCTTTGAGACCAACAGCGATGGGGGATCCAATGGCAGAGAGGCAATCTAAGATGGCAGGTAGTGCCTCCAGAACTGCATTGATGGATCGCAGCCGGCATGCCCAGCGAGTGTTTGACAGTTGCACCAGCTCAACTGCTGTCAGTCCAAGCCTGGACTGAGCCTCTTTGAACTTATGATGGTTCACCAGAGAGGTGCTGAAAAAGGAGTACACACTCTCCAACAGGTCAAAAAGCTCTACAGCCTCTGATACCGTCCTGCAAGTATGGCACAACACCAGGTTGAGCTCATGCGCATAACAGTGCACATATATAGCCTCAGGATGGAGCTTTCTAAAATGTGCCTGCACACCTCCAGTGGACCCACTCATAACAGCTGCCCCGTCATATGTCTGTGCTACGCATTTAAGCTCTGAAAGACCATATTTCTGGAGCTGCTGCTGCAGCTCGTTTGCAATGGACTGGGCATCAAATGACTTTATCTCTGTGAGTGCTAGGAAACTTTCCTTGACTGCCCCCTCTGACACGTACCGAACACAAACAGACAGCTGCTCAGACCGTGCATCCCTTGCCTCATCTGCCATGATGGCGTACATTCCAGAGTTCTTCATCTCAGATACAATGACACTGGTAACTTCTTGAGCACAACACTCTATCATATCATTCTGAGCTGTTGGTGAGATATAGCTCGCGTTTGATGGAGGTGTATATGTTTGAAGGAAAGGATCAAACTCCTCCAAAAGCTCCATGCAAGCAAGAAAGTTGCCTCTGTTTGTACTGTCTTCACCTTCATTGTTCCCACGAAAGGGAAGTCCCTGTCTCCCTAGCATGGAGGTGACGGCAACAACTCGCCTAAGATACTCCCTTCTCTGCTCTTTCTCACTTGCATGAGCAGATGCTAACTGCTGTGCTACATTTCCCTGTCGGAGAGTAGCCTTGTAGCCAATCCATGCATCCACACTGTCTTTGTGTGTCTGTGCTGTCTCGTGCTTGCTAAAGACAAACAAAGCTTTCTTCCAGTTCTTGCAACCACTACTGACTAAAGCATCACGTTTGATGTTCTTGCCGAATACTCGGCATGCAAAACAGAAAGCTGCATTTTTGCCAACTGAATATTCTACCCATGTATGCTTTTCAAACCAGCTGTATTGGAATCCCCGTTTTTGCCCACCAAAACTATCTTTCTATTTAATATTTGGCTTATTTACGAATTGCCTTTTCATCCTGTTTGTCCTAGCGGTGTTGCTGTACAAACTACATATTTGCACAGAACGAATGTAACCACTAAATAAAACCAATAGTTAATAAATACCATACTCTCCTTGCCCTGCCTACTCTCTGACCGGAGTCCGTCCCCAAGAGAGTTATCCAGCCAGATCCCCATACGGAGTTTCACTCTAGAAGTGCTAGGGCTAGCTAGCTAACTAGCTTGAAGTTAGCTAACGTGAGCTGTCATCATAACCAAGTTTATGCATGCATCTCGACATTGCTAGCTGTATGTAACATAGCCTACAACAATATCCCCTACAACTAACATTACTTACAATCTCACTCTCACTCTGTCCACTGACTTTTTGCAACTAAGGTGACCAGATTTCTTAAATGAAAACCGGGGACATTTTTGGTGACGGGGGTGGGGGGTGCAAGCGCGCAGATTCGGACTCCAGATTTTTGAGAGTTGAGACCATGGATCGGACGAGACAGACAACGTCTGCCAGGCCATCACTGGAAATAAGAATGTGTTCTTAATGATCTGCCTGGTTAAATAAACAAAACAAAAAAAAAAATTTGACTGGGTTGGTTTGGGGGGGGCTTGAGAACATTTTAGGGAGGCTTCAGCCCCCCCCAAAATAGGCCTAACGACGTCACTGGTTGGCATGTGTAAAGAGTAACACACATGAAAATAGGGGAATACACCCAAAATAATTCCAAACAAACAGGCAACGTCACAGGGACAGACGATGGACCACAACACTGCGGAGGATTCACGACAAGCGGCTTATTGACAGGAGTCAAATACAGATAGTCCGACTCCGGCCGCGGAAACCACACACAGTATGTATTTCGGGCCAACAATGGAACGCACACGCGCGGCTCACTCCACTCCTGTTTCAATGCAGGCGGAATAAATAAAGGTGTGATTTTCTAGCTGTCTACAGCTGAGGCTGCAGGCCGATTTAACCACTCCCACTTGCTCTCCGCCTGCAGCCGGCGCTAACCACGGCCCTTTTCCACAGCCTACCATTGTAACTTTTTGTTTTCATAGTGAGTGACTCGCTCCTCTTTGCCAGGTAAATTCCAAGTGTTGCTTGTTTTGTTATATACAGCGAGCACCATAATTCATTGGGCAGACACATTTTTTGTTATTTTGGTTCTGTATTCTAGCACTTTGATAATCTAGCAATAATATAATTTTTCTGCATTTGAATGGATCTATATGGGAATTGGGGGGTAGGACTAGATTTAGCTGTAAATTATGCTGGAACAGTATACCACTATGAACCTGCATTGCGCTGAGAAAATATCACTAAATTAGTCCTGTTTAAGTTGACACAGTAGGGCCATATGTCAAACCATCACTGGACAGAATGGTTGGCAATATGGCTGAAAGTCATCAAGGGTCTGAGGTATCAAACAAGCCTTAAACCATCACTCTGCTGCCAGATATGCAGTAGATATGAATGGATCACTTTCAGGGTTGTTTCTCCTGACAAATTTTCCTATTGAACTCTATGGAAAAATTAGTCAGGAGAAGAAACCCTTCAAGCTTCAAGAAACCCATCTACTGCATATCTGGCAGCCGAGTGATGGATTAAGGCTTGTTTGATACCTCAGACCCTTGATGCCATTTAGCCAATCATGTGTTCCAAATTTAGTTCCACCTCCCAATTCCCATAGAGATCCATTCAGATGCAGAGAGTATCACTTGTAGGAGTACCAGAAAATAATGAGACGGATGTGTGCGGGTTGGACCCGTAATGCACGACTCAGAACACTGACGTGATAATAAATACCCGCAAGGGCTTTATTATGGGGAAATCCAAAATCGTAGTCACACAAGCAAAGTCCAAAAACCAATAAATCCAGCCAGACCAAAGATACAGTACCGAGGGAGAAGGCAGTCTCAAAATCGGTATCCGTGCACAAGTTCATTAACCAGAGTAGCTGTCAGCGGAGCAGAAGTACAAAACAGGGGTAAAGCAAAGTTCGTAGTCGTGGGGCGTAGCAGGAGTCAGACCGAAGTCCTATCCGCGGGGCGGAGGTACAAAAACAGACAGCAGGCAAAACTCGTGGTCAAAAACAGGCAGTGGAAACAATAGGCAGGCAGTAACGATGGTCAGTAAACAGGCTAGATTGATAACGGTAGTCAAAACAATGGAAACCGCTCAAAAGTGACAGTAGTGAACTAAAGGCAACAATTTCGCAAGGACATAACATGAACACTGATCTTATATGCAGGTGTAGACAGGTGCAGACATTAGCTTGAGAGCAGCAGGAAATTAACAACAGCTTGAGAAAATGAGACATGTAACGAGGCAATTAGTAAATCGTTAGTAGTTAACCTATCCTGACCTAGCGTTAGTAAATGAGTAATTTACATGCACGAGAAACGTAAGGTAAACATGAACACATGGTTAGATAGTTAGTATTACCCAATCCTGATCTAATGTTAGTATATTAGTAAATAGACACGGGAGAATGAAACAATTAGGGAAGCGTGAGTGACAGCAAGAGAAAGAAACAGCATGAACGCAAGGCTGTGGAAAAACATGGAAATGTGTATGCAAACAATGAACTGCATCGTAACATAAACAGAACACAAGCATGACATGAACAGAAAATAAACTGTGACAAACGCTAAACATGAAACATGGCATAAATATGACAGAAACGTAACAAATAAGATATCAAGAGTCTTTTGATATTGTTGGGTCACATACATCAGGAAGTCATGGCATGCAAAGGATATGTGACCAAATATTAAAAATGATTACTTTATTCTTCATTATGTTAAACTGTCCAATATTTTTTGATGCTCGGAAATGATGCTAAACAGTTAATCCGATATGGATGAAAATACCCTCAAATTAAAGCTGACAGTCTGCACTTCAACCTTAGTCTCGTTGTATTCTTTCAAACTCAAAGTACTAGAATACAGAACCAAAATAACAAAAAATGTGTCACTGTCTAATGAATTATGGTGCTCACTGTATGTGGTGCTGTCACTTTATTTGTATGCTGTTGCACCAAGATTAGCATGTTAGTTTTTTTTTATAGTGACATATTAACCATACTTAGATACTGATAAAATGTACTTTTTTTTCTGAACAGATTATATTTGTCCAATTCTATGTGACAAATAGCACTGAAATGCATTGTCATGATAGCTGGGTTCATTTCTGTATGGCCATCTTGTTTTCTATCAGCATCTGTGGTTTCTTTTTCCGTTTGCATGAGACTTGTACTACCTACCGTATGGTGTGGACTGATTACATTGTATAAAAGGGAAGAGGGTGTGATAAGGGTGACTGTGTGTCTGTCTTAACCATGAGGCAAATGCATTATCTCACGATACAAAAAATATCGCAAGCCCAGTTGTTTACCGGGGTGTGAATGTTGGGTTGTCAGGGCTTACTTTTAATTGTCATTTTATTCTGCAAAAGAATGTTTTATGCACGGTGATCGAAAACAACCCTGTGAAAGGAAGCCCCCTATCGCATTTAAAACCAGTGGAGCAGATTAAGAACGTGTTGCGGATGCTGAATGAACAGGCTATGTTACAGCAGGTTTAGTTTAATACCGAAGATATGCACGGACATTGTCCAGCCCGGTACTGCCCTGAGAATTGCACATTAATAATGTCACGACATGAACAGAGGTTTAACATGTGCATCCACATTTTCCATGCTCAGTAAAACAAATATCAACAATGGTGCTGCAAGACTATAGGTCAGTGAGTCGGAGCTGTTGACATGAACATCCCGCGAACCGCAGTGTTTCGACACGCTTTTTCATTACCCTGCTGCGTTGCACAATGCCCTGAAAACCGTGTTCCACAACGGTGGATTGACTGTCCTCAGTCATTCATTTGATTTTAGTTATTTGTCAGCGCGCGCTTCCTCTAACGTCTGGCAGAACCAACAGTGGAATTGAGTGACATCACTGTTAATGAGCTTTTAGTGACCTTATCAGGAAATGGGCAAGCAGCATGCTTCCCCTACAGGGTCAATAGTCACGCCAAGGCGACAGTCTCACTGTTTTAAATGGAACAGTAGGAGGGAATTAACTCTTCATTGTTTCAGGTATACACGCTCAGTGGGGATGGTGAGGGGGAAAACATACAACTGCCAATCATGGGGGAGTCCCTTCTGAAAACCAAAAAATTAAAAGGACAAAACATTGATAACATTTCTGTTGCAATCGTCCGCAAGCCTCCAAAACATCACGTAGTATATTGCATCGCACAAAGAAGGGAATAACAAAACCGCAGAGAGTTTAATGGTTCAAAAGGTGGATTGTGCACTTGCACATAGCGTCGTGCAGCCTCACGCAAAGGTTTGACGTTACAATGTGGAGAAGCTTGATGCCTTATCATACTGGTCATCAGATGAGTCTGGAAAAGCAACGCTTCAGGTTTGCTGAAAGAGAGCACTGCTCCAGCCCTGCTAACGCCAGTGCGCATCCCAGCATTGACTTTTCAGGCTGGTAGTCTTCTGAGTTATGGACTGTCTTGAAAGATAGATTGCCTGTGACGCTGTTGCGAGTCTGCTGAAAAGCCCAGAGGGGAAGATTAAATAAGTCTTCAGACCTGAAACGCAGACTCTCCTGAACTCGCAATATGCCTTTTGCCTTACGCCCGGAGCAGTGTGATATCACATCTCAGATTCTTTAAGGGGATATTGAATGAATTTGCCCTTTGGGCGTTGCAATTTATTTGTACAATGTGAGGGGATTTGCTTGTCTGCCTAAACAAGCTAGTGTAGCATAATAAATAAATGGATCATTTAGCACAAGAGAAGCAGGACTTTTACCAACAATGTAACTATTGTATGTGCTCACCGTACCTCGCAACCCCCTCTCAATTTATAATTTTAGACAGAATCAGGTGGAAAACCTCTTCTTTGAGTCGCTGTGGGCAAACAACAGACGTAGGTGGATTTAGATGTTTTCTTAGTAAATCCGGTCCAAATCTCAACATGTCTCATCAGATTGTTCCATCACTTGATTGCCCATAGGATTAAAAGCTCTTCAAAGAGTTTCATTGCTATTGCAGTGCTTGTATGCAGGCGTATATAAAAGCTAAATTGTCTTTCAGGCTGCTTGGGGCCTGTCCAAGAAAGGACTTAATCTGACGAGCTCTCAGGTGTCTGGGGAGTTATTCCAGGGACAGAAATGTACAGTAAACAGTTCTCCTAAAGCATTTTGAGAAAAGACCTAGAGGGATTGCTCTTCATGTGCACATGCCTTACACGCCCTTTTCCTTTGCAGGAAATGTGCAATAAAGCGCATCGTGCCATTGGCCATTCAAATCCTGGTACCCATTGTCTGCGCTGTGTCCGATAATATAGGTGTCCCAGACTTTTCATTGGCATTCCGCGCTACTCTTCGCCCTTCCTGCTGACGACTCACATCCCAGGCCTTTGACGAATTAAGTTTGCCGGTAACCACTTTGGGAAGACGGTCTAGGCGATGTGCCAAATCCGTCACTGAGGAAAAGGGTTTAACTCGCTTGCTAAAAAGAAAATAATTGGCCCCTGCACGTTTCTGTTATAAGTGCAGGCTCTCTGTTCTTCTGGGATAAACCACTTGACTGACTGATTTTCCCCAGTACAGTATAGCAGGTACTTGGAGGTGCGTCAGTGATTGCCTAATGCGGCAAGGCGTACGCTTTGTATTAAGGTTGTGCCAGAGGATGATTCATTTGCTCCAGGTCAGAGGGATCTGAACAAGTCGTCCCGCGTTTTACGCTGTTGTGCGATTTTTACCGGCGCAATGCTGAGGCAGTCTGGGACATTTTTACAGCATGACTGCTGTGGTAACAGGAACAAGGATGTACTGCCTTTGCGTGCAATCCAACATCCGACAGTAATGTGCTCCTGTCATTACCGTGGCAGTTTGAATGCATTTCGGGACGTGGGTATCTGACGGGGGATTGAGAGCGCAGGATCGAGGGCGAATCTCGTGAAGCGTGCTTTCGGAATGCGGAGCCGTAATTGAACATGCCGGTAAAAGCGGAAGCCACATCGGCATGTCAATGACGTGACGGGCCGGTGTTTTGCGCCGAATGTGATGATTGTAGTCAGAGCGTTCCGTGTTACCTGTGTTCACAAGTGTGCTTTTCTTGCGTGAGGTAGACCGCGCCCTTTGAGGCGTGACTCAGCACTGTAGAGGTGGGTCATACTAGTTAACGTACCTGTGAGGAAAACAAGAATATAAGAATGTTTGGTGATGAGAACAGGCTACTCAGCCCATCTAGATTCATCATATTGTCTGCTGCCTAGAGAGTAAAGACCTCTGTGGCAAGCCTGGTTTTGAACACCAGGCATTACATGAATTGAGAACTCCCTGCATAAAAAAAATCCTTTCTATAAGTGCAAGATTTATTTTCAGCTCATGTCCACCGCTGATGTCCCCTGGTTTTGCTGACAGTACTCAAGCTGAAATATATGTTGCTCTCTCTCGCTGTCCTTTCCTCCAGCTCTTCGTCCTCTGCCACGGCCTGCTTCAGCTGTCTCAGCTTCTCTACAGCGCCTACTTCAAAAGCACCATCACCACCATTGAGCGCCGCTTCGGCCTCAGCAGCTCCTCCGCGGGCGTCATCTCCTCCCTGCACGAGGTAGAACGAACCCCCGGACCCCAAAACCCAGCAGCCACACCCCGCACACACTTTATGGTTGAGGCACGGGGGTCTGAATCCAGTCCAGCTACTCATTTAAGTCGTCGATTGGTTAATAATTGGTTAATCGTCAATTAGTTTGACACAGGGACTACTCACTACTCACAACTTTTTCTCAAAAACATTTCAATCAAACCAATCTGGCATAAATATGGCTTCAATACAAATCAACAAAATATATTATAAACCAGCCATTAAAGCAGGTCTCAAAAAAGTGACAAATCCCACCAGAGACCCCAAAAAGAAAAGTGGTTTGATGAGGACTGCAGAAGTGTCAGAAAATAATTAAGTCACTTGTCCAACCAAAAACACCATGAACCACACAATATTTAAATTTGTCAAAACTATGCTGAAACACTGATAGTGTATTCAAAAATGTTAAGATACAAAAAATGCAACCATTATAATCAAAACCTCAGAGAAATTGAGGATTCTAATGACCAAAATCAGTTCTGGGAACAATGGAAAAAATGAGCAAGAAAAGTACACAAAATCGGGCCATACAAGACTGTAATATCTGGAAAACCCATTTTGAAAACTTATATAAACAAATATCACCAAAAAGTTTCAATTTGGAACAGAGAAGAATCCAAGAAATCCTACAAATTCTAGAATCTATCATCCAAGACAACTAGAAGCCACTTGACTACCAAATCTCAATGAAAAAATTATAAGACCAAATAAAAAAACTTAAAACTAGAAAAGCTTGTGGCCATAACAGCATCAGGACAGAGATGCTTAAACACAGCACCCCTGAGCTGCAGCAGGCCCTGCTCAAATTGTTGGATCTAGTTCTTCAAGCTGGCTGCTTCCCTGAGAAATGGAGCTGGGGGCTTATTTCTCCAATACATAAGAGTGGAGACAAATTAGACCCTAATCTAGGCATTTGCATAAGCAGTCATTTAGGGAATGTTTTCTGCAGTATTGTTAACGCCCGAATACTAGCCTTCCTTACCGAATACAATGTATTGAGTAAAGTTCAAATTGGCTTTATACCAAATCATCATACTACTGCTCATGTTTACACCCTACACACCCTAATTAATCAACATGTACACCAAGAAAATTAAAGAAAGATCTTTGCATGCTTTATTGATTTAAAAAAAACATTTGATTTGATTTGGCAAGAAGGTTTATATTATAAGGTTCTCCAAAATGGTGTAGGGGGTAAACTTTATGACATAATTAAATCAATATATGCAAACAATAAATGTGGAGTAAAAATTGTCAATAAAATAACTAATGTTTTCACTCAAGGGCAAGGTGTTAGGCAGGGATGTAACTGGTCCCCTACCCTTTTTAATATCTATATAAACAAGTTAGCTGTGTTATTGGAACAATCTACAGCCCCTGGCCTAACACTAAACAATACGGAAGTTAAATTCCTCCTCTATGCTGATGACCTGGTGCTGCTGTCACCCATTAAACAGGGGCTACAGCAGCATCTCGATCTGCTAGAGCAGTACTGCCAAAATGGGGCCCTGACAGTAAACCCCAAAAAATCAAAAATAATGATCTTCCAAAAAAGGCAAGATCTCAGGAAAGCAGACACATGTTTATTCTAGGAAACACCGTCCTAGAACACACATTGTTTTATGATTACCTCGGATGGAAAATCAGGGCCTCATGAAACTTTGGTCTGGCAGTAAATTCACTGAAAGAAAAGGCCTGCAGAGCCTTCTATGCAATCAGAAAAAAATTCTACCAGATTGATATTCCAATTAGAATTTGGTCAAAAATATTTGATAGTGTAATCCTGCCAATTGCTTTATATGGAAGTGAAGTATGGGGTCCACTCAGCATGAGTACATTAGATGGGAGAAGCATCTACTTGATCTAATTGAAGCCCTACACGCAGAAGCCCTAGGATGATTTCCATTGGCTTATAAACATACAAAAAAGGGCACTCAAATTCTGGATTCATCTCAACTCAAGTCCCAAAACACCACTGCAGTTTCATGCACTTCAGACCCAAGAGCTGAACCCTGAAAAGAGTCCACTAAGTCAGCTGGTACTGAGACTAACTAATCACCTCACACCTAACAAGAACATATCTCAAACAAGCACTGTTTAAAAACACAAATCAGAATAAACCAAACTGTTAAACAAACTAAAATGATTTATCTGGAACATTGGAACAGACAAACCAAAACACAAAACAAGCTTAATTGCTACCAGCCCTAAAACAGGAATACAAATTAGCTGAATATCTTGTTACTGTTCAAAATATAAAGCAGAGATGAGTCCTTACCAAGTACAGGCTCAGTGACCACAACCTAGCCACTGAAAAAGGCGGGCATAAAAATCCTGGCTCCCAAAAGAACTGAAAATATGCGGTCACTGTACGACAGGTGAGGTTGAAAGTGAGGAGCACTTCCTTCTAAAATGGGAAACATATGACAAAATTAGGGAAAAATATTTTTTAAAATTTAAAAAACATATCCCCAACTTCCCAAATCTTGACAAAAGCAATAAATTGCCAATAGTCCTGGGGGAGGGACCAACAGCACATATTGCGGCAAAATATGTGCCTGAATGTCATACACTAAGGGAGAGTGAGTGAAAACAAACATCGTCACACAAACACACACTCATGCACGCATACACACTTTCCTGCACAAACACACACAATAACATGGCATACATACATACATACATACATACTGTACATATATGTACATACATACATACATACACAAACAAACATATTGTTGTTATTTTGGCTGTCATTACTGAATTACTAGTTTGTTATTATCAATACTGTTTATGTGTATGTATGTATACGTTTATATATCCAATCGTATTGTTCTGTTATTACTCTGTTTATCGAATGTTTCATGTTTCTTGCCTTGCTTTGGCAATACAAATGCAAGTTAATTTTGTCATGTCAATAAAGCACTTTGAATTTGAATTTAGTTAAAGAATCCGCGCATCTTGTTACCAAGGCCAGATTGGATGCTGATAACCACAAAATTCTGCAGATGCAGCAGCCCTTGCGAGGCGACGCTCACACCCTTCTCTCAGCTAGCGGAAGTGGCGGCTGTGAGCTGAGACAGGTTCGCGCGGCGTTCCCGCCCACATCTTCGCGGTCTGACAGCTCCGCCCTTTTGCCTCCAGGTGGGGAACACGGTGCTGATCGTGTTTGTGAGCTACTTCGGGAACCACGTCCACCGGCCGCGCATCATTGGGATGGGCGGTCTGCTCATGTCCATCAGCGCCATGATGCTCACCCTGCCTCATTTCCTGTCCAAGCCGTACGAATACTCCTCTGTATTAGCTGGTAAGAACATGGGGGGTTTGTGGGTCTTTCGGTCTTGAACTATGGTAACACACAGCAGTTGTACGTACAAACATTTTATAAATAAATGTCTTGTTCAATTTAGGTAGGAAGGCTACTGTAAGAACTATGAGTGTACGTATACGGTATATACTGGCATACTTAATCTATGAAGAGCTACTACAAGGCCGGATGCAGAGAAGAGGCACTTATCGCTATCTGGTTTACAGATGCTGTAATCTTATGTTTTCAGGTTGGAAAGTAGACATTTTTTCCTGATTGGTAGGTCACATTCTGATATCTTCATACGCAGAGCTTTACCAGGGATCTGAGCTGAGAATATTTGAGTGTCAGTGTGTGTACATGTGGCGCACAGTCACCTGCACAGGAGTTCTTTTCCAGTGCTTAGCATAGTTCAATATACTAGTGTCAAGCTGTTGAGCTGACGGCTGCATTTTGAGTGCATTGGAAAGTCAGCAGGTGCTTTGGAAACCCATAGGCAATCCAGCTGGAAAGTCTCGGTGCAGCCGAGAAAAGCCAAGATTCTACTTGGCACGGTTGTAACGGTTTATTTTCTTTGAGATTCATGTCACATTCTTTCCAGCACTGAAAACAGCTTTGCTCACTTGGAGTACCGTGGAAAGGTCACCAAGATGTTTGCGAGAATAAGAGAGCACCTCTCTGAAGTATTTTAGTCTGTTAGCCCACGTCTTATCTTTTTACCAAGCAGCCTCTGAAGCCTTTAAAACAGGAGTGTGCACTCCAGTCCTGGACGGCTGCAATGTCTGCAGGTATTTGTAGTTTCCTTTCAATCAGCAGCCAATTAAGGCCTTGGGAACAATGTGTGTGGACTCTTTAGCCAATCTACAACTTTAATGAGTCACTGATGCTGAAACACACCGAAGACCAGCAGACACTGTGGCCCTTCGCGACTGGATTTGGACACCTGTACTTGGGGATTTCTGATGTGGGGAAGGTATGGAATGTAGCTGCATTCTCATAACATTTCTATAAGATTGTTGCAACACGGTGTGTTTGGAGGAAGAAGTGTCCACGGCTCAGGGTTTGATCGGTAAGCGCTGCTTTTGTGCGGCAGATGTTCGGGACATGTGCATGGCGCAGAGGAACGCTTCGGCTTCTGAGGCCTGTAGCCAGGGGGAATCCCAGCGCATCACAGAAACCAACAAACTGTGGCTGCTGATGGCCGTCGCCCAGCTGCTGTTCGGCGTGGGCTCGGTGCCCGTCCAGCCCTTCGGCATTTCCTATGTGGACGATTTCGCCAGGCCGGAGGACTCCCCTTTGTACATCGGTAATCCTCTCTCCGCCGAATCAGGAATCAGGAAGGGGAAGTTCCGGAGACGGCAGAGGCCTTTTTTAACGTTTCCCTCGTTGCTCTGCAGCCATTCTCTTTGCGGTGTCTGTGTTCGGGCCGGTCTTGGGGTACCTGCTGGGCTCCGTCATGCTGAGGATCTACGTTGACGTGGGCAGAAACGCAGGTACTGCACATAGTCAATGAGCCGTTACTGTGTAACGGCGCTAATGAGATGTTGTGTCAGTGCTCTCACACGGCTCTTGTATTGTATCAGCATGTCCTTTGCTGTATATGGTGATGGGACCTTCTAACTGTGAGGGACTTCCTATTAACGTCTCATTGTCAGGGCAACCAGGGAGTGCATTTTACTTGTGAATGTCCGACCTCTTCTTATACCCAGCGGTTATGTGTGGTCTCTCTCCTCTCTAAGATAGCATGCTGGAGCTGAACCCCACAGACCCACGCTGGGTAGGGGCCTGGTGGATGGGCCTCTTGATCTCCTCCGGGTTTCTGGCTGTCACCTCCATCCCGTACTTCTTCTTTCCTCGGTCCATGCGCATGGAGGTAACATTATTCCACCTCACAAGTATTCCCAAGAGTCCCTTAGATCCGTCATTCGGAATCTTCATCTCTGGAAACATGCTACCACACTCCCTTAAATTTCAGCTGGGCTCAGTTAAGCAAGCTGGATAGAGCTGATAATTGAGATATGATTGAAGTTTGAACAGTTAGAGGTACCTGTGATAAGTTCTTGCTAGTGAAATGTGTGATTGGATGGGTTTTGTGCAGCTAAAGAGTAATAATGACTGCTTTCTTCTCCATTGGTATCAGTAAGTAATAAGAACATATTTGCAGAAAGATCAGCACGATGTTGGACACATTGATAGGCCTGTTCTGGATGGCTGAGTAGGAAATTAAGCCAGCAAAGGAAGCATGTTAACCTTCAATCTTCAATGACTGCTGGTGTCCGGTTTAAAATCTACCACAGTCAATAAACCAGCGAGAATAGGCATCTCTCTCCGCCCACTCAAACTCCCCAGAACAAATTTGGATAAAACAAAACAACAGATTATCATTTTTTCCCCCCTTCTCTGCATGGGTCATTTTGAGTAATAATGATGATAATAATGGAAAATATTATTGAATAACAAAATAAAAGCTGCTCATTATTTTCTTTTTCATTTGTATTTTCAAAAATAATGGCTAAAACTGATGCACATACTCGACAGTACTTCAGCCACAATGTATTACATCACAGGCCACTGGAACTGAAGCTGAAATTTTGAACAACGATTCAAAGATCCCAGAAATCTCCATTTTGGACGTCAAGAGTAAGTCCTTCACTGCCTTAGCCATTCTTGGTTAGCAACATAATCAATGGCCTACAACTTGCCAGTGTTGTAATAATTTATAATTTGATCTCCTTGATATAATGTATTTCATTATTATTTTCAGTTTTTGTTTTATTTAAACATCCTCAAATTATTATTCAGATGTGTTTATTTTTTGGAGATTAGAAATTCCATCCATTTAAAATGTGGACATTTTGCCTACTTTCACATAAAACAAAAACCTTTAGTGCACTGAAATGATGTTTACGTGCTTAACACACGGCGCCCAACCGGCGAGTGTCTGTGAAGACTGCATATGTGATGCGTGTGTCTGTGTTCCTTTGGTTCTGATCCGGCTCAGAGTTCCCCCGGCTCTTTGTGAGGCTCCTTTTCAGCCCGGTCTTCCTGCTGCTAGTTCTGACCCAGTGCTGTTTCTCCTCGGTGATCGCAGCCCTCGCCACTTTCCTCAACAAGTTTCTGGAGCGACAGTACAGCACTTCAGCTTCTTACGGCAGCCTGCTGATCGGTGAGGGGGGGGGGGGGGCATGACGGGGGGGGAGGGGGAGGAAGGGAGTGGGGTGCTTAAAAGCTGGAAAGACTCGACAACATTCATCAACGAAGGCTTTTGTGCTTCTTTCCAACAGGGTATGTCCTCTTAGACAAGCTTTCCAGCTTATAAGACATGCAGTGATATGGATGGCATCCCTAAGTGCGTGTGGGGTTCATAACTCTAGACTCACTTACGAAGCTTTGTTTGCCTATCAGGGTTCTGTCCCCGCTAAAAGGCAACACCTCCTGCCCCCTGCAGGTACGATGAACCTGCCGATGGTTGCCGTGGGGATGCTGCTTGGCGGGGTGATCATGAAACGAGCGGGCCTGTCCCTGAAGACCATCCCCAGGTTTTCGGTGGCCGTGCTCTTCGTCTCCATCCTGATGTGCGTTCCGCTGTTCTTCATGGGCTGCTCCACGCAGCAGGTCGCCGGGGTCAACACAGGCTACAGAGACCAGGAGGGCCACAGGTCAGCAAGCTCTAGCAGCCGATGAATGCTTAGGGGAGTTAACCATCTCACACTGATCTGCTTTAGCATCGAGGGATTCGCTTCTGCCGCCTTTATTTAACCACACAGGTCAACTGAGAACTCAATTCTCTTTTCCAATGATGAACCTTCAGAATCAGAATGGGTAGTGAATTTAAGGGATTGTGTAGCCAATCAGATGTAGCGGATGGTTTGGTGGCCAGATGTAGAGACCCAGTTTTTGTGGGCACATTACCAGAATACTGGGGCAAGGGTACTTGCTTGTGCCTGTAGGGATGAAAAACATTGAAAGTGATTCAGTAAACAGCTATAATGTTAATATGGATATTATTATGCTGAAAATAGAAATGCTATGAAATAATAATTTATAAACATATGACATATGTAGGCTACACATTATTGATCGCATGACTAATAAGACAAGAGAGAACATCAAGCTTCCATTATGCTTTGGCCAGCAGGAGAACCCACGCCAACGGAAAATAAAAAAGTCAGCAACTTTCCCTTATTTAGCTCCATTAATGAGTGTGAAAGAACACATACCGGCCTTCTTAAGGCTTTTTTTAATGTATGTCTTGTTATATATGTACATGAATTGGTGGACCAGGATCTTCTGTAGAATGCTGTTACGTATAAACCGGCATTATTCTTGAGGATCAACTGAGGAAACAATCAGGAAACAAAAGCCAGAATGCTCCTCTTATCCTTAGACAAGGCAAACGAAGGAAATCTATGGTGTTTTAATTTGATTGGGGGAAAAAATCAGCAAGTCGGGCAAACATTGACATTATGTTCAGTGGGGAATGATCAAATGCACATTGTTCTGTGGTCCAGAGCATACAATTCTAAATCAAGACACAGTGCCTGTAGATTAGAGATTCATTGAAACAATGTTTTTATTTTGGCCCAAAAATGAGTACAGAAAACCTTATAAAACATGGTTCAGCATCAAATCCGCAGCATCTAACTGTGGACTGTGTTATCAGGAACCACACACTGTGGAACTGTACCTCTGAAAGTTTGACTGTTTATCAGTCCTTTGTGTGTCAGCCCAATCCAGTGTGAAATGATGCTGATAGTAGGGCTATGGGTTTGGCCTCCTTGAAGGTAAACGTTGGATGCTGGCCAGTATTTCCAAACATTGCGTTCTATCTTTTCTCTTTGTGAAGCATTTGACAGAAAATAATTATATTCCGTTTCAAGTGCACACCCTTCAAAATCAATATTGCAATGCATTTTGTGCATAGTGATAAAAAAACAAAATGAAAAAAATATCGGAAAGACAACAAAATAAACTGAACCAAGCAGCCTAATTTAAATAGCGAGGACGGAAAAGTGCTTATGTACGGGAGAGAGTGAGAAAAACTGCCATCGTTACAGTTTCGCTAGTACACAAAAAAGGTGAACGTAATGCATTATTTAAAGTCGATATTCTATGTCTGTGCATACAATTGCTCGAAATCCAAATCTATAACTGTTTGTATAGATCTTTTAAAGATATACACCGTGTATGTATTTTAATCATGTAGGCGGTGGATTGGGTGACACTGTGCATCATGGTTTTGAATTAGGAGGATGCACGGGTTAGTCTCCCTTTATGCAGAGCATTCCGCCTAAGAATGCAAAACCTTCCAAGAAAATTAATATTCTGCCAAACGTTCATCTGAATTGTACATCAGAGGCATCCCTAGTCTGATGTTTCTCATATTTAGGACGGTGTGATTACGCTCCCACTGGTGCAGTCTCAGAACAGACTGCAGTTCTTCCCACAGTCAAACTGCCACATCCAGAGCTACAATAAACTCAGGGCCTGATTTACTAAGACCCTTTAGCATATGCAAAACATTTTAGCACAGGCAAAACTAATAACACAACCAATGATTGGTGCAAAACAAATTCCAAGACCAGTCATTGGTCATGTTATTGGTTTTGTGTGTGCTAAAAGGTTTTGCACAGGCTAAATGTCTTAGTAAATCAGGCCCTCAGTGTATTGCACCAAAGCCTGGATTTTGGCCATTTATAAGGTTTATCATGGGGCAGCACTAAGACTGCACAATGCAAGTCTAAAAAAAAATCCCACATAGTTTATTTAGCATTTCAAGCATTTTTAATTTATCGCTGTAGTGAAATAAAGGCCAGGTTCAAGTACAGATACATGCATAAAGTGCAAGATTACAAGACAATAGACAAAAATAAATACAATTTCACACTTTAAAATCAATTTAAAATCAGTCAACACTCGAAAAACCGCCGGACAACTAAAACCAAATTGAATGGAATTGAGTTGAATTGAATTGATCTGAGTTGAATACCAATCTTTACTATGGGGTTTAAACAAAATGCATCCGTTGATCCTATAAAACATTTCTGATTATTTTGAAATAAATTTGGTGGTATAGGAGTTTGCAGTTTTCGTATTGTTTTGAAGAGAACTGTGCGCTCAGGAAGTAATACTGAAAAGGTCTGGTCCTGTGTCTTGCAGGCCCACTGACATATGCAACCTCAACTGCTCATGCCCCAAACGTGCCTTCAACCCGGTGTGTGGCTCAGATGGCATAGAGTACATCTCGCCCTGCCACGCCGGCTGCACCAACTTCTCCACAGACCCTCAGAATCGTCATCAGGTCCAGGTGAGCTTCCCATCGCCTCCTTTTTAACGGCGCTGAGAAAATGTTACATTGGAGAAAACAGACGGCCCGAGGCTCTCTTGCCTCTTGCATCTCCGAACTGTAATTAAACTAATCTGTTTTACCGGCCGGCGTCTGGCGCTGCTCGGCGAGGATAAAAACGCCACTGTACAACCTACGGGATGCGTTCGGTCAGGGATCAATTTCCTGTTCTGATCGATCAGCAATTATCCAACACATCAGGAGAAAGTATTTTAAGTAGGGCAAGCCTCTTTAAAGTTCATGTGCCATGCCATGGCACTGCCGAGAATGGATTTTCTATATTAACATGCAAAATACCCAGTGGCCTTTAAAATGTAGTTGGGAAAACTGTCTCAAATTAGACTCCCTGGCCTACGTCTGCATTCTTTTTTTAAATGCAGAAGGCCTGGGTTTCTTATTTTTCTTATCTGTTATATAAAGTACAACAGTATTACATTCTTTTTCATTGTAGTTGGTATTCATTGTGCTAAGAATGCTTAACAAATAATTGTTTCCAAAAATACATTATGGACTGCACATGTAAATTAAATATGAATAATGCATTATTAGTCCATGCAACAGTTGTGAGATGCCAATGGCATAGTAAGTGGGCGGGACTAACCTATAACCTTAGGTGGGGCACTGCTGTGTTATCCTTGCGAAAGCTAAACTTAAACATTTGAGCAAAACGGATGACATCTCAGTAAATTGGGTTAACAGCCATTTCTGCAGGTTTTAAATGTGTAATAAGAGTACAGTAGCACGAAGGCAAGAGCTGCGCCGTCATTGGTAGGCTAAGTCAGTACCTCCTGTCTGCAGGCCTACAGCAGCTGTGGCTGTATCCTTGATGGCGACGCCCCAGGAAGTGCTCGCCCGGGCTCCTGCTCCAACAGCTGTCCCCACCTCCTCCTGCCTGTCATGGTCCTCATCTCTCTGGCCGCGTTCATCGCCAGCTTGTCCCACAATCCCATCTACATGATGGTGCTCAGGTAGAGCCTGCGATTGACCTGACCGCCTTCAATCAAAGTACCCTATTTCCCACAAACTTGTGAAATTTGACGTCTGTAATTTGTGGAACAACACAGTGCAGTCATTATGATAACATAGTTCTTTTTTACTTCCTGTAGAACTGTACCTCAAGACGAGAAGTCCTTTGCTATAGGAGTTCAATTCTTGCTCATGAGAGTACTTGGTAAGTCAAGCTCCATGAGGGGGCACTGAGGATTGACTATTAAATGATGGATTAAGCAAGAAAGTGAAAAATGACTCTATTTTGAATTTAGTCTCTGCTGGGAGGGGATATCTAAAACAATGACAGAAAGAGAAAACTGCTTGCTGTTACATTAAAAGTTTTATGATTTGCTTACATTGATGTTCAAAGTTCTGACTGGCATTGACATTACAGTCTTTTTTATATATGTGCAAAAATTGTTTTCTTAACTAGATCTCGCCAAAGGTTTCGCCATTATCTTGAGTTAATTGTTTTTAAAAACAGGTTTCACCACTATCATGTGTTAATTGTAGTCAAAGCACAGTACCAGCTGCTGAGTTATAAATATTAATTCAGGCATTTGGAACAGTATAGACATGCCCTCTTCTGGCGATTACCTCTGCGTGTAATCCAGTGCTATAGCGCCCCCCAGCGACAAGAAGCTTAATTTACTCAAACTAAGAAATAACAACGAACCTGCTCTGCATTTAGGCAAATCATTTAATGCCGCCATATAACATGTTGACTAAAAACATACATCATGATGGATACTGGTATACTGTAATGTTGTGCATCACTAACAGATGCCCTTTATCCTTCCAAAGCTTGGTTACCTGCTCCTGCCATATTTGGAGCAGTCATTGACTCTTCCTGTGTTTGGTGGAAGCGCACCTGTGGGAATAAGCTGGGTTCCTGTGGTTACTATGACAACAACCTTCTTAGAAACAGGTAGAGGAAAATTGCTCTCGACCTGAGACTTTACCCTTGGAGGAAGTCGCTCGGGTCAACGGAGCAGGGATGTCTTTAACGCTTTAACACAGTGAAATGAACAAGCCAGTGGCCTACCGTGGCTAACTTACACCCTCTTATCCTCTCCCAGGTACCTGGGCCTCCAGGTTGGTTTCAAAGCCGCCGGGATCTTCTTCCTGTCCTTGGCGGGCTGGAAGGTCCACCACATGAGAGAGTACAGTCTGGATGAGAAGCTGGAGGAGTCTCTGTGAGACGCCCACCCGACTATCGAGAAAAGATTCACCTCTCTGATTCCCAGTGTGCTCGCGGTTTATTGAAGCAACGGCGTGCTCTGCGTCCACACTCGCTCAAAGGGAGACGTGAGAGAAATGTGTCAGACAACAGCACCTTCCTGTGAACGTTCCAAAGGCGTGGCCGTTCAAGCTCGGAGTGACTTTCAGTGCAGGACCCTACCTCATGCATTGCTACCTATAGAAGGTTCTGAGTTGGTCACCCTGGCACACTATTTTATTATTTTTTAATTCACGTGGTCTGCTTTTTATTATAGCCAGTTATTTGGTCTATTTGATCTTTGTTCTCTAGCTTTCACTACACACCCTTTATTGCACAGATACATTTAACCTCAACAGTAAAGACCCATGCAGTGTGTCCACCTTCTGTGAAGCAAGACCTTGCATTGACCAAAATAAAACATGCTAAAAATATGTTTAAATATGGACCTTAGAAAGGGAACATGGGGGTGTCTCATGGCGTAGGTTGTAGAGCACTGTCCTCATGCTCATCGCTAGCCGGAATGTCGGTGGTTCGAATCCAGCTGTGCAAACCTTATTGCATGGCTCTCCCTCTCTCTCATTCTTCCTGTCTCTCTACACTGTGCTGTCCAACAAAGCTGAAAATATCTTTATTAAAAGAAAGGGAACATCAGTGCTACACATTACTCTGTTCAGTTATTTCAATTCCAATAGAGTTTATGAGTCTAAAATGGATAATATGTAAAATACAGTAAAATACACAGTTGATTTAACTGTGTAGGGAGTTGAGGACACTCTGAAAGTGGGCAGTTTTACTGTTACATAAAGTAATATATAAAGATACTAAAATGCTAAAGATTATCTTACACGCAAATCTCTGTTATTGTATGACACAATTTCAGGTGACTACTCTTAGAATACACAAAATGTAAACATATTACTGTAATCAACCTTGGAGCAGACATTTTTACAAGAATAGTTTACTTTTGTTTTGCTTTTGTAGATCTTATGTCGTCTACCCTCTTGTTAAGGAAATGAGACGCCTCTCAATATGGCAGTGATTGGTCAAACAGGCATGTGTTTCACGTATGAGGTCACTCATGCCTGGTCACTTGTGAGGTGCATTGGGCCTGTGCCCCCCTAACCCTCATGCAATATTTGCATGTTTGGGCTGAAGGCTCACTAATTTTTATACCAGGGGATTTTCATAAAAAGGTTCCCGTTCAAATACATCCAATGATGTGCACAAAACGAATTTCTGTGCTTCTAAGGCTGGAACTAAACAAATGCCAAACTGTAACACAACAACTGCATGTAATTGGAGGTGAAGTGTTTTTTAACCCCAGAGGAAATGCTCAGCTGATAAGTCTGGCATGCACAAGTCAATCCATTAAAGCTGATTTAAAAATATTTATTTACATGATAAACACTATCGAAGTCAAAGCCAATCAACCAAAGACACAAATTGGGATTCATTTCCAAACAGAGGAGCTTTTTCGGAACACTTATGAATATGGTTTTCTTCCATGTAATTCCAACAGTTAAAACATAATGTACATGTGTTATCATAACATAATGCTTCACGTACAGGATGGGCTTGAAGCTGGAGTACGCAACTTTATTTTTGAAAAATATTGAGGAACTGTCATGCTCAGTTGGAAGCAATCATGGAAAGAACTGTTGTGCTTTCAACAGTAAAAAAACCCAGCACCATACATTGTGTTTATAGTCAAATTTTGCATTCTAAAACCAGTGATTTGTCCCAAATTTTTGTTTAAAAAAAAAGTGGCTCATGATGCAAACCTATCAAAGAGATAGGCCGGTTGCACATTCACAACGAGGTCTGTGGAAGCAGTGGGGTGCGGGTGTGTCTCTTTCTCTGTGGGCAGGGCCAAGGGATGTTATGACTCTGAAATGTTTTGACAACTAAAGAAACCATTGAGAAAGTTGCGTATTCCAGCTTTAATGGTAACAACTAATTTCTTTATTGTAAACTAACTTTGGTGGAACTCAATGGATTCATTATGGTATGATTAATATAGATATCTGATTACAGATCCCAGTACCATTAAAGGATCAACAACGGTTTCACATCAGGTGAATGTTTTGACCGTTTGTCGAAATCCAATCGTGATTCTGAACCACTTGGCTCTCTGGTTTTTAAAGACAACTTTATATTAAGCTATTAAAGTGTAGCGATTTTTTAAAAATATGTGTCTGTCAAACTCAATATGATTCAATGAGAGCTATAAGCAATTTTTTATTATATGAAAATGTTTATTTAGTATGCGTTTTGTGCCAGTCAATTATGCAATGGATTTATTCCCAATTACGTGTTTTCTGTTAATAAAATTTAATCCTAAAACTATTCCACAACTTATTGTGATATCAGAAAGTGAATCTGTCTGTAGTGTATGTGAGTTTTTGTACATATTAAACATAGATTTAAATTATGCCTATGCCTTGCATGGTTTGTCATAAAACAGATAAAATGTAAATGTGATGGAAAAATATAGTTTGGTTATGCACATAATATTTTTTATTTCCTCTTTTGAACATATGATAACAAATATCTATAAACACAGTAAAATGTTCAGTGCTAAATCAACTCCTACAGAGTTTATGAGTCCAATATGGCTATAGTAGACTCATATACCTCTGTTAGAGTTTAATTAACACTGGACATTTTACTGTGAACACATTAGATGTAGCCTGCATGTGTTTTGTTTTGTTTTTGGCATGTGCTCATGATATGGCTTCCTCGTAAATAATTGCTCATTTGTGTGGAATGGGAGTTATTTGTTAATTAGTTGACTGACACATGTACAAACCTGTTGTACGTATCATTCAGCTGACAATACCGTGCAAAGGTATACAGTGCCTTCAGAAAGTATTCACCTCAATCTTGTTTTGTCCTGTTGCACCTTTAAATTCAAATGCATTGAAATATCCTCCCATTTAAACATCCATCACTTCACCAGCACAATTCAAAACATATATGATGTACATTTCTACAGGTGTACAAATAGCTGAGCTTAATTTCTTCACCTTAAGAGTTCTGGAAAAATCTTTGCATATACTGTGAGTCAGCAAACCTGTGTTGGCTGAATATACTGCACGCATTAAAATTCTCATGGTGCGGTTTCATGATGGGAGTTGCTATTCACTGATCTTTTTCACTTTTTCACAGCTTATTCACTGATTCGCTTCCTTGTGTTTGAATTTTAAAAAAAACCCTAACACAATGTTACGTTAAGTTCATCATTTTTTAGCGACTGTCAAGCGTGCTCTGCGTCCACACTCGCTCAACGGGAGACATGAGAGAAATGTGTCAGACAACAGCACCTTCCTGTGAACTTTCCAAAGGCGTGGCCGTTCAAGCTCGGAGTGACTTTCAGTGCAGGACCCTACCTCATGCACTGCTACCTATGGAATGTTCCGAGTCGGTCACCCTGGCACACTATTTACATTTTTTAAATTCACCTGGTCTGTCTTTTTTTATTATAGCCAGTTATTTTGTCTTTTTTTTGTTCTCTGGCTTTCACGACACACCCTTTATTGCACAGATACATTTACCGCTCGTTTTTTACCTCAGCAGTAAAGACTCAGATCAGTTTCGTGCAATGCGTCCACCTTCTTTGAAGCAAGCATTGACCAAATAAAACATGCTAAAAATATGTTTAAATATGGACCTTAGAAAGGGAACATGGGGGGTGTCTCATGATGGCGTAGGTCGTAGAGCACTGTCCACATGCTCATCGCTAGCCGCAACGTCGGTGGTTCGAATCCAGCTGTGCGACCTTTATCGAAAGTCTCTCCCTCGCTGTCATTCTTCCTGTCTCTCTACACTGTGCTATCCGACAAAGCTGAAAAGCCCTAAAAATATTTTTTTAAGAAAGGGAACATCAGCAGTGCTACACATTACACTGTTCAGTTATTTCAATTCCAATAGAGTTTATGAGTCTAAAAGGGATCATATGTAAAATACAGTAAAATACACAGTTAATTTAACGCTGAGTATTTTACTGTGTAGGGAGTTGAGGACACTCTTGACGTGTGGAAATGGCAATAAAAGTGGGCAGTTTTACTGTTACATAAAGTAATATATAAAAATACTAAAATGCTAAAGATTAGCTTACACGCAAATATTTTATGAGACAATTTCAGTTGACTACTTTTAGAATACACAAAATGTAAACATATTACTGTAATCAACCTTGCAGCAGACATTTTTCCAAGAATAGTTTACTTTTGTTTTGCTTTTGTGGATCTTATGTCATCTACCCTCTTGTTAAGGAAATGAGACGCCTCTCAATATGGCAGCGATTGGTCAAACATGCATGTGTTTCACGTATGAGGTCACTCATGCCTGGTCACTTGTGAGGTGCATTGTGGCTAGAGCTTGTGCCCCTCTATCCTTCATGCAATATTTGCATCTTTGGACTGAAGACGACCTAATTTTTATAGCAGGGGATTGTAGTTGGTTTTTTACGGAAAGGTTAATCCAATAATGTACACAAAACCATTTCCTGGGCATCGAAGGCTCAAACCAAACAAATGCCTAACTGTATAATTACCATTTAACAACTGCATGTAATTGGAGGTGAAGTGTTTTTTAACCCCAGAGGAAATGCTCAGCTGATATGTCTGGCATGCACAAGTCAATTCATTAAAGCTGATTTAAAAATATTTATTTACATGATAAATACTATCGAAGTAAAACAAATCCAATCAACCAAAGACACAAATTGGGATTCATTTCCAAACAGAGGAGCTTTTTCGGAACACTTATGAATATGGTTTTCTTCCGTGTAATTGCAACATTTAAAACATAATGTACATGTATTATCATACCATAATGCTCCACTTACAGGATGGGCTTGAAGCTGGAGTACGCAACTTTTTTTTGAAAAAGAAAAATATCGAGGAACGGTCATGCTCAGATGGAAGCAATCATAGAAAGAACTGTTGCCCTTTCAACAGTAAAAAACCCAGCACCATACATTGTGTTTATAGTCAAATTCTGCATTCTAAAACCAGCGATTTGTCCCAAATGTTTGTTTAAAAAAAAGTGGCTCATGATGCAAACCTATCAAAGTGATAGGCCGGTTGCACATTCACAACAAGGTCTGTGGAAGCAGTGGGGTGGGGGTGTGTCTCTTTCTCTGTGGGCAGGGCCAAGGGATGTTATGACTCTGAAATGTTTTGACAACTAAAGAAACCATTGAGAAAGTTGCGTATTCCAGCTTTACTGGTAACAACTAATTTTTTTTTTTGTAAACTAACATTGGCGGAACTCAATGGATTCATTATGGTATGATTAATTTAGATATCTGAATACAGATCCCAGTACCATTAAAGGATCAACAACGGTTTCACGTCAGGTGAATGTTTTGAGCGTTTGTCTAAAACCAATCGTGATTCTGTCCACTTGGCTCTCTGGTTTTTAAGCTTTATAGTAAGCTATTAAAGTGTAGCGATTTTTTTAAAATATGTGTCTGTCAAACTCAATATGATTCAATGAGAGCTATATACACTGCTCAAAAAAATGAAGTGAACACTTAATCATCACAGTATAACACCAAGTCAATTAAACCTGGATGATGTTGCAGGCAGCATAACATTTGCCACGGCATCTCCAGACTCTTTCACATCTGTCACATGTGCTCAGTGTGAACCTGCTCTCATCTGTGAAGAGAACGGGGCGCCAATGGCGAACTTGCCAATTCTGGTGTTCTCTGGCAAATGGCAATCGAGCTGCACGATGCTGGTCTGTAAGCATAGGTCCAACTACAGGACGTCGGGTCCTCATGCCACCCTCATGGAGTCTGTTTCTGACAGTTTGGTCAGAAACATGCACACGAGTAGCTCGCTGGAGGTCATTTTGTAGGGCTCTGGCAGTGCTCCTCTTGTTCCTCCTCGCACAAAGGAGCAGATACCGGTCCTGCCGCTGGGTTGTTGCCCTTCTACGGCCCTGTCCAGCTCTCGTCGTGTAATGGCCCGTCTCCCGGTATCTCCTCCACGATCTTGAGACTGTGCTGGGAGACACAGCAAACCTTCTTGCGACGGCACGTATGGATGTGCCATCCTGGAGGAGCTGTACTACCTGTGCAACCTGAATGGGCTGCAGGTACCGCCTCATGCTACCAGTAGTGACAAGGGCACTAGCAAAATGCAAAACCAGAAAAGAATCAGTCAGGAAGGATAAGGAGAGAGAAATGGTCTGTGGCCACCACCTGCAAAACCATTTACTTTTTGGGGGTTGTCTTGCTGTTGCCTCTCCTGTCCATCTGTTGTCACTTTCATTTGCACTAAAGCATGTGAAATTGATTCACAATCTTTTACGCTTCCTAACTGGACAGATCGATATCCCAGAAGTTTAATTGACTTGGTGTTATACTGTGTTGATTAAGTGTTCCCTTAATTTCTTTGAGCAGTATATTTTAATATGGAAATGTTTATTTAGTATGCCTTTTGTGCCAGTCAATTATGCAATAAATGTATTCCCAATGATGTGTTTCCTGTTCATTCAATTTAATCATAAAAATATTACACAACTTATTGTGTTTACTGTATTTTACTGTGAACACATTAGATGCAGCCTGCATGTGTTTTGTTTTGGGCATGTGCTCATGATATGGCTTCCTCCTAAATAATTGCTCATTTGTGTGGAATGGGAGTTATTTGTTAATTAGTTGACTGACACATGTACAAACCTGTTGTACGTATCATTCAGCTGACAATAATGTGCAATGATATACAGTGCCTTCAGAAAGTATTCACCTCAATCTTTGTTGCACCTTTAAATTCAAATGCATTGAAATATCCTCCCATTTAAACATCCATCACTTCACCAGTACAATTCAAAACATATATGATGTACATTTCTACAGGTGTACAAATAGCTGAGCTTAATTTCTTCACCTTAAGAGTTCTGGAAAAATCTTTGCATATATGAGTCAGCAAACCTGTGTTGCCTGAATATATGCATTAAAATTCTCATGGTGCGGTTTCATGATTGGAGTTGCTATTCACTGATCTTTTTCACTTTTTCATCTAATTCACTGATTTACTGCCTTGTGTTTGAAATAAATGTAAAAAAATAACAGCATAAAGTAACATAACATAATGTTGCATTAAGTTCATAATGTTAAGTTTCAAAATTAAGACTGTGTGAGAAAACTATTTGAAATTTTGATATACTTCGATGTAAAGAATTAGAGTAATCGGAGACATGAATTTTCTGCGCTGCTTCAGTAGCTCCTGTCAAACATGACGTCATGTGCGAGAAAGAGACAGACAAACGGAGAGAGGAGAGGCCGCGCAGGCGCAGAGGCAACTGAAACTGACAGGCAAGACGGTGCAGGGTTCCCGTCGCTTAGCGGGTTGAAGCGTAGCTTTACACAGCGAGCATCCACAGCAAGAGTACCTGAACCGGGGGAAGGCAGATTAATTATCCACTACTGTAAAAAAATAAAAAAATAAAAAATAAAAAGACAACCCAAACATGTCTGTGGGTGGCGACTTTGGGAACCCTCTAAGAAAATTCAAACTCGTCTTTCTAGGGGAGCAAAGCGGTGAGTCTTACCACGTTAAATTCATTAAGCTAATTTTCATTTGCTGCGAACAGCATACACCTGCTGGAATTAATGAAATGGATAATTGGTCTAGTCGTGTAAGAAAAAAATGCTAATTACTAGACTGTTGTTTTCTGGGAAACTATTTTTTTTTATTGTGAAGCATGTCTATTAATGTGCTGCGGTTGGACGCAAGTTTAAGATTAGTTTGTATTATATTGTAATTTGACTGGCCTTAAAGCAAAACGGATAGACACTGGCATATTAAAAATGGCAAGTTTAATACCGCCTAATGTGTTAAACAGTGGTTAAATCACTTTTTAAAAGGTATCTCGATGGAAATAACGCTTTAGTTGAGCATTCAGAGCGACTTACGATACATTAGATGCATTGTAAATGTTGTGCTTTTGCACAGCCCTGACTTACAAAAATTGTAGTTTATACAAAATAACATTAGGATATACGGTCCTAAATATTAACCATCAATACATTTAATTTTCATAATAGCCTATAAGCCGATAAGGAAAAACTATAGCTGTAGCCTACTTGCTTCGGAACAGAAAAATAAATAAATAATTTCCTGTGTGTTGAGACACACCCAGGTTGCTACTGTCGGTAGAATAACTTGTTTCGCTGCAGTCTTCGCTGCTTTTGTGTCTCTCAGGAACCGATGGTAGTTAAGTTGTGTATCAGTAGCCTAGGTTACATGGTTTTATATCCCCGGCAATGAAAAATTAAACGAAACAGAAAAAGTACCTTTTGAAGATCATCAAAAAACGAATATATATTCATATGTTCAAGTAGGTGATGCCCTGGCTCCATATAGAACTCCCTTGGCATTCTGTCCATACCCCAAACTGAAATACTTCTCAGCTTTATTTCTCATACAAATCGGATGGGCGGCAAGATGATATCAGTCAGCTTGTTTCTTATATGTGGGCTCAGATTTAGAGTTAAAGATTTAAAGAAAACATTACTATACATATTTCTTGTCTGATATAGAAGAAATCAAAATTTCAATCAGATTTAGAGTGCTGGAAACAATTAATGTTGATGTGGTAAGATGGCACTGCGCATCCCCGGAGCATCTAATCACTGACTTATTTTGTCATCCCTTCTCTAAACATATTAGAGACATTGAGGAGGAAGTGTCTCATCAATGCCATGACACCACATCACGGTGTCTGCTGGGAGCGGTACAACAACTGCAGAGGATATATTGTCAGATAAATCAACTGAGCAATTTAGTCCCATAATCCTCTACGATAGTTCGTTGACACGTATGAAATCTCTATTGGCGATTAATTCCATTCCTTTTATTCCCGGCCTATTTGTACACTGACATTTGGTGTCTACAGCAAGTATATAACACGTTTGTATTATGTGGCTTTGCCGTCAAATGATCCTCAGAAACACTATTGCTTTGGATAAAGCAATACCAACAAAATACATAGTGATATGTGGAAGCAGTTAAGCAGGTGATTGGCAGAATTGACCAGTGGCGTAGTTTGTTTGCAGGCCCTGTCTTTCAGAGGAAAATGTTGCACCCAGTATGCATGTGATCCATTGCCAGTGCACTTCACGACAGCTGTACCAGGAAACGTGTAGTCCAATTAATCGAACAGTTGTAAAATATCATCTGCATTTACATTTTGATTTTTTTTTATTTTTTTTTTACCAGTGAAACCCTTCATAACCTAATACCTGATTTAAGTGTTAATCCTGGCCAGCAAAATTACATTTTGTTTGTGTTGACAGGTGACGTGCAAAGGGATGACAATTCAGATATTAATACCATACAAAAGGCGAAAAGCTAGCCTGTTTTACAATTAGAAGGTGACCTTTACCAACAATTGTAATTAGGTGGAAGTTTAGCAGTGCTTGGAGCTGATGTAAGTGAGGCACAACAACAGTTCTTATAAACATTCTCACCTACAATTATTGTAAAGGTGAATCCTGAACAGTGACAGTTGTATTTGTCTGTTGATCAGTCTGTCAGGCACACAATTGTGTTCTTTCTGAACTTGTCAGATGCACATTGATGACACGGGGCATCGGCATAGCACGTCGTGCTGCAGTGCACCGGACTCTCCTGTGTGCGCGGCGCCCGTGTGATAGGCTGGGGCAGCAGCCTGCCGCTTCTTCTCGGGATTTCTGAATCTGTCTTCTTGCCCTCCCTGATGATAAAAGGATTTGTAGGCGAGGTCTGAGAGTGTGAGAGCCTAAAAGCCTGGGAACTCACTGGCACGGAACATTGACAGGCCTTTCACGGGACGCCATGATTCGGGCATGCTCCGATCCGCTTGCACGTTCTGGGGGATGGCGGTTCTACAGGTATTTCAGCAGCGGCCCACGGTACTGGTTAGCATGGCCGGCACGGCTAAGAACAGATCGAGAGTACCCGTCTGCTCCCAGCTTTCGGCTTTTATTGAATGCCTGTAGGTTGGACCTGTTTGTTGTGGGTGATTGGTACTTGCTCTGTCTTTAATTGACTGTGCTGTATGTTGTTTTACTTGAACAATTATTAGATTATATTAGACGGAAAACACAATTTACAGTGTGCTTAAGCTTGAGTTTAAGTTAGAATTTTTGAGGATTTGTTGTCATATTTTAGCATCACTCACTGTTTCTCCTAGTAGAATTGTTTTTTAATTTGTTATATTTTGCCTCTGTTGTTCATTTAATTTTATATTCTTGTGCATTATTGTGAAATTGCCTTTCATTTTTTCATTTCAGCATTTATTGCATTTGCCAAGATAATGTTTGAGACGCATCTCTAAAAGGCGTGACAATGGAATGTGCATGCAGCCTGTTTCTATTGAGTGATGCGCTTCTGATTCTGATGCCGATGGCATGAACAGTATCTCGCCTTGACGGTTCACTTTTAAACGAGCTGAAACATTTATGGTGCTCTGGGACTCGCGGAGAAGATCAGGGTACGCAATAGGTCTTCCCTGCCCGGTAGTGCTTTTTAAAGGCATGGAGGAAGCTGTCCAAGGTGCTGAACCCCTCAGCCTGGGACAGAGGTTCTGCTGGAAGAAATCGGCTCATTGAGACGTCCCAGTCAGGGCCGGCCTTCGCGGCCTAGATCCAGGACCTCACTGCTGCTAATGCGCCCCCACGAGCAACAGCGAGGGACCTCTCCGGCCCGGGATCGAGAGAGGCAGACCCCACTCCCCCCCCGCTGTGATTGGCCTCATTGACAAAACCATCTTTCTGGACGTGTGGCGTAATTGCCGCCGGTGCGCAGGCAGCCATGAATCCTCGGCAGGTCCAACACCATCATTTATTAATGTAGACAACAGTACTCTGTCTGTGCGGAGAAGGCCAGCGACAACCTCAGGAATTAAATGCTTCCGAGCCATTCAGGGCTGATCAAGCACCCCGAGATCTTTAGCCTTAATGAGCTCTGCTTGTCCTTGGGTGGGAATTGAAAATGGCTCAAGCAAGATGCCATGGTGAGAGATATACTAGTGCAGTATAGAGTATCCTTTGTAGGTGTAATTTGTATGCTGGCTGCTACAGAATTCTTTGTGTGACTGAGTAGAATGGAATATTGATTGTATACTATAAAATACTCTCACCGAAGGGGCAATATCTTGAAGCTATTCTTTTATTCGCCAAAAAAAGGATTCCCTGTTTTTGTTTTCCAGGGAAAATTACTATATTTATATGAACATAGTCAATATATATAAAGGCAGCATTCTCAACAAGATGGTTAACTGCCAGAATTTTAAAAAATCTTACTCTGCATCAGCAGGTCCTCATAGGTGATTACTGTAATCAGCAACGTGATAAATGGAAGCGTGCACTGCACGCAGTCTCAAACACCACAGTGTCGTGTGGTCGCCGCCCTCCCCCAGGCTAAGTAAAAAGGTGGGAAATGGATTATAGTGAAAAGATGTTTCGGGCTCAGTGATGGCTGGGTAAATTCCTGCTTGAATGTGAAATGAGACACAGACGGTCTCAGCGAGAAGAAAGACAGAGAGGCAAGAGAAATTAAGAGTTAGGGGAAGCTGAGGGGACTCTTCTCACGCATTGAGAATATTAAGTGAGTTTGTCAGGGCCTTTTAAAGCCTCAGAGCCTCAGAGAGGAGGAGGGCAGTGTTGGCGATCTGCTGGCACAGTCGAAATTGCCTAGGTTTCGTCCCTCAGAGCCGGCACCTATTAGGGAAAAAAACCGTCCTCTTTGGACCGGGGGGGCCTTGCCAAATTCACCCATGGAGCAATCAACGGGATCATTGTTGGAGCAGTTAATGGACGGACCAGTTGACCGCGCTTGCTCCAAAACGTTTCACTGAATACACGTTTCTGTCATGGTTCATGGGTTTTTATTTTATTTTCCGTTGCGGTTCTCATCCTTATTTCCCTATTGAGCCTCTATCAGTTTTTTTTCACGTTCCGTTCGGGGGTTTGCTTTCCTCATCATTTTTTTCACCTGTGCCTCTACCTGCGGGGTATTTAAGTTTCTCACTTCCGCTTCCCCGGTGCTTTTTTGTCATTCGACATTGCATGGAGCTAAGTATAGCCAGGTACTAGCGGCCTTGTGATATTAAACGCTGTTTATGTTCACGGGAGACTTGCTATTAGCTTTTAGTTCAGGTATAGGTATTATTCCTCCTGTTAGCATTCTGTGCTATTTATTTTATTCTTTGCTGTTCTCTCTGAGACAGTTTTCTTTGTTTGTTTTGTTTGTTTTACACTCTTCCAGCTGTCCGAACTTATGTGCCAAAGGTGTTCTTTTCTTTGCTAAGTTTCCTGTTTTGGCTCCAGTTTTGAGTTCGGGAGATTTAGTTTGTTTTACTCGTTATTCGAATTTGCCCTATTTTAGTGGGTTGGTTTTTGTTTGGCTGTTTAGCCACAATTAATTTTGCATTTATTTTGTTATTCCCTTTATTGGTCCTCACTGTGTGAGTGACTTGTTTCTGATCCCCCTGCCTTCGCGTTTGATTTTCCACCACTAAAATCTATTACAGTACAAAGAAGCCTATCGTGGATAAATCAGCGAGGTCTTCCAAGGGAGATCAGCCGGGAGATAAGAACCCCGAGGAGTATGTTAGGGGATTGGAGGCCCAACAGCAGCTACTTACTGATCAAATATGGCAGCTGTATACCCACATGAGGGCTCAAGAGTGTTACCTAAAAAAGTTGACGGAGAGCATGCGCCTACTCACAGTTGCACACCAAGCACCTCTACCGGCCGCACAGGCTATTGATCCCTCGGTCCCTGTTGCTCAGATGGGTAGGGAACCCAAATTACAGCTCCCCCTCTGCTATGACAGCCGACCTGGCAAGTGCCGAGGGTTTCTTGCCCAATGTTAAAAAATTTTTAAAGCCCAGTCGTCGCGGTTTAAGAGTCTGAGGTAGCATTTGTACTTTCAATACTCACCAGATCCGCACTTGACTGGGCTACTCCAATTATCAGGGGGAAGTCTCCAATTTTAAATACGACTAAAATACTTATGGACGAAACGGAGTCGGTTTTCGACCATAACATTTTGGGTCGGGAGTCAGCTAGACGGCTTTATCGCCTTCGCCAGGATAGCAATACTGTGGCCGAATTCGCCATAAAATTTAGAGCACTGGCAGGCGAGACAGCTTGGTCAGAAGCTTCCCTGATGACGTTATTTTGTGAGGCGTTAGACGAGTCTGTTCAGGATGCCCTATCCATTCTTGAGCAGTCCGATTCTCTAGATGCGTTGGTATCTTCCGCAATTCGGATAGAAAATCGAATGCGAGACCATTTACGCTGTAGAAGACACACAAAGGACCAACGGATAAGGTCTTCGGTTATTCCGATCACAGAGTCCTCTCCTTCGGTAGTTAAACCCTGTTTATCTAATACTAAGGAGTCCATACAGGTACACAGGGCCTTTTGTCCACCTGCTGGTGACACCACTTCTAAAATTGAGGGGTGTCGTTACTGCAGGAGGAAGGGGCATATTCTTAATCAGTGTCCGAAACGTAAAAGAAAAGGAGGGGTCTCGTTAGAGGAACCAAATCTTCTAGTGGGACTTCAGGGTACTGCACCTCAGACACTATTACCTGTTACCAGCAGGAGATGAGTACTGGAACCCCTTCACATTACGTATTTGGGGAGAGTACTGGTTTCAGGTCAAGGTTTTTATTGATTCCGGGGCTGTGGAATTTTTTATTGATGCCCGGTGGGCTAAAAAAAATAAGATTCCGGTTCAGTGCTGGACCAATCCCGGTTGATTACCGCTCTCGACGGTCATCCGTTGGGGTCAGGCACCATTAAGGAAGTTACGTCTCTTCTCACCATGTCGACTCTTCAACAGAAACACATTGAGAGCATTCAGTTTCTGTTGGTCTTAAACTTATCCTTTGGTGTTGGGTCACACTTGGCTAGTTAAGCATCCCCATATTAAGTGGGGAGGAGATAAGTTAGTTATTCATCAATGGGGTTCCGTGTGTGCCACACAGGGTCACCTTGCTCCTTCCAGTTTGTCCAGGGAACGTGTTGACGTTTATGATTCCGGGTCTGAGCTGGAAGAGGTTACCTCTCCGCCCAATCATGGAGAGTCTGTCTCAGGTTCTGAGGCTGGTGACGAGAGTCTTGAGTGGGACTCCCTGGCTGACGGATGCTCTAATTGGAGGGAGATTTCTTCTGAGGAGCTATCCGACTCTGAGATTTAGTGGTCCTCTCCCTGGGTCCCCTACTCAGAGAGGAGTGACTGGGATTGCAGGAACACTTGAATTTCCTTTGCCTTCCAACATCCTGGCTGAATATGCCGAATTAGCAGAGGGTTTTAGTAAACAGAGGGCAACCACTCTTCCTCCCCACCGGCCTTATGATTGTGCCATAGAACTCCATCCGGGTACTACCCCTACTAGAGGGAGTCTATATTCCTTATTGGTTCCTGAGAGTGCGGCTATTAAGGAGTCGTTAGCTAATGGGTTTATAAGGCCATCTACTTCACCTGCTGGCGCTGGTTTCTTTTTTGTTAAAAAGAAGGATGGAACATTAAGGCCATGTATCGATTATCGCTCTCTAAACTCCATTACCATTAAGAATTGGTATCCACTTCCCCTGATGAATTCGGCATTTGAACGTCTCCCGATGGCTACTATTTTTTCCAAATTAGACCTCCACAATGCCTATAACCTGGTGCGCATGCGTGAAGGCGATGAATGGAAAACCGCTTTTAACACCCACAATGGCCACTACGAGTATCTGGTCATGCCGTTCAGGCTCACTAGCGCCCCCTCTGTGTTTCAGGCATTAGTAAATTACGTACTAAGGGAGATGTTGGAGAAATTTGTGTTTGTTTATTTGGACGACATTTTAATTTTCACTTCCGATTTACAAGCTCATATCGATCATGTTAAACAGGTGTTGAAAGCCCTGTTGGAGGCCAAATTATTTGTGAAAGCAGAGAAGTGCTCATTTTTGAGCTCATTTTTCAGTTTCTTTTTTGGGATTCATAGTATCAGAGGGCAAGGTCTGTATGCATCCCGAGAAAGTTTCTGCTGTACTAAATTGGCCTACTTCCAATTTGGTTAAGCAGGTCCAGCGTTTTCTTGGGTTCGCAAATTTTTATAGCCATTTCATTCGCAATTTTACTAAGAAAACCGGCTACTCAATTTTGGTGGAATCCGAGGGCTGACTCAGTTCTGTTCTGAGCCTATTCTCATTACGCCCAATCCCTCTTTTGTGGTAGAGGTTGATGCTTCCAAGTTGGGCGTAGGTGCTATTTTATCTCAGCACTCACCCATTGATCGCAAAATGCACCCATGTGCATATTTCTCTCAAGCCCTTACTTCGGCCGAGATAAATTATGATGTTGGTGATTGGGAGCTACTGGCAGTCAAATTGGCTTTGGAAGAGTGGCGCCATTGGCTGGAGGGAGCGGAGCACCCTTTTCCTGTATGGACCGACCACAGGAACTTACGGAGTTGGAGTACGTCCAACAGGCTAGAACACGTAATTCTAGACAGGCACGTTAGGCACTGTTTTTTACGCGGTTTAACTTTCTTTTAACGTATCGTCCGGGTACGAAGAATGTTAAACCTGATGTGTTGTCACACATCTTTGAGCGGATGGACAGTCCCACTATTCCAGAGCACATTGTGCCACTTTCCCAGATAGTCGCTCCTGTGGTATGGGACACTGAAGTGGAGGTGCAACAGGCGTTGCGTAATCCAGGCCCGGGTGGGAGTCCCGTCAATTGCCTTTTTTGTACCTCCCGAAGTGAGGCCTTGGGTACTCCAGTGGGGTCATTCATCACAGTTTGTGGCGCATCCGGGTACCCACCATACCAAGGAATTTCTCTCCAGACGATTCTGGTGGCCTGGTATGGAGAAGGACATGCGCAAATTTGTTGCTGCTTGTTCTGTTTGCGCTTGCAGCAAGGGTTCTCGACTCCCACCCTCGGGCTTGTTACGCCCGTTATCCGTGCCCAGTCGTCCTTGTAGCCATATCGCACTGGGTTTCGTAACCGGGTTGCCCGATTCGCAAGGTAATACAGTTATTTTAGTTATTGTGGATAGGTTTTCCAAGGTGGCCCATTTTATCGCTCTGGTCAAATCGGCGCCGGAGACCGCTCAGTTATTGATCAGCCACATGTTCCGCGTACACGGATCACCGCAGAATATAGTGTTGGTCCCCAATTTGTTCTTTTTGCACCCAGTTGGGCGCGTCGGTTAGCTTATCGTCCGGTTTCCATCCACAAACTAACGAGCAGACGGAGCAAACTAACCAGACTATGGAAAACACCCTTCGCTGCTTAGCAGCTAATAATCCTACTTTGTGGAATCATTATCTTCCTTGGGCGGAGTATGCCTCCACTGGCCTCTCGCCCTTCAAGGCCCAAGTAGGTTATCTGCCTTGAGAGGAATGTGGAAGTTCCCTCTGCTGGCTCTTTTGTTCGGAGGTGTTGTGCGGTGTGGAAACGAGTTTGAGCATCTCTGTTGAGCTCGGGAGATTTAATTTGTGTTTCACTCCTTATTCGAGTTCGCCCTATTTTAGTGGGTTGATTTTCATTTGGCTGTTTAGCCACAAGGAATTAGTTTCCTCTCTTTTCTTTCTTTGCATTTATTTTGTTATTCCCTTTATTGGTCCTCACTGCGTGAGTGACTTGTTTCTGATCCCCCTACCTTTGCGTTTGATTATCCGCCACTAAAATCCATTCCAGTTTCGGCTTCCTCTCCCATGTAGTTTCTGTTAAAATGCACTCAACCGCGTGCCTGAGAGGTTTGCAGGTGGGTTTCGTTTACACTGACCGCCGGTGAGAATTAATACATGGGAGGGGGGGGGGGGAGGGGTGCTGGATTATAACACCGTCGAACTTCGCTCATAATTCATATGCTAACCCCTACCCCCCACAAGCAGCCTGGGCCGAGCGCGATCCGAAGCAGACGACCGTACTCCGATATCATTAAATAAATAAACCAGCGGAGCCAACTCACGTGCCAATGGGTTTGTTGCTAGGCAACACATTGAGAGCACACTTAACTCCGCGTTTTCGACACACTCACGTGGAGGCCAGGGACACTTAAGGCCTGGGACCTCTAATCTATTCAACGTACGGTTCTGCATTGATTCTTCCCGCAGTTTGCATAGGATTACTGTAATAATAATTGTGGCAAATTGCGTTGCTCATTTCAGTTTTTATAGCCTTTAATGTGATCTCTGTTTGCTTTGCGACTAAGCGCTCAGGGAAGAAGGAGAGGGGATGCAGCCTAATCTCCCGAGCAGTGGTGCCAGGCGCCTCCGGAATGTTAAACCAAACAGGCTCTTTTCCGAACTTAGCTTGTTTAAACTGAGCCCAGAACTGGACAGGATAGCAACAGAATCTTCACTGAAACTCAAACTTTTAATACCTCTGACTCCCATTAGGAACAGGCTCGTCTCCAGAACCCACTACCGCCGCCACCGTCATTAACTTTAATTCAGCCGCACGAGCCAAATTGTTTCAGGCTTGAGCACCACGTAATTCAGGAGCAGCATGGTTCCCCTAGGATGGTTATTGTAGTGTGTTGATTGAATTGATACACATGAACAGAACCTCAATGAAGAGTTTCTATATAATGGCGAGAGCTTGTTAAACAGCACAGGTTGCAACATCTGCTCCACCTGATGGTCTGACATAGCATTCTTGAGGCAGGAAGTAGGGCTTCTATAATTTGAGCATAGCTTGACTGTTGATTAAAGACTGGAGAGTTGAGGTTTGGGTGGGCACTAGGCAGCACTCAGAGCAGGGGTTTGTAGTTAAAGAGAACCATGTCATGGAGTCTTTGGTTTATGACGTGATTATAGTCCAGATATACTAGTTTCCCTGTGGAATTTATAGGAGATTGAAAGGGGGATGAAAATGGGTTCCAAACCCATCTATTATTATGCATCTTTCTATATACTGTCGTGAAGTAATATTTTGGTGGGGTTGATATGTGAGCCTCTTTCCAGTTTCTCAAACTCTGAGAAAATAGGACATAAGTGTCATAAGGCCAGACTCCAGCTGTCCCCTCTTAATCAATCTCTTAGAATTAAAGTATAGCCACTTGAACCTTGAATGTATTGTGCTGGATACTTGTGAAGGGGTACCAGTACTCATCTCCTGCTGGTTAAGTGTGCATGTTTCACTGCCTGCTAAGTGAGCATGCTTCACCCTCTCGCTAAGTGAGCATGCTTCACCCTCTCGCTAAGTGAGCATGCTTCACCCTCTCGCTAAGTGAGCGTGCTTCACCCTCTCGCTAAGTGAGCATGCTTCACCCTCTCGCTAAGTGAGCGTGCTTCACCCTCTCGCTAAGTGAGCGTGCTTCACCCTCTCGCTAAGTGAGCATGCTTCACCCTCTCGCTAAGTGAGCATGCTTCACCCTCTCGCTAAGTGAGCATGCTTCACCCTCTCGCTAAGTGAGCATGCTTTGCACCTGTCTAAGTGAGCATGCTTCACCCTCTCGCTAAGTGAGCATGCTTCACCCTCTCGCTAAGTGAGCATGCTTTACACCTGTCTAAGTGAGCGTGCTTCACCCTCTCGCTAAGTGAGCATGCTTCACCCTCTCGCTAAGTGAGCATGCTTTACACCTGACTAAGTGAGCGTGCTTCACCCTCTCGCTAAGTGAGCATGCTTCACCCTCTCGCTAAGTGAGCATGCTTTACACCTGACTAAGTGAGCGTGCTTCACCCTCTCGCTAAGTGAGCATGCTTCACCCTCTCGCTAAGTGAGCATGCTTCACAGCGCATTACTGGCTCACCCACCCATGACCCCTCCCTCCCTCTACTGCATTCTATTATATACCTTTTTCTCTTGCTTTTACTTTTTCTCTGTGTACAGGGATTGAAAAGCACTATTTAATTATAGATCAGTATTAGTGATGGGTAAGACCTGCTAACTCTCCCTCTGCTGGTCTGCAAGTGTGCTCTCTCTCTCTCTCTCTCTCTCTCTCTCTCTCTCACACACACACACACACACACACACACACACACACACACATCATTCTGGTCTGTATAGTGCATTCTCTTGTTTACTGTTGTGTGTTCTGCATTTTTAAAAATGTACCAGTGAATTATACCTTCTCGTACCTGTCCTGGCTGCATGACCCCAGGAATAAAATTGATTCTTGATTGTTTTTGTTTCGGGGGCAAATGTTGCGTAATTTCACCTGATG
The DNA here is from genome assembly GCA_022702515.1 of Ilyophis sp. 1 JC-2022. NCBI lineage: Eukaryota > Metazoa > Chordata > Actinopteri > Anguilliformes > Synaphobranchidae > Ilyophis > Ilyophis sp. 1 JC-2022. The sequence goes on along the minus strand of CM040403.1, from coordinate 53,635,089 downwards.
AAAATCTATATTGATCTCATCAGGTAGCCTTTTCATCCTCACCTATTCAGAACTCTTGGCACTGTGATTTAAAGCCGTATTGTTCAACCATTATGTTTTCCTACATTTAATTTAAAAATATAATGGCATTCATCCATGGACTTCATTAGATCTGATCATCCTCTAGATAGTGATGGCCGTGTAATTTATTGGTTCATCATGTGGAACACTGACTTAATTGGTCTTGAAATGAGCTGGAATGTGCGTGGACAACAAAGTGATGTTGCTCATAAAAGAGTATCGATCTTTGTGTTTCATTATATGTAATATCAGTTCTTTTGCCATTTTCACACCACGTTCAGTAGAAAAACAGTTTTGGTTGCTTGCATTTTCAAGCAGTGCTTTTACTTAAATTTTATGGAATCTTAAAATACTTTGTTGAGGTGGAGGACTGAATCTTATTTAAAATGTGAATAATTCATACTTTATTCATGAATTTAAATGGTGATTGTGAACTCATTGGGGAATTTCTCATTACTTTCTCTCCACTCTGACATATTGCTCTCCCAGTGGCAGCATGGAAGCTTTATCATTTAGATTACTGTGTGCTGAATTATGTTTACATGGCATGTTTTATTCCAATGCACCTTAATATAACCTTGAAAGAAATGACTCCGAATTCAGGATTCTATTTCACTTGCGGGAAGACCAAATGAAAAAGTAACGTATATTTAAAGCACCCACAGATATTCTGTAGGTACCGCTGTGAGCTCCGTGAATTTATGATTGCAGATTTATTTATAGTGGGTCCGAGCTGTTGCCTGGTTTGGAAACGTATCAGAAATATCGAGGCTTTTTCCCATGCTCCTCTGCGGCTATGCCTCAGCTTTGTGGACTGGAACCAGAGAGAAGAAATAGTGCCATTACTCAAGAGGCCTTCATAATCTTTTTGCTGTCATTATAAGCTCTTGTTGCTTAGTTGTTTGGCTTGTGTCGCAGGCAAAAGCGTCGGATGACTTGTTCTGTTCTGTTAGCATTCTCTTCTTGTCGGAAATGTAAACACTTCCATAAACTCTTATTCAAGGGTGCTGAATCCCCACTAAATAGCAAACTGGAAGGAATGCGCAATACAAATTACCATTTGCATTTACTAGGTTTTTAAAAAAAAAATATATTCACACATTGGCACTCAGCCGTCTTCAGCGTGCTAACCCTCAGTGCGGAAGACTGCGTGCCCAAATGTTTGTGTACTTAAAGTTTTTTTTGAAATCTGAATGGTAATTTACTTTGACGTCTTCTGTCATGTCAACGTGAAATCAGCGATGGGAAGGTGTCATTTATTCTCGTGGTACTGCTTAACAACAGATGCCGGAGATCCAGTCCACAGCTCTTAATGGAGACAAAAAGCATTATCACCCCAAATTAGCATTTGAATACCTCCCTCTCAAGCAAATGGCAATCAAACATGAATGAAAAGGAACCAGGTATGCTATAGCGCCGGTTAATTTCCCACATGAATCATGTGGCAAATATTGTACTGTAGTATCGAAGCTTTATTCGGAAAAGAAAACGTAATGTAATAATGTTTTACTGCGATGTTTTTTATGTTGTAATAACACGACCCCCTAAAGGTGCTGACTTAGCAGCTGTTGCAGTAAGGCATTGATTCTGGTGTTGAGGTCAACATCAAATAGCTAGACCTAATATTGGCATGCAGCAGAGTCGCAGTACATGTTTCCTGTGGATGTAATAAATTTGAACGTACACTCGTGCTGGATTGAATCAGTGTGCCTGGTTTCTCTTTTAACCTCACTGGGAGTTTGACCATAACCCCTAGTTATTCAGTTTAGTTGCTAATCAAATGGCTAGTAGTTATAAACCTTCCTGCAGTCAGGTTTGGTCTCTGGCTCAGTGAACACTATTGGCTTGGTTCAAGCCTCTCTCCCCTTCCGTAGGCTTCGTACTGCGTCGCTCAAAATTCTGAATGGTTGCATTTCTTTGGCAATTAAAATATTGATTATCTATCACCTTCTTAATAAGAGGGCCAAGAAAAGTGCAGGATTTTGAAAATGCATCCCCACTAAATTTAATTGGCTGACACAGGCCTCATTGACCCACCATGGATGGCCTCCGCAGCTGGCTTTTAATGGTCATCTTCATCTTGGTATATAAGCGTTCCTAGTGTATTTATAGCGGTGCTGCTAACAAGTGCTATAATTACCACAATATAGCCTTCTGAACAGCTTCATTGTATTCCTCTGTAAAATGTGTTTGTGCCTCTAATTGACTAGTCACATCCCAAGGCGAAATGCATAAATGCATAGAATTTAGTGCCAACACTTTGAAGCATTCAGGCTTTTTCACCAAATGACTGTTACTGCTCATAACTTGAAAGGGGTGCTCAGAAGTAGCAAAATCCCGCTGTAAGCCTTTCTGTGATTTTTCAGCGCACGAGCGGCCTGCTCTTTTCCTGTCGGTGTCCCCAGCCTGGCACGCCCTCACGTTAAGTTAATTTCATAGTCGCTGTAAAAAAGTATATGGACGGACGTCCGCAGGGTCCGGGCAGACCTAAATGACATCATAACGGTCCGCCTAGGCAGTTCGCGCAGCAGTCATTTTTTGTGTTCGCACGGACCTGTCCGCACAGACCTGTCATTTCACCTATGAGTGTACCTACTTCATACTGTAATCTTCTTCCACGAACGACGCCATTGTTGTTTGCAATATCAGCGCCAAAATGATGGGAAATGTATTCTATAAAGGGGGATAGATATGCTTTGAGTATGCTTCAAGTAAGCTGGACTATGAAAGACGTTGAGTATGCTTCAAGTACGCTGGACTATGAAAGACATTGAGTATGCTTCAAGTACGCTGGACTATGAAAGACATTGAGTATGCTTCAAGTACGCTGGACTATGAAAGACATTGAGTATGCTTCAAGTAAGCTGGACTATGAAAGACAAAAGACTTTTGCCTTTCATAGCCCAGCATATGAAAGCTTGAACAAAGCCAATATCGTTTTTACTTGTCTGTTTTCAACACTCTGTAAGCACCTTTAGATTGGATCAGCGTTCCCGGAGCCACCTGTGACAGGGAAGTGTTGTCACCTGATGTCCCAGTGACAGTCGCCTTGTTCACGGCGACCGAGCTGATGATGCAGTGGCGTGAGGCTCCATTAATTCCCCAACTTCATCACCGAAGGGATCTGGTGATTCCCGGGCTGAGATGGGAATCGCCAGACAGTGATTGGACAATAAACTGCATAAAGCTGTGCTTAGACTTGACTTACTCAGCCACCCTTTGACTCTCAGGTTGTTGATATTCAAATTATCAAGTGAATCAACCACTGTAGGCTCTGCTGAGATATTGTTGGGGACAAGGGGTTTGTTTTATTTTTTATAATCTTTACCCCCCTTTTTCTCCCAATTTGGAATGGCCAATCGTGCTCATGCTTCGACCCTCAAGGCAACCTCCGTTGTCGATCTGTGAGAGCGCAGGCAAGTGTGGGCTCTCATCCAAAGCACACGAAGCGGCCGTCACTTCTTATCACTCTGCAGTTTACAAGTCGGGTTCGCACTGACGTGATTCCAAGCAAGCCGCATCATGTGTTGCTCAACAGGTGAATTATGGACGCCCGATAGAACAACAGAGGCTGGTGCATAATGAGAGGCTTTCATTCCCACCAACTGAATACCTTCCATTCTTGGGTGACATTGAGGCTACCAGCCACAGCACGGTCCATAGATTCGATGCTAGACTGGGGGACCATGATCCATTCCCTAGAACAGTGGCTTAACAGGGTGAGCCACCCATCAGCCCAGTAAGAGAGTTTTGTAATGGTCAAAAAACAAGAAAAGTGTGCTGGAGTTGAATTGAAAGCATTTTTACACTTTGTATACTAAAAATGTATACTATCAATGTAATAATGCATTTGTTTCACAGGGGAATGTCTAAAATCACAAAAAGTAGGCCTATACCTAATCATTTGTGTTTTAGTCCTATTGATTTTTTATGGGATATGTAGGCTAGTAAAGTTGTCACTAAACTGTTAGGCTATATAGAAAAAGGGTGCCTTTGTGTGGTACCCTATAGTATACAAACGCATTTTTTATAATTTCACTAACCCTGAATAGCTGTAACGTAGCACCTACTGACACATTTTAGCTATTTGCCTTTTCCAAAAGCTTATATACCTGTACTGTCAGATAATCCATTGACTGTTCAGTTGTTCTGATTAGTTTTCATGTTACTATGCCCTTTTATGTACAGTATGTATAACAGTCACCTTGTATGTATAACAGTATGTATAACAGTCATACACATTTGAGGCACACATTGTAGTTGGCCACTAGCACAATAGAGAGATCTAATGTCAGTTGTGCAGAGGAGCTGCTTGCACACACGGACTTTGTAAAGGGGCTGTTAATACGCAGGTGCCCGGCGTGAGCGGCATAGGTTTGCTGAGAGAGAGAGAGAGAGAGAGGGCTTCTGGGAGTCCAGGTCGGATCCTGTGACTGGGCTCTGTTACTTTATTGAGCGGTCCGCCCGCGTCTAAAGATAATTCGGAGTCTCTTTCATTTCACATCTCATTGCACTTTTCCACGCCAGAGCTTTCTGTCTCTGATGGATTGGGAGAAGCAGCTCCCTGGCAGCTTTGATCTGCTATTGATTGAGCTGGCTGGCCTGTAATGGGGGGTAATTGATCATAAGCCATAAACCCCTCCAACCCCCCGCTCCTCACCTCGCCCCGAGTCTCGCTGTGTCTTTCGGCACACAACGCGATTCCGAGCGGGGCGGCTGACTCTCGGCGCTCGGAAGGGCTTCCTGTTTTGAGAGGGGACGTCCAAAAACTGTAGAGCTTCGGTACTCCGGGCCAAGTCGTATCGATTTTCAGATTCCTTCAGCAGGAGAGACGACAGCAGTCCCCTGCACAGACTTTGATGCGAAAGTCCCCTGATATACAGCTATTTACCAAAATACCTACTGGCCAGATCGTAGCGATCTGCAATAGGACACTCAGAGGGTAAGCTATAAATCCAGTACCACATTGTACTATACATTTGTAAAAAGAAATGTGTTTTCTTGGGGGGGATTGCTGTATTCCAGATAGTCGTATTGGTAAAATGCATCGCCTTTGATGCCAAGTACTGTTTTCACGAACTGAGAATCCCACCGTTTCTTCACGTCCGCCCTCCTGTTAATGGAAGAGTGAGCAAAGGGGTCGCTGGAATAGCGTAACCTCTCTGATGCCCAGAGGAAGAGGCGATTGCAAATCCAATAGGTTTCGGATGTCCTCAGCGTCAGGAGACCGCCGCAGTTACTTCTTATGCAGTCTAGTCCAGTCATGCAAAGACATGCAGTGCTGCATTGGCATTTCCTGTCAGAAGTGGCTCTTTGTGTGTCGTCAATTCTGTTTCTGGACCATAACACTTAATATCTGAACATAACATCTCATGTGAAACTGAAGGAATCCAATGCAAGATTGTATTCAGGCTAAAATTGTAGCGTCGCATCATAAAAGTTTCTGCATAATGGATTATGTTGAGATTCGTTCAATATCTTATAAAAAGGTGCTCAAATCGATCATTATACATTTCAGCTGGCTGTTGATTTCAGTGTCTAATTACACGCCCTTATTTTGAATGAATAACCAGTTGAACCTGATATGAATTAATTGCACAGGCAGGGACTATAAGACTGTATTGCCAGTAGTGCCCTGATTGGTAAAGAACAGACGCGGTGGCAAAACATGCATGATTTGAAGTGACGGCCTTTCCGACTGAGTTGCACACACGGTAAACACTCTTGATTGGGGCAGATGCCGCACCGTTTGTTCTTTGAAAGTCAGACAATGTCGGGCTATGAGTACACGCTGCTTAGCGTCGACCGCGGCAGCTTCTGTCGTCTCACCGACGAGCGACCGTCCCTTTTTACTGTCGTCTCGCCGACGAGCGCCAGTCTTTTTTCAAAAGCGTCCCAGTCGCGCAGCACGGGGCCCCGCCGCGGAGGAAGGCTGTCGTTTTCTCAGCACGGGGCGAGCCGCTCCGCCGACTTCAGCTGGCTTCCTCAAGTATTTACTTTGTTTCGGCTTCTCCAGTCGGGACCCCACACTGGGGCCCGACGGGCTCTGCCGCTCCGGGGGCCCTCCGCGTTAAAAAAAACTCCCCCCGGCCGCTCTCCCCTCCGCCTTTCCCAGCCTCGACTTAATCAAGACACGACATGGGATCTAATTACATCCCCCTCCGACTTGCATCTGTTAGGATGTGCGGGGCAGGGAAGATTGATCCCGATGTTAGAGCGGCAGGTTCCAGTGGCTCCTCATTAACGGCGCTGTTCTAACTGCGCTTAATTGAATGAAAAGTGACATTAGTTGGAAAATGCATCTCGGACTGATTAAGCCCGTTCCCCCCCGGTGGCGTTATTCCCGGCCGCCCTCGCTCGCTCTCGCCGCGCCGGGCAGCAGTTTGTCTTTCCCGAGGCCCCATCAATCTCCGTCGGCGCCGCCTGGAACGCTGAGAGGCGAGAGGAGATTGGCTCTCGTTGGGTCGACCGCGATGGATGGGCCGGGCCCGGGTCCCGGCGTCCAGGGGAATGGAGGGTGTCAGGGCGAGCATCGCGAGTGCAAATTGATCAGGGGGCCTCGTTCTAATCGTGGAAGGGAAGGCAATAATGCTGACGCCGAACATCTATCAGGCCCGGTTCAGTGGAAATACCCGTCTTCAGTGCTAAAAAGGGCCAACGGATTTTATAAAGATTGTGTGCACTAGAATATGAAGTAGTTTCCTAGGCGACTGACTGAATTTGAAATAGGGCTGTCAAATTTAGCTTTGAAAGTCGAATGTTTTTCGAATAGGAATATATTTTTGTCGGAATTGTTCAAATGAACATAAAAATTTAATGTCATTTGAAGTAAGAAATGATGTCAGTTAACGTTTGCATATAAATTTTATTTTATCATAATGTGTGTCCTGAAAATCTAACATGCTCCGTATGTCAGCACATCGCTTTATGCGTCTGAATGATCATTTTATACCCCTGGCGCATAGCCAATCAGGTTTTGAATTTTAAAATGCGCCAAAGCTGATTAACGTCCTGCAGCAAGAGTCGATGATGTACGGAAAGCAAGCGCTACTACCAGGTGACCAGGCTCCTGTCATGTGGAGGACAATCATTTCACAGCAAGTGCAGAAATACCAGAGTGTTCCCGGCACCAACAGGAACATTATAAATGAAAGCACGCAGCACTCTCCTCTACGTGGATCGTCTTGTGCTTTTTAGGCGAATAATATCTAAAAGGATTGTGCTAGTACAGGCTGCCAAACTGAAGCCGAACTGTTTTATTTATTTTTCATCACAATGAAGCCTATATTGTGTCCCAGGTCCTTCTTACAGAACGAGAATGTTGAGGTTGGTATGAAGTCAGGCTTCCGCTGTTAGGTTAAAATACATCTTCTAGACTATTGATACATGATCAAGAGTGTTTTTATTTTATGACATGATAGTGTAGCCTTTTGGTTTTCTTCAGGTCGTTTTTACAATCGATAATATTGGCAATCAATTTACGTATAGTGAATAAGGGTTAACCAAGCCTGCTTCATTTTATCACTATCCATTAACAACTTGGATAAAATCTTTAAGTGGAACGTCCCACTTGTGGCCATAACAGACATAACAGGAAGCAACTAAAATAATTCTATATGTTTTGTGCCAATGCTAAAATGCGAAATTTGCAGTAAATATAAAAAATGTCTGTTTTTGGATTAGAAGAGTCAAATGTAAATTTTGGTCCATTTGTGGTCCATCTGGCAGCCCTAATTCGAAACAGTAAAAGCGCATAAACATGTGAGGTGAGTGTGACACTACAGTCTGAAATCAGTGTGTCCCTTGTCATAGGATCTTAAAATCAGTCAAGACACAAAAAGACCATTGGGAGAATAAAATGTTTTTTTGTGCTAAGGGCACACCAGCTTCAATATAATATAAGTATCTGACATTTTATGAAAACGTTCCATTTGCTTTATCTTATAGTGAAGGTGCTCGTTTTGTGGCGAATGTGGTGTTGTTTTTAACGGTACTAAAAGAGGTGGTTCCCTCTTGTTGACTAGATGTCTCATTTCCATATAACGCTCTGTGTTTCCCCCGCAGGCTGATGAATGCCACTTTTACAGCGCACAGCCCATACCTCTTCCACGGTGTGGGGGGGCACACGCTCAAGGTGGAGATTGGATTGCCCTTTATTTTTCCTATAGCTATCGTGTATCGCTCGAAATTATAATCCAATTAGAGTCCCTCTTCATTGCAGCAAGGTGGAGCAGTTAGCGCTAACGGCAAGGCGTTCAATTGTGTGCTAGTTTGACACTTTTATGTTCAGTGTTTATAAGGCACTGCATTTTGAAGAGAAAAGAACCAGACCTCCACAGCGAGGTACTGTGCAGTCTGGGCTGTTTTTTTTTCATCTGTCACAGTTATTTATAGGTGCAACAGAAATTAAGTTATACCGAAGAAGAGTTTTCAACTGCATCATACAATGAATTGTTGCCCCCTTGCTTGTGCCATGCTAATTTAAGGTACCATATGGGGAGAGCCGCCATCTTTAGTGTGTTGTACAATCACCATCCATTTTGACTGGAAATAGAAGTGACCCGATTTGTTTAATCTGGGTGACATCATCGACTGGTTTTGGTATGCTGTTGATCGCTATGGAATGCGGTCCGAAGGTGCATAACAGGAGCAATTATCTCTGAGGATTTCTTATGCAAGCACCATATTGATTTCTGCTTACATGGTCAATATTTTCATAGTGGGCGTTTATACATATTAGCACACGTTTTGATATTCAGTGCTTGTCTTATTCTACAGCTGCAGTGGCAAAACTCGAATGCACAGAAAGTATAAATACTTCATTGCACAACAAAAAAAGGATATAATTATCTTTACATTTTGCCATTTAGCAGACGCTCTTATTTTTACATACAATCCTTTCATACAGCTGGATATTTTACTGGAACTATTCAGGTTAAGCACTACGCTCAAGGGCACAGCAGGGGAATCAACCCCCGAGCTGGGAATCAAACCCGCAGCCTTTACAAGCATTTTCGTAGTCATTACTACACTGCCACCCTTTACCTTACAAAGTCTTGTGTAGATGCATCAACCCCATTCACATTGCATCCATATCAGGTGAACAGTGTAGCAATTACAGCTCTTTTTAGACATAGTCCCCCCGTTTTAGGGAAGCAGAAGTAATGGGACAAATTGACATAATCTGAACTGTACTTGGTTGCAAATCCTTTGCATCCGATGACTGCCTGAAGTCTTCAACCCATAGACATCACCAGAAGCTTGGTATGATCTCTGGTGAGGCTCTGCCAGGCCTGCATTGCGGCCATCTTCAGTTCCTATTTGTTTCCCGTCTTGTCTTTAGCAAGCAAATTGCATGTGCAGTTGGATTCAGGATGGGTGGTTGACTTAGCCAGTCAAGAACATTCTGTTCTTTGGCCCAGAAAAACTCCTTGGTTTCTTTTGCGGTATGTTTGGGGTTATTGTCCCACTGCAATGTGAATGCCGTCCAATGATTTTTGATCATTTGGTTGGATCTGAGCAGATGAGATCTTTTGATTGATCTTGATTCCACAGTGGTCTACCAGGTCGTTTGCTATTGTTCAGCTTCTTAACAATGTATCAAACAGTTGCTTTTGACACACACAATGTTTTGGCTATGTCTCTGATTGATTTATTCTGATTTTCAGCCCACTTTACTGGCATTGACACTTATTTAGTATTCATGTTGAGAGACAACAGCAGCAGTCTCCAAATGCAAATTCTACACCTAGAATCAACTCTAGACCTTTTGTCAGCTTTCTTCTGCATGAACTAATGATGCATAGACATACAGCTGAGCAGCTAATTGACCTATGGCTAAGTCCCACCCCTCTTGGTTACCGTGCTAACTCGGACAAACGACTGATTTCACGTCAGAACTAATTTCCTCAAGAAGCAGGCAGAATGTTTGCAATATGGAATGGAGCGGTGTGTGCAAGAAGTAAAATTGTGTAGAAATGAAAACGTGATTATAATCGAGGCAAATTAAAGTGAGAGAAACCACACCAGCTGATTATCGATGTTGCTGATAACAACACCATCAAGGATGAGTGCTTTTTGTGCACTGCAGGGTAACATTAATGAACTAACCTAAGTTATCATTAAGCATTACATTATGAATATAAGACCCTAAGTCTAAAAAGTAAAGTATGTAAAAAGTATGTACTAAAGTATGTCTTAAAAAAAAGGGCTGTAATTCCTACACGGATCACCCAGTATGGATGTAAATACCCTCAAATTAAATCTGATAGTCTGCACTTTAACCTCACAGTCATTGTTTTATTCCCAATCCAATGTGTCGGAGTACAGAGCCAAAACAACAAAAATTATATCGCTGTCCCAATACTTTTTGCATTTAACCGTATACTCTATTGGAATATAACTGGGTTGTGTTTCTCGGCTTAGAACCAGTCAGAAATGTGCAGTAAATAAATAAATGGATTGACAATAGCCAAAGCTGGTGTTGAGTGATCACAGGCTGCGCGGTTAGTGTGCAACATTCATCCGGGTATTACGTTTCAGAACTGAGCCCAGAATTGAACCGAAGCAATATCACCACATGATGGAATAGGTGACCCAACGGCACACAGGAGAGATCAATTCTATTTCCAGTACTTCTTGTGCTCAAGCACCGTCTCTTTAAACGTGTCGTTGAAGTGTGTTTGCAGTCAGTGACATAGGTATTCTTTTTTTTTAGCACTGTCGTTAAACAGGAATATTTTTCCATTACTTTGTAGCTTATCCAATGTGTTACCCGGTTCCTCAGTACTCTTTACATCTTTGAATGAGATTTATGTGTAAATATAAAACTAATGAATTGATGTGATGGAGGGAAATGTGGTAATGGCAGTAGGTTTACCTTCAGTATGGAAAAAAAACCTTGGATTGGTGAGTCGGCATCTCTTTTCATGCATAGCTTGTCTGGTCATTGGGGTTATTCAGTGACACAAAATCATATCATCCATATTGCTGAACTGAAATCAGCCATGCCTATAATGCAGTTAATCTTGTCATTGTAAAAATCACATTAATTCGCAGCTTTATATATTTGTATGAATAACAGAGAATCCATCGTAATTCCATTCATGGTTCCATTGCTATAAAATCTTTTAAAGTGAATAGAGGTTGGGGGTTTCGGGTCCTATTTTCAGAAGAATAATGTCTGCTGTTACCACAAGGGGCACAATACTTGTTGTACATGAATAATGTTTGAAAAGTTTTTGCGGCCCACCTAGATCACGTCACACAATTCTGGTTAAAGGTTGTTCTCCACCAATCGATGGAGAGCCTTGGATTGGCAGAAGCTAACGAGCAGCTTGACCCCTGTGATCCTCCTGACTGATGGTATCGACAGCCGCCTGAAGCCAATTACTAGCAAATAATTACCTGTTGGAGGTGTTTGTGATTTTGAGCGATTAACTTCTATTTCAGGGCACAGAGGGCTAAAGGAGCCTACTGCTAAATTTAAAAAGGGACCTCAATTATGCCCTCAAATGTTCTCTGCCCTTGTTTTTATAGGACCCTAAAAAAAGATTTTTAAACTTTTCAATGAAAAACGTCTAGCTGAAGGAGACAACAGCGAGCAGGACAAAGTGAGTTGTGGTCTATATGATTCAATTCAATTAAATTTTACTTGTATAGCGCTTTTTTACAGAACTGTCGCAAAGACGTTGCACAGAGAAACAAAAGGAAAATTGAGCAAACATTTATTTCCAGATAAATGTTTCCAGAACATTTATAACTTGAAGAAAACACTTGTTACACATTTGGGACGGCATGTTTACGAGGCCGCTCATTTAGACTATGATTGGACTCCAGCTGTAATCGTTGACGTTGATCTTGTAGTAAGGCGCAAATAGGACAAGCCATTCGCTATGATGTCCAATAGACTGACCGACCTCGAAGAACATCCTCCACGCAAATTCCGCGCACGCCGAAGGAAGAGGTATTGCCCGGGGCTCCACGCGAATCATGGCGGCGCACTGAAGCCGAACCGCCTGACATTTATTTGCTCTCCCTGCAGAAGTCCTCTCGCCCCCCCAGTCAAAAAAAAAAGTGATCCCCCTGACCCCCATTAATAACTGTTGTCCTCCGAGGGAGGGAGTGATGGATATTGCAGTGACACCTGGGTCATCTCGGTGGCCCTCTGCAGGGGAAGGAAGACTTCACGTGGCCCGGGGACCGTGACGGCGATCGCGGCGGGATCTCCGGGAGTGCGGCAGCAGGCAGGGGTCGAGAGTCGCAGATTGCCCGGACCCGTTCGGCGAGCGGCATAATGAGGCTGCAGGCAAAGGTGACAGAGGCGCTGATGGGATGCGGGCACCGGAGGGCCGGGACACGACGTCGTAATGGATATTTCTGCAGAGAGCCGGGCGACTCGGCGGACGAAGCAGGGGGGCGAACGGAGCGCTCCTCGGAGATGACTCGGGCGTTATTCTTCCTGACAAGACCAGCACAGCACCGCAGGAGAGACGGGGCTAACAGTACCGCACAAACTCTCTCCAGAAGGCCCTCGAAATAATCGCGGTCCTGCTGTGCGTGCGTCCGGCAATTCAATTTGTGTCAAAACACTGGGATTGTGTCAGAAAATGGCTTCACCATAGTTTTGAAAGGGATGAAAGAAAGACACAATTTTGGCTATTATAATCAATTATAATCTATTATAATTTTTGTATACTCTGAATGGTATGTTTTAATAGTCCATCGTGCTTGGAGCTCATCTTTCCTTGTCAAACACGTCACTGAAATCTACGTAAAATACTGGGTCTCTGCTCGTTCTGAGCAAGGCCACCTGCAGTTTTCCTGAATTAACTGCTAATTTTCCCCCTTTTTAAAAAAAACATTTTTCAAAGCATCAGTTTGATTTAAAATAACTTTCCAGCTAGTCTATGTCTGGATATTTTTGATTCGATGGCTGTCTAGTTCACAAGGTACTTAACCTGAATTGCTTCAGTGTATATCCAGCTGTATAAATGGATAATATATATTTTTTAAATGCTTAAAAAGTTGTGTAAGTCGCTCTGGATAAGAGCGTCTGCTAAAATACCTGTAATGTAATGAATAGGAGAAACGGACGTAGCCTTTCCTCATGTAAGGCATCCTTTTTATCAAAGAGTATCATTTATGATAAGTAAACGCACGCTTGAACTGAGAGCCACCAGACCTGGGTCTGCAGCTCTATCTCATTTGCCCTGTGCCACCTCTGCCAAGAATAATCATGCTCTTATGATGTTATGGGTCATATACCAGAGGGGAGCCGTTTTATCCGTGGCAGTCTGAAAGCAGGCTCCCCTCCTCCCCATATGAAGGGAATCTAATTTAAACATTGAACTGTCAAACCGGCCTCTCTCAGGCTTGGTGGCCTCAGTGGCAGAGATATGGCTCCTGTCTCCTCTCAAGGCATTCACAATTGCAGTGGGAGTAATATATTTCCAAAATGTTATCACTCCTGTGTGTGTGTGTGTGTTTGTATATATGTGTGTGTGTGTGTGAGAGAGAGATTTTTGCTTTATAGGAAGACGTAAAATGCTTCATTAGGCTGCACCAGACCAGAAGAAAATGGCCCTGAGAAGGCTTCCGGCCGTACCGTGCTGGTGCCGGCAGTCTCCATATTCTGAAGGCTTGTAGAGCTTCTTTTATCCATCTGTTTTTTTTAGCATTATTGGCAGATAGGTCATGGCCACTGGCAGCTGCTCGTTTAATTTAATTTGACTGTGACCGTTAGATTTTAACTTGTAGCATCTTCAGCTACACTCGCGCGCCTGCGTTTAAAACCAGGGGGAGATAGATTCCGTCACCGCAAAGCGAGCACTTCTTACGCCAGACCGTAAATCTTTCGCGGTCACGAAACTCTTCGCGTCTAGTCGCTTGAAGGTAAATGATTTATTTTGCAGTCTTTCCGTTAATTGGAAACACGTGTTATATGTTCTGGGTATGACCTGCCTTCTGGCCAAATGCCTGGAAATGAGTGGCGGGAGAGCGAGCTTCTTCGATCCCCTTGGCCGCGCAATCGACAGGCCTGCGCTGCCTTCTGCGGAGAGCCAGCGGGAAGCTCAATCGATCCAGAGCGTCAACGTCAGCGCTGGCCTTGGGCTGCGTCCGCCGCGTTTTTCGGGGCACAGGCGGGGCTGGGTTCAAACACCTCAACAAAGTCGATATGACTTCTATGGGCTGAAGTCCTCACCTCTATGGGCTGTAGACTACCTCCCATCTACCAAATCAAAGGTAGATGAAAAGCTAATATTAGCCTTGCTCAACCAAATATGGTCCCACAGAGACGTTATCCAAGTTCTCCCTTGCTTATAAAGTAAGCCTTCTTGCCTCTAATCTTTATTAATTGATTTCTAAAAATAAAGGCCCACAGCCCTGACCAAATTGTGGACTGAAATTTTTGTTTTTTCTTATGGGAAGAGGATTAGCTGAATCCGGCTTGCCATCATTCTGACAGAAGTGTAATAAGAAGGGAGAAAAAAGGAATGGATACTGTCACAGAGGAATGAGAGAGGAGGGAGGATTTGTTGCCTAGTAGGAGAAAAAAAAAGCTTGATACTGATTCCCGGGCCTGATGGTATTGTGTTTTCAAAAAACATTTGGAAAAGTGTTGTTTTCTCAGGCCTGCGAAGAGAGAAACTGTTTAATATTTATTGTGCTGGATCTGCCTTTGAAACCTGAGCCCCGGGAAGATTTACATCAACTGCACCACTTCCTCTCCATCTTGCATCAGCTGCGTGTGTTTCTCTAATGAATCAAGCGGGAGGGTACGCCGGGCGACGTTTTTTTCCCCGTACCGAATTCAGAATTAGAACCATTACCGTCATCTCATTTCTCACTGCTAGATAATTGCCATGGTATCATGCGCAAGGTGCGCTCATTTTATCGGTTTTTCAAAGGTCGCCGTCAAGATTCTCATGTCTTCTGGCAATAAAAGGCAGAAATTTGTTCTTGTTCAACATGGGGAAAATAGACCCAGCAGCTGGGTGGGAATGTGAAGCACTGCACCATGAGAATTGTGAGCGTATTCCAAGCTGCTTTTTTGGCTATTTGGTAGCTGCTGTGGCCTGCAAGTGTCTGGAGGGCTAGCTTTTGAAACTCTTGGGGACAAGACACATTAGAAGAATCGCTTAAACACATATTAATTACTTACATCTCAAATGTATTAAGACAGTGCTGCTGGGCTGTCTCCCTTGTCATTTTTATTTTTAGGCACAACATTAATAGTCTTTAAATTGTGTTCTACGCAACTACTTTTTGATCATGTGATGCAGTATGAGCTAATTCGTTTTTGTAGAACAGTGTGCGTAGCACAGCTAAATCTAGTCCCACCCGCCATTTCCCATAGAGATCCATTCAAATGCAGAGAGGTTATAGTATCGCTTGTAAGAGTACCAGAAAATAAGATATCAAGTTTTTTTGATGTTGTTGGGTCACAGACATCAGGAAGTCATGGCATGCGGATATGTGACCAAATATTAAAAATGATTACTGTATTCTATGTATAAATGCGAGGGTGCCAATAATTGTGGCACATATGGTTTTGTTTAAAATAAGAATTTCTTGAGGGATTTTTTTTTCTCATAATAAATTTACTTCAATTAAAGGTTGAGATTAAGCTAATTCACCAAATGATGAATTATTTATAACCCTTTTTACTCATCTTTACCAGGGGTGCCAATAATAGTGGAGGGCACTGTAAGTGATGTAAAAATTAAAAGCAGTTTTCTTTTGTTTTCTTTCACTACCTGCCACTTAATTCCATGCCCTTGATTTGTTCCTTGAGAGACATATACTGTATGCATTCTCTTTCATATGGTCATGGCTTTGAAAATAACGACAACCAGAACAGGTATATTATTTGCGGTTACTTTGAATCCTCCTCTACTGACATGGCTGATTCAGCACGCTCTATTGGATCTCGAAGATCATGCCAAAATGTCTGCCTCGTAAAACAACTGCAGCTGTTAGACCTTAATTAAGCAAACGTTACGAGCTGAAGCGTTCTGGAGGGAACGAACATCAATGTCTCTCGTTTTTGCTTCTCATTGGTTTGGTGGTGGCAAAAAGAAAATGCTAGTTAATGAAAAGTTAGTTAATTTTGCAGGGTGTTCTTATGTGTTCTTATGGCCGGGATTGCTTCAGATAAGCAAATATGTAAAGCGTATCATTTTCACCGGAGAAACTCATTCTGTAAGCGTGGGGGAATGGGCTGGCCGTGGCCTGGCTCAAGCCCTGGCGCGCAGTCTCAAGGGAGACGGTTTAGATCTGTCCTCATCTGTTGCTTGTTGCATCCGTCTTTGTCTGGCAGTGTGGACAGATATCCTTTTAATTACAGATAGCGTTCACGTCGACCAAAAGGCGTGGCAAATTTGAGATACTCGCTTATGATGCGGTGGAAGAGGACATGAAAATTTCAACGTGTCATCTTTGTGGTACAAATTAAAAATCACAAGATGTTTTGTCTTTTGCCTTGGTTACTTTAAAAAAAAAAAGCATTTACATGGTTAATTAATCCTGGATTTACAATGAGGTAATTGATTCCCTGCCCACCTGCTGAGTGACATTTTCCGATCATCCATCGCATGAGCTGCCTTCTCGCATCCCAGAGCCAGGCTTTCAGGCCCAGCGGCCATCTCCCATTCCACTCAGGGAACGGGAACCCGACATAAATATCCACTTTCTCTTCTTTTTTTTTCTTTCTCTGTTTCCAATGCATTTTTTATGGATTGTGTTCTTCCCGGTGTGTCACACTCATGTCCCTGCGTTGTGCAAAGGCAGGGCGAAATGCCTGCTCTTTTATTTTTACTCCCCTCCTGGCCAATGAGATCCCTTTTAGTCCTCTTCTGGCCAATGGGACGTCTTGGGGGGCGTTGCATGGAGTTTGAACCTCTGAGGTCTGCCACATTTCTTCCTTGGCGGTCGGTTTCAGGGGAACGGCCGCGTCAGGCTCTGGAAACGACACAAACTCGCTCTGATGCAGGGGCACGTCAGTGTTGTGATCCAACCACATGTCTCCACCAGAACTTTGGTCAGCTGGTGTACTGAGAATGGGGTCAGGCTGGTCATCGGATGCTGTTTCTTGGCTATCTATATTCATGGAATCATTACAGTTTTTTTAACGATTATGTTCTTTTTTTGCAATTGAAATTCTAGCAAGGGAAAATTAATATTTCTGGTGGGGAACTGAAAAATAGAAACGTATTTACTTAGCAGACAATTGCATTGGGAAACCCCTCCAATCTGTCTTTCTAAAAATGTGCTGGTTGTTCCGCATGATTATCTTTCTTATTAAAATGCAGCTCCCTGCAAGCACTTATTAGCCTTTCTAAAACTCACGTGACCCTGTTTTGATGTGCGTAATTTATAATCAGTCAATCACGGTAATACATGCGATTGTGCATGCGTTTAGGTAATTCCCTGGTTTACCATTTACATGTGTGTGCAGAATGATCAATTCTGCTGTGTTTATTTATAACAAGCCAGCAGATTTCAGCAAGCCTACATGCATTTAAATCGTGTTATAGGATATGTTAGAAATCCAGAATGGCAAGTGGACCAACCACAGAGACCCCTGCATTGCATCTTTAGTCATACACGAGACTGCGTGAGATATAGCGGTTCAGGATCGCAGCTCGGAGCCGAGGGTTAGCCAGCCGAAGTACGCCCCGTCGAAGCGACTGAGATGGACTAGCTCTGAAATATGAACGACGGAGAGAGCAAGCGCGCATCTGTGGCAGCCAATGACCTGAAGAATAACGGCCTCGTTCTCCATGTTTGCGTTGAAGAACTTAAATGTGGAACATCAGCTTTCTCGAGAAAAATCAGCCTTTACATTAAATCACTGGGCTCCGGGAGAGGAGTGTTGCGCGGCATATAGCTTCCCGCTGAGAAGACCGCGCAGTGCCATAAAGCACCATGAACAGGGCCCTATAAATCAACGCGCGTCTCAATGGGGCCTGCCTATTAAAGAGAGGTAGATGTAGGTCTACAGGAAGGCCCTTTAATTATGATGAGGCTGAAGGGCACAGATTCGGATGACCGCTTGATGGGATTCATTCAATTTACCGGCTTCACTGAGAGGGGGCTTGATTGAGACGTTGGAAATATTTAAAAAGAAATAAATAACATGTGCTCCAGGAGTCATTTGAAAGTTAATTTTCCCAGGCGAACGTAGAGATGAGGGAGAAGAGAAGGGAACGCTTTCTCGCGTGGAAAGTGCACAATGAAGAAGTAGTTCTCCGAGTTGTCTTCGAAATAGCCGTAGCAATTGCATTTTGATCAGTCATAGGCACTCTCTGTGGCTTGGGGGAGCCAATTGTTGGTGTGTACGGCGAGTAGAAAACAACTATTTTCCGGGGTTTGTCAAGGGCACAGTAACATTCTCACAATCAAGATTTGAACCTGCAACCTTTGGGAACAACAGCTCGGTTCCTCTAAGCAGCGTGCCGCAGTGCTGCCCCCATCAAAATGGGAAAAGGAGAAAAAAAAAGTGTGTGTCGGAAGATTAAACCCGGGGAATGTGTTCTGGGTTGGATGTAAAAGTATACGTCGAATAAATCTTCCTACCAGGCCCATTGAACAATTTCAGATGTCTAACAGTCTCTGTCAGATTTTGTTTTGTGTGTGTGTGTGAAACACATCACTAGGTTTATATATTCTGCAAAGTAATTTTTCTGCATAACATTCCTCTTCTCATTTACATCCATCTCCTCTGTATGTGTTCCCTGTTCAGAGCTCTTTGTCTGTTATTCCCCAGCAGACCCCAAGGTGAAGGTGCACTTGTGCGGCTTTTCTGGGTGACAGATGTTCCTCCCTTTTTTAATTGGCCCTCATGATGATAACCCCCGCTGAAGCATCTTTGAACAGCCACAGAATGGAATGGGCTTCATTAAGGGAGCCTCTTTTTAATTGGGCGCCCAATAGATGTGGACCCCTCTCTCTGGCCATTACTTATTAAGATGGCTATGATATGACTACATAATTCATTGGGCGTCTGCGACCTCCTTGAAACCGTCTGTTTTATATGCAGGAGTCGGACGCAGCTCCAAAGGCCTCTAAAGAGCATTGTGGATTTACTTCCCCGGTCCTTAAACTGCCCTATCGAGTTAGCAGTGCATCCTCAAGGCCTTTTAAAATTATAACTACTCTGTCCTCGGCAATGTGATTAGTACAAGATTTCTGGAAATGGACAGGATTATTTTGTTCAGTTTTATAGATTGAAATATATTCCCACCATTGCACGAAACTATGAACAGAAGCGTACGAAACAACTGCTCTGTTCTAAGCACTTCTGTCTCGGAGACGCGGTAAAAGGCGCATTCAGAACTACCACGAAACAGGGCCGTGATTTATACGCGTGATCTTTTCCGAAAGTAAATTAATTGAATATTTCCAGGTTTGTTATTACCCTCGCCAAGCTGCCTGTTATCATAAAGCGCAATTAAGCCGAACCTCCAATACCAACAAATCATAACAAACAATGCCCCGTCCCGCGAAGACAAAGACAGGCCCTAATTAAGGCAGCGCTAAGCCAAGCTCATTAGCATGTAAATACTGCCTCCTTGCTTTCAGGCTGTCGGCGGCGCGGCATCATGGAGAAGGATGGCTTTCCATACAGCCAGCAGGGTATGCGAGATACGTGGTTCAGAGCTTCCAACCGGGTTTACAATTTCAGCGGTTGCCAATTGACTCTCACGTCAAACCGAGCAACCGAGCCTTTAATTGGAAGACAAATCTCAGAGCGCGAGTCCCGTTGCAGTTAAAAATCTGATAATGGCTAGGGAAAGACCGATAAAGGTTCACCGATGACCGCGATGGCTGCCGGCTGCGAAATGCGAGCGCATTGCCTGCAGGCTCACGGCAACTGGCGGGGTGTCTTTTTCGTGGCTGCCCCTCGCGGGCATCCGGCCCGCTCTGGACAGTCGCTCTTCCATCCGAGCAGGGCCTGCCGCGTCCCCTCCTTAGCTCCATTTGACGCCAACAAAAGGAGCGACATTTAAACAGGGCTTTTTTATCTCCAGCATTCTAGGCCAACACATATACCCCAACACATTAATTAGAGATTAATGGCAATCAATAGGTGCCAAGGCTCGTAGAAAAAAAAGCAATATCGATCAGCCCAAATGTCAAGATGAAACAGTTTTCCGGCCTGAGCCAGGGGCGAGAGGGGAGGGGCGGGGGATTCATAAGGTGCACGGCGAAAACGTGGATATTGCGGTGAGGCTTTCGTTTCTAAAAGACTTATATTCTGCACTCTCCTAATGGAACTATGCCACCCTCTTTTTTTGTGGGCCTCTCCGTGCAGGTCAGATTATGCCTGTGGGGTATAGTGGCATTCATTGGCCAGGGCTGTATGATTGAATTACGACACATGATGTTAAACGCATAATTTTTCAAGATGGTAATTATGATCACGGCGACCTATCAGTATTAGATAAGGATTTAATTATGATTTAGTGGTAATTAAATTTTCTTATATAGAAGGGATTACCATAACATTTAGCTGAAAAGTACATTAAGAACCCTTAAAGTAATTAACATTATTGAGAGGTGTGTGTTGCTTTCACGTATTACAAAGATGGTCATGCACTCAAAGGTCTATTTAGCTGCCCTCTTCTGTCTACTGGAAAAGGCTAGCAGGTTTTAACAGGTCAGAGGTCTTCTGAATGGCAGCTTATTCTATTATGGAAATTAAAGTTAGTGCTTACTCTTGCGCTTCTTAATTTTATCTCCTGTTTACCATGTTGTGTATTGCACATTTTGGCGGAATTAGGTTTGATTGACGCAATATCGAAGTATAAAAAGATCTAACAAAAATCATTGTCGTCAACATGGGGCAACTATTCGTTACTGTTCAGCAGAAATGTAACACTTTACATAATGAAGAACCAAAGTGACATTGACTCATCATAGAAAGACAGTCAAAGCCTGAATGCCGTTCACCCACAGATCAAACATTTCCAGTCATACGGTATATCTGAGTCATCAGTGCTGCTTATCCGTATGATAACCTACCAGTTCTTCCACATTTCCTCTGAGATAGTAGCTCAGTCGCACAGTAGAACCACTTCTATCGCAAATTGGTCGACCTCAAACGGCTCAGAGGTTGAGCTGAAGGAATTAAAAGTCCATAACTGTCAGCGATAATGTTCATAATCATGGACATACTGCACAGATATTCTGCGCTTCCTCCGCACCGGAAATAAACGTGCTCTGCTTTTAAAGTATCACGAGAAAGCCCATGGCTTAAATAGTTTATGAAAGTTAATTGCAATCAGTACCAGTTATCAGTGCTCTGTTCTTTATGTAATCATTGCCTAGCTGGGCACATTTGTTGAGCCATGAGAAATTTACCCAAGAGAACAACATTACAACACTATTATAATTTTGTATTTAGTAGATGCTCTTATCCAGCGTGACTTAGGCGGACACATTTTTTTTTCATGCAATCCATTTGGACGGCTCGATATTTTACTGACGTAATTCAGGTTAAGTACCTTGCTCAACCGTACGACAGCAGCACCACAGCCTGGGAATCAAACCCACAGCCTTTGAGTCACAAGCCCAATACTCTCACTATTATACTACACTGTAAACAGATCATTGGCTGTACAGATCATTGCCAAACCTTTATGTGAAAAAGTACCTTTTTTGTGAAATCAAATAGCTCAAGAGTAACAGGGGAAATTAGGCTTTAAAGGGACCGTTGCGCTTGGTGACACAGGAAACACAATGCGGTTTGCCAATCTCATAATCTGTGAAAAAAGCAACTCTGCAACTGTTATGATCTTGTTTGACGGAATCGTTTCACTTTTTTAATCAGATACGTTTGATTTTTAATATTCAGCTGTTAACATTTTGTTAGCTGCGTGTTTCAGTTGAAATGAAATCAGCGTGCTACGATAATTGAGGTGAGCTTCAGCAAAGATTAAGTCCCCTCTCTTGTGTGCACATTTGCCAATCGGCAGTATACTCAGTGCTGTAATCAAATGTCTGCCTTTTAATTCATTTCTGGCCTCAATTTATTGTTTAGTATCAGAAGTGTGCTTAGTGAAGCTTTTCGCGTTGACTCTGATTATCCAATTGACAGGAACGATTATGCGTCGAAATTGCAGTTGGTATGCCGAGAAAGCCATCGGACACTATTTGACAGACATGACTGTCGGTCATGTGACTGTTTTCAGGAATTTTATGCATTTTGTTTAGGGTATAATATGTTTTAAACACAGGGCGACAGTTTGCATTGTGTCTGACTGCGATGTCTTTTTAAAGGGAGTGAGCATTGTCTGCGGTTTATGTGAAACAGTAGAAGGAGACTAGCCTGGACGTTTTCTCCCTCTTGACAAGCTGCAGATATGGAGGCCGAGTTGTGTCATTTGTCACCCGCTAGGGACATCGATTTTAGCAGCTGTGCTCCCTTTGGGAAATTGGTTCCTCCGAAGCAGGTCGTCCTCCTGGATGTCATCAGGCACCTTTCTTCTGAGGCGGTGGCAGCTCTGCTCGTCCCTGCGACGTAATTGAATTCAGCCCTAATGGCCCCTCGCGCGCTGTGGCGGCGAAAATGCCCCAACCGTCTTTATCATTCTTTATCATCGCCATTACAGGGCCTTAAATGTGTGACTCGCTGGGTTAGTGGGCTTTCCCGCTCATCGATGTGGCCATTTTGTTGACGGAGGGCAGGACAGCGGGCCCGACGCCGCACTGCTCCCGAAATTACAGTCCGCCCCCCCGGTAAGGCCAGAAGGAAAGGGAAGGGCACGCCGAAAGCAGGCAGGCCGCGGCAGCGAAAGAGCACAGTTTTGGGAGCGGGAAAAGAGGCTCCGCGTCGGATGTCCCGCGCGGGGAAGCCAAGTCGCGGCCAAGCCCGTGAGCCGGAGGGAGATGAGTCGTGACAACCCCTGTCGGTTGAAAGTGCTCCATCCCGCTGTCCTCGGCCATCCACTTGATGACCGTCCCTCCTCGCGCCGTTAACATGCTGGTCTGAAGAGCCTCTCAGGCTAATGGCACTTTAGTCGTCCACATCACTGTTTATGCCACTTTCTCCCCCTCTGAATGGGATTCAGAGGCCATGGATGCTGTGGATGGAACAGCCAGGCCATCAGGAAGACCATATTCATTATGTGACACTGTGAAAGGAGAAAATGCCTCAGTACAGCCGTCACTATGGTTACATAGATCCGAGACTTTCCACACTTTATTTTTAAATCGCTTTCCTGTTACGGTTTTTTTCTTGGTTTTTGTTGTGGCCTTTTCTCTGCTAATGTGAGAAACTCAATAAATCAGAAAACGAACCTAAAGATCCACCAGAACATTGCCTATGCATTGCCCGTTGTGTTGCGTGTTGTTTTGACATCTGGTCACATGACAGTTAAGATACTTCAGCAGTTTTTGTGCTGATGCCTGGAGGCCAACAAACATGAATTATACATGGTGAGGCATCCTTGTTTATAACTGCCCATTTAGAGCCTTCCATATGGCCATATAGCGTATGTCAAGGTCTACCTTTGTCTATTATACCAGTAAGTATAAAATGATACAAAGATACCTAATAATTGTGGAACTGTGGGGAGTTTGATCAAATAAGCCTAAATAATATGTTATTTCATCATTGTCGGCAGTGGGAGGATGATTATTCACACCTATTAGGTAGGGGTGGGACGATTCAATCCCATCACGATTCGATTCGTTTCCGATTCTTTAGGCAAAGGTTCGATGCATCATAATATCTTACGTTTGACCACGATTCGATTCGATTCGATTCGATTCGGTTCGATTAATTTTTTTAAAAATAGTGCTAAATGTGATTTGATATACCGACATTTTCAGCAGTAAAAAATTTAATTTAGACCTTACACCAACCAACACAGCATTTTTTATTGTTATGTTATGCATGTGCATTGCCATGCTGTCTGCAGCAAATGCAGCAAATGCAGCAATAAATAAACAACAACAGTAAATTTTCTAAAGTTGCCCTATTTTTTTTTTTTTTTTTTCAACAGTGTCAAGTACCACATGGTACTTATTTTCAAAATGAAATGAAAAAAATGAATAAAATTTAAAAAACTGGGCCAAAAAAAATGAAATAAAAATAAAAAAAAATAAATAGTAGTAGTGCATATAATCTTTCCTACGATCTAGAACTCTCTAGAAGATCGAAGCAAGATGCCCATCCATCGCAAGCCCGTAGTTAAAGTAGTTATCTCGTAGCGGACAGTCGAACAGTTTTTCTTTCTTCTTCTCAGAGCACATTATACATACATATTTTTCTTTTTCATTTTTTCTATTGGTATATGGTATGGTGTATGGTCTAGGTTGACATTTTGTTTTGTTAATAATTAACAGTAAAATAAGTATTAAGAAATTAAAAACAGATTTTGTCTTTTTTCTTTTTTTTTTTTTTTTTTTTTACTAGATTTTTTACTAGAATTTTTTTTTAAAAAATAATAAATTAAAAAATAACATCAAGCACTTGTGTGTATAACTACGAAATAAAAACGAATAAAAAAAAAAATAAAAAAAAAAAAAAAAAAAAAAAACAAAAAAAAAGATTTCAGTTCCTCCATTCTCCAGGAAAACTCTGCTTAGCTTTCTGCCTTGCTGTGCTTCACGCTTTTTTCACTTCTTGTGCTGTGTTGGGTTTGTGTATCGTGTATCGTTTTCTGGGTTTTGTGTTTCATGTGTGTTGTCTTTGTTGTTTGCAGATTTATGCTTTGCAAAATGTTGTGTTTGTCAATTTGTCCTTCTCTTTCCCTATTCTTTCTCAAACCCTGTCTCTTTGTTCTGTACACGTCTGTTCTTCCTCTGTTTCTTCTCTCTTTCTTTTTCTCTCGCCCGCACAGTCAGCGTCTTTTTTCGCTTCGCTCAGATCTGCAGTCTCATTTACGTTGGGGTCAAACTCAACGCTTCAGTTGGGTGGAGGGCAAAAATTTTAAATTAAATTTTTTTTAAAAGTTTTAAAGAGTTTTTAATAGTCATTTATATTTTTTTTTATAATTTTTAAAATATATAATAATTGAATTAAAAATTTAAAAAATATTATTTATCGATTCATTTCGATTCGATGCAGATTTCGATGCATGACAGACGATGATGCATCGCATTGATGCACCCATCGATTGACTATTAGGACTTAATTACATTTGTGAGGCTATCTCATAAACAGTAATTTGTTTTCATATTGCCTTTAGAATGGGTTTATAAAGACCATCCTAGAGTCTGCACTGCAATTTCTATGCAAGTTGCAATTTGACGATAATTTAGAATGGTTACCTACAGGCATTTTGATTAGTTTGGCAATAATTTTGAATGGAATTACCTAGATACACTTTTGATTAGTCTGCAAAAAAAGAAAAAAAGAATTCCCTTAGCCAAACATCAAAAATGTGTTAATTGAGCTTATGATAGTCAGCACATTTACTAATTAAGACTGCAAATGAAATATGCCACTCAGATATGGGCTTGTAATGAGGACAGAACCAAATGAAATTACAGCACTTGATGGCCACTCTTTAAATAGACTGCCATTAACAGCACTGTGTTTAATTTAGATGAGCTGATAAAACAAGGAAATGTTCAAGCATCTGGTCTGGATCGATGGTCAAACTTGTGACATATACAGTTTTTCAGTGGTTTGACCAAAATCGGTGTCAACGTGCCGTCGTAGTGTAGCACGTTTTATAGAAATGAAACTTTTCTAGAAATGAAAGCCAAATCCGGCATACAGTATGGTTCATCACCATATCTGGTGAAACCCAAACATCTGCTACATGGCATTGATTATCATGGAAACTCGTAAGTACTTATAATATAACAATGATGGTTTAATGAAAAGGTGGTGGGTTATTGTGTCAATTGGGAAATGTAGTTTTCTGCAGAATGCGCGTTCTTGTGAGGAACGATCAGTATGGACAGGGATGTGCATCGCAGACACATTCATATGACCTCCTCCAGCACATAATTGACAGGATAATTTGTTTTATGTGTGAGCTTTCCTCTAAATTTTCCCGGTGTTTGTTTGGCCTCGTTGACATTTTGCTGGAAATGTCATCTACTTTTCACCTGTCAACTACCCTCAGCCTTGTGAATAATGTCATATAAACGGGACATGGTGCGGAATCCAGAGTGAGACGGATGTGTGCGGGTTGGACCCGTAATGCACGACTCAGAACACTGACGTGGTAATAAATACCCGCAAGGGCTTTATTATGGGGAAATCCAAAATCGTAGTCACACAAGCAAAGTCCAAAAACCAATAAATCCAGCCAGACCAAAGATACAGTACCGAGGGAGAAGGCAGTCTCGAAATCGGTATCCGTGCATAAGTTCATTAACCAGAGTAGCTGTCAGCGGAGCAGAAGTACAAAACAGGGGTAAAGCAAAGTTCGTAGTCGTGGGGCGTAGCAGGAGTCAGACCGAAGTCCTATCCGCGGGGCAGAGGTACAAAACAGACAGCAGGCAAAACTCGTGGTCAAAAACAGGCAGTGGAAACAATAGGCAGGCAGGCAGTAACGATGGTCAGTAAACAGGCTAGATTAATAACGGTAGTCAAAACAATGGAAAACACTCAAAAGTGACAGTAGTGAACTAAAGGCAACAATTTCGCAAAGACATGACATGAACACTGATCTTATATGCAGGTGTAGACAGGTGCAGACACTTAGCTTGAGAGCAGCAGGAAATGAACAACAGCTTGAGAAAATGAGACACGTAACAAGGCAATTAGTAAATCGTTAGTAGTTATCCTATCCTAGCTCTGACGTTAGTAGTTAGTAAGTGACATGCACGAGAAACGTAAGGTAAACATGAACACATGGTTAGAGAGTTAGTATTACCCAATCCTGATCTAATGTTAGTAGATTAGTAAATTGACACGGGAGAATGAAACAATTAGGGAAGCGTGAGTGACAGCAAGAGAAAGAAACAGCATGAATGCAAGGCTGCGGAAAAACACGGAAATGTGTATGCTAACAATGAACTGCATCATAACATAAACAGAAAACAAGCATGACATGAACAGAAAATAAACTGTGACAAACAATAAACATGAAACATGACATAAATATGACAGAAACGTAACACAGAGAGACTGCAGCTGTAGGCTTTATCAGCAACAGACGAGCCCCGTCGTCAGAACCCCACAGTTTAAATGTTAGCGTTGTGTGAGGGGCTAAGCTGGCCCTAGAGTTTTGGTGGCCCTAAACAAAAATGTTGCAGTGGGGTGAATAATGTTCAATTAAAACGTATTCCAAAAAAAAACCTTCTAATTGTGTGGCTCAGGGATGGTTGTGACCCTAAACGACTGCATAGAGTTTATATGCTCGCAGCTGGCTCTCAGAGGGGAACCAAAGTATTCTTTCCGAAAGCTCAATTGTGATATTTTCGACAAGAAACCGAGAGCCCTCGGTTTTTGTCTTTTTAACAAGATGTGAACCAGGAGGGTCGTTCTTAGACAGCGCGCACGGCCCTGGCGCTGAGGCGTTCTTCATACTGGAACCTTTTTTGTCTTGAACGCCAGCCTCCCGGGGGACGAGGGCGATGGACTGTGTCTGAACGGATCTAAGTTTACATGAGAGACCCAGCTGAGTGCAGAGTCCCCTGGCGAAACCGGAGGCCGCTGGCAAAAAGGCTGAAAAGCCAGCCAATTAGTCGGCTGTACTTTTTTTTTTAGCGGCAGGAGAAGGTGCTCTCAGCCTCCCTCTGTGAACTGCAGTCTCTCTGAAAGCCGGGCCAGTTTGATACAGTTGGCATCAGAAATGCACTGCGGTTTCGTGTTACCGTTTTTCTCATTTTCTGTCTGAACAGCTAACAATAATCCAGTTAGGTTACATCACCCCACAGCATCGAATCCAATCCCACATCGGTCATTTTTTTCTTTTCCCTCACCTGAAACGACACCGGTGGGTCAACGCAAAAGAATATGTAAGCAATAAACTACAACGGGCTGTCCCGTTATGTAAGCAATAATCCACGGCGAGGTGTGGATTACACTGTTTTAACCGCACGACGTTGAGGCGAAGAACCACCCTACACGAAGCATTAAAACCTTGTAATCCACACCTTGTAGTGGATTACTGTGTTTATACCATGGTTACTAACAATGATTATATAGTTACTTTCATATTTATGGATTCATGCGACAACGGTTCTTTATTCTGTAACATGGTACAAAAAGGGCTCGATCCATACGTTCTATGTGTGCTGGAAATCCCCAGACAAAACGATTCAAGTCGGTATCCTTATCCCAGCAAAAATAAAATAAATATAAAAATAAATCTGTTAGGTGAGAAACAAACTTCACTGCATTTCCGAGCTTCTGTTATTTTGTTTCAGGAATAATTCTTAGGGTAATTCTGACACTTGGAAAACAAACTCCTAAGGGTTACCTTACAGAAGAGAACAGGAGTATTCCTGTAGTCAAAGGGGTTCAAGAACAGTAGCCATTTTATTTTTGGGCTTGTGTTCAAAAATGTGGTGCTTGAGAACAGTTTAAGCTTCTCCATTACCAATTTGTTTTCAAAAAATTGTTTTCTGCCAGAAATTTTTCACAAGCCCCTTCTTTATCAATGAAAGAATGTAAACGCTTGACTAGTATTTCCTCTTGATGTTTTGGGAAAGAACCAAACACCTGTCCCACCATTTTGAAAAGCCCTGGGGTGATGGCCTACGTTGACATAATTGCCTCTGGCATATGTCAGTGAAGTTGCTGTTTGTCCAATCACCTGTAGCCCATTTGCAAGCCTATCCCTTCTCAGTAACTGACACACAGCAACAAAAAGACAGCTAAAGGCATAATTTCTCCTCAGCCTCTGAAACGAAAGCACTACCTCTAAATACATCAGCTGCTCGTCTGGCAACCGAGCTCCCAGGATCAATATCTGAAAGTGGTTTGTTTAGGGTGGAGGAAGCTAAAATGATAATTTTCTGTTCACTCAAAAGCTTTAATGAGGCGTTATGAGCCCTATTAATTTGAATCCTTCTCGCTCTGGAATCTGATGGACTCTTGTCTTTGAGCAAATTTGCATTTAAATGACTTTGAGCTTGTGGCTCCTCTACACAGCTGCAGCACACATACACACATCATCACAGTCTCCTGATGCACCGATCACTGCAGACCTGTCTTTCCTCCGCTTACCTTTGAGCATTTGGATCCTAAAGTCTGTACTGATGTACCTCTGTGTGTGTGTGTGTGCGTGCGTGTGCATGTGTGTTTGTGTGTGCGCTCCTGCGTGCATACGCGTGTGTTTGTGTGTGTGTGCGGTCGTTTCACTTGTCTGTGTTTTCATTTGTCAGTCGCACATGATCAAAGCTGATCTTGACTGAACAGCTTTATGGGTGAAATTGAAGGGGAACAGGTTTCATTTTAAGTGAGTTCAGAGTAGTGTGTGTTGTTCAGTTTGTACTGAGCTTGTTCCAGGTTTTGTTTTGACTGAATACAAATGGCATGAATAGAAGCTGCCATCAAACCATGCCTCCTGTGCTTGCATCTGTAGCAATATAAAGGGGCTAAAGTAATAAAGAAGCATGAATTACAAGCATGGAATGTGCTAGCAAATCATATATGAATCCTTGATGACTATGTTTAACATTTTTTAATGCTATAGTGGGTACTTTTCTGTCACCGTATCTTCATTTGTTTATAACAATTTAGTAAAAAATAATAATAATCACCTGGGGTGATTTTGACCTAATGCAATATACTACCAGACGTGAATGACATCTCTGCTGGCCTTCAGGGTACAATACATACCTTCAAGGTACGATGCATACCTTCAGAGTACAATACATACCTTCAGGGTACAATGCATACCTTCAGGGTACGATGCATACCTTCAGGGTACGATACATACCTTCAGGGTAGGATGCATACCTTCAGGGTACAATACAAACCTTCAGGGTACGATGCATACCTTCAGGGTACGATGCATACCTTCAGGGTACGATACATACCTTCAGGGTACGATGCATACCTTCAGGGTACGATAAATAACTTCAGTGTACGATACAAACCTTCAGGGTACGATGCATACCTTCAGGGTACGATGCATACCTTCAGGGTACGATACATACCTTCAGGGTACGATACATAACTTCAGGGTACGATACATGACTTCAGGGTACGATACATAACTTCAGGGTACGATACATAACTTCAGGGTACGATACATAACTTCAGGGTACGATACATACCTTCAGGGTACGATGCATACCTTCAGGGTACGATGCATACCTTCAGGGCACGATAAATAACTTCAGTGTACGATACATACCTTCAGGGTACGATACATAACTTCAGGGTACGATACATAACTTCAGGGTACGATACGTAACTTCAGGGTACGATACATACCTTCAGGGTACGATGCATACCTTCAGGGTACGATGCATACCTTCAGGGTACAATACAAACCTTCATGGTACGATGCATACCTTCAGAGTACGATAAATAACTTCAGTGTACGATACATACTTTGAGGGTACGATACATAACTTCAGGTTACGATGCATACCTTCGCAGCTAATGACCAGAAGCCTCTTTCTAAGCGCAGATTCTCTCCCTAGTTGCCATCACGCCTGTTGAATTGAGGAGATGCTTTGAACATTGGCTGTAAACGTTTGATATTCCTATCCCTTCCAAATGGATAACTTTTTAACCTCAACCTGTGCTTTCTTTCAGTTGGGAAGACGTCTCTGATCACGAGGTTCATGTACGACAGCTTTGACAACACGTACCAGGTAGGCATTGTGCGCCAGCACCACGCTGTGCATGTCACTGTAACTCTTCATTTACGGCGTATGAGACTGCCATCCTCTTATAGTTGAACGTGCTACGTGTCTCTTTTATTCTCCTGTTATGAATGCACTAAAATTCTCTAGACGGAAATTGTTGACACGCGCATTATGCGCATTGATCCCTCGTAGAACAGAAAAGGCCGGTTTTAAACCCCCTTGTTTATTATGTGCTAATCTCTGAGGTGAAACTCTCTTTTCGTCAAGCTGTTATCGTACACACTTCAAGAAATGTTACAGCGAAAGGAAATGCATGCTCCTTTCTTGTTTGCTGTTGTGTATCTGTTATGTGCTTGTGTTGAAACATGATGGTACTTGAAGGTGCTTCACACCACCTCTCTGAAGCCGTCCATCTTTGCTGATCTCATATCTGCTTATCCTCACGTTAATTAGCGGCTTAGCTCCAGCAATTAGCCTGGAGAGAGTCCCCTTTGATCTATATGGGGATCAGACTCTCTCACTTTCCTAACAGTGCAGACATCTCAAAACTTTCCCAGCTCCTAGTATAGATGGATTGACGGGGGTTACACTCATAGTTGCTCCCGGACCCTGCCCCTGCTTTGATGTCTGTGGTGAGGAACGTCTCAGGGCACTTACGGCAGGTCTTTGCACAAAACCGCGTTCATATATTTCTGAATTTCTGAACTATAGTTGGCTCACATTTCGACGCCTCATCTGAAATGGGCAGCGAGCGCTTCGGATAAAGTTCTGGATCAAGGCCTTGCGTTTGGGCAGCGCGCTTTAGCCGACAAGGAGTGTTCAAGGGCCCTCAGAGGACCCCTCACCCCCGG
Source organism: Ilyophis sp. 1 JC-2022 (assembly GCA_022702515.1). Classification (NCBI taxonomy): domain Eukaryota; kingdom Metazoa; phylum Chordata; class Actinopteri; order Anguilliformes; family Synaphobranchidae; genus Ilyophis; species Ilyophis sp. 1 JC-2022. Next base: position 53,603,440 of record CM040403.1, on the reverse strand, counting down.
CACACCTTTTGATGTGTCCCACCCTGGTGGCTCCTCCTTCCCTCTCTCTGTATTCTTTGCCCTCAGCAGTTTCTCCCTTTCTTTGTTGAATTTAGATTGGCTCCCCGTCCCGGGTGGATAATACGCGCGTTCGCGTTTTCGGCAGAGTGTCGAGGAGATACTGACGATTGTTCAAAACGACAGTGGGGAAGGATTTGGGATTGTTAACGGATTCTCCTTATTATGTTTCAGGGACATGGCCTTTCATTCTTGTGAGTAGGTACAGCGAGAGGGCGAGGCAGCCTATTGTCAGTGCTCCTGGGGCCTGTTGCCGGGTTTGTTGTTAATAAACCTATGTCGCATTGAAATGCTTTCTGCTTTCTGTAGCAGGTAGCATATTTATGCGCTGATTAAAAATGAGGTGATTGACAATGATGTCGTTTGTTCAGTGTTATTCAGACTGCAGCACACCAAATATTTAAATTAAAAGTTTGAATTGGTGATTGAAAAAAATGTAATTAGTAAAAAATTAACCACATCCTAGATAGCCTTGGCAAAATGTGCAACATGGCTACTTAATCGTCCCCTTCCTTCTCTTCCCCGGCTGATCTGTAGTGAGTGTTCTGGTGAAAACTGGCTGCTATGTATCACCCACGTGCCAATGGTGGTGGTGGGGGAGGCAGGTTTCTCCCCCTCACTAGCATGAGGTCATATGGTGAATGGTCATATGTTATTATTATTATTATTATATGTGTGATAGCCTGTGTGTAATTTGTGAGGGCTAGATTAGGAAAGGCAGAAAGCGTGTGCATTTAACTACACCAACCATTTTGTTTTCAGAAGTGACAGAGCTGTCTTGTATGGTAATGATTTTACAGTTAAGCTTTGTAAAGAGCATCCCCCTTTCCTTGTGCTGCTGCGCTTAAAAAACACTAGATGGGATTCAATCAACATTTGTCCTTAACTTCAATTAATGATTAAAATAATTATTTTCACGCGGTTTTGGTAAATTCATCAATCGCTAAAACTAACTCGCCAAACTGAGCTTGTGAAGAAAAAGTGTAACGCTTGCATTTATTTGTAAGTCAAATTGAAGGACAAATGCAGATTGAATACGGGCCACTTTTTTGTACATATGTTCTGGATTAACAAAGAATGAACCATGGTATTGGATTATTTATTTTTAAGCACTCAAATTTTTACGAGGGCATATTCTGGGAATATGTCCTCGTAAAAATTTGCTCTTGTTCCAAAACCTCTTCTTCTTCCGCTTCTAATCTCCCTGAAAATAGGGCTCTTATCTGAAGGGAAGTGTTCCCCTGTGATTACTGAGGCTGAAGGGGAGATTGAGGGCGTATCGCATCCTCTTCGCCCACTGGGGGAGAGATTCAGCTCGGCCTAACTGAAGCACGCACATTAGCGCAGATGCATTCGGCTATCAGGGGAAAGAACTCGGCAGGCGGAGAGTCGCACACATCCGTGTGAGCGTGCCTCTTCGCCAGACAGCAAGGGCCCAGGGCCCACGTGGCTGAGGGCACCTCTCCAGCCCTCTCTCCATCAGCCTGGCTTCATGTATGCGGCTCCAGACAAAATGCATTTACGTGTTTATTAATCACTCCATACCGCATCTGGCAGGCACTGTTTCATAACAGCTTGCAGGAATGCGCACGCGGGCCGCTAATCTGAAGCGAGGCGTTTCAACCAGCTCGTGCTACCCTCCCGCCCTCCCCCCTCACCCCCTGAGTGAGGACACAGGCTCCGCAGATTCCCTATAGCAGGTGTATTCACGTTTAAGAATAGCTTGTTGTATTTTCAAAGCGAAGACTGCACTTTGAGCCAGCAGCGTAGCCAGACATATTCATATAGTTGAGCCTGCATAGAACTAGGTGGGCCAGAACTACCTAGGTGGGCATTCACAATTGTGTGTGGTGGATCAGCCGAGATAAATGGGTTTTTGAGGGTTTTAGCTCCCTTCAATGATCGGCGTCGCGTCCTTCCTCGGACGGGGTGACCGCTGAAGAGACGAACGAACGAACGATGGAAGGGATGGCACAGAGCCGCATTCCTCGATTCGCCACCTCGCGTCCTGTCGAGAGCGGGATCGCACATCCTCCCAATGCGAAATATGCAATGTGACAGTTGTTCATTAAATATTTCTTTCACAGGGAATGAGTCAGACAGTTTATTTTGAGATCCGGGGATCTCCTGAGGTGCCCCGCAAGTTTCAGAGGCACTCGGAGAACATCCCTCACTGAGCAGCCACAGAACATGGTGATTTTAAACAAAGGGGGACTAATTACTCAATTGAATAATAAAGGGCTTGGGTAAAACAACCAAAGATAGAAAAAGCTGCTTTGAGCTGGCTCTTGCAGTCTGTCTAATCGGGTATCTTAGAATCTGTGTTATTCCTGCAGACTTATTCCCGAAAAGCAAGGGTGGTGAGAATTATTTAATTCAGGAAGGAAATGATCGTCTTGATGCTACGAGATTATGAGATAATTGTGTAGGTAATGGCGTCGATGACGAGAAGTTTGCGGAAAGGCGCTGTGGCCTTTATTACACCACGCCCTCCCACAGTCTTGAGATGGGCGCTTTCGTCCGTTCGCAAATGATCAGGATCGTTTACACAGTCATTATCATAATCCAAACTGTTTAGTGTGACGGGTTAACGCTGACCCAGGATCAGCGTGTGTTTGTGTGTGTGTCTGCATATGTGTGCGTGTGTGCGTGTGGGAAGGTTGTTCCTGGGTGGTGTGGGGGGATTTTCGGGATCGTGGGGATTACGGCCATGGAAATTTTTGATACGGGGTGTGGAATGAAGTGTGAAGGGGGGGTACAGGAACAGGGCTTGCTCGAACAGGGGCAAAGATGGTATATGAGCAGCAGTGGGCTGCCTGCACCAGAATGGAGGGGGAGGTATAGCTAGTCAGGATTATTGTGTACTGTAGAGATATCCTCCATCAGACACCTATAGCTACCTAAGGGAGGTGCGTGTAAGTGGCTGCCCGCTAGCTGCACATACTAAAAAGCTTCTATACCTCTAGAGAAAAAGAACTGTTGTCTGAAGGCTGTCTGGGCTGTCAGTCAGAGCTAAGGAAATGTGTGTGACTGTAGTTCTGTACTACTCTCAATAAGATTTTCCAGGCAACAATTGAAAGTCATTTTATTTTGTTATTTAGTATTGATGGAACCTTAATTGGGAACAGTAATGCAAGCTGGATCTTACCATCTGTGTTTCTATATAAGAAAGCGGTTGTCATTTAATATCATTTTATATTATATATGTATTGGGGAAATTGTATTGAGGAAAACTTACTGCATACATTTCTCACTGTTCTCAGTTATTTACACTGTATTACATGTATTTATTTGGAAGATATGTTTGTAAAAGGCCATGATGACAAATAACACCAAGAGCAAATAAGAAGGGTAACTGCAAGCACCAGAGAATAGGAGACAATAGGGAACAATAAGTACATTTAACACAATGCTGATCAGCCATTACACAAATGAATTAAGTGAGTTAGCGTGTACAAAAACATGTGTAAAAGTGTTACCACCCGCATAAAAAATCGCCCGAGGTGATCAACTAACGAGGTATAAAAAGGATTGTGTGTGCTAAAATTGAAAGATACATTGATTTCTCTTGTTCGTGAGTTAGCCTGAATGAATATGCAAAAATGGGCGTCCCTACGTTATTTTGCGAAATAGTGGGAGGAGGTAATGCAAATAGAACACTTTAGCATGTGTAAAGTGATTTACTAAGCCCGAAAGGAAGTTTTGGAAAGGTATTTGCGGGTGCATTTTAGTACAAATGGAAAGCAGGTATTAAAAGACACGGAATCAATAAGATGACAGCTGTCATTGTAGCAAGACAAGTAGCCAACGGATGTGTTTGGAATAACAAAGTGTGTCTGAACGTCTGAATGATTGCGTAACAATGGGAGCTAATTAACTGGCCATTCTACACAAGATACGCAAGAAGATAATTTGTGGATAGCCTAGCTACATAGGCTATGTCATGAACAGTAAGAATATTTTTTTAAATCATGAAGCAATTCATGTTACAGAATACAAGAGTAACTAGTATTTGAATCAAACAAGCAATACAACGTATATTATAACAAACGGTGAATAACAAGCAAATCAAAACTTTATAAAAAATAAAACCCATGATCAAATGGAAATGTAATTTTATGTGACACTTACGGCGCGAGTAGGCTTAAGCATAGTTATGATCATTTCAGTTCTGATAAATATCTGTAACTCCCGGCAGAAACTAAGACATCTAGTGAAACAGTTTGTAATAAAGGCTATACCCTACACTAAAATAAATACCATAAAAATGGCAACATTTCTGTGAGTCTTTTTACCGTTTCTTACAGTATAACCATTCCAAACACGCAACATTTTTAAATATGGCTGTTTGCGGCTGGAGTAATTTGCATAATGACTCTTATCACCTGCAAAGTGTGAAATGTTAACGCATGCAAATACTTTGTCTGCGCCCGCAAAATAACACCCCTTATTTGGGATCTTAGTAAATCGACCCCTAAGTGTGCAAGTTCTCATAATGCTCTGGTATGGAGCAAAATCTCAGTTATACAGTGGGAACTTAAATAAAATAACTAAATTAAGTTGTCTTGGAGCGGAAGCGATCTGAGGTGTTCGTGGTGGTTTTCAGGCCCACACTTGATGACAGGCTGACGCTCTGCAGTCCTGATTAGTTTATGAAAGTAATTTCACCCCTGTCGGGCCAGAGTGGAGAGCAGACAACATTGAAGGTGTGGGAATGCAAAGTGGCCAGAGGAAGAAGATTGCAGTGACCTTGCTGGGAGTGACTAGGGCTTGCAGGTTAAGGTTAACTTGACTGCCTGTTAAGGCACCGGTTTTTAAATGTAGGTCACAGTCAGTTGCTTGTGGAGAGGTTCAATTATCCATGCTGGGAGGCCCGACTATTGTGGTTTGCTGAAGTCCGGGTGAGAGAGCACCAGCAAGTCTAGGCTAGAGACAGAGTGGAGTAGGTGGTTAGGGATTCTTCTGATCTTAAAAGGGGACATGAAGCACTTGTGTTTTTTTACCTTAGTTAAGACATGCCCCTGCATTCAAATCTCAAATCAAACCATATTTGCAAGAAAAATTCATTCAAGTTCGATTTTTTGCACTGGGGCGCAGCCATCTTGGAACAACAGAGTTTGTGACGTCACTAGGTTGGTTCATCTCGGCTGCTGTTCCTCTCAATGGTGCAGTGTTTTATGAGAAGTATAGTTTGTCAGCTTGGAAGTTTTGGTTTTCCAGCTATGACTAAAATTATAGTAATTCAAAGACATTAAAAGCTGCATAACGATGGAATTAAAACATAATCAAATGTATAGTATGTAGTCTGTATCATGAATTGTGGTTGCCACTTTGATTGATTTGACTTCTTCATTTGAAAATAAATGGAACAGGATGTGCAAAGTTGTCGGATGCTCTGAGAATAAATTCAAGGAAATGTATGTACTGTAAATGGAGATAGTTTTTTTTGTGAATCTGAAAAACATTAGCCAATGTAGCTTAGTCAGTTCTTTAAAGTTATCACAGTACTTTTGTGGTGATAACTCATTGAACAAAACATTCAGTAACTATTTGGAAATTTCAAGTGAATTGTTTCCCTTTAGGATCCCAGTTGAAAGCTTCATTATATGTAGATCTATAAATGGACTGCGTGGTATCTACATGACTGCTCGAGTCCATTGGCTAACAAGCTCATCCGTGAGATCTCTGGGAAGTGATTCCTGGCAGATCCATCGATCCTGTGCACTGCAAGACACTATCCCTGTGCTTCCTTCTTCTGCAGTGGCTAATTCTGTCTCTCTATCTGGCAGAACTGTCCTGCCTGCAATCTAATCAATTTGTTCTAAATTGGCCCCGATTCGTCACGTGGAGATATATTGAGGTGTAAACCCTGCCGACCTGGTGCATGTATCGACAGGCCTGCACACCCACTAGAAAAGCTGAGTTATAAATGTTCAAATTTATGCCATCGGTGTCTTCTGATGTCATCTCTCTCTTTCACTGAGATCTCTATACAGCTCCATTGAACTGTTATAATCTAATCAATGAAGCTTAATTAAATTGCATTGGTGTGTATGCTGCTGTTTGTCTTACGAGAAATGGGCCTATTGATGCCGAAAAGGAAACTTGTCAACCATAACATTTTGCTCACCTATGGATATAGCATTAAAAGCATTAAAAGGACCTCTCTTTAAAAGCACCAGCTAAATAACTGTTGAAGATCTTCTTGGAGATCATCCACAACTCCACAAAGACGTATAGATCTCCCGTCTAAGACAGTTATCCTGTTTTTGGTGTCACATGATGTCTTTTATTAAAACTGTAGAACATAGCAAAGCATTTGTATTTGATTTTGTAATTTACCACAGATACCTGATTTAAAGTAAAAGTAAGTAGCTTTGCAGTGTTTAGGATGCTGTCCTGTACGGTCAAGACAGAAGGATGAATAGTTTGGCGTCTCATTTCACACTGATGTTCTTTTTTAGCTGATGTTCTTTTACCCAGAACGGAAAATCTTGGTGTTTTCCCACAACTGGCCCTAAATTGCGTGATGTTAGGTTTATTTTGCTGCACGATGAAGAACACACTGGTGACTTTAGTTTACTACAATGTGCAAGAAAACGACAAACTCAGAACATTCGGGCCGCCTGTGCTGAGAATATCTAAGACTGAAGCGTATGGTGTGTTTACATACAGTACACAGTGGTGGCGAAATATGTTCCTTAGTTGCTCTGTGCTCCCCTGGGGTGATAATCCAGAATAGGGTATTTGTCGCTCTCCATTCACTTCTATAGGACAGCTAATATGGTCTCAAAATGACACTTCTAGCATGTATATGAACGTGAACAAAGCGGATTCTGTCAATACAAACAATAACCAGTCCTCGTACGTATTTTTTTTTGTGTAAATAAAATTATTTATAAAAGTACTATTTTCTTCAATGTTGTTAGCAAGCTGCTAGAAAAGACGAGCAAAATGTCGGCAGTTTGGTTTGTTAACCATAGATATATACTGTGAGGAATGCTTGCTTTCATGGAAATTTGGATAAATGAGTGGTTTCTGACGCATCGGCGCATTAACGCTGTTTCTGGCGCAATAATTACCTACCAGATCTATGTTCCAAATAAAATACAAAAAAGCCAGAAAATGGCCAAATTTCAAATACGTAGGAGGACTGATTATTGTTTGTATTGACAAAATCCGCTTCGTTTGCAAAAAAAGTGTCATTTTGAGACTGTTTTAGCTGCCCTATAGAAGTGAATGGAGAGCGACAAATACCCTATTCTGGATTATCACCGCAGAGGAGCACAGAGCAACTAACGAACATATTTCGCAACCATTTGGATGCATATCATGGCCAGGTAACACCACGACCAAAAGTTGAACCAAAGTTCAGTTGTGCATTAAGACGATGAATACAAGTGGATGGCTGGAGACGACTGATTTTTGGCCATCCATCCAGAAATGTGCCATTGGTGTGGATCGTAGATGAGCCATTAGCAGAGGTATGCTACAGACACTACAGTGATGCAAATGTCTGATTGACTGTTGGACCTGCCTATGGCTAAGGTGGGGAGATAGACAGAAGAATACAATCTACAAACTAGTCTTGCTAGTTACAAGGACTTAATGCAATGTATATTGGTCGTAAAAATAAAAACCGGGGAGCCGATCAGTGTGCTACATTCATGGGTGCCTTTTGGCCCTCGGAAGGCAAGAGGGTGGCAGTACCCGAGGCAGGCCATTAACCTACTGGATGTTCCTGGAGCTCCTAGCTTTTTGTCCCTGGTGATATGAATGAAAAGACGATCTTTCATACTTCTCCAGAACCCAGCTACAGTGTGGCGGACCCAGGGACAGTAAAGTGAGACAAAAGGCTCAACACACTCACCCAGAGAAGCATTCTTCGGGCTCCATTAGCGTTCGTGCAGGCTTTGAAACAGCGTTAAACGTTTTAAAATGTTTTAAATTGAAATCGTAGGTGCTACCGCTGGAATCCCAATGTAGCATTGTAAAATATTTTTTTGTGCATTTTGTTGTTTTAATTAAATTCTCATTTTGTTCAGAAAGGGCTACTTTGCAATTACGGTCGAATGGGTCAGACAGGAGCGCTCTGTGTTTTAACGGTGACGTGCAGTCGTTAAAAATTGAAAAGGTTATGAATAATTCCCATGGATTTCATATGCGTGTGAGCCCTTCTCTGTGTGGCGTTCTATATTTAACGCAGGAGTGAGAGAAAAGCTCATTTCACCATTCGGCATGAAAACTCCATCCCCTTTGTGCTCTCAACATGACGGTATTTAGCAGAGAGGAATACAGCAGCCAGCCATTGCTTCCTCTCTCTTATGCTAGAATTTTCTCTCCCTTTCCAGAATCCACTGCTGTCAAGATTGGCTTCATTGCTCTGTCCGTCACAATATTCCTACCCTCCCAAAAAACCTCACTTGAAAGCAGAATGCTGAGCATTGCTAAAGGAGATAGCTACACTTGCAGTTTAGTCCAAAAAAAGCCCAAATAGGCCGTCTGTTTTTTCAGTCAAGGGAATGTTTGTATAGATAATGTTCAAAGTTGATGTATCTGGCCTGTAGGTATGGTTCTGTCACTGTCTTGCGAAGGAGAGCAGTATTGTGATCCTTTTTTGGGGGGGACAGAGACTGTGAGGTCTTGACTCTGGCTGCCGAAGCCCTGGAGAGAACCCACTGCAGCAGCCTGCATTGCCAGGGAAACCAGTGCGTGACTCAGATGCTGATTTCCTTGTCTGCTGTGAAGTGGGCAAAGGGTAGCATGCTACGCTGCCCATGCTCTGAGGCTGAATGTAAACTGGAGAGAGATAGAGGCTATGTTTATGACATAGAAACAGATAGAGGCTATGTTTATGACATAGAAACAGATAGAGACTATGTTTATGACATAGAGACAGATAGAGGCTATGTTTATTACATAGAGACAGATAGAGGCTATGTTTATGACATAGAAACAGATAGAGGCTATGTTTATGACATAGAGACAGATAGAGGCTATGTTTATGACATAGAAACAGATAGAGGCTATGTTTATGACATAGAGACAGATAGAGGCTATGTTTATGACATAGAGACAGATAGAGGCTATGTTTATGACATAGAAACAGATAGAGGCTATGTTTATGACATAGAGACAGATAGAGGCTATGTTTATGACATAGAAACAGATAGAGGCTATGTCTATGACATAGAAACAAATAGAGGCTATGTTTATGACATAGAAACAGATAGAGGCTATGTTTATGACATAGAGACAGATAGAGGCTATGTTTATGACATAGAAACAGATAGAGGCTATGTTTGTGACATAGAGACAGATAGAGGCTATGTTTATGACATAGAGACAGATAGAGGCTATGTTTATGACATAGAGACAGATAGAGGCTATGTTTATGACATAGAGACAGATAGAGGCTATGTTTATGACATAGAGACAGATAGAGGCTATGTTTATGACATAGAGACAGATAGAGGCTATGTTTATGACATAGAGACAGATAGAGGCTATGTTTATGACATAGAGACAGATAGAGGCCATGTTTATGACATAGAAACAGATAGAGGCTATGTTTATGACATAGAAACAGATGCTGGGCCATATAGGCAGTGTTTATGACATAGTGAGAGATGTTGGGCCTTAGAGTCTGTGTGTAAGAAGGAGACATAGGCTAGGCATTGGAGTCTGTGTATGTGACAGAGACAGACAGAGTCTGTTTATATGACAGGGAGATCTCACTGGGCCTTAGAGTCTGTTTATATGACCGGGAGATCTCACTGGGCCTTAGAGACTGTTTATATGACAGGGAGATCTCACTGGGCCTTAGAGACTGTTTATATGACAGGGAGATCTCACTGGGCCTTTGAGACTGTTTATACGACAGGGAGATCTCACTGGGCCTTAGAGACTGTTTATATGACAGGGAGATCTCATTGGGCCTTAGAGACTGTTTATATGACAGGGAGATCTCATTGGGCTTTAGAGACTGTTTATATTACAGGGAGATCTCACTGGGCCTTAGAGTCTGTTTATATTACAGGGAGATCACACTGGGCCTTAGAGTCTGTTTATATTACAGGGAGATCTTACTGGGCCTTAGAGACTGTTTATATGACAGGGAGATCTTACTGGGCCTTTGAGACTGTTTATATGACAGGGAGATCTCACTGGGCCTTAGAGACTGTTTATATGACAGGGAGATCTTACTGGGCCTTTGAGACTGTTTATATGACAGGGAGACATGGAAAATGGATGCTGGGACTTAGAAGCTGTGTAGACATGCTGGTTCTTAGAGGCTGTGAAGGCACTACCTGGAAGGCTTCTTTTCAACATAAAAAATTGCATTTTCTATTTTATTTCAAAGCCCTACAGCACTCAGTATATTGTGTGCCATTTTACAATCACACATGGAAAGGACAACAAAAGGCTTCATTTAAGTCTGTGCTACCACTGAATGTGTCTGTCTGACAACAATAAATTGGTTTTCGTATAGTCAGCTTCTATGAAATTGTCATCCCACGGTGCATATAATTGAAAAAAAAAGAAGTCCCATAAGGCACTGCGCAGTTGATCATTTCACCCGTGCATGCGCACACATCTCTGTAATTCGCGTAAACTCAGAGGGAAGCAGTCGTGCATGTTATCGGTTGGTCAATGCTGATCAAATAAACTTGTATCAAACTCGATGGGTCACAAGACGACGTCTCTTGTAAATGGCATTAACAAAGCTGCACCCCGCAATATTAGCCAGTTCAGATGGAGCGGCCCCATCTGCACGTTCCGCGCTGCCCCAGAGGCAGCCAGGGCACCACTCGTTTGGGGTCCTGACCAGCGTCCGCCCATGTTTTCACTGTCAGTAATTGCATTTGTCAGTAGCCGGCCTTATCTTCCTTGACAAGATTATACACAAAGGCTGTGCTTTTGTGCAGCAGACATGCATGACTGCCCTGCGTCGTTATCCGCTGTTAGGAATTCATCCGCTTCACTCCGGACCGTCGATCGATAAGCTTCCTGCTCCGCACTAAAAGCCAAGGCGCTCTCTCACAGTGTCTCTGCACCTATTGTAGCTCAGCCGCTTCCTGCTTCCTGGCCTATCTCTCACGACTCAGCTCTCCTGCATCTGTGGTTAATCAGCAAGTCTAGAGATGCTTGAAAGTTAAGTGAGATGATTCACTCTAGAGCTATAAGAATGAGCATTCCATTTCCTGTGGCGAAGCCTTCTTGCAGTGGGAATGGTTCCTAATTTCATATTCAAGCATTTATCACCCTGCAACAATTGTTTCTTCAGTCTTTAGTCTAAATTCTTTTGACCGTAAAAAGTCCTAGTTCTGTACGTGTTAGTATTACAGTGGTCTGTCAGATTATGTAAATGGTATTATTAACCATGCCCTTTATTAACATTCATTAATGTTGTTTTTCAGTTGGCTATATTTGCACAAATGCCTCAAACTTAATATAACCACGGTAATTATATACAAATTTATCAAACCGTGTTCAAAATTGGGTTTAGTGGTAAAAGTCATATTGTATGTACACAAAGGTTATATTCTCTTTGTAGTTCATCTAGCCAACCTAGGAGAATGTGGTCTGTCAAATCTTCTGTGTTTCGTCATGGCTAGGGGGTATACAAAATAATTTGTGTTACTTTCATGTTCTGCACAATCAATATGTTCTGCATAATCATGTGCTTTCGTTATGTGGCTGTATAAAGGTCCAGCCGATTTGTGTGTTCTTACACAAGGTTAGGGGTACAGAAGTTAATGTTTGTAAGGACTGTTACTGTAAGGACTGTCACTGTAAGGACTGTTACTGTTTGTAAGGACTGTTACTGTTTGTAAGGACTGTTACTGTTTGTAAGGACTGTTACTGTTTGTAAGGACTGTTACTGTTTGTAAGGACTGTCACTGTAAGGACTGTTACTGTTTGTAAGGACTGAGAGTTTGTGGTTATTGGGGTGATTTCTGTGGCCATGCTTTACCTGTAGTGCTGCATAGGTCTGGAGTGTGCCCTTCGAGCCTCTATTTACATACCTACCATCCCAGTCCATAAAAGATACATTTTTAATGTGTAGCGCACATTTGGTTATTGGAATATTACATTACAATCACTTCGAAAACGCTCTTATCCAGAGTGACATACAGTGGTGAACATCAGTGCTACTCTCAGGACTACAAAAATGCAGTATCACCAAGGTGGCACAGAGGCCCATTTATAATCAATAAGTGTAAAGTCAGCCGAACAAACAGCAATTTGTATTGTAACAAAAGAAAGTCCCAGTATATATAGAGTGTGTGGGTGCAGTTTGTGACTCACCTTCTTTGGGAGAGTGTGCAACTTAGGGCGGTGCTGTTCTCTGCCGTTGCGCCTGAGGGCAGCGACCTTTGCTAACTCAAAGCTAAACAGATGAAGTGTGAAATGTCTGATGGGTATGAGAAGACTTACAGATTCCCAGAACCCAAAGTCCCTCCTTAGGGTTTTCCGCTCATTTCAAAGCAAAAGGGTCCGCATAGGGAAAGCCTGCTATCGGCGTGAGCTTGAAGCGCACGTGCGTTAACTGTTGCAGTTGTTCATTCTGAGCCACAAGGAACATTGCGCATACGTTACAATCCAATGCACCTGCTCCATTGAGAACAAACGAAGCACGTCCCGGGTTCAGCGCACACGCGCCTCAGGGCCGTCGTCATCGTCAAGCACAGAGATTTCTAGGCCATTAGGCCGCTATGCTGATCGGGAGCAATTAAACTTGAGCGTTTTTTTTCTCTCTGAGAAGCGGGCGCGGGTCCTCCTGAATTATGGGCGAGCCACGTCAAAGCCGCATCCTTCAGTGGCGACGTGCGTGGCTGTGGCGCTGCTCCGTTGTCAGCGCGCCATCATTTGTTTTAATTGAGAGCTCGTGGGATGGCGGTAAAGGGCTCTCCTGGTGGGCGGGGCCATGTCTACGTCGACCTTGATTGCAGGGGCATCAGTTGAGCCATGCAGTCGCGGCCTTAATGGGACTGCACATGTAAAATGCCACTGGTTTTTCTTTTTGCAAAGCCCACCGCGTGCAGGCTGTTTTAATGACAGAAGCCCAGTTCTCAATGTGTCAAGGACCTGGCAATTAGGTAGTCCAGGATAATTGGAAAATGACTGGAGGGCAATCCCAGGGTGCTGTGCAGGTATAAAATTGATGTTACATCAAAGCAGCCGCAGTTGTTACTGGCTGGAAGTACAGTTTTATCGCTGTATTTAATGACATCGGGGTGTTTCTTTCCCTATGTTCCTTCCTTGTATTTGAAGTATATATATTTTCTAGGAGTGTGTTGTGTGTCTGTCTTGTTTTATTAAGATATGCAAATATTCACTTCTGGTAATACTGTATTTTGTATGATTACAGGCTACAATTGGAATCGACTTCTTATCAAAAACCATGTACTTAGAAGACCGAACGGTAAGATGTTTTTTGTTCATCAAAAACAGAGTACTTTAGATTTCCTGCAATTCATGTGTAATTTACTAAGATTCTTGTGCCTCTGTTTCTGGTACACTGTGTGTAATGCTTTCACTGCAAAACCGCCCTCAGTAGGAGTAACTCCAGTGATTTTCTAAACCAGATGATCATGCACAAAAACGTGATTGATGCTGTTTTGTCCCATGAAACGCTGTAGCTGTTATATAACTGTTCAAACATTTAGATTGTTTTTGCAAATACCATCTGTTTGAATCGATTGTTTTGGGGAGTGTAATTAGCCCAAAGTGAGCACAGTTTATCCACATAACGGCATGTCTGTTCTTAGCCTTACGGAGGTTTGGGTTAGCATGACCTTGAGGTGGGGAGAGAGGGAGGGGCCGGTCTCTCCAGGGTGTGGATTAACTGTGAATAATCTCACTCTGCTCAGCCCTGTTCCTCTGAACTCCAGGTGAGGCTGCAGCTGTGGGACACGGCGGGACAGGAGCGCTTCCGGAGCCTTATCCCCAGCTACATCCGCGACTCCACTGTGGCCGTGGTGGTGTATGACATCACAAGTGAGTTACAGGCGTGCGGCATGCTGCACACACACACACGCTCGCTCGCTCACTCATTCATTCACACACACACACACACACACACACACACACACACACACACACACACACACACACACACACACTCAACACACATACAGTACATGTGCACACACACACATACTTGTGCACATGAATACACACACACACATACACACACACACCCACACATACATGTGCACACACACACACACACCCAACACACATACAGTACATGTGCACACACACACACTCACATACTTGTGCACATGAATACACACTCATGCATGTGGGCACACACACACACACACTTGTACATACACACACATAAACACACACACATGGACATACATGCAATGGACACACAAACAAATACATGAATGGACACCCTCATGTGTGTGCACACACACACAGACACACGCACACACATATACACACACACACACACACACACATGCATGAATGTACACCATCACGTGCATGGACACACACACACACATATGCACACTGGAGGGGTTATTTTACAATCACGATCAATGTCAACATTTCAGCACGCTCTGCATAACCATTGTAGGTCTGTGGGTTTCGTAAGCATGTCTTCATTTAGCCATCAACAGCATGACCATGTAAACCAGTCCCACTGGGGCTCACACAGGTATTTTTCTCTATAAAAACGGACAGTTTTATTGTCTTGAAATCCCATTGTAGCTATCAGGCCTGGGGTTTAATATGCTTGCAAGCGAGAGAAATGGAACCACGTTAAGATCTCAGCCCTGGGGAGATGAACTGTAAACCTAATTTTATAGGCAAACATTGCAACCTTGCTAAAGAGCGCATTCATTTTCACCTTTAAACAAAGGCAAGGCTTTTGTGTTTTGAAATGATGAAAAGAGATTTGTATTTTGAAATGATTCTCACTCTAGCAAGAGTGAGACAATTACCAATTCCTCATCTGGGAGACTGCTCCATATTTCCTTCTTAAAGATTAAATTCTCTTGGTCAGCATGATTACATTTTTCTATACAGTACAATATTGAGATGGCAGGTATGCCATCCGCCAAGTTACGGCTTGGCAGGGCATGGCCCATACCTATACAGCACCGAGTTTTAAACTAGAGTTCAATATGAAAATGAGTCAGGAGAAACAACCCTTACAGTGATCCATCCATATCTACTGCATATCTGGCAGCAGAGGGATGGTTTGAGGCTCGTTTGCCTTGAGCCCTTGATGACTTACAGCCATTTACCCAACCATGTGTTCCATAATGTTCCAGTGTAATTTATATCTTATTCTAGTCCCACCCCTCAATTCCCATCAAAAAATATTGGACAGTTTAACATAATGTAGAATAAAGTAATCATTTTAAATATTTGGTCACATATCCTTTGCATGTCATGACTTCCCGATGTCTCAGACCCAACAATATCAAAAGACTTATGGGAATTATGCTGGAACAGTATGGAATACATGGTTGGTAAAATGGCTGTAAGTCATCAAGGGTCTGTGGTATCAAACGAGCCTCAAACTACCACTCTGCTGCCAGATATACAATAGATATGGATGGATCACTGTAAGGGTTGTTTCTCCTGACAAATTTTCCTTTTGAGAAATAAGTCAGGAGAAGAAACCCTTCAAGTTATCCATTCATATCTACTGTATTTCTGGCAGCAGAGTGATGGTTTAAGGCTCGTTTGATACGTCAGACCCTTGATAACTTAAAGCCATTTAGCCAACCATGTGTTCCATACTGTACCAGTGTAGTTTACAGCTAAATCTAGTTCCACCCCCAATTCCCATAGAGATCCATTCAAATGCAGAGAGGTTGTAGTATCGTTTGTTAGAGTACCTGAAAATAAGATATCAAGATCTTGAAGGGTTTCTTCTCCTGACTTATTTTTCAATAGGAAAATTTGTCAGGAGAAACAACCCTTACAGTGATCCATCCATATCTATTGTATATCTGGCAGCAGAGTGATGGTTTGAGGCTAGTTTGATACCTCAGACCCTTGATGACTTACAGCCATTTTACCAACCATGTATTCCCATAAGTCTTTTGATATTGTTGGGTCTGAGACATCGGGAAGTCATGACATGCAAAGGATATGTGACCAAATATTTAAAATGATTACTTTATTCTACATTATGTTAAACTGTCCAATATTTTTTGATGCCCGAAAAAGGGGGGTTCTATGTACAAAAGGTTCTATAATTTCTAAACGGTTCATCCGATAGGGATGAAAATACCCTCAAATTAAAGCTGACAGTCTACAATTCAACCTCATCATCATCATCGTATCCTTTCAAACTTAAAGTGCTAGAGTACAGAACCAAAATAACAAAAAATGTGTCACTGAATTACGGTGCTCACTGTAGCTTACCAAACATAGGTTTACTTCTGAGCATAAAATTTCCTAAATGTGTGATGTGTCTTCTATTTCTCCACAGATATGAATTCCTTTCAGCAGACTTCCAAATGGATTGATGATGTCAGGACAGAAAGAGGAAGTGACGTCATCATCATGTTAGTGGGCAACAAAACAGACTTGGCAGATAAGAGGTGAGGATTTTGGCCACGTGTGCCTAGCGGTATGTAATCGAGCTTGCAAGTTCATCCCTCACAAATTCTGACACGTAATCTAGCTCACCGGTTTCTATTTATGCTTAAAGTTGGCAACGGCACCACCTTAGATTACTTCATTTGATTAAAGGTGCGGGTGTATCTCGTCCGGCACTCCAAGAAGACTCTCTTTTTTTATGGTCATGGAAGGACGAGGCTTTTCACCAAAGTAGTGTGCGATGCAGGGAGTTTTCATGCCTCAGCAACTTACTGCAAGTTTGAGAGGGAGGGAGGGAGGGAGGGAGAGAGAGAGAGAGAGAGCGAGAGAGAGAGAGAGAGAGAGAGAGAGGAAAAGGCCTTGAGAGAGACGCTGAACCGTAACCGAAAACATATCCAATGAGCGTCCAAGGAGGCCTCCTCTCGTTAGCATGGAAGCAGATCAATGGCCGCCTAATTGGCTCGGGATAATGCGGAGCCCTATGACTCTTGGAATTTCAGCCATAAAAGGGTCTACTCAAACTGTCTTCTTGAACACTGAAGTTAAAAAAAAAAAAATAATAATAATAACACCTGGTTTGAGACACACCCTCTGTTTTGTACTTTAACATGTTCTCCATCCCAAGACAGAGGGAGTGATTTACTATTGATGATTGGTGATTTAAATCTGCGGGTGATTTACTTCAGAGTTCATTCTTCATCTCTAATTAGAACTATCGGTTCCGTACAAGGTTCTGTTGTGTTCCGTTATCCCTGAGTGACTATATAACAGTACGCAGTGTTGTTTCAGAATCAAATGAGAGCGGTAGTAAATAAGAATTACCCAAGGGAGCCAATGTTTTTCTTCATGTTAATGAATGACCTTCTTTCTCTCTCGTCCTCACCCTCCATAATATTGCCCAGACAGATCTGTCAGCTTACTCTAGACATGAATGTTTCTTCTGCCGTCTGGAATAATCATTGCATGAGAAAATTACTCAAAGCAGCTACCTCGCTAGAAAGACACATTTCTGTACTTTTAAGTCCATGTAATTTCGATGAATGTTATTAGCTATGAAATCTCAAGTGGACCACGGTTTGCAAAGCATTTTAGCTGAATATGTGATTAATTGCCACGCTTGTTTGAAGGAAAGAGTTATTTTTTTTCCAGACTTATAAATAATACTGCATCCATTATTTTAGTTACTTCCCATTAAAAAAAGAGTGACAGACTATGCTGGTAATTCAGAATGGCAATAAGTTTAGAAGAAAATGAAAATCTCTACACTGCTACGTCTCTGCCGATATCTGTGCTCATTTGTCTGCGTCTTAAAAGTTGCCTATTGCTATCTGTCAGGTATACTGAATTACATTTAGGCATTTAGCAGATTCTCTTGTACAGAGTGGCTTACGTCAGTGCATAAATACAGGTTTATGTAAGGAACAGTGTTAATACATAATTAAGCAGTTAATACATAATCTTACAACATAAAGTCAGAAGCCCTCGTAGGTGCAATAAAGAAATAGAGAGATAGTATTTTTAGAAAGCAGATGGGTTATGGGACGTAGTTTTATATTTAGCATAGATGCAGCTAGTAAACCTATGACGGATGTTCAGAGTTCAGCGTTAGGGGAGGCGGAGTGCAGTTTAAATAGGTGCGTTTTTAGTCTTTTAGATGGGCAGCATCACTGCTGTGCTGATTTTTAGTGGGGAGCTCATTCCACCAATGGGGGGCTAGGATAGAGAAGCGATGTGGTGGAGAGAAGGGCCCTTTTAGGGAAAGGACAGTTAGGTGACCGGGGAGTGCAGTGGCCTGGCGGGGAGTGTAAGGTCTGATGATAGACTGCAAGTAAGAGGGTGTTGTGCTCTTCCTCTTGCTGCACCATAGGCCGGGACTAGAGATTTGTACTTTATCAGGGGCACCACTGGTAGCCAGTGGACGATGAGGAGAGGCTTGACGTGTGTCATTTGGCTGATCGTAGATGAGACGAGCAGCACAATCCTGAATGGGGGAGGGGCCCGACGGCACCCGCAGGGAGATCAACAGGGAGGGAGTTGCAGTAGTCCAGTCAGGACAGCACAAGGGCTGGGTTGCATATATAGTAAGGAAAGGATGACCATATTTGTCTTTCCTGCCTGTGGATGCCCTGTGGTAGCTCGTGTGAAGGAGTATTCAACCAGCCTTTAAGGTTGTCACTTCATGTGTTTGTTTCTTCACTGAAAAATCTACGATTTTTTTTCCTCTTGATGTGAATGGATTCAGAGGAGCCTCAGTCCTGACAGCGTCGTCACTGCGCAAAGCAAGAGATGCCGAACTCTCCAGTGATCGAAGGAGTTAAATTACAGATGGTAGTTCTGTTCCATAAGTGCAGAACATATGGACCACGGAGATAGTTTTTAGAGTAATCAGTTTGTGGAGGACGAGTTCCGGCATCAATTTGAGGAACCAGAAAACATTTCAGGGGGAAACGTACATGCTGACATCCTGACAAAGATCCATTCACAATGTGAGAAACCTAACTACCGTTTCATAGGATGAATATCATTTTCCAGATAAACAGTTAGTGTAACATTTTTTTGTTTGTTTATCTGTTATAATTGTATTTGCAGTATATACATTTCAGTAAAAACATTGTGTCAAAAAAGAAGATCGCTTTGCAACGGCAATACAATTTTTCAACTTTTGGCACTGGTTTACTGACAGATTATGCAAATTATAGTCTGAGTGATTTGATTAGGCCTACCTACTGTAACAATAAACCTTTTTTGCTTGACAGCTTTAAAAACCATACAATCCATTACGTATCTGACCCTTATCGGCAGATCAAGAACCTCAGTGAACGTCTTTGGGCGTTGGAAGGCTTGGTTTTCAGATCTTTGGTTGACTCTTTGTGAGAAGCCATTGGGTGGCCTGCCTCATGGTGCCTCATGGTGTTACATCCAAATGTGATGCATTCACCTTCCATTCTGAAAGACTGCACAGCTCATCCGATGTAATTAAGCGATTCGAAATAACTTTTTTTTTTTTTCCTTCCCCGCCGCTTTAAAAATTGTTTTATATAATCGTTCAGGGACAAAATACATTTCAGTCATCATACTGTTAGTGTTAATATGCTATGCAGAATACTGACATAAGTTGTCCCTCTAAAATGACAGATGGTAACAAAACTGGATATTGCAATACCCCTGGCCTGACAAAAGCGGAATATTGCCTCTCGACTGTGACGGATTATGGTTGACATTGTGTCTAATTACAGACATTTAATTTAACAGACAATTACAATTACAATAATTAAAACATAATTTCTAACTGTTCTAATACCGTTTGAAAGTATCAATGCCAAACAGATGTCTTGATGATGAATATTTTTGATGTTATGCCAAGGGACATATTTTTGGCTTATTGAAATGTCCATTGGTATTTTATCACAGGTGCTGTTTAAAAAGTAAAAGGTTGATTGTGTGCTTAAATCATTTGACGCTAAGTATTGCCGTTTTTCAAGAACGAAGCAGGTGCAATGGCGATGTTTTGCTCGTCAGTTCTGTCTGTTCCTCATATATCACACTACGTAGTTTGGGAAAGAATCATAAAATCCCAATGTGAATCAATTGTAGCGTGTAAAATTAGGTTCATTCAAAAAAAAGGTCACGCAAAACCATACAGGAAAACTGAAATTAACATTGACAAATTAACAATGCCATATGCAGACTTGTGTGTGCTTCTATGTTTTATTTCTGCTCATCTGTTTGATCAACAGCGCACAACTCGTTTGTTAGAAACAATAAGGTACATCAACATTTTTAATATGAAGTGAAACCATGTTTTTGTAATGTCCTGGGACTGCTTTGGGCTCCATCGGACTGTTTTATAATTAATCATACTGACAATCAATATAAAATTTAGTTGCCGTAGCAATTTTTTCCAAGTGCTGATTGAAATCCATTTAAGTAATAATAACGTTTTTTTGGCTACACTAATGGAATGTGACATGTTAGCGTGATTTCTGTTGGAAGTAACTGAGCAGTAATGAAGCTGGATTTCTATTCATAAGCACAGTAAATCAAATCAAAGGCAAGGAGAGATTGTTTTTATTGATTGAACTTAAAAATGTGAATTTCTTTCTTCCCGCCTCCATCTATCTACATACTCTGAGAGGTGCGGGCAGCTATTGGAATATTTTTGTGCATTTCAATGGGGTCTATGTTATTTGTACAAAGTGAAGTAAAGGCATTAAGGCCGCTTCAACATACATTACTTGAAAATATTGATCTGGACCTCCTTAAAACAACCTTCCCCCATTGTTCTTTAACAATTCGGAATCCGCACTCTCGAGTTATGGCCACTACCAGAGGTCAGAAAGTAAAAGGTCTGCCATGTGTTTCTTCCACCCATGAACTCACCCAGCTGATTTCACTAATTAGTTCTACCTCCTGGCTGAAGAATTGTGCTCATTAGCAAATCGAGGTGATTGGAGCAAAATACTGGGGTGGACCTTTACTTTTTGATTTTGGATTTTACACCTCTGGCAACTGCACCCTCTGTATGGGGCACTGCAGCAGAATTGCAGTATTCCCACCCCACAGGCAGAGGTGGAAATCCAGGGGACGTGAAGTCCTACCACGTGTTTCTTCCACCCATAGACTCACCTACCTCTGCGGAAGAATTATGTTAATCAGAAAATCCAGGTGACTGGAGCAAAATACTGGGGAGGACTTTTACTTTATGTCCCCTGGATTTCCACCTCTGCCCACAGGCTGCACTGTACAACAGGAGAGCAAGCACTGACCAGAGGAGATGTGTATCTCTCACTGGCACCAACTGGTAAACTTTTATTTATAAACTAATCAATGTCCTATAAGCTGATAGCAGATATTTGGCATGCAGGCTACATACACTGCTCCAAAAAATGAAGGGAACACTTAATGAACACAGTATAACACCAAGTCAATTAAACTTCTGGGATATCTATCTGTCCAGTTAGGAAGCGTAAACTATTGTGAATCAATTTCACCTGCATTGGTGCAAATGAAAGTGACAACAGATGGACAGGAGAGGCAACAGCAAGACAACCCCCAAAAAGGAAATGGTTTTGCAGGTGGTGGCCACAGACCATTTCTCTCTCCTTATCCTTCCTGACTGATTTTTCTCTAGTTTTGCATTTTGCTAGTGCCCCTGTCACTACTGGTAGCATGAGGCGGTACCTGCAGCCCATTCAGGTTGCACAGGTAGTCCAGCTCCTCCAGGATGGCACAGCCATACGTGTCGTCGCAAGAAGGTTTGCTGTGTCTCCCAGCACAGTCTCAAGAGCATGGAGGAGATACCGGGAGACGGGCCATTACACGAGGAGAGCTGGACAGGGCCGTAGAAGGGCAACAACCCAGCGGCAGGACTGGTATCTGCTCCTTTGTGCGAGGATGAACAGGAGGAGCACTGCCAGAGCCCTACAAAATGATCTCCAGCGGGCTACTCATGTGCATTTGTCTGACCAAACTGTCAGAAACAGGCTCCATGAGGGTGGCATGAGGACCCGACGTCCTGTAGTGGGACCTGTGCTCACAGCCCAGCACCGTGCAGCTCGATTGGCATTTGCCAGAGAACACTAGAATTGGCAGGTTCGCCATTGGCGCCCCGTTCTCTTCACAGAGACAGATGTGAAAAAGTCTGGAGACGCTGTGACGAATGTTATGCTGCCTGCAACATCATCCAGCATGACCGGTTTGGTTTAATTGACTTGGTGTTATACTGTGATGATTAAGTGTTCCCTTAATTTTTTTGAGCAGTGTAGTTATATCAAGCCAAATATAAAGCCTGCAGAAATCTATCGGATATGTCTATGTATCCAATTGTCTGTCTGTCTGTCTGTCTGCCCTTCTCATTCTGTTGGTAATTATACAGGGAGCTAATCTATTGCCTACTGTGTTTCCCTTTCATAGTGTTGAGGACGGACAGATGCAGAACCCTCTGCTAATGAATGTTATTGTTGAAAGTGGGGCATCAGTTGTCTGTCAGAGGAGGTTTTACTGCAGGAGGACCTCATATTCAGAATGTCCCTTTATGATTCAGTCGACTGTTCCACCCCCAAAAGACTTTATGATTCAGTTGACTGTTCCACCCCGAAAAGAAATTTAATGCCTTTTTCCACATGCCTTCATACCGCATATTGAACTGCTCTTCGGGTAATATTTAACTTCCTCTGCATTTTTTATGAACCATAAGCTCAAACCAGTCTGTGCTTTCACTTTGCTAAACACATTGCTGCCATTTGCTATACGCTTGGCTCGGGCACAACATCCTTGCAGTGCTGGGCAAAAATGGTGCATTGTTATAGTGTGAGAATAGGTTTCATACACAGGTTTTTTTTATAGGTGTGCAGGTCCATCTGTGCTGACCACAAACACAGCAATCTCAGTGCTGCTTAGTGTAGCTGTGACTCACTCCTTAGTGCTACCCTCAGGAGAGGACATACCCGGAATATGTTGCACGCCCATACACTGACATCCCAAAATAATGAAAGCAGATGGAGGAACCCCCAGAAGTGTGGATAGAGCCATACATAATTGATAGCACCGCTACAACCTGATTACAGGTTGGAGATTACGCCCTAACCCCCACCCGCCTTACCAGATTGTTTATGTACCGAGCTTCGGTCAGCTTGTTCACAGTCAGCTCATGTGGGTTATGGAGATGTTCTGTGGGGAATTGCACATAGCAGGGTCAGCGGTGTGATGCCCCTGCATGACCCTCCCCCCAAATGCTGACTCTTAAAGTCAGGGTTATTCACAAGCACAGAATCACAGGAGGTCAAAGGTCAGGAGGTGTCTTCAGAAACAGGCACATTCATTGATTTATTCTTCCGAGCGAGTGTTGGGTCAGCGTCCTACGTCTCAAACGTTTGGGTCTCTGCCCTCTATCTAGAAGCGTAGTGTAAGAATAAGTGAGCCACGGTCATATTTTGCTCAAGTGGTACAATAATCACAATTCGGTGCAGGTAGTTTGCGTCAGGACACGATTTAAATTGCGGACTCTTCTTTCCCCAAAAATATTTTGGAGCACCTGAGCACGCATTGGCGGTGCCTAAATCGAATGCATTTTTAAGATCACGGGTCAAACACAATGGTAATATTTGTGAGGCCATTAAACGCTTGAGCGAGTGCGCGATATCAGCCCACGCTTAAACTCCCACCGGCGTCCCCGCCGACTCCAGCCAAAGACTAATTGACAGATCGCCGGGCGGGAAAAGTGCTGGGAAGGCAGTTTGTGGATTGGACTAACGATCAGTCAATTAACATTCAGCTCTGATATAACGGCAAATAAAGAGGCCTGCTCAGATGTCCAGGCTGCAGCGAAACGAACTCACTGAGCAGACGTTCATAACAGCTAACTGATTTTGACATGACGCAGCGTACAAGCTAACGTGTATTTTCCCATTTTCAACACGCAATCACATTGGCCAGGGGAGACGAGGATGCCAGTAACTGAGAGGCTATATTTGCAGGTTATGGTTAAGACTATAAACATATAATATCATTTGATTCTAAGTACAATGATGAACAGTGTCAGCTGCATACCTTGTATTTTCTTTTCCAGGCAGTATCGGGTATATTACACAATCCACCATCAGAGGTGAAGCGAGGGAGTGAAATGGCCTTCCTTCTTTTCTCCCTCGCTTCTGTGTTACTTGTGTTCCTCTGATGTTCCTCTGAGTTTTGTACCCAGTGTTCTCATATCCGCAGATCTAAGTCGGTAGAATCATACACCGACTCTTATCTGCCGTCTTTTGGTTCAATGTTCCTTTACGTGGAGTCATTCCGTCCACGTTGACTCATGCCTTTGAGCGTGTTTATATAGTATTGGCGATATATAGTGAGCTTCTCAAGAGGAAGTCGCCCCACAGAAAAGTGGACCAGATGGCATTCGTCTGTTCCAAATAACCCGCCAATGTCAGCTTGAATTACCTTCCCTCAAGAGGGACTAGCCGATGCCAAGGAATGATGGCCCCACATTGAATGCGTCAACAGTCAGTTTTGAGATCCACATCGTTGTTCAGTTACTTTAATATCTTGTCTTTCCGTAATAGACAGTGGTCCCGTTCTCTTTGTGAGGGACCTTTTATGCATTCAGGAAGCCTATGTTCATGGCTCGTTGCCATTCATTCTGTAGTAAACAAAATTTTAGTGCTTGTCGCTACATTCACAAACCTCTCCACCTTGTGCAATTCTCTTTTGTAAAGAGAACTGTGGTTAACCACCCTCTCAAAATTATGAAATTATGCTATATTACTTTAAAGATTATTTAAATGCATTTGTTCCAGGCAGCATAACATTGGCTGAAAAAGACCAAAACCACAAAACATACTCATTGCTCTTATAGGCACAATTACTGCACATATAGTCCTCTTCACAATACCCACTGCACTTACAGTCACAATCACAGCATTTAGTTATAGTCACTGCACTTAATATCATAGGACACGTACAGTCATTGTGAGCACATACAATAATGACACCTAGCCATAGTCGTGGCGCTTTGTCGTAGTCACAGCTCTAACGGTCACAGATTATATAGTCAAAATCATAATTCTCATCATGATAATGTAGAGCTGAATCTCCATGATACCAGCTGTGGGTATTCATAACCTCCATGAAAGGAAACAGCTGTAGGTGCTCGCTTTGTGTTACGTGTTTACTTGGTTCCAGTCATTAACGTCAAAGCCTACCAATGTTATCTGACGTTTACACGGGAGGAATAGACTAGAGGTATAAACGCCAGTGAATTCGCCCGCCTTATACTAACCCTCTCCTGGCATCCTCGGATAAGGAGGGGAAAAAAACTCCCCTCTGACGGCTGCTCCCGTTCTCTTGGAAACGGGTTGCAGGAGCAGGCTGTCCCTTCTGTTTTGAGTTTGCGTTGGACGGTGACACGGCTTTTTCAGTCCCGTCTTTCCGCAGGCCTTTGTGTCTGGAGCATTCATCGGTCCGGGCATCGCCGAAGAATTCAAATTGAAGTCAGACCACGTCGGACATTTGCTTTTCGATTTAGGAAAGAAAAGACGGAGACGGGAAGGGATGAGTTCTATTCGCCTCATTGAGGAAGGCTTCTTTTCAGCCTTACCTATTCTTTACCTTTTCCTTTCTCATCCATTTCCCTCTTTTTTACATTATCTGTCTCCTCCTGCAAAGATGATTGCATGGGAATAAAGATTTTCTGCTTGAAAGCAAGAGAGCCATGCCGACCAGGCTGTAGTTTAACCAGTTGTTGGGACCACTGTGAGATCTTCTGTATTGAGACTGTGGTGATGTTTTGAAGCAAAACCAAAAAACAATCAAGTAAAGGGTGAGGGTACAGCAAGAGCATCATATATTTTCATTTTTTGATGCATTGTATTAAGACAGTAATGCTTTTCATCGCCATCCTAACATGTTTTGTAATTGAAGGTCTTGTTGTGCTTCAGATATAGTCAGTTCCACAAGAAATGATAATTAATGATAATATGAGGGCATGAACAAAATATACTTTCAGGTTTTAGTCTACATTCTTTCTATAATATTTTCTTGGATTGTTTTGTCACTGAGGAAAATGGAATCTGGTGCAGGTGTCACCTCTGTCATGACTGCGGGGTTGGGCGGGGAAGGTGAGGTTTGCTGGCTGATGAGCAGCAGTGATGTGTCTATCTCTCAGCCTTGTGAGACAAGCGGAGCCTCGCAATATACAGAGGAGATTAGAGCCCATTTTCTTGTGATGGAGGGCCGGTGGGATAGGAAGGTCTTATCACAGGATGGAGGGAGAGCTATTAAGGCCAAAATATACTGCCCCTGAGCGTCAGCGAACACCTCTATTGCAGTGGATAAAGTGACCGTGTGTCACCCGCATGCGGGAAATGACACGTTAGCGGTTGACTGAAAGCACGGTTTCTATGTATACTCAGTGTATATGTATTAATACTAAAGCGCAGTTTATATGTAAACGTACTGTGTGTAATTTTATTTATATTTTTCCATTTCATCAGGCCAACAAGGCTCCAGGCTTATTAAAATTAATATGTCCTAGAATGTACGCTCGATGGATAACTGTAAGCTATTACCGCCCTGCCCCGTGCTTGGACTGCATCTATCCCCTTAATGAACCTTCCCGTGGAAAGAAATGCATTTTAGACCGAGCCTTCATGGCCGATTCCGCTCTGAAAATAAACAATTTCCAACTGCTATTCTGGTTCTGCCTGTGTTCAGAAGAACAAAGAAGCCAGACTGGTTACATCATGCGTGTCCCCGAAGGCCACGGTGCTCTGTGATTTAAGCTCCGTCCTATTAAATGTCCTGCTTGGCTGTCTGCTGTCAGAGGACAGTTCCTCGTCTACTTTTACCGCCGATTGCCCCCTACCAAAGCCCATGCACGGATTAATTCATTAGCATGTCGGACAAATGCGCTTTAATTAATGTCAGCCCACGGTGCAATGAATCATTTTCACCATCTATTAATTAATGGCGTAAGACCACACCGGTAAGGGGTACCGTGGCGATGACTTATGAGGCCCGCCGGAGCAGATCGGTTGTCCATGATTCTCCATTTCATGCCGCGCGCCGTACCTCGTTTTTAATTATGCATTAGCCGGAAAGTAAACTATCTGACATTTTCCCCCTCTCGATCCCGTCCACCTCGCGTCCCGTGTTTGATTTCCCGGTAGGCCGCTTACGCGACACCTGCCATTTGTCTTTCCCGCAGGCAAATTACCATCGAGGAGGGCGAGCAGAGAGCCAAAGAGCTGAGCGTGATGTTCATCGAGACCAGCGCGAAGACGGGCTACAACGTCAAACAGGTGAGCCCCGCCGTCAATGTTCTGTCTTGGCCGAGCGCCGAAAATCAAAGGTCTTTGGCGTCCAACTCTCTCCCTTCTCTCAGAAATGTAGCGGGTGAATAATGCCCGTTTATAGTTCTCTGCTTTCCTTGTGCAAAACTGTCCAATATGGAAACCGCTTCAAACAGTCAGTGTTGACTCAACATGACTTTAACGCCCCGAACCCACCAGACGCGTAAGCACAAGCACAAGCACACGCACACGCGCACTGCTGCGCTTCACTTCCGCTCCCATGTTAAGGAATTGCCGCTGTTCTCACCGGCCGCATGCGCACGGCTGGCTGGCGGACGACTCGCGGATGTGGAGCGGATTTTTCCGCGCTGGGCGGAATTTTCTGGGCGTTCGCATGCGCAATCTCATAGAAATACATTGTATATGCACAATATCTGCATCATATCACCACATATTAATGTTTTTCAACCTACTAATAGTTTTACTTTTGTTATTAATTATTTTAATACGTATTATATATTAATATAGGCCCTAATGAAAAAGGAAACAGAGACAATCACCATTGTGGGATGAATGAAGTTAAATCAAGTCATACATTTTGCATATAACCAGTTATTCCCGTTTTTATAATGCTTTTTTTTATTATAGTATACATATTTTGTTCAGTTAATTAAGACTATGCTTACTTCTGTTTTTATTGTACGGATATCACTGTATCGATATAAGGTACTACAGAATAGCTGCTAATTCTGCTATCATTAAATGTTTAGAACATGTTGATTTCTGTCCCAAATAAATAAAAGTGAACTTTATAAAGGAGGCAGTCTTTTTAGCTACATTTAACTTTAAATTGCTAAATTTAGCTTTTAAGCAGTAAGACATATGTAATAGCAGTATTTACTTGACCATTATTAAGCGAAGCTCACAAATCCAGAATGAAGATTGTTTGTTTGTATAGCACGTCTCTGTCGTTCACTGAATGCGCTCCGAAAAAGCAATAATCGTCTGTGCTCTTGCGTGTCTGGTGGGTTCAGTTCTGCTCAAATCTGCACGTGCAATAAGCGTCTATGTGCTTGCGCGTCTGGTGGGTTCTGGGTGTAAGGCTTGGCACCGCGAAGCGCCAAGCCTTGAAACATGAGATCTGGAACTGGTGAGAGTGAGAGCTAAAGGCGTGACACAGCTAGCGTTTTGTGAAGTGGGTGGCTTTGGCTTTCCGACATCCGCGCCGGGAAGTAAGAGACCCGTTCTCAAGGGCTGCTTGCATCATCTCTGCGCTGGGGAAACCGGCTTTTTTGACTCCCCCAAGCAAACGAGATCACACACGTGGATTTATTTCAACTTCTTCAAGCCGCGCCCTCTTGTGACACTAGGAAATGGCAAAGGATCAATCGGCGAACAGTCGGCTACTTAGTTCTTTGCCGATCTCCATCCGTGATACTGGTATCCATCTCACGTAAAGGGCAACAGGCAGAGGCTGCCTGCTCGTGAGCAGGGTTTCACGGGAGCATCATTATCCAGCGTGTGGGCCTTACCTTGAAGTGCTGCTCCGATCATCGGCCCATTTCCCTTTTGTGGGCGGCAGGTGAACACAAGGAAATATCAATTTCATTTTTAGAGTGACGTTTTGATGGTGTGGATCCTCATCATCCCGGATCGATTCATGTGTGCACTTTGATCACAAATACGTTTTCTCAGTTGCATTTTAAAGGATGAGGTGCTGGGCTTTTGACATTGGCTGGCTTCATGATCTTGCAACCTTAAACGGCCAACCAATTTATGCCTTCCCGAAAAGACGCATAGCTGCATTTACGTTCACGTGTCTGTCTGCGTTTTACGACCGTCTTCTTATTTCTACCTAGCTTCTTAACATTCATCAACACCATTTTTATTGATAAAACTACATGTTTGTCAGGAAGCATGATAAAAGATCCATAAATATGCTAACAATTTGTTACACTTATAAATACTGAACTGGAACGAAGATGGTATAATTAGTGCCATTTTAACCACAGACTATCATTTGTTCTTTAAAATTACATTATAGATCCACTGGCAAAAGAAAACAAAAAAAACAAAACACTATTATTTGTATATCAGTCCCATTATTAGCTTTATTATATAAATAATTGGATATTTTAGTGAAGGGTGTGATTGTATAAGCCCCCCTCCTCTCCCATTAGAAAACAATCCCAGTGATACTAAATGAGAAAGAAGGGCCAGCCAGCTGTATGAAAGGGTAATAAGGACAGAGAGAAAGAAAGGATGCAACCAAGTGAATAAGGGCCTGTAAAGTGGATAATGTGTCCCTATGTATGGGGGGGGAAAAACACCCCAGACAACAACTATTAGGGGACCAGCTTTTGTCAGTCAGTGCTGATAAAAACACAAGGCCCATTATTCTCCAGTATTTCTTGGCTCCAGGAGAATAATGTAAGGAGCGAGGAGCAGAGCGGAACCGTATAACACAAAAGGCCATTACCTTGGAACCAGACGTCGCTCTTGGTACAGCTTGGCCACGTGCTTTCAGACTATTGTTACCGTGTACAATTAATACCAGGCAAGGGGCAACAGTATTCAGGGTCTTTAATACTTCAGTTCATGGGGAATGGCGTCTGCTTGTGTGGAAATTTGCGGAATGGGAATTTTAGTTTCCCACCCTTTGAGATGAAGAATGGAAGTATTTGATATTTGAAACTTTTTTGTTCTTATGTTTATATGTATGTACAAGCAGCACTTTTTTCTGGTTATAGTGGTGGAATGTATTACAAAGGTGCCTGCGTACAAACAGCTTTGAAAATGCTGTTCGTTTGGTGAGAACACTTTTTACACTGCACCTCAATTTCATATATTAACAATGTACCAATACGTCAAATTTATTTACTCCTATGAAATACGCAAATGCGTTAATCAATACATTAATGGAATCATTCAATAATTTTAATGGGTTTTTAATGGCAATAAACATTTTCAATGACATTTAAAGATTTGTACAGTATCATTTCATCTGGCCATGCCAGGATTCAACAGTCATTTTTGCCGTTTCCCTGACGGCAAATTAAACGAAATAATTTCTTGATGCAAAAATCAGTATTCAATCCAATAACCAGCGACCCTGGAAAAATGCAGACTACTTTTGAGTCAGTGTTTTTCTCCAAGGAAATGGGGTGAAACCTGCCTGGATTCATTAAAATTTTTGAATGTGAATTAAATTGGATCTCTATAGATCACATTGGCTGTCAAGAATCCTTTCACTTTCTGCCTTCGCTCGCAGAACCCTTTGACAGCGTTTGACAGCATTTGAGGGCATTTGATTCCACCTCCAAAGCCTAACTGATGTTAATCATAATAAGTAATCTATACAGCTTTGCATTGAATGCTTTTAGGTAATAATTACAAAGCCTGGAAACAGAGTACAAATTTACTTTCCGCCTCACAGATGGAGCCAACATCATAATCAATATTATTAACATGATTGAATATCGTTGGTGATATTAATGAATGTTGAATTTTGCCAGACTTGATCATTACTAAATCCTCGTTATCATTATTCAAGAAAATCCTTTCAAGACAACAGCTACAAATACTTCAATATACATTATTATAATGCATCATATAGCCTACTAATTATGTAGAAACAATAGTGTTTTGCCCATATATGGAAGGATTTTTTCCCTGTTTAATCAGAGATAATCAGTAATCTTTCTAATATTTTGTTGGACCGCCTTTAGCTTTGATTACTGCGCGCATTTGTCGTGGCATTGTTTCGACAACCTTATGCAACGTCACAGCATTTATTTCCGTCCAGAGTTGCATTCATTTTTGGCCGAGAGTCTAACCACTTTGTAAAGTCTTCTCCAGCACATCCCAAAGACTTTCAATGGGGTTAAGGTCAGGACTCTGTGGCCAATGTGAAAATGATTCCTCATGCTCCCTGAACCACTTTTTCACAATTTGAGCCAGATGAATCTTGGCATTGTCGTCCTGGAATATGCCCATTGATGGGATAACTTGGTCATTCAGTACATTGCGGTACTCAGCTGACTTCATTTTATTGCTGCATAACGTTGCTGAGCCTGACCAATTGAAGCAACCCCAGATCATAACACTGCCTCCAGAGGCTTGTACAGTGGTCACTATGCATGACAGGTGCAACGGCGACATTTTTTTTGGCCAGGCAGTGTATTAAAACTGTTATGGATTTATCATCATTTCTCAGAGTAGGACTTGGAACCACAGGAAGTGAAGTCTAGTCTCCTGCTTTGCGATGTGAGCTACCCAGTGTGTGCAGTTTACCAATTATCAACATGTCCCTTGGTTTGTATGTGCGGTATCCCACCACATTGGAACATGTTTTATAGGTCTTTTTTTATTTCTTTCTCTGGGCTGTCGAAAACAGGGACCAGGAGACGGCACACAAAATTGCTTTTTTCCCCGTCACTCCTTGTCTAATGGGTTGGTGTGCAATATATTCATGCCGGTAGCAGCATGATTGATTACCTGAAATGAAAGAATCTGAGCTTGATACATATTTGTGCTGTTTAATATAGTTTGGAAGCAGGGGGCTCATTATAGGGACCAGTGTTTCACTGATGGCCTTTTCTTAGTTCCTCCTGAGGGAATATGGCACTACGGAGAAACTTAATAAAGGAGGTCTCAAATAAATGGAACAATATCAGACTGTTCATTGTGCTGCCGGGGGAGTTAGCCTTGCTTTAGCCATGGGCTTTGGCTATTTGTGCCTTTGAACCCTCCATAAAGCTAAGTGCAAAATGAAATAAAAGTGTTATTCCAAAGTGCTTTTTGTTGTCTTTTCTTATTCAATGTGTGTAACCTCTATGAAGGCCAATGATAAATGGCCTTTTTGGATATGCGCCTGGATAAACTCTGAGCTGAAAACAAATGGCCTCTTGAAAATTGTATGTCTCTTCTTCAGTGCTACTGCTTGGCAAGAATGGAGGTCACGTGATCAGTGGCTCCATGTCATAGCTTAATCCTGCTCAGTCTAGGCCTTCCCAATGGCCTTTGCCTAGGACAACTGTGTTAGCCAGCGAAGCGGTCAGCCTTTATCACTCGTTAGCTCCGTTGCTGATTGAACAAGGAAGTAAACCATGAGGAAACAAGAGAAATGGAGTGTTTGTGATATCACTCCTCACTGCCCTTGTGGTGTCCAGAACCTGCCCGACTGCAACCAAACAGGCAGGAGGCGGGGCCACCTTAGCTGGACTTGTGACGCGGCACGACGACCAGCTGTGCCTGTTTGGCGTGAGAAGCGTTTTTTCCAAGCCCGATAGAAAGGCGTGGCCTTGAGCACTTGTATTGTCGGAGCCTCGCCCGGCTGAGGGAGCAGATTGAGCCCTCGGTGCATAGAAATAGAATGTTCTATATCTATGCCTCAGTGTCGGTTCTTTGCTGTTGTGTGGCATTGTCCTGACCCCCTTTCTGTTTTTCTCTGGCAGCTGTTTCGACGTGTGGCGGCTGCGCTGCCCGGAATGGAAAGCATGCAGGAGACGAGCAAAGAAGGCAGTATCCTTTTTCCAGAGACCCACACAGGTGTAAGATCATTCTGTTTTCTGTCAAGATTATACTATACACACTGTATTTAAAGCAGAATTTGCCAACAGCAGGTATGCAATCTCGACATGTAACACGTGGGACGTCAAAAGTTTCATCTCTAGAAATTCAGGCTATTGTCAACTCGCATATGTGTTACCTGCTACTTTTGAAGCACCTCATTGTGAACCATATGTACAAAATAAAACATTTCACCTTCCTTCGAAGATAAAGTCTACGCCCTCTCTTACAGTGCTGTGAAAAAGTTTTTGCCCCCTTCCTGATTTCCTCTATTGAACTCTATGGAAAATTTGTCAGGAGAAACAACCCTTAAAGTGAACCATCCATATCTACTGCATATCTGGCAGCAGAGTGATGGTTTGAGGCTCGTTTGATACATCAGACCCTTGATGACTTAGAGCCATTTAGCCAACCATGTGTTCCATACTATTCCAGTGTAATTTACAACTAAATCTAGTCCCACCCCCCAATTCCCATAGAGATCCATTCAAATGCAGAGAGGTTATAGTATCGCTTGTAGAAATACCAGAAAATAAGATTTCAAGAGTCTTTTGATATTGTTGGGTCAAAGACATCAGGAAGTCATGGCATGCAAAGGATATGTGACCAAATATTACAAATGATTACTTTATTATACATTGGCTGCAGTTATTGCAATTACTTTTTCACACAAGGGAAATGGGTGTTGGGATTTATTGTTCATTAAATAAATTTAATAAGTAAAAAACAAATGTGTCATTTGTTTACTCAGGTTCCCTAAAATCAATATTATATTTTGTCTAAAGATCTGAAAACATCCAGTGTGAGAAATATGCAAGAATAGAGGAAATCAGGAAGGGGGCAAAAACTTTTTCACAGCACTGTATATACAAGGAAAAATGTAAATATTGGGCTACAGAGTGCACACTGTTCCTCCTCATGTAAAATTACTTCAATATAAAAGGAAATTCGCTAAACGGTTTGGTCCTTTGTTGACAATACTTGGCCTACTATTATAGTGCTGAGAAAAAGTATGCCTATGTGGCAGAATGCTTGCTATTGACCAACTGAGGAAGAATCTGTGATTAAAATGGTGAGTTTTGTTTTGCTGACACAGCTGCTGTATCACCCGCTTTAAGGGTCTTCTGCAGACAGGCTGAATAAGGAGCCGCTTCCTACACCTCGGGGACCCTCGCAGCACAATTTAGCACGCGTCCAATTAAACGGGAAAGGTGCAGAACTCGCTGGTTAGTCAGAAGCGCGATCGTCAGCCGGCGGGAGGGCGCACCCCCGCCGCCCTGGCCGGGCTCGCGCTCGAGCGACGCCGAACGACACCCGGGAGGCGAGGGGGAATCGGGAGCGGGCGGACCTCGGCGGCTCCGCTGCCAGCCGTTTGATTTAACACGGTGACAGGACTCATCAGTCAAGACCGCGAGCGCCACACAGCTACCAGATCTCTCCCATTGATATCAGGTGTGGGTGTCATGCTTTATGAGGCTTGCGGATCCCTTGCGCCGGAACTGTCTCTCCGAGCTGTTATTTTCCCAACAGATGAACCCCTCAACCCCCCCCTCCCAAACGTACATCCATGGCATGTCATTCTGTGAGCAGGGGAAGAAGACAGAAGATCTGTCATTTTCTCAGATGGAGAGGGGAGAAGAAATATACTGTAAGATTTTGGACAGCACATACAGTATATGGGCTTTACGGCTGTCAATGTGGGAAATAACAATTAATGGGAGTGTCTGTAAGATCAATGCACTGCCCTCCACAGACAGAGCCACTGTGGCAGTGTGCTTTTTTATTTATTTATTTTTTTACTTTGGATTTGTTTTGCTATTGTGTCATCATACAGTGCCCTTCACAATTATTGGCACCCCTGGTAAAGTTGAGTAAAAAGGGTTATACAAAGTTCACCTTTTGGTGAATTAGCTTAGTCTCACACTGAAAAACCTTTAATTGAAGTAAATTTATTCTGAGGAAAAAAATTCCTCATCAAGAAATAATTATTTTTAATAAAACCACGTGTGTCAATTATTGGCACCTCTAGAAATTCTTATAAACAAAATGTAACTGAAGCATTTTTTCCATTTATATTTTACTTTTTAATGTTGATCAGAGTGTTTAGGAACTTTCAAGCAGTAATCCATGACTTCCTGTTTCAATGGGGTATAAATATGAGGCGACAAAGCGGCCATATTCTCTTATTCATACATCAACATGGGAAAGATAAGAGAACACACAAATCATATGAGGGAAAAGTGGGTTGAGCTTCATAAGTCAGGGAATGGCTATAAAGAAATAGCTACTCACCTGAAAAATGTCCATATCTACCGTTAGGGCAATATTTAAAAAGTTCAAAGCAACTGGAACTGTTACAAACTTGCCTGGAAGAGGACCCAAGTTTATTTTGCCCCCACGCCCAGTGAGGAGGATGGTAAGAGAGGCAAAAAAATCCCCAAGAATCACTGTTGGAGAATTACAGAGGAAATTAGCATCTTGTGGTCATCAAGTCTCCAAAACTACCAGTAGATGTCACCTCTATGCCAACAAATTATTTGGAAGGCATGCCAGAAGAAAGCCTTTCCTGTCATTTCACCACAAACGTAAGCACCTGGAGTTTGCTAAACGCTACTGGAACTTTGACGGGAACCGTGTTCTATGGTCAGATGAAACAAATATTTATCTTTTTGGCAACCAACACTCAAGGTGGGTTTGGCGTACAAAAAAGGATGGCTATACCGAAAATAACCCGATCCCCACTGTTAAGTATGGTGGAGGTTCCGTGATGTTGTGGGGCTATTTTTTCTCCAAAGGCTCTGGGAACCTTGTTGGGGTACACAGCATCATGAACTCTATGAAATACCAGGAAATTTTCAATCAGAATCTGGCTGCCTCTACCAGGAAACTAAAACTGGGTCGTTGTTGAATCTTCCAGCAGGACAAAACATACATCCAAATCAACACAAAAATGGTTAACTGAACACAAAATCAAGCTTTTGCCATGGCCATTTCAGTCCCCTGACCTAAACCCCATTGAAAACCTGTGGGCTGAGCTGAAGAGGAGAGTGCACAAGAGATGACCTAGGACTCTGGATGATCTGGAGAGATTCTGTAAAGAGGAATGGTCTCAGATTCCTTGCTCTGTATTCTCCAACCTTATTAGGTGTTACAGGAGAAGACTCAATGCTGTTTTATTGGCAGGGAGGTTGCACAAAGTATTAAATGCAGGGGTGCCAATAATTGTGGCACACATGCTTTTTTGTTAAAAATAATAATTTATTGATTTTTTTTTTCTAAGAATAAGTTGACTTCAAATAAAGGTTGGATTTTTCTCATTTTTTCAGTGTGAGATTAAGCTAATTCACCAAACGTTCAATTTTTTTATAACCCTTTTTACTCATCTTTACCAGGGGTGCCAATACTTGTGGAGTATATTTGTGCACTGTATAACTGTATATATAATGAGACCCAGCAGAAAAAAAAAATGTTTAAGTATTTTTCTTTTTTGCCATAATACAACTGTCTTGGGTGATAAAAAGTATCTTGCAGTGACAATATTTTCAAAAATAGGTTTTTTATTTTTATTTATGTTTATCGCGTAGGTTTCAGCATAGTCTTCCGATTGCAAGAGCCCAACTATATTCAAAGGCCCACCCCCGTCACTGCAATGCCCTCCATCATAGCTCAGGAGGGTGCGGAATTGTCATTGCAGTCCGGCAGTCGAGCCGTGCGCTCGCCCTGGAGGAGTACTCACAGGGCCACTGATTTACTAAAACCTTTAGCGTGCCCAAAACCTTTTAGCACACGCAAAACCAATAACATGACCAATGATTGGTCGTGGTATTTGTTTTGCACCAATCATTGGTTGTGTTATTCATTTTAATTTTGCACATGCTAAAAATCTCAGTAAATCAGGCCCATCCTGTGCAGCGGGGGTAGGCAGACTATAGGTAGACTGCTGGCCCCCAATAAATGTTCAATAAGACAAGGCCTTCACCACAGAGTGAAACTCCTCCCCGGACCCGGGTGATACTACACCTAATTATTTGGTGGCCAGCAGGACTTCCAGCACTGATTTGATACCAGACCTTGGGCTGAATAATCACTGAAATTAGGCTTTATTGAGACTAACCATACGACAGCCCCTTTATATTGTAATGACCTTATTTATTGTATTTATATCTCAGATCTAATCCAAGACAACGCGGACATTGGCCTGCTAAATAATAATCATAATCAATCGCAATACAGGAATTGCACGGACTGTTATTACATGCAGCTAGCTGAGAGGAGGCCGCACGATATTAATGTGGGCTCAAGGAGGCATGTTCGCATATAATGGAAATTCCCTCTGAAATTAGCCTCCCGTTTCTCCCGCTCACCTTGGGACCTAAAAAAAGCTGGTCATCTAGCTAACAAAGTGAATTATTGATTCATGTTAATGCTCCTCTTGCTGTTGTACCGGCGGTCGCCAGGGAGAATGTGCTGAGATGTTGCAGGATGCGCAGAACTACTTCTAAATGGGCGAGAGCCGCGAAGCCCTCCATTTTGTCTGCCTTCTTTCTTTCTCCATTTTCTCAGCAGTCTTTTTAGAATTTAGTCAGGCCTGCATATCTCCCAGGGAATGCAGCAACACTGCTGGTGGCTCTCTGTTTGGGACCTGGAGGTGTTTCATGCCAGCGTTTAACAGCCCTATGCATGAGGAAAGATGAGAAAGACCCTTCCCGGGGAAGGCTCTGTGTAATACGTATCTTTTTAAATCGGCCTTTCGCTTCCTCGAATGAGCACCAACAGCCTTATTCTCACAATGGAGAGCCTCCCCGCTCAGCGGTCATGTCTGCCGTAGGAACTGGTAGAGTAGTGCTAACGCTCGTGAAAATTTGTTTTTGGCAGACTCCGGTTCCTGTAACAGTTCATATTAGACGGCTTGTTTTTTTTTCCCCTCCCGCCAAGCGGAACACCTCCCCGGGGAGCGTGCGGTCTTTCTGAGCCGCCGCATGCGGTTAGTGCACCGGAGTCTTTTTGCAGGTCTCCTCCTCGTTGTCAGTCAACCAAACGGAGCGCAAATGAGCAGCTTGCACCAGGCAGACTGTGCCCGTCTTCATCATCACGGGCCGTTTGGAAGTAGAGCGCTCATTTACACTGCCTCTAAAGAGCTCAGAGCAGCTCCACTCATCCGCCGGCACAGCTGCCAGGTTGGCTGGCCCATCGATATGCAATTACTTGATTGGTCTAAAGCCCTACTTGATTTGAATGAATCTGCATATTTCAGAATAGTCTGTTCAAAGATGGCTCCCTGGTATTTTGCAGCACAATCATGGCAATTGCAGGATACATTGTTTATGGAGAATGGCTTTGCCTCGCTAGGCAGGTCGCTTTCTCTCGTTAATTAGCTCAACTGCCCTTTTAATGAGGGCACCTTCAGGAAACAAGGCCCATGGGGAAATTAAGTGTTTGTGGTGATGCTCCTCAATTTCTCCGTGGTGTCCGGAATATGCCCGTCTAAAATGGGACAGGTGGTTGGCAATGCCCCAAGCTCAACTTGCTACACAGAGCTGGTATCTGCTACTTTCAGGCGCTTGCGTTTAAAGGGTGGAGCATGTTACATGCAGAGATTTCATCCCATTCTAGTAATTGTATCTCTATGATGGAGAGGGACAGACTTACCTGCTTTAAAATCGGTTGTTGTTAATCCAGTCACAAGGTACCCTGTGTTTGCGAATCTACAAAACACATGGAACTGTGTGGAAAAGATCTCAATCTATGGGGCAGTTTAGCTATTTCCTGACTATTTCACTGTTAAGATGAGTGTCCATGTTTTCTACAAGCCCTCAGTCAAAATAAACAAGGCGAGGCTGCAGGGCAGTTCAATTGGCCGATACAGCGGGCATGACATTAAGGCGGTTGATGATGGTAGCTTTCCCTCGGAACGCTTTTTCCTCATGTGGTCTGATGCAAATGTTCTTTAGTCAATGCAAGTGAACCACTTTCTGTTTTTTACTTTTGCGGAACATTCAGTAGATAAACAACGCAGCATTTAACCTTCATGTTCCTTTCCATGGTAATTGGTAGTACTCCCCCGCCTGACACATTTCCTTCTTTGCCACTTGCCGCACCTCTGACAGCTCGTGTCTCATCTTTTCCCTTTCTACAGAACTGCCGTCTCCATGGTGACTGCCGGTAGTTTATAGAGACGTCTCCCTTTGCGTGTCCTCTGTCGTTTGTTTATTTGTGTGTTCGTGCAATGGCAGACAAATCTTAACCGTGCAATTATGAGGTGAGCAACAGAGTCCGGCGCGGAATGAGCCTTGGTCTCGGAGTGAAAGTTCTGAACACCCATTTCTTTCATCACCCGCTGACAAGATGGAAGAGGATTAACATTTTGAAAACGTGTATGTCCTAGGTTATAGTCGTGTGCTATCAAAAGGTCGCCCATAATCAGCGTTTTCATTCCTTGTTCGTCTCGGCTAATGGTGCTGATTTTATTACGGAAATAAACTTGAAAGTCAAAAATGAATAGCGGTTACGCTAACAAGCAGGGGCCTTCCACTTTTGCTGCATTTACCAAAGCCTGCTTCGTCGTTACCTGTGGCCCTGGTTCAGTAAATTACCCTTATCTCTCTTCTGGTGTTTTATTGGTGCTTCAATTAGAATTTATAAATAGAGGCTGATGGCAGAGACGGCCAAGCTGCGGTATATCAGGGGCGCTTTATGACGGCACATCAGGGTGATATACCGCACCCGATGACAGCTCGCAAGATCCTCTGTGTCTCTCTCAGCTCTCTTAATGAAGTGGGCTCCACGCTCTCTCATTACGCACCAGCCCGGGCGGCTCTGACACCGGCCGAGCATTGATCTCTCCGGGAAGGGGGCGCGATCGATCAGCCCAAACGCAAATCCCAGGAAGCCAGTAAAAAAAAAAAACACCTGGGATCCCATTGTCGCAGTCTTGATTTTTTTTTCTTCCCCCTTATCCTTTTTTTTTTGTCCCAGTGTGCTCCGGGAGACATAAAACAGCAAACCTCCGCAGTTTCCTTTGCTGTCCGTTTGAGAGCCGCAGTGAAGGAACCCCCATGCGCACTCGCAAAGTTTGAAATGAAGAAATAAAGTGTTTAAGGCGCCTGACGGTTTGTCGCGGGTTTTATTGCGCAGGTGTCAGATGTTTTGCAGGCCGCATTGATTCTGCCCCCCCCCCCAACACGCCCCCCACTATCTTGTTTTTTCGTGCCAGAGGCGAAACCCGAAGCCCACGTGATGCGTTTCGGGGAAAAACGGGAGGGGATATTAAGACACAATTTACGAGAGCTATTTCTTGTAATTGCCTGTTTCCATGGGGGGAAGG
Source organism: Ilyophis sp. 1 JC-2022 (assembly GCA_022702515.1). NCBI lineage: Eukaryota > Metazoa > Chordata > Actinopteri > Anguilliformes > Synaphobranchidae > Ilyophis > Ilyophis sp. 1 JC-2022. Next base: position 53,563,126 of record CM040403.1, on the reverse strand, counting down.
TCATCCCCAGTTTCCACAGTCTGGCTGATTTATGGAGAGTGTCAAGGCCCCCGCGGCGCCAACCTCTTCTCTTTTTCCGCCAAACAATCTCTCGTTTTAGCCCCGATACTTTAGCCTCCCGTATATTATCTCCGATGCAAAGAGGGCGGGGCAGGTCAGACGGAGACGACGTCCGAGCCTGGGTCCCCGTGCTAAAGGGGCTCTGCGTAACCCGCGCACAAACGAACAGGTGTCCGCAAATTTTGAAATTTGTGAAGACATAGATCCGTTCCTGTTAAAATGGCCTTTTCTAGTTGGCTCGCTAAGATTGACGAACAGTGAGGAGCGTGCAACATAAATTAAATGCTGTTTATTGACTTAGGGTGTGTGCATGGACACTGCTGGAGGGCCAGCCCCTGAAATTTACCTCTGAAGCATTCTTATCCGCACTGGGGTCACCCCTCAGCTCCCTCTGGTACACAGGTGAAATGCATCATAGAACACATGGGACACATGGCCTGAACTTGGCACATCTTTCCAAGCCTAATGACGCAGGGAGGCTGTGCCCCAGATGGCAGAGGTCTGGGGTCACACTCCTACCGGACCCGGACTCCCTCCCGCATGTGCAGATGCCAGGGAATCCTGTCCATTAAAGCCCTGATTTGGTTTGGTAATGTTCCTTAAAAGGAGGGTCTTGTCTGCTCCAGGGACCGACGGCGCACCTGCCTGTCACGTTCGCGAAATGACACCTGCCGTTAGCCGGACAAACCCCTCCCCCTCACACCTGTCCATTGCTGCGAGGAGCTGTTCGGCCCTCTTCGGTTCTACCGTGCCGTTCTTTGACATTGCCAAGTTTCCACGGCACCCGACCGTTGCGCGCTAGCCCGACCATTGCGCGCTAGCCAACGATGACACGTCCTTGGAAACGTCCCTTCCGCCAGAACCATGAGCCAGGAATCTGTACGCCGTCTCCGCGGGCGCTTGTCGACTGCGACTGGTGGCGAAGCGAGCACAGGCGGCGCGTTTTTCACCGTCGACAAGTGAGCCCCTTGGAGACGTTACTGTGCCAAACCTTCTTGCCCTCCTGCCCGATCAGTTTGGCCACCTGAGGCCTGTCACAAAAACGCACATCTCCAACCAGCCCGCTCAGAGTGTAGCAGGTGGTTCAAGTAGTCTTGCATGCTTCGTCCTGTTTATCCCATTTTGTCCATCTGGGGCCTTGTTAATGTTACTGCATATCTGATTGAACTGGTGGAACCTCAGTCCTCCCGTGTCCGTGCTTCTGTTAAGCTGTTTAGGAGTGCTCGCCATTGATGTTTCACACAGAACTTTGAGCAAGGTGGTCAATATTAATAAAAATAGTTTTTAATAATAGTGACATTTTATCCTGTGTGTTTTCGAGGTGAAACTAGACACTTTCCGAAATGGTGGTGTTGCCCGTCTTTGCTCTCACATTTACAGTGAGCAGAAGTGGAGAGAGGACGAGGAACCAGAGCACCACCTAGTGGCTGAGTGGAGGTGAGGCTGCAGTAATGTCAGGCAGACTGCTCCGCAGTGCCAAGACTGCAGGCAGCCGTGATGTAGCACATTTTTTCTTGTTTGGCTTGCTGCAGTCTGGTTACATGCTATTTCAGGCCTGTGAGAAAAATGTGCATTTAAGAAGGGTTTCAAAAGAAAAAACACTGATGTTTTTCACCTGTCTGTCTCTGTGGGAACGTTGCGTGTGTAAACCTCTATTGTCATCATATTTCCCCCATGACTTCATATTTTCCTCCTCACATGAAATAATGTTGGAAGTTTTATGTGATGTATGTTTTCTTCATGACAGTGTCTTTCTTTTCTTGTTGTTGTGTCATGCTTCAAAAAATATTGTTATAAGTTTTCCTTAACAGTTCGCCCTGCAGTGATTGACATCAAGCTGGACAAACCACAGGAGCCCCCCACCAGCGAAGGCGGTTGCTCCTGTTAATACACAGTACCAGATTGGGCAGATTCATTTACACCACTTGCTTGTTGTGTTGCTTCCTATTGGTTAGCTTCCAGTTAATTTCAGGTTGAATATTTGGCCTTCCCATCTGACTATTGGTCATTGGTTGGAACTAGTGTTACATCAATTTTCTGTTGTAAAATATTGTACTTTATTAACTAAATTGCCAAAAAAAAAGAAAAAAAAATATTTAAAAATTCAATAAGGAAAAAAGCAACAACAAAAAAAAAGTAGAATTCTAAACATGTGTATACTTTTTTGAGAAACTAGAACGGTACAGTTTTTTTTGTTTTGTATTTTTGTATACTAAAGAAAAAAGCACTGACAAAGAAGCAGGCAACCTCGGTTTTCAGCTCGTACTGGAACGTGAAGGATTGGGAAAGGCCGCCCCGATGGCTAGGAAGCAGACTGAACAAAATTGCATGCGAGCAGTTGATTTGATTGCTGATCCTGTCTGCTGGTGTCCACAAGTTTAAATGTAAACGCTTACTAACACCTGTGAATTCCATGCGCCGTGTGGAAACAACTCTTGTCTGTAAAACTTGGATTTGGATATTTGAGTTATAGGAACATGTCGGTAGTGTTTGTGTAAATGTTTGCTAGCCATGCAGGCGACGTTAGAATGCAAGTGTTGGCCTAACCGGGCCCTTAGAAAAGCCATGTCCGTGCCCCATTGCTTATGGTTTGTTTTTGCTGATGGTAATTCACAAGCTTTTGCGAACACTAATATACACCACAATGTACTGTACAGTATTTATATTGTGATCGCCCTTCATTAGATTCAATCTGTATTCACCCATGTCGACAATGGACAGCAGGTTTAGGAAAATCAAAGGGCTTGGCTTCCCTGCCTACAGAGATGTATCGGCTCTACAGTTTCCAATGTTCTATGGCTTATTTTTCATCTGGAAGTGAATTTTTATCCGGTTATTGTGCATCTGAGATACCTTTCATTAATACCAGGGGTCTCTATCTGTGTGTTCCCAAGGCCAATTAAGATGTGAACTTATAGTGAGAAAAGGCTACACTGCATATTTAGGCCTTGCTCTTTGCAAAGCCCTCCGTGGTAAGCCTGGAGCTGGACCAATTGGAGAAGGCCGCTTCAGTGTCATTTAAAGGCAGCGCGTAGTGCAGCGCGTAGTGCAGACCTGCAAGGGCGCTGTGACCTTTGCAAAGCTGTCTGAGGAACTCAAGAAGTAACGAAGTAGTTAACACGATGCTTTAGTGTAATCGTACATCATCATACATCAGTTAGCATAATGTATGTGCTATTTATTTGCCGTGAAGACGATTCAAAAGTAATTGAATGTTGTTTTAAGAGCCAAGAAACTAAAAAGCACTGGAAGTATCATGGACCACTGATTGGTAAAATACTTTTACTTTGATGTCTTTCATGACGGACCTTAACGCACTTTTGAACATGTACCCGTTTTGACAGCTAATGTAAAATGTACATATCCCGCTAGTCTAATACTGAAGTACTGAAGGAATAAGATCATAATATCCCATAGCGGTTGGAATGTCTCGAGGGGCAGAATATGAAAAGAGGCTGATGTTCTAGCAGTATCGACGGCCACCAGGGGTACTTTTCTTTTGAACAAGAATGAAAACTAGACCCACCTTAAAAGAGCCAAAAAATGGTCGCCAGAAGCCATCTGCAGGTGGAGCACGTTGCTGGGCTTAAGGGGGCGAGGGTGCGTTGTGCTATGATGCGGTGTAGCTCTCACTGCAGGCTCATGTCTGAGCTGAGGGGGATGATCGCCTGCAATGTTTTGGTGTCAGGAGAGCGCATTGCTGCCTCGCCTAGGCTGCGTTTCCTTCTGTGACAAAAAAAAGATACATTTTCCCCCACTGTGATTTTTTTAAAGCATCTGCATTTTTTTAAACTCCTGTTTGACGCTATTTATTTCTTATCGTACCTGTCCGTGCCCTCACTTATGCTGTATACAGAGAGCTGCGCGATTGGCACTAACAGACTAGGGAGACCACTCCATCATCTAATGTTGACGATAAATGCCAGAAATGCTTTTCATTGTTATTATAGATTCATAACAACCACTTTGCTTTTAGTATTTACTTGCTGCCTAACAGGACTACTGAATGGGAGAACCTTGTTTTTAAAAAGGGGTAGAATAGTCAGGCATTCCCTGTATACCTAAACTGGGATGGTCCCCACACTGTAAAGTATCATGCCACATACCACATTAAAGATAAGGGAATCTTAGTAGGCTTCTATCAAAGAGAGTAGGCGGAGCAAGAGGTCCAACTTCGGAGCTGGAACGTCCGCATTTGGAACATATTAGACAGACAACAGGCGCTCATTAAATGACTGGAGGTCAATCGAGTTTTTACAAAACAGTTTGCTAAACGGGTCATTATCAGACAGACGAAATAAAAAATCTCCCTTTTTTTTGGATTATATATGTCTGGGTTGTCAGGACCCAGTCCTACTACCAACAAGCCGTTATGATTTTGACTATCCAACGAAAACCAACTTTAAATCCGGCTAGCGCCGGTCAGTTGCACGCCACTCTAAGCATATGCTATGTAACTTTAGTTGCTAAGCTAACTGAAAACACTACTGCGCATGCCTGATCACTTCCCTTTGTGCGGACGAAAAATCCAATGGGGAAAAGCGCCAGTTGTGTATCTTGTGATATCTACAATCTTTGCTTCTATGTCGAGCGTTGGTGGTGTCACCTCTTTGGTTCGCTCTCTGTTCTCTCTTGGTATTTGTTACACTGGTGCCTTCTTGGAACACACAAAGGCATGCAACGCTCTTCTTGTAGGGGTCAGCCCTGCTGTTGAACTTTGTGTATAGAGGAGAGCATCTGGGATATATCTGGGGGAGGGGTTATTTATTGATTGACTGATCAATTAATTGACGTGTACTTGATATTGTTTTTTTTTTTTTTTTTTTCTGGAGTGTGTTGGACTCTTCTGAGCTGGTGTAGTGACAGGGCTTTAGAGTAGTTTACCCGCCTGTACATCGACAGTCCCCTTTAGTTGCCGCCCCCTTGTGGAAACATTGAACTCACTGTAGGTTTCACCTGATTTGTGTGGGGAGGGGGGGATGCACAGTCGTTGGGCACTGCCCAGCTCACACATAATGTTCACATAACGTCTCCGTGACATGGGAATTTTGCCACAACACTGGCAGAAGGTCACAGTGGTGCTTAGAGAGTGTTGTGTGCAAGCTGGGCTCTGTTTCGGAGGGTGTAAATGTCACAGCTCTGTGGAGCAGACCTGGTTGACTCCGAGCTGGTTCTCCATTCACACTGTATAGAGACTTAGCATGTCTGTCTAAAAGATCAATAAAATGTCTTATTACCAAATCAACTGTGTTGTCCTTATTTTATCATTTCAAGAAAATCTCTGCTGCTCTAAAATAGGACTCAATGAATTGGTGTGTGTGTGTGTGTGTGTAAGAGACAGGGTGCATTTGTATATGTGTGATTGAAAGTGTGTGTGTGTGTGTGTATGGCTGGTATGTGGAGGTCCAACCATCTAAATCGCCTCCTAAACTACACCACTTATGCAAATTTGACGTATTTTATGCTAATTGAAACTGCAAGTGGACAGCTCTGAGGAGCATTATCTGCCTGCTCACACTTCCCCTCTAACATTACTCAATATCCTGATTTTTTTGGTTGGGTGAGAACGCTAATAAGAAATAAAGAAACTTCACTGAAGCAAACGGCAAAGTGGGTTTCTCATTTTCAGTAAAGACCTGATGATTTGTACTGCAAATCCACTTACTACCTCGTACCTGGCTGCTCTGTAAACTGAAATAGCATCAATTTGTGCTTGCTACAGTGAACAAGGTACAGATCAAAAGCTCTAAGCGTCTTACTTCAGTGATTCCAAATCAACCTATCACTCACACCAGAAATAACTGACGGGTTTTCTAATGATTTCAGATCCACATGAAAGGACTATGCACTGTTAGTTTTATGTCCTTCTTAAATGGGTAAAATCAGTAGGGCTGTGTATCATTAACATCTCTAGGGTATTCAAATATTACTAAGGAAGCTGTTGTCCAAGTGTAATTTTACCCCCGCCTTTTACCATCGTCCTCAAACTCCTGTATTAATCCACAGTGCTTCCTCCATTGCAGGCTTTAAATCAAATCCTCTGTTTTACATTGTAAATATTCCAGTGGAGATTGAATAAAATGGTTAATTTAAGCCGATGAGTTCTGTATCAATTGCTGAGAATCCAGACTGCAAAAAGCCAAACACACCACAAGGGGGCTGCAATGCTCTGAATCTTTGAAGTGAGCGCATGGGAAGTCGAGCCAGGTGCTGCTTCAATATGAAACGGCACTTGACTGGACATGTCCTTTTAGACTCATTCACTGATTAAAGTATAAAATTAGCAACAACCTGTTTTTTGTTTGTTTTGGGGGGAAACAGAAGGGTTTTACACTGGGTTCATTTTGTGTTGATTGTGTTGATGCGGTGCACTCTTCTCTTGGGTTTGGAGGGCCATGCGAAGATGTGCATTTTCTTTGTTGTACTTTGGGCCCTTGTTGTTTTCGTCCCATAGGCTTAAGTGTGGCAGTAAGTGTTAGGTTGAAGTTGCACAATAAATTACATTTGACATTCTTTGTGCTACTAGTTGTCAAGCTTGTGTAATTGTATAGTTGGGACATGAACTGTTGGTAAACAGGAAAGTACAGAGTTTGGTGAAATGTAAAATGGACATATTAAAGGACTCCCTATGCCATGCAGAAAGACCCAGAGTGTATTGGTTTATCAGATCATTTATAATTGTGAGAATTAACACACTTGCCAATGGGATTAGGACCTACTGTGGCGACGAGAGCGTACATGTAGGGCGGGAGCCAGCTCATCTGTGGCGATGGCTTTCCCAGGGTGTTCCGTCACACCTACCACGGCCTCCGCGACCACAGCTTAATGGAAGTGCCCTGACACTGATGGATTGTGGGACATGTAAGAATAGTTCTTACCCGGGGAACTTCAAAACAGGCTAACCTGAGGAATGAGGACAGCCGGGGCGCAGAAAGCTTTAGAGCCATTTATCAACGGGACGAGACAGGACCGACTTTTAAACGTCTGCTATTCTTCCTCCTAGTCGAACAGCAAATGAACGAGGAGAAATGTATACGCCTTTCCGTCAATGTACAAGTAAGTAGAAGGTGCGCACTTTTAATGTTTAACGAAGGTTTTATTCAGCGTTACATACGCACAGCTTTTATGTTTAGCATTTCACGTTGTTCTTGGTTGGTATCCAGGCCGCATCGAATGGAATCTGGTTTTGTAAGGCATGTGTGCAAAGGTGCGATTGACGGTTCCTGGCACTCCCCCTCAGGGGAAGCCATTGGAGAGCTTTATCCTGAGTGGTCGCAGGTGTGACCTCTGTGGAGCTACACCTCTACGGCCCTCCCCGCCCCGATCTGCAGACTCCCGAACAGATGGAGGCTTCTCCGGCCCTCTTCCGTCTCCTGTGCAGCGGTTTGCTGGAGCAGCTGCACCGCGAGCTCCCAGGTGACGGCTGGGTCAGGGGTCGGAGGTCAGAGGTGAAAAGAGAAGGCTGGAAAGAAGCAGGGAAGTTGAAGAGAAGCAGGAGAGTCTTGATGACTGGGTAGTAAAGGTCAAAAGAGGGAAAGGCATCCTTATATCATGTTTCCTAGAAACAAAACCGGGTGAAGAGCTATGGCCGTTTAATACTTTTAGAGGTCATGCTCATCATGTCTGTTACGTATTGATTTTTAAAATGATCTCAATCATGTCCTGTGTCTGCAATATATTCAAATTACAATGCTTATAACCTTTTTCTGCCTCCCTATATTGTGGTGCAGGGCAGATCATGAAATACCATTGTCATTGTTGTTGTGCGCAATTGAATTGTGGAAGTATCTGCCATGCGATGTCATGTGTCTTGGCAGGTGAACACAATTAACACCTGTACTTTGGTAATTTTGAATGGCGTTGAGGACGGCATAAGCTGAAACATGTCCGCCTTGAAAATAAAGTAAAATCACACTAAGTTGAGATTTTTTGCTTGATTAATCATTGGTGTTCAGGCCTCCGTGCGCCTTTTAAATTGTTAGGTATTGATTGCAAAATGACAGATTTGGAAAGCAATTTTTTAAATCCAGAGCTTACCCACATTTAAATTTAATTTAATTGAAAACAATCTCCAGGAGTGCGTGAGCACTAAGTAGCATATTAGGGTTTGCATTGTGCTACAAACCAAGTGTGCGGTCAAATTTGACACCACGGGACAATCTTGTCCCTGTGTTCCTGGTCAGAGAGATGTGCTCGTGGGGCTGGTAGCTGACCTGCCATCCTAAGTACCAGCTGAGATGTTACCTTGACTGCCACTTCTCCCCATGTGTGACTAGGCCTGTCAGGACCTGCTAGCCTCTGAAGCAGCAGGACGGGCAACTCCCACCTGCTTCGGTCACCATGACAACGTGACACCATGCAGTGCAGTGGTGAAAGCGTAAAGAAAACACTTTTGTTCAGTCACTGTGACCAGACATGTTTGATTTTAGTGGTTTAATATTTACTGTTCTTTTTAATTTTTAACAAGTTTGTCAAATGTGTAAACCCTAGTGCCTCCTACAGTATGAGAGTTTCTAAAAATAATTTCTGTTTGGATATGTGGAGCAATGTTGCTAATCAGCTGCAGTGAAGGACCAGCCTTTGTCTTTCTGCTGAAAGTTGATTTATTCTTATTTGCTTATTTGACGGGGACAATGCACAGCTACTGGTAACGCACAGTACTCTATATCTCATAGTTGATTAGTGGTCACGATGACTTTGTCTTCAATCATGATTTCAATTGTAATTTAGATCTTGTAAAACTGATACATTGTCTTACGTTGTAAGTTATTGCATTCCGCTGACTTCTCCCTCTGACTGAAAAGACTGGTTGGCCAAATCTGGTTGATCTGGGATGGTCTACACAATCACCTCTGGCAGAGGTTTTCTGAACCAGTCGTAGGGTAGCTGAGGCTACCTGTGTTCAGGAGATACTGGCCGGTACCGACCAGTGTCTGCCTGTCTGTCCTGTTCACACACAGAGCAGTGTTCTTTTTGAGCATATCCTGAACAAAGGGGGACTGGCTTCTATGGTGTGAGCACATTAATAGATAACAGATGCTTCATTAAGACAGCCATATAATCCCCTTGCATGGATGGATGAACCTTTTGTTGGGAGATAGCTCTGTTTTCCTCTGTTTCTACCCTGTATCTCCTACATTCAAAAGTACTCACACTAGCCTTTTTTAAAATTTCTTTTTTTAAATGGCCACCAAAAGCTAATTTCAATGTTACATTCACATGATGGGCATAGTATATCTATTTGTAGTCTGTGTTTAAGAAGAAAGCAGTCCATCCGCTTTTCTGTCTCTGTCACTTATTCTGTCCGCCTTCTGTGGTGGGATTGTGTCATAGCCTCTCCACAATACCTCCCCCACCAGTGAGAATTTTTTCTTTCTGTGCGTGACGCCATTTTGTTTGTGTATGTCTGGTATACGACAGCAAAGACACTATTCTGTATCAGTTCAGCCAAGTGACTGAATGTGTAAAAAAAAACATTTGTGAACCTTAGACCAATGCCAATGCTTGGCAAATGTTCAAAGGGAATATAAACGAGACTGACTGCTCTTAGAAAACTTCACAAGACTGGCCTCCTAAGTTATGCTTGGAGACTTTTGCTGCTTCCTTTTAATTAGGAAGGCATTTAATGCTTTAGCGATCAAAGGGGAACCATCTGGGCGACCCTGCCAATAGAGAGAGGATGTAATACAGATGGTCATGTTCAGGATATCCAACTCGGCCACCACTGTAGACCAATATGCAGCATGAGCCAGGATACATAAACCCAAAGTAAAGGTCATTTTCCATCAAGGAATGAATGCAGATCAGAACTAGAGCAGAACATTCATCTGATACTAAACTGAACAATTAGGTAAACACACGTTTTTCTTTAAAAAAGTTTATTAGAAATATTTCAAATTGTATAAATACAAAAGTAAAGAATAAGTTAGTGGCTCACACCAGAGACAGTAATGTATAATTAGTTTAGAGGTGGGCGGGGGCTCTTGGGGCTAGCCTATAGGAGACCATCTGTTGGAAGGACACTGGGTCGGGGATAGACACCTGCTCTGTTGGGAGGACCACAGCTGAACCAAATCCCACAACACCAGCTGTGGGGGATTACAGAGGAGCGGCCAGTCGATAGAGCCTTCTCGTAATAATATTAGTTCCGCCACTTCACCAGAGAAGGCCTATCTCTGTGTACAAATATGAACAGAATAGTTTTTGTTAACCTTGAACCTCTCTTCCAGCATCTTGTGGTTTTCAGCAATGTCCCATGGTCATGTTGAACACATAAGTTACATAGAACAACCCCTTTTTGACCATTAAAAACAAAACAACAAAATAAATTGGCTTGTGGGCTAACATTGGCTGTGGTTTGGGTTTCCTTTGCCTTTGAAAGTTCTTCTAAGGTGTTTCCTCAGCTGTAAGTCTACGCCAAGATTTCATCTCTCTGTCAAGAAAAAGACAGCATCGAAAATTTTCAAGATATTATCAAGATATTAACTGAAAAGAAGCATGACAAAGTTAAGTGACTATACGTCATCACTTTCTCACTTAAATAGTAGTACACGTTCACTGACTGGCTATAAATTCCAAACTTGAATGGCCATAAGGGTGAACTAATTAATCCATATTTTGAGCATGCTATCACACTGTAGCTATACAAAAAAAGTGATTTTTGAGTATTTTCCAATGATTTGCACAATTTTTCTTTCTATATTCAAAGACTAACGTGTCTATTACATGTTTCAATAATGTATATTATTGTCAAGATTACCAATATTTAAAAAACATGATAGCAATATAATCATACTGGTACAGTGCTCATGCAGCATTTTGAAAACGGTCTTAATAGAGGATCAAGCCCTGCTTGCTAAATCTGGCGGGTGATGATTGCTCCACATGTTTTTCTCAGACTATTGTGTAACTCACACATACTCTCAAACGGCTAGTGACAATGTGCCACAGGAATGCAGCATCGACAGTGCATACGTTGGTTACAGCGTTGAAGCAAAACAAGCGGAAAAGACTCACATGTTGCAAACAGGCAAAATTCTTTCTTGCGGCTTCTTGAATTTCCTCAGGAAGGCAGGAAGTTTGAGCTTGGATCTGGAGTGCTTGGGGGCGGGTCTACTAGAGGGACAGAAAAAAGAGGAAGGTGTTAATGAATGGGGAGAAGCACTGCAGTGTATCCTGTCAACAGGGTTTGAATTAAGCTTTGAATTAATTTGTCATCATTGTTTAGAATATTTAAAACATACATTTGAATAACCATATACTATTATATATCATGGTAATTTTGTATATTGTAACCATGTTCTAAATGATAATGGAATGTCCAGAATTACAAGGCTGTTGACCTGAAGTAAGGGATGCCCACCTATCAAAAAATAGCTTCTCCCTGCCCCGAGACTGAACCACATCTGAAGCAAGTCCACAGTATAAATACAGACCACGACGGGCTTATAAACTAGTAGCTGCTTGTCCTCATATTTTATCTTGATGGAGAAGAGGAGGTCTTGCAGGCTTACATGCATTTCATAGGTAATGGCCAATATGACTCTATACTACCTGCAGAATTGCTGATAGGAATGTGCGTGTGTGTGCGCGGGTGCGAGAATGAATACCGTGGGACACTTACCGTGCAGCCTGTGGTGCAGCATGCATCGGTCTATCTGCGTTCTCCTCTTCTTCTTCCTCTTCTTCTTCGCTTTCTGCGATCTGGTCCCAGACCTTGGCGTCGACCCACAGCGCCTCCTGCAGGCCCAGGCCCCGGCCCACGCACGTCGTTTGCCGACAGAGCGGGCAGCGCACGGTCAGCAGGCCGCTCTTGGGCTGGGCCATCAGCTCCAGGCAGGACGCGCAGAAAGTGTGTCGGCAGTGAAGGACGCGGGGTACTCTCTCCCTCCGGGAGTAGGCCATGTAGCACACGCCGCACTCCCTGTCCTCGCACAGCACCATGGCTCAGTCTCACCGCTGCAGAGAGACGTCATTTTGTTCTTTAAAACACACAAATCGAAGAAGCTGATTAAACAGTGCCCTTTCTTATCTCACAGCAAACACGTAGCATGGTCCGGTGCAGGCACGTGGTAAAGTGGAAATCTAAGATCTAAGAAGCTGTTTCCTAATATATTATGTTAAACAGAATCTGCATATTGGAAGCATATTCATTATTGCCACAAAACAGCTATACAATTTTTATATATAGTACATTGGCATACTTTATACTCCGATATGCATTGACAGTACACATAATACAAATGAAAATAACAGAGAGACTTTCTGTAATAATTGTATATTATTAAATAAAATACGTATACATTTGGAATTGGATAATTTACCATATTTCAGCTCATTTCAAATGTAATTTTAAGTGTCTATTTTCACTCTAAAATACCAGCTATAGTCATGGTCATAGGGTTATGCCAATTGTCAAATATTTCATATTTATTTAAAGCAAAACGAAAAAAAGTTAACTTTGTAAAGTACTTCCTTTCTCTGCAGCCTCATGGCAGTCCACTACAAATTAAATCATAAATTATTTTTTGTTTAAATGAATAACTGCACTCACCGTATATTGATAGTAATCTCTGCTGGTTTAGCTGTATGTCCAGGTCTAAGTCGGTATGAATGTATCTGCGAATATTGAAGTCGAACTCTATTTACTTATTTCTTACGATTTCTCTCTGTTAAACGGGTGATGCTTCGCTTCTTTCTCTCACGCAGCCGAACCGGTACAACAGCTGTGAAACCGGAGGGATCACTAACGGTGTTTTAAAGAGCAAAAGGGGGTGGACTCATCTGCAGTATGCAGATGCCTTTTGTTTGCCTGTCTGACCGTGGCAGCTGGAGAAGCATACTCGCATGCAAATCCAGTCCACGCTTGGCGATATGGTCACGTGCACTTTCGCACACTGCACATAGGCTTTTGGCTTCCTCATTTTGAGAGACGTCTCCAAGTGTTTTTTTTTTAAGGTTTATCTAATTATCGAATCTAAGTTTTGTCTTCATCGATTAAAACGTTATGTTATAAATGTATGGACAAATACATGGCAATACGTTTAGTTTATATTGTTTTTGGTGTTATATTTTAATTCCTTCACCAAATTTCACATGAAAATTCTGCAATTTGGGAGACTGTTAGGGTTAGGGCCAACATTAACAGTTGCCCTGCTCTGAGAATTTATTTTCAAGCAAGAAAAAAGATTGACCATCAACGCTTAATGGTATGCATCTGAAATGACTGTGGGATATAGGGCTTACAAAAATATTTATGACATATTTAAATAAAATGTGAGTAATGTTTAAATAGGAATAGCAACTACTCTAGAGAAAGGTATGCTTGCACCATTCTATAAATTATATCTCTAAATAATATAGCTACATAGAGAAGAAGTAAGGATTTCTAGAGTTTTATCTTCAGGCAAATAATTCTATTTTCTGTTATGTTCCAATGCAGCACATTATCTGTTTGTCATAACAGATGGTGGTGGGAACAATGCAATCTTGACTGGTGGGTCATGTGTCATGCCTTAGGCCTTATGCAATTACCATGAATTCATTTTTAAAGTCGTTGTTTGCCTTGAATGGTGTTCTTTCCTCACATTTGTAATTTTTCAAACGGATGGATGATAATTTTTTTGGTAAATAAATTATTATCAGTTCAGGGGACCTGCACTGTAGGTTTCATTTGAAAAAATAAGTACATTTTATCATTTAAATAAACATTGTATTTGTAATGTATGTGTTCACTTGCAGGAATACTGTGATGACACCAGCTCAGTACTCTAATTAAGATAAGTAAATCAAGGCTTGAACTTTTTTTAATTACCCAAAGTGAAATTAATCCTCACATGTGGGATCACAAAGAAACACTATCCTTATTTACAGGAATGAGTGTTTGCTTGGGAAGAGAGTTAAATGGGGTACATGATAGCAAACTAATATTTAGCAAGGAAGCTGCTTCAAATAGGGTGATCGTATCAGCGTAAGTGCTGGATGCTGATTGACAGAGCTCCGTTGACTGGCAATATTGAAACAATAGACTCAAGATGACATAACACATCCTCATGACCCCAGGACACAATTTTCACCTGTGACCAGGGGGCAAGACAGGTTGTGGTATAAAGGTGGCAATAGTAATTGTCAAGGTGAGACTCACAGAGAGCAGCCAAATGGAACCGGTATACAAAAGGGTATTCATTAACTGACTAGAATTAGTTCCAAATGTGATCATCGCGGTTGAATCAGTTTTCGTCATCTTCAACCTTGATGACAGTTTGTCATTTTTAAGTGCTAATGAAGGACTACTTAGATATTGTGTTGGTGGGCTTCTTGTGTTTATAAAACAAATCTACAGTTAATAATCAGTATGATATGCATGACAACAGGTACATAATTACAAGCATGATGCCTGACCTTGTCACATGCACCACAATGCAACCCTGTCATATGTTCAGCATCCTGGTACATACTGCAGGTGGGGTTTCTTTTTAAAAAACAGAAAATGTGTTGGCTTTGGAAATTAAATACAGTGAGCACCATAATTCATTGGACAGTGACACGTTTGTTATTTTGGTTCTGTACTCTAGAACTTTGAGTTTGAAATGATACAATGACAATGAGGTTGAAGTGCAGACTGTCCATTTTAATTTGAGGGTATTTTCATCCATATCGGATTAACCACTTAGAAATTATAAAACCTTTTGTATGCCTTTTCGGGCATCAAAAATATTGGACCGTTTAACATAATGTCGAATAAAGTAATCATTTTAAATATTTGGTCACATATCATTTGCATGCCATGCCTTCCTAGTGTCCCAACAACATCAAAAGACTCTTGATATCTTATTTTCTGGTACTCTTACTAGCGATTCTCTATGGGAATTGGGGGGTGGTACGATTTAGCTGTAAATTATGCTGGAACATTATGGAATTCATGGTTGGCGAAATGGCTGTAAGTTATCAAGGGACTGAGGTATCAAACGAGCCTCAAACCATCCCTCTCATTGTCATTGTATCCTTTCAAACTCAAAGTGCTAGAGTAGGCTACAGAACCAAAATAACAAAACATGTGTCACTGTCCAATTAATTATGGTGCTCACTGTATGTGGGCTCTTTAGTCAGTTGTTTCATGTAAGCACGCAACTGCTGAAATACACCAAAAACCAGTGGCCGTCGAGGATTCGAGTTTGAGATCCCTGTAGGAAACGGTCTCCTTTTGACAGTATCCAACTGATTACTTTCTCTTCATAGTATATTTTTCGTATGTTTGAAAATACTGTGTTCTGAAACATATAAAATGTGGCATGCGCTGCCCTCTGCTGACGTTAGTTCAGTAAATGAGACGCAGTCATTTCGTTACGCCTACATATTTTTACCTAGGCTATAAAACGCAGTGTTCGTGCAGATCTACCTGGAGCGTAGGCGGCATACAATATCATACGTTTTGTTTTTCATTCATCTGTTTTGTAGGCTATTTCGGTACATATATTAGGCTACCTAGTTAATTTAACATATCGACAGAAGGCAATTACAAAAAAAGAAACATTTGGAAGTAGCCTAGCCTAGGCTCTGTGGCATTACGGACATCCCGTAGCCTACCGGATAAATACTTTTTTGGCTGGAATAGGGTAGCCTAATATTTATTTTCGACCAACATTAAAAAATGTTTCAAAAAGAGGGCTCGTCCGGGATTTGAACCCGGGACCTCTCGCACCCAAAGCGAGAATCATACCCCTAGACCAACGAGCCTTATACCCTAACATTTTCTTCGCATCAACATATGAAGTTCTTGACACTAATTCACTTCCGTATTGAGCTTTTATTGATAATATTATATGGTGCGGTCGCCACTTTTTTTTCAATAAAAATCCATTTGAAATCGAGTTTTATCCAGCCTAGTACTTTTGTTGAGTAAACGTGTTCAGTTTACTGCATTCTGCAATGTAGGCTATTATATTGTACTTCAATAGCCCTAGCACACAATATCGTTGTTCACCTTTAAAAGTTTCCCAGGGCTCGTCCGGGATTTGAACCCGGGACCTCTCGCACCCGAAGCGAGAATCATACCCCTAGACCAACGAGCCACGTCTGTTACACTCCAATCGTTGTTTTAAGAGTGTAACTGTGAGTGTATTTTACTAGCAAACGACAGCTTTTACGCACTTCACATTCAGAATCCCGCTAGTCTTCCTTTCTCTGGATGTATAAAGAGGGCTCGTCCGGGATTTGAACCCGGGACCTCTCGCACCCTAAGCGAGAATCATACCCCTAGACCAACGAGCCACAGCGATCATCTATCTACATGTTCAGGTTTCCTGCTAATTTGCATTTGGCCGTATGCTATATTGGTTTGGATTACAACTAGACTAAGGGAAGAGAAAATAAAAAAATTTGCCAGTCCAAAAAAACAGAAAAAAAATTGTAATTGCTTGATCGCTACTTGATGGCTAACCAGACGTAGCAAGGATGGTAGTAGCTTGCTCGCTAGGTAAATTAGTGGCCAGCCTACCAAGCGACCTTGTTTGTTTTCGCAGCATGAGGCCAAAACCACATTTCCCACAATGCATTTCACAAAATATGATTCTGCGCATTGACTGTAAACATTTAAACGCGCTGTTTGTAACTAAGATGATTCCGCTTGTGCGTGGCTACTGTAACTGAAAATGATTGAAGGTGAGTGAAACTTCCAAATAAATTAAATAACACAACATAGTTAACTAGATTCGGATATAGCGGAGTTGTATAAACCGTTTTAGCTTACCTCAATATGATTTTTCAAGGTAAAACCAGGTTCGCAGGACGCGCCTGCAGTTAAACTGCCAATATTGCACCCAAAACTTGATGCAGCTATTATTTTTGTAGTCGGTGAGTATTGGGATTATTCTTATTATTATCGTTTCCTATTTTATTAGCTGACTTTTTGATACTAGCTAGATTACATTATGCAATCATTTATGTGTCATAGCCTGTGACGAATAAGTAACGTAACAAAAAAAATCACGTTTAGCGAACTGGCTAAATGATAAAGTTAGCGTCGCTAATGGAGTTAACGTTAGCTAGCGTCCTGATAGAGTAGCAAGCACTTGATATATTTAAAGTTACTTCTGAAATAATATGGTGTTTAAGTTAGGTGTTGTTGTTTGCTAATTTTTCAGAGAACACTAGTTGGCTAATTCGTTGACGAGCTGGCTAGCCAGTATTTTGCCACCATAACGTAATGTAAACAAACCTGCATATTACAGTTGCATGGTGCCAGTATTTGGAAATGGATGCCTTTTTGGGGACTCTGCAAGACCATGACGTGAGGTGGGTGCAGACTTATTGAATGGCTACTATCCCTGTTTAGTGTCTTATGTACGCTGTGCTTATATGTGCATTTGTTTTGTCCACATTCCATTGTCTGCTAATTTGTTCTTTCATGTTTTATTGTCTCGAGTCACTTTTTATTTTATTTTTGTAACGTATGCATTTTAATTCTATATTTTTTTTGTTTTGAAGTTTGCTTTATAAACATCTGACCAGGGACAGTAGATAGGCTAACTCGGGCTTTTAGGCTAACTCGGGCTCATTTAAAGTTTGACTGTTGATTGTTGTGCATTGTCCCTGAAAAATAAGCCAATAAATAAAAATAAAGTGTTAGTTGTCGTAAACCTGAGGCCAATACTTTTCTTCCAATACCATGCAGCTCTGTCCTTTCGTCTTGTGAGCCGGAACTTTTGGAGCTGATGCGTCAGATTGACATCATGGTGGCCCACAAACGGAGCGAGTGGGAGGCAGAGATGCAGGCCTTAGAGGTGAAGCTGCAGACTCGCGAAGAGGAGCTGAACTCTGCTAGGGATCTTGTACTGAGCAAGAATACAGAGGTAGGCAACAAAGTACCAAAGGAGCTTATTCCTGCACACTCATTTTTAGCAGACTTTTTCCCCCCTCTTTCTGACGATGAGCTTTCACTGCTGAAATATGTTTGGAGAGGCCATGTTTACCCTGGTATACCTCCAAGTACCTGGATTTCCCTTGTCAGAATTTTACGTTGGTATATACATAGCACATGGGTTGATATTGCACTTATAGAAATTTTATATCGTCTGGTCAGCCTTAATTGTGCAGCAGTGCACATATTGGTAACTGAGCAGTTTTATTTTTAAGCATTTTAACACAATTATGAAATCAATTGTCAGCTGATTTTCACTGAATTATAGCAACAGTGGTTGTCAAGCTATTTTTCTATTTCATATCATTTTTTATATTTTTGGAAAGAGGATAAAGCAAAAAAAAAAAAAAACTTGATTCAGTAGTCCAAAACCCACATGAATCATCTTGTGAACATCTTGCCAATGGCCCTTAATCAAAACATTATTTCCGGGATAATGTTATTATTTCAACATCGTCGCATAAATGCCCCCACTTGTGTCCATTGGAGACTTTGCCTCGGACAGAGTGGGTATTATGTGTGGAGTGCCCCAAGGTTTGATTCTTGGACCACTACTATTTAATCTCTATATGCTCCCACTTGCACATGTTATACAGAAACACACAATAAATTATCATAATTATGCGGATGATTCACAACTGTACATATCCCTTTCTCATGATGACCTAGATCCCATACATTCCCCTGAGTGTATTGATGATATTAGTATATGGATGTCAGAGAACTTCTTGCTATTGAACAAAGACAAAACAGAAATACTCATCTTTGGTGCAAAGGCTCAGAGACAAAAAATTGCAGATCATCTCCGATCTCTGTCTCTGGAGAGCAAAAATGAAGCTAGAAATCTGGGTGTAATCATAGACAGCAATCTAAATTTCAAGAGCCACATTAATCATCTCACAAGATCAGCCTTTTACCATCTAAAAAACATCTCAAAACTAAGGGGCTTTCTATCAAAATCAGACTGTGATAAATGAATCCATGCACTTATAACAAGCAGACGAGACTACTGCTATGGTCTATTCACCGGCCTCCCAAAATCAGCTGTGCAGCGACTACAGTTAATTCAGAGTGCGGCTGCACATGTTCATACCGGAACTAAAAAATATGGGCACATTACACCCGTTCTTAGATCTCTACATTGGCTCCCCGTCAAAACTAGAATTGATTTTAAAATTCTGCTACTTGTATACAATGCTCTAAATGGCCTTGCACCTCAGTATGTAAGAAGCATGCTAATTAGATATAAACCAGCAAGAACCCTCAGGTCCACAGGCAGAGGTATTTTAACCATCCCTTGTACTAACTAAAAAGCAGGAGTGGCTGCCTTCTGTATTTATGCCCCAAGTAGATGGAACGCCCTGCCTAAGGACCTGAGAGAGGCTCCCACACTGAACACTTTTAAAAGCAGGTTAAAAACATTTATTTTCACAATAGTCTATGGCTAACGTCTTAGCCTGTGTGTGTATGTATGTGAATATGAGTGTGTGAGCGTGTATGTGTTTTATATATTTTGGCATTTGTATATTTCTGCACTTGAACTTGTTTTATTGTTATTATTATATGTCATTTTTATGTAAAGCACATTGCATTGTGTTGCATTTTATTATGTATGAAATGTGCTATATAAATAAAGTTAAGTTGACTTGACTTGACCTCTAGGGAGACTAATCTGCAGATAAATCCACCACGTTATTGCTCAATCTGTCTTGGTGGTAGCCTACACTTCCATTGTTTGGTTGCTTTCTTATTGGGATGGTCACCAACTTTGTGATGCATTTGTGAAGGTATTTTATTTATGTATTTATTTTATGATCTGTGTTTTATTATGTGTTTACATTAGTGCATGTAGAATGGCTGCTCTGGCAGGCTGCAAGCATCTTGCAGCCAATATCATATAACTACAACAGTGAGATGCTATAGAACAGACACAACTAAACGAGGTACAGCAATCAAAAACAATAGAAGTAATAAGAGATAAGTAAGCAGATGGCCATTGTGGCACTTGGTGAAGTGTGGTGATTAACATTGTAATACGTTTGTGTTTAACTGTTCCTGTGCACCACACTGTCCGTTCCCAGGCCAGTATTCTCCGGCAGCAGCTAGAAGACACGCAGACTGGAAGGCAGGAGTCCATTACCAAATATGAAGAGCAGCTGCAGCGCATGCAGGACGAGGTGAGAGCGTCCGTACAGAAACCGTACCACGTTGCCATAGCAATCCTGCCGTATGACCATCAGGAGGCAACGTGCTATCTATCTGACATCGCCCTGTAAGGCGTCTCATGTTTTCACACGTATGTTTTTGAGCGGTTTGCACGCAAATGTTTCTGAGCGGTTTTTCTAGGGAATGTTTTTGAGAGGTTTTCATGCAGGCGTCCATGCAGCGCCGCATGTTTCGACGCCTCCAATCTCACCCGTGCATGATGCTCACCGCAGTTGTCCAAGCTGAAACGCAGCTACGAGAAGCTCCAGCGCAAACAGCTGAAGGAGGCCAGGGAGGGAGCCAAGAGCCAAGAAGAAGACAGGACAGAGTTGACTCGACTCACCGGCAAAATTGGGGTATTGCGGTTTATATGCTCAAATCTGTGCCTAAACACTGACCCCGGATCAGTCCGATTGCTCCTCCCGAACATGTGGAGTCAATATAAGGTTGATTGAAGCCTGGTAACACAATGTGACTACAGTAAATCACCCTCCAGATTACAAGAAGTAGGGGTGACATGCAAAAAAAAGTATTTGAGTAGTTGAGTATTTAAAGCACAACTGAACTTTGGTAGAACTTTGGGTTGTGTAGTTACCTGGCCATGATATGAGTCCAAATGGTGGTGAAATATGTTTGTTAGTTGCTCTGTGCTCCGCTTGGGTGATAATCCAGAATAGGGTATTTGTCGCTTTCCATTCAATTCTATAGGGCAGCTAAAACGGTCGTGTAGCATCATCTTTACATGCATTAGATACATGTTGAAATATGAAAAGAAAGACTAATATCGGATTGATTAAAGCAAAAATAAAATCTTGCCAAAATGCTAACCATGCTACTTAAATCAACAAAACAGTTTTTCTTAAGCTGTTTTGGTCATGCCATTGAGTTTTTAATTACGCACATCACTGGAGTGTTGTCTATCATTGGAAGCTGGCCATTTGTGCCACCTCCTGAAAAGTGCTTCTTGGCAAAGGCTTTGGAGGATTTACAAACTGTTTAATAAACATGAGCATCTTGGAGTGTCTTTGCTAGAGCAATTATCTGTGCTCGCTGGGCATGACACACAACACGAGTGAACATTTTTAACCATGGTACAATTTCAGTATGTCCCGGCAAAGTTTACAGAGAGTCGCAGCAAATTTGAGGGCAGCTAGAGTGGAATTGGGCCTAAAATCGTGTAGCGTGTACCAGGTGTTCCTCAAAGCATGAAGTAGCCCCCTCTGCTGGCTGCTCTTTGCTCATGCAGCTTCCTGTTTTTTTGTGTCAGGAGTTTCGACAGCGCTCTGTGGAGTGGGAGCAGCAGCGGATTCAGTACCAGAAGCAGGTGGCCTCCCTCGAGACCCAGCGGAAGAACCTGGCTGAACAGTTCCAGCAGTTCCATCTTGTGCAGGTAGCGGGAAGGTTTTTAATATGAAAAGGTTTCTACAGTTTACCAGGACAAGACACTTTCACCAAGAATTATGTTTCTCTTTTATATTGCATTTCAATTGTGATGCAGTATGTAGAGTATTAAAACATTTTCTTGAATTTTGATTTAATTGTGTGTCTGTGTGTGTTTTAAGGGAGTGTAACACTACGGGAACTGTAATGTCCAAAAAAATGGAAGTCCTTGCATCATCCCCAGCTAATAAGCAGCATCCACTTTGGTTATTTGAACCAGTTCAACAATGGCGATCCCAGACAGAGAGCCAGAGTGACAGTTAGCGAGGGTTAAAGCTTGTGCGAGATGACAGTCTCTTTGTCGGTCGGGCGTGGCAGCGCTCGCCGGGCCGCGGCAGGGAAGCGGAGCGGGGCGAGCAGGCCAGCCGGGCGGAGGCGCAGCTGCTGCGCGGCCAGCTGGAGAGGGCCCAGGACGCGCTGCGGGCGCAGGAGCTGCAGCTGGAGCGGCTCAACCTGCTGCAGTCAGAGCTCGGCGACTCCCAGAGGGAACGGCAGGTCAGCGGCACGGTAGGGGAGGGGACGGACAGATGGACGGGAATGGGGGGCGGCGTCCGAGGGTTGTTTGATCGGACAGAACCCTCCGTTCCCTGCAGGTGCTGAGCGAGGAGAAGGTCGAGCTGCTGGCCACGCTGGACACACAGGATGAGTTTGTGCGCAGCTCGGGCCTGCAGCTGCAGCAACTGCGCGGTGAGCTGGCCAGGCTGAACCAGGCCCTGCAGGCCAAAGACCATGTCATCAGGTACATACTTGTGTACTTGTGCCACACTGTCTTGGCTTGTCGGAATTTGACATAATTTGTATTCCATTGCACCAGGTATCAAAACACGGATCTATAAATGTACATCACCAGAGCTCTGCATTATATTGGTTAAGTTAAATGTAAGCACTGCAGCAACATGCTGTTCTTTTCCCATAATGCTCTTTGCTGGATGAATGTGCCCTGTGTCCAGGTCTCTGGAGGACTGTTTGGGGGATCAGGGGGTGGCTTCCGGCCTGGCTCCCCTCAGGCTGGACCTGGAGAAGGCCCTCGCCCAACTGCACACCTCCCGCGCCTGCGAGGTTCACCTGAAAGCCGAGGCGGCCCGACTCCGCGAAAGGTAAAAAGGGCGGAGTCAAAGGATGCAAAGGAGCCACGGGGATTTCATAGTCGTATTTATTTTTGCTTGTCCACAGGGACTTACATCACTCCATCAGGGTAAGATAAGCAGCTCACGTGATGTATGACGATGCGTGTTATATTACAACGCGTCTCGTTTTAGCCTTGATGTCCTGCGAGGATCGAGGGGAGATCGAATGAAGGACCCAGATCAGAAGCAGCTAGAGGAAGAGCACAGTCGCTCTGTGGGAGAAGTGAAGAAGGTGAGGCACTCTCTGCGTGGAGCAGTTTACCGTTTCGCTGCTGGGAGCGGCTGGGCCTGCCCATGAAAGAATAACATGAAATGGAAAATGGGGGTTTTGCACATTTGCACATTCGCTTTTTGAATGTTGCGGTTACGCTAACTGATTTTGTGGTCAGAATGATAATGGACCGGACATTGTCGTCATGCTGACCGGTTCTGCGGTCGTGCCAACCGTTGTTGCGGTTGTACTGAAAGGTATTGTTTGTGCTGACGGGTGCTCTGACTTGTGTGCAGCTGAGGGACGAGCTGCAGAAGGTGGAGCAGACCCGACGTGGGGAGGTGGAGGGCATGAGGAAGGAGGTGTCCCAGCTGACCAATGAGCTGCATCAACGTGACATCACCATCGCCACGCTCAGCGGCTCTGCCTCCAGCATCGAGCGACAGCTGCGGGCAGAGGCGGAGCGGGCAGAGCACCGGGCGACTGAGCTTAAGGTGAGTCCTACTACAGATTGGACGAGGGCCACAGCGAGACCCAATAGCACAGGGGTCTCAAACTTTAGTCCTGGAGAGCTCCAGTTTCTGCTAGTTTCTATGATTTCCTTTCAATCAGCAGCCAATTTAGGCCTTCAAACCAAAGTGTGCAGACTATTTAGCCAACAATGACACAACTAAGCACTTAAGTGCAGGAACACGTGAAAAACAAGCGGACACAGCGGCCCTCCAAGATTTCAGTTTTGAGATCATTAGCCTTATGGCTGTATATTATTTGGCATTCATATAGTGACTTAGAAGACTATCCTAGCAAGGTTAATCAAAAGAGCAACATTAACAAAGGCATAGGCACAGCAAGAACAGCACAGTGATTAAGCATCTAGCTCAGTGATCCTCAATCCTGGCCCTGGAGAGCCACAGAGTCTGCTGGTTTTTTGTTTTCTCCTTAAGATCAGCAACCATTCAGAGACAACTTAAGAAACCAGGGGTCGTATTCACAAAACATCTTAAAGTAGCTCCTAACTTGCTGATTTACGAGAAACTGTTAAAAATAATGGGCGTGTCAGTCCCCAACTTTTAGTTTATGGTATAAGTGTAATTCACAAATATTTTTAGCTCTAAAACCAGTTCATAAATCTGCGAAGTTAGGGGTAGTCAAGAGGACTCCTAAGTTACTAAGACCAAAACACAAGCAGTCTAATAGCTGCTGCTGGCAATCCTTCTCGGTATCAAGTCAATGTTTTATAAATATTTAATAACATTGAGCTGTTAAAAAGGTATCAATCACGAGGGTGTTATGATTATAGTAGAGAAAGTCAGGGATGCAGTCACTTCACCAACAAACAAAAATACCGCAATGAGGTAAAGGTTTTGCCAAGTCTACACTACTTGGCCGCACATAAAATGCAGTGCAGGTGAACTGGAGTCATCTGCCATTAGAATACACCAAACAATAAATTCTCTCTGCAGACCCCATATCGTCCGACAGTTCATACGGTTTTCTGTTGATGTTCGCCAACTACAAAGAAATAAAGCCGACTTCAGCTTCAGCCAAAATAATTAAAAGGCTGTTTAAATGCATATCCACAAATTATTGAGTTGCCAGGCATGTAAGAAGCTGACAATTAGCAGAATATACACTAGAGTTCAAAAGTTTGACATTTTTTAGCCCCCCCCCCCCCCCATTTTACGGCACCAAAAGTAATGAACATAAATTGAAATAGATTAAATTGAATAATAAATTGAAGTCATCGTATTTAATATTTGGTTGCATATCTTTTGCATTTATCTTATTTTCAGGTACTCTTACAAGTGATTCTATAACTCTCTGCATTTGAATGGATATCTATGGGAATTGGGGGGTGGGACCATAGATATAGAATATTTTTGCCGGTTCTATATCTATGGGTGGGAATATATTCAGCTGTAAATTACACGGGAATAGTATGAAACACATGGTTGGCTAAATGGCTGTAAGTCATCAAGGGTCTGAGGTATCAAACAAGCCATAGAGTTCTATAGGAAAATGAGTCAGGAGAAATAACCCTTGCAGTGATCCATCCACGTCTACTCCATATCTGGCAACAGAGTGATGGTTTGGGGCTCGTTCGATAGCTCAGACCCTTGATGACTTACAGCCATTTAGCCAGCCATGTGTTCTATACTGTACCAGTGTAATTTATAACTGAATCTAGTCTCACCCCACAATTTCCATAGAGATCCATTCAAATGCAGAGAGGTTATAGTATCGCTTGAAACAGTACCTGAAAATAAGATATTGAGAGTCTTTTGATGTTGCTGGGTCACAGACTTCAGGAAGTAACAGCATGCAAAGGATATGCGACCAAATATTAAATATGATACTTAAAAAATATGTTAAAGCAAAGGGTATGAATACTTATGTAAATGAAATGATTTTTAATACATTTGCAAAACTTTCTAAAAACATGTTTTCACTTTGTCATTATGGGCTATTTTGTGTAGAATTTTGAGACAAAAATGAACTCAATCTATTGTAGAATATGTCTGTAATGTAATAAAACGTGGAGAAGGTGAAAGAGGCTTGACTGTACATCTATGATCTGTGCGATGTGAGTCATCATTAGGGCATGGCTTGGCGAGGGCCTGCTAATACGATGCAGCATTTCTTTCCCTGAAGGTGACACAGGTCCAGCTGAAAACCCTTAAAATGGAAAACCAGCACCTGACTGAGATGGTGGAGCGGCTAGAGACCTTGTCTTCCAAGGTCAGTCACTGGAGAGCGCGATTGGCTGCGTTGTGCGTGCGTGTCATTCCCCACGCCCTACCGAGCTCTTCGCCTCCTGTCACAAGCGCTGCTGCTCCAGCTCAGCGGCCTGCTTCAGTCCTGCTCTTTGTGTCCAACAGAAGGGCGAGAGCTCACTGGCGCCCCCCTGGGGCAGCCTGGAGCAGGAGAACCAACAGCTGCGGCAGGAGCTGGCAGAGGTGCGGGCCCGGCTGGAGGCCCACACCCAGACCTGGCAGGACAAGCTTGAACAGGCTCTGCTGCAGAGCCAGGACAAGCTGAACCAGGTCCGCTCGGCAGAAGAAAGGTACACACACACACGCGCGCACACACACTTGCAATGCGCGCAAGACACCAAACACAGACACACACACAACCACACATGCACAACCACTCATTCACACACACTGTCACTCCACATGCACACATACATGCATGCAAACTAGGGTTGTCAATGTTTTGTTTGTTAATCAAATTTGTATTTAATTAAGCTTTCATCCATTTAATTAATCCCGTTGCCGAGGCAAAATAAGGAGCCCGGTTGCACTCTGCGGTCATCCGTGTTGCACTCATGGTATCGCTTTATATCAAAGAATGATAAACAACAAGCCATGTTATCGTTTTGTCTGGAGAGTAGGTAGCCTAAATAAAGTTCATGTGTGGGTCATGTCACCCGCATAGCCTCTAGGCTATACATTTGAAATGGCGGAGCAAAATGAGAAAATTGTAACTCACCGCACCTCAGGAGTGGAATTTGGAAATATTACCGATTCTATGCCATTGGAGACAAAATGATAACCAAGGAGAAAGTTCCCTGCAACGTGTGCATGCGGCAACTGCCCTGCTAACCCTCCAAACACTTTTTTCAGGCAGTTCAGTTTAATTTCAGTAAGCCATGCCATTGTTGTGAAGTAATTATGGACTCACGCTTTATCATTTCTTTTTTCGTTTGAGAGACAGTTGATCTACAGAGTCATTTTATTGCTGCGAACAGCATCATGGACATTCTTCTCTGATTTTATTGTGCTTAATAAAACTTCAAGATACTGTTGTCATTATTCCTTAGTTAGGGCCTATATCTCATATCTGCAAAGTAATGCACTTACCAAAACGTAACAGAAATCCCTGATAAGGATTTTTTTGTAAATAAATAGAGGTTTTATGTGTCTTCTCTCGGTTTTCCTTTAGATAACTCCGTTTTTTCAGGCGTTGTCCTCACTCGTTTAAGGTATTTTCACAGGCACATTTAATCTATTTTGCTAAACGTTTAATCGGAAATTAAAACTGGGCCATAATAATGATACATTTAGGCAACATTTTAACTTTTGACGGTAGAAAATTTGAACTAATCTCTCTATTATAAAAATTCATTCAAACTCAGTTTTACGTAAACCACACAGAAGCCAAAATGAGAATTGCACAAGGACATCGAACTGGGAAATGATGATCGTAATAATTATTATGAGTAGGTGTTGGCGTGACAAGGCAAATGCCATTAGGCGCATTTCCATATTTGAAAGAACGTTGTCCACCAACTACTGGACTATTTTCTTCCTTATTCAAATCAATCTCTCTTTTGTTAGACTGAACTATTGTACTTCATGTGCTTGTAATTCCCTCTCTAAATACAACAGCACAGCACCTGACAATGGGAGTTTGAACCACAGTTTTTCTCATAACAGCCTGCTGCGTATACAGTGCTACATGTTAGCACTATAATGTAGAAAATGGTTTTTGGTATATAATACCAATCAAAAGGATGTGAACATGAGTTTAAACATTTAGCAATAATAATTTTGAAAATTTTTAATTTTTTTCACTTGAGGGCTGATGATCATATCATAATGAGTACACTGAATTGGTTTAATGATATGTGCCCAGGTATTTGAATCTGCATTTTCCACATGTCTTGTGGCTCAAGTATTGTAGTTAAGACATTCAACATTCTATAGTGAAGGTGAGGAGGGTAGCCGTTTTCGTGTTTATTTTGAGGTGCCACGTTTTACTCGTTCCTTAGCCTGAGTGATTGACTACTTGGTGAAATGGAGGTACACATCAAAGTGAGAGCCCTTGGGGCTTGAGGGCTTCGGGAGTAACATTGAAATGCATCAGGAACCTCTTGTTCTTCCCAACTCTCTCCCATTTCAGGAAAGCCAAGGATGTCCAGAGGAAACACAGGGCGGAGTTGCTTGCCCTGAAGATGAAGATGGAGGAGGAGACCACGCACTACAAGGAGGAGATCCAGAACCTCCGGAGACGGCTGGAGGCCCCTCCTCAATCCCCCTCGGTCCCCCGGGGCAGCAGGTCCAGCTCGGCCACACCCCGCTCTTCCGCTTCCTCCTCTTCCTCTTCTTCCTGTTGTCTTGAAGGTCGAACATCGATGCACGACAATCCCCTCTTGCTCTCTGCTGCCCCCAATGGCAGTGAAGGACACCGGTCCAACAGCAGCTCACAGGACTCCCTGCACCTTCTGGGGCAAGAGCAGTTCTCTCAAATGGTGAGCCATCCTTCAAAATACTACTGTATGCTGCAGGCTGTTATTATGCATTCAAAATTTGTGGGGCTGCTAAGTTAAGGCAACACGTTGTGGTGCATGAATGAGCCCCGCGGTCGTGGATTAATGTTAATCAAGACTGCTGGCCATGAAGCTTTTCTCTTGGCTCACGGTGTGTGGTCTGCACTCATTGATCCATCTGTCCCTGGTGACACAAGTGGGCCAATTGGAGCCAAGCGTGCAAACAGGAATGGCACGACCAGCTCTGTCTGTGCATGACCGCCCCTTTTACCGCCCTATCCGCAGGTGCTGGAAGGCTCCTCCCCCCCAGGCTTGGTGGCCTCTCGATTCCTCGATGAGGAGACCCTGCGCTCCCAGGAGCTGCTGCAGAGGCTGGACGCCCACATCGAAAACATGAGGGAGGACACCTCCAAAACTGTCAGGAAGTACCTGGAGGATGGAGCGGACCCCATTTCACAGAAGGAACCGGGGCCTTGTGGGACGCCGCAAGAGTGAATGCAAATCCTCAACCGCACAGTACAATGTGCCATTTGCAACTGCCAAATGGGTCCCAGTGTGCACCTGGCGGCCGTAATGCAGCGGTGGGCTAAATGCGACTTGGAGACGGGGCTTGATAAGTGCCTATCGTCAGAGGAGGGCAAGTGGTGCTCAGATCTCATTGGATGGACGAATTGCTTACAGCAAGGGTGTCAAACTAGTTTTGATTGGCCATGGCCCAGGCTGGGGTCCAGTTAGTAATGCATATAAAACTAAGGATATCCCAGAATACAGTGCCATAAAGTATTTGTTGATTATATGATGAAACAAAGTCATCTTCAGTGGTCATTTATTGTTTACAAGTAATGTAAAAATGCTAATCTGGATGACTTTTAGGGCTGATTAGCAGTTAGCATTGAAGGTTGGAGGAAAAGGCAGCTTGCACAGCGGTTCTCCGGGAGCCGAGTTTGCCACCCTTGGCCTGTACGCAGCAGACACTGGGATGCTGTACCCTCCCCCCCCCCCACACACACACATTGCTGTGTTACGCACTTTGCTACCGCTGGAGTCTGAACAGTCAAGTGCTGAGCAACGGCGTGGCTGGAGCACGTTGTTTAGACATCTTTTGGCCCTTTGCATCCAGTTCCCGGGACTGAACGCATTCTGCATTCTGGGGCGTTCCCGTCAGCTAGCAATTTAAAAGGTGTCAGATTGTTTCTTCTCATATCCTAAAGTGCCTTTCTTTGTTTGTCAGTTTTATTTATTTGTACCTAATGGGGGAAAAAATGGGGGGGGTGGGTGAACATGGATACCACAGTAAAAATTGGAATTGTATGTGTGTGTTTGAAATGTGTAAATCTCTTGCACGAACGTGTAGAGATGATCCTCCGTTGCAGTCTCCCCTCTCTCTCTCTCTCTCTCTCTCTCTCTCTTTCTCTCTCTCTCTCTCTCTCCCCTTCTCCCCCTCTCTCTCTCTCTCTCTCTCTCTCAGGGTTGTCAAATGCACGTTTTTGAGAACGGCCTTATTAAAAATGGACATCTTATTCTCGCGGCCCAGGCATTCATAACTACAGGAACTCCAGTATGACCGTCTTCACACGGGAGACTTTCGGCAAGGAGCAAAACAACACATTGCGGGGAATTTTTGGGGGAGAGCAAAGCTCCCTCCTTTGGACAATGGGCCAAGAGGGGGGTACGCCGCAGCTCTAACCCCCAGCGCTGGGCTCGGGGGCCGCATTCTTCCGCCGAGGCCCCCCAGGCCCTGACGGGGCCCACCGGGTTGTTTAACGAAGTTTGCGGCAGGAATGCATGCGCAGTGCCAGCACTCATCACCCCCCACCCCTTATGAGAAAGAGCATGTGGAATTTTAATGTCAACCATGTGGGACTGAAATTCTGAGAGCCAAAATCAGAAGGCAATTATTGATGTGAGCCGAGGGGAAGGATCCTCATATTTTACAGATGGCCTGATAGCATAAACAAGAGAGATGGGGAGGGGAGGGGGGGATGAAAAAATTCTCCAATCTAATGAGAAATAATAAAATTAATATTTCAAATCTAGTTTGTTTTGGAATGTGTACACCCCCCCCCCCCCCCTTTTTTTTTTCCTGAAGATTAGTGGTTGTTAAAAAAAGGCTTTGTTAGGCCATAGGCCAGTTTTCAGAGGGGTATTTAGTTACTATGGTTACCAGCTCCTCCAGGCCCAACAAACAGTAATAAGGAATTTGGCATTGTGGACATTACTGTCTTAGGAGCATGGAAAAAATGTTTTTTAATATGTAGACATCTTTAAGAGGGCCTGGTCTTAACTCTTGCATACCGGAAGCCAGGGCAGGGGAGATCAACATTTGAGATTAACTTTATGAATTTGTGTACATCTGGAAAAGAAGTGTTTCTATCATTCATGCTCAAAAGACTTGGAAAAAGCTGTAGATTCTTTTGTGGGACCGTAGTAAAATGTCTGATAAGATAAAAACATGTATTATGTTGAAGTGCAGTTGGATCATTACTGCCGACCTCTCTCTTCCAGAAATACCTCTGACAGTGCTGGGAGGGTCAGTTTGAAGTCTTAACAGCAGGGGGCGATGTCATGTTTCTTGACTGCCAGTTTAGGCTGTTCTCCAAACTGGAGTAAGGATATGGCCATGAATTCCATAATGCATTGAATGCAGCTTGCTAGTGTAATTGAGCGTCTTCTGTGGTATTAATAGATTGATTTTATGCTGCGATTCAGCGTTCGGTCTCGCCACACCTGGATTCATTAATTTGTCGCTCTACGTGCAGTAATACTCAGTGTCTCATAGCAAGGTGTTATTCTAACCCTTAGCCCTTAAATTATCACTGGTTTGTTCAAATCTCCCATATTGGAGAGTATCCCTATTATGTTTTGACTAAATTTCACTGACGAAAAGGGATTAGAACGCTGAATGTCCCCTTTTATCAAGTCTTTTCAGTACAGCTGACTGCATAAAAGTATAAAAAAGAGGGTTTTTTGCACGCTTGGGTGAAGAATTTAAATGAAGAATTTATCGATAAAATCAACGCGTTTCGGCAAGATGTCTTCGACCCTGACAAGGGCGTCTTGTCGAAACACGTTGGTTTTATCAAGAAATTCTCTTTTTATTTCTTCACAAGTGTGCAAGAAACCCCCTTTTTTATGCTATGGCTTTGAAGAAAGGGAGTAGCCCACATTTCATTCTGTTATAGATATTGTATTGGTGTCAAAGGCCTAAATGTAACCATAGAACTGGTTTCAAGTTTCAAGCAGCAATCAGTAGTGTCCTTAAACCTGAGCCCTTTGTTAACCTAGGGGTGGCCTTTGATGATGCACTTTTAAAGACAATTTATTTGGGGAGGACTCCAGAGCCCTATTTTTCATAGCTGGCTAACTGCGCTGAGTAAAAACCCAGGACGGCGGAGTTTTTGCTTCATGTGTTCCATATTCGGGGGGTTTCCGGGTTTTTCTCAGCACAGTTAACCTGATCAACTAGAGGAACAGGGCCCTGATCAACTATAAAGTCTATTAACAAGTCGGAGAGGCCCGATCTGTTCTATACAACATTGTAGAGATTAGAGAACTCGGAGAGGCC
Source organism: Ilyophis sp. 1 JC-2022 (assembly GCA_022702515.1). Classification (NCBI taxonomy): domain Eukaryota; kingdom Metazoa; phylum Chordata; class Actinopteri; order Anguilliformes; family Synaphobranchidae; genus Ilyophis; species Ilyophis sp. 1 JC-2022. The sequence goes on along the minus strand of CM040403.1, from coordinate 53,531,329 downwards.
CAATCTGTTCTATACAACATTGTAGGGAACTCGGAGAGGCCCGATCTGTTCTATACAACATTGTAGAAAACTCGGAGAGGCCCGATCTGTTCTATACAACATTGTAGAGAACTCGGAGAGGCCCGATCTGTTCTATACAACATTGTAGAGAACTCGGAGAGGCCCAATCTGTTCTATACAACATTGTAGAGAACTCGGAGAGGCCCGATCTGTTCTATACAACATTGTAGAGAACTCGGAGAGGCCCAATCTGTTCTATACAACATTGTAGAGAACTCGTCCAAAAGGGAAAACTGAAGGTAGTAAGACTGATGAAGTTAAGGGCAGACTCTGCCCAGCCCTTCAGGATTACTTCTTACATGCCAAGCCTGTTGGTAAAAGGTGGCTCTTTTGTAAGTTGAATTTTATTTGAGCGTCATTCATAAAAAATGCAGCCCTGAGTGTGTTGGCGCATCTGCACGGAGTAACAGATTTTTTAAAAATAAAGAAAATTAAAAAATTCACACTTTGAACGAAGTCTCCACATAAAGGCTTTATGTAGCATATATAAAGCCTTCATAAATGTGACATAATGGCTTCATGAATCATACATAAGCGAGTGTCATGCTTTATAAAGGGTGACATGCAAAATGCATCACAGTTAGCCTAGCATCCTTCATAAGCATGGTATATTTCATCCTCCTACTGTTGCATTACATATCCCCTTATCCAGAGCCAGGGTATGATGTTCTGATATTCCCCAGCTCTGAGCGCAAACACGCTTGCTTTACAAACATGTATTTCAGAGGACAAGTTTGGATTTCCAGGTGCCGTGACACTGGTCACCAGCCAGTCCTCTTGACTAGAAAGTGTTTAAAGGTTTTTGCCCGTGCCCAGGCTACTCAAATGCTAACACTGGCCTAGTATTATCTGCCAAAAGCAAAAAGTGTGTTCCCCTGTCCTGCAAACACACAGCCACAGTATGCAGGTCTGGCTGCTTCAATGCATATTTATCCATTATCCATTGATTTCAGATTAGATCTGTGATCTACCTTTTTATGTTTGTTTTTGCTGTGTAAAAAAATATAAATATGTCAATTACAATGAGAGACTGCATACGTTTAATTTGTTTGTGATCTGTAATAAGAATGGCTTTGTTTTGCTTGTGTCAATGTCAAATTTCTGCCAAATAGTGTCGTTGCCAGGGTATTGCTTCATTGAAAACCACCATTGCATTCGACTACAAGTTGCTTGAGAAATTCCAAACTGCCATCGACAGTAAAAAGACAACATTCCAGGTTGGTAAACCATACATCTTGCGAATTTGTAGTTTCTGTCCAAGCCTTGAAAGTGGAAGAAAGATTTATTGCTGACACTGCCTTCTGGTAAAAAGATGTTCCACTGCAGATTGGAAGAGAGACTTATGTGGGCAAGTCGATGTTGTCCATTAGAAGGCGCGCTGAATCACGTACTAAATGAGAAAAGTAAGACTAAGGCCTGGATTCAATCAACATTTGTCCTCAACATTGACTGCATGCGTTTGTGAGGGGGGTTAAAACTAACAAGTCAAAAATCCAGGCCTAGATTTGGTCAACTTTTATTGTGGCTGTGGATTGAGATCCAGATCCAAAGGGTGAAAGATGATGACTTAACTGCGGTAGGTTGGCATTTGTTTTGGCATCCATTCACAAACTAAATAATTCAGATTTTTCAAGTGTTTACTTATTTCAACTTGGCCACATGATACTTTTCTTATTTTTTTAAATGATTTGTGTCCCAGTTTTTCCTGTATGCCTGTCACTTTGCTTTAGTGTCCCCAGTCAGTACACTAGTATGCACGTTCTACAACATTCAGAAGTGCGCGTCATATTTTCACTCTGCGGTCCACTAGCTGACCTGTGCTGGTATGAGCATGAGGTACCACCCAGGATTTCTAACTTATTAATGTTTTTATTTTTTTTAAACATTTCTGATTTCTACCTCTATCATTGTGAAATTTTGCCATGTTCAATGTATTTGCCTAGAATATGGCTGTCTGTCTTGATCTGTCCAATATATTTAAATTTTTTCTCCTAAGTGCAAGTGACCACTGCTGGCTGGTAGTGAATTGCATATGAAGTGAAAGGAAGCCACTGCTCTTGTATTTTGAGGGGAAAAAAGATGGTTCTTTGGGACATCTGGACAAATGGCGGAACACTGCTTTACTCATGGACGCAGAAGGGCCAATTCTGCCTCGGTTTCCTTTGGCGTATTTTTAGTCAGGCGACTGGAATTCCTTGAAGAGATAAGAAGTGTGACTTTCCCACGATTGTTGCCCCCGTGTGCATTCTTCATCGCATATTTTGGCCGGGCTTCAGTGACATGCCGGTCATGCTTGCGTCGATCTGTGTCCTACTTCCAGTTATGACCCGTTGGCTTGTTTGCCAGGAATCTCATTGTCCGTGGCACAGAGGGGGAAGCAGGTTCCCTGGCCTTGCGCTCGCGGAGCCCCAACTCCAGAAAGCCAGAAATCTCGGAATGTCGTCGAGACAAAGAGCGCATTCTTATCGGGCCCTTGCGTACAACGGAGGCCCGGCCGCCGAAGTGTCACCCGTCTGTCCATCCCCGTCCGCCTGTCCTTGCTTGCACGGCTTGGTCAGACGGGGAACGTTGAACTTGCGTTATTGAGCAATCGACTATCCTGAGCCCATCAGAGATGCCTACATATCTCCAGCACTTCCGCTTCCTCTTGTGTAGAACAGGCTGCTGTCTTATCTGCCATCATGGCCTCTATGGAAATTTTTTCTGTGTACTTGCGGTTTGAGGTTCTGTGGTATTTTGAGTAATGCTGGAGAATTTTGCCAACAAGGTAATCAAAGTAAATAAGCATAGGCAAGCAAATACCTTCGAGATGTCAGATAATCTGTATGAAGGAAAGCAGGGTGAGACGGGAGTCTAATGCTGGGATTACACCATACGGCGTATTCTGGTCTCACTGCCCTGTACATCCCCAAGTTTGCCACTGATATTATCGTTTGGAAATGTCTCTTAATCGGATTATGCACACTCTCTTGTGTCTGTACGTATGGTCTGAAGAGGTAAAGACTTCACAAAAATAGCATATTCACATTTGGGGGGTGGGCTTTGAGTCAGTTGTGAAGTGTGACCCCAGAGAATCCAAACTGGCAAGGGGTGGATTTCTCCACCTTTTTTAAGAAAATTACCTCTATAAATGACCTGAAATATTGATCCTTTTCTATGATTGTCCGGTGATCTCGCTAATTGGGACAATTTGCCTCAGGAATAAATGTGATGCCCTCTTAGTGTTGAAATGAAGGCATTTTGCCTGCTTTGCTGCTTTCACATTGCATATGGTGTAAATGCAGGGTTAGCCTATCTACGTCAGCCAAGGTCAGTTTAGCCTTACTTGGACGCGGTTGGACCTGTTAATCCATTACAGTGTTAGATGTGGAAAGAGCAAATGGATGGAATTGGCTCAGTGCCAAGAGTTGAGTTAAGAATTGCAGAAATATGCTAATTCTGGCTTCAGAACCTAAACAAGCCTTTAAAAAAGGTAAATTAGCTGTGGGCTTTTTGGTGTTTCCAGCCTGACAGCCCAGATAAAAATGAAGATAAAGAATTTTCCATAATTGTTATGGGGGGGTGGGTGGTGTCTTGGTAGATCGCGAACTTGTGACTTGTGCTCTGTGACAAGCGAAGGGTCATAATCGCCAATGACTTCTTGCTTCTGTTAAAGAAAGCAGGTAAAACGCACTATGCCACATAAAGGGATAGAATTTATCATTCAAATAACTACTTTTTTTGTGATTCATTTTTAAAACGTACAAACCGTGTAAAACAAGCAACTTACCATATGTCCCCAAATGGAGGCGTCACAACAGCGATTGTATGAATTGAAATACTCAAGTTCTGCAACTCGGTGCCCTGGATACACACTTGACATTCCCAGAACTTCCAAAAACTGGAGAATCCTCTGCAATACATGCAGCTGACGCAATATGATACAAGACCAACGGGATGATATGTAAGGGGATAATAGAATGTGGGATATTACCTCACCAGTTGTGTCCGTGTGGTAGATAGTAACTTGTAATGTGCATGTATTTTGTTAAACCATTAGCTAAGGAACTCATAGGCCGTAACACTAAACTTGCAGGTAGGCAAAGGAAAGAAGTTCCTCGTAAATCAAACTGCTACTGTAGATCCTGGAATGCCTTAGCCCATTATCTTAATACATGTCACGTGTGTAGAATAAAAACAATTCCTGAAAGGTTTTTGTTCACTTTTAAACTGGACCATACTAACCTTACTAACAGGCTCAGGCCCTTTTTTTAGATACCTTTTGATCTCTGCTACGTAACTCTTTTGTGTGGCAGTGATGGACCTTTTAATGAGAGTAACTGCTTAGAAACTCCATTAATTAGTATCGAGTTGCTCCGTTAGAACTGACGGCATTCCCAGATAACCTCCGGCTTTCCCAACCCCTGGCATTACTGCTGCTTATGTCATTGCAGTTCAACGTTAAATTAAAGACCTCTATTAAAGGTCATTTTGCACGTTTCATATTTCATCGAAGTATGACAGGACGTGACCAGCTTGCGGAGAGAGGTTACCTTTCAAATTCCCAAAGCCCTGCCTAATCGTAATACGTGATGTCAAGATGTCAGTGCCTGTCAGCCTAAGTTCCTCTCCAGCAGAGAATTGTGAACACTACATTTTTACATGCGTTTTATGAACAACAAGGGAAAAGTCAATTGCCTTCAATCGACATTGGAATATGTCCTTTATGGCACCGCAGTTAACACACAATAATTATTGTTCTTATTTGTTTATTTGCAAATGCTCGATAAATTTGTCCTCCTGAACATTTCTATTTCATTTTTATATATTTTTTTACTGGAGTTTGAACTATTTTAATGCGGAATTGCATTTATCGTAATAAAAATGTTATTCATAATGACACGCCTTCCAGAGCCTAGTGCTCATATTTTACTCCGTATTCTTCAAAGGTTATGTGCTGATAGATATACCAAAACACTGTTTTGGCATATTCAATGAACGTGACTATATGGGCTGAAAACCAAAGTTTGGATTATTTACTTTAGGATTATTTGCTAGGAAATTATGAGATAAGAATCCTTAAAGTACAAAGCAATGTAGAGTTATATCTGAATATCTGAACGGTCTATTTACAGTTCTATGTACTGTAGCTATGCTGGGCTTCCTGGAAGGATCTGAGGCTTACAGAAAAATCAGCTATGCCAACTTTCTTCCTACGACTCATTTGTATCAATGCAAAGGATTTCAAAGATTTAGGCGTGGTGATATTTGTTTTTCTGCATTTAGGCTCAGGGCCAAGGGCTTGGGAGGCTGTTAAACATTCAGTTTGTTGTTCAATTGATTTACGAGCATTGAAGAACACAGAAACATATTTTTTTACAAATACTTTTTCCAGACAAGCTTTCCTTGTAAAAAGAATTATTCGCAGCTAATTTTAGCAGATTGAGTATCATAACAAGTTTAACAAGAGGTCTGTTGTCTTAATACCAAAAGAGCTTTCAGTGCCAGTAGTCTGGAACTGACTTTCAATTCTATATCTTGGGAGGTGCTTTTGGATAATGAGATTCCATCATAATATAGAAGAATTTTACGGCTGGTTTTGATTTGAATTCAGGACACGCTTGTTCATAAATAATTTTACCCGAACAGAGTTTATGTATAACTTTTTGAGCTTATTCCCAGACATTTGTCTATGGACTTAAAAATAGCACCCCTTTTGAAATTCTGATACAAACAATGACTCCCATTGTGTATATAGCTCAAGGCCTAGTCTCCTTAAATCACTCCTTATAATTTAAGCACTGACGAGCTTGAGATAATTATAGACGTTTACGCATTAATTATTTGATTTGCTGACTTAAATGTTAATTGTATATTTTTAAGTTTGTGGTAGATGTCTATCTCATAAGAATTAACTCATGGTAAATGAAGGCACATTATTGCAGTTAGATTGGAGCTAAAGAGGTTACCAGGTTTGGATACTTCTTTCAAAGCTCTTCCACTTTCTTTATACACCTTAAAATTATATGATTATTTTAATTGTTCAGCCTGGAAATTTGTCCAGTGGTGGCTCTTTGTCATTTCATTTTGCGAACTAATGACTAAATTATGGAGCGGCTCTCGGCATAAGATCATAAAAACATAGCAATGAGCAGGGAGCAGGTGTTTGAACATTCGCTTGTGTTACCTTACTCAAAGCTGACACATTCTTAGCTCACATGACACACGTACTGTAATCAGTGAATCGTTGTCACAGTTTTAGAGTTTGCTAACTTATCTGCATATAAAGCCCCTTCTGACTGGAATAACCTCCCCCGCTCCCTTAGGTCCATTACTTCCTACCGCTGCTTTAGGTCATCTTTACTTTCTCAGCTCAAAACAACCTGTGCATGCTTTTAATTTAATTTGAATTTCTACAATGGTGTATTCTACTTGATTTGTTTTTATTATTCTTTTTTCTTTATTATTTGTTGTTATTTTTCTTATTTTTCTTTTCTTATTGTTATTATTACTTTTATGATGATGATCCATATCATTATTATTATTGTTTCACTTCTCCTGGTCACTGACGTTTAGTCTCCTGAACAATATTGGTGGTTTTGGGATGTGGAGGGTTTGGGTAGGTGGGAGTGGACGAGCTGTGTTTGTATCTGTGTGTTATTATAAGTTTTGTATTGTATGTAACATGTTGTTTGTATGTTTGTGTTTTGGGACCTCCTCGAAAATGAGATGGTTCATCTCAAGGGGCTATCCTCAATAAATTCAATTCAATTCAAATTCAATTCAATCTGGAAGTGGGACCTGTTCTTACTAAATATTTACCGTGTAATACCAGTATCCTCTTTTCATTAAAGGTTATATGGAGAGTAGTGGTCATTTTGTTAAAAAAAAAAACCTTTAAAAGAAGAGGTTTTTAATGTGTCCATTCCCCAAACTACATTACATTACATTATAGGCATTTAGCAGACGCTCTTATCCAGAGCGACTTACACAACTTCTTACATTTATCCATTCCTATACATCTGGATATATGCTGAAGCAAATCAGGTTAAGTACCTTGCTCAAGGGTACAACGGCAGTGTGTCTCTGAATCGAACGAACCTCCTACCCTTTCGGTTGTAACCTTTCGGTTCGGTTACAAGTCCAGTTCCTTAACCATTATACTACACTGCCGCCTATGTTTTTTTGTTTTTTTTATCATGGCACCACTCAAACCTCAGACAATACAATATTCAGTTCATCCATATCTTCTGTTTCCAAATCTCTATTTGAGGCTTATTATTGGGTCATCTTGCATGAAGTTATCTGCAGAACAAATGTTTAAGTTCTCACATCATACTTTTCAGAACTAACCTGGAATTCAAAACAAAGTGGAATTTCAATTCTAATCAGCAGACTAATAGATCGAGTGGACCATAATGTCTTAGTCATGATATTATCATATTGGAGTAAATACAAGGACTTGATTGTGCAATAGATGACTAGTCCTACCTTGATTGTGCAATAGATCACTAGTCTTACCAAAACACACCAACATTTGTGTTCTGATGCCATAACTTAATTGTGTGTATCTTCTCATAATGGACACTGATGATTAGATAAAAGCAACTAAATAACATACAGGACTGGATCTACGCAATGTTTGCTCTGTATGACCACACGTGTCCTTGACTCCAGCTCAAGGATTATGCTTACGGGGTGACTAATATTGAGTGTACAGTGAAAGGGGAGCTTTTCTCAGCCACTACACAGAGCCCAGAATCTAAGAAGGAATTCAAAGACAGGAGAGTAATTGTCATTCCGATTTAACTCGTAAGTGAAAATCACCCTTGGACATTCACTCATCAGTCTGTGAATCCCTGCCATTGATAGGATTGCACAGACACTCGTCATTCTTCACTCCACTATAAGCGCAGTGACTAAGGGAATGCACTGTGGTGTGTTGGCGGTGTTAAACTGCTTCGGGGTGTGAACTATATGTTAGATTAGGGATGTTTGGGGTGATTGACATTCTTCATGTCAGAGATGTCTGTGAAAGGAAGCACCGTTGTTCTGTTGTGTTCCTGCACACAGAATGCAGACACTTGTCAATCAGTGTAAAGTGTAGGTTCCGCTACTCCGCTAAACAATTGGGAGTCTTTATGGCCCCACACTTACTTACTCATTCACACCTCAACCACACCGTCTGGGTTTTTACAGTGTGGTTCCCTTGCGTCTGGGTAGAAACCAGAATCCTTACACGACACAAACCACAAAAATAAGTCAATCTCAACACATATTTTAGTATTATATTTCTATTTTTATTACTATTGTGCTAGATAAGAGAACAATATTTCCAATGAGATGAGAGAGTTTGATTTTGCCAACGGGGTAAGAAAATTTCACTTGTCAAGCAAAGGGTAACTTAAAACAAGCTAATATTTTCTACTTGAGAGAAAGAAGGGAAAAAAAGAAGATTTTAAGTCTCATTACAAGACTAAAGCACATGTTAAGAATTTTTTTTTTTGCAGTGTACATAATAGTGAAGGTGTGATAAAAGGCTCTTTTTTAACTGAGAAGCGGTTAAAGGTAGGAAAGTGGCCATGCGTTTATCAGCAGCCCGTGGCACTAAACTACACGCTGTTGGCTCCGTTTGTGCGCCGTTTCTGAGAGCAGAAGCCGACTGTTGGGCAGCACTGGAATGCAGTAGATGTGGTTAATTATCACTAATGAGACAAGCGACTCATGACTAAAAACCCAGGCTCCGTGCTTTATCTTTGTGAGAGGGACAAGGGTCAAAGTGATCTAATTGGGGAGTTTGGTATCGTGACCTTTCGATCTGGAAGGGCAAAAGAATGTCGAGAATCCTATATGGCAGGAGAGTCGCATAAAATGTGTCCAAGTAATGAGAGGCAAACGGGGCTGAAATGAGGGTTGGTCTTGTACGTCAACCTTTTTAAAAGAGCATATTTCTATCATTTATTTGTAAAAATGCTCGGGGTTAACGTGGAACAAAGCTGTTCTTAAGCTATTAGAGAGAGAAAGTGGTTCTGTAGCAGTGGATTACGAAACATGTCTGTCGGGAAAAACCTCATTGTGCGTATTTTCGATTAGATGAGTCTATAGTAGGTTGTCATGTGAAGCTGCTAATATTGACCTTGCATGCTGTGGCAAGTCTTTTGCGTATGTGTTTCCAGTGGAAAGAGTGGCAGATTTCTTTTAAATAAAGATGCGTTTTTTTTTCCCCCCCCAAATGCTCTAGTTCTCACACAGACAGCCACAAATGGTCCCTGCAGTGATTTTGTTCTCGTCAGTTTTTTTTCCACCCAAAGTGGAGAACCCACCTCCCCTCCCTGACTGACAGGTGTGACTGTGATTGAGGTGTTTAGGGGCTGCCTTATCTTATATCAACCAGAGCCCCCTTGGCTGTGATTGTCGTCAATCGCTCCGTTGACCACCGCGCCGTGGCCTATCAGTTTTTCCCAGGACCCGTTCCCTTCCTCCCTCTCGCCCTGCTGCACAGGATGTGACTCGCTCGTGCTTCCTGAGCAGCGGCCCATCTCATTCTAAAGCAGCCGCCTTTCCTGCGCTGCGTCTTACTAGGGCCAGGCCGGGGCGTGATTTCCTCATTCCTGTGCTCAGTTCCCCTCCGATTTACACTCTGGAGGCGCTCTCCAGACCGGCAGCACAACGTTTGTTCGGCGAGCCCGGCGTTTGGTCAAACCCCACGATCACAGAACCGCGACCCCTCTGAAGGGGTGCCAGCACCTCTGCCTTTGTAAGAAAAGAGACCCCGCCCCCACCTGTGACACCCACCAGGCCTCAGAATCTGTGTAAATTTGTTTGCTCAAATCCCCCGCTTTGATAATGAGGTCGAACATGACCTTCCTTACCGTCATGGCTGTCGGTTTCAAAATGAAATTTTTTGATTTTACTCCTTTCTCACTTTGGTAGGAACAACGCAATATTAAGCACACGCTGTCCCTCTTGTGTATGTTTGTATTTATTCCCTTATGTAACCGTGTTCTTCCCTCCCGAAAAAGCTCCACTATCCACTGGTTTGACCCTCCTCTGTCATGCCCGTGGCTCCTGACGTTGGTAAGTGCTTTTCATGTAAAGAATTTACTTCTGGCAAATTTACTGCCGGTCCTGGAGCTGGTCCCGGTTTGGGTCAGTAAACAACTTGGCCCATTGTCCACAATCACAGCGAGGTCTGTCTCACTCCCCTCTTTAATCTGGAATCTGCTATTGAGATATGCTGGGAAATGTGCAGCAAATAGAGCCTGACTTGTCGAGAATAACAAGAGAAAATAGTCATCCTCTTTGAAAAACAGAATGTTTCTGTCATGGGATCGATTTTTAATAGACCCGTAAAAACATTGCCTCTTAGCTTTTGGGCATACCGCGGTTGTCTTGGCCTCGCTTGTATCTCCATTCCAAAGTATATGAGAGTCCTTTGCCGATGAGGTGTCAGTTCCTGGTCTTGTGACTATCTCAACAAAAGACCCTCTTCCAATTTGTTGTGTTGTTGTCTTGGATTTAAGCGAGTAAGAATGCTGATATACCAGTTTGTCTGAGGGGAAGCCCAGACCGTGGGAGTTAATTATGTCTGTCTGAATGCTTACAGGCCTTGTAAATGTGGATGACAAAAACGGAAAGAGGTGTGTTTCTGTTTTTATCGACCCGAACCGAGCCACTTGGAACAAACAAGGTTTTGTTGGGTCTTGGAAAGTGGTTACCCATTACTAGCTATCTAACGTGAGAAGATATTGGCTTTAGTAGAGCACACTATCAGTGTGAGTCTTATGTGTGAAATGTATTTACTGAGTCATTGTCTGTCTACTCACGTCCGTCTACTCATGTATAAGGGATGGAGCATTGGAAATACCCTGGAAGTATGTGGGAAGTGTGTTCAGTTACCAAACACAATTGTGCAACAGCCCTGGCCAGCAATAGAAAAAAATATGAATATTTATACATTACATTACATTACAATTATTTGGCAGACGCTTTTATCCAAAGCAAAGTACAATAAGTGCATATTGAAGGTCATTGACGCGACTACAAAGCAGATCCGACAAAGCACAACTTTCTCACAACGTAGGAGCTAACCCTAGTAATGAGAACACAGCTATACATTCTGAACTATAAAATAGCAAAAAACATAAGTTAAATAGAAAACAAGCAACAAAAAAATATATAATTTTAAAAACACATTTTTTCAACGGGAAGCAAGAATTGGCCCTAGATAGGTAGTTTAGTCGAGGTGGAGTCTGAAAAAGTGCGTTTTCAGACCACGACGGAAAACAGACATTCATGTAGACATTTATAAATGTAATGGGGCTTTTAAACTGTCACCACTTGTTATTAATTGATGCATTGTGTCACTTAACATTTTGACAGGGTATTGTGCGACCATTCTTTTTTTCAAGTTGGAGAAACAATACCGAGTGCACATGCATTATAACACCGAGATCTCGCCCTGTGCTCTCTGGATTATCCAGAGGAGCGAACCCTGGCTGGGTCAAGGGGAGTGCGTAGTACATGTCAGAGGATCAATGCTCTTGCACAGAGTCTCATCTTCTATTTCATCAACACAAGATGGCTGCCTGATTGACCTTCAAGATGATTTTATAGAGGGAGGAGCCTCTGAGCAGCTGCTTGAGTTCTCATGAAAGACTCCCTCACCTTGTATGATATAAGATGGCTAAGATAAGATGTTCATGGCTATGGGTAGCTGTTACTTTATGATAGAACTGTCCTTTATCTGATCTGTTTGTAGTTGATTCCAATGACCTTCGGCCTGCACTTATTGTAGGTCGCTTTGGATAAAAGCGTCAGCCAAATGAGTGCAATGTAATTTCTTGAATAGGGTATAGCTTGTATGTACAAAAGATAGCTTGTGTCTCTTACTTGCCAAAAAATAGCTTGCCTCTCTTACTTGCCAATGGGAAATTGCTGTCTGGCGATCAAGGAACTATTGCCTTATTAAGAAGTCCAACCCTGAATGTTTCTTTATGACAGGATATAAAGGAAAACAAAAAGCATTCAGATTTTTTTCATGCCTGATGTAGAGCTCCAGGTTAATTCTATTCCAGTCCAGTCACTCCGCAATAAAACCAATCGATATTTTGTTTGCTCGACTTCTTCTTAGTGTGAGAGGGGACGCGATGCTGATTATGATCTGAAATAACGACCTACTTATGAGGAACTTCCCAGTTTTACTTTAATACTTCCATTCACTCGAAAGGGTGTGTTTTGTTTGTCAGCCAATTTTGCTGTGTGTGGTTCATGTACACTGGAACGTGAACATACGCGAAAGGGGCAGCGATTTTCCAGTTTACCTCGTGACTCAGACTACTTCAGTGTGTAATGCTAGGCTGGTAGCGATTCTGCGGGATTCCCAGATGTTACTAAGGGGTGAACAGATCAGGAGGAGTATGCGATACATCTGTTTGGCAATATTCCATCTCCCTTCGAAATTGTACCAAAAGCAGCGACAGGCTGTTGCTCAGGCTGGGTCTTGTTTCGTGTTCGCCCTTACAAATTTGTTTACTTGTGGTTTCCATTTATGTCTGTCCCTGTCACGAGCTCGCTCGCTCGCTCGGCCACGGCAAATTTGGAGTGCCGGCGGGGTTTTCCTAATGGCAGGAAAGTCGCTTTGGTCGTCTGGCTGAAAATGGCAGGAATGACCCGCAGAAATCCAGGGAACATCCGTAATTTTAGAAAGGCCCTCGACATTCCTTTGCAGTTCAGTGAGCCCAGCCTTCCGAAGCTCCTCCTAACAGGAAGTAGGGCACAATGGAAGCACATTGCCAGAAGCATGTAGTCCGACAGTCTGGACAGAGGGGCGGGGGGGGGTGCACTGTGTCAACCCCTCTTTTCAGGAATCTGTGACCAATGGGGGATGAATTCACAGGAGGGAGCCCAGAGCAGACATTGGAGACATCTGAGACAATGGGAAGGGCATCGCGTAGACATCACCAGGAACAACGGACCGAGCGATCGGTCAGTTTTACCTAGACGAGATGGATGTGTTCTAAAACTTAGAGCTCAATTATCATATCATAATCACATAGTCTTTCTAATGTTTCTTTCACTAGAATATTAAAAAGTGGTTTGTTACAAATTTGGCCTTTAAATTACATTTCTGGTATGTCCAGTTTGCATTCACTATTAGAGGCTGCTCTGTGAATGAAATGGCATTGAGTTTAGTCCTTTATAATTTGAGGAAAAAAAGCCTTTTTGTCTTGAACATAGTCATTTGAAAAACTTTCAAACTCCATGAATATTTTCCTAACCCCCATAAGTCAGCTTCTGGTTTAAGTGTTGCATTATTTCAGCAGACAAAACAAAGTATCCTTTCATAATGTTTTAAATGTTATTTGCCGGTATAGATAGGATACTGTATGTCGCTTTGGATAAAAGCGTCTGCTAAATGACTGTAATGTAATGTAAAAGATCATTTTTATATCACAGGGTTGGGGCAATCAGTCTATCATACTATGAAATGTTTTTTTTTATTTTCACTGGAACACAACCACATCTTCAAAATTCCTTGTCAGCACAAGCTTGGATTACGGAGCTTTACTCGTTCACATATTTGCACCTATTCCAGGATACACCCCCCCCCCCCCCATTCAGAAAAGTGCACGTATAGTTTTTCAAGGATATCCTGTTGGAGCGCAGACCGAATAGGCTACACCACCTCTCTTTTAGTATACAAACATCCCCTGTGTTTTACTCATTGGTATTCACTCTTATCGTTTATAGCGCTTGGCCACGTTGGTCCTTTTCGATAAGCCGTCAAAGTGATTTCAGATCGTATTTGAAATAGTTCGATCCCCGCGGTTCTTTTCAAATAATCGATCTGTACTGAAAATGTTTTTCAGACTGATGGTTTAAATGTGGACAACATTGCGCGGGACAGATATGGGTGTTGTGTGACCCATTGATTCTGTGGTAGTTTTGGCCTGGTGTGAACAAACCTTATTGCACTCCTGAAACCTGATTCAAAACATTAAACTTCATTGTTACATATGCAACATTCATGATCTTGGAAAGTCCCAAAGGTTTCATACAGACAGTCTGTGCTAAAGCAAGCTTGAAATGGATATTAAAAAGCTATTATTTATGTAAAAACAGAGTGAGATGGAAATACACTCTTTTGTCTAATAAATATATTTAGTAAAAGATGCAATACTCTATTTTGGTCATATTCAGATCACATTTTTCACGTACTATATAAAAACGTGCAGACATGGCACTTCATCATTTCCTTCAACAAATACTTGCGCCAGAAGTTCTGACCTTTGTAACCCCTGAGTACTAAAAATGGGGACGATAATAGCTGAACAATGCGAATACATTCCAAGCCGAGAGGAGGGAGGCATTGTGTGGCCTCGCTCGTTCCGCAGCGGTTCTACCACCTGCTCTGTCGGAAAGCGTCCTTGTCACTAAGTTACGGGGAGGGGAGGCATCCATCTCATTTGGGTGGCTGATGGGCGGCGGCTCCTCTGGCTCTAGCGGTCTGTCAGCGCAGCCCGAGGAGACGTCTTTATCTGCGGTGGAAGTGTCGGCTTAGCGAGCCATCTGCCAAAAGTGCACTGCAACCCGAGTCTCATTGTTCACCCAGGCGTGTGTGTGTGTGTGTGTGTGTGTGTGTGTGTGTGCTATCTGTCCCCCAACAATCTGTCTCCATTTTTATGATTTTAGAATTCATAAAGGGCTTCATAAAGATGCTTCCTTAGAACTAATAACTAAAAATGATTTTTCCTATTCCATATGTCATCAGTAATACATTGTCCTAGCATCAAAAGATGGTCGGCCAAAAGTTGCATTGTACAGGACTGGCAGTGTCTATTGATAAGTGAAGGTGGATGTTAAATTGTTTTAAGTGCATTGGTGACTTGTGCAGAACTTATATACAGTATATGTATAGATGTAAGCCTTTCTGGCATCCACTCTGCTATGAACAATTGCTGCGGCTGTCTGTTTGGGATTTATTACATATTTAGAAACCTAGGTTTGGTAAGAAAGGAGCTTGGCAGCAGAGCATGGTTTTGAGCATTTCAAGATGTTTTGAAAACATTCAAACAATTTTCACGCAAAGCCAGAAATTATGTAACGCATAAAGTTTTGAAACAGTTTTTTAAAGAAGTTATTATTCCTTGTAATTTGTCTCTGATTCAACGGAATAACTAAACGCAGATGGGAATTGGGGACATTCTTATTTTTATACCTTTCCGTAAATTCGGTTAAATCCTGCAGGATTCACCAGTCTATAAATTGTCAGGCTGAAGAGAATTTCCAAAACCACTATGATCCACTATGGGTTCTGTTCCAAATAAATTTTTAGACAAGCTGTTTATTGTAAAAGGTAAAAAGTACATCTATTATACTGCACTGGCACAGTGAGCTTTTAGAAAATGCACTGCCTCCTGCTCGGACCATAATTACAAGAATGCGATTATATAGCGAAATCAAAGGACAGGTGCTGTGCACCGCCTGTAAATGGGGAGAGGGGTACAAGTCAATAAGCCTATCTCAGAAATGTGTGCGTGAGCGAGTATCCATGGGAGTCAACTCTGATATAGTTACTATGTAGCCACAGAGCCCATTAGCTGCTAGACAAACAGTCTGATCCCTGTTTGCGCACGAAAGACACAGGCACAGGGTTCACTAAAGGTCCTCTTCTCTGCAGCCCCCAAATTCAGCGGTTGCCGTGATGTCCTGGTGTCCGGCCTGCCAGATGGTGGGAGTCTGACAGGTGCATCTGCCCCTCCAGACCAGAGGCAAGAGATACGCCTTTCTCTCCGTTTATAAAAAGAAATTGAGTTCAAGATTCACTCGTGTAAAAACAGAAGTAAAGTGAATTTGAGCGAAGGAGGTTTTCGGTGAATGTTTATTCAGTTGACATATAGTAGTACACCTGATTCAAAACATGTTTGTTTTCATAATGTTTATCTTTTGTCAAGAAATTGGAGCAATTCAGTTACGTTTGTCAACTCACGACAGTTTGTTTTCCCCTCAGGAAACTGGGCTCTACGATGCTGCCAGAAAACATTCCTCAGAGATAAAGGTTAGAAATCAGTTCGCAAATAAAGGATTTGGTGTAAGTGAAAGGCGATTATTTATTTTTTTTAGGAAAAGATATGAGCTGCAGAAATACTTTTCTGCCACATTGACATCATGGAATGCTTAACCTTCTTTGCTTGGAAAAGGGCACGTACTGTTCTGCCACTGTCCACTGTACCAAAACTGTTTATTTACTGTTCCAGTGTAGGTCAGATGATAAGATTACTGAAAAGGCTGATTACCCATTCAAAAACTAATTGAAATCTACATATACAATATGGCTATTGTATATGAAAGCAGCGTTTGTTTATGTTTTTGTCAAAGTGTGTTGTTTCCAATCCTACTTTAATTTTTGAGGTGGGGGCTACAAAACAAAGACAAAGGCTGCGTCCCAAATCGCATACTTCCCGTGCTCCGCACTACCGTACTTCGCTATGGACTCGCATGGACGCGCGTGCTCGCTATGCGTGCTCGGAGCATGGAGGTATGCGATTTGGGACACAGCCAAAGTGTAAATTCACTGTGATTACAGTAGTCCCTTCGCTGTCACCAATGCAAACGTAACATCTGTTCTGTCCAGGCCCATCTTGTGTCGTCTTGCACATCGTGGACACATAGGCCAGCCTTTGTTCTTTGTGCAGATTTTTAAAGTGCTTTCTGACCCCAGAGCGACACTCAGTTTATTAAAGAATAAAAGAAACGTGTAACCTGTCTTTAAAGGCCGCTGTTGGGGAGGTAGATTCGGTTCAGTCGCAGGTCTTTGTATTCGAAGAGCAGGTGCCAATAGCGCATGGAAACTGAGGACAATGGATCTTCTGTCTTTAGCCTCTAAGGGTTTTTCAGCGTGGCATTTTAGCTTAATGAAGAAACCTATCTCTATATAAACGTCTCATAAGTCAGAGTATGAAGATGAATATAATACACATTTGCTCTCGCCTTAGTCAAAAGTAGTTTCTTACATTATAGTTAACAGTGTATCACAGTATAATAATGCGTATAGGAAAGAAGCAAAGCAAAATAATTAGAAATAATGTATTAGGGTAAAATATTAACGGCTATTGTTAAGGTTTTTTCCGATCTTCCTCTGTGGGGAAAGAAGGCTATAAAATCCATTCTGTTTATTGAAAGTTTGGCCGGTTTGTAGGCTTGTTGTCCAATTTACATTATCCATAATCCTGGTCCACCATGTCATATTCTTGAACATTTCGAAGTTTGTGTAGTTGATTGGCACAAAAAAAGAATAATCCAAAATCAGGAAAGAATACCATCACACAGCTAATATGCTTTAAAGTATTTATTTTATTTTGCTCATGATCTCTATTGAATTGGGGGGTGGGACTAGACTTAGCTGTAAATTATGCTGGAACAGTATGGAGAACATGGTTGGTAAAATGGCTGTAAGTCATCAAGGGTCTGAGGTATCAAACAAGCCTCAAATCATCACTCTGCTGCCAGATATGCAGTAGATATGGATGGATCACTTTAAGGGTTGTTTCTCCTGACAAATTTTTCTATTGAACTCTATGGTCAGAAGAAGAAACCCTTCATGTTATCCATCCATATCTACTGCATATCTGGCAGCAGAGTGATGGTTTAAGGCTTGTTTGATATGTCAGACCCTTGATGACTTAGAGCCATTTAGCCAACCATGTGTTCCATACTATATAAATTATAAACACTGGACATTGGATTGTCATAATGTTAATAAGCCAAGAAATTTACATATATATATTGGTTATTATATACCTGTTATTATATATAAAAACATAGAACATTTAAATGCTGCATTTAAAAGAAACATTTGAAAGTTCAATGTCGCAATAATAGAAGTTTTCCAATACTACGTACATATCTTTACTTGTTCTAATATTAGTGAGTGATTTATCATCCATCTACTTCAGAGCTCTGTTATGTTTCTTTATAAAGCTGTGGATTTCTTACTCGTTGGTATTTATATATTATTTCATGTTTATCTAAAACATTGGAAGTATAGTTGAGAAGACAAAGTTGTGTAGGACAATGAGACAACACCAATGTCTACGGCA
Organism: Ilyophis sp. 1 JC-2022; assembly: GCA_022702515.1. NCBI lineage: Eukaryota > Metazoa > Chordata > Actinopteri > Anguilliformes > Synaphobranchidae > Ilyophis > Ilyophis sp. 1 JC-2022. The sequence continues at coordinate 53,513,189 of CM040403.1, read as the reverse complement.
CACAGAGTTCCCAGTGAAATGGACTGTAATATGTATTGAGTGGTAATTGTGTGGGGGCGAGTTTTGCGGTCGCCATTTGGGGAGAGGGAAAAGGGCAGTAATTTCTGTCATTAGCAGAGTGCTCCAGCCTTCTGTCCAAAATGGATTTGGTTTGTCAGATGAGTGGGGGAGACTTAAGAGGCCAGTAATAAACGACTTTGGAGATAGCAATCACACAGCAGCTGCACTATGACCTTGCTGTAAACCCTGCCTACTGGTAGCCCCAGGTTACACAATTATTGACAGCATTAGGAAAGTTGAATGAATGCACCCTCTTAAGGTAAAAATACCTCAACTAGCAACTGAGCCATATGGACCCTAGTTTTAAAAACATCATACAGCCTTCTGTTCCTATAGTTTTACCCATGTGGATCAAGAGAACAGAGGCAAAAATAAGCTTTTTTTCAATGAGAAATATTTAATTGTGAAATGTATTGTGAGTAGCTAGAACAAATCTCAAAGCCCTGTAAAATAAATACAAATTATAGAACCCTTTCCCACACAACATACAAACTTAATTTCATATGACGGATCTGTTATTAAGGAACAATAATATATGTAAAATTACATCTGTACTATACCTGCTAGTTTACTAATGCAGTACTGGACCATTGTCGTCAATGGCACAAGACTACCCCCCCCCCCCCCCCAAAAACACACACAAACACAGTGTACTAGTTTCCTCAGTCTGTGTAGCTTGTTTGTGGAGGGTTGTTTGGTGTGGAATTCTCTCTGTTGGTAGTTGTAAAGTTCCAAGAGTTTAGGCATGGTGGACTGACACACACACACTTGTGAATACAATTCAAATGTGTTGTTTGACAAACTCTTAAGAATACACTATGTTTTGTTTTGCCTGTTGTTGATAAGTACATAATTACAGTCTTATGTCCCTCCCACACAATCAACAGTGCTTCTTTTTTCACTTCCAAAGGGTACTTTTCTTAATTCCCATCACAGCACCTGAAAACCATAGGAATTGAGTTAGAGGGATTTAACATCTTGATGCATGTCCAGTTCTACTCCATACAGAAAAACAAGACATCATTTGATTAAGCAGTATGGAAATCCCCAGGGCTCTAAGAATCCAAAATATTTTCTTAACTCACTTCACCCAAAGCCTCAGTAAAAACAAGAATGTTTTTCTTTTTATATAAATCAAGTACTGCAGAATTGTGTTGCATAGTAGCTATGTATGTGTGTAGACACCGGGAGGAGAGAGTTTGATGCTCGTTGTAATGTGAAAATGTTGTCAGTTGTGTACTGTATGCATGCTGTCGTCTCCACAGAAAGTATGGATGAGTTGGATGCTGCCTGTAGCGCCTTTGTTCGTAGGGAATACCGTAATTGGCTGGAAAATGTCAGCGGCTGCCTCCTGGTTATTGCGGCCATGGAGGTTCAGTCGGCGCTCATTGACATGGTAATGCGAGGAATGTGGCAATTTCCTTCTTCTTAGCAGGGTGACAAAAGGAAATGGTCCGTAGCTCCCTGCTTCTCACCTCCGATCAGAGGGTACTCCTCCCCATGCTCCCTGCTGCAGGCACCCTGTGCGGCCACTGTGAAGCCCGGCCCATTCACAGTTTCTGATGGTTCGGCCTTCCCCAGGAGGGGTCCTGGAAATACTGTAGTTTGTGGGTGTTTGAATCTTACGCCGATGATTGATCTGACAATGCGTTTTCATCCTTTTGTTTCGATGGAGCTCTTTGAAAACTTAACCATTCCTGGTAACAGTAGAGGTGTTCTAGTAAGATCCAGGCCAATAAAAAAAGCTGTGTAATCTAAGTCAACGGTTGGCCATATATCCTGGTCTTGTCGTCAGAAGTTTGTGGATTTGATTCTTGGGTGGAACACTGCTGCCGTAACACTGAGAAAGATTAATTACTTCAGCGATTTGTCCAGTAAACACCAGGGCTGCCAGGCTACGTAACAAGAAGTATTCTATTGGTATAACATTCCATGTAGTGCAAATATTGTACAAAAAGACAATGATTTTCATTCTGTGTCCTTATTTTGAAATCGACATCTGACAGAATACACTGATGGAATGAATGCTGTAACCTCATACCTGTAACTGTGGTCAATTGCCAGTTATTGTCATGTGATCTACAAGGACACCATTTGAATGTGAAAGCTAAGCTTGTTTAAATTGTAGCCGTGAGTCCACATTCTAAAAAGTGTCAAGTGCTCAAAAATCAAGACATGCTCAAAAATCAACACATTTGATAAAGAGGACCTGCCAAGAGAAAAGATGACTTATAAATTGTTTGGTGAACACTTGGCTAACATTTATTACACGTGATATTTGCTTTATTGCAAGGATCTCTTGACAGGATCAGTTCAGTTGTATTCATAAACTGAAATGCAAACTGGTGATGGAGTTACCTTTTTCCAAGTTGTGAATACAAGGAAGCAAACATCTTGAATTGCATGTCATATATGTCTTTGTGTAAGATGTGGGGACTGGAGTCAGAATTTTTGGGGGGAGAGTTGGGTGGGGGGGGGGGGGCAGTAGCAGATGGTAAGGCTCGCTCTATAATGTCTAGTGTTGTGAGAACAATGCATCTCTCACAGCAGTGATTAAGGAGGGTATTTCACTCTAGGGACAGCTGGTAGGCAGCCTGCCTTGCACTCGCCACTCTCCTTCATGTACACACAAACATACACTCCACAATCGCTGGCACGGGGTGCAGCTTAAATATTTACCAGACAAATGGCCATAAAACGTCCCTTAAGTGTGTGAATCTTCAGGATATGCCCAATTTCCTTGTTTCTCATCAAAAAGGCATTGTGACTCAAGGGTTGGTAGATGTAGAGACAGTTAAGGTGGTTTAAATCATATGATCTCCTGATGTGCACACTGCAGTGTGTACGTGGGTCTCCAAGCATATGACGTTCTTGCTGTGCTTTGTAACAGAATGGGTGTAGCACTTCACATTCCCAATGCTTCCTGTTTTACGAGGCATTTTCTCATGGTAAATCATTCATAATTTACAATTGACTAGTACCACAGGTAAAACATTAACTATAGGTGTTATGAAATGTGCAGCAAGGGTAGCAGATACTTCAAAAGTGTAGCTACTTGATTTGAGTCTGTGGCAATATCCAGCGCCACCTGACCCCCAGTTCTGACATTGCAGGCATAGACTGAAAAAAGCAGGAACCAGAACAAAATTTTCTTGTATCCACCTAACAGTCATATCCGAGTCTGCCGTTTATAAAGTTATGTTGGATATTAATTTGAAGACAGAAAACAAATGCAAGTAGGCCAAATATACCCACTACTGCAACTATCCAGTAATAACATTATGCCATCCAATATATATTGTGCTGATCTTGTATGGAAATTAAAGTTAAAATCCAGCATTTAAAACATTCCTTCCAGATTTTCAAACATTCATTATAGCTCGTTTCCAGTCGGGATTTCACACACGCCGACTAGATGGTTGGGGCTAGTACTACAGTCCGTCTCTCTCTCTCTCTCTCTCTCTCGCGCTCTGCGGTTACGCTTTTGATCCCAGAGGAACCTGGAGCTCTCGCATTCCAAACATTCCGGCCGCAGCGAACAATCAGCTCCCAGTTATTTATTAGCGCAGTGCGCTCCTCCACGAGCTCAGTCTACGGTTAGAGCACCCGATCACCACATACACACGTTGGTGGAACTCTTACGGATGTGAATCGATTTTCAACGAATACATTGGGAATTACTTTCAGTGATCCGGAATATAAAGTAAACCAAAGCCGTTCACAGGCTCCTACAGCGATGAATCTGTGAATTGGTGAGTTTTTGCATGTTGTGTAAAGTAGTTTTTTTTCTTTTCTTTTTTTTTTCTCACATTTGCCGAACTATTAATATTAGTATAGTTCTGGGTTGGGATTTCTTGTAAAATCGTTTATTTGTGTTGACGTTTCATAAAAGCTAATTTCCCAAAAAGTCTGTATTTTTGGCCAAGATGAGTTAGAAAAAAAAAGTTTTTATTTTTGTATTTTTGCTTTCGTAAAATTTACCCTGTCATATCACTTTAGTTTTGGTTTGTGTTAAAAGTTTTCAGCTCATGGCTCGCTGGTGCGCTTGACGTAGGCCTATGTGGAATGTAACATTATTGCGAGTGGAATGTTTTTTTTAACTACATAGTTATGCGGCAGGTCGGATAAGTAGACTCATTGCGCTATAAATTCTTTTGCTATCACATAATGTACTGCCGTCACAGTTCTTATCAGATAACTTCACATAGCATTTCGCAGAGCACCACTCTATGTTCTTACTAATTGTGCATAGGCCTATATACTTATGGTATTTGCGACTTGTAAAAACTAGCATGGTAGTTATGAGGCAATTTAATGGAATTTGCAAACGTTTGCAGCAGGAAACGATTGACAGTTTTACAGGCAACACAATAATCCACCGTTGGTAGCCTATATTATGTATTAAGAGAAAATAACATGATATATATATGTGCACGGATGGTTACTTTTGTACTTACAACCTGGCGATGTTTGATGTTTTAAAAATGCAAAAATATAATTTACTTGGTAAAATTCGGTTTGATTTTAAGCATTAAAATGATGCAGTGTTTACTCTTAGCCTACTGAGAATTGCGCGCTGCAAATGCCTGTTTGTAACGGATTTTAAAGCCAAGGGTACTCAGGCTTTGTGATATTCAGCCACTATTGGATAGCCCAGGGGTCACCAACCTTTTTGCAACTGAGAGCTACTTCAAGGGTACTGAGTAGTACGGAGGGCTACTTGTTGGATTGTAATTGTTGACGAGGGGGGGGTGCTATCGAAATATTTCGCGGACCTCGATTGAAATTGTTGACGGGGGAGGGGGGGGGGGGTGCGATCAAAGGATTTCGCTGACCTCGATTGAAATTGTTGACGGGGGGGGGGGGGGAAAAAAATACTGTTTATTAAATTGTTCATTTAGCGTATTTACCGCGAGTGTTCGTTTGCTTGCCTAAGTTAACAGTAAATCGCCGATAACGAGCCACGTAGATACATGCGTTATATTGCTATTTTTAGAACATGCCTCGCGGGCGACTGAGAAGGAGCCAACGGGCGACCGGGTGCCCGCGGGCATAGGGTTGGTGACCCCTGGGATAGCCTATATCAGGCTGACTAAAACTATCTGTCTGACTTGTTTGCGTTCGCAATGCCTTTGTTGCTAAATATTATGGGCCAGTCTGGTATTATGAACAAAACAGCGTAAGGGTCCTTGAGGGCCATTTCAATTCTATTTGGGAGTAAACGTGATGTTGCTATGGCAATAGTCTATGAAAGTCGGAGCACGTTGAGTCAGAGAGACACGACTGGTATGTGCCCTGTTTTTGTATTAGGGGCGAATGTGGCGATGGAAAAAGATTCCATACATTCATCCAGCTATGCAGCTTGGTTTTACAGCTTGCTCGTCTCAGTTGTGTTGGCCTATGGTATTTCAGGCGAAGAAGCATGCAGCGTTTTTCAAACTCCGTTTTTTGAACTGTGATACTATTGATACAGGTGTATTCGCAGTGCTATATGAATGAATTTCATGAATTTATGTTTTGGTATAATTCTCCCTGCATAGGCCTCCTTTCTTTTACTTGCTTTCAATTCTTTCAATTTTTCATTTTAATGTTTTGTAAATGAAGCAAGTACATTTTTACAAAATGTGAAGTTGTGATTGTCCATGTACTTTTGATGTGGTTTTGCAGCAATGCTAGTTTCACCTGTCTGGTTAGGTTTGTGCATTTTACACAAGAGGATACTGATAGATTTGTTTTTGTTCTCTCTAGGTTTCTGTTCCTTCTTTGAATTCGAACCCCTTCGTTTGTGTCGCTTCTTTTGCATCCGCAACGGGTGAAATGAGAACAGCAGAGGAATCGTATGGCACGGTACTGCACCGGCTCATCCAGGAGCAGCTCCGCTACGGGAACCCCACGGACGCTCGCACCCTGCTTGCCATCCAGCAGCAGGCCCTGCGGGGAGGGGGCAGTGGCGGGGGCGCAGGCAGCCCCCGCTCCTCCCTGGAGAGCCTGACCCAGGACGATTCTCAGCTCCTCCAGATGTCCATGCGCCAGGAGCCCCAGGGCCAGGAGCACCAGGGAGACTACCAGCATTCCGAGAGCACCATGCGCCAGCTCTACCAGCTCCACGGAGAGGAGCTGCCCACCTACGAGGAGGCCAAGGCACACTCCCAGTACCTGGCTTCTCAGAGGGGCCAGATGGGGCCCCAGCAGGCTGCGTACGAGGCCCCTGCTCAGGAGAGCGCAGGTGACCCGGACGAGGGCTTGTTGGACCTGAAACACGGGCATGTGCGCTCCCTCAGCGAGCGTCTCATGCAGCTCTCCCTGGAGAGGAGCGGAGCCAGGGCCAACATGGTCTTGAGCTCCTCCCACAGCTACCCCCAGCTATCCAAGCACCATCACAGAGCGCACGACAGCCAAGGCGCCCACCACGTCCAAGAAAGCAAGGGCCCGCCACCGGAGTACCCTTTCTCGATCAAGCCTCCGGGATACATGCTCAGCCACTCACAGGAGCCCGGACACTACTACAATGAACCGCCTCCAGCCTTCCACTCTCAGCATCACAGGTAAGAGGAGTTCTCAAGACCTCATGATAATTCCACATCGCGCTGCTAGTGCGAACGTGTTCAAATGGCATTTTCCGTTGGAATTTACACTTGGCGACCATGAGTTTCACAACAAGCTTTTTTTTCGCATTGCATTAGTTTCTCAGATAAGACTGATGTAAAATGAGCCTGGTCTTTTGTCATTGTACTTTTTCAGTAACATCACAGCCTCTTTCTCTCCAGCGAAATATGTAAAAAATCCAAAACACGCACAAGCTAGTGGGGCAAATCAGGGAAAGCTATGTCATGGGTAACCCACTGGATGTAAGCAAATAAAGCCATGCCATTTCCCCTCAGGTATGTGCAGGCACTATCACAGGTGGCACGTCCCTGCGTCCGAACCACACTGACCCCTGCTGGCGTGAATGACCTCATGACTGCTCACAACGGATCCAGCAGTAACCAGATGGAGCTGCTGATGAGGGAGAACGAGCGACTCAGGAAGGAGCTGGATGGTTATAGCGAGAAAACGGCCAGGCTTCAGAAGGTGAGGAGAGCTGTCTGCCAATGTTCTCATAATCTGATATGTTTTGTTCCCTCCTTAATCCGTGCTTCCATTGTGGAATGCAGATAGAAATGAAATTTTAAAATAGTTTGCCAAATAAGGAATTCACATCCCGAGACAAAATGAACAAGTAGGGGTTGTTATGATGTGACCAACTGCTCTGTCCCCTCAGGTCCAGTGCAGCATCCAAATGGAAAAGTTTTGGATGAAAGTATTTGATTTAAGGTTTTCAGATGGTTCATGAGGGGAGTGGATTTAGAAAATTATAAAGAAGTAGTCTCTGCCAGTTCTACATACCAGAAAGATTAGCTCTTTAGCCAATTTGGAATATGTACAATGGAGGCATCACAAGGGGTTTGATATCATTTTGGAATCGCATCTCTAAGTTTAACATCTGTATTTGTATCACATTTGTCCACGTTTGGATTGTTCGAGAGGTTTAACTTTCCCCTTGCGTTTATTTTAACACGTTGCATGCCGTTTGCAGAAAAGACAAGCTGAGGTTTGCCAATTTTTTACCACCCTATAGAGCTTTTCCTTTGTGAGAAATCCTAATTGTGTAATGTGATTGTTACAGGCCAATTAGTTTTCTAAGTAGGCTATTGATTGTTGTCTCAATGTTGTTGTCTCATTGCTTTTGTCTTATTTGTTGAAAGCCTTACTCTCTGTTTTTGAGATGCGGTCACCAGCTGGTACCTGAGAGGGGGAGAAAATGGAAAGTCTGCCAGAGTGTTATAAAAAAAAAAATTATAAAACAACAACTGATATTTTCCCCCCTGATGAGTGTGACTGTGTGCCCAGAGTGGCTGCAGATGTCCAGTCTAATCGAGGGGATGTCAGGCAGAAATGAGGGGCCCCTGACCTTGTCACAGCTGACAGGCAAGGCAGTGCACCCAGCAGCAGGCCAGCCCCAACAGTTGCTATTTAAGACTGAAAGGCCTCTTTCACTTTCACCCCCGCCAGCCCCAAACGTGTTGCCTCATGTCTCATTTGCTTTTTTTCGCCCCCTCTCGATTCGGCCACAGAGATCCCATTGTGAGATTAAAGAATTCGGGGCCCTGTAAAACAAAAAAACACGAGCCGCGGAATATCCAAGAAAAAAAATAATTCTGTGCATTCTCTCCTGAAATATAGGCTTTTTAAAGACCCGCGTGAACGTAATTGTGAAATTACTGGGTTAAAAATAAAAATTTTAGTTGTTTAAAAATAAAGAAGAAAAAAAAAGAAGTGTATTCTAGGAGGTCCCTTGCCTCAGAAGGTTTGCATCGCCGCCGTCCTCATTTAAAGAATGATAATTAGAGGTGCGGGTGTCGTAGAGTAAATTTGTTGGAACACATGTGTCTGAGTCATGCCCTTTTTGCGGTGGCTTGTAGGCATTCGCCGAGGTCCGTTCCCATAGAGCTGGGCACTATGCCTGTGAGAGGAGTGAATGCCTCAACACCTGGGTTCCTACAGGAATGCTGATTTCAGTCGTAGTTCTTACATGAGCCATGCGGGTGATTCACATCGTGGGCTCGTGCAGTGAATGGGCCAAATGTTGGTCTTATTCATTAAAGTGTGATGTTTAAGCCCAAGGCTAAGCCGTGAGTTAATTTGTCTGTCCTCTGGAGAATTTGAGACATTCCTATGACTCTATGGGATATCTGAAGCATCTGAACAGTCTGTAACAAAAATAACTCTCTTCTTTTCTTTTCCCGTTGCCTTCTCTCAGCTGGAGCAGGAAATTCAGAGGATATCTGAGGCCTATGAGGTGTTGATGAAGGGATCTGCAAAGCGCGAGTCTCTGGAGAAAACTATGAGAAACAAGCTAGAGGCTGAGATTAAGAGACTGCACGACTTCAACAGAGACCTGCGAGGTAAGGCTGAGTTCAGTTTGAGGTCCTCTCTGCACTGGCCTTTTCGTATTGCTATGCTAAGCCAAGCCATACTGAGGTTAGATCCAGGACAGTAGGTCTTTCTGGCACAACTCTGGCGCTCGCCCTAGTTTATACAGGCTGGGGACGATGCTATGCTGTACAGAACTAATGTTAATTAGTTATGGCTAATGTTCATTTATCTTTTAAATGGTAGCTAATACATAATTAATGTGCTAGCAGTTCTAAAGAAACTTAACACAATTTCACTCAGTTTGGCACAAACTGTGTCAGAAGGGTAAATGAGCTCCAGTTATATTGTATTATTGTATTATATTTTATATCTGAGTCGGCATGAAGCCTCATACACGTACATGCAGGAGTAATCGCAACATTGACCCTCAATAACTTTTCTGAGTGCTTGCGTCAATGTCTGTGTGAGAGGAATTATTGAGAATGTGCAGTCATTTGGCCAAGGAAAATTCTCAGTTGACCTCATTTTCTCCTGTAGACCGCCTGGAAACGGCTAGCAAACAACTAGCTGCTAAGGAAGTTGAAGCTGCTGACCAAAACCAGCATGTCTTTGCCAGACTCCTCGAACAAAGTAAGTGTGGAAACTTTAATTTGAGACAACCACACACTCTGTGCATAAAGGAAATATATGTATGGTCTTACACTGACAGTGGTGTGAAGCTGTTGCAATACTTAATTTTCCATGTTATTTCAGATATTAGACGTAGATGGACCTATTTTATTCGACATGTGTTTCAGGTTTGAGTCCTCTGACTCATTTGAAATGTGTTTCCAATTCCTGTGATGTCTGGGAAAATTTGTTAAACACGTATTGCCCCCAGAGAAGACTGATGTCCCTGGCAGGGCGTGATCCTTGGTTCATTTGTGGTCTCCTTGCCTTGTGGTGCTAGTTGCAGTGATAGTTTCAAAGTACATGTAGACACTCCCTAGCGAAGTCTTGAAGACATTTTGGGTGGAAAAATGATGATCATCATTGTTCAACATGAGGTCTTTATTTAGGTTGGGTTAGTCTGTTATTTAACTGCATTTATACCTAAGGAATACTTTATTTTGGCAAAATAAATGGAAGAAACTGTAAACTGTTGTCTTATAAAACACAGTTCGCTTGTGAGAAAGGATCAAAACTTTTCGGTTGTATGTTCTGTTTTTTTTTAAACTGCCAATTTATCTGTGGGGGGTTATGGGAATGGCAGTTAGCCTTGTGGGGAGGATGCTCTGCCCCGCCCCCTCTCTGCACCCCGCTGAGCGTTGCTCTTGGCACTCGAACAGTGGTTAATATTCACAGCAGCGCTAAATGCGGGCTGCATTCTTCAGATTCCGCAGGTAATTCAGGCTGTTCTGTGCACTGGGAAAGACCTTCCTCCCTCTGCTCAGATGTATGCCTTCCCTTATTCCATCCTTAACAGGTGCTAATGGCGCCTGGGATCTCTAAATTCCTTCCAGGACTCTGCCCTGTTGGCTCAGGGAGTCCCTGGTTTTTGCTAATCTGAGATGTGAGCTTTCTCACCTCATTGAAATAAAGGAGCGAGGGAATTTTTGCTCTTTTTTTCCCCCCTCTAAGATTAGATATTTTGGAAGCAACTGCCTCAACACAACTGCGGACCAAACCTTCTATAAGTTGTTTATTTATTTGCGTAGCTGAAAACTACCTTTAGCCATTTCATATTTCAATTACCTCTAAATGACAGCCCTGCTTCTTCTGAAATAACAATTAAACATAAGTCCATAATAATATATGCTGGACCGAACAGAAGGATTGTTTTCAATATTTCCAAGTGACTGCACATTACTAAGAAATGCCAATGAAAAAACTGAGCCAACAGGCCATTGGAAAGGAGTCTTATCTCCTTCAAATAATCCCTCTAAGTTACATAACGTAATTAGCCTTTGCATCAGCGCTTTGCTATTAACCTCAAAAGGTTACAGTTTAACTGTAATCTTTAGAATGTTTTCGGAGTGAACTGTCTTAAGAACTGATAACCATCCCGAGACAAAGTTTAATGCAACTATGTAAGGGATTTGTCAAAAAGCCAGCTCCTTTGGGTAGACGTGTTTAATGCCAGATACCTGTACTGTACTCTCAGGAACTGCAGAATGAACTAACAAGTCAAACTCGATTGGAGTGTTTAATGTTTTTGGCTGCTAGGGCTATTTGCTCAGTATGCACATTATGATTTGGGTAAGATACGGCTTTTTTATTTGTTTTCTGCCTGGCCCAGAGAGGCACTCCAAAGCCCTGCTGAGCACAAAGAGGTGTTTGTTGGGAAACCTAAGTGGATCGTAGGAAGTCTGCATTCTGCCCGAACTGCAGGAATTTGGGTTGTGCAATGGGTGCTGGCCTTGAGAGGGCACTGGAAGTGCTGCTTTCTAGCTCTTCTAAGGATTAGAAGATTTCAAGTGACAAAAAGCAAAAGCGAGGATTTAGGGAAGGTTCATTGAGATGAGCATGAAGAAAGCAGGGTGAGACAACGGTGGTGGTTGCATTCATGTAGGAACTGGAACTTTCTGTGGCATTGCATTGAGGGCTGTAGAGTTGTTTTGTGGTGAAGTGGTAGGAATTTGATTAATCCAGAGGTGGAGTGGGCCTGGACCTGGGTCAAGAGGGCCATGACTCGGCCAGGCTGCCCATCACTTCTCTTGTACGCTACACAGGCTTGCATGGTGCAAGCACCCTTGCTTTTGTTTTGATTTCAGGGGCCAATGTCCTGAGAGCGCAGGGGGGGAAAAATAATGCGTCTTTGTGACGCCTCCCACTTCCCCTACTCCGCCCAGATCTTTTCACGGTCATTTGTTTGACTTTTAAGGGAATTCCATGTAAGAACATTGTTGTTTAATGTTATAATCCTCGCGATATTGAAGGAATGTTAGAATAAAAAGCCAAGTATCCAGAAACAAAATGCTGTTGGTGTTTAGAAGGAACAAACGGTGTGACGTAACCGGCGTGCCTCACTAAGCTCCTCTCCCTCTTTCTTGGTCTCTGGCAGATGAGGAGCAGCAGCGGGATCGCGAGAGGCTGGAGCGCGAGGTCCTCCAGCTGCGGGACTCCGGGGAGGAGCAGCGGCGGAGGCTGGAGACGCTGGAGCGGGTGCTGAGCTCGGCGCAGGCGCGCGGCAGCCAGCTGGAGGAGGAGCTGCGGCGGAAGCGGGCCTACGTGGAGAAGGTGGAGCGGCTGCAGCGGGCGCTCGCCCAGCTGCAGGCCGCCTGCGAGAAGCGGGAACTGCTGGAGCAGAAGCTCCGCACACGGCTGGAGCAGGAGCTGAAGGCCCTACGCACTCAGCAGGTGAGTAGGCAGCGGCCCTCTTTTGGACCCACCCACACAGAAACGTCACTTTTTCAATACACCCATTTTACATTCATACATTTAGTATATTAATAACTTTCTTGGCAAATGAGAACTCAAGAGCCTTTGCTTGTCAATGTTGTACCCATCAGGTCTTTGTGTCTAACTGTGTCTTTGCTTCCACCTTTCAGAGACAGACGTTTAGCCAGGGGCCCCTCTCTTCCTCAGGGCCGAGCCCCTCGCCCTTGCAACTGCAGCTGCGTGAGCGGGAGGAGCGTATCTTGGCTCTGGAGGCTGACATCACCAAGTGGGAACAGAAGTACCTGGAGGAGAGCACCATGCGCCAGTTCGCCATGGACGCAGCTGCCACGGCGGCGGCTCAGAGGTGAGAGCTCACCCCGGCCGAAAAACGGTCGCGTCGCCAACGTATCAGTCTCTCAGCAGGGCGTTGCATCAACATGCAGTTAACAGGCCGTTCAGGGATTACGTCCCAGCGCGAACCGGCTTCTTGCAGCCCTGTTCTCATAAGACCTCATAATGACCTTCTTGCACATTCCTAAAGGGTTCCATTTTCCTTTCAGGGATACAACCATCATCAACCACTCCCCCCGCCACTCCCCCAACACCAGCTTCAACGAGAACCTGCCAACAGCCAATCACAGGAACCAGGAGATGGAGAATAGGTATGGCTGTTCAAACCATCCATTCAATGTCACAGCTCTCCCTAGCTCAAGCACTAAATTGAATCTGATCACTGAAACATGAAATCAGTGTGAATTTTCAGTATTAAAACATTTTTGATATGATTGAATTGCCCTTCACGGGCTCACGTTATAGGTTCAACCAGTATCATAAGAGACAGCACTGAAGTTCAACCAGATTCAACTGAGTACTCTGCCTAGTGATGAATGTCATGCTCATGACTGATCGAGTATGGGAAGCTGTATGTTATAGTTGCACTCTCTGTGTCTCGCAGGATTCGGGCTCTCCACGCACAGCTCCTGGAGAAAGATGCGGTCATCAAGGTTCTGCAGCAGCGCTCCCGGCGAGACCAGGGCAAGGCGGAGCAGCAGGGCCTCCGCCCCGCAAAGTCTGTGCCCTCAATCAGCACCAGCGCCCCCAGCTGGCAGAGCTGCCCGCTCCCGTCACTCCAGCGAGGGAAAGGTGAGTCGCCAGTCGCCGCTCGGAGGTCCGGAAGAATGTTGAGCCTACATGAGGCCGCGATTTGCTTAACAACTGGTGACTGCATGGTGTCACCAGCCAGAATCTGCTACTGAGCAGGTGACCTCTGCCGTCCCCAAATAGACCGCGTCTTTTGAGATGGCATGAATATTTGTCCCCCGCCTGCCTTCCAACGCGCCAAAATAGAAAAGGGGGCCTACCCCGGAACAAGAGTGTGTACATAGCGAGCGTGTGAGACGGTAATTAACCAGCTTCCTCTTTTCTCTCTATGGCAGTGAAGAGCTTCTCGGATGACCAGACCGCTGCAATGTCGTCCTCGTCCTCTGCTATCCCCAAGCCCCCAAGCCGGGACTGCAGCACCCAGTCTGACGGACCCCCTCAGGAGGATTACGTTACAGAGGAGCCCAGTGCTGCCACTGCACCTCCCCCTGGTGTGTAATCCCACTTCACCTTGAAATGCAACGTGTGGGTCCGCTGCTACAGGATACACTGGGTTACTCCACAATTAAGGCCATGCATCAACCTATGTACATTAATGAGGAATACCCAATGGTTTTATTACGTTAGCCTCACACACAAATGACCAATTTAACTTGGGCTTAACACTAGGAACCCCTGGCTTGAAGGATCGCAGAGATTCCAGTCGGAAGCGAGGCTTCACAGGAGAGCGTGCTGTTCATACTCCGCCATATTTTTCACCATGTGAGGTCTGATAGTGAGGACTTGTGTCACCTGACCTATTGACGTGCACTTGTTTGGGGTTGGATTAGCTGCACTGGGCATTAGTAGGCCTGATGTGGAGAGATGTGCTTGAAAAATCACATGAATGAAACCTATGAGTATAAATCCAGAACAATGGAACAGGCATGTGCTTTTGTACCACGGTGGTTAAAATGTAACCCAAAGCCTGGGTCATGCGAGGGAGGCCGCATGCTGATCCATTTGAGCCAGAGCTCTTGCATACAAAACCTTGACCGTGCGTGTCTCTATCAAGGTCCTTCTGTATGTGTATTCCAAGCAAACACCACAGCCTGTTTGCTGATCTGCTCAAACCTATTTGCTCACGTGCACAGCGGCACTTAGAAAGCGTGCCTCCGTGGATTGTCCCCTCCCTCTGGTCGCTTACATTTTCTACGACATGACATTCTGGCCATGCGTTTGGGAACAATAGCAGTCACTTGTTTGCCAGCAGTCTACATAAGTGTTCCATTTACTGAGATGGTATGAAGATGTCAATGCAGTCTCGTGGATGTCCTGTACATTTCTGACTGGCATTATTTCTCATAGAGGACCCTGAAATCACCTTCTCAGCACCCCCAAATTGGCCTCTCAATGTTTCTACAGAATGATAAAGTATACTGTGAACATCAAGAAGCCTCAACCTAATGTTGTTGTTTTTTTTGTCCCAATTCAGATTATTTGGAACAAACTCCAGTGCCTAGTAAGTGTGCAGAAAGTCTGGAGGCAGAAGTGGTTGAAATCCTTATTTAGAGCATTCAGTGGGATTTCTCTGAGCACCTGAGATGGGACTCTTCATGGACCGGGCTACTTCTCCTGCGCTTTTATGGGAAGGAAGATTCTGACGGCCACATTCGTGGTGCTTAACAGTTAAATGTTTTGGAAGAAAGATGGACTCTCAAAGGAAAGATCTGCAGTTTCACAAGAGTGGAAATGGACACATTGCTTAAAAAACAAAGGACTGTAGTCGAGAGCTGTGCTCTCTTTGAATGCTTCGCTACATTAAAATGGACCTTTGCTGATGTCACGATTTTACAAATCTGCCTGGTGCAAGTGAGGCTTTGAATCTTGAGGTACTTCGACAGTATTTTGCAGGGTTGCACAGGGCAAGTGAGATACTGTATTTACAGTGTATTCCTTTTATAATAATATATATTATTTATAATTGCTGCTTCTTGTGTGAGTGTGCATGTGATGAGTGCTGTCTTTCCAGCACACGGTTGTGGCCTTCAAGATGAATAGAAGATTCTCAAATGTCTCATGTTATTGTCTGCAGTTGCCCATATGTCTGGTGTTCTCATTTTTTCCCTTGTATGCCAAATCAAACAAGCTGCAGTGGCCTGTTTAGGAGTATTGTGTTTATATACACGATAAGCTGGTTGTACATTCTCACATGGCCCTAGAAGCCAGTCTGCAACCTTTGTCCTGAAGAGCTGCAGGGTTTTCTGGTTTTTGCTGTTACTCACCATAAATTGATCAGTTAAAACAGTTGAATACACCAGAGGTGGAAATCCAGGGGACATGAAGTAAAAGTCCTACCATGTATTTCTTCCATCCATAGACTCTGAGAGCCAGCTGATTTCACTAATTAGTTCTACCACCTCACTGAACAATTATGCTAATTAGAAAATCCAGGTGACTGGAGCAAAATACTGGGGAGGACTTTTACTTTATGTCCCCTGGATTTCCACCTCTGGAATACACAGTTAATTCACCTCACCTGGTTTTTTTGGGTGTGAATTTGTTGCAGATTTATCGGGTCAGAACAAAAAACCGGTTGACCCTGTGGCTTTCCACCAACTTGGTTATTCCAAGTTGTATTGTATTTAGGGGTTCTGTCAGAATCATCGTTCTTTGTAAAATGGAAAAATTTGATCTTTGGCTCAAAGGAATCCTTTTTCTTTCTGTGGGGGGATTCCCTTGGTTTCTGTACCATGGCCCATAGCCCAGGGCCATGGCCCCTTGAATGTTCCGCTCAGCAATGAGAAATGAACACACACTGCGTTGGCCAACCTAAATGTACAAAGCAGGTGGCGGTCCCATATTAATGCCAGTGGGGGCCCGCCGGAAGCTGTACGTGGGAACGGGAAGCCTGCTTGTTAGGGTTAAGCTAAGAGTGCTGCCTTTTCTGTTTGTTTTAAGAGACACTTAGGAATTTGCTCTCGGAAGACTGGTTGGTCTTCACGGGACGTGATTTTTCGAATGCCTTGGGAGAAGCAGGCTCTGGCGTTGGGCCTCAGAAGGCAAGCACCCGGGGTGCCCTCTCTTCCCTCACAAGCTGGAGCTAATCTTCCCACATTCCTCCTCCTGTGGAATGTCTCTGGATGTGGAAAACGGCTATCTGTAGTACGACCCTCCCCTTTAAAATGGCAAGCATTCAGAGTACTGTTCAATTTGTGTCTATTTATTTCTTCTAAGCCCTGGTAGCAGGTTCTGTCCACGGGCTTCTAAATTAAAGAGGAGTTATATACAGTAACATGGAAGCACCATTCCTTATTTGGATTCAGAACAACATTCTGTTTGCTGACCCATCTTTATTAAAATTCACCTATTTATATGGCACGTAAAAAAAAATGCAGTCAGAAATTCAGTGCAATTTTTGTTTTGCCCAAAGTAGGATTTCTCTTGCATAGAAAATGATTGGAAACCTTTTCAATGAATGACTATGGTCTCTGCCTCTGTGAATCCACAATTGGTGTGTTGTCTGTGAGGGAATTTGGTGTACTATGAGTGTCCACTTTGAACTGGATGTGTGGGATGATTGTACCGTTTAATCAATCCCTCACTTCAAATGCTACTTATTTTTCTATGTTCTCTCACTGTGCACTTGCTGGTCGATGCATTGTGATGAAAATCTATTTACTTCTTTTTTCTTAATTAGGGCCTTGTTTACAGGACGGGTTGTTTTGATTTGAGATGACTTAATATATTTTGAATGTTTCTTTTTTTAGTATATTTAGTGTCATGAACATAATGCCAAAGATTTGCATTACGATTAAGTTATAACTGAGTGTTAAAAAAAGAAACCAGCCGGGCTATGTGTAAATGCCCTGTTCAAGCTGGTTGACCCATACTTGGACGTTTGCTGTGAACTTCTGAATGGGGGAATTTTTGTATTGAAATGCCAGTTACATTTCATTAATGGAATAAAAACCATAATATATCTATACAATGAGTCTTGCTTCTTGTCAAGATCCAATTTGTTGAGTGTACTTTGACTGCCTTTGTCTTTGATGTTGTGGAGAATACTGGTTTGCTTCGTCCTATGTTTCATGTGAAATATAACCATTAATGGCATCAAGACATATGGGAAAGGATGGCATCTTTGTTATACAGACAGAAGGTATTTGGGCTATATCCCTGTCGCAGCTGCGATAGAAAAAAATGTGGCATCTTACAAGCCTGCACAAGCTCCTCTTATCAGACTGTCCACTTGTACGAATGGTATGTCATCTGTTCAGTACTGCTTGTACAAAAACAACTCCATATCCTGCCTTACTGCTGGCACGGAACAATGTACACACAACCTACAGGGAACTGGTCCAGAGTGAACGTAAGATCCACATTTCAGAAAAACAAAGCTAATCAACTGCAACATTTATTTGAATGTGGATAACATATTCTGTCTGTATGACTATGTTCAACCAGCTGGATGTCTATGAAATTGCATCCTATAAGATATATACATTTGCCATAAGCTTAAATGGGGACAGGCAATCTATAGGTTTTGTTAATGCTCTTTATATACCACCAAACACTCTTTCTGGATAGGTCCCTATATTGTTTCAGGTTTTCATATAGGTTCATTCAGGTTTCTTTCATATAGGATATAGACTTTCTCTAACCAGCAATTGAATGTCAATACATGCCTATCATGGTATACTATGGCTTTTCAGTAATACCCCTGGGTGTATTATAGTATTCTCTAACTTCAGGTCTTCCCAGCTCAAATTCTTTACAGAAACTTGGATCGGTCCAGCATTGCTCTGTAGGATGGAGGTGATTGCAGCATTTGCTCCATCCACATGTGAATGAGTATATGCGCACACAGGAAACTGTTTCTCAACTTGCCCCCTAAGGCAGCAGGTGGCATAACAAAGTAGAAACAAGCATATTTCATCCATTCACTAAAGACTGTACATATACTGTCATCTCTTACTTAAACCAATACAGTTTGGGCCATGGAATGTGATCTTTTCATATCTGACGGGAATGGATTGCAAAAATTCTGACTTCATTGTGGCCTGTAGAATCAAGCAATCAACATTTCTGCCCCGGCAGTGTACACGCGCACACACAGACACACAGGAGAAGAGTGAACAGTTGCTTGGCTGTACTGCTAAAAGGAATTTGGTTCATGTTACTTCATGTTTTAATTCCCCATACTTTTGAGAGCCCAATTGTCATGCTTATCATTTTCAAGAGGGCAGTGTACAAATATAAGTTACAAAAATGTCTAGGCCCAAGAATAAAAATGTAAATATACATAAATGTGACACATGTCGACTCAAGACTTTCATAGCGGTATTCCAAGAAGTTATGTTGTACGTCTGTTTATATTTTTGTCTGAAGAAAGTGGAGCCATATGGACCCCTCTAAGGATTCGGACACCTTGACAGAGTGCCGCCCTGTGTGATACAATCTCTGGCGTTATGTTTCATTCTTTCCTGGCAGGAGGGGAAAAGAACTCTGGTGTGGTCAGGCCTTTATTGACTTTACCTTTCCGGCGGAATTCCAAACACGTAGCGACTGTGTGGCCTTTTGGGCAGATGGAATTCTGAACGGACTCGATGTGAAGCCACCAGGGTGCCAAGGTCAGGCTGCACTCCTTGCCAAATTGTGACCCCCCAAGTGGGTAGCTCTGGTGGGCACGGGCGGCAGGTATGACAACGATGCAGCCTCGTCACACCGGAATGGCCTCTCGTAGTCCGCTCCATACCAGCGTAGAGCCTGTATTGTCTGTGCTGACAATGACGGCCTTGGTCCGCAACAGCAACAAGAGCTTACTACAGCACAATTAACAGTGGCGCATAGCTGAGCTTCAATTTGACTGAGACTCACGCAAAGCCTCTGCTACTAGGAGTTAATGGATTGCTGTTGAAGAATGGAGAAAGGCAGCTAAGCCATGCTGTAATATTAATGAGAAGTTTCCTGCTGATTTTATTTCAAATGGATGCCTGGGTTGAGTGGGGTTGGTTGTTGGTTGCAACAATTATTGGAAAAACAATGTGTCCCTCCCAAAATCTTTGTCCTCTGAAATATTTATTTACAGTTTGGCTTCCGCAACATTGAGCCTGACCACACCACAAAGTTTTTGATGGACCCTGAGCATCTAAACTGGAGGTCTGGTGTGGAAAATGTTTACACCCTTCAACAAATTCAATCCAGGATGTACCTTTATGAGCCTTCAGGCATAAAGACATTTTACAGCAGAAATGAGTAAGGCACACAGGACACATTTCCCCAGTAACTTCTCTATGTCTTGCAAAAGCTCCTGTGCTCCCCTCATTATTCTGAATCCATTGCTTCATCAAAGACAGAGATCAGATGCATGCAATCCAACTGGTACTTAAACTGCTTTGAGATGGTTATCAAGCTAGAAACCTTAGAGAGGAGCCACTTGATTCATGATGTTATTGGAACAATTTAACACAGAATTTTTGTACAGTAGTTTGTAAACCTTATAACAAGTACAACCACCAAGGAGCATATATCTTTATCCTTATAAGGCAACAAATTCCACTAGAAATGAGGCCCTATATATGTACGTCTGTGTGTGCACAAATATAAATTGGTATGCATACATAGGTCAGCTTAAGCCGAACTTTAGAGTGTGATACAGTTTCTGCTTTGCACTTGTCGAGAATATTAAAAATAAAAATGGTTTGAATTCTTGTTGGGTTTTCTCACAAATGGGTCCCTTTTTATACCCTTGGGTTGACTGTCACATCCAAATGCATTCTTAAACTTAAAATAAACATTTCACAAATATTTTTATTGAGGCAATCAATTGCAAGTTACTTGATGATTCCAGATCTGCCAATTTTACTGCTAACCATATTAAAAACCACTCTGTATGGCACCATGTTTTTTAAAATCACATTTCACCCTGCCTTTTTTGACAGTTCTCGGTATATATTTACAGTGCCCTCCACAATTATTGGCACCCCTGGTGAAGATGAGTAAAAAGGGTTATAAAAATTAATTGGTGAATTAGCTTAATCTCACACTGAAAAAATGAGAAAAATCCAACCTTTAATTGAAGTTAATTTATTCTGAGAAAAAAAAACCCTCCATCAAGAAATTATTATTTTTAACAAAACCATGTGTGCCACAATTATTGGCACCCCTAGGAATTATTATGAACAAAATGTAACTGAAATTCTTTTCCATTGATATTTTACTTTTTAAAGTTGATCAGAGTGTTTAGGAACATCCAAGCAGTAATCCATGACTTCCTGTTTCACTGGGGTATAAATATGAGGTGACACAGAGACCATATTCCCTTATTCATACATCAACATGGGAAAGATAAGAAAACACACAAATCAAATGAGGGAAAAGTGTGTGAGCCGAATGGCTATAAAAAATAGCTACTCACCTGAAAATGCCCATATCTACCGTTAGGGCAATACATAAAAAGTTCAAAGCAACTGGAACTGTTACAAACTTGCCTGGAAGAGGACCCACATTTATTTTGCCCCCACGCACGGTGAGGAGGATGGTAAGAAAGGCAAAACAAAAAGGATCACTGTTGGAGAACTACAGAGGAAAGTAACATCTTGGGGTCATCAAGTCTCCAAAACTACCATTAGACTACCATTAAAAAAAAGCCTTTCCTGTCATTTCACCACAAATGTAAGCGCTACTGGAACTTTAACTGGAACCATGTTCTATGGTCAGATGAAACAAAAATTGAGCTTTTTGGCAACCAACACTCATGGTGGGTTTGGCGTAAAAAGAAGGATGGCTATACCGAAAATAACCTGATCCTCACTGTTAAGTATGGTGGAGGTTCCGTGATGTCGTGGGGCTGTTTTCCTCCAAAGGCCCTGGATATAATGGTTAACTGAACACAAAATCAAGCTTCTGCCATTTCCATCTCAGTCCCCTGACCTACACCCTATTGAAAGCATGTGGGCTGAGCTGAAGAGGAGAGTGCACAAGAGAGGACCTAAGACTCTATATGATCGGGAGAGATTCTGTAAAGAGGAATGGTTTCAGATTCCTTGCTCTGTATTCTCCAACCTTATTAGATGTTACAGGAGTAAGACTCAGTGCTGTTTTATTGGCAAAGGGAGGTTGTACAAAGTATTAAATGCAGGGTTGCCAATAATTGTGGCACACATAGTTTTGTTAAAAATAATAATTTCTTGATTATAAATTTACTTCAATTAAAGGTTGGATTTTTCAAAATTTTCAGTGCGAGATTAAGCTAATTCACCAAACGGTACATTTTTAATAACCCTTTTTACTCATCTTTACCAGGGGTGCCAATAATTTTGGAGGGCACTGTATGGTACATGGCCTCCTGTGCTAGGCTCACAAGCGAAAGCCTAATCGCCTTGGTTATAGCGTCCAACGTGTTAAAAAGAATGGCATGTTGTTTGCCTGAAATCAGGGCCTGCAGTCTTAATTAAATTTGACCTAAATGAAGAGAAGTATTTCAACCTGGTAGAATAACTTGGCATCACACAGCTGCGAAGGACAGAGAGCTGAGGCCCATGCAACAATGGAGTCATTTCAGGAATTTACCCTCTTCGTGCGTCATTCCAATCCGGACTGAACATAAGACAACGCGGAACAGAACGCTTTAGTAGTCAAGTGATGCTGAAGGGGTGGTAGCCCACTGCATTCCAGACAATGCTCTTCGAGCCCTGTCTGTAAATATCTGACCTCATGCTTGAATAATCTTTCTCTCTGAATGTCTTTGTGGGGTTCATACTTAAGAGTTGAATTTATTGCATTATCCTTCTAAGACCCCAGCAGGAAACAGTGAATTATTGAAATTTTTTTGACAATTGTCCTGGATGACAAAAACATGTTGCAGTAAATATATTTTCAAATATATCATTTATTTTATTTTAACTGAATATTCATTGTAATGTAGGTATATAGCAAAGTAGAATATAATGGGTCTTGAGATTAAGACCAGAGACTCAAATGTATTGCCATGTCTTCAGAGGATATAATGCTTGGACACTAGGCTAGTTTTTGCTTCACTCATAGAGTTCAAAGTGTGAATGTGGTTATTGATGTGTTGGTCTCAATGTAAGTATTTTTTTCCCCATGATCTTCTCTTGGCATGGTACAGTAGGTGTGAGATAGCATGCTATAAATACTTTGCTGTTCCCTGCAAGCATGTTTAGTTGTGGCGGATCGATGTGACTTTTCAACCTGGGCATGAAAGCTAAGAGAGATGCCAGAACAGGAATTCCTCACCTTGTTGCCATTGTGTTGGACAAGGTCAAGCTAGCGTATACCCAGACTGACCAGCCCATCAAGAGACTTGAAACAATGAAATATTGACAAGTGCACTCACGCATTTAAGCCAAGCTCCAAGTGACCCGGAAATGAGTGTTTTGTGTGCAAATTGGGACCAAATATGTCAGGCGGCAGTCTTTGCTGGGTAGGATGGAAGCTGCTTCCGAGACATTAATGTATGATTATTTTAGAGAAAAATTTCTAGAACATTCTAAAACTTGGTAGATTTATGATAAGACATTACCATTGTCAGGGTGCAGT
The DNA here is from genome assembly GCA_022702515.1 of Ilyophis sp. 1 JC-2022. NCBI lineage: Eukaryota > Metazoa > Chordata > Actinopteri > Anguilliformes > Synaphobranchidae > Ilyophis > Ilyophis sp. 1 JC-2022. The sequence continues at coordinate 53,490,209 of CM040403.1, read as the reverse complement.
AGGAACTCAAGGGCAGACAGCACATCAAAAATAAACCAAAGTTTATTGTAGGAGAAAAACCAGGACAACAGGCTAAAACGTAATCAGGAAGGCAAAGGTCAAAACCAGGAAGACACGGCAAAAGTACAGAAACGAAATCCAAAAACAAAAACAAAAACAAAAACAAAAACAAGCAAAAAGTCAGGAACACATGTAGTCAGGAAACAGGAAACAGGAAACAGGAAACAGGGACAAAAATCAACTTAGACAAACTCACACTGAACACAAGACAGAGTGGAACTTAAATACACAGAACTAACGAGCAAACGAGAGACAGGTGAACAGCAGGGCAGGTGAGACACATAAGTAATCAGGAGCTGACACAAAAGGCAGGGCGACACAATGGGGAAGTAAACACAAGAGCACATGGCTGGGAGACGGCAATGAAAACAATAACACACAAACAAAAACGGACAGGACCGAAACAACACTATACAGACTCAAATACTGACAACCATCTTGTCTTATTTCATTGCATCTTTGATCTGCACTGGAATTAGAACTACAATTACCAGATGTCATGTCCTATGTATACAAATATGTAAGATACGCACAATGTTGCTTTAATAATGGTGCTTGTTTTTTTAAAATTATGTTTGTTTTAGGTGTGAAAAATGCATGTTCAAAATGACTAGCAAACTAACGTTACAAACTATTATAGTAGCAGTACAACTAGCCCTGGAGATGAACGCTAGGTCCATAGGGCTACGAGCAGGAGTGAGTGACATGGCATTACCAATTATGATTGAACTTTGCATTTAAAATATATAACTGAAAGGAAGGACAACGTGTTCAGATTTAGTTCAGCTGGAAAGCACTGCCCTAAAGTCTTATTTAAGCTAATGCAAACATGTGGGTGAGTTAATTTAATTTTACAGCCTGTATTTTGTGCCTGTCGTGCTGCTCAGTTTTGGGATGAAAATTGGCACTGCAATGTTGGTGATGTTTCTTACTTAACAGGTTTGCTGTCATAATAAAATTGTTTGATTGTTTTAGCTGGTATTGTTCACTGGTTCAATTTGGACATCGGATTAAGTGGACTTGACATGTTGCCTCTAGTTGCTTATAGGCCAGTGGTTCCCAAACTCTATACTGAGGGACCCTTGTTTTTGTTCAAACCACAATTGCAATCCTAAAATTTAACAAGCTGTTCAATTTTCTAAATTATGTGCTTTTCATGCTTTGAGGGATTATTTACCCTCTTTTTACCACAGGGGTCAACCGGGACCGAGTTTGGGAACCACTGTCATAGGCAATCAAGACTGTAGGTCAGGGGAGGGTAACCAGTGTGTGTGCAGAGAACCAGTGTGTGTGCAGGGAACCAGTGTGTGTGCGGAGAACCAGTGTGTGTGTGCAGGGAACCAGTGTGTGTGCAGAGAACCAGTGTGTGTGCAGGGAACCAGTGTGTGTGCAGAGAACCAGTGTGTGTGTGCAGGGAACCAGTGTGTGTGCAGAGAACCAGTGTGTGTGCAAGTTTTAGCTTCCAACAATTATTCCAATTCCATCAATTAGCTAATTAATTCTATACACCAACACCGGTTCTCTCCTATATGAGACCACAGTAACCCGTTTTCTATAGGGACAGAAGAATAGTTATCCAGTGTGATTCATGGCCATATTAAGAAATTTAGCTAAAATGTCATATAAATGTCACATAAAGGTAGGTAATGGTTAGATTTCTATTGGTTGAAACATGAAGCATCTCTGTGCATGATACAGCAATAACATACAGCCAAATGCACTAGTATGTTTTTAAATACTGTAAATAAGCATGGACGTATTATAAGCAATAAGTACAGATGTGTATAAGTACATATTTCGTTTTATATATTCTTATATATATATATATATATATATTGATTTATTTAGAATTTGAATCCCAGAGCTGTCATCCATCCATCCATTATCTAACTAGCTTATCCCTTGTCAGGGTCGCAGGGAGGCTAGAGCCTGTCCCAGCATGCATTGGGCGAGAGGCAGGAATACACCTTAGACAGGTTACAGATCCATCACAGGGCACACACACCATTCACTCACACACTCATACCTATGGCCAATTTAGAGTCTCCTAACCTGCATGTTTTTGCACTGTGGGAGGAATCCGGAGTACCCGGAGGAAACCCACGTGGTACCTTCTTGTTGTGAGGCAACAGTGCTAACCACTGCACCACCATGCCATCCCGAATTGGACTACATTTAAACTTTATTCCTTTTTGGATAATCCAGCACATCCAATTTGCACTTTAATTTCAGTTACAGCTCTGGGATAATCCAGCACATCCAATTTCAGTAACAATTTGTGCGAGGGATATTTTATTTTGACCAGTATGTGTGGTGCCACTTCTACCTTAATTCAGATCTATGTTATAAGGCAAGTGTCCCTACGTAGCTTAGCTGCAGAGCTTGTGGTGGCTGTTTTTCTATGATTGAACAAGCCCCTCAACCTTGTGGCAACCACTTCAAAACTTGCCCACGTTCCACATCAGCCGTTACATTACACTATACCACTGGCTGGAATGCTCCTTTCTGGTCTAATTGGTGGTCACATTCATTCATGGAGTGTAGCTTAATTGTCATAATAGAATAAATCAAGGAATGTATCATTTTTGTTCATGCAGGCAATGGCATCTGGGTGAAAGGTCAGCGGAAAGAAATGGAAGACAAAGTGTTCACATCTGCATGCATTGCACCTAAGTTCACCTCCCCTTTCCAACACACACATACACACACACACACGCACACACACACACACACACACACACACACACAGCAGGAGAGCTATGGTGCATATACATCAGGCTGTGCTTGCTCAATGCTGAGTGGTTTGGGCTGTGCGGACATTCCAACACACATCTGAAGGACCCCTGGAGAAGCATATTAATCTACTGCCACAGAGCTACAGAAGGGAATCTGTCTGCTTAGTTCTGGGTGAAGTAGATATCCTCCACCACAAAACCATAGCCAGGTATAGAATTAGCGGTTACGTAATATGAGCAGAATTGAACACGTCAAATCAAAAGTGGAACGATATTGAATCAAAACAAGCGAAACTGTTTATTTTAGAAATGGCTGGTGGGAGGGGGTTACAGAACACTTACTGGTTTGCACCACTGAACATTGTGTAGTAAGCCAAGAAAAATATACAAAGGAAAACCAAAGCATAGTGAACATTTTTTATGTCGCTTTTTTTTAATAGACATTTGTATATTTTCTCTGTAGTCACTTCAGTGAGTGTGTACAATTGAGCGGTGGGCACAATTATCTTGTATGTTCAATCGACTGTAGCTGGCAGCCACAGAGCAGCCATACCCCCGGTGATAGATGGGTCTCTCAGTGTTGGCCTTTGGCCTCATTTTTGTTTCAAACTCTCCACTAGAAATATTTAGAAAAATAATCCAGCTGAGTGTTTTCTCTGGTTTCCATGGAGATTCTAAAACTTCCTGCCTGGAGCAGTCACGGAATGCAGTTTTCCCACTGTTTCCATATAAATCAGGCCACTGGCTTCTAATTTTAGGTCTTGCGTCGCAGAGGATTGTGTTGATCACAGATCACAGGCTTTTCTTCCACTTCTCACCTTTGACCAGGTTGTTTTCACCTTCACAGAGTCCGCAAATAGGAATTACAGGCACATGGCTATCACAACCACCCGCCTTTGATTCCACTGCTCTTATCATGCGAGCAAAAAATGAATCGAGTCAGAAAATAAACTCAACAAGCCAGACCTTGAAATCCATTCTCCTTTGCAGTGGCCACATGCAGCCGCAACAGGGCTACATAAATCGTAAACATTTCCACAGAGTCAGTGGAGTCCAATTGCACATATAAACAGACACACAAACTGAGGGGACTCTGAGGAGGCTGAGGGAGTAGGCACAGGAAGTGGCCTCATGTCTGGCGAAATGTATTGTTGCGGTGTGTGAGCTGGCTCAGGGAGCTGTGCATGTGCTGTGTGTAGCGTAGAAAGGGTGTATTGCTCATGGTAGCTTACAACAGACCGTGAGTCATTGTGTTTGGGCTGGCGGAGAGTGGCCCCCAGAGCAGCAGGGTTAACATCAGGTGTAGATATGTGATGTCACAGTGCCACATGTGAACAGAGCTACAAACATGAAACAATAATGAATAACTATTATTCCATTCAGATGTGAAGATCAAGGCTGTGCAAAGATAAAAATGAATGACTACACACTGCATTCATATTTTAATCAATTGCGCTTTTTATATTGTTTTGATACATGTATTTTCATGTCTCTATATTTCTGTTTTTTAAGCCAAGGCTTCAGTTTGTCTAAGAGGGTGCGTCAAATGCCATTGAATTACTCTGGGAATTACAGAGACCCTTCACTGGGTAGTGCAGTTCCAAGCAGAGGCAGTTGATTGGTATTTGCTCTGTCATGATGATGATCATGGAATGCAGGGATAAGTCCCAATCCCATCATCAGCTATTCTTACAGCCACTGGACGGTTTCCGAAAGCTCTCTTTTGTTTCTGTTCTGCTCTGTTTTTTCATTATGACACTTTTCCAGAAGTGTCTCCTGACAGAATTTTGTAGGCTCTGAATAATTTCCCAGTTTTTCCCCCATTGGCTTAGGGTTTTCCGGTTTTCGTGTTCTGTCTGTCAGCACATTGTGATTATGCGATTCATCTGTAAAATAATATCTGGTAATAAATACAGTGGTGCATTCTGATTAATTATCCAATGTGATCTCGCCCGAGTCGCAAAAAGAGAAGGTTACTGTAACTAGTTATGCGGAATTGATTGATACTTCAGGAACCCAATAAGAAGCGGAGCTACTATTTACGTACGCTGTAAATAATTGGCCAGTATTAACCAAAAAGTCTTTGTTGTCTAAAGTACAGGTTTTCATGGGTCTACTGGAACGCAAATACCAGAAACCTGACTCAAAACCATGTGTCATGTATGAATTTGCTGTTCGGGTTCAGGTTGTGTCCAGGCCCCTAACCATGGGGCTCCACTGTGCATGCATTAGTTGAGAGAACCAAATATTTTGGGGTTTGCATTTATACCTGAGACACTTGACATTCCAAAAGGCTCCATGCTGCTGTTGAAGCTGCTGCTGCTGCTGCCTGTATTCACTCACTCACTCACTCACTCACTCACTCACAAGAGTAGCTTGTACATAATGACAATCGGCCAATCACAATAGAGGAACTATTAAAGACTCTGGGTCTGTTTCCGGTCCAAGTCTGGGAGTCTTCTGGTTGTTGGGTCTGTTTATTTTATTTATTTACTTCAGGTCTGTTTGGGATTTGTTGAGGGAATTCTTGGTTCCAGTTTGAGTCTTGTATTAAAGTTTGAGCCCCGAAGACCCCTAATCCACAACAGAATACTATAATTGGCCCTGATCAGTAAATAACTGACAACAAAATTATTTTACCCAACTTGTGATTCACGAGCTGCAACCCGGGGTGACCGGTGATATAGCTTTCATAAGTGCAGGCTTTCGTTCCGGCCTTAAAAGCATTAAAACACCAGATTCAACATGGTCTCGTATAAAAACCTTGATTTGTTGAAGAAGGGGGTTTAGTGCTGAGCCAGCAGAGAAGTCTGAATTCAGTCAACCCACTGGCCCTTCTTGGATAACCCCTGCTCTAAAGTATAAGAATTCCCAGGTGCAGGCTTGTCACTGCCCATCAAATTTCATGGTTCATCAGTCTTGTTCACTGTTCTTCAGGTATGTGACTCCAGATGAATCGAATGCAAATTCAGCCAGCTTCCAGACATGATCCAGGTGTTGTAGTGAATAATCTTGTCTCTTCTTCCTGACAATAGAATACGAGCATTAGCTTTGGGCAGATCCACCCCTGAAATAGATGTATACTTTGCAACATAATTGCATGGGTTGGTCCTCTGAGGCCAAATACTTTTTATATGATTCACTGTTTATTTGCTTTTTGTTGTTGGTGTGTTACTTGGCAGCAGACCTGAAAACTGTTAACTTATTTTTTACGGGAGTGAACACACAACTGTAAGATATTTTAATTTCCTTGTACTTGAAACGGTACATGTTACAATATCGATAGACAACGTGACCATTTAATATAACATGAATACACCCAGTGAGCAAAAACCGGAATCTAGACGTGTAGAGGCGTGGAAATCTAGGTTGAGAGACGTTTTGACATAAATGGACTAGGTAAACCCCAATATAGCTCAGGTTTTAGGCTACATCCTAGTTGGCTAGAAAACTTTCACTTTTCAACCAAACGTAGCCGAGTTTTCACCTGAGCGCCTATCGGCATCGCATATCGCCTACTTTTCACCACAAAAATGTTCACTGGGCAAAATCTGAAAAGGAAGGCTGATTTCTGAAAGTGTATCTACTATTACATAAAAAAATATGTTAGCATATAGTCTATTGTATATTGACAGTAAAATAATTTGATATAGTTATATACTATTCTCTACATAGTTAATTGTCTGTTTTGACTGATGATTAATACACCATCTAGCAGCAGTATTGTTCATAATAGTTATAAACAAAATGGTGTAATTATTCAAAAGGTTTTTACAAGTAACTCATTATACAATCACTACACTTGATGTCATTGCTATGAACTTTTGTTTTCCAGGTTATGATAAGTTTTTGGTCCTTTCAATTCTTATATCCACAGACCAGCGTTACATTATCTTATTATAATGATCCACTTGCAGATGATATAGGCCAACGCTGCTGCTGTGTTATATATGACATTTGGAGTCTGTTTGGTGTATTAGTTTCGCAGGCTCTCAATTCGAGCAGCATTCCAAAGGAAAGGAAGGCCAACTATCCCATCTGTGGAATTTGTGTGATCACCTCAGTGAGCATAAACCTGATAGAGACCATTTCATAGAACATTGAATTCTCTGCATATCCAGATGGAATGATTTCCTAACTCGGATAGACAAGAGCCAGTACGGAAGTGAGGAGGGGCTGGTATGCGTCCGTGAGGCCGTTCCCGTCCCACAATTCCATCGAAAAAAGAGCGACTTTTTATTTATCGTCTCAGAACACTTTGTGAAAAGCTTTCAACATTCTTTTTTTTCTTTCTTTCTTTCAACAGGGGTTGGCATGCTTTAACCTCAAGTATCTTTGAGAATTTCTAGCGTTTGGGAGGATGAAGCACTCAAAAGTTCACGGGTCAAATTCCTGTTATGGCATGCCATCCTGGGAATGTCATTTTTGTGCTTCTGAAGACGCCGTTTTGCATCTGTACGTCTTCTGTGACCCGTTATTGTGTGCAGTATATAAAGAGATCATTTTATGAAAGTTTTAAATATTAGTGACTTTGGGAATATTTTTACTCATGTTGGTGGGGCTTTGTTACTTATGTTTATCCTGTTAATGAGATGTCTGTATAATCTGGCATAAATCCGGAACACACATGAAATGAAAGAAATTAAAGTGATCAGGTAAAGTTGAAGATCGGATTCTTCTGGAATACAGAGAAAAAAGCCTTTTTGCTGATGATGAAATCCTTCGGTCTCAGGCCATACTGACTGTCGAACCGTGGTTTATACAGGAAGATAGCAGCAATATAGTGTCCTTTAAGTATTGGGACGTGCGCTACAAAATCATCCACGTCAAAAGCTTTCATTTTTTGTAGTTGGACCCTGATGTGGTACCGTATGTGATGATCCTAGTTCCGATAGATGGTACATGAAAAGATTTTGCCTTCATGACAGACTATGTCACTCAAAAGACCTGAATCACTATGATGTAGAGCCATCATCCCAACAGAGGAAAATCTAAAGAAAGAACACATTGTTTAGCTGACTAAAACTCCTTGAGAGCATGTTCTGATGTAGTCATTCTGTTGGAGGCAAGAAGCTGTGTGTGTGTGTGTGTGTGTGTGCGTGTGTTGTTACTTTCTCAGTATGCAAACCAACTATTTCCATCTTGGGCTCAGTTTCTTGCTTGATTCATTGAGAGATTGAATAACCTCAGCAAAAGGGCATTACTCTCTGGATTTAAGAATTCCATGGGGAAAATTGATGGATGTAGCTTTTTCATGAGGAATTCATTTTAAGATAACTGAAACACGTGTTCTGACAGAAGAAATAAACCTGGGAGTTATTCTGCGAGCATGTCTTCTTCACATTTGTGCATGATTTATTTGTCCAATGTTTGCAGTATGGTTCACCAATCCCAGTAATTTAATTGAGCTCCACTGAAGTATATAGTTTATGTCCATCGTTAATTGTGTAATGGAACATGCCTCTACCACTCTATACCTACCATTTAACTCAATTAGCATCAATTGGAATGACTAGGCCTATACCAAATTGAATAGATGAGTTCAGTGTTCTCCTCTTCTGAGGCTGGTGTGCTCTGCAGTGAGCCATTGTTCAAGTCCCTCAGCCTTGTAAATCAACAACATTACTATGCAGTGCACGGATGGATTCATGATGTTCCAATCCTGCTGGAAAAGTAATACATTGTGTAGTTTCTTCTGTGTTATGATAACATTCTCAGGGGATGCTGGGTGGCCTATCCTGTTAAGGCACTTCTCTAGGGCATGGATTGGCCCCACGGTCTTATATGGAATCCAGACCGTGCCGGAGTGGACTGTGTACGGCAGCCCCACAGAGCAGCGCACAATTGGCTCGAGCATTACCCAGGGATTGGACCGTTTCATGCCTTGTCAAGTTCTTGTAGAGAGGCTCATTCTTATTTTTTTATCTGTTAGCATACACCGTTTGAGAGTACAGCCAAAGTGCATTCAAGCGCATAGAAAAAAAACATGCAATCAACTGTGAAAACATTACAAATGAGAAAATGTGCTCCTCTCCAGTTAGGATTGAGGTCACAGAATTGTCAGTCTAAAGTTGCTACATACAGCAATATTTGAGGTTTTGCTCATTCGTTTGCTTGTAAGCGCAGTTGTATCAATGAAAACAAGGTAGTTTCATTATTCAGCACTGACACTATTTACCATGGAATGCAAAAATACAGTTTCAATATTTTTTCCACTGTTTATAAAATATGTACAAGCTGTTTAACTTGTACGTGGAAGTATTGTTCTGTGCTTAATTTTTGAAACTGACTTCGGTAGAATGTTTTTTCTTCTTCGGCAGACCTTGTGATGTGTGTTTTTTTAAAATATTGCTGAGCTGGATCATCTAGGACTGGGCTATATTAATGTTTCTTGAGAAACATTATGTGTTTTACTTAGAGGTAACATGCATAATTACATCGCACATATGACATACAATGAGTACATTTTGTGTAATAAAAAATAGTTTAACAGTAGTGATCTGGGCCTGAATTGGACCACAATTTATTTAACTATCAATGTAAAAAAAATAGGCAATGAAATGGAGGACATCTGAGGTGGTCGTATCGATGGCTATGCAGCACCCTAGATGCTGCCATTAGACATATAGCATCCTTAGAGTCCTTGTCCTTTCAGATTCCCTCCTTCGGAATTTTCCAAGCTTCGTGACGTACAAACATTTCCCAAAGAAGCTTGTGTTGCGTTAATATAAAAAGGTGGAATACCAGGCAACGGTGAAAGGTACAGATTATTTTTTACATATGGGAATATCTTACATCACATGAGCGTTAAACAATCTGTACTCTTCCAGAAATGTGTAGGTGCAACACAAACAGCCAAACAGTGGGCTTCTGTCTGACTAGGACTAGTTTCAAAATAAATACACTTTTTTTCAATTACATCATGTCCTTGAATAGCCACCAGTGAAAACAAAATGTTAATTAAAACATCAAAGATACTAAGTCAGTACTCCACCAGCCATTTCTGCTGGTCTAAAAAATGGATTCTGGTCTTTAATATATTACTATTATTGCGTGCTGCTTGTTTGTTAAAAAACAGTAGATCATTACTTGGCATTTTATGTGATATAACAAAGTAATATAATGTAAGAATAACATAGTTAACATGTTTTCATAATGTCTCTGTAACAATGTAGGGTGGCAATTTTGTTTCACTGTTTAGAAACAGTGTGGCCATGTTCTCTGAGCTGGGAACTTTCTATTGTTGTTCTGTCCAGTAGGTTTGACTGGGCGTTCTGCCAGAACATTTGCTCATGGAGAAATCACCGTGTCGGGTTTTACTCCTGACGGTGAGGGATGTTGGCTATGCCTCGGTATTTGGCCCAAGTAATATTCTCATGGTTCCTCCAACAAAACTCTTAAACATATGATTTATTACTTTCCATTACTATTTTGAAAGACTATTGAAATGCGTATATTACTGCGGTCAGGTGCCTGGTTGAATAAAAGCTGAACGGAGAGAGGAGTTGTTCCAGTTGGATTTGCCAACATTCTGCAGAGCAATGCATTATCGAAAGGATTTAATGATGTAAAGTTATGATTTGAACCAATTCCAACTTTCATGTCATTCCCATGGAAACAGTAATATTTTTATCTCTGAGCCCTCCCTGCAGCAATAGGGACGCCAGGCATCCATTGTTCTTGGCAAGAAGCCTGCGTTAGACTGAACGGCTAGAGCCGCGTAGAGGGTTCTGGGAAAGGTGTTAGCAGTGCGAACAAGACCAAAATAGTTTTAGTTATCCTTTCTTATATTCATTTAGAAAGGTTTGTGAGAAAACTTCAATGACACTCGTTTAAATAAGATGCTTGTCGCTAAAACTTTATGGACACCGTAATGTCCAAAGTTTCATGGAAGGCCCTCAGTGAAATTGCATTACTTGTGCCCCTGAGTAATTAATTTGATAAATTTTAGACTTTCCAACTCCTTCATCCTTTTTTATACATAATGCCACACGCTTCCATTATTTCAGTGTTTTGCCTCAAAACCGAACGGTTCTCTTGCATCAAAAGTGTTAATACCTGATTATGGAGTATCTGTAGACTGTAGCACACTTCGAGATGAGACTTTCTCACATCATATTAAAGAGTACTTATGCAGGAAAATACAGAAGTTCGTGCAGAGCAATGTAATCCTCGTCACCAATCACAAAATACAAGTGGAGATGTAAACCTTTGCCTGCATGAAGTTGACAATCTGCAGATTTTCCATCTGCTCAGAATGGAAAAGTTGCAACTCAAGCTAAATCAAGATGCGAATAAAGAGTTTGCCATAATCGTGGAAGAATTTTGGCATAATGCTGGTGAACCAAAGGTGCCAAGCCAAGTGACTGAAATTTTGTCACATCTGTGGATGGGAGGGAGGGGGGAGGGGGGGGGGACAGGAACAGAGAGACCTTTATGAGTGTAAACTACAGAAATAACGCAGTCCCCTGGAAAATAGCTCAGGTCTGGGAGATCACACAGAGCCAAGACAGGCATCCAGAGTAGCTGGATGACATAATGGCCTGTGTTCCAGGCCCTTGGCAAATGTGGCAGTAATACGATGCTCATCTGGACCTGAGTAATGCTGAAGTGCTTGGGACTGTAAGTCCCCTTCAAGCTTTTCCATTCTAAACCTGTCACCCCTTCCTGGGGCCTCTCACAGCACTGACATCATTTCTCTTTCCTTAACCATGTCCACAACACATTGTTTTTTACCCCCTTTTACGTAACCACTCTACTAACACTGAGAGAGCGGCCACAGGGGCATCTGTAAACGTTTTGATTAATGGTCCACCTTTCAGTCACATGTCAAATTTGACTTGTTAAAAGTAGCAATTGCCACAACTAGGGGGGAAAACTTGGGGCTATCTCTGCAACAGCTTCCATTCTGAAACAGGGTTTTTCTCCCCCACATGAACAGGTTAGCTTATTTATTGTCCAGTGAAACAATAAAATGGAGCATACACAAACAATGCACTGGATGGGGTTGTGTAAAGCAGGTTTTCAGCAGATAAACCCATTCCTTCAGTCCTTTTTACTGCGTGTACAACACAGGAAACCTTACAAATTATGAGACTCAGACCTTTTCCAGTATTTTTCCTTTGGCCGAAAGTCATCGGTCTTGGTCAAACCTCAGCTAAAGCAAAAGATGGAATGCAGGCTCTAAAAAGCGGACCAAATCAGGGCTCTCAATCTCTGTTTTTGAGGAATTTCTTGTCCAAATATTAGGCTAGTCCTGTGGAATGACATTTGAACTACAGCCAGTAGTGAAACCTGAGGCATATATTTTGCTGATCCTCTCCTAATTTCCAGTGGCAGTCACAGTGAGTTCTGTGGCTGTTGAGGGTAGCCTCAGCCTCCTGCATTGCTTTCCAACTCTATCACCCATTTTTTTTCTTCTTCTGCCCCCTGGACACAAATGACAACATTTTTGGAATGTACCAGAATGTTCTGCATGTCGCAGTAATTAGACAATTATTGTAAATGCGGACTCACTTGCGAAGAACAATTGGCTCAACGGACTTGACTTAACGATTTAATAACACAAGATCTCCAGAATGTGATTCGAAGCAGTTTAAATTATATTTTGCTGAAATGTGTTTGTAGTGTCAAGAGAATGTAGTAACCTTGTTTTATGTTTTCACAAAGGGTTTTTTAGAGTTTGAGAATTTGAAAATACAGCTGAAAGCAGTCAACATGCCTTTACGTGATACGCAAATCCATCAAAGTATGAAATGGCTATTATTTCAATCATGAAGTAGAGCCACAAGATGTAACATAGTTAATGACTAAACTCTATTCTTTATTGTGATGGGGGCTTACATGCCATTTATTTATTTTACAATATTTGTGTTTTCATTCATTGGCTGTCACTTGTTACATGAAAGCATTATTTGCCTCCTCATTTTACGGAATGATTCTTCCATGTGTTTATCACACCCACCTGAATTAGGCCTATCAGTTTATTTTTACTGCTTATTTAGCTGTTTTTAAGTCTGGAAATTGTTCTTCAATGTATTAAATTACTATTTCTATGCCTAGCCCAGAACACAGGTAAACAGAGGCGGTACTGAACCTTGGAACCGAATGCATAAGTTCATGCTTGTGAACCATAAGACTCTGTGGAAGTGAATTATCGCCTCCTAGTGCCTTCTACTACTTCATCTCAAACGGACTTTCATTCACAAATGAACAATAACAGATTTAAAGGGATGATTCATTTTTCGTAGAAGATATTAGTGAGATTTTCTGAGTCTTAAGAATTACATTCTCTGTGAATTTCACTCAGTGAAATACATTTAGATTGTCTATTTTGATAAGATATATTTTTGAGAATGCATTGACTATTGAAATTTAATGATTAAATCAAACCAAACTTTCATTAAAAATATTCTATGCAATATGCCCGAGAGAGTTTCCGATTTTCTGCATTGATACATCTGTCTCTGATTCGGCGTTTGCGTCAACGTATGTGTGCAGATTGCTCTACAACGTTTACTGAAATATGCTAGGCTACTTAACCCTGTTCAGCCAATCAACATTAGCCACCATGCTCGCATATTTGGTGGTGGGGGGGAGCGGGATCCTGATTTATGGAGAAACTAAGACCTGTCCTTATTACATTATCACATGTCCTACCTCAGTGGACAATGAATTGCGTCCATATATTCTGCACAATGGCTTTTGAAGGTCGATTTTATTGCGATTTCAAACTCTCATCCAATGAACGCGCACTCTGTCGTCCTCTAGTGACAGCTATAATGTATTGCAAGTAAAACGAAGTATAATGCGATTAGCAGAGTGGGATCGCTAGCCTCAGAAACACTTACCCCGGGGTAACAGGATGACCAGTATCACCTGACCAATGTTAGGCTAACTCTCCGAAAAAAATAAATGTTAATTTCATCACCTCGCCTATTAAGATACTTATTGATATGGTGTTCTGAGGTTCCAGATCCTCTGAGAAAGTAACAGCTTCCTCTCTCGCGGTATAAATCTAGCTACGGAATATCAATGTATGTATATCCATCTGTGTAAACCACAGAACAGTTCTGTGGTGTAAACTAACAGTTACATGCGTTTTCATGTTGTGTTAATACAACAGCTAGAGACACTACTTAATTGGCGCTAGTACTATGTGCTGGTTGCTTGTTACAGGCTACAAATTGTATTTCGAATGCAAGTGGATGCTGGCCGGGAATGACAGTAGCCTACTTTTCGCCAAATGCCGTAGCTGGTCAATAATGGATGATTCGTGTCGGTCGGTCGGAGTCACGACGACAGAAGTGGTCGGAGTTCCATACAAACTACATAGATCGGAAATTCTCTACCCCGCCCCAAGTGTTTAAAGCTCTTTCTTAATTGGTCACTACGTTTACCATTCTGATTTGTAATTGGATGGAAAACTGTCAAACTTCTCCGAAGGTAGGTCCTTTTCCGGTTTGACTGATTAGCATTTTAAAGAAGACGGATGGGGGAGTCGAATTCGTTTGCTGTAACGTTACAGTAATGTCAACTGGGTTTCATAAATTGGGTTGATATTTTTCTAAATTAACTGCTGGAAAAGAATATGATCAACGAAAGCCGACCGATTAACGAAAAACCGGATATAGCCGCCTTATCAACTTTAGTTCTAACGCTGGATTTCCCTGCTCTAAGTTTGCAGAAGACGGTGAGAGGCGCCTTATATTTTGTTTAGATAAGTTGGATGTTTTTTAGCCAACGTTCAACATATCAGTAACCTATGTTATTGCAATAACGTCGGCGAGTGCGTTGCGTTAATAACTTCGCTAAAATTAGTTGCCTATCACTATCATACATAGTGCCACCGCACTGGTAGCCGTCTAGCTAGCAAACGTTAGCTATTTACAAATATCCGCGAACTCCCGCACGTTAACACGGACGGAGCCGCTGTCCATTTTATGGAGAACAGCTGACAAGTTGGCTTATCTAGTTAACTTACCGATTCCCTATGAAACTGCTGTCTCACAACCATTGGTTAGTAGCTAACCTAACGTTATAGGCAGCGTCGATTCTAATGAGTTAACGTTACGGTGCAGGTTAAGATCTGCAACTCATAACTAACGTACAACAAACGAATGATGTACAGCCAGATGGCTAACTAGCTAACGGTCTCTGCTTAGCTAAGCTAACTGCAACGTTATTTTCTGGTAATATGTTGCAGGTGATTGCATATCGATAGTCAAATTGTCTCCTCGAAAGCGTGTCTTGTTAGCTGTGTCTATAACGTTATATCCGTGTATTAAAGGGCTAACAAGATGCTCGCTAACACAGTGCGCAAAACAACAACATGTTCATTTAGCTAATCACCGAATTTAGCAACAAGAACAACCTTCAGTTTCGTAGCGTTAAAGCTAACCGAAGAAATCGACGGTAGAGGGTACGTTGGCTACCTATCAACAACAATAGAGGTCAGTTTCATTTTTATTGTAGTTGGCCAACATTATTAACTTTAGCTAAAACGTGCTAGATTATTTATTGTAACGTTAAGCTATGCTAGCAATAACGTGTCCATATCTGACTGACACTTTGTCTTATCTGGCCAATATATTTCCTTGATATTTTATTAGTTCAGCACAGTTGTGCAGCTAGCATATCTACCAATGTATTGGAGTGTATTGTAAATCGCAGCCACCCAGTTGTCCACGGTCTAAGCAAGCAAACTTGTCTTTCGTGCGAGCTAGCTAAATAGATAACGAACTTACCTGTCTTTTGCTAAAATAACGTTACCTAAATGCATGGATGTAAGTGAACGCTTTGATTTTATCAATAATGGAAATAAAGTAAATATTCTTGCAAACTTACAGGAAGTTGGTCTACCATAAGATGAGTGCGCAGCAGTTTCCAAGGCCCGGAGTGCCTTCTGGCTTGGGACAAGCCCTTATGTCTGGGGGGAATACTACCGTTATTCCGGGAAACCAGCCAAGCACAGGTACCCAAGTTGTACAGACATAATTGTACACAGTTATTCACCTCTTGGGATTTAATGCTTATGAGATGGGGCTTGAACTTGCTTATAATACACTTGTATTGCATGTTCTATCCTGTGCTCTAATTAAACAAGAATGTTCGCATTCTTCAGTGGTTTAATGCATTTCTTTTTGCAGTGGGGTCTGAAGAGAGCTGCAATGATGCTGACCATGGTCCTCGGGATCAACTGTCCAACACTGGTGGGCCATTACCCTTCCGTGATGACAAGCAGGAGACTGTGGTGGTTCGGCCCTACCCACAGGTCCAGGTCCACGGGCAGCCTCTAGCCCTCCCCCAGCACCTGTCGATTCTGCCTGGCACGCCTGTCACGGTGTCGGCTCCGCCTTCCCACCTCACCCAGGGCCTGCCCCTCGCTTTCGGAGAGGGACCCATGAAGGTATGGACCCAAAGAGCTGTGAGAACCTGGTTGCTCATAAGAAAGCTGGAATGATCTGTGTTTTCCGAAAGCATGTTTAAAATGAATGCCGAGGCTAATATATTCAGTAACCATTAAAACATGTGGTGTTTTGGTCATTTGTACCTTTCAGCCCAAGACCTATGCTATTGAACTTTGAAGATGTGATATACAGCTTCACTACAGAATCGTGGTGTAGGTCTAGGGCTTTTCACATAGCAGGTTAGGGCATGTCAGTCTGCCCTCATCAAATAGTGCTGCACCATCTCCGGTTTTTTTCAGGGGGCTCTGAAGACAGCAATGCCCAGCCGCTTAATCGCCCCGGCGCCAGCTTCCGACCAGGGGCACCTGGCTGTGCAGACCAAGGTGCCAGGCCAGGTCACGGTCACCATGGATAGCGGCATGCCACCCACTTCAGCTATACCAGTGGCAACTATCAGCAGCCAACAGGTGAGGCTACTCCATGTTCCCTACGCTGGTGTTCAGGGTCTACGCGCTCTTCACCACATTACCAGGACATGGGGAACAGCGCCGTAGTTTATGCTTTGCTGTGCTGAGGTTCTGTGTATTTGTTTTTTAGGGCCACTCCAGTAACCTCCACCACTTGATGGCAGCTAACGTGCAGATCCTGCAGAGGAGTGCACCCGCACTTCAGATAACGTCCTCCACAGCCCCTCCACACACCTTCACTTCCCATTTACCCAGAGGTTTGTTTATTTACACTACTTACCCAGTTGTTTGTTTATTTACACTACTTACCCAGAGGTTTGTTTATTTACACTACTTACCCAGAGGTTTGTTTATTTACACTACTTACCCAGAGGTTTATTTATTTACACTACTTACCCAGAGGTTTGTTTATTTACACTACTTACCCAGAGGTTTGTTTATTTACACTACTTACCCAGAGGTTTATTTATTTACACTACTTACCCAGAGGTTTGTTTATTTACACTACTTACCCAGAGGTTTGTTTATTTACACTACTTACCCAGAGGTTTGTTTATTTACACTACTTACCCAGAGGTTTGTTTATTTACACTACTTACCCAGAGGTTTGTTTATTTACACTACTTACCCAGAGGTTTGTTTATTTACACTACTTACCCAGAGGTTTGTTTATTTACACTACTTACCCAGAGGTTTATTTATTTACACTACTTACCCAGAGGTTTGTTTATTTACACTACTTACCCAGAGGTTTGTTTATTTACACTACTTACCCAGAGGTTTGTTTATTTACACTACTTACCCAGGTCAGTGGTCAGGACAACATGCACATTTATGAGGAAGTTTACTGATTTGTTTGCGTTCGTGAAAAAATCCTCCCTCTTTTTCAATATTGGATATTGCATGTATAATTTGGTTTAAAATAGTCTTTGGGCATTTGGCAGATCTCTAAAGAGGCTTTATAGTATTGCACGCAACAACTCATCTAGTGTTATTTCAAACCCACATTTTTCCAAGAGTAACATTAATTGTTTTGCATTGTATGACTTTGCTGGTGTTTATGGCAACATTAGCGGAGTGTTCCATTTGCATGTGCAGGAGCAGCTGCGGCCGCTGTGATGTCCAGCTCCAAAGGGCCTACGGTATTACGCCCCGCTACAGGGCCATGCGCAGGCGGCCAGCCTGCAGTGCAGCACATCATCCACCAGTCCATTCAGGTACCTCCACCCCCAAAACGGGGAAAAACCACTGGAAAAACCAAACAGGAGCTAGAATGGTATTGAATGGTAAATTATTTGCATGTAAATAGGTAGAGGCCTTCAGAGCAATGCACTATGGAATTGCCAACTCCGGCTCCAAAGTCTTCTTTTTTGAAGGGGCAGTTCACTTTTCTTGGTATCAAGGAGTGTGATTGTAACAGTCACTGATTTTATTTTAAACCGAGGAATTTGGTTGAATTCAGTTACATTGGTGCAAATCATTTACTGTGAAAACCACACCTTTTTTAAAAGAGTGTGGAAACCAGAGCCCAATGAGATTAAAAATTTCCCATCTTCTGCATTTAGATTTTTAATGTTTTTTTCTTTCCCCCTACTGGGGTTTTTCTTTAACAAGTCAGTTTGACCAATCATCTTAAATCAGGGGTGGGGAACCTCATCTGCAAAGGGCCGGTATGGGTGCAGGTTTTTGTTTTAGCCCAGCACTAAGACACCTGATTCAACTAATTAACTAATCATGCCCTTCAATCAAGACCTTCATAAGTGGAATCAGGTATCAGTGCTGGGCTAAAACAAAAACCCGCACCCACACCGGCCCTTTTTGGATGAGATTCCCCACCCCTGCCTTAAATGATGCATATTGATCTTCTGCATGGCGGACAAAGAGGAGGAGAAGACCAGTCATGACAGAGACCGTTGCTACTTCCAAACTGTTTAAAAGAATAAAGGGTAATTAAATTATTTCTCTGCCCCGCAGTCCCGTCCTGCCATCACCGCCTCCACGGCGGTGCCCACAGTGGTGACCCCAATCACCGCCGGCAGGCCCCAGTCCCCTGTCATCACCACGGCCGTCACACACTCTGCAGAGGTGGCTCATGGGTAAGGAAAGGAGCTGGCCTGTGTGAGGGTCACTGCTGGAGCATTCAGATAGAATGTAGATGCACAAGATTCCACCTGTGTAGCCTGTGTGCATGTTGTCATTTTACAGTGACAATGCAAAAAGTATTACGTAAATGGTTTCTAGTATTTTTTTCTAATGATTCATATAAACGGATGTTTGGAGGTTTCCCGGTCTCTTTCGCATTTGTTGTCAAAGGTTGAAGTGACAGCCAAAATACTCCTGGTTTGCCTGTCAAACATAAACATAAAGAATGATAGTGCTGGGCAATTCCAGCAAAACCGTCTCGTAGCCATTGAAAATTCAAACAAAATAAAGCTGCGAGATGTACAAACCCCAATTCCAAAAAAGTTGTGACAGCATGTAAAATGCACATAAAAGCAGAAAGCAGTGATTTGTAAATTCACTTTTACATATATTTAATTTAAAGCAGTATAAATAAAAGATATTTGATGTTTTACCTTATCAACTCTATTGATTAAATGTACACTTAATTCCGAATTTGATGCCTGCAAAATGTTCCAAAAAGGTTTGGACAAGGAAAAGACTGGGAAGTTCAAAAAACTCCTGTTTGGAACATTCCACAGGTAAACAGGTGATGCAATCATGTCTGGGTATAAAATTATATCAAAAGACTCCTGATATCTTATTTACAGGTACTATAACCTCTCTGCATTTGAATGGATATCTATGGGAATTGGGGGGTGGGGACTATAGATTAAGCTGTAAATTACACGGGAATAGTACGGAACCCATGGTTGGTTAAATGGCTGTAAGTCATCAAGGGTCTGCGGTATCAAACAAGCCTCAAACAATCACTCTGCTGCCAGATGAATCACTTTAAGGGTTGTTTCTCCTGACTCATTTTCCTATTGAACTCTATGGAAAAAGAAGTCAGGAGAAACAACCCTTCAAGTGATCCATCCATATCTACTGTGTATCTGGCAGAAGAGTGATGGTTTGAGCCTCGTTTGATACCTCAGACCATTGATGACTTGGTCATTTAGCCAACCATGGGTACTGTACTATTCTTGTGTAATTTACAGCTTGATCTAGTCCCAACCCCCAATTCCCATATACAGTGCCCTCCACTATTATTGGCACCCCTGGTAAAGATGAGTAAAAAGGGTTATAAAAAATTAACCGTTTGGTGAATTATCTTAATGTCACTTTGAAAAAATGAGAAAAATTCAACCTTTAATTGAAGCAAATTTATTATGCGAAAATAAAATCTTTCATCAAGAAATAATTATTTTCAATAAAACCATGTGTGCCACAATTATTGGCACCCCTGAATTTATATATAGAATAAAATATGCATTTTTAATATTTGGTCGCATATCCTTTGCATACCATGACTTCCTGATGTCTTTGACCCAACAACATCAAAAGACTCTTGATATTTTATTTTCTGGTACTCTTACAAGTAGGGGTGAGACGATTCAATCTCATAACGATTCGATTCGGTTACGATTCTTTAGGCAAAGGTTCGATGCATCATAACATCTTACATTTAACAACGATTCGATTCGATGCAATTCGGTTCGGTTAATTTTGATACTTTTAAAAAATGTCATAGGTATGCTAATGTGATTTGATACCGATACAGTCAGCAGTAATTAAATATTCAATTAGAACCTTACACCAAGTTCACAGCATTATGATTATTGTTAAGGCATGCCATACATTTTGCAGCTGTCTGCAGCAAAGAATGCAGCAATAAACATGACTAACAGTGTATTTTCTAAAGTTGCCCTTTATTGTCAGACATGGAACCTAGATACACCATACAGAAAACATTTTAGTGAATAAAGGAAAGGTATTAGGGTACCGTGTCTGACACTGTTTGAAAAACAATAACCTCAATAGGGCAACTTTAGAAAATACACTGTTCCTTCATAATGTTTCCTTAAATTTAACACAATTCAGGTTTGGCTCGTTATCATTTGCTTTGTCTTTGAATTCTTCATTATTTACCAAACGGTTAGTTTTAGTGGCCATGTGTCCACAATATCATCAATTAGGAGCCTATTGATTCACCTCAGTCTTTGATTCTAATTTGTTCAGTTAAAAAAATGTTTTACCTATTTTTAATTGTTTGCAATACAGCACAATGTGAATATTGGACTTTAATTCTTCATGCTATGCATAGCTTTTGCTAACAAAATGTGGCTTAAGAGGGTAAATAATCTAATCTATAATCTAAACATTAAAAACATCTAATTAAGAAAAATTAACAGCTTGTTAAAATTCTGATATTGCAATTGTGGTTGGAACGAAAACCTGCATACACAGGGGTACTCCAGGACCAGGGTTGGGAACCACTGGTCTAAGCCTCTAAGGCAGGGATGTCAAACTCATTCCACCGAGGGCCGAGTGTATGCAGGTTTTTGTTCCAACTGTGCTCTACACCAGCTGATTTCACTAATTAGCTCAGCTCTTCAACCAAGGAGGTGCACTAATTAGTGAAATCAGCTGGTGTAGAGCATGGTTAGAACAAAAACTTGCATACACTCGGCCCTCGATGGAATGAGTTTGACACCCGTGCTCTAAGGTCTTTGCAGATGAACGTGGCTATAGCAGATGTCACCTCTTTTGCCTGTTTAGAACTGTTTTTTTAAATTTTATTTTAGTTTTTGTCTGTGTGATATGTAGGGGAAGGGGGGGGGGGAGAGGGGGAGGTTTGGAATTGGACAGTTAACGTAGTAATAATTAATTCAACGTAAGACATTGGAAATAGTCTTACTATTTTTGTTTTTTGTCTCTAACGTCTACTTGATTTTGAATAGAAAATGGTTTAAATTAAAATATCAGAAAGCACTTTACAGTTAACTGTCTGGACACGGTATGTGTATAAAAACTAATAAAAACAAATAAAAGAACCGTTTGGCCATTTCTCCAGGAAAATATACTATAACGTCTCTGCATTTGAATGGATCTCTATGGGAATTGGTGGGTGGGAAAAATAAGTCAGGGGAAGAAACCCTTCAAGTTATCCATCCATATCTACTGTATTTCTGGCAGCAGAGTGATGGTTTAAGGCTTGTTTGATACGTCAGACCCTTGATGACTTAGACCCATTTAACCAACCTTGTGTTCCATACTGTTCCAGTGTAATTTACAGCTAAATCTAGTCCCACCCCCCAATTCCCACAGAGATCTATTCAAATGCAGAGACGTTATAGTATCACAGAGTGCCCACAATGCATCAGCAATACCTCCTCTTCCTCTCATGCTTCGAATGCGTGGCCAGTCTTACCCTGGAAGTGCCGCAGGATTATTTGATTGATATCATTGATGTCACAGTTTCTACAGCACTGTTTTGTCAAGAGAGAGCAAGCTGCTGCTTACCAACAGCAGTGTTTGATTGCTAGTCATGATTCTGCATCCAGTGGGCTACTTCAAGTTGAATTTTCTGAAAACTATACTATACTGTCAGGCTCAAGATGAGATCCAGAGTGCCCATTGGACGCAGAACCTAGTTAATCCTTTCACTGCTGCCTTTTGGCATTCTGAAATGCTGCACTCCGAAGTAATCGTGTCAGACAACTTGTGCCGTTCTAAAGAAACAGTCATTGCCTACCTGCACCACATTCTAGAGAGCAAGCCAAGTACCCTGAAAGAGTACTTGGTCAGATGGCGCACGCTCACAGTTCAAGACTAAATTCTCACTGTCTGCAATATAGTTAGCCTTGAAAAAAAGCATCGTCAAGATCACGTGGAACTTTTTTCAGTTGTGATCAGTTATATGATATAAATTAATTTATTATGCATTATACAGTCTAAATAACAAATAACACATTTAAAAACACATTTTAAAAAGCACTTCAACTAATTTGGTCTTGAGGTGAAATAGGCTGCCGGAAGCAAATTTTATGCTTTGTATACTTAGCAAAGGTGCTAAATAATCATCTAAATTAACTATTTATCATTATTATTGAACAATATTTTGTATATGTTATGAAACTAGGGTAGTTATATAAGTTAAATATCTGAATATGTCAAAATTGACATATGGTGAGGAAATCCTCAAAATCCTCAGTGGTACCTCCCCTTAAATACTAATTATTGGCTGAAATACTGATGTTTCCACTGCGGTATGCCTATGATTTATGGTTAGAATAGATTAATTTTTAAAGCGATAGACCATAAGAACAGCTAGTTACTGCAGTTTTATGCATGATTTTCAGTTGTAGTATATACAGAGGAATTCTCAGTTTGGTGCATTGTGTCATCCGTGTGAAAACCAAGACCCTGTGAAACGGAAGTTACCATGTGACCTTTTACCTTTTCAGGCGCCCAGGGCTGACCATTCACCCCCAGTCAGGCACCATAAGCATCCAGCGGCCACCCCCGTCCAGGGACACGGCCACGCGCATCTCCCTGCCTTCCCATCCCGCCATTGGCGTGCAGAAGACCCAGCCGTGCCACACCATGGCACAGGTGAGAGGCCCAATCTCCTCCCCTTTAAAAGAATGCTTCAGCCAATAGCCGGCCGCCTTCAGCCCTCTTCATGCGACTCTGCATCCTGTGCTCTCATTCCGCAGAAGCCCATGTTCAGCACTGTGACTCCTGTCGCCGCGGCGACGGTGGCTCCCATCCTGGCCACCAACACGGCTCCATCGACCGCTGCCGCAGGTAGGGAGCAGCTCCTCCTCATACAGGAGCAGAACCTGTCAATCAGTAGTGGGCGTATAAAAGTTCAGTAGGTATCATTTTGCTCTGCCTCCCCCTCTGTCCCAGGCTCTTCGCCTCACACCCAGATGACCACCAACAGTATTGTCACCATGACAATGCCGCCTCATTCCTCTCATCCCACGGGAGTCAACACCTCCACCATACCCGTGGGTAAGTTCTGTAACCCTTATAACCCTTATACCACAAACGCGACTTCAGTACCTTCCATATCACCATTGCCTGCCCTGTACACTGTACTGCTCTCTACTAGGATTTACATTTTTTAAAAATCGCTTTCTCTGTGAAGTGAGGGTAACCACTTTGTGTGTAAGATGAGGATTTAATCTGTCCCAAAGGAGGGATGAGTCAGTGAGATTGATTGTTTAAATGCCCCAACAGCTGCCAAGTTTGCTGAAAAGATGGATTTGTCTAAACAAACTGAATTAGTCCTTTGCAATGCTTGTTACTCCCGCTTTATAATTCCTGCTTAATTTTCTCAATTAAGGTTGATTTGTTTCCTGTTGCCTTGCCCTGTTCTCCACAGCAAAAGTGGTCCCGCAGCCCATTACACACACCTCTCCGCGCATCCACACGGACTACCCCGGAGAGAGGGGCAATCTCATCCCCATCTCCACACACCGCTCCTCCCCCAACCCCATCACCATGGAGGCCAGGAGCGATAACAGGTGAGCGCCGCCGCTTCCCAATGGGAACAACGCTGTTCCAAAAAAAAAAAAAAAACCCAGAGCGCCAAACTTCTCTAGCACCACCTTTTTGAACACGAGCCCGAAAATAAAATGGTTACTGTTCTTGAACCCGTTTGACTATAGGCGTAATCCTGGTCTCGTCTGTAAGGTAACCCTTGGGAGTTTGTTTTCCAAGAGTTGGAATTACTGAAGTATTACTGAAACAAAGTTACAGAGGCTGAAACTCATGGAATTGTATATATTTTAAAAATGTTTTTATTTTATAAACTTTTTTTTTTTTTTATTTTTTTTTTTTACCGGAGTAAGGATACTGACTTTACTGTTATTCTTGTAGTCTGTGGATTTCCGTGGAACACATAGAACGTACGGAGTCGTAGTTTTGATTGAGCCTGCATTGTGTCATGTTACAAAATGAGGAACCGTTGCTACGATTGGGATCGTAAAATAGTTTATAGAGATAAAAGTTTTAACACTTTCAAACAGTATATTGTGTGACCAGACTATTTTAAAATTTCACTTAACGAAACGCAATGAATACAAATAATATATATATAAACCACTTCTGGCCCATGCTAGTTAAGGGGTTAAGAAATGGGTTTACTGTGGACCTTCATCTTAAATAGACTGTGTTCTGCAGCAGGGGTACATTGGTGGGATTTGTTGGTTGAGCGCTCTCTTCTCTTCCCCAAAAGGCAATCGGTGCCGATGCAGTTCCAGTACATCCTGCCCACCTACCCTTCCTCTCCTTACCCGCTGACGCACACCTACACGCCCATCACCAGCTCCGCCATTCGCCAATACCCAGGTAAAGCACAGGGTCCTGGCCCCGTATTCATAATGTGTCTCAGAGTAGGAGTACTGAACTGAGATCAGGTTTCCCCTGAGACGATTTACAAATTCGGGTCTGTTGAAGTTCTTATCAGAAGTAGTGTTTTCCTGTGTTTAGTATTTTAGTGCTTAAACATTTGTATTTGTTTAACCCCCCCTAGTGACCCCCCAGGCTCCTAGCTCTGCCCTGCCTGCGCAGGCTGGTGTGGGAGTGACGTCCGCCGTCCACCTCAACCCCATGCAGCTGATGACAGTCGACCGGATCGGCCTGCAGTCCACGCAGATCAGCGCGCAGGCCATGCAGCCCGCAAGCATGGGCACCCAGAGCATCCAGGCAGGGCCAATCGGAGCCCAGGGGCTGCACGGCTCTGCACCAATCGTCACACAGCAAGCACCAATCGGCTCCCAGCAGCCGCCTCAGGCCGAGCCAAAGGCTTCAGGTAGTCATAACCTGATATTACAAACAAATTCTAGGTTATGTTTGATAATAGTCTGGCTGTGCCTTGTTTTTTTTATTTTTGGGGTTTTTTTATACAGCAGAAAATGTGGGTAATTAATGAGAATGTATTGTCATGAATGTTGTACTACACCCTGGCAATGTTTTAATTTCCAGTTTGCTTACTAACTGCCGTTTACTTTGACATTTCCATTTAGCTTGGAAACTCATACAACAGTATGCAGTAGAACCTCAACTATCCGGCACCCTCTGAGAATCTGTGGTGCCGGAAACTAGTAAAATTCCGGATAGTAGAACACGCCCCCAAATATAACGAGCTATATTACTACAGTATTTTTGTTGTTTAAGGCAAATTTATTATTTTATTGCTCTAGGGCCCCACCTGCTGGCCAAACGACTTTACAGTACCTACTATGTTCAAAGAGAAATCTACTTTTTAAAGGTACAATGTATTCGGTGTCGGGTTCACGGCGTATTTGTTTGCTGAGCTTCCGATCAGCGCAGGATTCTTTTACTTGGCGTATTTATTTATTCATTTATTTGCTCAATTATGATTTTTTTAAAATGACTTGTTATTAATTATCCCCTCACCCCCACCTGTGTGTCTGTGGGAGAGGTTTGCAGTGGGCTGATTACATGGGTAATCACACACCATATAACACTCCGGAAAGTATAATGCCGGATAGTAGAGGTTCTATTGTAATACAACGTCTGCAGTTATTCTTGATGTTATACTATATTTATAATGAGTGACGGTGTTGGTGCAGATAAAGGTCTTTTCCATAAAGGTGACTGTGTTTGATTTGGCAGTGGTTCTGGCAGATGGCACCGCCCTTGTGGCCAACCCACTCGGCGGCACCTTCATCGGCGGGCAGCCCGTCACCACGCAGAGCAGCGGCACCGCCCCGCCAGCGCCCGTATCCTCGCCCAGGCCCAGCATCCTCCGCAAGAAGCCCACCAACGAGGGGTGAGTCGCAGAGCCTCACGCCCCACGGCAGGCTCGCAGGAGATCATCTCATTATGCCTGTCAGTATATCGGCGCATGATGGGAATTTTCATTGGGTCTTTGATAGAAACAGAAAGATCTTTGTGGGTGCCATTTTTGTGCTCTTTTCATTTGCAATGATTAATTATAATTGTTAACTTGCATATTGTGAGTGGCAGACCGTATCTGTGATAAGTTGATTATGAGGTAGTGATTTCGTGAGATGCGTTGATATTTCATAGGTCTCCAGTTTTTATGAAGCACCTGACCCCCGTACATTTAAGCTTGCATAGAATCGATATCAGAGGCGAGCAATTCTTTACAAACATTGCGTCGAAAGCAAAATACTTACCAACTTACCAAATACAACCAGCTCTTCCTGTAACAGTTTTATCTTAATTTGGACACCCAAGCATTGTCAATTGTCAAGCAATGACGGAGGACTTGTGGTCATATTGAATATTTATTTTTTGTTGGACATTTAATATTATTAACACCAGGAAAGGCTAGTTGTAGATGGAAACTGATTGTCAGAATGCGCTCCAGATAATTTAGTCATTTTGTTCTGGGTGGCTGTGCAGATCTGCTGTTCGAAAATCCCTCATCCCACCTCAGCCAAGTGAGGTCACAGGCTGCAGGATGGACACTGCCATAAGAAGTACATCAGTATCCCCACGACCTGCAAGGTAAGGTTACAGCAGTGATAGGTGCTGTTTTATTGTCTAGATAAGGGTATAGCAGTGATAGGCGCCCTTGTATTAGCGGCATAAAGGTATAGCAGTGATGGGTGCTGTTTTATTGCCTAAAGCAGGGTATAGCAGTGATAGGCACCATTTTATTAGTGGGATAAAGGTATAGCATTATTCAAATGAGCTCTCAACCAACTTTCTTCCTGAAAGGTAGAGAAATATATCATGAAAGGTATAGCAGTGATAGGTGCTGTTTTATTGGCTGGATAAAGGTATAGCAGTGATAGGTGCTGTTTTATTGTCTGGATAAGGGTATAGCAGTGATAGGCGCCCTTGTATTAGCGGCATAAAGGTATAGCAGTGATGGGTGCTGTTTTATTAGTGGGATAAAGGTATAGCATTATTCAAATGAGCTCTCAACCAACTTTCTTCCTGTAATGAGAGCAGAGATATAGCCCCAAACTACTGCCCATGTACCAGGTACCTGCTTTACTGTGAACTACAATGGCCAAAAGCACTTACAGTTTATGGGTGGTGTCAGACAATGCCAGTCACTGCACTTGGAAAGTAGTCCAATTTGGATGTCAAACCGCGGACAACACTGAGCAGAGGGATTCTGCAAGTCCTGCACATACAGCGTCTCTTCAAGAGAGGCCATGTTACTTACTGGCGCGTTAGCCACTAATGTAACAGTTCTACTGAAAAACATACCACCACCATTAGCTAGAGTCTCCAGAAAAACAGGGGAAATACGGCCATTAATTTAGGAAGCCCTATGTACGTTCGTATCGTGAAAACATTTGCCAGCCTAGCCAGAAGTCTGTAGCTAACACTTAGGCTACTAATTTCTCACCCTGGTCTTTTAAGAGGAAAAAATTGTAATAACGCCCTTCCAACTAGGAGTTCCATGTCGGAAATCACAGATCGGGAAATCACCCCCGACCTCTTGACGAGGAAGACCTTGACGTCAAATCATCATGGCAGCGCACACAGCGAACACAAACACTTCAACTTTCATTTTCAGTATGAAATGCTTTTGTACCAGCCAACATGCCGATACAGAATGATAAACATATACAATTAAAAGTTTAAACGTTATTGTTGTAGTTGTTAGCTGTTTTAGCTATGTTTTCTAGCAAAGCCAAAACTTTCTCCGTTGTGCAACTCGAACAGAGGCCACTGAGTTGTAGCCTATCATTTGTCCACTCTGTAACTGACAGCACTCGAGTCCTGTTTGGTTTAGTTTGCCAATACATCTTTAAGGAACGTATCAATGTGATTTTCCAACATTATAATAAAATAGCAATGATAGCTAGCTTGATCTATGATGTGTTTCTACTCAGAACAGTGACAGACGCAGCAATGTTTCCTCCTTTGCTGGCTCCGCCTACGTGCCTATGTAATTTACACGCCCACTTGACGCCACGGTAGTCTTTCAAAAACGAGGAAGTGGTAGAGGTGTACGTCATTTTGACGTATTCCTCTACCAAATTTGTAACTTTAGCTGTCAATATTTTTGTTCACATATTGTTTTGGCCAGCGACAAAGAGAGACTTAATTAGTTGCGCCTTGATCTGTTAAATAAGGTTAATGTTGTTTTTCGGTGGAACTACCCTTTCAGATTGCCCTGATGTATGCCAATTTGATACTCTACCAGTAATATTTCTGCTCACTATATGTAAAACTGACACAGAGCGTTTAAAATGGGTACTGCAGTCCAAATTCACAATATTGGAGAGAGTAGTCTCCACATTCATTGATTCAGTCCACTGATTCAGTGAGCCGGGTCTACTCGGAGAATAGTGAATCACACAGGCAAAACAAAAACAGACGTTCCGACCCGGAATGGAAATTTCAAAGGAGAACATACTGGCTGTAGTAGCATTGTTGTTGGAGAAGCCAGTATTTCGACTTAGCATGTTTCCTCAATTTCTGACATATAATGGTAATTTTATGATTTAGTATAGTAAATAATGAGGTAATATTATTAATCATAAACATAATCCCCATCAGCAGTATAATGAGTGGAACGTACTTTAAATGTGACCTTTAATGGACAAGAACCTACTGTATTTTCAGTGTGAAGTCTACAGCTGACGTCCACATGACCATCGCTCCCCCGGTTATGGGCCCTGTGGAGGCCCTGCCCAGTCAGGCTAGCGAGGTGCAGGGCACACCCTCCCCTGCCCAGCACATGACCCAGGCTGGCTCCGCCCTCTTGCCGATAGCCACACACCCCTCACTGCCCACGGCCACGCTGTCCACTGTCCCAGCCATGGCTGTCACCCCACCTGCCTCTTTGGCCAATGTCGTGGCCCAACCCACCCCACCTGTAGCCATTGGCACAGCAGCTTCTACACTCAGCTCCGTCCAACCAGAGCCCAAGATCAAACAGGAGGTGGAGCCTATGGACACCTCACAACCAGGTTTGTACCATCTTATTTAGTCAAGTTTGTTTCCCCTTGTTTTCTTGCATGGTACTTCAGTCCTCCGCCAGCTAGAGGTTCTGATGGCCTCTTTGTCAAGCCACTTCTCAAACAATTATCCCATTTGCACCACCTCATTCATCCAAGTTGATAAAGCAACTGCCTCTAATTAAGTACAGATGATGATTGACATGTTTACAAGCATGTTAAATTCAGTTTGATTACTTACTACCGTGGATGGACATGCTGCTGTATTTTTATAGTGAATGAAGAGCAATTTTATGCTATATGGGAAAATGTACCCAACCGTAAAGTCAAAAGTAGTTTTTGTGTGTCATTACACCCCAAGAAGGTATTGCATTTACTGTTTATTTTTCAAGCATGAAATCAATCAGATATTCGTCCGCTGTGACCTTCTTCAGTGTCAGTGTGTAGAAAGCATGTTTTTGTTGTTGCCACTTGTCGACATTTGCTTATTTTGTGGCCCAGCAGTGCCCCCCGCTGCCCCCTGCATGACCCCAGCCCTCGCCCCCCTGGGCAGCACTCTGAGCTCCTCCATCGGGGACGTGATGCTCGGCGCCTCGCCCAGGAAGAAGCCCCGCAAACAGCAGCACGTCATCTCCACCGAGGAGAGCGAGATGTTGGAGGCCCACAGCACTGATGAGGAGAGGGCCTGCGCCAGGCCCCTGGGAGTCGGCCGTGACAAGCGCAAGTCCCCACTCAAGGAATACGTCGGTGAGTGCGGTGCTTTCTACACTTTGTAACATAGGTACATAGGTACCTTGGTCAGTTATCCCCCAAAGGAGTACATTGGTGAGTCCAGTGCACTCTACACTACAGAACACTGCGCACGTACATGATTCTTTTTATGCATTCACACTTTTCCAATTTACAAAGAAGACGAGTTGTATTCAATATGATTGTATTTTTTGCGCTCAAGTCTGTACATAAATTCAAATGCAGAGATTCGTATAATAAGAGACGTACAGTGGGGAGAACAAGTATTTGATACACTGCCAATTTTGCAGGTTTTCCCACTTACAAAGCATGTAGAGGTCTGTTTTTTTTTTAGGTACACTTCTTCACTGTGAGAGACGGGATCTAAAAAAAAAAAAAAAAAAAAAGTACGGATTGTTTTTTTTTTTTTTAAAAAATTTTTTTTTTTTTTATGAAAAATATTATTATCACATACCCCCCCCCAAAAAAAATTCCATTCCAGCTCAGACAGTTTTCTTCTTTAAGAAGCCCTCTATCCTCCCTCTCCTACCATTACCTAACTGCACTGCACCTGTTTTGAACTGTATAAAAAACACCACACACACACACACATCAATCTCAATCAATCACAATCAAACTCACAAAAACCAAGAGCAGAGTCTAAGGACATCAGGGACAAAACAAAAGACCTGCACAAGGCTGGGGGGGGATGGGGGCAACAGGGAGGGCAGCAGCAGCAGCTTGTGAGAAACAAACAACAATTTAAATATTTAAAAAAAAAAGAAAAAGACAAGAACGACAGTCAATCCGTCTGGCCCTTTCATGCATGATCACCTCGTCGGGGTCTCACATCATCATCATCAGGTGAGGGTCAGCAAGCCCAGAAGACACGAGCAGGGGCACCCGGCAATGACCTGAAGCTGGGACCCACAGACAAAAAAAAAACAAAACCACCAGTAACACACTACGCCGTAAAATCATTAAAATCAGCACACGCAGCAGCCCCTGCCCAAGCCAGCGCATTGTCCCAGCCAGGCCCGCAGGCCAAACCATCTGGATGATCCAGAGGAGGAGAGGAGAGAAAGGGAGATGGTCATGTGGTCTGATGAGAGCAAAAATTTTTAAATAGAGCTTTTTCAACTCGCTGTGTTTTTGAAAGAAAGAAGGAAGAAACCCCAGAAACAACCCATCCCACCCCCAAGAATGGAGAATGGAAATGGAGGATATTGACATTTTTTTTGGGGGAGGGGGGGGAGGGGGGGGACGGGGGAGGGGGGGGAGGGGGGGGATGATGGGATGGGGCCATGTATCGCGAGACAACCAACAACCTCCTCCTTCAATAAGAGAGATGAAAGGATGGGTCGTGGTGGGTCTTCCAGCATGATAACGACCACAACCAGACAGCAGGCAACTAAGGAGCTAAGAAGCCCGTCAAGAAGTCAAGAGTGGGGCTGGAGTGTGGCCAGACCTACCCAAACCCAGACCTGATAGAAAAGAAAAAAAAAAGGGAGCTGAAAGCCCCCCCCGCCCCGAAGGAAATGGAAAACCTGAAGGATGGAGAGGAGAAGTGTATGGGAGGAGCCAAAATGTGCAACTGTGCAAGTGTGTGCAGTGTCAACAACCAGAACTAAAGCAAAAAAAACTCTTGCAAAAAAAAACAACCTAATAATTTCTTTATTTCTATTTTATTATTTATTTCAATTAATAAAATAAAAATTAAATAAAATAAAAAATTAAATAAAAAAAAAATAAACAATTTTTTTTTTTTTTTTTTTTTTTTTTTTGTTTTGAGTTCTCTTGTGAAAATAAAAATTGACAACAATTTAAAGATAAAATTACAAAAAAAAAAATTGGCAAAAAAATCAAAAAAATGCAAAATTGGCAGTGTACAAATGTACGTGCGTACAGACAGTTTTGAGCGCAAAAAATATAATCATATTGAATACAACTCACCTTGTAAGTTTTCATTTGCAGATTCTTTTTATGCATTCACACTTTTCCAATTTACGGTTACGATCCGCAGTTTACATTACGAATCTGTAATTTACTTTTACAAATCTTTCTTTTGTACATACGTATTTTTGGCAGCGGTTTCACTCCATAATTGTACCCTTGAGCAAGGGTATATACAGCTGGGTATATACTGAATTATTAGTATTAAATGAAAAATTAGTATAAATAGCTTTTAATCAAAAGTGTAAGTCGCTCTGAATAAGAGTGTCTGCTATATGGCAGTAATGTAAGGCCACGCGTACTTGGCATCCAAGTGACCAATTTCCGGCTCTTGCAGACGAGGAAGGTGTCCGCTACGTGCCGGTGCGCCCGCGTCCCCCCATCACCCTGCTCCGGCACTACCGCAACCCCTGGAAGGCCGCCTATCACCACTTCCAGAAACACGGCGACATCAGGGTCAAAGGTCAGTCTGAAGCGGAATGATGATATCCTTGATATCTTGTCTTGCCTCATTGGTCGGTGTTCATGTTTAATGATTGGCCGACCCGATTTGTGCCTCCAGAGGGAAAGAAGGGCACGCTGCAGGACATGGCCAGTCAGAAGGGAGTGGCCTGCAGAGCGCAGGGCTATAAGATCCGTATGTGCGCCGCGCAGCTCCTGCAGCTGGTGGGTACACGTTGCGTCAAAGGGGGATGACATCACAGGGAGCCGAATCTCTGTTTATTCCTTATCTGAGCCGGAACACTAAGTCAGTGGTTCTCACCACAAACTCTGTCTTGGGGACCCCAGTGTATGCTGGTTTTTGCCAATTAAGGTTGCTGATCAAGTGTTCTTTCATAATTTCTTCCTTAAACTGATTAACGCAGATTTGGCTCGTCATCATTTACTTTGACTTTGAATTCTACATTAGCCATCAAATGGTTAGTTTTAGTGGCAATGTGTCCACAAATTAGAAACCTAGAGTCTTTAATTTGATCTGTTAACAATGATTTTTTTACCTCTATGTAATCATTTGAAATTTCAATTGTGGTTGGAATGGAAACTAGCATAGAAAGGGGCCCCCCTGGACGGAGTTTGAGAACCACTGCACTACGTGACACGGTATTAACCTGTCAGGGTGGGCACGGAGGGCAAAATAAAGGAGAACTGTTATTATTTAACAGTGATCAGGGACTGTAAAATCATTGCATGTTCCAGCCATTTCAATGCGAGAGTAATTAGTACCGCTTGCCCTGATGTTGCAAGTCGTCCGTGTTTCTGGTGAACAGTCGCCAGCTGCCTGACGGGCAGTCGAATAAAGCGTGGAGAACGAGTGTTGTTTTCACCGTCCCCCATCCCCCCCCTCGTGTTCCTAGATGAGCCTGGAACACGATGTGTACAGCCGGCTCACCACCCTCCAGGACGGCCTCATCCCAAAGAAGAGGGCCGGGGCGGACGACGACCTGCACCGCATCAACGAGCTCATCCAGGTACGCCCGCGTCACCTCCGCTAACCGGCCAGAGCCGCACGGTGTCACATCCAAATATTTAGTTTTGATTTACTACTTGGAGTACCTCATTGACACCAGTTGAAAACATATGTCTATGATTGTTTTTTGGACTGCCCAATCCTATATATCAGCGCTTGTTGCTTGAACCTCTATTCGGGAGAGTGCAGATAAGCTCTCCTCCTAAACACGTGTTGCCAAGCTCCAGTTCTCATCACACCGCAATTTGCAAGTCAGGCTTGACATGAGATGAGTCATGTGCAGCTTAACAGGTGGATTGCAAGGCCCCAAACAACCAACAGGGGTTGCTAAAGAGCATTGAGATGCGTATGCCTGCTGACAGAACCCTAGGTAGCTTTGGGAGACGCTACCACCCTTTGGGGCTACCAGCCACAGTCCGAAGACAGTGGGGCCTATCACTGCACTAGAACGATGCCTTAACCGGATGAGCCACCCAGCAGCCCCATATGATAATGTTTTATGTTACAGGCTGAACTGTGCCATGCTTGTATTTAGCTAATTGTTTTCAACTGTTAAACACCCTGGGGAAACTTGGTGTGACGGCAGCTAAATAAAAATAAAATGGATTGAATTGACCGAGGAGAACATATCCACAGAATTGTAAGTAACACTGGCATAATGGCCCTTTTGATCCTGTGCCCTTCCCCCAGGGAAACAAGCAGCGCTGTAAGCTAGTGATGGACCAGGTCACAGAGGCCCGCGACACAATGATGAAGGTGCTGGACCACAAGGACCGGGTCATGAGGCTGCTGGACAAGAACGGAACCAAGAAGATCTCCAAGCCGAAACACAAGGAGAGGACATAGATCCCAAACGCCGCCGGGCCTCCGGCAGGATTCCGCCTCTGCCGCACGCAATCGCTCTACTTGCCTGAACCTGAACAAACTGGCAACCGGAACAGCGGAAGCTCGGGTCCAAGCGATGCTCCGATTGGATGGAAATACTTGAGCAGTGCTTACACCTAGACGTTATTTTTTTCTCAAAACCCATAAACTCCATAGTTAACTCATCTGTTTTTAAACGAAGCACGTGTGTGTCTGAACTGCTGTCACCAGCTCTGTTTGATCGGAATTTCCGTTGAGAAGGAAAAAAAGGTTTAAAAAAAAAAAAAAAAAAACGAAATGATGATTCATTTCAGTGCCTTGACTCTTCGTTGTGAATGAATGACAGTAATGGGAAAGGTGGTTTGCAGTTTGTAGTACAGGGGGAAGGAGGTTTCCCTGAAAATGTAAGAACGCATTGTTATGGGGGAGTGCTATGGACATCGTACTTTCTCCCTGTGCTCTTGCCCTTAAGTTTTGACCTCCGTAACAGAACAGTGAAACGTACGGAGGCGTATTGCTGCCACACCAGAAAAAGAAAAAAAAATGAGAAGTTTCTTGTTATAACAATATACTATTTATCACGTTATAACGTCAAACGTTTTATGTTTTAACATGTTAACTTATTGTTTTAACATAAAACGTTTCATGTTATAACAAGACAATTTATATTGTTACAACGTGAAAATCATGTTTGAATGAGGAAACTGTGCGCCGTGCGAGAACGGAACGTTGAGGAATATGGCTCATTTCCACAATTTGATTAAGTTCTACTTCATGCTTGGGTTGAGCCATGCTGAGATTCTGCTGTTATTGAGCTTATTGACACACAGACACAGGGACAGAATGAGATTGCTGGACCCAGCAATATAACAATTACTGACGTGGCGATCCGTATTCCATCGTAAGAATCTCCATTTCTACATATACCAAATGGCTTTAGTTTGTCGTATCTGTGAAAATGCCACAAAATCTTAGGCCCAGGGTTAACGCATATGCGTCGCATCAGGCGATTTCTCAGGTCTTTTCTCAACACCACGGGGGTCTAGAAACTTTAACGAAGGCCTCACTGTATTTTGGGTCACAACATACTCAGCTTGGATGCAGCTGAGATGGTGTAGCTTGTATCCATGGAGCCGTCCGTGCCCCTCCAGCTGATCAATGAGAAATGATGCTACCTCCAGCGGGTCAGGCTCATTCTTCCTTCTGTACAGCCCCATGCATTTTAACATCCTTCTTAGTGTACGCATACTTATCACAATATCATCCACCGTGCTCAATAACAGCAGAATCTCGCCATGACTCAACCCCAGCATGAAGTAGAACTTAATCAAATCGTGTAAATGAGCCATATTCCTCAATGTTCCGTTCTCGCACGGCGCAGTTTCCTCATTCAAACATGATTTTCACGTTATAACAATATGTTATCACGTTATAACGTGACACGTTTTATGTTAAAACAATAAGTTATCATGTTAAAACCTAAAACATTTTACGTTATAATGTGATAAATAGTATATTGTTATAACAAGAAAAGTTTGTATGTCGTAATAACGTGAAAATATCTTGTTATAACGTGAAAAACATTTTGTTATAACAATAAACATTTCACGTCATAACGTGATACTGATCATTTTTTTATTTTTCTGGTGTGGCAGCAATATGCTTCCGTAGAAACGTACTCCTCATTGAGTGTGTAATAAGAAGGAGGGACTAGGGGGAGCTAGAGACCTTGTGTCTCCATTTATTGGCATCTAGATGAAGAGTATCCGTTGAAAGGATTCCACTGTGCTAAAGTATCATGCATGGAGTGAATCGGATATGAGGCACCAGGGGCTAGTCTTCATAGTCATGTACTCTGTACCCTTCATATTGTTCTGTAGCTGTTTCAGCTGGACCTGGGTCAGCCGGAGAGTGCCATCACTGTTCTCAAAGCCGTTTAGATCTTGATTACAGTTCTGAATTAAAAAAAAAAAAACGAATTATTACAATTCAAAAATTAATGAGACATTGATTGAACTTTGTAAGTTTACTTTTAGTTATAAAATTTTAATTATCGGGAAAAATGTATTGGAATACATAGTATTGCATTTGTTTCACAATGCTCCATTTTTCCCAAAAGGTACCCGCATTCTTGTTATTACTCTACCCTGCTCTGCCGAAATAATGGACATTTCAGTGGTGCTTCCTTGGCCATGCAAGACGCCCCGTGCTTATTTCCTGGTATTGTGGGTATTTCATAGATTCTGGTTATCTCTGATCGAAGCCAAAATTGCTAGTTTTCACAATCAGTATGATTTGGGAAATTACTTTTATGTCCCGTTTTTTATTATTATTATTTTAATGTATGATTGTATCTGGAGGCCTGCCTCATCCCTGCCCCTGCCAAGTTTGGGAAAGTAGACTTCGCACTCAACTGTCACAGGCAAACTGTTGCATGATGAAGCGAGGAAAATCCAGCCAATTGAAACTCTCCTGTCCGGCCGACTCTACGTCCAGTTATCCGCCACCTTTGCGAGTTTTCAGACCACAC
The DNA here is from genome assembly GCA_022702515.1 of Ilyophis sp. 1 JC-2022. Lineage (NCBI taxonomy): Eukaryota > Metazoa > Chordata > Actinopteri > Anguilliformes > Synaphobranchidae > Ilyophis > Ilyophis sp. 1 JC-2022. The sequence continues at coordinate 53,453,122 of CM040403.1, read as the reverse complement.
TGGATTCAATACGAGACAATTGCGCGCTGAAACCTGGTGTTCAAGCAGGAATTACCCTTCTTATTGCTCCGATTTCAGCTTTGAGTGAGGTATTCTTATTTATTTTCTTTTGGTCAAACATATTCTCGACTGAGCAACACTGATCTATATTGTGAAAACTGTACTTTGGAAAAATCTGAATTTTTTTTCTAGGGTAGAGTTTTTGTCACAGGTCTTGCCTTTGAGCTGATGTGACTTCCTGACACTGACCTTCTGAAGGCAACAGACATTTGTGCATACAAGCATGTCGGGATGATATCAGAATCGTAGCATCTTTATTGCGCGCACATCTGAGAAAGGAAGTCCTGTTACATAATTGAATTTTAAACCTGTTTTTTATTATTTTACAATATCTTTCTAAAATTGTGTGGTTTCAACCCTGGGTCAACATTTTGATGGATCCCCATGGATATTGTGTTTTAAAGTACAAATATGCATTATGTAAAAAAGTCTCTTGAAAGTTGCCGATATGAACAGTTACACAAATGCCATAATTGTTTCAGGTGTAAAAATAGATTGTATAAATGAAAATGCCTTTGAGTTTCCCTTCCTTTTTTATTTCATGAAGCAGTTGACTTCTTTTAATCCATGAATTTGATTCGGCACCACTGTTACACATTTTGTCATGTTTAAATCACCTTGGACATTCTGTATATAGTTTTTCTCTGTGAGACTGTGTAATCTGTTATTGCAGTAAATAATTCTTTGTACATTTCTTGCTCCATATGGATTTTTTTGTGAATTTTTAATATTGTTTCAAGCATTGTTATGCTGTTCTGTATCACAATATTTAGTTTTTTAAATTTTTTATGTCAGGAATGAAATTGAATAATATGCGTTTTGCTTCTCTTGTAGTAATATGGGGTACACATATTTGGATCTTGTATCAGAATTTATCTCTTGTTAAAGAACACAAGAAAATGCATACTAGGACTTTAAGCCCATTTTATTCAAATATATATATTTTTTTAAATTATCTTGAAAGTAACATGTTCTTATATTGCCGGCTACAGAAGAATCTGGTATATTATTAGATTTTTGAATATCATGTTTATTGCTTATTTAACTTTTAGATTTTATCCAATCAGGGTGTGACCGTTTGGCAGGCTAATGATCAGAAGTGAACTTCGGAAGATTGAGTTCCACACAGAATGGACACCCCTTTGTAGGCCTCCAACTCATGTTTAGAAATGATATATTTTACATCAAAAGGAAATTAAATTTTCTTGTTTGTGGTTGCGCATGGTCTTGCGAATGGTCTAAGTGTGAGACCCTTACATGCTTAGACTTTCTTGCTCATCTTGCTCATTCTCAGTAGTGGCACACCCATGTGTGTTTAAGTCTGTTTGACTGGCATGGCCAGCAGTGTCATCTGAGCCCACTGGAGGGTTAGGCGTGAACAGCCAGTGTTACCATATTCATTGGCCTTGCGTCTAAACGGCAGGAAGCCATGAACTTATTAGGAGAGGAGGCAGGGAGAGGCGAGGTCATGGTGAGCGCAATGGGGGATTTGGAAGGTCTGGCAACCGGTCCTGGTGACGGCCCAAGAGGAGCCTGGGAAAGGACGGGGTAAGTTTGCGGGGCAGCCAATGGGGAGGTGGGATCAATGTGAGCAAAACTGGCTTTTTAAGAGCTGGAACTTTGACTCCGTCACACTTGTAAAGCCGGCAGAGCTGTCTATCTTTGTAAAAGGGGAGAGTGAACTAAATATTAACGTGCATTTGTTTCTGTTTTTGAAGCGGGGGGGGCGGGGTACACATCTTCTTTTTCTTTAAACCGTAGAGCATAACGAGCATAACTTAATTTGGTATGACCCCTGTCATAATGGGATTGGAACTAAGGGCCAAAAACATTTTTGTGTTCTCTGTATTACAGTCCCCAAACCTGGTCGCGAACGTTGCCTTGAAAGAAGTATCAACTGTAATAAAAACATTCTAGCATAAGCAATCCATTTTATGACGCACATTCCAGTGAATTGCATTTCACTTGAAATCACTCTGGTTACTTATTTACATGCTTCATGCAATGTCACCTCAGTGCAGTGTCGTTTTTTTCTGTAACTGAGTATTGTCACTCGTTTAATTTTGGGGTCTGTCATATATATTTTTTTTTGTTATTGAATAGATGAGAACCTTTGAATTGACCAGTCTGACAGGGAATGTGAGTTTCCGAAGGGTCTCTTTTGCAAAGGTCTTGGCCCTGCTTTCTGCTTGGATTTTATTGTACCCTCTTAAGTAAATATCAGTGGACAGCTACTATTTTACAGTATATGCTAATAGATTACAATGCATTTCAAGCAATCGTAGCCTAGCGACCAAGGATAAGTGGTGCAGTTGTTATGAAAGCAGAATGACGCTTGATAATCGTGTTACAAATTCCTGCTGACAATCTGATGATTCGTTGGTTTGCGTTTCAAGCCGTTGTATACCAAATGCATCTGGGGGGTCTTGGAGAAAATGTATCAAAACTTTAGTTTTTATAACAAGTAGTTGGTGTGTATTTAACCATATAACCATATAACTTTATTTGACCCCCCCCCCATTATTCTCTTTCTAATCTGTAGGGTGTAGTCTTCTGAAGCTCACTTGGCCAGCCTTTGCTGCTTTATGGTCTTTGGTCTGTGTGCTGAGAATGCTCAGACATGGTGCCTTCAGGGCTGACAATCCTAAGCTGGCAAAGACGAGACTACACAGCCCTGGTGCACTCAAACCATGGCAGGAATATACAGGTGCAGCTCAAAAAATTTGAATATCGTGAAAAAGTTCAATATTTTTTGTCACTCATTTCAGAAAGTGAAACTCATATATTATATAGATTCATTACACATAGAGTGAAATATTTCAAGCCTTTATTTCTTGTAATTTTGATGATTATGGCTTACAGCTAATTAAACCCAAATTCAGTGTCTCAGAAAATTAGAATATTGTGAAAAAGTTAAATATTGGAAATGGTGTCACGCTCTAATCAGCTAATTAACTCAAAACACCTGCAAAGGTTTTCTCAGTCTGGTTCAGTAGGCTACACAATCACGGGGAAGACTGCTGACTTGACAGATGTCCAGAAGACAGTCATTGACACCCTCCACAAGGAGGGTAAGCCACAAAAGGTCATTGCTAAAGAAGCTGGTTGTTCACAGAGTGCTGTATCCAAGCATATTCATAGAAAGTTGAGTGGAAGGAAAAAGTGTGGTAGGGAAAGGTGCACAAGCAACAGGGATAACCGCAGCCTTGAGAGGATTGTCAAGCAAAATCCATTCAAGAATTTGGGGGAGCTTCACAAGGAGTGGACTGAGGCTGGAGTCAGTGCATCAAGAGCCACCACGCACAGAAGAATCCAGGACATGGGCTACAAATGTCGCATTCCTTGTGTCAAGCCACTCCTGAACCAGAGACAACGTCAGAAGCGTCTTACCTGGGCTAAGGAGAAAAAGAACTGGACTGTTGCTCAGTGGTCCAAAGTCCTCTTTTCAGATGAAAGTAAATTTTGCATTTCATTTGGAAATCAAGGTCCCAGAGTCTGGAGGAAGTGTGGAGAGGCACAGCATCCACGTTGCTTGAAGTCCTGTGTGAAGTTTCCACAGTCAGTGATTATTTGGGGTGCCATGTCCACTGTGTTTTCTGAAGTCCACAGTCAACGCAGCCATCTACCAGGAAATTTTAGAGCACGTCATGCTTCCTTCTGCTGACAAGCTTTATGGAGATGCTGATTTCATTTTTCAGCAGGACTTGGCACCTGCCCACACTGCCAAAAGTACCAAAAGCTGGTTCAATGACCATGGTATTACTGTGCTTGATTGGCCAGCAAACTCGCCTGACCTGAACCCCGTAGAGAATCTATGGGGTATTGTCAAGAGGACGATGAGACACCAGACCCAACAATGCAGATGACCTGAAGGCCGCTATCAATGCAACCTGGGCTTCCATTACACCTCAGCAGTGCCACAGGCTGATCACCTCCATGCCACGCCGCATTGATGCAGTAATTCATGCAAAAGGAGCCCCAACCAAGTATTGAGTGCATAGAAATGAACATACTTTTCAGAAGGCTGACATTTCTGTTTAAAATATCCTTTTTTATTGATCTTATGTAATATTCTAATTTTCTGAGACACTGAATTTTGGGTAATTTCTTCATCAAAATTACAAGAAATAAAGGCTTGAAATATTTCACTATGTGTAATGAATCTATATAATATATGAGTTTCACTTTCTGACATGAGTGACAAAAAATATTAAACTTTTTCACGATATTCAAATTTTTTGAGCTGCACCTGTATGTGCCGCACCATTGCAGCACCACAAGGAGCCTGCACTGTTGGAAGACTTTCACTACCTGTATATCACGTGGGATTTCAGACTCTACCACTCCGGCTTACTTGGAGTCTCTCGCTGCATCGCCGTCCACCACCAAAAAGCCCCTTCTCATCGATTTCTTATCCCGCATTAAGACTTATTACAGTTCAACTCACAGCAAGCAGTCTTGGTCATTTGACCAGTTCAAGCTTGTCCAAACATCATTGCACTGAGTGTACAGCTTGGAGCGGTGGAACTATTCATTATCCCACCGAAGACCAGGGTCTCGATGATGTCATCAACGTCACCACTGTGGGTGAGGAGGCGGGCTTCCCCATGCTATTACCTAGCTTGCTACCCAGCCTCAGGATAGCTGTATCAGCCTGTCCAAAATGATCCAGCTGTAATGGGATTTTGTGTGTCACTCAGAGAGGACAGACAGTGCTAGCTAACTGCTCCCACGTCCTCCTGAAGTGACGCACACATAGATGCGATGATTTATCGAGTTAGGTCCCAGGCTGAGGGAATTTGCGCTTTATCTTGAGGGAGTGAATTGGGTGAATTTTTGTAGTGTCCATTAAATGCCTTTCTGGCAAAGGCGGATCTTGCGGGGTGTAATATTACTGGTCCCCAGTGTGACCTGACATTCTGACCTCCAGTGACCGTTACACAGAAGAGATTCTGTTTTCTCAATGGAGGCGAGACCGCCGTCTACCCTTTCAGTGGAGTCTCACCACCGTGGCCTACAGCAGTTACTTTGTGAGAAAGCTTTTAAAACCTCGGCTCTGTAGTCATGGAAGAATGGGACCGTTTCAAAAACTTAAACAATTTGGTGAAACCACTTTGTGCAACCACAGTGTCTTGAGTAATCTGGGTCGGTGCTTCTTTTCTTGGATGTTCATATACAGTTAGGTCCATAAGTATTTGGACAGTGACACAATTTTTGTTGTTTTGGCTCTGTACTCCAGCACATTGGATTTTAAATGGGACAGTTACTATAAGGTGAAAGTGCAGACCTTCAGCTTTAATTTGAGGGTTTTTAGTCCCTATCGGGTGAACAGTGGAGAAATTGTAGCCATTTTTATACATAGTCCACCCCATTTTAGGGGACCAAAAGTAATTGGACAAATTAACATAAACTTTAATAAAGTTATAATATTTGGTTGCATATCTTTTGCATGTCATGACTTCCTGATGTCTGTGACCAAACAACATCAAAAGACTCTTGATATCTTATTTTCAGGTACTCTTACAAGCGACTTATTGAACTCTATGGAAAACTCTACTTACAGCCATAACCAACCATGTGTTCCATACTATTCCCATGTAATTTACATCTTAATCTAGTCCCACCCCCCAATTCCCATAGAGATGCATTCAAATGCTGAGAGATTATAGTATTGCTTGTAAGAGTACCTTAAAATAAGATCTCAAGATCTTTTGATCTTGTTGGGTCACAGACACCAGGAAGTCATGACCTGCAAAGGATATTTATTTGACAGGAGCACCCCATCACGCCATCTTTAGAAAGCCTAATGTGCTGTGAATTGCATGTGACTATTTATTTATTTGTTTATTTATTTGGAAGGGACAATGCACATTAATGAACATACATACAATATGTAAACATGCCGGATTATAGCAGGGATGCTTTCCATCCCCGTCCCCCCTATGCAAATTAGATTTAGTCCAATTAGCCTCCAATTAGCCTAACCTGCATGTTTTTGGACTCAACCAAATATTAAATATGATAAATTTATTAAAGTTTATTTACGTTCATTTGTCCAATTACTTTTGGTCCCCAAAATAGGGGGGACTATGTATAAATAAAAATTTTAAAAATGTATTCAAGTCTGCACTTTAACCTCATAGTCACTGTTCCATTTAAAATGCAATGTGCTGGAGTACAGAGCCAAATCAACAAAAATTGTGTCACTGTCCAAATACTTATGGACCTAACTGTATAAAATAAGGGGTTCGTTGCTTTCTTTGAGGGTTTTCATTTTAGAAAGAATGGCTTATAAAGAAGTTAAACTTTTGGCTTTAAATACTTGACACTGTAAGTGTGAGAAAGTGAGTGACTCATGTGAGTACATTCACTTGCACTCACTTGTTCATGAAAACATTCAGTCAATGTTTTTTCAACATTTTATCTGTGAATGCAAAGCAGCATGTCGAAGTGTCATTCAGTCACATTTAAAGATAATATTACTGATGTTTTTCATATGGCTTCAGCTCGAGAGCCGAGCTCTTCTTTTGTAGGTGTTAAACACTGTCGTCTATCTCAGTTATTTACAGCATGATTACCTCTGATAGTTCAGGGAAGCGTGTATGTTTATATTCCCTCTGATGCAGGGGTCCGAAGTTCAGACCCAATATACTGCACATTTATGATTCAATCCTACAGCTGCAATCTGTTTCCTGTTGTGTAAAAAAACAAAAAGCACTTGTTGAGCGCTAAGTATTTAAAAACCTCATTAAATAAACCAGCTACTGGCATACAGTCACCTCCAAAAGTAAACCTTCACTCCTGCCCTGAGGAGATTGTTTGTGATGTCACTGACTGATGTTTTGGGGGTTTTATTCATAGCTCTCACAATGTTTCAGTCATCAACTGCTGTTGTTTTCCTTGGTCGACCTGTTCGATGTCTGTTGCCCAATACGCCAGCGGTTTCTTTCTTTTTCAGGACATTCCAAGTTCCAAGGCCCCAATCCTTGTGCAATGGCTCTGATTTCCCCTCTTTTCTAAGTTTCAAAATGGCTTGCTTTTCTCCCAAAGACAGCTCTCTGGTCTTCAATGTGGTCTTCACAGGCAAAACCCAAGGCTAAAACCAAGAGTAGACATTCAGAACTATTTATTGTTTAACCAATAAATTGAATCTGTGCAACAAGAAACACATGTCAGTCACATGTTCCAATACTTTTGCTCACCTAAAAATTGGGTGGTCTGATACAAAAAGTGATGTGTTTAACAAATCTAGATGAAAATACCAGGAAATAAAAGCTGAAATTCGGATCTGTCCTCATGTACATTATTTGACCTCAAAATTTATTATCAGTGTATAGCAAAAACAAAGGAATTTACCTTGCTTTTCCAATACCTTTGGAGGGGACTGTAGATACTACAGGTTATGCCTGGTCAGTAGAATAACATAGAAAGAGACTGAACCAGAGTCTCTGCTGGACGGCTCATTCAGTTAAGACACCACGCTGTGTTGCATGGATGAGCCTCACGGCCTTGGATCGAATCCGTACCGTGCCCAGGGTATGGGAGGGTTCAGTCAGACAGGGATCCGCATTTTCTCTCTCTTGAGTGACCCCCCACTGGCCGATAAGACTGTGTCAAAGCCACTTATGAAAGGTCTTCCTCCGAAGCCACCCTGAGCGAGCTTGGCTGCGTTCTGCAATGTGAAAAGAATCAGCTATTTGGAGGCGAACCGTGGACGTCCCAGCTCTCTCGAATTGGCAGGGTGGTTCGCTCAAAGAGCGCGGCTGTGGTTGCACATTCCAGATTTGGTGGGAATTGGGTATACTGTATATTTTACCCCAAAAAACTTAAAAAACGGAACCCCTCCCCTCCCCCCCCCATGCAAATGACACTGAAAACCAGGAAGCTGTAGAGAGATGGGTTGTAGGGAAAAGTATGTTCTTTCCTGGATCCTGCTCATCTTGGGCGGATCCCCGTGGCACGGTTGCTTCAGAAAGAGCAAAGTCAAAGAGCCATAAAACTGCATGAGAAGCTGGCTGTTTCCAGGTTCACAGGCACTGTGCGAACACGACAGGCTCTCGGAGGGCGACCGTCTGTACGCCTCAATCTCGCAAGCGAGGGCAGAGGCTTGTAAAGACCACAGGATTCAGAATTCTAGAAGGTAAGAACTTGCAAAGTTTAAGCGTAAGCTTCTCTTGCTGATTATTTTCTCTGTTCAGGGAGGGGCCGGGAGGACTTCAAATTCAAGTTCGTGTTTTTGAGGCCTGTCCTGGCCAACCTCTGTACCTCAACTTGTGGAAAAAATAAACAATAATTTAACATACCATTAAATATTTATATTTGGCATGAACAGTATGCAGACCAAGCAAGGAAGATAAATTCTGACAAAAGAAGTGCGTGGTAGCAGGTATAAATGACGATTTTAACTGCCCATCACGTATGAAATTGATGGGGTTTTTTTCATACAAAATTGAGTCTTCATGACCAGAATGTACTGCAATATTTTAATGTACTAAAAAGGAAAATGGTATGGTAATACCGCAAAGTAGTTGGTAACCATTCAAATGCAATACTCTATGACGCATGAAGAGAAACATAATAGCCTACTGGTTTTATGAATTGTTTTATTTTTATTATTTTTAAAATTGTTTTATTTTAATTGTGTTTACTATGCTGTAAGGTTCTGTATTTTTGCCCACTTGTCTGTGTATATTTACAGTATTTGTCTCAGCCAGTATTACAGTGATGACTAATTCCTGTGTAAGTTCAGTAAACTTCACTGATTAAGGTGTCGAATTACAACTGCATTACCGAAATAACTGATAGGAATCAGGAAATCATCGCTGGCTGAATTTACAATCGCTCAGTACAGCCGGTTTAGGGCGGAGACAGGCCGCCATTTTCTTTCTGCTGTCGCGCTCATGGAACACTGGTCAGGGTCTGGACTTTAGAGTGCATGTATTGTATATTATTTCAGTGGGAGGCGAGATAAGCCTTTCTGAAGTTCCTTTTTTAAAACAATAAACATTTAATTGACATGTTCTAATAATTTCTACTAATTAGGTTTGAGGACACAACTCGGATATGGTGCTGCTAAGGAAGGTAAGTTAAGAGAGGTGCAATGTTTATACACCTGTTTTATATTGCTTCTTACTGTAGTTTTGTTAATAATTGAACAATCTCGATTAAAAGCCTCAACCATTTGTTTGAATTCCTTAAATTATATATCTTCAATGAAGTTAAAGACCTAAATTAAGCAACTTCAATCATTGTGTATAATTGTTAATGTCCAATCAAAGCATTAGTATGCAGTGACTGCTGTCATATTCAGCGTGACCATCTGGATCTGTTATCGTACAGGGGGACCATGTCTGGGTGGATTCCAGTTCCGGGGTGCCAGTTGGTGCAGAGATCCACGTCACGGACGCTGGACAACTCCAACTTATTGACGATGAAGGAATGGTACAGGACCCCAGAGAGATCATCTCATTGACATGAATGGCTTTTCTGGGTCTATCAGACAAACCCTCTTAATGTGATTTCAGGAGCAACTGATCACCAAAAAGAATGAGGGCATCATCAAACCCATGCACCCCACCTCTGTGAACGGGGTGGACGACATGATCCGTCTGGGGGACCTCAACGAAGCAGGGCTTCTCCGAAACCTCTTGGTCCGACATAGAGAAGGAATAATATACGTAGGTTTCCCTCATCTTTGTGTTACCGCAATCAAATGTATTCTGTATCAGGAAGAACAGCGTACATTCTGCTCATGTGGTGTTTGATGTTTAGCACAAGAATCGCCGACGCCTTTAATTGTAAGTGTTGCGGTCATTTTCATAGGCACGCTAAAAGAATGGCAAACCGTGATCTGATGCGTCATAAATGCAGTGGGATGCATTTTTCACCCGTCAAAAAATAGCTGATTAATAACTGTTACAATGAACATTCCAAATTTCCTGTCTAAGTAATATTCATTTGTCTCCAGTAGACTTTGCTGCTTTGCCAATCACAGTGCAGTGTTTCTCCAGAGGCTGCTGAATTATTGCTGGAAGAAAAGACTCGCTTGTTATTTGTACTGTTTCTGGGAACACATCCTGGTGTTTACTCAACTATAAATTACGAGGGGTCCTATTGGATGAAATTTGAAAACGAAGAGCAGCGGTCTGCTGCCAAACTTGTAACGCCGAGCCAATGTCAAACTCTGTATTATGTGATTAATACAGAGCTTGACATGGTAAATGTGATTGGATGCCGTCTCCATTTTGAATGTAATCGCCCCAAATGAGGAAAAGTATACCATTCGCCTTTGATCTAGACCTCGGGCCGCTGCAACGATATCTGAGGGCTGTTTTGCAGTGTACGGGGTGCAGCAATAATGAACGTCTATGTAAAAATCAATGCTGCCTGTAGAGCCACTTCCACCGCTGTGCTGGAAAACTGGGATGTGGCAAACGTGATCCTCTAACTGAATGCTTTGCCTGTAGACGCTGGGCACCTCCCACAGTATTGACCTGGCAGCGTTCCTGCGCAGTAATGCGGATGGTTGCTTGTAGACGCTGGGCACCTCCCACAGTATTGCCCTGGCAGCGTTCCTGCGCAGTAATGCGGATGGTTGCCTGTAGACGCTGGGCACCTCCCACAGTATTGCCATGGCAGCGTTCCTGCGCAGTAATGCGGATGGTTGCCTGTAGACGCTGGGCACCTCCCACAGTATTGCCCTGGCAGCGTTCCTGCGCAGTAATGCGGATGGTTGCCTGTAGACGCTGGGCACCTCCCACAGTATTGCCCTGGCAGCGTTCCTGCGCAGTAATGCGGATGGTTGCCTGTAGACGCTGGGCACCTCCCACAGTATTGCCCTGGCAGCGTTCCTGCGCAGTAATGCGGATGGTTGCCTGTAGACGCTGGGCACCTCCCACAGTATTGACCTGGCAGCGTTCCTGCGCAGTAATGCGGATGGCATTGTGCTTCATTCAGACCTACACAGGCTCCATCCTCGTGGCTGTCAACCCCTACCAGCTGTTGCCCATCTACACAAACGAGCAAGTGCAGCTCTACACCGACCGCAGGCTGGGCGAGCTTCCCCCGCACGTCTTTGCCCTCGCCGACAGCTGCTTCTTCAACATGCGCCGCCACCGCAAGGACCAGTGCTGCATCATCAGGTCTGCCACACCTCCCCAGGCAAATCAGATGAAGACTCTCAGCAAATATTGTCTATCCTTGTTATGTTCTGTTGTCCTCGTATTCTTAATTGTGTGACATTTGAGCATGTGCAATTTTTTTGAATAAGAAACGGCAAAAGATAATTGATTTTGAATGTTACCATTGGCTAGTAGGTAGGTTACTCACAGGGAGGAGGAAGAATGCATCCCCTCTACAAAATGCTGTTTCACGTGTTCCTCTATGTCAGCGGCGAGTCCGGGGCGGGGAAGACGGAGAGCACCAAACTAATGCTGCAGTTCCTTGCCTCAGTCAGTGGACAGCACTCCTGGATAGAGCAGCAGATCTTGGAGGCGAACCCCATTCTGGAGGGTACGCAGCTTGCGTTTTCTCGGAAGGTTCCTGAAATTAATCTGCACACTGTTCATTTTTAGGCCATTTACGTTATGTTCTAATGCCACGTCTAATGTTCCCGCAGCTTTTGGCAATGCAAAGACTGTCCGCAATGACAACTCGAGCCGCTTTGGGAAGTACATCGACATCCACTTCAGCAAGGGCGGGGCGATCGAGGGGGCTCAAATTGAGCAGTATCTGCTGGAGAAGTCTCGCGTCTGTCGCCAGGTACGGCAAGCAGAGGGTCCCCCTCTAAATTTTGCTTAACTGTAATAATGTGACCATGGAAATTACAATGGACTAACATTGGATGTTATTCTATGGGTGACCTGTATTATGCCTGTAATATTTAGCTTTTTAAATGTGAGTTTACTCATTTGTCCATAGGGGTGAAATGATTGCAGATTTCTCTTTAAAACTTCAAGGAAATTGAATATGGTTAAGATTTAGACAATCTGTCCATACCATACATACCATGTTATCTATCCTGATTAAATAGTGGCTTATCTGCACAAGGGGTGGGAAATCAGCTGATAATTTGCAGCAGTGCAGTGTGGGAGATTTGTGCAATTCTTGTAATTAGCATGACGTTATTCACAATAACTCATCGAATGCAGGCTCCAGAAGAACGGAATTACCACATCTTTTACTGCATGCTGATGGGAATGACAGCAGAGCAGAAGAAGATTCTTTCCTTAGGAAATGCCTCTGAATACAACTACCTGACAATGGTAACCTCAAATTCTCTTTAGTATTTGCTGACTTTATGTCGAACAAAGTGCTTGAGTAATACAGCAGAGTACATATTATAAGCTCATAAGAATTTCAGAACTATACGAAATGGCCAAAGAACTCCCGTTATAACCAAAGACAGTTGCGTCAAATAAGAAAAACGTGGAATGTCTTGGAATTTTCCGTTGCAGGGAAAGTGCACCACCTGTGAAGGGCGGGACGACGTTAAGGAATACGCCCACTTCCGCTCGGCCATGAAGATCCTAATGTTCACAGAAAATGATTCATGGGAGATTTCTAAACTGCTGGCTGCACTCCTCCACCTAGGCAATGTAGACTTTGAAGGTAGCTATTTGGTTATCCCAAAAGCTGGAACAAAACAAGTATATATCATCTTCATCCTTTAACCCATTTGTACGTATTACCACCTGTGAAACTATTACCCTGGGTCAAATGTACCCTGGATAATATTGGGATTTTAAAGAAATACAGAAATAATATTTATGCAAAAATAATGAATATATTATATTTATCTTAATTCCATACAATATAAACAATAATATGGGTGACAAATTAAAGGAAAAACCCCTACAGTGAGGGGGTCCGGTGGCTCTGTTCTGCTGTGGAGGGCATTTTCCTGGCATAGTTTGGGTCCACTTGTCCCCTTGGGAAGGGTCACTGCAAATCAATTATCAAGTTATTCTGAGTGATCAACTTTATCCTATGATGAAGCATTTCTATCCTGATGGGAGTGGTCTCTTCCAGGATGACAATGCCCCCATCCACAGGCACGAGGGGTCACTAAATGGTTTGATGAGTATGAAAATTATGTGAATCACCTGCTATGGCCTTCGCAGTCACCAGATCCCAACCTAATTGGACACCTATGAGGATTCTGGACCGTCGTGTTAGACAGCGCTCTCCACCACCATCATTAACACACCAATTGAGGGAATATCTTTTGGAAGAATGGTGTTCCATCTCTCCAGTAGAGTTCCAGAGACTAGAATCTATGCTAGACTAGAAGAAGTAGGTGCATTACAGCATCTGGCGGCTGGTGGTGGCCCAACACCTTACTAAGACACTTTATTTGGGTTTTTCCTTTAATTTGTCACCCATCTGTATATGGTTAATGGTTGCCATTTACTTCTGCAAGATCACATTTAACAGTGAAATTTTTTTTTTGTGTGATTTATATAATTATTATATTTATGATCATGAGGGCATAAATCATGTTTATCTGTGAAAAATTTAAATGTAATAATTTCATGCAGTAAATTATTGATATTTATTGTTTGAACTGACATTCTCAACTAACTTATTAAATTCAAAAAACTATATAGGCAAAAAGACATAAAGCAAATACAGATGATAGAAAAATAGAAACACAAAACAAGAACCGCATTTACATTGGCTATGAAGCACATCTTTCAAAAGTGTCATTACGCTTTTACTAAAAGTTTTAAATTGGTCAATTTGACCCAAACTGAACACAAGGGTTAAACTTCTAAGGCTGCTTGATTGTAACTCTTTATTTCTGCTTTTTAGCCACCATCCTGAATAACTTGGAGAGCTGTGACGTTCAGATATCTTCTCATTTCAACATGGCCACCAAGCTTCTGGAGGTAATCTTTTGCTAATCAGCATTTCTTTTGTAGATTCTCTGTGTTACCGTGGAGTTGAGCTCTATGGCAACTGATAGCAATATTTGGTCCTTTTTAGGTGAAGCCCAAGGCTTTGGAAGCTAGCTTGACACAGCGCTCCTTCATGACCAACCGAGAGAGTGTCTCCAAACCGCTCAGTTCTGCACAGGCTATGGATGGCAGGGATGCTTTTGTCAAGGTAGCAACAAGCGGACATTTTGCAAATAGTGCAGAACACACACCATCATTAACTGCCCAGCATGAAGTGAACTCACCATACAGGAGTTTTCTATTGGTTTGGCGTGCTTTAAGGCGAAGGTCATGTTCACTGAGTGTATCTCTCAACAGGCCATCTACGGTAAGCTGTTTGTATGGATTGTGGAGAAGATCAACAGTGCCGTTTTTAAGCCCCCTCCGGAGGACTCTGTCAGGCAATCCATTGGTTTGCTGGATATCTTTGGCTTTGAGAACTTCACACAGAACAGGTATGAATAGAATATTGCAGACATTTACTGCACGGACAGTAGTCTGCACAGAAAATAATGTTCATGTTACTTAATGCTTTAACTCACCACCTTTCCACTGGGAAAGATATAAGCAGCAGTCTCTAGCACACAAATTTATATTACACAGAAGTAAAATTTAAAATGTGAAATTAAAAATTATATTATCATAATGTTTATAAGCATTATAAATGTACAGTTTAGGAGTGTAGTAAAGGAGTGTAATAATTGTATTATAATTTGCTAAGTAGAGGGGTTGTGAATGAATGAAAAAGCAGGGAAAAGGCATGTGGAAGAACGTGTTGGGTCATCCAACTCATTACCCAGCATCTGGAATTGTATCGCTTTGCATAACGTTGACTTTTGTGTGCCTTAGCTTTGAGCAGCTGTGCATCAACTTTGCCAACGAGCAGCTGCAACAGTTCTTTGTGAAGCATGTCTTTAAGCTGGAGCAGGAAGAGTACAGCCGCGAGGATATCGTCTGGGAGCATATCACCTTCAATGACAACCAGCGCACGCTGGACCTGCTGGCCAACAAGTCCCTCAACATCCTAGCTCTTATCGATGAGGAGAGCCACTTCCCCAAAGTAACACCAGAGCAATCTTAACAGCCATTCGGTCATTTTTGTTGAACATTAATTAAAGTCCTATTTAATTCCACGTGGTCCACGTCTTTGATCATTGTTTCTTGATTTTTGTTCAGGGAACAGACACCACCATGTTGAACAAGATGAACCAGGTGCATGCAAAGAGCCAGATCTATATTCCCCCCAAGAGCAACCATGACACCCAGTTTGGAATTCAGCATTTTGCAGGAGTGGTCTACTACAACTCAAAGGGTATGCTAGCTATCTGGCTAACTGAGTAGTTTCCACCCAAATCTGTCACTTTAGGGATTGAGTTTAAGAGCTTACTGTAAAAGTATTAGGATCCTCACTGGCTGTGAATACCTTTATTTTAGCATATTAATCTTAGTTCTTAAAATGGAATTATCTTAAAAGTAAATGGAAATGCTAATTCTGAGCTGCATGGTTTTAGTGTTAACATGGTAAAGAAAGATTTCCTCATGTGTTTCAGTGATGTTTTGTGGATGTCTGTATCTTGTGTGTTCTATAAATCTACACTGAAAGTTAAAGGTCTAGCACAATGTGTTGCTTTTGCTGAGTGCAGGTTTCCTGGAGAAAAACAGAGATGCTCTGAGCTCAGATATCATCCAGTTGGTTGAGACGTCATCTAACAAGCTCCTCAAGCAGATCTTTCAAGCTGACAGTTTCAGTTCAAACACGATGAAGAACCGCACCAACCCAAAGCTGATTATTATTCCCCCGAAAAACTCTTTACGGGTGAGTTAAGAATCTAATTAACTTGGGAGCTCTTAACTACAGTTATGAGTGTCCCATAATGCCTGCCTCCCAGCTGAGATACTCATGGTCACATATTTATCAAATTTCCCTAAGCAACTCAAAGCTATTCAGATTTGTCTTTCCCCACAGCAAGCTGCAGATACCAAAAAGCGCATGCCAACCTTGAGCGGTCAGTTCCGTCAGTCTCTGGAGTCATTGATGAAGACCCTTGCTGTCTGCCAGCCCTATTTCATTCGCTGCATCAAGCCCAATGATTTCAAGAAGCCTATGGTAACGAATAAAAGGAGAGATTTATGAATATTGGGCATGGCAATCTACGGATTCCAGAAGAATTTCCATACTTGCTCCCTGAAATTAACATGGGAGTCGAATAAAAAGGCATTTTCTAGTTGCCTGGTCACTTCCAGAGGGCACTTCCACTAACATATCATTGACCAATTAAGACTGAGTTCTTGTAGGTAGGGCCCTACCAAATTCACACAAACTTTTGGTCGATTTCAATATAATTTATAAACTTCAATACACGTAGTTTGCAAAAAAAGCTGCATTTCATGGCAAATTATCAATTACACATTACAAGGAAGTCCAATTTCATGGGAAGAAGCAGATGCGATTTTCTGTTATGCAATTTTCATATCCGTCAATTTGGTAGGGCTTTACTTATAAGTGCAGATTAAATTCCCTATGTTTTTCTACAAACCCCAATTCCAAAAAAGTTGGGACAGTATGTAAAATGCACATAGAAGCAGAAATCAGTGATTTGCAAATAGTCTTTTATATATATTTCATTGAAAACAGTACAAAGAAAATATATTTAATGTTTTACCTTATCAACATTGGTATCAACATATGTAAATATACACTAATTCCGAATTTGATGCCTGCAACACAAGCCTCAAACCATCACTTTGTTGCCAGATATGCAGTAGATATGGATGGATCACTTGAAGGGTTGTTTCTCCCTGACAAGGGTCCTGAGGCTAGTTTGATACCTCAGACCCTTGATGACTTAGAGCCACTTCGCCAACCATGGGTTCCATACTATTCCCTTGTAATTTACAGCTTAATCTAGTCCCACCGCCAAATTACCATAGAGATCCATCCAAAAGCAGAGCGGTTATAGTATTTTACAAAAATGTATAAAGTTGAAAGGTAAAACATCAGATATCTTTTCTTAGTACTGTTTTCAATTAAATATATGTAAAAGAGAATTTAAAAATCTCTGCTTTAATTTTACATACTTTACAGTCCCAAATTCTTTGTTATTATCAATTACCATAGGTTACAAAGGATTAAATGTGTGTCTCTTCAGTTTCTAATTGGTAAACAGATTTTCCAATATTGCCTTTTTTTCAAGCTTCTTGTTTAATTCAAAATGTTTTGTTTTGTAATCTCTATCTAGCACACCTCCTTACGATATGATTGTTTATATACACATCTTAAACACACATTTGTAATTCAGTATTATTTTGTAAATATACCTCGGTACACATTTTTTTTTAACATAAATTAATCCATTTCTCATCATAGCTTTTTGACAGAGATTTATGCATACGTCAGCTGCGTTACTCTGGGATGATGGAGACCATTAGAATCCGCAAAGCAGGGTATCCCATCCGCTACACGTTTGAGGAGTTCCTGGAGCGCTACCGCGTTCTCCTGAAAACCTCTGTCTGCGACCCCAAAAAGGTGCGGGAAAGGCTTTGCTTTTAAACTGCGGATCATACTGTTGGCTGTATTTGCGCTTGTCTCACGGCCACATAATTCTATTTATTTCCAGGAAATGGCAGAGAAATGCTGTGACTGCATCTGTCAGTCTGTCATCAGTGGAGAGGGCGACTGGAAAATGGGCAAGACAAAGATCTTTCTCAAGGTGCCCTTCCGCTTCAGTTCCATAGCCTGAGTTACCAAACTTAAAACCTGATCAAGAGCGATGCATTTCTGATCTCGGTTTTTGATTTTGTGTCTCGGCCATTACCCGTAGCGTTATAAAATCATTGACTCTGGGTTGCTGGAAACTTGACCTACAATGCAGCTGCAGGAACTCATTCCAAGTCTTTTGTAGGATTACCATGACACCATGCTGGAGCTGGAGAGGGACAGCGCAATCCACGAGAAAGCCCTGCTAATTCAGAAAGTCCTTCGAGGATACAAACACAGGTAAAGAGGAGCGAGAACTACTTTTCACTGGTTTTATTGCATTTGTGACAATTGGGAAAAAAATTATAATTTACTCATTCCTATATCCTTGACTTTGCTTGTGTACAAGCGACTTAATTTGCATTGATCACTTTTCCTTTGTCACCTGCAGGAGTCGCTTCCTAAAACAGAAGGCAGCCGCATTGGTTCTGCAGAAACATTGGCGAGGACATACAAGCAGGAAACTATACAGAGCAGTAAGTGGTAATACAAATAAAGATACAGTGGAAAGAGGGGGAGGAGAGTAATCGTTGCATATGTATGAACACTTCCTCTTAATGAAATGTGTTCACCCACACAACCGTATGATTATTTTTTTACTCCCATAATCACTTGTGGGAACATTAATATAATATGCTAATGACTAACTACTAATTATTATATAATAACTATATCATATGCTAATAACGCTAACATCAAAAGATATAATTGAGTATAATATAATCTAAACTGTGTTGTCTGTGTGTTTCCAGGTCAGGCTTGGCTTTGCCCGTCTACAGGCTAAAGTCCGCGGTAGGCAGCTCCACCACGCCTACAATCAGAAGCGAGCGGCCGCCATTGTGCTGCAGGCCCAGACTCGCGGATACCTGATGAAGAAAGACTGGAAGCGTAAGAAGGAGGCCGTGAGGCTGCTGCAGGCGCACACCCGCGGAATGCTAGCCAGGAAAGCCGTCAAAAGAAGGAGGAAGGCTGTGAGTCCCTACCCTGGAAACTTTAGTCTCTTTTATGAAGCTTTATCATTTTGAGGTGTTAAATTTTTCTACTGTTCTACCGTAACTAATACTAACATTAATAAGAAAACTGCTTAGTAACTTCTGTTTTTCAGGTTTTGTATTGATTCCTGTCTTTACCATGTTTTTTAATATAATACATTCAAGCATTAACTCTTGTTCTGACACCCTCTTTAGTCTTCCTTGGTTTTGGCATCATGGCCTTCTGTTTCCCTGTCAGGCCTTCCTCTCGGCCCAGGAGCGCAGGGCTGAGGAGTTGGCTGCTCTCGAGAGGCAGAGGCGCCTGGAGGAGGTGCTCAGGCAGAAGCGGGAGGCCCTGTCCCAATCCGAATCCATCACCGACCAGGAGATGGTGGATAACATCTTTGGCTTTTTGCCCAACATGGTCGGAGGCCAGGAGGGACAAGCCCCCGAGGGCCACGAGGTTAGGGTCCCAAAATAAATTTAATAAAAAAACAACAGTTTTGCAAGATTGGTATCTATCAGGAGATCAGCTAGTAAGGCCGGTAGCTGTTATGGGTCAGATTGTTAGCGATACTCTTTTCTTCCCAAGGACTTGGAAGGCAAACGGACAGTGCTGGAGGAAGTGGACCTGGATGATGCCCCCATGATAGAGGAGGAGGAGGAGGAGGAGGACTACGATGACCTCGACAACTTCTCCTTCTTCAAATTTGCTTCCATGTACTTCCAGGGCTCAGCCACGCCCTCCCATGTCCGCCAGAGGCTGCGTCAACCTTTGCTGTACCACGATGACGAGGGGGATGTTCTGGTACCTTGGCAGCAGCCTGCTTTTCAATATGCTTAATGCTGTCTTCAGACCCTCGGGCCTCTTAAGCTCCTACCACTACGCCGTCAGACATTGGGGGCCAGAATCTCAATCTTTGTTATTCATTTTTCAACCGTTATAGTTGTTTACTGTGTTATATAAGTCGGGAGTCTAAGTTTTTTTTTCTTCCTTCCAGGCCTCTCTCACAGTGTGGTGGATCATATTGAGGTTTATGGGAGACATTCCAGAGCCAAAACAGACTGTTGTTCAGGGCACAGCCACTGGGGCTAATGAGTCTGTTCAGCAGAATCTGGGTCCAAGGCAGGGCAGACGCCTCAGCCACATGGTTGGAATTGATCAGGTGCGCAAACGCTGCACAAAGGATCTGCGTCTTACTCCTCACTAATGCTCGCGCTGGTCATCCCCCACTTTTGATATGTAGCATCGTGGGTTTTGTGTTTAGATAGTTGAAGGAAAACCTTCAGAGGATTTAGGTCTACATTAACCCACTTGAACGTCAGTGTGCTTTTCCAAAACAGAAAACCCACCACTTTGAGTCTGTGCCATAATTATTTTGTATAATTTTCCATTCTCATTATAGAAATTGTTAAGGAATAAAAAAGCCAGAAAACCCTCCACAATTCCAGAGGAGGTGGTACTGAACAGAAAACCCTCCACAATCCCGGAAGATGGGACAAAGAACCGAAAGCTTTCCTCAATTTCTGAGCTGGTACGGAAAAGAAAACCTTCCACAATCCCGGAGATGCCATCCGTGAACAGGCTACGATCCACAATGTCACAGGACATCCCACGGACCAGAAAGCTTTCCTCGATCTCCGAGCTGGTGGCATGGAAAAGAAAACCTTCCACAATCCCAGAAGAGGTGTCTGTGAATGGGAAACCCTCCATAATCTCAGAAGAGGTGGGATAAATGTGTACCTTTGTACCGCTTGAAGCTTTACAACATAATTAGTGGTAAAGCATAGCATACCTGACTAGATACATACATACATACATATCTTGATACTCATGAGTAAAATGCTTACCAATAATAAACTATGGCCAACACTGTTGACATGTATCGTTTTACGCTTTCAGACCGAGGAAGAGGTGTCCACACAGCCTACAGTGCAGACCGTGGATGTGGCGGATGAGGTGCTTATTGGCGAAGGCCTCACCTTGGATCGGCCGATGACTTCCATGGAAAAGCTTCACATCATTGTGGGATACGCCATAGTCAGGCGTGACCTTCGGTAATAAAGGAGCGTACTGTAGCTAAAAAAGTAAAAGCTACAGCTGTATAGTATAGCAAGTTGAATCTGTCTACATTACTGAATCCACCATCCAGATTTGTAAGAGTGTAATTTTCCCTTGAGGAGAAGTTGAGCTAATATCAGAAGATTTTCAGAAAATTAAATGAATCATCGAAGAGAACACGCAGTGACGTTCAGTGTTTGTTTGTCTGTGCCGAAGGGATGAGATCTACTGTCAGATCTGCAAGCAGCTGGTGGAGAATAAGAATCGGAGCAGTTATTTCCGTGGCTGGATCCTCCTGTCCATCTGTCTCGGCATCTTCCCTCCAGCTGAGCGCTTCATCAAAGTTGGTGAACCTTGCAATGGGAATGGCTTTGTAAAATGACACGGCTTCTTTTTAAAAAAAAAAAAGAAACTAAATCTTTGTTCTCCCTATAGTACCTCCAAAACTTCATTCGAAGTGGCCCGGCTGGCTATGCGCCCTACTGCACTGAGAGACTAAGACGAACTGCGGCCAATGGCGTGCGCGGAGAGCCCCCAAGCTGGTTAGAGCTGCAGGTGAGAGTTTGCTCCCAATGAAACGTTATGCATAATTTTGTTGTAAACAGGAGATGTGTGCACCTGTGGTATTCCCTATGTGCTCAATATTTTCCCTTTTGATGCTAGGCCACTAAGACCAAGAAGCCAATGGTTGTGTCCGTGACCCTGATGGACGGCCGCACTATCAGCATCCCTGTGGATTCGGCCTCAACCTCCAGAGAAATGTGCCAGTTCCTGACCCAGAAAGTCAAAGTCAAAGACACTTTCGGTTTCTCAGTATACGTTGCTATATACGATAAGGTAAGGGAAGCCCTTTGTGTCTTTTCTATACATGCGTTTATGTGCGTGTTTATGTGGTGCTGTGACACAGCTGTGATCTTTGATCCTTAGGTGTGGTCTCTCGGGAGTGGCAGGGAGCATGTGATGGATGCCATCTCGCAGTGCGAGCAGGAAGTGAAGAGGAAGGGTGGTCAGGAGCAGCACGCGCCCTGGCGACTCTACTTCCGCAAGGAGATCTTCACGCCCTGGCATGACTGCGCCGAGGACCCAATCAGCACTGAGCTCATCTACAGACAGGTCATCAGGGGACTCAAATTTGGGGAGTACAAGTGTGAAAAGGTAACAGAGGTCTTTCTACTTTTCAGGTGAATTCTAAATCGCCATATTATGCAATGCATGTCACAATGTCAAAATGTATTACACATGCCATGATCATTGGCTTTTAAATAAACCCCTGCCTTAGAATTTAATTAATGTTGTTTGGTGAAGTGTGAAGTTGATGTTTATTTTACGGACCACTGTCCTATTCAGGAGGATGATTTCGTCAACCTGGCGGTTAAGCACTTTTTCGTCCAGTATGGTTCAGATAGCGGAGGAGAGAATGCGAAGCACGTGGTTCTGGCCTGCATCAATAACTCTTTACTTGAAGCAAAATCTGAGGAAAAGTGGGTGCAAATGGTTAGCACAGCACATTTGGAGGTAAGTTGCAGCCAGACTATTCAATTTCTGTTGACTATTCATTGCCTATTGTCACAAATTAAATGATTGTAAAGAGATAAAGATAGTTTGGCTAATGAATTCCCCTATTTCACCATCTGGTTGATGAGAGGATTTTCTTCTTAATGCAGTCTGTTTTGTAGTGTAATTCCCATCATAACAAAGCAGACATGCAGCACTTGAATCAAGGAATTATATGCCCATGTGCTATTGCACTTTGATGGGCCAGCATTGATGTCACTGAAAGTGACATTCGTTTTCCCCGTTATGTCACAAATGCGTTTTGTCGCCTCCAATTTGGCCAGTCTTGATGAAACAGTACACGCATTATCATCCATAAACATCTGAACCATGACAATTTCCAGTTAGTTCCAATTTCAAAAGTTCCATTCACTGAGGCTCCAGATAGATTTCCATTTTACGGTTTCTCAATTGTCTGGTTATGCATGAATTGAGGTGAAAACTACATAAATGTCTTTACTCTTCGCGTCACAGTTGAATCACAGGGTCAAATGTCAAGATCACAGATGTTTCGAATATTTAATAACATTTTTTTCTTTTTGTATTTCCAGTCTAATTAATGAACTGCTTCATATTGTATATTTTCACTGTGGTGGTGCATCATGACTGATATCTTATGTTGCCATGTTATGTTATTATGTTACGTTATTTATTTTTGTTGCCGTGGTTATTTGCTTACATGTATTGGTAGAAGACCAACAGTTCTGTTCAACGGTTCTGTTTCCCATTATTTCCCAATAATGATGATGAAATTTGACTGCACCATTTAAAGTGCTTACTTTACAGTCTCCGTGCCTTTGTCCTTTAGGGTCCGTACATAAATTCAAAGAAGAAAACCGCTGATGTGAAGGCAGAGGTGGTCAATTACGCTCGCAAAACATGGCCTATGTTCTTCTCCAGGTTTTTTGAAGTTGTCAAACGCTCAGGTGAATTTGAAGTTTTGCGCTCACTTTGTAGTTCAGATCAGCCTCGCTATATTTTGAACTGTATGACCTTTTCACAAAATATCAAATTAATTGGGATCCCTGGAGTTTTAGTGTGTTGGAACCACTGTTTTGTTATGTGTTACTTTCCTTTTAGACATGTGAGAATACTCCTTATCTGTAGTGTCTACCAATGTCCTTGAAAACATTTGAATAAGGGCAGTAGAGTTATTTTGTGTATGTTATATTATAAATAATTTTCTCTTTAATGTGAAACAATGCCTGCATTATAGAAACTGTGTCACAGCTCCCGAAGGTGAACTCACGCTACACGTGTCTGTGTTGTGCATGTACACTTTGTAGTGTAGTCTAGCTGTTAAGTTCTTAACTGTTTGGTAGGATTCTCTTTCTTAAATCAAAGCATCGGTTTGAAATAAGGCTTAGTTTTCCACTTCACAAAAAATTTAATAAAAAATCTAGACCTTCTGTGATTTTTGAGAAAATAAATCAAATCATGGGAGACTGCTGTTCTCTTTGGAATGAATGATCTTTGTTTAAAAACTTTGAGGACTCCAGGCAGTTTTAATCCAGTGTGAATTGTTCTGGAGATGAAACAGATTTGTCTTTGTGCTTTTTCAACCATTTACTGTGAATGCCTAATTTCATACTTGTAAGCTTCAACAAGTGCCTTTGCTGAACAGTAAAAATACCCAGTAGTGAGAATAACTATAAAATGGAGATTTATGTCATTTACGCATGTGATGTCTTCTGCTACTATGGGCGATGACACTATCATACTGGGTGGACTAAACCCCAAATTCAGGCTTGTGTGAGTGTGTGTGTGTGTGTACGTTCGTGTGCGTGCATGCGTGCATGCTTGCGTGTATGTGTGTGTGTGAGAGAGTGCGTGCTTGCGTGTGTGTGTGTGTGTGTGTGTGTGTGTGTGTGTGTGTGCGCTTGCACATGTAATTGCACAAATTCTACTCTCCAATGGGGGTTTTCTCCACTACAGCACAAAATGCCAAGCTGGCGTTTAGTTATTTGGTTGTTTATGAGGAAGCATTTGCCTTTCAGGGACTTCTCTGTTTGTGGTCACTGAGGGGTTTGAATTTATAAGATCGCTTGTCTGATGTTAATTAGTGTACTGTGTCCTTGTGAATTATTTGCTTCACTTGCAGGTCCTGCATTGTCTAAAAACAAGTTCATTGTTTCGATTAACTGGACTGGAGTCACGTTCCTGGATGAAAAGGAGAGGAAGCTTCTGGTTCTCTCTTACCCAGAAATCACCGTTGTCAACACAGTGAGGTACAGCAGGCCCCACCATTATAGTGAGGAATAATATTTCAGTTGCAGTAAGTTTGAGGCTAAGGTTTATGTTGATTCACATGCAGAAGGCTTTTTAGAGACCAAGGAGAAAGCTGAAGGATAAAATTGTGCCAATTATGTTCTCTTCTCCTCAGAGATGGCAAGGCCTTTGGGCAGTCTGTCTTTCTTTCCACACTGAAAGGAGACTTCACTCTTAGTTCTGTCATGGCAGGGGACATAGCAGAGCTCATGCACATGTTTCTAGGGGGACTGAGGGACCGTTCCCAGTACGCTGTGGCCTTGCAGGAGGCCAACAAACAAGGTAAGAAGAAAAGGTCCGCCATTGCTTTCTGACCCCTCTCACTATTTAGAATTCACATCAACTGGCACCCCAGTGATACCTTTTCCTCAGTTGAAGTGACAAGTGAGAAATTACTCTATCTACAAAGAAGGCTTGGGGTTGTGATAATAAGTCCATGCAATAGGTAGTTGTGAAAAATTGGTTGCTTTTTTGGTTGCTTAGAAGCAACACAATGGGAGTTCCTTTAAAGTAATTTGCCCTCTGTCTTTTTAGATGATCCCACATTTCTCAGCTTCAAGAAAGGAGAGCTCATTCTTCTTATCAAAGATGATGATTATTCCCCCAACCGTGGCTGGATGAAGGGCAAAAATGAGCGGACGAGTCAAACCGGAGCGGTCTCCTTGGATGCCATCTTGATTCTGCCCACACTCACCAAGCCCACTAATGAAGTGTTGGTACGAGGCCGCCAAATGCATTTCGAGAACAGTCCCTCCAGTGGACCCGGTGCTCACACTGTCTTCTTCATTGGTGTTTTCAGAGCCTGTTGAACCTGTCCCCAGATCAGAGGAAGATCATTCTTCAGACCAGCCAGAGAGAAGGAGGGACAGTAGAGAGAGTGGCACCCTTTTCACTCAAAGAATTCTCTTTTGAGTACTTCAGGTAAACATTTTATCACTGAAGTTTTCTTTGGCAGCTTTGTGTAGATATTAATCTTTTTCACGGCCCCTGTTTGGTGCCTCCAGGCAGCCCTCCAAGGACGTGAACCGGCAGGTGATGTCCAAGGGCGCGCCCCCAGAGAGGCTGTGGGCCAGCTCCCGGGAGCCACTCAAGCAGCCACTGCTGAAAAGACTAGAGGGAAACCCAGAGCTCAGCCACCAGGCCGGCCTGTGCTTCACCGATATCCTCTCAGGAGATCTGATACTCTGTATGCTCATAACGATACAAAATAAACCCCATCACGTGCAGTATGAATATTTTATTACAATATGACAGCACAGGGGGACAACCCTGTTTCGAAAGCAAGCCATTTGTTTGTCATTCAAATTTAATAGCATGATGTTTCATGTACTCTAAGAAAGCATGCTTTATAGGAGGTTGAGCCTCAAGGTCTCCTGCAGTTGTTAGGCAGATTAGTGTGTCCTGTCTTGATAGTCTAAGAGGAACGTTGTGGAAGGCATGCTCGGGCTCTTCTTCCTTGACCTTGCCTGAACCCATCCTGAAGTATATGGGTGACTACCCCACCAAGCAGGTGCAGAGCCCCCTGGAGCTCACTGACCAGATTTTTGGCCCCGCCACAGAGAGTGAGGCCCTGAGAGATGAGGTCTACTGCCAGATCATGAAGCAGATGACCAGTAACAACAGCAGGTAGCTACGTGCCTCTATTCCTTTGGCAGTTGTTTGGTAATTATGACATAATGACATAGGCATTAGTGTAGTGGGGTGGTTAAGGGGAGACACTACAGGTGAATAGGATTTTTTTTCCCCCTTTAAGGATATCTTTTTAGACAGAAAATGCAACCCAAAATGAAAGGACAACAAGATATTCACAACTCCTTCTGTAAATATCTGCAGAATACATCTCAGAATCAGGATGTAAGGTTTAGTGAATGCACCTGCCCTGGAAGTTGAGATAATTGGTACAGAGTGATGAGAAAATGGCATTATTAGAAACTCCCTCAGCCAATGAGATTTCGCGAAGCAGCTCGTCTCCAGTCACCCGTCATCATAGCTAAAAAGGAAATGACCATATATGATCAAGCTAAAACTATGGAGGATAAAATGAGCTTTCCAACAGTGTACGACTCAATGTAGTGGTTGATAGAATCGTGAGGCAGCGCCCGGTTGAAAAAGGCCAATAGATACGAAATTTCAAGATGTTTTCATCGGTGTGTGTAGATAAAACATTGAAAAATAGCAGTTTTTAATAAAGTCTGGCCATTTTTGTGTTAATATAGTGATAGTATATATGTTATAGTCGAAGAATGATGAAAAATCTGAAAATTGATGAGTGGAAGAAAAAATGCCATTTTGCCTGTAGTGTTTGGCCTTAAATAACTGATTTTGCAGCAGGAGTCGCAGGTCCAAATCTCAGCTAGAGTACTGCTACTGTGCCCTTGAGTAAAGTTCTGAATCTGAATTGTTTCGGCTAAGTAATAATAAAGTACAATAAAGGATAAGTAGTAATAAAGTACAATGTAATGAAGTGACATAAATTTAATCCTTGTCCTCATCTAGTTTAACGTTTAGGTGTTTAGGTGTATTTTATGCCTCTGTGCTTGGCTTAAAGCCAAAATAGTCTTTTTGATTTTGGAAAGATAATCATAACTTGTGTCCTGCAAAAGTGGGAGCTGTGCTGCATCAAATTTTCATTATTTAATGCTCGTTTTCCGGCCAATTCCAATAAACAGGAAAGTTTGCACAGAAATTCTGTAAAGGCCATCGCAATGAGAGGGCATGTTAGTCGCAATGCGATTTTAGTTGGGCAAGATCCAAGCAATATTTCTGAGTAGGAGGGCGCTGGGGGATCTGAGCAGCCTCGGCTCCTGCCGCAAACCTTGTTCTGGCTGAGCGCCGCTCTCCCTCAGCCTAGCCGCACTTCACTTTGTAAGTCCCTCTGTAATTGGCGTCTGCTAAACCAACGTAATGAATGAATGGCTAATGGTCGGCCCCGGTGCCGCTTTGTGCCCGACTCTTTGTTCCAGATTCAGCTTGGAGCAGGGCTGGCAGTTGCTCTGGCTGTGCTGCGGCCTCTTCCCCCCTAGCCCGGCCCTCCTGAAACACACCAAGCGCTTCCTGGAGACCCGGCGCAGGGAGCGCCTGGCTTCCGACTGCCTCAATCGGCTGCTGGCTACGCTCAGGTAGGCCCGCGCCGCAGAAAGTTCAGCGCCAGCATGCGGCAGTTCAGAGCTAAGCTACAGAAGCCTTTGAATTCCCCAGAGCTTTGTTATCGGCAGAGTTTTGCACATTACTCTAATTTCCTCACGTTTAACAGCTTTAGCCTTTGGCCAGGGTTATCCTTCCCCCAAGGCCTTGAGTCAGTCCGTGTGTGGTTAACAGGACAGCCTTCAAAAACCTATCTTGGCGGCACCCTCTCCCGCTCCCCGGGATCACTTGATCAGCAGTGTAGCCCAGCCAAACGCGTGCCCTGCCAGCGGGATGTCCGCGATGATTGATGGCGGAGCAGTTGCCGCCGCTGCTGTCTGGGCGCATCTGCCAACACAACAGCGCAGGCCTTCTCTCGGCTGGAAGGCAGCGCGGATTCCTCTGGGCGTGAGGGGAAAGATCCTCATGGCTTTCGGGCCTTGTCTTTCAAATGTCCTTGTGTGTACGCTGGGGTTGAATTTTGCATCACTCCTTGGACAGAGAACTGCTGATTTTTCTCAACCTTCAGCTGAGTTTCCAGTAACCTCAGTTTATTTATTATGAGCTGAAAGCTGTCACCACGTTTCTAACACCCCATGAGCAGAGGGGGCAGCCGTACCTTGTTAGCCTCTGTAGTAAATTGTGGAGGTAAGCCAGCTGGGCATGGTCATTGCAAAGGGAGGAGATGTGGAAGGAAAATATAGTGCTGGCTGGAAGTAGGGTGGATCAGGTCTCAATTCCGATAGGTGAAGCACAACAAAAAAAAACAATGCCCCAGTGCAGTGATGGGTGAATTATTGCACTTGATTAAAATAGGAAAAAAATCTATCCGATAATGTTATCACAAAGGTCAGGGGTGTTCAGTTTGACAGCCTGACTATATTTCCGGTTGGGTTCTGTGAAACGGGTAACGTAAAGTTCACCAGATGTGTTGGATGAAGAGATATCCTCTATGCTTCAGGTCCAGAGAAACATAAGAGGGAAACGGCTCAAAGTTTAAAATTGGGCAACGATCAGTGGGAAACAAACACTGAAACTATCAAAGCAAATATACGCAAGTCTATTAATGACAAAAAAAAATTTTTTAAGTGAAATGTTTGTGTTTACCAAAAACCTCACAATTGATCAGCTCTAACGCTAACATCAGCCTGCTCTCCATCGAGGTGTATCAGCACAGGGCTTCGATAACTGCTACAGGCCTGTATATGTCTACTGTACTTCAGACTACTGTATTTGTGTGAGCGCTGTGCTAACATTGCAAAGGTTGCGGGTTTGATCCCAGGTGACTGCGTATACTCAACAATGTACGCAGTCATATGATGCTTTTTCTTTGGATAAAAGCATTTACTAAAAAGCTAAAAAGCAATGTACTGTCCATGCAATATTTTTCACTGGTCCACTGCTGAATCTATCAAAATAATAATATGCTGCCATTTTATTACCAGGCAAATAACTGGGTATAAATGTGAATAAGGTTTTGTTCTGCACAAATTAAATATAAACCATTGACATTATCACTTAACATTTATTGAATCCCTGTGCAGTGTAAGGTCGTTTGAACTGCGACCATGATCATCTTGGGAATGTTATCTTTAACACTTTTAGCATATATATAGTATTATATAGTAATCAGTACTGTGAAGAGTATGAATTAGGCTCTTTGAGAGAAGGTTTGAATCTTAAGCAGTCTGCCCAGTGGTGAATGTTTGAAGCACGGTAGACATACACATGGCTGTAGCAGTTGTCAAAACTCTGTGCCCAGAAACATCCCAAACACATTTTAGAATAATAAATACAAGAGCAAGGTTTTGGCAAAATTTTGTTTTTCAACAGATATTGCTCGTGCATCATAGATATGACTAAACATGGTTATTTAATACTATTACTATTTGAAAGTAAAAAATCCTGCATAGTGCACCTTTAATACTTGGTAGTATTTATCTATATTAATTTACTTGGTTACTTGACTGCATATGCGCACCATATGATTTCTATAGTTTATGTTACTTCAACCTAGCTTTGTTCAGGATGTCCCACACAACAGTAAAGTGAGTTAACCATTGAATACAAAAGGGTTTGCATTTGAAGTCTAGGAGCTATGTAAAAGGGAAGTAGTCTTTAATACCATGTGTTATTATAATTTTAATATTTTCTAATTATAGTGTTAACTTTCACCTGCAGGATGGATCCCAGAAAACTTCCTCCTCACCAGGTGGAGGTCGATGCCATCCAACAGAGCAGCACCCAGATCTTCCACAAAGTGCACTTCCCCAATGGCACAGAGGAGGTAAGGGATCTTCAGAAGCACTTACGAGAAGTGCAGGTGTGTCTTTAATTAACTTTTTGCTCATCTGTGTCTAACTCCGCTATCATCAGATTTTTGAGGTGGGGACAAGTACCAGAATTCGGGACCTCATTCAGACCATTGCTAGAAAACTGATGCTGGTGTCAGCTGACGGCTTCAGCATCTTTGTGAAAACCCCAGACAAGGTAGGTCTATATAGGTATCATTATTATTTCAGATTCTTAAAAAAATGTTTTTCCACAGTACACTGTAAAAAAAAAATTTAATAAAAAAACTGCTTTTTTTTCAACACTGTCATAGTCATGTAGAATAACAGCAATAACTCATTATTTAACAGTCATCCCATAAAATAACAGGATCTATAGGCTACTGCAAAAAAGCAGGTTTCATATAGTTTCCCCCCTTCATTACATTGTTTGTCACTGGCAACATTGCTGCCAGTTTTTATGGTATTTTGTACAGTGTAGGTGTAGGCTACTGTTAAACTGGACGAGCTGGCGGTTTACCACAAACTGTTTATCTGGACGTCTTAGTTTCTGCCGGGAGTTACAGATGTTTGTCAGGACTGAAATGATCATAACTATGCTTACTAGCACTACTTAGTGTCACATAAAATTACATTTTCTTCTGATCATGGGTTTTATTTAGATTTATATTTGCTTTGTTATTCACTGTTTGTTATAATAGATGTTGTATTGCTTGTTTGATTCAAATACTAGTTACTCTTGTATTCTGTAACATGATTTGCTTCATGATTAAAAATTTATTTATTCTTACTGTTCATGATGTATGAATCACAAATTCTCTTCTTGTGTATTTTGAGCGTTAGCTAGAATGGGCCACTTCATTAGCCCCCATTGTTACGAAATCATTCAGAATGTTCTGTTACGGATATTTCAAATACCCCTGTACGTGTCTTGCTACAATGACAGCCATCATCTTATCGATTATGTGTCTTTTAATACCTGCTTTCCACTTGTACTAAAATGCACACGCAACTACCTTTCCCAAACTTGCTTCCGGGCTTAGTAAATCACTTTACACATGCTAAAGTAATCTATTTGCATGACCTCCCACAATTTTGCACTGTTTTTGCATATTCATTCAGGCTAACCCCCCCAATAAAGAAAAATCTAAGTATCTTTCCATTTTAACACACGCAGTCCTCTTTGCACCTCATTAGTTGATCACCTCGGATGATTTTTTTGTGGGTGATAACAATTTTACACGTGAATTTGTACAAGCAAACCTTTAATAACTCTACCCCTATATGTGATGATATGTGAAAGCAGGAAAGAGCATTTTAATAGTGTATCATGGAATGTTTCTGATTCAAAAGTTTGTTATTATTTTTGCTTCTGTTTAACTTTCAGTTTCTTAGTCTGAGTGAAACAGACTACTTCTTTGACAGTCTCAGACAGATCACTGACTGGTCAAAGAACTCAAAGAGAGCCAAAGATGGTAAGAGCCATTTATCACCGTGCGATAAAGACAGAGTGTCATTTGTGCTTCTGCCTCAGTAATCTTGTTCAGAAGTGCCAACATATCTGTGATTAAGTGTTCTATCCTCGATTTGCAGGAGGGCCCGTGAATGTGTCCTATGTTGTGCACTTTATGAGGAAGCTCTGGTTCAACGTGTGCCCCGGGAGAGACTTGGAGGCTGACCTCCTCTTCCATTATCCACAGGTACATTAAAATGTGCCAACTCTTTCTCTGACGTTATTATTATGCCATCTTCACTCTTGACTCTGAAGATGAAGAGGAGCATTCTGGAAGCATTTTGCGTGTTAAAGTATTGAAATGCTAGTTGAATTGGAAAATATTTATCCCTAATGTTGAGATCAGTTTTCAGAATGCTTGATATTAGCCTCCGTTTCCCTAGGAGCTGCCCAAGTACTTGCGTGGATACCACAAGTGTACTAAGGAGGACATGGTCAACATAGCAGGCCTCCTGTTCAGAGTGAAGGTCGACAGTGACAAGTCGCAGTTCGTCATGATCCCCAAGATGCTCAAGGAGCTGGTTCCCAATGACCAATTGAAGGCCATGTCCTCAGATGAGTGGAAGAAGGTGTGGCGAGTATGGTGTAGTCAGGGTTCTCTCTGACAAGCTGCGCTGCCATCTTGGTCATTCTCTGGGCAATCCCAAGAAGCACATAATACGGTACAGTTGAGGATTTAAAGTTATTCTTCCTTCATTTTCAGAACATTGTCGTCGCCTACAACAAACAAGCCGGAAAGACCGTGGATGAGGCAATAGTGGCTTTCCTGAAGATCATCTTCCGATGGCCCACGTTCGGTTGCGCTTTCTTTGAAGTCAAGGTACAAAATGGACCGAGGTACACAAATTACCTGAACAATCGTTGCATTTAATATGGTTTTACCATGGATTGAATGCTCTTGTTTTGCAGCAAACATCCGAGCCTAATTTCCCAGATATTGTGAAGATTGCCATCAGCAAAGAGGGAGTCACAATCATCCATCCTAAAACCAAAGTAAGAGCCGATTTTTCATTTCCCCACTTTCATCCAGCTTCTTCATTTATTTTGTATCATTTTCGTTGCTGTTAGTTCAAATTCAAATCATTACATCCATCTTTTCTTATTCATTAGGTTTATTGCTATGATATTTAATTTGATAGTGAGAGCATTTTATTGCATGATATTTACTTAGAATTGACCTCTTTTTCCATCCCAATCTCAAGGATGTTCTGGCCATGCATCAGTATAACCGCATAGCTAACTGGTGCAGTGGAAGCACCTACTTTCATATGACCATCGGCGACCTTGTTATGGGAAACAAGATTCTTTGTGAGACTTCACTGGTAAGATATCCACAGTTAACTATTCCATTAAGCCAATTCCTATGAGCTTCAGCTAACTACTACAGATACATCAAAACAATAATTGTCTTTTCCTTTGGATAAATACATTGTTTTTGCAGAGCAAAAAGTTCTTTAAAAAAATGTAAATCACAAATTCTTATGCTACCTTATACACCAGAAATTAACTCATAGGTCAGCCTGCTGTTATAGCAAGTTTTTCTTCAATTATTTTAATAGAATATATAACTCAGCCTGCTTAGGGGTGTTTTTTGCATGGTCTTCTTGAGAAGCTTATGCCATAACAAATGAGACTGATATCTTTTGTTATAAAACTTGGACCCATTTGTCTTTCTTTTTTTTTACCAGGGCTACAAAATGGATGACCTTTTGACCTCCTACGTCAAAATGTACATGAAAGAGAGGAAAACCGATCGACCCAGAAATCCACGCTTGACTACCTACTGACATTGAGGAAGAAAAGTAAAAAAATAAATGGAATGCCATTGTTGCAGTGAAAATATTTTCAAAAATATTATTTATTTTATTTTTATTTTATGTCCCTTGTAGTGTTGGTTTGAATATATGAATATAGTATGGCTCTTGGGACCAGAGACCAGAGACTCGTGAATGACTCATGGAAAAAAATCAATTACCGGGTCTTAGGAGGATATTGATTAGAATAGAATAGAATAACTTTTATTTTCCCAGGGGGGAATTTCAGGAGGTATCAAGTTTATCTATCTCACCCCAACTAATAACAGATTTGGACTCCAGTTTTAAATATTTGGTCAATGTGATTTGCAGAACTGTCCTGAATGTAAACTGTATGTGGTACTGCACGGAGAGAATTTGTTTGGAAGCACAGATTTTATCTCAGTTGTTAAATATAAATTATTTAAGTTTTCCCATCATGAGAATCATATGTTGAACTTTATCGCTGGAATTATACTGACTGTATACAAAACAAGTTTGAAATATTCAGGTAAACAACAGTGATTCATGTAAACAACCGTTTCAGAGAGTGTTGATTCATCTTATGACATACATGCCGTACTATGAAATATTAATTCTGGAACAGGAGTCGCATAGTACCAAATCTCAGACATTTGTTTTAATACTTGAAATTGCAGTTCTAACATTTGTGTACATTCCAAAATGGCAAGATGTGCTTTTGTTTGGAAGCACTGGCATGAGACGCGCGTGAATGTAAGACATGGAGAACTGTAAGTAGACCAGACTTCTGAAGCAATGCCTATTTTTGTCATATTTTGCTCTTGATGCCAAATCCCTTTGTCTGTGGTGACCTTACTTACTCTATTACACATCAGCACAGAAGATGAGGGCTATGGGGATTCTGCCATAGCAAGATCAAGGAACGGAGAATTATTTTCTGCTATACACATTTTTAAAAATAATTCATGACTTTAAATAAACATATGAGGTACAAAACAGGTATAAAGCGAAGAGGTAAAAGCAGGCTTCACAAAATCAGTAAAGCATAGCATGTATATTTAGCTCGCACAGAAAGTCAAAATAGGCAGCACTATACCTCATAGCTATACCCTTAACCACACCTGCTTGCTGGATAGCAGTTTGGCTAAAATCATGTGTTACAATTCAATCATTTCATCAGTTTGCACCTTGTTCAGCTTGTTTTCAATAGAACATACCAATCATTACACATTTTATTTGTCTGAAAGAAGGGTTGATAGTGGGCTGGCAAACAACTAATTTTTGTGAATAATACATTTGGTTGAATACTCGATTAAAGACACTGTCTATATTTCACATTTGGGAAATTTGCGTGAGAAGGGTATACAATAAATAAAATGTAAAATATATATCTATGTTGGTGCAGATGAGTCCTGAAAAAAACAATGAAATATTTATTTCTAAATGTATGGCCAGGTATATTGAAATGAACATGCAAAATAAATGATCAATGTGAAAAAATGACTGTTGAGTGCAATGATGTCCAGTTGTTGGTACTGTGGATAACATGATAGAGTGATTGTTAGAGGTTCAAAATAAGGCCTTATGTTATGTACTCCGCTAGCAAAGGCTGAAACAAAAGTCTATTTTTGTGTCCCCTCTTCGATGGAGAGGTCACTATCAATAGACAAAGAGTAGATGTAATAGTAAACACATCTACAAAAACACATCTTTTTTAGGTTTTAATCGTTTTTATTTTTATTTCACGTGGACAAAAGGGAACGTGTCATTTTCCCTCCCATGTCCGTGTCTGACATCACGCTCAAAGAATATTCACATTATCCCCGTAAATGGTGACAGACAGCAATATTTTGCCGTGAGGAGACCACGAAAACAACCGCGGTGAAAGAGAAAGGACAAAGAAAAGCAGGGAGACATCCCAATTAAGCGTTGGCACTGAAAAGTCTGGTCGTGATGCTTCTCAACAAAAACACTGCTTTCATTCAGGTCACTGAACTCATTACCATATCGATGGAGCGCAGCGGAGGGAGGAGAATGGGCGATGTGTCAGGCGTACAGCTGTGATCTCCTTGTATGAAAGAAATATTATCTCTGCTGTGTCATTTTCCCTTCGCATCTGTCTGGCCAGAACGTGGCTGATTATTTTGGGCCTTTATGAAAGGCATCCCCAGCGGGGTGAAACCAACAAGAGCCCCTGTTTCTCCCCCAAACTTTTTTTCTTTAAGGAGTA
This sequence comes from Ilyophis sp. 1 JC-2022, assembly GCA_022702515.1. NCBI lineage: Eukaryota > Metazoa > Chordata > Actinopteri > Anguilliformes > Synaphobranchidae > Ilyophis > Ilyophis sp. 1 JC-2022. The sequence continues at coordinate 53,417,581 of CM040403.1, read as the reverse complement.
CAGGGAGCTTCTTCACTTCAGTCTACAAAAGATGCTCTCTGAGACTGTATTCATAAACCACCCCAATTAACTTCACAGACCGCCTTCTATCTATTGATATGGAGGGGAAACTTTTTTGTCACAGAGGCTTTTGGACTGATACTAGGCCCTGTTGCCATGACGCTGTGGTTGGCGACTCACTGCAGTCGAGGCACGCCATTCTTCTCTTCAAATTGAAACGAGGCCCTTCTCTTGACTCAGGCCATTGTCAAAGGCACAAGTGGTCCTCAGAGGAGAGGGGATGGTTGAGAATGGGTGGGGGTCAGAGTTCAAACGAAAGCCCCCCGTTGGCACTTTGTAATCAAATTTGTGGAGACACAAAACATGCACAGAGCCACGGCTTCTCCCAAAAAACTCGCCAAGGGGACTGAAATGAGGATATGCCTCCTGTCACTGACCTGCTATAACATGCCGCTGCTGTCTCACTAGCCCTCACTTTGCTCTACACACTAACGTGGAGCTGCAGTGTAATCTTCTGCTCCTGCACCAGCTGTTGTAAGCCCCACGCCAGCAACTGGAGAACTCCCTCGCTGTACGCCTTCCTTCAGCGCTGCACACTGAGAAGAACTCCTGATTGGTAAGTCTCCCTCTTTGGTTGTGGTAAAGATTGAGATGTTTAAACCTGAAGAGGCTAAATCTTTCAACAAAACAAAATAAATTGACTGCAAACTAACTTTTTGTTCACAGTTTGACCCATTTTATTAGCTTCACTTTATCCTCGCTTGCTGTGGGAGAAGGGAACTTAAGTTGAGAACTATTTATGAACTGATTTGTGATATGATAGTAAAACTGAAGTCCAACTCATTGACAAGTCTTTCTGGTGAAATTCATGGGTAATTTTTTGCACATTAGATATTCACTAAGCTGCCTGCTTGCTCCCATCCCGCAAATGCAAGAAAGGTAGCATGGAATAAATTAAATTAGCATCTATTTCAAGAAACTATTTTTAAGAAAATATTTACTTTCGGAAACTGCAACCAGTTGACTTAAAGGAGATAACTTTTATCAGATTTGTTCAGCTGCGATGTCTGTGCTATTTCAGATGTGTGGGGTGTCTCATAATGCATAAATATCACATTCATTCCTCTAACTGAACTGCAGAGTGGAGTGTGCTATACTCTAGGAGGTTTTGCATGTAGCAGAGTCACAGTTGCAGAGCGGCTTTGGCTAATCTTTTGAAAGGTTGATCTGGAATCACAGTCGCCCCTTTGTGTTTGCCGTGGGCTTTCTCTTCGACTGCTTACCCAGATTTGTTAGACACAATGGCCAAGTCCGGGTTTTCTTGACCGGCATCTCGTTTTGGACTTGGACTTCTTGAGCGACTAACTTCTGTGGTCTGTGCTCCCATTGCATTCTCCCTTAATGGACTGCTACTTTTCCTGGTGAGAAACTTATTTCTTCACAGTAAACGTCAGAGTTTTGTATTAGAAAATGGCATTCTGTTTAGTCGTCGCATTAAATAGCACTTTAATGCTAATTCACACCGCTAACATATGGAACTGAGCCATCCTACTGCATCTGGTTCACTCTTTACTTTGTAAATAGCTTGCGACGGCCAAATCGGGAGGTACAATTGTATTGTCATCAGCAGAGAAAGTATGTGAACTCTTTGACTTGAATACTTAAGTTGCTTTTGGCATGCAGCTGCTCCTTTGCATTGTTTCATAAATATTGTTTATTGTCTGTGAATCATCGAAGTACAATGTGTGCTTTTTATCATCTTTGAAGGAAATGTACAAACGTAAGATCTGTCCATGGAATAGTTACTGGGAGTGCCACGATGGGATATTGTGCTTTTACTCCCACGGAGAACATGAACCCTGGCCCTCCACCCCCGGCACTCCTTTCCACTGTATTGGAGCACTCATACTGAGAGACACTCCTTTATATTTTTTTTGGATGGCCATAATGTTTTGATGTCTTCTTTTTTCCCCCTCCATGCACACCCTAAAACAAGCCCTATTGTTCTTCACAGAACTCAATTCCCATAGCAAGTGTGAAGCAATTGAACTAATAAAAATAGAAAATTATATATAAGAGAAAAACATTCAATCTTATTCTCAACAGACACAATAAAGATAACATTTCAGACAATTTGCAAGGACGTGACTAACTGTGTAATGAATTTTGTGAAAAGGTCTCCATGCTAGGCCCATTGATAGATGCATCTGTTGGGACAGATTATTTATAAAAGTGATTGGACTTGACAGGTGGAACAAATGCCACCTCCAAGCCTACCTACCCTACCATAGAGCATGTTGAAGATTAAAACAAATCAGACCCAAGCTGGAGCACAGTGGACAGCTGGAGCATAGTGGAAAAAGATAGCAGAGAGGAGTATCTCATAACAAGGTGTGGCTGTCTGACATAGTGCCTCATCTGACCAATCGGAGACATTTATCTCCTCTAGGGACATCTGCACATTCCCCAGGGATACTGACATCTCCCGTTACCCAGCTATTCTGACCTTGGGCCAAGAACACGCCCCCAGAGTAGAACTGGGCACCATAATATTTACTACGACTCGTAGTTTTATCACGCGTGTAGTCTGATGCACGTTGGCCAACACTTCACAATGAGCCCTGATATTCTCCTTCATTCTGAGGAAGACAGTGTCTGCATTTACCATTTGAATTAGGGCAGAAGGAAACTCAGTTGGTCTGTAGTGTTGAGAACAAGGAAGGGCATATTCAAAGCATTTTTTCTGTCTAAATCAGCAGCCGTGAAAAGCACAGCTGGGATCCCAGTGGGTAGATAAATATCCCCTCTCTTTCAGGGTAAAATTTGAATTAGCCATTAGGGAAAGAGCCGTAACATTCCTTCTGAAGTGGGAGTAATGTTTTTTTAAAGCGGTCAAAAAGTATAGTATTCATCCTCTTTCATCTTAATCTTTCACTTTTTGTCTTGATCTTTCTTTACCGATCAAGAGTAAGATATCAGCCATAAATTACGAATGAAATCCAATCTAGTAATGGGAAATGCAGAGTAAGAAGATTTATGATGGCAATTATAGAAATGATTAGTTTTGGATTTCACCAAGTTTGAGTCATTTTATCTACTGAAATCAGCTACAAATAATCAGCATCACAATGGAGCTAAGAATCTAATTTGCACAGCAATACATTTATTTCAGAACCAACCAAAAATATTAATACTCAATATGAAGAATGTGTAAACTCATGATGATGAGGAAATAACATGCTGGGGAATTGTAATGCATTTTATTCTACTTGCAGATATTAAAAATTATCTTTAAAAATAAAAAGTGATACATAATACAGTGTGTGCTGCCTGTATACAATAATATGAATATAATTTTTGTATTTTTTTCCATTCTAGCAGTAAAGATGAACACCTCTACAATGGAAGTCACTCCTCTGTTTTCAAACCAGTCCTCAGAGAGCTGTGGAGGGGAGATGACCATAGAGAACCTGCTCTTTGGAGGATACTACATCCTGGTCTTTCTCCTGGCGTTGAGTGGAAATTGTGTGGCGCTCTGGATCTTCTCCCGCCAGCGTGGGACTTCTTCTCCAGCCAACGTGTTTCTCTTGCACTTAGCCATAGCTGACATCTCGTACGTGATCATCTTACCCCTGCGGGCCACCTATCACCTGACTGGGGGGCACTGGCCCTTTGGGGAAGTGCCTTGCAGAGTGGCTGGGTTCCTGTTTTACGTCAACATGTACGCCAGTCTCTACTTCCTGGCTTGCGTGGCCGGCGACCGCTACCTGGCCGTGGTCCATGCGGTGCGGTCATTGAAGGTCCGCCGCGCCCGCTACGCCCACATCATCAGCTTTTCCCTCTGGGCCCTGGTGACCGTCGCCATGGCGCCCCTCCTCGTCAGCCAGCAGACCTCCGAGGTGGACGGGGTGACCGTGTGCTCGCAGCTGTACCGCGAGAAGGCCTCCCGCCGGGCGCTCATCTCCCTGGCGGTGGCTTTCACCCCACCCTTCCTGGCCACTCTCTCCTTCTACCTGCTCATCATCCAAAGCCTTCACCGGGGCTCCAGGCTTGAGCCGGCCCTCAAGCTCAAGGCCCTGCGCACCATCGGCCTGGTCCTGCTCATCTACGTGGTCTGCTTTCTGCCCTACCACGCCAGCCGCGCCATCTTCATCCTGGGCTACGGCCACCCCGGCGTCTCCTGCTGGGCCAGGCGCGGCCTGATGCTGGCCAACCGCCTGACCTCTTCCCTCACGTGTCTGAACGGAGCCCTGGATCCCCTCGTCTACCTCTTTGGGGCAGAGAAGTTCAGGGACAGCCTGCAGAGGCTCTTGTGCAGAGATAAGGCAGGGGGCTCCGGCACCACCAGCGGGGAGTTGAAGGCAACCCACGAGAGCTCTGTGAGCGCCAGGTCTGAGTTCTGAAGAGGCCAAGCAAACGGGGCCCTCGCCCCAGCCGCTTATAGAACACCTGCCATATTTGTGCAATTCATCCTTCCAAATTGAAAAGCTCTATTATCTCTGCTAACAGCTACAGAGATGAGTATAATTGCTTACTTTGATTTCCGCTATGGAGTTAAGTGATGACATTAATTTCCCGCTCAAAATGCACTGCATGCTGTTTTTGTCAGACATGGCAGGTTGGTGTCGCTGCCTGTCCTTTCAACCAAAAACAAAGTGCCTAGTATGATGGGGAACGGAGAAGTCAGCGCATCGTTAGCGCATCTTTTAGCATTGCTAAGGATTTGCATGTTCCCTGACAAAATGAATATTTATATTTAAGCATTTAGATTTAGTATTTATAATTCTGCATTTATTATATTCATTTTTTACTTGCTTGGATATTCTTATTTTGAACATCAGGTGCAGCTTCGGTGCTTAGTGGTGTAAATATTTATGCCACCCAGGGACTGCCCCGGCTAGCCATGTTTGGTTCTCGGAACATTCCTGGAATGTTATGAAAATAAGGGTAAACATTCCCGGCACATACATTTGTCCAGTTTGCTGGATGACCCTTGAAAGTTATCTTGAAGTAACTGAAAACTTTAATCTGTTTAAAAAAGAATGAAAAATAATATGAATGTGAATGGTTATTCATGTTCATTTTATGAGAATTGTAGCAATGCTAACCAAATCTGAAATATATATATATTTTTTTTTAGACCATTCTTAAAATGTACTTGACATGTCTCCCAGCATATTTTTTAATTACTAAATGATAACCAATAAGTATGTATGTGACATACCTGGAACATTTTTTGCAGGATTTGTTTTGAACAATAAAATGTTCTAAGACTCTTTGGGAAATGTTCTCATCGTAACAGTATCTGACAACCAAATGGGAATCGAACTGGAATCTTCCCCAACGTTCTGGAAACGTTTAGGTTAGCTGGGGCAAAGCATTGTAACATTACATTCAGTCCTTAATAAAGTAAAATTGGTTTTCACTGTCTAACCATGCCCTTAGCAACTGTAATGATTTATACAGTTGCAACAGTCAATACATTGATGTACATATTTCTTACACAAGCTTACTTCTTTTCCATAACATTCCCTTACACTTTCTTGACCTATTATGATATTTTATCACATAGCATTAACATCTAGCAAAATATGGTACTATACATCCTAATGCAGGGTTATGTGGCTTGCTGCCTATAATGTACATTTCACATACAGTGAGCGCCATAATTCATTGGACAGTGACACATTTTTTTTTGTTATTTTGGTTCTGCATTTTGAGTTTGAAAGGATACAATGACAATGAGGTTGAAGTGCAGACTGTCAGCTTTAATTTGATGGTATTTTCATCCATAAAATCTTTTGTACATAGTCCCCCTCTCCCATTTTCAGGCATCAAAAATATTGTTTAACATAATGTAGAATAAAGTCATAATTTTTAATATTTGGTTGCATATCCTTTGCATGCCATGACGTCCTGATGTATGTGACCCTGATGCAATATCAAAATATTGATATCTTGTTTTCTGGTACTCTTACAAGCGATACTATAACTTCTCTGCATTTGAATGGATCTTTATGGGAATTGGGGGGTGGGACTAGATTTAGCTGTAAATTATCTTGGAACAGTATGAAATACATGGCTGCCGAAATGGCTGTAAGTCATCAAGGGTCTGAGGTATCAATCGAGCCTCAAACCATCACTCTGCTGCCAGATATGCAGTAGATATGGATGGATTACTTTAAGGGTTGTTTCTCCTGACAAATTTTTCTATTGAACTCTATGGAAAACCAAGTCAGGAGAATAAATGTTATCCATCCATATCAACTGCATATCTGGCAGCAGAGTGATGGTTTAAGGCTTGTTTGATATGTCAGACCCTTGATGTCTTACAGCCATTTAACCAACCATGTGTTGCATACTGTTCCTGTGTAATTTACAGCTAAATCTAGTCCCACCCCCCAATTCCCATTGAGATTCATTCTAAAGCTGCTTACACATGACTATCTTCAAAATCTCTTATTTTTCTATTAAGAGAGCGTCGTGCCTCCGTTCCGACCTCAGCGTAGCGTAGCGTTCAAATCAGGCGTTGTAACGCTTCGCTCAAAGTTCAAATTGGTTGAACTTCGACCCCGTTTGCCGCTGACCTTTCCGAGTGTAACCAATGATTTTACAGTGTGATGTAGCCTACGGCGGCGCGAAATATAAACATTGAAAGTCAAAATGGAAGACAAACTGGAAAAGTTGCTCCTGTGTGCCTTCTCAAAATTGTATGACACCATTTCAAAGTCAACCCTGACGAAGGCGCTGTGTGCCGAAACGTTGGTTCTTTTTCTTATACCACATTGGAAATAAAAAATAAAAAAAACGACGCATGGTGCAAAGTTAGCATCGAGATGGGGCTTCCAGGTTTGTAGATTCGGCTGTAATATTTTATAGTTATGAGCTACCTGGCATACAACTATTTTTTTGATCCATTATACCCATTATATTATATAGTGATTACATATCTAGGATGCTTGTCATGTGGAGGACTTATATTATCGCTTGTAGGAGTACCATATGCCATAGATATGAAGAGTCTTTTCATATTGTTGGGTCAAAAACATCGGAAAGTCATGGCACCCAAAGGATATGCGACCAAATATTTAAAATGATTACTTTACTCTACATTATGTTAAACTGTCCAATATTTTTTGATGCCCGAAAATATTGGAGACTATGTACAAAAGGTTCTATAATTTCTAAGGTGTTCATCCGATATGGATGAAAATACCCTCAAATTAAAGCTGATAGTCTGCACTTCAACCTCATTGTATCCTTTCACGCTCAAAGTGCTAGAGTACAGAACCAGAATAACAAAAAAAATGTGTCACTGTCCGATGAATTCTGGTGCTCACTGTATCTTAGCTACAATACTATTGTATATTAATCCTTCACAGTCCGAATCCAGTTATATGAATTCCCCTTTTTCCTTCAGAGCCTTAAACATGTCATCATACTGCAAGGTACGGTATGGTTAGGGACTGTTATCAGATGCCCAAAAGAATTTTCAGTAAAAGTTATTTTGCCTTGACTGATGCCTTGAAATTATACTACGACTTGTTTGCATATTTCTCCTATTATTTATTCAACTCCCAGTCAGTGCCTTCCTTAATGTATTGTAAATCATTAAACTGTATTTAAAAATAGCCTACGTGGTTGTGTTTATATTTCCATGGCACAATGTATGATGTGTTTATGCGATGACTGAAATGCTTGTGGCAAAAATTAATATGTTGAAAATGGTTGGTGCACTTTCAGGTTTTTTGTGATTGAGTCAGATATTGGTTAATGTCTATACTGTTTTGAGTTTAGTGACAAAATTAGTCCATTACAGTAGCTGTTTTGTGCAATTGTTTTGCAATGGGTAGCATGAATGTACAGGCATTTGTACAGGTATAACAGCAGAGGGAAGAGCTTCCTATTTTTGTTTTACTTTGCTGTACTCCTTAGTATTTTCGTCCTGTCTTGGGGCATTCTTGGTATTTGAGCTGATCTGGGATCAGTGGCAGCGGATGGCCCGGGACGGAAATCCCCTGTGCTGCAGTGAGTATCATAGATGTTGGGTTCTCTTTTTGGATCACGTGACTCGTGCTGTGGTTTGTCATAAGATCAGCTTTCTGTGTGTGTGTGTGTGTGTGCGCCTGTGTGTGTGTATGTGTGCGCGCAAGACTTCCTGTCCACCGCCTACTCTAACAGTGTGGGGCATCCTCTGTTTGAAGAGAACGGATAAGGGTTGACAGGGGATCTTTCAAGAGAGCATGAAAAGAGGAGGGATCAAGACGAGGGACTTGACAGTGGCTTGTCTCTAATGTCGATAGTCTTTGCACTTCAAAGTGGGTGCATCTCTAGGGTTTTAAGTGACCTTTAACTGCTTCTGCCTCTGTCGAACCAAGTTTATGTGCTTGTAACAATCTCTGTTACTGTATTAAACCTGTTTGATTGGTTACATGCACGCAGGTTTGCTATGAGATTGTAATGATAATCCAAAACCTGAAACTATAATCTGCAAAACCATTATATTGCTTGAAGAGAATAACTGCTACAAAACCAATAAATATGAAAATGCCATGTCCTTTTTGTCTGTTTAACAGAACTAATATTTGAATCAGATCCTCATTAGAGTGTAGGCCTATCACTAGATTATACATGCTATTTCAGCTCTGAAGTCTGAGCCATAAGTAATATGGTCTGCATTTTATTGAACTGAAGTAAAACAACAGGTTTTCTGTTCAATAAGCACAAAAGGGGTGCAGTGCAAGATCTTGAGCACTTCACCATGTGAGCCTTTTGACATGTGACTTCCTTTCCAATGTCAGAGCTGTCCAAGAGATTAAAAGCTAAACTCCTCAGTGTGTTAACATGAGCTACTAATTCACCACCTTTTCTTGTAAAATAATTTCAAATAAAAGCAGTTGCAAGAGTGCACTTTTCTGTCTGGTTTAGCTGGGTTAATCATTTATATCAAGCGATACAGGCCTCTGAACAACAGTCTAACCCACATAGAGAGCCTTTTCCACCTCTGCCATGGTGTGCGCAGTGGTGTCAGTGTACTTTGCCGGCTAGCTCTCTGTTTCTATCACCTCGCTCTACGCTGAGAATGAGGAAGTTCAGAGTTGTGTTTGTAGCTGCTTCCTCCTCTCGGCTGCTTTCGCCCCTCTAACAGGAAGAGAGAGAGAGAGAGAGAGAGAGAGAGAGAGAGAAAGACCAAAATGAATTCGACCAGCTAACCGATCTGAGTTTCCACTGACGTGTTTCCGTATATTTTGAAAGCAAATGCAAAACAGCAAATCGAGCCCCGAAAAAGAGGAGTCTCGTACTGCTCAGTGGCCGGAATGGCAAGCAACCAGCCTTGGTACCATGGCAATATTACGCGTTCCAAAGCTGAGGACCTGCTTTCCAAGGCAGCAAAGGATGGAAGCTTTCTACTGCGGGACAGCGAATCCATAATAGGAGCCTATGCCCTCTGCGTACTGTAAGTAAACTGGTCATCTCATCTTTTGTGTCTCGCGTTGTGTTGTATTATGTTGTGTTGCGGTGCGTGTTTTGCACTCAGAACGTGGTCAGGGATCAATCGCGCGTACGGACAAACACCTCCCCCCTGTTCCATCATGGACAACCTCTTCAGGATGCCCCCTCTTCAGAATCGACCCTTAGAAAGCCAGGGAATGATCAAAAACACAGAAAACACTCCCAAGTAATACACTTTGAATGTGAAAAGCTGCAGTGATCACCTGCATTGTGGACAATTTCAATTGCAGCAGTGAGTTAGTAAGTTCAGTTTTTTTTCCTATATATAAAACATAATACTGCAGTCTTTATAGCCAACATTGTTCCCTTATTTTACCCCTGAAAGAGTCCTCTGCTCTATAATTACCATTCATAACTCTCTATATGAGTAAACCATTGTCATGTAGTGCCTCTGTAAAATAACGGAATATCCAGTTGATAAGTGATGCAATGTAATATCTACTAATAATGAATGTATCTGACCATAAGCTTAGGCCCAGCAACTAAATGGTGTGTGACCTAGATTTCTAGCTATACAACAGCAACAAAAATATTATTTTACTGGTCAGTCATTTCTCTTTAGGGAAATGGAAAGTGCCAATGACAAAAACAATCCTTGCCTTGCATAGTACAGTGCAACTAAGTTTAATGTTTGTTTGGAATTATTGCTGCGGCTGTGCATCTGTGAGTCACAAATCAATGGTAACTTTCTTAGTTTTGACCATTTCCTGAAATATTGAAGCTATATAGTTACTAGGAAATATTTTTCTGAGGCGGACAGTGTAATTACAGTGTACCGTGTAGGTAGCCACATGAATGTAACGCCTTTAGTATAACTGGTAGAACAAGGTATGCAAGACCACAGACTTTCTGAAAATCACTTACCCTACCCTGACCCTAAACCTAAACATTATCCCAACTCTCTACAGTGTGTAATCGGCTGCACAATTTATGTACCAACGTGTACTTACAATGCAGCTACACATTACTCGGCTCCCTAACTTTTGCATGGCAATGGCGTAGACATGTTGACGAATGAGAGGAAAACAAAGACATCATTTACAATCCTCTCCTGATTGAGTCAGAGACTACCGATGAAAATGGATTGATTCAGGTGCCTGTTAAGCAAACAAATAAAACCTTTCTGTATTCCTGTGAACAGATATTTGGCTACGAAAGGCAACTTCAATAGTTGATGTCTAGCTAGTACCCCCCTCTTCCGTTAGTATCTTTCATCAAATTATTTAGGATAGAAAGACTGACGCGTGCCAACAATGTACACTGTTCCTTCATTCGTTTATTTTATATTCTGTCAAACATTTTCACCCAGACATTGCCATAACAGTGAGCGGTTATAGGCAATTGTTATCAATAACTCCCACTTGTTATTCATTAGTTGTATATTTTGCACAAAGGGGTTAAGTGCGTTATACTGAATATCGCTAAAACTATGGAATTATGCCTAAAATACATCTTATACATAAAGTGTCTTTCATCTGTCATGAATGGCACAATATCTGACCGCATAATCAATGAAGAACCACTTGCATAATGGAAATGAGAAACATTAGGACACAAGCTATTGCACGCTTTCCTATTTTTATCTCCTTATTGAAGCAAATCCTGTCTGGGCAACTGGGAGGATACAACAGTTTGCCGTGGACGCCTCAGTTAGCATGTTACATACGCGGTTCACTGTTGCTAGAAGGGCTGCTCTTTACGAATATAGCCTTCTTTGCTAAAGGATGAAGTTGACTGGTGCGTAAAACTATGGTGCCCTGCACAATGCCACACAGGAATATAAAAACGGATTCTAGAGCCAATAGATTATTGATATAGTTTCTTACTGGTTTCTACCTGATGGCCAATAATGGACCTAGACTACAGCTATGCCTTCCTTACACATACTGTGCATCATTTAAAATTATCAAAATAAGGGGTTGGGTTTAATGTCATTTTTCTTGCTTATATGAAGAATATTACATCCCATATGCTTTATATTATATTATATTTGAAATAATGTTTTTTTGTGTCATGGATACAGTGTTACACAACATTTGAATACTACTTTTTACAGCCTACATTCTTCTTTTTATAGGTATCAGAAGTGTGTGTACACTTACAGAATCTTACCAAATGAAGAGAAGAAACTCTCTGTACAGGTAGGGTAAGGACAGCCATTTGATATTATGAAAATATATATAAAATATGTATGTTTTTTAAAATTATTTTTATACACTCTTCTCACAGGTGTTAACTGAAAGAATGTGTGTGTAGCTATTTAGAGATCACACTCTTACACACAAAGGGTAGTTCTGCTTTTGAGATCAACCATTGAAAAGTGTTACAGTAAGACTGCAGTCAAACATGTCACTAAAGGATACATGCTGGTAATTGTTTTGAGAGTGCTTTTTTGCTTCTTAATGTGCATGTGTGAACACGCTGCATGCACCATTTTGCAATCATTGCCATTTTTAATTTACTTCTCTGCAGTTTTACACAGCTTATGCTAAAAAGAGATTGATTGGATTTAAAGCATTTTAATGTCCCTCCTCTTTGGGTATTTCAAGTTGGTAGATCAGTGTGACTGACCTGTTTCTCCCACAATTCCACCCTTAAGCAACACAGGATTCAGTCCCCTCATTGCAAAACAAGCATTCTGCACCCAATATTTTTTTTTACAAACTAGATTGTGTCAGCATTGTTGAGAAAAATTCTGGAACAAGCCCGATAGTACCCTCAACCTGATTTTATCATTTGATAAAAAACAGAATATAATGTCATACAATTATATATAGCTTTGACATGATCATTATTTTATGATTGAGTAATTATACATGATAATCTATCTGTTATCTGCTATTATGCTTCACTCATTGTCGTGAATGTTTTTACAATTACAAATATGATTTCAAAATAATACCAAAATTGTATCATGATCAATTGAAAGTAATTCTGGCTAATTGTCTGTAGTTTAACCATAATAATAATAGTAATGGTCAAGTTTTAGATGAAGCGACCATTTTCTGTGTGCTGCATGATTGTCTGCAACAAGCGGAATTGGATTAATCACAAGCTGCAATGATGCACATAACACCATGCAAGTGGCTCCTCTGTCAAGCCAAGGATGTGTGTCACACAGCATGTGGGGGGGTGGGGGGGGGGGGATGATGTGAAATAAAAGATGATAAACGTTGAGAACACTATAAAGTTTCTGACGGTTCACAACAAATAAGTTGAAAACCATTGACTGAGTTTGTTCAAGCCCATCCGTACACAATGCAGAGCCTTTTCTTTGCATGTTCGTCAACTGGGTTAACATAATTAACGTCATGCGTTATTCTGCATAGTCTTATTTAGGCAAGTCTAAATTCTTAACATGAACATCACTTATCATTCATGTTAGCTATTGCAGTGCATTCTCTCAGAAAGGTGAGTAAATCATTATTACACTAGCCGTGTACATCCCTGCATGTGTTACGACAACTGTCAAATAACAAATACGGTTTATCCGGCATGTTCTAAGCTGCACTTGCTGTGTGCTGTGTTTCTGAAGCTAAAATGAGCTTTTACAAGGGGTTTTTATAAATTTATAGATACTGCATCTGTAACACTGACATTCTTTTTCGATCTGCTATGGGCAAACGCTTGGTTGGGCGGTGACACCAGCATGCTCTGATACTCTGTGACAGTGTGTAGGCGTCTTGCCGTGAAATGATAACAGCACATAGTTTTTAAAGGTCTTCCTTTCAGCTCACAGTTTGAGACTAGAGCTGTGAGCGTGCAACAAGCCTGACCTCACCCCAGACCTTGCTGGTAATTGTAGTCATATGCATGTCGAAACTTTGTCCATCAGGTTCCAGCAGTTTACTGTGCAACGACGCTTTGTCTTGTACATTAATCTCGCTCTAAGCTTTAAAAGCTGGCCTGCAATGACCACAAGGGGAAGTAAGGCCATATCTCCTTAGTGGCTGTTGTTGCAAAAGGCCCAGAGCACTGACCAACTGATGCAATATTGCTGCTCATTGCTTGTGCCAAACGCTAGAGGTTACCTTATCTTGCGCCTCCCCCAATTAGGGAGAAAATGGGGGGAGGTGATGCTGCCGATTTGGCTGGTTTTAACCCTTTCATTTTGTACGCCATCAGCTATTTCTTCCTCTTTCAGCCGAGGCAGTTCTGCAGTTTTAATTTATCCCTCTGCGTGGGTGTCAGGAAAGCCACAAGGTTCCTTCTGCACTCAACATCAGATGGAGAGTCAGTCGATAAGAATACATTTCTCTCTTTCATGCTCAAAACAGGGTTTGAAGCAAATATGTGCGCATTTTATTTTATATACCATGTAGTGTACAGAAATACACAAAGTCACTGGCCAAAGCAGTCGCTCACCAAAAACTTTTTTGACTGTTTACTACTCCAGCTGCTGCCACAAAAACTGATAATAATGGCAAAAAAGTATGGTTTTAAAGCATTAAAAATGCCTTATTTTCTGTATATTGTGTATTATTTGCTGTGCATGTTGCCTCAAAAATCAGTCCTAAACATGGTCACAGCATAACAAAACCATCACTTATCAATTCAGTTGAACCTCTATTAAGATCAATGCAAGGCAGTGATGACGAATGGATTTCGTATTGTAAGGTGTTGATTACAAGCCTGAAAGCATGAAACAAAGTTGTAGCATAGAAATGGTGCAATTTGAATTCATTTTGACAGATATGCTTTGCTGCTTATCGTTTACATATTTTGAACGACTGCCATTTTGACTTCTTGGCACCATTTTTCAATAGGGCGTTTGTCTGTAGTATTCTATCTTCTTCACTGGCTTTTTGGGTAACTGGAATACTGTTATGCTAACCTGGGGAATAATTTTATAGTGGCATTAATTCAGTCATTATGTTTAGGCAGCACTTGTGGCATCGTAGTTACACCCAGAGGGTTCCAAGTTTACATGCTAGCAGGGGTGAATCTGTTGAACATTTGAAAAATGTATCACTTCAGTGAGTAGTTATGTATTCAGCTGTGTTAGTAGATAATATTTAAATTCTAAACAGCATGACTCACCCTGGACAAGGACATCTGTTAAGCAATTTGAAAATCCAAACGTAATCCATTAACCCATCTAACATCTTACAGAATTTCTTGAGTCTTTAAATGTGAAAATTACATAATCCCATTAAATTGTTGTTTTAGCATATGTTATAAAGGACACTTTCTATCTTTTGTATGTTTCAAGAGTGGCTTCAAACCTCTCAGCAATACAGGTGGCCCTTGAATTGCTACATTGATCAAAACCAGTTTCTAAAAGGCCTGTGCAGGTGAATCCCCAGTAGGATTATGTGGCACACTCTGTGGATATTTGATGTCACAGTGCTTCACCCTGTGTTTGTTTTGTTTCTGCTCCAAGGCCTCCGTGGGCGTGCCCATTCGCTTCTTCTCGGTAATAGTTGACCTTGTGGAGGAGTATCACAAGGAGAACTTGGGTCTGGTGACACACCTGCAGTTCGCAGTGCAAAATGAGGGTGAGACAGAGGACCTTTCAGGTAAATACCTCCAGTTTAGAGATTCATCCCCGATTGAGTTGACCAGCTGTATGGAACCGCTGGCGTCTTCCCTGACCCATGCATGTAATGCAAAAGCACAGAGCTAAATGGACACCGTCAGATTCCTCTGTTTACGACATGCCTTTGTTATTGGAGCCCCTGTTATTATTCACGGGTTGTTACTGTATCCATATATTTTTAAACGTTTGTCCTCAGAGCCAGTGAAAATGCCTCCTCAGCTACCGCCAAGAAATTTCAGTGGTGGACCTTCAGTGAGCGATGCCAAAGATTCTTATAGTGACTATCCAAAGAGCTCTGAGCTTCTGGCCTCCATTTCTGAAACATACATGCAGAGACTGCAGCACATAGACACATCTAAGTAAGTACCTCTCACTATTGTATTCTCTCCCTCCATGTTGCAGCAACATCAAGACATTGATGCAGTATGTGTTAGCCTCCATCTTGTAATACTTCCCTTTTGTCGGTAGTTGTTGTAGCAGCTGTGGCAGACAGAAACTCAAAAGATTATTTCAAAAGCCAAATTGCATCATCTAGTGAAAGAATCTAAATCCTATTCCTGCTCTTATCCAAGTGTCCAAGAAGATAACTTAAAATCCATCCAGGAATACTTCTGCAACTTGGTCAGTCTCGATGCAGAACAAGTGCAGAATGGTAACCCCACTCTACCACATCTGAAGAAGTTAACACATGGTATCTGCAAGAATTTAAGCAGGTAATTTTCTTTCCTCTACTGTAATCTTTGAAACTGACATTTAAATGACAGTATATTCTGAAAGGTGTAATGCTATTGTGACATGCATTTAGTTTTGTGTAGGCTATTTTTGTATAGCATGTTTTTATGGCTCAATAATAACTTCCGCATTAAAAGCAATATTTAAAAATATTTAAAAAATTTATGGATGCCTAACGTTTCTATAAGTGACAGATACCATCTCTGTTTGGGAATATAGCCAAGCAATTATAAAAATGTGTTATGTTTCAGCACTTAAACCATGGAACCATCAAAAACCAAAATGTCTCTAAGTCAGTCAGCATGACAAAAATATAGCCTAGTTCTTTTACTTTCCATATTCTTTTTTTATTAGTACTGAAATATTTTGTGACATATGTTATTTGTGACAATCAAATGTTGCAGATTATTGTCACCGGAGACCAGCATGATTTCACAATGTATTTTAAATTCAGTTTGAACAGAATGGTACCATTTTTATCACTTTTACCAGCTTTCAGAATATAAGGGGGGGTTAGAAACTTTAGCGAAGAGAATAAAGTGCGTCAATAAACCCAGAGCTAGCCGTGCAAGTTTTTGTAGTTGAATTTAATTTTATTCCAGTCATTTCTGATCCTTTCTCAAGAACCGCTTGACCAGTACTGGCCTCCATCTATCCGCAATTTGTCACACAGTATGATGGCGACGTCATGTGCAAAACCATTTATAAGAAGCTATCTGTACATTTTTCGGATGTTTCGAAATGTATTTAGGTTAATTAAACCATGGTATCAAGTTCATCATCAATACAGTGAATGTTTTTCTTGCAGTGAAATTTCCCGCACTTTACCTACACTGGAAGCCTTTCAGAGAGTGTTGGACCAGCAGCTTTCCCCTGGAGCTGGACGTCTAAGGAGTCAGGTAGAACATCTTTCAAAGGCAAAATAGATTTGGGATGACAAATGGCATGAGGATGAAGTCAGTCCTCCCACAGCACCGCAGAAAAATGGTTAATTGTCTATGCACAGCATGTACATAGCTGTAATTTGTAATGTTATTTTTGTTGTGCCAAAAAAAGAAAACGAGTACAAATTCCACCAGAAGATGTGTGAGTTCTACAAGTTTCTTGGGCTTGTTTGTTTTACACCTTGTGAATCCAACACAACTCACTTCTTAGATTATGTCTTCATGATGTTCAATCATGAGAACGGCCTCAGTTTGGCTGGAACCAAATGGTTTCAAGGACATGTTTTGCTTGAACAGCAATTTATTTTAAAAGTGAAATCTTTGTGTTGGTGAATGTTTTGAAATTCTGCTTCTGCTTTCATTTTTAGGTTTCTGCTGATCCAAGTCTATCTGTGACCTTCAGACTAGAGCAGCTGACTAAGCTTCTCTATTCAATCGAAGAAAAGGTAAAGAAGTCAGAAATTATTTATGATCATATGATTCTTTTTCATAGAACCCAAATCCTGAAATCATTGGACAGTATAGTATAATATAATAATAGTTTCCTAATTAAATAAAAAATTCTAAGTTGAAGATTTAAGCAGCCAAAAGCAGAGAAACACAGGAAATTCATATTTTCTAAGCTTAAGTCTGCCCTCTGCATTCACTGATAAGGCCCTCAGCACAGACATTGGCTTCATTTGTCCTAAAAGGTTTTGATGGCAGCTTAGGTCTGCTCTGGGGGCACATTCACTTTCTGTGCTTGTTAAGGTTAGGCATTAGGATAGGGATAGGTTAAATTTAGGGTTAGGTTTAGTGTTAGACTTTAGGGTTAGGTTTTGGTCAATCTGCCCTCAGAACAACTTTCAGTTCATATTAGGCTATGTCAAGTTGCATTCAACCTTGTTTAAACACTTATGGTGGTTGTGTAGTATAATGGTTAAGGAACTGGAACTGGGGGGACTAAGGAACTGGGCTCGTAACCGAAAGGTTGCAGGTTTGATTCCCAGGTAGGACACTGCCATTGTACCCTTGAGCAAGGTACTTAACCTGACTTGTATGGAGGTAGATTTCTATCAAAAATAAACAGGCACAAAAGTAAAATCCACAATTGTATTTACCATCCACACACACACACACGCCTCTTAATTTGTGTTCGTAGATATAATCCACAATTGTATTTACCATCCACACACACACACCTCTCAATTTGTGTTTCGTAAAAATAATCCACAAGTATGTGTTTTCCATCCACACACAAACACCTCTCAACTTGTGTTTCGTAAATCATCATTTGGATGAATGCAAAAATTATATTCACAAATGCAAATAACATTTACAGATATGTTTCCAATGTTCACATGTACAAATCAAAAGCTTGGCTTGCGAACTGGCGAATCTACATTTGCCGATCGAAGGACACGCTTGATCTTCTTGGATTTACGGACAGAATTTTGAGATAAATATTCCGCTGTTTTTCACCGTGTCGATTCACGCTCGCTTAACTTGCAATTCGGAAGCTAAACTTCTTCTTCTTTGGTGCTACATAACACGGCGGTTTGTGTGTTCGGCTCATCAGCGCCACTTTTAGAACAAGTGGCCAAAATTGCACATTATCTTAAAGAAGTGGATTCATGGTACATTTAATGAAAACAACCAAGTTTATTTAGGTTGTAAAGTTAACCCCACGCCAATCTTGCGATGGCAAGTTTTTTAAACAGTCATTGCACAAAACTCCTATCAGATTGCATGTAGCTAGCTAGCTAGATTACAATACACAGGGGTGTAATTTGTGACTGGATCCCTGCTTCAGATCTGACTTTTCGAGTTTTTCATCTCATGTTAAAGTACAGAATCAGAGCTACAAATTGAGGTATCACTTGATGAAATTGAGTAAATAGGTAATAGATAAGTAGTTATCCTGTAGGCATAAACAATTAAAAGTGATTAGTTAAAAGGGCGTTTTACAGACAGTTTCTAGCTGTTCTGAGAAAATTGAAAATCAGGTAATCTGTGTTACACAGAAATTTCTCATGTTTATAACAAGCTAAATTTCACGAAATTAGTTGAGAAGTAGCCCTATCCACCGTGCCCCCCTAGTGGTAGTCGTATCTGTCCCAATTACAGTATGCATGTTTGTCCGAAATTGTTAAAACATTTCATCGCTTATGAAAGCATTGCCCTCTCTAGCTGTACTGCAGGCCAATAAAACAGCAGGGTGCTAGACCAGCTTTATCTTGCCACAGTCCCAGACAATAAACTGCATAAATGCACCATTTCTACACGGTAAAAAAAAATCATGTTCCGATATAGGAACAATAATATATTATTAAAAAGTAGTATAAATAAACATTCAGTGTTTTTTCCGTGCTTACTGTAGGCTACTATGTACAGTAGTCTACCCAATGTACTTTCGGTTTAGATAAGACACCTAAACTTAAAAAAAAAAAAAAAAATCTCTTATATAACCTAAATACGTTGAAGAAACCAAATATCCTACCTGCATGAAGTTACAACTGAAGAGCATGAAGTTACAACATGTCCAATGTACAGTTGACATTTCCACAGCAAGTAGCCTCTTCACTATTGTAAAAACACACAAACTTTTAAATAAATATGGTTAAGCGAGTTATCGTAGATTTTAATAGGGTATACCAGCATTCGTTTGTTTATACGCAGATTTTAAACACAGCTGTGCAGACGTATCTCAACCATGTTATGATCGACCCTCGGTTGCGAATGTTTCGGATATCATGTTTTTTTTGTTAGTTTGGTATTTCAAATACTACAGTATCCATGATGCTCAGCACCTGTCCATCATTTCCAGACCCCAGAAGAAGAAAAAAACAACCTTTTCTGTGATTAAAAAAGAATACTTTATAACACTAGAGAATCAGTATTACCTTTGATTGTAACTTGCCGATAAAGTATGATCTCTATCTTTAAAACCATATCAATGACAGACATGTTTGAAGACGTAAAAGTTGTGTTTGGAACTTGAACATTTACAGTGATTCAAAGTAATTTTTTATGTAGCCTATGGCGGGCTTTGGAGGTCCCTATATTTAACAAATATTTTACAAACATTTCACATATTTTCACAATGATTTGAATTTAGAAATTTAGGTGACTGGTAGATTTGATATTCAGGAATGCGATTCTGGTATTAACTCAATTTTGACCGGATAGTGATTTTATTTTGTTTTTATACATTTTTGCCTCTCCTGTGCAATGGTGGGTTGCAAGACATGTATCTGAAGTCTGCAGCGGGTCACATTTTGTTTCTGGAAACAATTAGACCCTACTTTATATTAAGAGTGATTAACGTTGTTTTGTATTCTAGAGCCACAATCGAACATTTAGATACAATTCCAAATGTTAAGACAATGACATAAGTTTATTGCAACTGAACATTTAAATATTTCAAATGTAGCTTAAGTTAGGTAGGCTATGTATGACAACATGATTGATATCCATGATGTACAAACCACTATATATTTTATAGACTGTGCAGTAATTTAGAAGAGAAGAGGCATTTAAATTTGAATTAATTAAATATTATTCCCTTCAATTCAAATCCAAACTGCATTCAAGTTATCAAGTTGTGAGTATTGCAACCAATTGTAGAAGTAATTAAATAAACCAACAGCATAATAAAACTAACATTGTTTGGATATTGTTGAGCACAGTTGCAAACTCTAGTCCTGGAGGGTCGCAGTGTCTGCTGGTTTTGGAATGTTCTCGGCACCAGTGGTTCATTTAAGTCATTGATTGGCTAAATAATCCACACACCTTGTTGTCATGGCCTTAATTGGCAGTTTATTGAAAGAAAACCACAAAAACCCACATACACTGCAGCCCCCTGGTAATTTAGCTTGACCGCACTGTTGTGGAGAAACAGTGCAACTCTGGATAATTGTTGTTCTCAGTGAAAGACAGTCTGCTATGCAGTACTACAACAATATTCTTGACAATCTGGGATGCAAACATACTGACTGACCATTCAATTTCTGTATACAGGCTGTCACTGGGGCAACCTTTGATGCAATGAGGCATTGTTTGTGTTCAACAGTGAGGGGGGGTTGGAGTTGTTGGGATGGACCCTTGCATCTTAGGAGCCGCATCGTGTGTATGACACATGAAAGTTTGCCATAAATGGTGATACACTCAGTAGGTTGACAGGAGGAGCACTTGCCATTTGGTTGTGGGAATATGCCGGCAAAGACATATGACTATTAAACAAATTTTTCAGCTGTGAGAGTAAAGGGAAGTGGGGGGTGGATGGGTGAAGTAGACGGTAACAAATAAATTCTGTGGGTTGGTTGTAGTGGCTCGGTTTGTTTTTTAAAAAAAAGAGACTACAGCAGAGTAGGCTATACAGCTGAAGCGTACCAGAGAGAAGGCACTGGTAAGCAGCCAGGCCATTGACCAGGTTAATTTTTTACCACAGCCCTGTTTGTATGCAGAGTATCAGACAGTCATCGACTAGAAGAGGTTAGTTTTGCTGGTGGGGAGGTGAAAGGGCAGAGCAAGGGAGAGTGAGAAGTGAAAGGTTTCCAGATACCGTGGACAGCAAGGAGGAGCAGCATTAACAGGTAGTTGTGAGAAGGCCTTGGCAAGTGGAGGATCCCTCTACACATACCACACAAAATGAATTAACTAAATGTGTGATGACTATAGAGAATTATTGAAATGTGCATGGCTAAAGGGCATTGATAAAATAGGCTAAAACTGTATTTGTATTTTCGATATGTAGCCAAGATATTTCCCGGCAGGTTTTAGGATCTATCATCTACTTTTTAATCCTAATTTCATGGAAAAAGATTGCTGTGTTTTCAGTAGATCACAAGGAGAAACAAGTGACAATAAAATGCAAGGGACATTGTAAGTACAGTAGGCTACTCTTCTGAAGGTAATATTTGAGGTTGTTTGGGAGAACTTTAAGTACCCAGCAGGTCATGGAGTGGATATTTAAGCACACTCGTAGTGGTGAGCACTAGGAGTGCGCTGGCCTTGCTGTCTTTGTAATCCTGATGTATCTGTTAGTTGGGTCATCATATACAGATGACGTGTGGAATAAAGCAGACAACCCAAAAACAGATTTACTACTGTAACCTAACTTTCTGGGTGAATAGAGAGGAGTGTTGGTTTTCATTTATTTGTTGCTATTATGCATAAGCCAATCAATCGGCCTACTAGTCTATGAGTTGATCTATTGTTCTATTGCGGGAAAGAGATGGCTCAGTTGACATAATACTGTCATGAGAGAACAGAAATTGGTTGAGAAATTGTAGACGTGATTTATTTTTCTGAAAATAATGAACTCAAAAAAGGGATTGAAAAAAGCTGCATTTTGAAAAGCTGAAGTTGACAACTTTATGAAAGCAAAATTGTGCCCGATACTAGGCTATAGTTCAGGGTCTATATATTTTTTGTGATTTTATTTTCCACGTGGATGTGGCATTCTAGAAGAGGAATTTTAAGATGGAAGAGTGCCTAGAAACTACCATTAGTAAGATTGTATCTATTCATTATTTTGTGAATATTACCCTATCGATCATTGGAAGACGATCATATAACTTTTTATATTGGTGTGTAATGTTTCAACATGCACTACATGACCAAATGTATATGGACACCTGCTCATCCAACATCTCATCCCTAAATCATGAGCATTAATATGGAGTAGGTCCTCCTTCTGGGAAGGCCTTCCACTAGATGTTGGAACATTTCAGCTGGGATTTGCATCATTAGTGAGGTCGGGCACTGATGTTGGGCAATTTGACCTGGCTTGCGGTAGTGAGCTTCCCAATTGATCCCAATGGTGGGATTGAGGTCAGGGCTCTGTGCAGGATAGTCAAGTTCTTCCACACCGATCCCTACAAACCATTTCTGGGTGGACCTCAATTTGTGCACAGGGGTATTGTCATGCTGAAACAAGAAAGGGTTAAGCATTTTGCCTCACCTTCTTATTGGCTGTCGTCCTCATTTAGATATTAATGTACATGGATGACGTGAGTGGACACAGGGATCACAACTAATTTTGCCCAGGATCATGTATAATTTCATTGTATGCTGTAGCGTTGAGCCTTCCTGGAACTAAGGGGCCTAGCCCGAACTAGCCCCAGACCAAGGGGTGTCCATATACCATGTTGTGTATGTTCCATTGTTTCAACATAGTTTATTTTATGCATTCATGTCAAATTGTATGTTCCTGACTATTCAGTGATTCTATTCACCTGTCTTATGCTTTTCCCTCCACATCCTGCTTTTCTTTCAGGTGAAAAATGTTGTGTTTGATTCAGTTGGATATGATGGTGGCCACAGAAAATCACTCATCCCACCCGTAACCTTTGAAGTAAGGACATAAGCCCGTACAGGCAAATTAAGTTCGGTCACATATGCAAAACAGGACATGAGTACAGTACAGGCCAAGCATTGTTATACCACTGGGCCAAACAAAAATAGTAATCAATATGACATTAGAATATTGTTAATGTAACTTTTGCAACAAAAAGGGAAGTATTCCCTTATGGAAAAAGAATATACTGCAGTATATTGTAAATATATCAAAATCATCATCATCCATAAGAGTTTTGCTTCTTGCTAGAAATTTGGATCTCTTTTCATATTACATCAATATTACCACTGAGAGCATTCCAATACAAAACTGTAGGAAAATGTATGAGGCCTGTAACTAATATGGGATAAGCTGCTGGGAACAGTGCAAGGCTTTTGTGGGTAATGAGTATTATGACATTACAACCTTTGACATGAAGAAAACATATACTTGACTTTAATTACCTTTATGTTTATCTTGATATTGCATGTATATCAAGGTGACAGCTTGAAGTAGAGATGTGTTGGTTAATGCAAAAATGCAGAAATAGTGTCAAAGAAAAATATATATTCTATATCAGGGGTGTCAAACTCCAGTCCTGGAGGGCCGCAGTGTCTACAGGTATTAGTAGTTTCTTTTCAATCAGCGCCCAGTTAAGGCATTGAAAGCAAGGTGTGTGGACTTAGCCAATAAATGACCTCCAGGACCGGAGTTTGACACCCTTGTTCGATATCATTGAGAAATCTCTGGGCACAGGCAAAACTTATAATACAATTTTCTACAGTACCAGCATTCCCTGCAAATTAATCTCCCATATCTTTGGCATAATAATGGGGACCCATAGAGCAGGGATGGGCAACTCCAGGCCTCACGGGCCGGTGTGTATGCAGGTTTTTGCTGCCACCAGTTAACAATTATTTAATTAGCCCAATCGTTTACATGATCTGATATTTTAATCTACATATCCGCGATATGAACAGCAGCTGATGAATGTTCTTGTGCCGGTATGCCTGTATTGTAGCATTTTATCGTTCTGTAATTTACGAGTGAATCGGTGATTGTGTGTATGGCTAATTAGCTGATTGAGCCGCGGCAACTGGCTGCAGTAAAAACATGCATAGCTACACACCGGCCCGCGAGGCCTGGAACTGCCCACCCCTGCCATAGAGCAATGTTTGTGAGGTCTAAATATTTCTATTTTTGTAGGTCAAATCCGATATCCTGAGCATTCCTACCAAATCGTATCTCAAGGTAGATGTGGAAAGTGGAAAGGTGTATTTCAAGAAATCCAAAGATGGCTCAGACGACAAATACTTTGTGCACAACAAAAGTAAGGCCCGACAAGCATCATCGCCAAAGGTGGGTTCTACCACTTTGTTTTTTGTTTGTGCGGTGTGCATCACAGTGAATGTTCTGTGCAGTCTTGCAGCTGGTGAAGTCACAGAAGGTGCACAGCAAGCTGGTGATAGTGGCGGAGACGGAAAAAGAGAAGACACAGAGGAAGGAGTATGTTTTTGAAGACTCTAAGGTAAAGCCCTGACATTTAATGCAGAGCTGCAAGGGACTCTTATAATGCTTCAGTTCTACCTTATCTCTTAAGGTCACAAATTGCAAACTATAATTTATAAACATGGTTTACATGATCATGCTGTTGATGCCGAAATTAAGACATTCTTATGAAACCCACAGACCTGTGTGTGTGTGTGTGTGTTTGTGTGTGTGCGTGCGTGCGTGGTGTGTGTGCATACTATGCACACGTGTGTTTTTAGAAAAGAGAAGGATTTTGCCAGCTCCTCCAGCAGATGAAGAATAAGCACTCAGACAAGCCTGAACCTGATATGATCACCATTTTCATTGGCACATGGAACATGGGTAAAGAATATCACCTACTTAATCACTACTTTGAATTGTGATCAACATAAATTAATTAATATCAGATATTATTCCAGGGAGGCATTTTGCTGTATCAAGAACTAGTGCTTTTATCGCGATGTGCCTCCCGGTTTTTAATGCTTCGCCAAAGTAAAGTCCCAGAATAGAAGCCATGATGTATACATGTCTTTTCAACTGGGATCCTATTGTCTTTAAGGAAGCGCCAGCCCCCCACAAGACATTACTTCCTGGTTCCAGTCCAAGGGCCAGGGGAAGACTCTGGACGACACTGCGGACCAAATACCTCATGACATCTACGTCATCGGGACTCAGGAGGACTCCCTGGGAGAGCGGGAATGGATAGATGCCCTGAAAAGCACATTGAGGGACATCACTAATATCAGCTTTAAACAAGTAAGATCCTCAAATGCGCCTTATACAATTGTGTGAAATAGCCTACTTTCACAGGTAATATGGTGCATATAGTAAATTAGTGGCTGGATCCATTTTTTCAGGTCGGCACTGCTGCAGGTACTAAAACTGAGTCGAATACTCCGTTTTGTAATGGATGCTATGTAAAGTCATGTATTTCACGCAAGTACTGTTTAAATACGTAGTGCAGTTCATGTTTTTCAGGATAACAGAATTCAGGTCAGGCACTGCTGTTTCTGCTTAACCTGAATTGTACCTGTAAATATTCAGTCGTGTAAATGGGTGCCATTTGAAAATGTAAGCTTTTGCATGTCACTTTGAACAAGGGAATCTGGCAAGAATATACATAATGCGTTGATATTATTGTCATTTTAATGCTGTGTAATTCACCGTAATACATCCATGACAATCATTTCTGTTTCATAGTGACTTATTTGTACAGAAATATTTGGCAGGTGTACCTGAATAAGCTTTTGCACAATGTCTGCATTCCCTGCAATGCTGGTTATTGTGGGAGTAGATTTTATTGAAGGCAGTTCAGCAAATCCCCTGTATCATAATCTTAAACTGGAACACCTTCTGGTGATGTTGTTCCTCAGATGGCTATCCATACACTGTGGAACATTCGCATTGTGGTACTGGCCAAACCGGAGCACGAGAACCGCATCTCGCACGTCTTCTCCAACAGCGTCAAGACGGGAATCGCCAACGCGCTGGGTCAGTCACACTGCAGAGAAGTTCTAATAGAACCTCTTATTTTTGTGCAGAGAAAATAATTATGATACTGAGCCCATATTTCTACATACTTCATGCATGTGTACTGTATAATTCCTGCTTTCTTGATTTTATTTTAGGGAATAAAGGAGCTGTAGGCGTGTCCTTCATGTTCAATGGTACATCGTTTGGATTTGTCAACAGTCACCTGACCTCCGGGAGTGAGAAGAAGCTTAGGTTGGCTACTACAGTACTGTCTGTACAGTACTTTATATAATGATTGTTGGCAAGGGCGTAGGAGATATTTTTATACTGGGCGGGACAAAATCCTGTAGGGGGGTCCGGGGGCATGCTCCCCCTGAATTAAAAAAAAAAAAGAGAACGGTTTTAAACTGCCATTTTACACTGGTTTTCAGCAAAGAACCAGCATGGTTTCATGGCCATATAAGGCCTCCTCCGGAAGATTATTATTATTATTTTATTTTTTTCGAACGTTAGCTAACCTTACATGGCTTGGGCTACGCCTACACATAACGTTAGTTCTGGATGACCCATTAAAATAACACATTATGAAGTTACCAAACTACCAAAACACAGTACTCTCAAATGAATGTAAATGCTATATAGAACATTGTATTCACAATAACGTTAATGTAACCCGTTCCGTATGTTATAACCGTTAGAATTTATTTGCGTGTGGCTATCACGTCTCTGCTAGCTAACATTAGCCTTCTCGCTCAATGACTAGCATCGACAGGAGTTCGCAAAAATACATTTACTTAATTAAATACATATGTTTCAACCTCAGGTTTCATAATAACCACATGTTTATCTTTTAAAAATGGGTAAGTACACTTTGTTTGTGAGGGAATTTACAAACCTGTGAGTGATGATGAATAGAAACGACTGATTCATCGTTGATGCCTCAGGGTGCTGAAAAGTTGTGCCACTTCGCCCGCCACGTCTCGTCTCAGGTGAAAATGATGCGAATTTGCGATGTTCAAAGAGCGGGTTGTGGCCAGTACCAAAGACATGGGGGGGAAGGGGGGGCTTTTTTGTTGTTGTTGTTAATAACTAATACTTTTACATATTGTGGGATGGGGATGATTTGAATGCTATATCTAGTAGGGGATGTTCTTGTTTATTGAAGGGGACTTTTTCGCCTCCCCCAACATTGAAGGGGATTTGTACCTTCCGTCCCCCCCCCCGGTCCGACGCCCTTGATTGTTGGCTTCAACAGAACTAAAAGAGCTTGTGTGTGAAGGAAGACAGCTGGTTTACACTCTGCCAAGAATGCAAACAGTGGTCCCAAATGTTATGAACAAGATGCATATGTCTCCTTGATTAGCTTAGCATTGATACTCATCAGAAGTTTGTTCATTGACTATACCCAGTACATACTGTGTCTATAATACGACCTCTACAGGGAGTGTATAGAAAGCTACATTGTGCTTGATCTGACACACAAGTATGTGCCCAAATTATTTAAGATTATTGATACTGTAAATTGGAGTTCTTGCGGTAAGCATACGCAAGTCATCTCATGGCATGCTAAGAGAACAGCAACAGTGTTTGTGTCTGACTTATAAAATGACTTTTGTTTATTTGAGAAAACCCAGCTGTGTGGAGTTTTTTGTTGTCGTTATTATTGCATAGTCTGTATAATTTCCTGGAACACAGGGCATCTATGTAAAAAGATTTAAATGCTTACTTGAAAAGAGCATATCTAAAATTTCTTCTCCAGCTGGATGATTTTGTATAGATGCATTCGATGTTTGAAGGAGATTGTGATAAAATTGGCAATACAATTGCTACATTATTCTAGATACATGTGGTAGACATTCAGTTATTTCTGTTAATTGTATCAGCTATAAAAGCATGAAAAGCATGTATGTATTGATGGACTTTATGATTGATGTTTTCTTACCTTTTTCTGTTGCTCACACCAGGCGGAACCAGAATTACATCAGCATTCTACGCTTTTTGAACCTTGGCGATAAAAAACAAAATCCGTTTGACATCACACATCGATTCACTCACCTCTTCTGGTTGGGTGATCTGAACTATCGTATCGAGCTTCCCTCGACAGTGAGTACATGCCTTGTAATGTCACAGTCAGAACAGTTCAGGGATAGTCCCAAATGATACAGTATGATGTATGCTTTATATGTCTTTATACACATGGTGTTGTGGAGCACATGATTCTTATACTACAGCACATCCACAATGGCTAAACTGTAGAACACAGCACACAAGATCTAAAACCAAAATAGTTGTGTCTGATACATCTGTAGCTCAAAGCACCTGCAATAGCTCCCTGGGCTAGGTACACTTCCTGTTTTATTAAATGTGCTTTTTCCTTTTGAGAGCAGGTGTCTGCAGGACAAAGATACCAGTATCACAAGATAGCAACCATGTCATGTCAAATGCACTTTTTGGTGTTGCACTTTGAGTTGAAAAGCAGCTAATGCAGCTGAGGGGTTGTAACCAAGCATTCTGTTCCTCCATTTTGGTGCTAGCCATAGACAGTGGCTTGCTTACATCACCAGACAGGAAAAGCCACTACTTTGCATTGTTCGCCCTTGTGCAGGAAGCGGAGAACATTGTAGCAAAGATTAAGCACCAGCAGTATCAGGAACTCCTGAGCCGAGACCAGCTCACCATGGAGAGGGGAGAAGAGAAGGTCTTCTTGTATTATGGTCAGTGTGAGATGTTGTCACGACAAGGTTCCATCGTGACACACAATGCTCTGCCATATTTCCATTTACATCGACATATTTTCAACAACAGTCCAAGGGAATCAATACTGGAAGCATCACAACGCACATTTATACAGTACTCCTGTATCACAGCAATGGTCAAGGAAGAATGGGATTGTGATGACATACATATGAAGATTTTAATATGACATCAGATGTGCTGTCGCTCACAGACTTCCTCTGGGGTACATACTCCAGCCTGCCAAGATCGTATACATTGCTAGCCCAATATAATAAGTCTATTGAATCAACACATTTATACAATTAAATTTGAGTTGTAAGATTCATTCTCTTTACTGTATGACTTAAAATTATTTTGCAGAGGAGGAAGAGATCACATTCCCCCCCACATATCGTTTTGAGAGGGAAACACGTGAGAAGTATGTCTACACGAAAGCAAAGGCCACAGGGGTATGTTTTCTCAGATGTCCTTGCACATCTTTCTAGAAAGTACCAAGACACACATATACAAAAACACCAAAGCGTGGTGAAATTCTTTTGTTTATTGTTTTCCCTGTGTCCACACGCGTGTTACGGTCCATTTCCTAGCTGGGCGGTCACAGCTAGAGAAAGCACATTTGGTGTTCTCACTGCTGCTATGGAATGAAATGAACTCAGTAGAACCCTCTGCTGGTTGTGGGTTCTCTTTAGCAAAATTACATTTACAGTGGGATTTAATCAATTGCACTTAGAATGTTTAAGGGCATATGCAATTCAACCAAACCAAAACAAAATTTTGCAGATTAATCTGGCTGTGTATCGCAATAAAGTCTGATTTTCTCTTAGAATTAAGAGGTTCTTGTCGAACAAAAGTCGTTTTTTTATCAGCCGATTGACACCCAGTAATGGGATTGATTGTTCAGATACAATAAAAGGTACCTGCCTGTTTGTTAGTTTGGGTTTCAAAGTTATAGCATGGTGAATTAATATGTTTTCTCTGTAGTATGGGAAGATATGAAACTTTCTGTCTAGCAGAGGCAGCTCAATTTTCACGCCACACCTTTTCCTGTTTCTCAAATTTCTCAGTCTTAGTTTGTTTGATTAAATCTGGAAAACAAACTTTTTTGGCTTGATTGAATAGCATATGCCCTTAAACTGTGTATTCGATTGAATCTATTCAATCATTTATTTTGCGCCAAGACATCCTCCATCGTGAAGCCCGTTTGTTTGTCCTTACAAGCGCAGGTCTGCTGTATACCACAGTGCTGCATGATTGCACTGCATTGAAGATATTATATATATTATGCAATTGGGAATTAAAAAGTGCATTTATTTAAAACCCTTTGTTTCTCTACAACTTACAATTGCATTTATACAAGCGAAGAAGCAAGTAGTGTTTTAAGTGTTTGTTTTTGTGCGTCGCATCTGCACTTTAGTTTGTGCGATTTTCCTTTTTTATTTGTGTTTTGCACTTCACAGCCACCTTATCTATCTTGTTAGATCAGAGGTGGAACTCATCAAGTCGACTTTCCCCCCCCCCCCCCCTACTCCTGCAGACTAAATATAACCTTCCATCCTGGTGTGACCGTGTTCTGCGCAAGTCCTACCCCCTCGTGCACGTCGTTTGCCAGTCGTACGGTGAGTTTCTGTTTTCACAATCCCTTTGCTATCGACGCAGACGCCATCTACTCTTATTTCGTCACAAACTATGACTGCAGTTATGACTTCATGTGTGTAAGAGTATTGCTGTAAGGTTTACTCAACTAGAACATTGAGCTCCTAGAGCAACAAGGCATTGTATGTATGTCTCCCTTCTAAATGGGCAGCCAATATCGTCGCCTGATTTGCATGATCGACTTCAATTTTAACCTTGCCTTTTGCTCTGCAGGCTGCACCAACACAATCATGACCAGCGACCATTCTCCTGTGTTTGCTACGTTTGAAGTGGGAGTGACATCACAGTTTGTTTCGAAAAATGGTACGGCTGTCCCTGACCCAAATGATCAGGTTGATCAGGCCCGAAAACAGAAGCGCGGTATCTCACGGTGACTGCGTAGTACAGCCTTTGCTTTTAAGCGGGTTTTTTCTTACCATTTTCTCTAATGTGTCTCAATCTTTAAGCCCATGGTGTATGCAGCGCAGCGCTATGTTTAACTAAAAATAAAGAGGCGTCGAATTCTGTTTTTGGTTTCAGATCCGAACAGCGTGTCTCAGGGTGGAATTAAATTCATGAACTGCGTGGCAACTCTTATGACCAAATCCAAAACACGGTTTTTCATTGAGTACCACTCCAGCTGCCTGGAAAGTAAGAGACCTTCGTTACCAGTCGCTAATGCTTATTCCAGGACCCGGACGTCCAGGAGGGCCAATCGACACACATGACCGCAGAAATATAGATGTCTTTATATGCATTTGATTATCTCCACTGTTAAATCAGGACCATACCCATCACCACAGTCTTCATTTCTTGGAATAGTGAATACACACGTTTTTATTTTCAGGTTGTGTCAAGAGTTCTGAGGGGGAGAACCAAGAGCACAAAGACGGGTCGATAAAGGTTCGATTCGGAGCGGACGTCGAGGTAACTCAAGAGTTTCCACTTCCCTCAGGCGATCGTCAATGAAGCCGATCTGAGAATGCACTTCATGTCCGTGTCATCGTGACCATGTTGACCGTGCATCTCGCACCTGTGTTTCCGTACCTCAGCTCACCCCCATCATTTCGGACCCGGAGTACCTGTTGGATCAGCACATCCTCATCAGTGTCAAGTCCACCGACAGTGAGGAGTCATATGGTAAGAGAGTGGGAGAGCTAACCGTGGTTGGGTCAGTCCACCACCCATGGAATCTACATCTACTCTGAGTTCGCTATGCAGGATCACCAACGGTTCCTTGCTTCAGAAAGGGAATGACAATGGCTTCATTTTTCCTCTTGGCCGTGTGTTTGCAGGTGAGGGCTGCGTAGCGCTGCGAGCGGCCGAATCCTCCAACGCAGAGTTCTACTTGCCGCTGACGCACCACGGAGAGCAGACGGGCGTGCTGGCTGGTGCCATCCAGCTGCGCACCTCCGGAGGAAAGCAAACCGAGAAGCTGTACGGTGAGGGCACCCCACACAACTTATGCGCATGAGAACGCACTTTTGCGTACGCGCACGCACCTCTCACGTCAGACTAAACACTCGCGTGAAGGTCATCTCACAAATGCACTCAGACACACATGTAAGCATTGCTTTAAATATACTCGCATAAGTAACTGTTGGTCTTTAAAGACGATGTTCTGAATATACAAAATGTATCTGAATTCACTTGCTTTCAAACTGTACTCATGATAACAGAGCGCTGAGGGAGCCGTTACTAATTGGTTTTCAGGTAAAATTTGAATCCATCTTGGTCATTTTAAAGTAAATCTTGCTTTTTCACAGATTTCATCCAGATGGAAGATGAATCAGGAGGAGGTCAAAAGAGCAGAGGTGGAGAACACAAGTGAGACTTCAATGCTCCTCTTAGTGCCTCCATTCTCACACAGTATAGTTCATATTTCACGAAGGGACTCATTGCTGTCTATAGAAAAAACTCCTTTCTCTATTTGTGTTATCTGTAACTCTAAGGCACTGTAAATAATACTGAGAAGTGAAGAAGGGTCGGCGCTGGTTTTTCTCTCATCTCTAGGCCCGCTTTTGCCCTCCCCATTGACATCAGTAACCCCAGTTACATGGGGTTGGTTCATAAGGCTGGGAACCAGTCTGACAGAAGCAGGAGCTCTGGCGTGCCCACAAGAGTAAGCCCTCCGGGACACGTAGGCAAGGACATGACCCCAGGTAACCTCTCTCCAAAAAAGATCGGCCATGACCCAGCTGCCTGCAGTCCGTCAGGAAATGTGTGAGTACTGGGTTAAAACCCGCACTACATCGCTTTGTCTAACAAATCACTTGAAGCTGGTTTCTAAAGTTGATGAGTGTCTTATGGGGATTTTATCCAGTTCCAGATGGAAAATGAAGGCTGTTATTTCATAAACGTCATGCTTGCTGTGCTTCTCACAAAAGGGGATAAATGATTAAGTAAATTGGAAAGTGTGACCAGTGCTGTGCTGTAACCCCTACAGAGCCGAGGACAGCAAGTCCGCTGAAATGTTCGAAAACCCTCTATATGGCTCTATGACCAAACAAAAAGGTACATCTCGTGCAAAGGAACAGGACCCCCTGCGCAAGGATCTGCTCGTTCAGCCCGAGGCCGTCTTCGCTTTTCCCAAGCCGGCTGATCTGGAAGCCGACCGACAGGCCCCAGTCCCCATGCCCCGAAACCGCTCCTACACCTGTAGCGAGACCAAACCACAGGTTCCCGCCTCTCTCCAGCCCCCCGGCTTCACCAAAAAACCTGTGGTGCCGTCTCGCTCCGAAGCAGGCATGATGTCGGCCAGTAAGCCTCCTCTGCCGATGAAGTTCCGCCAAGGGGATCCTCAACCCAACAAGCCCAGGGACTACAGGGACAGCTCCGAGCTCCCCAACAAGCCCAGGGACTACAGGGACAGCTCCGAGCTCCCCAACAAGGCCCAAGCCCCTGGGAGACCAACCCAGCCCCTCCCTAAAGATGGTAAGCTCTGTCTTCAGCAACCACTTCCGTTCCATTTGTTTTGAATCGATTTATATATAAGGTGCACAGTGCTGTATGTATGAAGTGCTTGAGTATGTCGAGGAAAGATTAATCTTTGCTTCTTATTTTCCCAGTGCATCACGAGGGATGTGGAAAGTTGGGACGCTCAGTGAAATGACACAATCAAAACGGCCTTTTTTGCTTCAGCCTCAATCTCAATACTCGCTCAAAACTAGTGTATGGGATTTTTAAAGACTTGGCGAGCCAGATCACACCTATCAATCAAAAAAAAAAATCCCCCACAATTTGAAAATGAGAAGCTATCTAGCATTTTTATTTTATTTTTTTTACAACAAATCACCTTTTCACTCTTGAGCTTTGCTGCTTTTGTTAAAGAACAGATTGTTTTTGTGAAGGATATACTGTCCACTTTCGCCTTCTTTCACCGCTTCTTCGGTCACTTCTGGTTGATCATGTAGCTGAAAGTCTGCCTGTTGAGCTTCACATGAAGGGAACAATTTAGGGAGAAAAAAGCATAAAAATAAAAAGACCTGAAAAGGTGGCATTTTTAGAAGACTGTTCAAAGCCATTTTGTGTTGTTGTAGCTTCAGAATTGCTTATCTTCTAAATAAGGGACCAACGTTGCAACCAGAATTGTTAAGGTTTGTTCATGAACAGTGGTGATTTTGCTGCCTCTTCAACTCGTTGTGTGCTGTTGCCATTTATGGTATATATTTTTAAGGCATTGTTTGTACAGTAGTTGAGTGCGAGGGAAATAAAGTGAAGAATTTCAATGGCTTGCATATCCTAAATACTTTCTTCACAACTTTATTTTTACTTACACTGATAACAATCACAATCATAGAAAATTGTGAGATAATTAGCTAGTTAGCACATGGCAAAATGCAATAAAGAATAAAGTTGATTTTCTAAATTAAAAAAACTTTTAAAAAAACTTTCTCTGAAAAAAAAATTCACATTTTCATTATTGAAAAGTCATTACTGTCATTACTGTCAGAAAGTGCTTACAAATGCTCACACAAATGGGCAATTTCAGATTTGTCTAAGATTGAGGAAAGATTTATTGTTCATTATTATTATCAACATTTTTTAAACGATTTTTGTTAAAAAATATATATCCCTATCCTACCGTAATAAATCTAGTGGTGCAAAGCAGGTTAGGTCTGCAGCTTTATGCCTCTATACTGCCAGACTTTAATCTCCATGAGACTTCATCTGGCCTTGGGGAGTGTCACAATTCCTATATGAAAAATTATTTTTTTATGACTACATTTCCTTCAGTCTCCTGAAGTTCAGAATACAGACAGCCACGATCCACACACTTATTTGTAAATATTGCCATCTGCTGGTGGATTGGTAGTACTACTCCAATAAGGAATACAATCATTGCTGAATGGCTTGATTTAGGAAAATCTCCAAATGCAACAAACATAATGTCTGCCGTCTACTTATTAAAATACAGTTCTGTTACATCAGACTCGGTATTTACATCTCTTGCAGTGTGCACAAACTCGGGACTTGCCTTGGAATCTTCAGTGCTGTTCAGGGTGGGTATATCAGGATATATCTCCAGAAGGTCCAGAAGGTCTGGCATCCCCCACAATGTCATCCCATCCTCTTAGATGTTCATCTTGTTCATTAGCTCCCCCTTTCAGTGGCTTTAGAGAGGGTTTTGATGGCTTGGCTCTGGACCTGACCTTGGGTCCCCGCCTCATAGACACATTTCCCTCTTCATTCCCCCAGGTAGACCTTTTTTTATTAATCAGCATTGTTCTGCGTCAGCCTCTAGCTTAGCATACTACTTATTCAAATATACATAAATGGGATTATGGTTAACTCATTGCTACCACTGTTACCAATGCAACATTACTTTTTAGGCAATGTAATTTGCTGTATACTGTAGAGATGGTGAGATGAGATGTTACATATGTTAGAAATTGCCACTGGCCAACGCAACCCTCCTTGTACTCATGAAAACACAAGTATGCGCATGCCCGCACACACACACACACACACACACACACACACACACACACACACACACACACACACACACACACACACACACACACACACACACACACACACACAAGGTCGTATGAGTAATCTTGGGGCGGCATGGCAGTGCGGTGGTTAGCACTCACAGCAAGAAGGTACAGAGTTTGAATTTGTGCGGCCTTTCTGTGCGGAGTTTGCATGTTCTCCCCGTGTCCACACGGGTTTCCTCCGGGGACTCCGGTTTCATCCCACAATCTAAAGACATGCAAGTTAGGCTAATTGGACATGCTAAATTGCCCATAGGTATGAGTGTGTGAGTGAACGGTGTGTGTGCCCTGCGATGGATTGGCGACCTCTCCCCCAGTGCGTGCTGGGATAGGCTCCAGCTTCCCCCCCAACTTTAAATAATGATGGATGGACAAGTAACCTACAGGTACTTTAATTTAAGTAGCTCTGACCCACCAACTGACCTTTTTTATTTTCACTGATTTAATTCTGAGATGAACACATCAAATTCCTGCATTACACACCCACAGTTCTGTCATCATTTATTTTTAATAATAAGTTTCCTCTGATTATGTCTCTTAAGAGCATTTGGATGCAACATCACTAAGTAAAAAGTGGAGTGGAGATGAGTAATGACTCGTGACTGGACATCACCTATAAATTTACCCCAACATCGCATTTCCTCAGCTGCAAAGGGCACACTCCTGTGTCCCGTGATACATGTCCCTGGGCTGTGCTTACAAGAAGTGAAGTATGGTTGTGAAGCTGGGTTGAGCACTCTCTGTTGGACAGCTGCATCAGCACTGGCACAGAACACTTTAGACTGACAACTGGGTAGTTTGACAGAATTTTGGCAGCCAACCCACATAACCCCTTTCCAACCTAGAAAATCACTCCAAAATGCAGAGAAATCAAAATTACTTCGCTGTTTGAGAAGGTGCTGAGACTTTCCCCAGGACATTGCTGAAGGGAATGTTTTATACAAAGACTGTGCCAATGCTTTGAATCAAAATAAGTTGGAATACAACCAGACATGCCCTGAAGGGACAAGGAATTGGGGAATTCCTGCCTGCTTGAAGAGCAATTGTACAACTTTGCTGAACAAAAGAGTCTGTGATCTGCAGTGCAGAGTACGACATGTTGAAATTGCAGGTAATGTTTCGGGACTGGTTCTAAATATATAGGTGACATCTCTGACGACATTGAGAAATAGGTTTCACAATTAGAAAAGTTTTAGATAAAATCCCCTGATGAGTGAGTAGGAATTTTTTTACTGCTGAATGAAAGTTTTGGTTAGAAAAGAGATTTTGATCTCAATTGGGTATTCCTGATTAAATAACGGTTAAATAAAATTAAATAAAATGGAAGAAGAAGCAGTGCTAGAATCAGTTGTGCTTGATTATGTAAAAACATAAAACCCTCTGTAGTAGGAATATACAGAATATACAGACTCATTTTTTTATTCACACCTTTGATAAAGATTAACAATATTATTAAAAAAACCTAAATTTGTTTTTCTGAATAATTGTATTAGTATTGTAGGTTTGGAGTTTTCTGCACTTCACTTTTTGAGCATAAAATATACTTGTATACCTGTATACTTAATTTTAGATCGTTTTTGTTCATCTTCATCAAGGGTGTGAATAGAAAAAGAATCTAGTGTACAATTGATGCATTTGACACTGCTGAGGGGACAAATGTGTTGTGTGTCTACAAATGGTTAATATGGGGAATAATGGTTGTGTATTGCAGTGTATAAGGTTTTCACCAATGTAGTGATCTGGCTTTCCTGGGACAGTGCGTAGGCATTCAGCAGTATTTTCCCAGACTCCAAAACATAGCAAACACACAGGCCAGGGGGTATTCCACAAAGCAGGATAAGCAAGTTAGTCATATAATTCTGAAATAATACCATGAAATAACCTCAGACACTTCCTTCAATATCAGTTGCTCACAATATGTATGACTAAATCACACTCCTGACCCTGTGAGAGATGTAATTGAAAAACAAAAATACCTCTTAAAACCTTGTTGTAGGAGCCCTCTGATGAGGAATATGTTGAACAATTATCATATTTATGTTTTGGTGAAAGTTTCTGAACATGTAAAAATGCAACATTGGGTTTGAGTCATAGCAGAAATTCTCATTATCCTTTGCAGTAATACTCAGACGCAGTTGCGCTAGTTTTAAAACTCAAACTTTATAGTTTGGTTGTGATGATAACGTTGATCAGAAAACACACATTGAACTTTTATGATTACTTTATTCTTTAGCTACTCAAATTGTCATATTCTTTGTCTATATAAGTCTCTGCGTCTCCCTATTTGGTGTGATACAGAATGAAGAGGTTCTTGTGATCTGTATAGCAGAGATGGACATCACACGCTGCTATTGTTTGTGTATCCAGTACTTATGACACATACTATGCGTATAAATAATGTTTGAAAAAAATGTGTGTGCATGCACGTGTCCGCACACGTGACACTATTTTTCTCAACATGGAATGGTGAGACAATAATAAGATATTCATTGGAGGACATGGGAAATGTAGGGCTATAGGGCTATGACTCTTGATTCGGGGGAGGGGAATATTGTGCCTGGTCACCCACCAACTGAACACAATATTCACACAATCATAAGATATTCACTGGAACTCATGTAACATTGAGGGCTAATACTAGTCGAGTACATCCACTGAAATCTCACTAATGTGATAATACAGCCTTCTCACAGTTGTCTGGATAACTTTATAATCCTGTTTTGTGGAATCCCCCCCATGTGTGAAGTAGTACGCTGTGTTAAACCCGGTTAAACCAGAGCCAAAATGAGATCAACCGGACTATTAGTGAAAGTCTTTTCTTTTTCTATCCGCAAGCATGCGGTCGTAACATGCGCTGCGCAGATGCATTCATCTCCCTCACGTAGGGTAGTGTCATTTTCTTTTCTCTTATTCACATCTCCATTCATCCTTTATTCATTAATTAACACAAAACTTTTATTATGACAACACAGTTTGGCGCTCGTGTATGGCGCATATATTACAACACACCTATGGGAGTGGAGTATTCATTTCCAGGCATGGCCATGCGCGCTAGCAATCGGCGGAAAAAAGGGGGAATGGAAATGGAGGTGGCGGGTGTAGAAGTAGAGGAAGAAGGGGAAGGAAATTGGTCCATGGTTGAAAGAACCAGAAAGAAAAGGAATAGAACATTGTCACAGGGCATATCGGATGATTCTGGACGATGATCGATCAATTCGTAAAGAACGTAGGAGGTTCTAATAACATCTTTGAAGGGAGGGGATACGGGGAGAAAACCAAACCCTAGCAAGTTCTCGTCTCTATTGCAAAAAAATATTGGGGACATACAATATGCAAAAACACTGTCGAATGGCAATCTTTTGGTTATTTGCAGTTCAGCGGTCCCACAGGCCAAAGCGCTGAAGCTGAAAAGCCTGGGCACTTTTGCGATTGATTGCTTTATCCCGAGACAGAAGCGTACACTGAAGGGGGTGATAACTGGTGTGGCGTTGGACATCGCGATGGTGGACTTTAAAAAGCATAATAGTGGGGGGAACAGTGAATGATGCAAAGAGGCTTCAGAGTTTCAGACAAGGTCAGAAAAGTGATTCTATGGCGGTGCCATTAGAATTCGGGTAACACTTTACTATAAGGGGACACACCTCATGCCTTAACTAATGCATGACTCATCATGATTTAATGCATGAATTAATGCGTGATGTATCATGAACTCTGTGCGGCTCAATGTTAATAAACGATCAAGTCATTATTAATTCATGTGATTACTGAACACTTAATGTATCATCAATTAATGAACATTAACTCATAGTTAAGTCATACATTAAGTAACATGTCAAAGTAGCTGCAAGCTGTGGTGGATTTATCCATTTTGGGGCTGCCAAAACCCCTTCCTGACAGTGTGCTGACAAAGCTGTTCGCTTAAAGGAAAGTTCTGCCAGTGTGGCTTCAAAGCTCCCCACCTCCTATCATTTACCTGTGGAAAGGCTCCTTCCCTTGTGCAAATGGTGACAGTAATATCAAATGTTTTATGTTATTTAAATGTATCTTAGAAAGTGCATAATTAGTCGATATTTTCAATGATAGCCTATATCTGCCAATATTCAGTCATTCAGACTATGCTTCTGGGCGAACCCTACACTAGGCCTATCTCTAATGTGTCATAAAAAATCACGCGTAATAGATTTGATGGTGATCTTTGTAAATAATATGGAGTCAATGTGTGTGGATTATGACAGCCATTCATCTGTTTTAGAGAATGAGTACTTTGTACTTATTTTTCAATTATATAGTTACCAATACTCAAGGTTAATATACGCTATTTGTTGGAAATATTGGGTCGGGTTGAGTGCGATAACCCAAAAATACCCAGTAAGTGGCAGTTCTGAGAGCAGAAACAACCTTGTTAATGAGAGTGGTCAGAGGAGACACATTCAAGCAAACAGAAAGGCCAAAAAAATAAAAATGAACAACAGTGGTGAGCAGAGGGGCATCACTGAATGCACGTGTTCAACCCTGAAAGGGATGGGCTGCAGCAGCAGAAGATTAGATAATACTCGGTAGGTATTCCTAATACAGTGGATACTGAGTGTAAATTGTAAGGAGTTCACCATTTATCATTAAATT
Organism: Ilyophis sp. 1 JC-2022; assembly: GCA_022702515.1. NCBI lineage: Eukaryota > Metazoa > Chordata > Actinopteri > Anguilliformes > Synaphobranchidae > Ilyophis > Ilyophis sp. 1 JC-2022. The sequence continues at coordinate 53,377,540 of CM040403.1, read as the reverse complement.
TCATCATTATTTCACACATGCAATCACCATTACTTCCTAAGTACTTGGCTGACTTGTGTCCCTCTAAGTGAAGTCATGGCATGATACTAATTTGTAAATGATTGCTTAATGTACATTGATAGGAGGCAAGCATTTGTTAACCATGAGTTCATGATTACTTAATTATGAATTCAATGAATTGTGACCCTTCAAGTAAAGTCATACAAGATTCGTCATATACTAATGATTACCCCATCATCACTATTACTTAATACATAGCTTAATGACCCTTGAAAACCTAATATTAAAATAAACCAGTCAAATGTCGTCCAAATAGAACATCAATGTTTTATTCATTATACATGTGGAACACAATTTTTTAAGACATTCAAAATGACCTCACTACCATTTCCTCTCAGTCGCCATATCTGATTTTTATAAATCCCCTTAGCCCTCTCTATATTTTGTGTATGTCCCCCACTGTTTGGATCAATAAAGCTCCTGCTGTGGTTAACAGTGAAATGGGTGTATCCAGCAGTGGCAACGCCACTGATCACTTATTATTGTGGTCCCTGACGAACGTGTCTTCTGATGAATGTTAGCAGTCTTCACCAGTCTGAGAACTGGCCGTTTCCTCTGATACCCCAAAACCCCATTTTCGCCTCCTCCATGTCCTGCCATATCTCCCACGACCCTACTGTTAAAAGAAGATCATTTACAAATCAAAACTAGAATGGCACTCAGAGAGATAGACACCCCAAAAAAAGTGGGCAAAGCACGGAACTCTATGATATTGAACGGACTTAACTGCTTGCTTCTATTGAAGTTACAGCAAGCAGTATGGCTTCCAGTGCACTGCACCTCTCAATTTCCGCATAGGCTATAATTTAGAAACCCCTGCCTTTTTCTACCAAACTAAAGGGTTAACAGTCATATATTAAACCCAGTTATATCCACAATACATATAAAAATCAATGCGTGATTATACTTGACACGATACAAAGGTAGTTTGTTGTTTTACTCGGAGATGACTCTGGTTGGTCTTCTTGAACACGTGATGGTGACTAGCTGATGGATAGCCTACAGAAATCAGTATGAAAAGGTTGAACTACATGTAGGTTTATTACGACATCACGTAAAGTAGTTGAATCTAATCTATTCCGTAAAAAATTTTTTGTCCGAGACCACCAAAATAAAGTGCACACACAGATAGGAGGCAAAAGATCACATCTATCACCAGAGACCGTTTTAACACACACACACACACACACACAAACACATATATATTTCTGGTGGCAACTGAAAGATAAGTAAGTTAGGTTACTGTACAAGCTCGCAAAATCTAATTATTTCACTAAGTCCAGTCCTGAGCTCACATGACAGGGTAATGTTAGATACATAGAAATGTTACTCCAAAAAGAAAATTTCTAAGGGAATTATGCAATTTAACATTTGCCTAATTAGCTAATGTTATAGTTAGCAGCAATATACAAATCTTTGTGTGTTCTAATACTAATGCCACTGATCTAGCCCAAATAAATATAACTACTAGACATTAGCAAGCCAGCAAGCAACATTACAAGTGACAGTAGGCCTCATAGCAGCTAGCTTGCTAGTTATTTGTGTCTGAGATTGATTCGCTACTAGGTCGATTGTTTTTGCAAACATAGCTAACATTGAACGCATTTACAATGAGCTAACTAGCTACATAAGCTACTTATCGGAATTTAAGTAACATGTAGTTTCAGAGGGTTAAAAACATTCGGATTTGTTTAGGATCTTCGGCAGTGCATTCAAGTTTGCTAGCTGGATCCATACCATAGATAGCCTGTAGAAAGTAGATAAATACCACAGAGTTCTGTAATTCAGTTTTCATAGAAGTTCAAACTACCATACTTTACGGTTGGGGTCCTTGTATACGGAATCCTAAAGGCGACAAAAGTCACAAACAAGTTATCTGGATTGTAAAAATTCATCATTTAATCATTTTCTTAGCCTCCAATCAGTCGATAAAATAAATTTAAAAATAATAAATTTTACTCTTCCATTTATCATTTACTTCCTATTTTTATTTTTCAACTCTTCACTTTTTCTATTTTCACGGTCCTAGCATGTGTGTAAGTGTAGGCTATTAATCATTATTGTACCCGTTTCCTAATCAGAGTCATATGTTGAGTGAGTCATATGTTGACCAACCAGAGTCTTTTGTTAGCTGTATGATAAGTAAAACATCAATACTATATATTTGTTATTGTGTAAAGTAAAATCACGGATTGATTATTTTGTATTATCGTATAACTGGGTTGAAAATATGACTAAAGCACCATAGTTTTATTAGAAACATATTAGAAGTAGGCGTAGGGTTCACCCAACATCTTATTAGTCTGAATTATTGAATATTGCAAATAGGCTAATATTGAAAAATAATGACAAATTATACATTTCCTAAGATAAATTAAATTAAAAGAACATAAAACATGTGATATTGTAAGCCACACAGATCCTGTCTTATTATATAGGGGGGTTTGTTATAGCACGCAGGAAGAGTTTTGGCGGCCCCAAAATTGATAAATCCACCACTGATGGTCTGAGAAGCTTTTGTCTACCTAACTGGTTTGCAGCTACTTTGATGACATGTTACTTAATGTATGACTTAACTGTGAGTTAATGTTCATTAATTGATGATACATTAAGTGTAAAGTAATCACATGAACTAATAATGCCTTGATCATTTAGTAATATTGAGCCACACAGAGTTCATGATAGATCATGCCTTATTTCATGCATTAAATCATGAGTTAAGGCATGAGTTGTGTTCCCTTATTGTAAAGTGTTACCAGAATTTGCAGGTGAAGCTCTTCCCGAAAGAGTGCGGTTGGGATATTTGAGTTTCTCGGTGAAACCATATATTCCTCTGCCTCTCAGGTGTTTTAATTGCCGGAGGTTTGGACGTGTAGCGGCAGTTTTGCAGGGGAAAGAAGAGACGTAGACGGTGTGGTGGGAATCATGAAGGGAATTGTGGGGAAGAGGTGCGATTTAAATTGTGTTTAAAATGTAATTGTGGAGGTGCACATAGTGCCACATTTGGGGTGTGTGAATATCACAAAGTAGCTCAGGTACATTCCTTATGCTGAAGCCACGAAACAAGTAAATGAAAATGTGAGCAGGGAGGTGGGGCCAAGTCAGCGTAGTGAGAGTGTGGAAGCTCAGGAGGAAGGCAAAGGTAGGATTTCAGAGGATACACTCAGTGTGAGCAAGGTGAATTTTTTGGCCTTCATAACAGAAGTTGTAAATTGTACTGCACAAACGGATAAGAGGACTTACGAAAATGGAAATCGGCTGCGGTGAAATATTGAGATATTCAGGGGATTACAATTGAGGGGTTAGTGTCTACTATTAACAAAGTAGGCATACGTGTTCACAGGTGGTGGGAAATGGGTATTATGAACCGGTCTTCTGCAGTGGAATGCTAGAAGCCTAATAGCGGACGGTCAAGAACTTAAAAAGTTTATTTTGGACTTAGATACAAAGCCTGATATAATATGCATACAAAAGTCTTGGTTGATTCCCCGGCTGGATTTTGTGATCCAGTTTAATTGTTATAACTCTTGTTGCGCTTTAACCATGGACGGACTAGACACTGGAAAAGATTGCGCACCCAATTGTCTGGTGTGGAGACATGAATGCACGCAACCCTTTATGGGGAAGTGTGGATTTGGATGGAAACGGTCGAATGGTGGAAGAGTTTATGGACAAGTATAATTTGGTTTGTATAAACGACGGCAGGGGCACATGATTTAACAAAGTCAATAATTCAACATCATACTTGGATTTAACGTTAGTCTCTGGACAGATTGCAGGCAACTGTGAATGGGATGTTTTGCAATCTAACAGTATAGGTAATGATAATTTTCCTGTGTTGTGTGCTATAGGATTGGGGAAGGTGATGACTGAGAGAGGTGAGAGGACAGGGTGGTGGGATTTTAGGAAGGCAAAATGGGAGAAGTTCTTTGAGGTTTGCTCAAGAGGGGTGGGAAACATAGACTGGTCTCGTAACATGGTCAATAGATTTAATAATGAATTACGCTCCATATTTAACTGGGCAGCGTCTGCGGTGATTCCTAAAAAAATGAGGATGGGGATCATGCAATACCAGAGCAAGGGTGCGGTTTCAGGACCCCAGTCCCAGGACCACATTTCTAGGACCCTGGAGTCCTGCGCATGCCCAAGAGAAACAACAAGATGAATCTGAATCCGACGCGGTATGTTCGCGAGAATCTGAACATTCACAGGCAACAATCAATAACCTGATCAACTCTATGCGAAGGAGAATTGCTGCTGGTCGCACTCACATGAAATACTCGACCCCCCCCAAAAAAAAAAAACAGACTCCTTGTTCTTGAAAAACTAGGGTCCTAGAAATGCAGTCTTAGAAATGCGGTTCTAGAAATGCGGTCTTTGAACTGCGGTCCTGAAACTGCAGCTTCCAGTATTGCAGAAACATACTATTGTGAAAAAGGGGTAGGGTGATGAAGAGAATGGTTCCATGGTGGAATATCGATTGTAATGTGGCTGTAAGAGAAATAAATAAAGCTTATAAGAAAGTTAGAAAATACTGATGTGTTGGACTACAAAAAGAAAAAAGCTGTTGATCGGCGAGGGGTTAAATCAGCTAAGAGGAATTATTGGCCATCATATTGTGAGACCATAGGAAAAGATACTTCCGTGGCTGAGGTGTGGACTAAGATTAAGAAGATGAATGGGGTATAGAGGGCTACTAGCATTCTAATACTGATAAAGGGGGACATCGTGGCATGGAAAAGGCAAGTTTGGAAAAGGCAAATATGCTAGTTGACACTTTTGTGCAGGTTCATAGCTCAGCTAATTTAGATTCCGTTTTTTTGAGTAGCAGGGAATCTGTGCTGTTGGCCAATCAGGGCTACCTAGGGGTGAGTGCACATATGGATGACCCCACATGTGATTATTTCAGCTTAAGGGAACTGAAAGCAGCAATACAGGAGGGAGGACACACAGCACCAGGTAAAGACAGCATTTGCTATGAAATGTTTGGTCATGTGGATGATTCAGTGATAGAGACGGTGCTAGAGTTATTCAATGCGACCTGGGAGAAAAATACTGTTCCTGCTGAGTGGAAACATGCTGTTGTGGTGCCGATAGGTAAGGCGGGGAAGGATATGTCCAGTGCAGCTTGGTACCGCCCGATTGCTGTTACGTCAGTTTTATGCAAACCGATGGAAAGACTTCCTCAAATTGTCTCACTTCCTGGAGAGTAGAAATCTGTGTGTATTGTATCAGAGTGGGTTTCGTAAAGGCCGAACCACGTTGGCTAGTGTTATGAGGTTGGTGGATGAGATTGGAAAAGCATTTGTGAATAAAAAAGTTGTTGTTGCCGTGTTCCTTGATATTGGGCGGCAGTGTAGTATAATCGTTAAGGAACTGGACTTGTAACCGAAAGGTTGCAGGTTCGATTCCCTGGTAGGACACTGCCGCTGTACCCTTGAGCAAGGTACTTAACCTGAATTGCTTCAGTATATATCCAGCTGTATAGGAATGGATAAATATAATAAGATGTAATAAGAAGTTGTGTAAGTCGCTCTGGATAAGAGCGTCTGCTAAATGCCTGTAATGCAATGTAATGTAATGTAATGAAAGAGCATATGATATACTCTGGAAAGACAGGTTGATAATTAAACCGTGGAAATTGGATATTGGAGGTAGACTCTTTCACTGGATAAAATAGTTTTGAGCTGATAGATCAATTCAGGTTAAAGTAGGGGGTGTGTCGTCAAAAACATATAACATTGACAATGGTACGCCCCAAGGGAGTGTGATTAGTCCGGCATTATTTAATGTGATGGTCAATGACATGTTTGGAAATGTAGGAGCAGGGGTAGGCTGATTTTTATATGCAGATGATGGGGCGATTTGGAAAAGGGGGAGGAATGCAGTGCAATATGTGACAAAGGTACAGGAGGCAGGCACTGGGAGAGGTGAAAAAATGGCCTTAGTCATGGGGATTTCAATTGTCAGTGCCCAGGACAGAATTAGTTATTTTCACTAGAAGGTACCAAAAAGACCCCTCAGGGTTGACACTGTATGGGCACCCAGTGAGTAGGACCAACATATTTAAGTTCTTGGGTATGTGGTTAGATGAAAAGCTGACCTGGAAAGTGCATATACAGAACATGATGGAGAAGTGCAATAAAGTACTGAGCCTAATGAGAGGTATCTCCAGCAGCACATGGGGGGCAGATAAAGATGGTCTTATGTTGTTGTACAGGGGGATGATTCGGTCTGTGATGGATTATGGGTGCCAGGCTTATGGAATGGCAGCTAAAACAATACTGGGTAAACTGGATGTGGTCCAGGCAAAGGCACTACGGATTTGTAGTGGTGCATTTCCAATGTGTCCTATCCCTGCTCTTCAGGTGGAAGTAATGGAGATGCCTCTGGGCTAGAGACGGCTAAAACTATCCATGAGTTTGTGGGCCAGTTGGGTGGGATGGGATTCAGCGTTCTTGCCAAAAAGGGTATTTAATGTTTGTTGGAAATTTACGGGGCAAAATAGAACCAGGGGCTTTGCGGATTTCATAAATTAGTGGCTGAAAGGCTGGGGATGTCAAGTGTGGTCAACTCTTGTCCATGGGCTGTGATACCCCGCTGGCTCATGCCCCCATTAGATGTGAACCTCTCTCTGCTAGAGAGATACACGGACAGGGAAAACAAAATAGATTACGATGGGATGGTGGGGAATCAGTTAGCTATCCGGTTTTATACATAAATAAGCATCTTTACAGATGGGTCTAGGACCCAGTGAGTGGAAAGACGGGTGCTGCTATATACGTACCAGATATTAATGTTACAGTGGGGAAAAGGCTTACTGATAACCTGACATTGTTCACAGCGGAACTGAGGGCTATTGTAATTTCCCTGGAGTGGGGGGAAGAGGTCAGGCCAATGCGGGTCGTAGTGTGCCCTGATTCTGTGCCTGCACAAAAGCCATTCAATCAGCCAAATCCCACGCAAGGTGAGATATGGTGCAGAGGATCCTACACTCATTGTACAGGCTGCATAACATGGGGTGCATTGTGCGGTTTTTGTGTGTGCCTGCACATGTAGGGGTGGCGGGGAATAAGAGGGTTGATACGATTGCCAAAGCATCACTAGCGTGTGAGGTGCCCGATCTACATGTGGCGATGGGCAGAGCTGAAGTGCAGAAAATCCTAAGGGAGAAAGTGCATCAGGAGTGGCAGCTACAGTGGGAAGGGGGGGGGGGGGGGGGGTGAAGGGGAGGCATATATATAAGATCCAAAGAATGATCAAGCCATTTACTTTTCTGGGGAAAAATAGGAGGGAATGGGTGATTATTAGTAGGCTCAGACTGGGGCACTGTGGTCTGAACTCAGGTCTGCATATACTGGGGAAACATCCGGACCGGAGGTGTGGTCACTGTCTTGGAGACACACAAGAATCTGTACAGCACATACTTATGCATTGCACTTCATACACTTCATACACCAGGGGAGATTGGGGGAAAGGAGGCAATTGTCAGGGTTAGGGGTTGAGGTGTTCTCACTTAAAACACTGCTGAGTCCTGATCATCAAAAAATGTATAACTATAGGGTGATTCTGTCTTTTTTGGGAAAGACTGTAGGCATTAGGATTTAAAACGCATGGCTGCGTCTTTGCTCACCCTCCGGCACTGTAGGTGTCGCAGAATTTTTGCCTGCCATTACTTTTTACAAGAAGAAGTATTCATTTCCCCGTTCTCGAAACGAAGTGAAAATATCGCGTTATTTTATCATACGAGTCAGACGCGGCTACAGAGTGAAAATGGTGAGACCTGTGAACGTGTATATCTTTGTTTTAAAATCTGTATTTGCATTGCTTTGTTTAATCTACATACACTCGGTACACTACGCAGAGAGGTGTTAAAAATGAATGGTCGATACTAGCGAAATCTTAGGTTGATAGCTAGCTACCAATTGGTATCTTTGGTATATCGTAACACTAACATAGCTAGCACTAGCTAATGTTAGCTATATTACTAGCGAACATTCTGTCAGCCTTGTAACTAATATAACCAGTATACATAACCAGGCAACAAATTACGTACTGCATTTGTGCTTGGGTAAGTTATAACGTATTTCACTTTTCTTTACAGCTCTTCTACTCGTTCTTCAAGTCGTTGGTGGGCAAAGACGTGGTAGTGGAACTCAAAAATGACTTGAGGTGCGAGAATAACGTTACTTGACTGTAACGTTAATCTTTCTACAAACTAACGACACATGAATTGTAACGTTAGCTTACTTGCAAGGTGTTGAATGGGCATTATTCACGCGTTCTTGAAAAAGAGTAGCAGTGCATTTACAATGAGTTGTGTTTGTCTCATAGCTATTTATCTCACTTTGTTCTTTGGTTTTTGCAGTATCTGTGGCACGCTTCACTCAGTTGACCAGGTGCGTTTTATTCATACCATTTCTCCTTTTTGTTGTAAGATGTTATGTTGTGCAATCATTCAGTTTCACTTCTGCTGATATATAACTGATGTATAACTAAATGCCTGTATTTTCAACTACAGTACCTGAATATCAAACTCACAGACATCAGTGTGACCGATCCAGAGAAGTATCCGCATATGGTGAGTACCGTTGACAGAGACCATTAAGGTTGGCTACTCAGAAAGTATTTGTGTCTTTGTTGCCTCAAATTTGCCTTTGTTCCCTCCAGTTATCTGTGAAAAACTGCTTCATCCGTGGCTCTGTGGTGAGGTACGTGCAGCTCCCTGCTGATGAGGTGGACACCCAGCTGCTTCAGGATGCTGCACGCAAAGAGGCCATGCAGCAGAAGCAGTGACCTCGCTATAGGCAGGGCACAGCCGCATTGGGGTGGGTCGTGGGACAGACTGTGGCTGTTTCTGAGTTTGTGGGAGCATTTGAAGCGGACAAATTTCAAAAGCAGTGTTCTCCCGGGCATTGGTTATCCCTGGCTTGGTGTCCCCCTTTGGCAGTACGTGCAGACATCTTTGTGAGGCGTCAGATGTGTTCCTTGGTTTGATTTGATTGAGTCAATTTTGCTACTCAATATATATTATTTTTTACCAAACCGAATCCTAAAACCTACCTCAGAGCAACAGCAACATGGGTCAGCTTTTTTTGGCATTGTTATGGTAACAATTATGTCAGAGGTCCCTTTAAAAAAAAAATAAAAAAAATAAAGAATTGCTCTGAAACAAGACCTCTAGTTTACTGTTTTGCAATAGATCTTGTAAAGACAAATTGGCATATCTTTTCAAACCAATGACCTTTATCTAATCCAGGCTTTTGTCTAATCCAATTTATTTCAAATTAAATGGCGCTGGCTATCAATGTTGAGTCAGTGGGGGGAAAAAAGCATTTCCTATCCACGTGTCTGCAGACCAAAGCTTGCCATAGATTTGTAAATAAACGTGTAAATATTTAGACAAATATGAAAGTGCATCAGATTCATATTTAGAGCCTAAAACCTACTTGACTTAATTATTTAAATTGATTTCAGAAACCAGCATTGAAACTGTTGCAAAGCTGTGTCGAGAAGTTTATATGGGATCATCAGCACAGCAAATTGGCACAAGCTTGTTAAAACACAGGGATAATTTAACTGAAGGAAATAACAGAATTCTCATTACATTACACATCATACTTTATAAGTATTTTTCTGTAAAGTATTTTTCTTCACTTAGTAATTAACATAGCGGGTTGAGGAAATGCTTGACACAAGATATTTAATATTTCTCCACCATCTGCAAATGTCAGTTTTTAGGCTGATAGATTTTGATATGAGGAATTGGTCATGGGTTCAGTGCAACCATTGTGGTATGCCTGTTCTGCACTGTTATAAATGGGAAAATTTGTCTTTCTTTCAAATGCAGTATAATTCTTTAGAAAGCTTGTCCATATATATATTGTTCCCAGTTCCTGTATTAGCGATTTTTGTCAGATTTATTTTAGTTTGTTAAAAAAATTAAAGAAAACTAATAGTTTCTAGTTTTCCCTACTGCGTCTTTTCACTTTAATGAATCATTGTAGATCTGCGATTCCATTTTTTTGTATTTAGTTGAGCTGATCAGCAAGCTTTTGATTTTGATCATGGTTTTGATATGATTTAGAAATAAAGTGAATTTTGTTCCAATTATAGTTTTAAGTCTAGTGTATTTTAACCTGTATATGCCAACTCATTGCTGAAAGCACACCAAGAGATACAAACTTCAGTTAACTGATCGGTCAACTGAACCAGGTTTGAAACCAGGAGCATCATACACAATTACACCTTATGATTATATTTGTTATCCCTGGTGCAAAAAATGTGAGCATTAAACAAAAAAGTCCACTGATTTAAAAAGTAAATCCTATCAGAAATGATACCATCCTGACATGCAGCATCTGTGGTGAAGATAATATATTGCACTCTGGGAATCTGGTGTATTTCACACCCTGAAAATGCCCCTTCAGAAAGACGGGTGCTGTTGTGAGACCGTCTTTTTGGGTATGACTCCAAAGCAAATGTTATGGTGTCTAATGTACAAACCCCAATTCCAAAAAAGTTGGGACAGTATGTAAAATGCATATAAAAGCAGATGGCAGTGATTTGTAAATTTTCGTTTACATTTAATTGAAAACGGTACAAAGAAACGATATGTAATGTTTTACCTTATCAACTTTATTGAAAAAATATACGCTAATTCTGAATTTGGTGCCTGCACCAAGTTCCAAAAAGGTTGGGACGGGCAAAATTTAAAAAAAAAAAAAAATGCCTGGGAAGTTTAATAAACACCTGTTTGGAACACTAGTAAACGGGTGATGCTATCATGACTGGGTATAAAAGGAAAAGACTGGGAATTGGGTGGGACTAGATTACGCTGTAAATTACACGGGAATAGTATGGAACCCATGGTTGGTTAAATGGCTTCAAGTTATCAAGGGTCTGAGAACCATCACTCTGTTACCGGATATGCAGTAGTTATGGATGTATCAATTTAAGGGTTTCACCCGACTCATTTTCCGATTGAACTCTATGGAAAAATAAGTCCGGAGAAACAAGCCTTCAAGTGATCCATCCATATCTACTGCATATCTGGCAGCAGAGTGATGGTTTGAAGCTTGTTTGATACTTGTTTGATACCTCACTATTCTCACCGTGTAATTTACAGCTTAAAAAGACTCGATAAGATATCAATGATGATCCGTGTAATTTTTACAGCTTAAAAAAGGATATGCAACCAAATATACTTTAAAAATGATCAAGTATGATACTTATGTACATGAGAGATTTCACCATTTAAATATGCAACCAAATATACTTTAAAAATACATTAAAGGGTATGAATACTTATGTACATGAGAGATTTCAGTTTTAGATTAATACATTTGCAAAAATTTCTAAAAACATGTTTTCATTTTGTCATTATGGGTTATTAAGTAGATTGATGGGCAAAAATGGCAATTTTATCCATTTCAAAATAAATATACAACACAATAAAGTGTGCAAAAAGTGAAGGGGTTTGAATACTTTTGAGCACAACTGTATGTTACAGTTTTCTGAAAGGGGAAATGTGTTACTGACTAGAGCTGGGCTGACCTGAGCTAGTTGGCTGTCCTTCACGAGGTACACTGACTATGTAAACACTCTATGCCATATTTGAACTATTGAGAAATATTGAGGTTCAGAATTCCTAAAATCTTATTTATTCTCATTGGAGAAGCAGTTCATGGTAGGTTGGCAAAAGCCTGAAAGACATCTGGGAGATCCTGATGGTAGAAATGCCAAATAATGGATAAGTGGGGTATACCCCCACACCTGTACAGTAAACAATGCCAAGTGTTGACTACATAAATGACTACAATTTCCCCAGATGTACAGTCCTTACAAAAACTAGCTTTTGTTCCTTATGTCAAAGCAAATCCTATACCACATTTGCATATCCCCATCACTTGTGAACCTTGAGGTTGAATCCATGTGGTCAAGTTGAAAATATCCCTATGAGAAAATCAAAAGGACCCCCTTTTCATGGTGGAGAAGAAACCAGCCTCACCACTTCTGCATATCTCCTATGATACCCAATCCAATCATAATATAATTCCTCCTTGTTACAATACTATTGCTTGTCATTTTAACCTGTATCATAGCTCCAGCAATATATATATATATACTCCTCAAAAAAAGTTTGGAAACGTTATTTCGGTCGATTATTCCTCCCCTTTAATAATACCAATTGGTATTGTATTTTATATCGTTGGAAAGCCTGATTAGTCACCTTTACAACGAGGTACAACTTGTAAGGATCATGCATTCGTGGAATGAGCAACACAGCTAACCGTGTGGGTAGCGGCCCAAAAAAATGTGCCAAAATCCCCTGCAATATTCTTCTGTTGGTATTCACTCTCGTTTTGAGCTTCAAGTGCTGGCAGGTGTATGCCAGTCACAGGTGTGTGACTGGCACCTGATTGGCACCGAGGAATGGGATGCCATCCCACAGCAGTGTGTGACCAGGCTGGTGACCAGCATGAGGAGGAGGTGCCAAGCTGTTGTGGCTGCGTATGGATCTTCCACACGCTACTGAGGTCCCTGACAGTGTAAAATGAATAAAGTGTAAAAATGGCCAATATGTGTTGTTTTTTCCTTATTACTGTGGGAGAGTGCAATCATCCAGTCCACCAAGCAACTCAAAACGAGAGTGAATACCAACAGAAGAATATTGCAGGGGATTTTGGCACATTTTTTTGGGCCGCTACCCACACGGTTAGCTGTATTGCTCATTCCACGAATGCACGATCCTTACAAGTTGTACCTCGTTGTAAAGGTGACTAATCAGGCTTTCCAACGATATAAAATACAATACAAATTGGTATTATTAAAGGGGAGGAATAATCGACCGAAATAACGTTTCCGAACTTTTTTTGAGGAGTGTATATATATATATATATATATAACAATCTATTTGTTGCGTATGAAAGATCACAATTCTGCTTATGCAGTACATGTCAGGAATGTTCCCCAGAGTGTTTCTTATCCTAACTAGTGTGTTTTATCAATCATTTCAAATATAGGCCAATTGTATAGCAAAGAGTATTGACAGTAGCACAGTATAGATACTATTTGTGTGGATAACAGGTTTTTGTATGTTGAAAATGTGTTGTTTAATTTATTAGGATGCAGGTATGCCATCAACCAAGTTGGTCGGCAAGTTCATTATAAGCCGCCCATAATTCATCAAGTGAAGTCATCAAAATTGCTGCACCTGACAGAAACAGCAAGAGGGGGCTCTGCAATCTACTTAATATGAAAATGACACCGCTGAATTTGTGAGCTTCATTTTTACAAACCAGCCTACTTCTCAGCTGCGATGATATACAGAATGATCTGAATTGAATTTGAATGCCCAAACAAGCACATTTTAATGGCATGGGATCAGTACGATTGGTGGTTATGAGTGATTTTACCTAGTCTTGTCATCTCAAAAGGCTGAACTCTCAAAAAATATTGGAGGGAGAGGGTTGTTGGGTGATGAAACCAGTTAAAGTATTAATTTATGCAGTAATACTCCCCATGGTCTGGAATCTAAGCATGAACATGCCAATGTAGATTGTGGCTGCAACAACATCTTGGGTAGGAGTCTGAACACAGTATCCTGAGCCTTGCCAAAAAGACTGCTGGTGGAGCCCCTGTTGTCTACCTTGACCAAAGATGCACTAGTGAAACAAATAGGCTACTGGAAAAAAGAAGAAGAAACTTGGTAATATTTTTACAGTGAAGCCTTCTGTAGTTTCATAATAGTGTTGGGTGCATTTGTACACTTAGGTATGTGAATAGCCTACCTATGCACATCAGTGAATAAATAGTTTGGGTGTTGGTTAATGGTTAGGGAACTGGGTTTATAGCTTGTGGATTGTTCCCAGCTGAGGTGCTGCTTTTGTACCCTTGAGAAAGGTAGGCTACTTAACCTGAATTTCTTCAGTAAAATAGCCAGCTGTATTATGGATTGCATGTAAAAATTTAGGCTCCTCTGTGGATAACTGTAGCCTACTACATGCTAAAATTGTATGTCCCTTAATTAATGGTAGGCTTACTATCTTCTACCATGTTTTAAACATTTCCTTCCTGCAAAGAGGTGGCTAATGGGTTGAGGACTGTGAAAGTGATGTTATCCTTAGCTTTCTGTCACCATATCTTTACTCAATCTAGCATTTACCGCAGTAGCGATGACGTGCACTAAATTCGCGCGCTTTTTTTCTTCTTCTTTAAAAAAAAAAAAATGGCAGAGGACGTTACCGCCATTGGACGGACAGTCAGGTATGACTACATGTTTCAAACTAACGTCGTAAAATTGGAAAAGTTACTCAAGAACTCGCCAGAATTCGACAGGAAGAGAACCAACAACACGATAATTAATAGTCAACAAGGTAATACGACAATGGCTGTTTGTAAACCAGAACAGACCTAACGTTAACGTTAGCTAGCCTAAGTTACATCTTGTGGTCATAGACTAACGTTATGGTCTGTAACGTAATTTAATATGTTATACGTTACCACCACCAGCTCACGTTGCACTTTCAGCACACTTATTTTTTTCTTCTCCATTTTATGTTATTTTGTCATAGCCTATTTCGCTGTCAGTTGTAGCCTAAGTAAGGCTATGCAGTTTTAACGAACTGACGTCTATTGTAGGCCTAAACTTTGCTCTGCACATTCAGAACTGCTAATTAGGTAGCCTTAGATAAAAACCTTGTAGCCTACGTTACATTTAAGATGAAGGCGCATTCCATGGCTGGTAAATTAAGTTAGTAAGTCATGAAATTGCCCATTGTTTTTAAAGCTGTAAACGAATTAGTAATTGGCGGTCGCATTTTAGACATATGGCTATGGCTAATGTATTACAACTCATGTCAACACATTGCAAAGAAATCTAGGTCTGCAATGTTTAATACAGGGGTGGTGAACGCCATAATCTTATTCGGGGTGAAATCGTGGTGCATTTTCAAGTGAATCAGTGGATTCGGAAATGTGTCCTGCACAGTAAATTAGGCTACTAAGACACAGTACGAATTGTGCCGAAAGAAACGATAGTATTAAAATGAGGTGAGCACACAGTGCTTTGCATTTAGTTTGTACCTGTCCATCTACGTTCTGTACACCCTGACCAACAAAAAGGTTTGAATGTGACACGTCTTCTTAAATTGATATCCGTCTGATTTTCATAGAAATGCTTTTTAAAAAACCTTGAATAATAAAGTTTGCTGTTTAATGGGGTGTCGTATATTTGGGGCTTGCAACAAAGAAGTCAGTAAGTCTAAATAGCCCCCTGGCTAATATTAAAAGGCTGAAATTCTCTGCGCTCAGTTCCACTCTTTCAGATGATGAGGTAGGCCTACTATAGAGAATTTTATTGTTGGTAAATTTGAAAAACCTCTGAAGTCAGCTCAGCAAAGCCTAGATTTACTTCTTTTGTTCAGTAGATGTATCTTTAGATATGGGTCACGAGGGACTCGCATCGGAGGCTTGGACCAGATGAGTAATAAAGTTTTATGAGTTCACAGAGTTTGAAAAGGGCTGTGTTTTGATAATATCTCTGCTTGAAAAGAATACCCAAATAAGATGCGAGCACTTCAATGTGACTACATTTACAACTATGTATAATTAGCCATTTACAAAAAGAATGTTTCCTTTGATTTGATGGATGTTTATTTTATGGGTAAATAAAAGTTTTGATTTGTGAGCTACAGTGCAGTCCATATGTTTTTGGACAGTGACACAATTTTTGCTATTCTGGCTCTGCAGGCTACCCCAGCACATTGGGTTTGAAATGAAACAATGAAAATGAGGTGAAAGTGCAGTCTTTCAGCTTTAATTTAAGGGTATTTATGTCCACATTCAGTGATCCGTGTAGGAATTACAGCCCTTTTTACATATAGTCCCCCATTTTAGGGGACCAAAATTAACTTGACAAATTAACATAATCTTAAATAAAGTAGTCATGTTCAGTACTTGGTTGCAAATTTTTTGCGTTCGATGACTGCCTGAAGTCTGCAACCCATAGACAACACCAGACACTGGGGTTTTTCCTTGGTGATGCTCTGCCAGGCCTGCACTCCACTGCAGCCATCTTCAGTTCCTGTTTCAGGGAATATTTACCTGTCTTGTCTTCAGCAATGAAACGCATGTTCAATTGCATTCAGGTCGGGTGATCGACTTGGCCAGTGGAAAGTAGTGTGAATAACTCCTTGGTTGCTTTAGTAGTGTGTTTTTGTCCTGCTATAAAGTGAAGTGCTGTCCAATGAGTTTTGAGGCATTTGGTTGGACCTGAGCAGAAAAGATGTTTCTGTACACTTCAGAATGCCGTCACATCATCAGTAAAGACAAGTGAGCCAGTTCCAGTGGCAGCCATACATGTCCAAGCCAGAGCACCTCCACCACCATGTTTCAAAGATGAGAGGGTGCTTTGGATCATGAGTATGGAAGCATATCGCAGGCAAAAATCTAATGAAAATGCAATGCGTAAACATTTGCATTTAAATTTCCCACTCATATGGGCAAATTTTGTCTCAAAATTCTAATTCAATAATTTAATTTGAATTTGCCATTTCGTAGTAGTATTGACATCTCATTTAAACAGAGATTTGCACGCTTTATGATTATCTTTATTCAAATGCAAATTAGAGAATTAAATGTAGGCTATTTCCTGAACTACGTGGATATGTTTCATGTAATTATGCAATAATGGTGTCAAAATGATCATTTAAATGTAATTTACCTCATGTGCATTTGCACTCGCAAACAAGGTATTTGAAATTTCATCATCAAATTACGCTATAAGTTGAAAAGGGGTTTTTCTTCACGATTAAAAGTATTCTTTGGTCATCCACTACAGTTGTCTTCCGTGGTCTACCAGGTTGTTTGCTATTGCTGAGCTCACCAGTGCATTCTAGCTTCTTAACAATGTACCACACAGTTGATTTTGACACACTCAATGTTTTGGCTATGTTTCTGATCAATTTATTCAGATTTTCTCTCTCCGTGATGGTCTGCTTTACAGGCATTGACTTCTTACATTTTTTCAACTGTTTGCAAAAACAAATGAATAAAACTGTGGTTATCAACCACAGTTTTATTCATTTGTTTTTGCAAACAGTTGAAAAAATGTAAGTAATTTATGTTCACAAATACTACTTCAAAATCTCAGTGCAGTAATGATGTCTGTTGAAGAAGGTTGTTTAGAACCAGTGATTAAAATTAAGAGAAAAGGCTTGTATAGTTTTTAAAATACAAATATTTAATTAATGAGGGATTCACAGGCAAGTTTCTCCCCAAATAATGTCACAGAGGTGGTGTGCCACTCTGTTCCCTCACTTGCACCACTGTGTAACCGAAATCAGAAAAGTATCACCGCTTACTACGTCAAGGCTGGAAAGAATTTAGCTTAATCGTTCGGTACGGGACTTTCGGTTTGGCACGTGCTGTGAACCGAACAATTGGTCTTGCTTTAATGCAAGTGTGGAACTTTTTTTTTATTTTTTTTTGTGCGGAACTTAAATTCAAAACTTGAGTACTCACTCCCTAATGACTTATGAAATTATGGCCAGTTAGCCACTGTTTACATTTTCATAAAACATTTTAAAGCAATTTTATATTTAATTTTTATCTGTTCTGAGAAAATACAATTTCAGATTACTTTGATCACTGACCTAAATGTCATAATTTCTGATTCTTAACCATCATTTTCTGAAGCTCCACTGCCATCCCCCCTTCCATAACTTCTCACTTGCCCATGTTCACCCTTTGCAGACATGAGTGCCATGAGCCCTACTCTGTTAAAAAATTCTGGGGAATTTTGTATCCAGTACAGTACAAAAATTGTTTACACTGTTGATTTTAATGTTGATTCAATTTTTAATTGTGTCTAGTCAATGATATGCTTGACATAATTATTTGATAAGTTTTTTTGCATGATGAAGCAAATCACATACTGTATGGATTCATTTAATTGCCAGCTGTACTGCCCAGATAAATCAAAACCTCTCTCAAATTGATACATAGAAATCCAATACCTTTATTTTACATTCATACATCTATATATTACAAGATGAGCTTAATGCAGTTGTTTAAAAAGCCCAATCCCAAATCAATTCCTGAAGGTTTACAGCTCAAGCAATAATGAATTTGCAGGTTTTGAAGGTCAGTGACAAAGCAATAAAAGACGCGCACACACACACACGCGCACACACACACACACACACACACACAGCCCAGACAAGTGCTGTCCTTGAGTTGTACCTTAATAGAACTGGGCTGAATGGAAAATAATTCAGTCACCACAGAGAAAGGCACCTTCAGTACACAGTGTATGTACAAACAAAACCGACAATTTTACAAACTTCTACTGTAGCTTCTAATACAATAACAAAACTGTAAACCTTCACTTGCAAAAAGAAATAAAGAACAAATGAACAAAATACATTTCTATACAAATACATTTGAAGCAAAATATTTTCTCGGTCATACCGCAGCAGTACCTTAAAATACATATTTCAACGTGA
Organism: Ilyophis sp. 1 JC-2022; assembly: GCA_022702515.1. Lineage (NCBI taxonomy): Eukaryota > Metazoa > Chordata > Actinopteri > Anguilliformes > Synaphobranchidae > Ilyophis > Ilyophis sp. 1 JC-2022. Next base: position 53,358,971 of record CM040403.1, on the reverse strand, counting down.
ATTCCAGATTTGCTCTGCCAGCAGAGATCATATTTTGAAGTGATTGTACATTTTTATGTATTACAATATTTATGCAATTGCCCATTTTATGAATGTGTAATATTGGCAACAGTAGTCACCTGCCTCATGCATATTTTTTTTTCCGGCATTACTTCAGTAAGCAGCATTCATTCTCAAAGGGGTTTAAGCCGAAACCTATCCTGATATGAAATGTTATTGTTGGAGCCAGGCTGTCTTTTCACACGAGACAATTACACACGGTGTAACATACATCTATGTATAAATTTATAGATAGAATTCTTTGTACAGCTTTGCCAGAAATGCCATTATCCTAAAATATACCGTCCCTCAATCAAAATGTCCCATTTGCTTTCAGAAAAGTATGTTCTTTGATATAAAATACCTATATCCTCAAAAACTGGGATTTTAATGTTTACATTCCTTTCTTTTTTTTCTTCAACAAAATAAAGCTTTATATACCTCAGAAAGCTTATAAACGCTACCAACTGGACTACATATACAATAAAGTGACTTTAAGAGACCATATCTGGTTCTATGTTCACATGAAGAGGAAACCCGTTTAAATTGGCATAGAGTGCCAGTGTTTTTTCCCCCCCTCTCTCTCACACAGTGTGGCACTACAATTTTGGACGATTGTATAAGTCAGGTTATTTGAATGCCAAGGTCAGTGGCACCTTCCTGGTCTTTCTCCTCAGGCCTGGGTAAAGTCAGTTGGCAGGTCTGCAGTGGACATGCGGTATTGAATCTTGGTGTTTGTGATGGCGCCGTGCTTTTGTCGTAGGTGCAATCGCAGCTGGCTCTTGTGGCGAAAGTGCAAGTTGCATTTCTCACACTGAAAGAAGGGAGAACGTGATTAGCATTCTGACAGTTTTCACCTGGGCATCAACAAAATACTCCTCCACTTATTGATTGGAGAACCTGGCAGTTTACTCCTGGGATTCTTACATTGAAATTACCAGTCAATTTAGGTTGCTTAAATGGTAAAGGCAATTCAGATTCAAATTTAGAAAGGAATTACTCAGCATATACTCGCCAGCTGTCTATTTTAAGAAATCAGGAAAGACGTGGTGTATTGAATTTTCTTCCTAAGCACCATCTGCTATCCAGTTCTTTTTGGGCCAGTGACACAGCAGAAAGTTTCACTTTTAGCCTGCATTCACAGGTGCCTTTTGGTAGGAAAGCGAACAAACCCCTGGCCTTTGTAAATCACCATGCTTTGCTTACATGATAGGGCTTTTCTCCTGTGTGTATGCGCAAATGGCTCTTGAGTGTCTGCAGGTGACGGAAGCGCGTTCCACAGATCTCGCAAGGGTACGGCTTCTCCCCCGTATGAATCAGCACGTGGGCGCGGAGGTGGGCGACCTGCAGGGAATGGCATATTTTAGGAGCTTTAAAACTGACCGGGAGGATGTAGCACTACTACCGTCTTGTTGGCATGTATATAGCCTACGCATAAATATTTGAATTGTTATTATACAAGTTAATTCTGTTATGAGCTTTGGGAACACTGAACGATGAAGATGATAGAGCGGTCAGTCAGCGCTGGGATGTTTTGCTCACCTGTACAAACCGCGCTCCGCAGGTCTCGCACTTGTATGGCTTTTCTCCCGAGTGAATACGCGTGTGAGTCTTGAGGTTGGCTGGTCTGTTGAACTGAGCACCACAGATGTTGCATCGATACGGTTTCTCCCCTGGAATGTGACGAACATTGAAAACGGCTCTTAGACGCAGACTGGCTGACACCATAAATATCACCATAATGCCGCAATGTAGGCTACATCATCACCAGGGTGCCCCGTTTCTTACCATGGAATATTTGACTTGAATTAAAAACATTTTTAATAAACATTTTCCTGCAAAGAAAATGCTTGTTTTAAAAAAAACTTTTAATAATTTTGAAGTTGAATGTGGCTGATTAGTTAGTAAGACATTAAATGCTTGTGTTGAAAATGGGAATTGAAGTGTGAAACTGAATTTGGGGTTAACGCTAGTCAGACCAAAGAATATTACACTACAGTCGGCTGTAACCAAACAGTACGTGTCCAGTTTTACTGTTCGACTCCCAACCCCCTTTTTAATACAGGTGAGGTTATTTTGGTTACAAAGAGTGATATAAAAAACAGAAACAGTAGACATCGAATAAACTTGTCATTGCTCATCACATTCTCCTTTGCCTCTCCTGTAACCTGATGTTGATGCTACTTACTTCTCAACACACCTTGCTGCCTACATGCGTTTTCCTACTCTCTTTGTGTAAAAAGTGTAATAGACTTACATAGGCACCTTTATCCACCCTGCATTTAAAAAATAAATTAAACTTACTGATTCAGTCTGATCATAATGTACATTTTAGTAAAACCACGGCAGCTCACTGTTGCAAAAAGGCCATTTCTGCATTTTAAGTAGAGTTCATTGAACAATTCGGAAATTGTTTTTCCATCTCAAGCAGCACTTTCTGCATTAATATTTTAAAGTAAATTCAGTACTTTTTGCTTCCCGTGGTAATCCGATTCCCAGAATCCCCGATCGTCTCTAGAAGCTGCCACCTGGACTCACCTGTGTGGACGGTTTTGTGGCTGGCGAGGTTTCCCTTGTAGCGGAAGGCAGCCTGGCAGCGATCACATTTGTATGGCTTGTCGCTGTGGACCTGAAGCGTGTGCCGCTTTAGAGCATCATCCTCCGCAAACTTTGAGTCGCATTCGTTACAGAAGAAAGTACCATTTTCTGTAAATAATAATAAAATTTTAAAAAAGTCAATTTGGGGCATATAATGTTTCTAAAGTAGTGTATGCCTGTTTGTTACCATGTCACTTTTTAACCCTTTGAAGAGTACTTTTTTTTATTTTTTTTTTACAATTCTAAGTTGGTGTTCTAGAACTAGTAGTAGCAGTAATGATTGTTACATCAGCATTAGAATGTTCAATTAACATTCTAATCACTATCTCTCATCGTATACCTTAAAGGTATGCCATGTGCCCTTACCACAGCTGGAGTCTGAATACTCTGAATGCAGTTCTGTCATCTCTTCTCCCAGATGCGACCCTGGAGTGTTAGAACAGACTTCAGAGTGCTGCGGGGACCGGGAGCCGCAGGACGAACACTTTAAGTGGTTCATGTAGAGAGAGGCGTGGCTTACGCTGCTCCTCTGTGATCCCTCCGTGGCCCTGGAAAACGGAGGCAATCTCAATCCATCAGCATCGCCGCAGAGTCTGTCCAAACCAGCACATCGCCTGCTTCACAATTCATACTCTGAGGTCATTCTGCGAATTTTCCAAGGTAAACCCGCAATTTTCTTTGGGACGGATTAAGGAAATTTGGTCTTGCCATGGGGGCAGATCAGCACACACTGTTTCAATTCACTGGCTGTCTCTCCCCTTTAGAGATGGCAAGTGATAACCAAATGGGTTCATTGGGATCACAGCCCTTTGACACCAACAAACAGGAAAGCATTTTACTGGCTGTCCATCTGGACAAAAGACTTCTGCCTTACAAAAACCTTATGTTACCCTCTTGATCAAAGGAGTTTCAGTCAGTCAGAGCCACATGACCAGAGTCTATGCGCAGAAGGCTCACCTGTTGATGATGTTGTTGAGGCGACTGGCCTGGGGCGCGGAGATGTCCTCGCCGTGCTCGCTGATCTTAGCTGCGCCCTGCAGGTCAGAGTGCTCCGAATCGCCGGGCTGGAGGTAGGCGGGCGAGCCCAGGCCCCGGGGAGAGCATGCCTCCACATCGCGTGGGCCGCCCTCATCCTCTTTTGAGCTCTGGTTGGCGGAGTTGAGCACGATGAACTTGTACTTCTTCCAGTTGCGGGCCTTGGGGTCCTGCGTGCCCTGGATGGGCGGTGAGCGGGTGGCCTGGGGGAAGGCAGCGTTCTTGCTGCTGCTGGACTCGGTGGGGGAATTGGGCTGGCAGTCGGACTTTAGCGGGCTCTGTGGGCTGCTCATGAGGCCCTTGCGGCCGCTGAGGGAGTAGTGCTGATGTCTCATGTCTTCCTCTCCCGTGGGGACGTGCTCTTTGCCTGCCTCCCTCTGCTCCCGAGCCAGGCTCGGGAACCCGTGCTTCCTGGAGCCCAGGCCCGTGGGTTGCTGGCCGCTTACGAGGCCCTCCTTTCTGGCTTCGTCCTCTCTGGTCACTTCTCTGAAAGGATAGGTGGTCACGTGGCAGATGTTGGGCGTGCCGCCAGGGTTGGCCCTGACGTACTCTGCCAGCATGTCTCCTGGGTTATCCGGTGGGGAACCGTGCTTGTGGTGCATGGCACTGGCTTTATTGAAGTCGGAAAAAGAGCTCTTGGCATCAGTCAGCTTTCCGAGCGGGAAATGGAACCCCTGAACTGGGAATTGGCCGTAAAGATAAGAACTGCTGGGAGCACCGACTCCATTGAACATGCTGGAGCTGTAGGCTCTCCCATCCCTGAAAGGGGCAGCCCGGCTGGGTAAATTCTCCACCATTTCATGGGGCCGGTAAGCATGAACATCCTGAGGCAACATTAACGGGCTGACTAGAAACTCTTCTCTGGGCAGCTTGGTTGATGGGTCACTGAGGGAAGGAAAACCAGACCTTTTTAGTAACAAATTAAAACCCAATGAGTAAGTGAGGCGCATACTTGTTTCTCCCCCCCATCTCATTTGTCCTTACCTGGATTTGATGAACCTGTGGCAGGTGTCAACAACGTGGTCCATCTGCAGATAGATGGCGGTATTCATGACGGCGATGATTAGGCTCTCCTTCAGCGTGAGACGAGAGGTGTACATGAACTCCAGCAGAATGGCAAAGCCCTCTGGGTCAACCTTTGGGTCCAGGCTGATGGCGTTTAGGTTGCATTTGAGGGAGTCCGTAAAGATGGTGTAAAACAACCCACTTTAAAAAGGAAGAAAGACACTTTAAACATTCACGCCATTTATGGGTTCTCTAGGGTAGACAAATGGCTATGAAAAAAGAACATGTGAAACCCGTCAACTTACCTGCAAGCCATGAGCACCGTCTTATGAGCACGAAACTGTTGTCTGTTGACCAGAATCGTGACATCAGTCAGGATATCCCTGCTGCGCAGCCGGTTCAAGTTGAGCAGTACATCACTTGCATGGCGTGTAAATTGGATGCAGCTGTCTGCTGCACATGCCATTTTGTCAAAATCTAAAAAGAGAAAGCATTCAAACTTGAACATTACAATTAGGTTCAACTCTCATAAATAATTGTGCAAGGTCCAAACCAGAATTTCAAAGTATTATTTAAAAGAAATGGTAGGACATTGCATTACTAATTAAATTATTCTTACAGAAAGCGGTCAATTTCAGTGAGCATTTTCTCTCGATTACAATTTCCAAAACACACTGGTAGGAGGTTACAAAATTAAACAGACTATGGTCACTGAATGACAGAAACGCATCATTTTTAAATTTATTTATTTTTTAAACACCCACCGTTTTGTGGGAAGGGTTGAAAGCAGTGTCTCAAAGTTCATGTTAATAATTTTATACTACCAATACTATGAATGCTGAGGGCAGCAGTAGCTGTTGTACAGACTGTAATATACCATACACTGAGAAAATACACTGTATTAAAACCTATTTTCTTGGTCTTGGATTTGATCATTAAAATCTTTAATGGCCAGAAAGAGTACAAGATAAATTCGTATTGTGATTCGTTTGACATGGCAATTCAATGGCAAAGATGGTGTACCATTTCTGAGAAGTGACAGTCCTCCCTCCAAGACTTCCTGTGCCCCATGATTAACTTTTGATCTCTTAACAATCACATCTTGCCATTTCTTAGAAATTAATGCTTGATGAATTTGGTTTCCAATAAATTAATCAACACTGACACCTCAGACCCCTTTTGACTCCCACACTGTCAAAGCCATATCTTCCATTGTTGGCATTGCATGAAAGTATCTGTATGATATGCCTCGAATCTGATAATCAAACTGTCCCGTTGAATTCCCCTCTGAATTTGCATTATTTTCACACCAGGTGGGTTAAACTTTCAATCCACCTACTGTAATAAAGCAAACAAATGTCACTTGTATAATTTTTTCGAATTGGTGTAACTTTTTCAGCCAATAGGCGGCGCCATAAGATTGCCAAATCGCCTCACAAACTTTTGGACAGTCTTCACTCCCGTGTTCCTGAAAACGTAAAAGCAGTACTAATTACTTTACAACACATGTATGTTGTCATGCGAAATTAGTCGAAATGTTCTTTCCTATGACCCATTTCTTTACGTTTTAATTAATTCTCGTCATATAGTTATTTTGTAACTGGTCTCTCTTGTCATGTAAGGAGGACTTCTGTTCTATGTTTGGACGGCTTTAAAACGGCACCGTCAAAAATAACTGACCAACATTCCTGAAAATACTAAAGCTGTACTTTAGTAACAACATCATGGGCTTTTCATATCACGTCAAGTAAGAGATTATATTTATGGATAGACTGCAGTACAGTAGCCAGTATAAAGTTTTTTGCCAGCAATGAGTGGAAGATCACATGCTTTCATTTTTAAAGGACAGTAGACAACAGAATGTCAAAAGAACGAACGTTTACAGCGAAACAGGTTTGTGACTGATGTATACCGATATTCACCGTAAGTTTATTTCAAACGAATTCATATCGCTGTTATAATAATGTGTTAGACGTTTGTAACAATGGACTGTAGCCTTTAGAACGACAGCAGCCTCTGGTTCTGAGTAAACTGGAATTCAAATGGGGAAATACGTTTTGTTCTGCGTAAATACCGGTGTTATTCTTGCAAAGCACAATTGGCAAGTTAAGAGACTTCGAATATTGTTTATTCAGAAGAAATTAGCCTGTGTTGTAGTGGCATGAAATGGGCCTACTGGTTTTACCAAAATGTCACTAATATCCGGAGCCTCAATCAAAGTACCTAAACACTGGATAGACTCAAATGAAGCTTAAAATAATTGCCATGCTCTGCTCACTGCCATAAGAACATTTCTTGCATATTGTACATTCTGTATTTGCGCTGCACTAGATTCTGTTTCCGTTCAAACCTACATTAGCCTACTGGCAGACGGTTTCATGTTGCTCATTATCAAAGACAGAATCACCTCGTTTAACCTGTGACTTTTAAGCCCACATCTCCCAGAATGAAATATGATATGTAAAACTTTTGGGGCAAGATATGCTGTTTAAAAGCCCAACAGGTTTGGGAAACTATTGACACTAGATGGCAGTCTATACATAACAACGACGACCGCAGTTACTTTTTAAAACAAACATTTAGCAAATACAAAATGCATCTTCGCGGTTAAATTTGATTTGTCTCGGGATGCACTGAGCAGTGGAACATACAGAAATATACTTCAAGATCAAGAGATTGTGCGATTTAAAAGGGTTTTATCTCATCAATAGTTTTGCAACCACACCAACAGGTGGATACACCATCCTATACCCTAAACAAAATAATAAAACAAGGGAACGATGTGTGGCCAGTCGCACACTGAAACCCATTATCAGCAGTTGATTTTTGATTCACGTTATAGGAAATTGTATGTGCTCTGTCCACGGGCTGTATTTTCCTTCAAATTCTTTCAAGTTTTTTATTAGGCTACCACTTTAACAGCGGCTGTGTCACCGCATACAATATAAACAAAAGTCCGTAAATTTCAGTAGTGCATCAGGTAATGATCTACAGTGTGTAACCTTGCTTAAATTGCAAGCGATAAGAAAAAAGACCTGTCCTGCTTAGTTGTAGCACTGTTGATGCTTGAATAGTTTGCTATGAAGGCTGGCCATGTGCGTTTTTTCGAAACGTGTGAAATGTTTAAGTCCTAGAAAAGATACAATTTAGCCATTTAGGCTATCCCACGTTAGGCAAGTCCATCTCAAGAACTGCTTGAAACCGAACATAGATAGCCAGCTCTCTCCAAGAATAGCGCGTGAATCCGTCCAATAACATGCAAACACTAGACAGAGATTTATGGCCCCCTTCCTCAATGCCAAAGTCTAGGCTACAGACTGCTCACCCGCAGCTTGTTTTTTAAAATATTAAAACATAAAGTAAAGCGAATACATAAGAGAGCCTGTATGGTTTAGTCATATGGCAAACAACCACAACCCTTTTCCCAATTTAGTTTTTTTTACAACGTCTTGTAATGAAAAAACAAACTGTCAGTAAGAACTTCACAATTAAACTATTGCTGTATTTAACTAATATGGTAGGCTAGTCTACGGTTATTGACGATTAATTAATTTATACCTCAAATTCGACCTTGTGTAAAAAAGAAAAGAAAAAAGTTATCATATTCTGCTCTATCCTATACATTTACATATACATGACTGTAGTCGGTATAACTACCTGAATGCCCAACACGTTTATGTATAACTTAAGACACATCATTTTCTTACGTTGGCACTCTACATCTTACCATGTAGACATGCCAGTAATAGACCACATTGTCGGTATCATCAACCTGAAATGGCATTCAACTTTTGTTCATCATGGTGAGGCATATAACCGACGGGTACCACAAAGCAAAGTCGCTCAGACATGGAAAGTTACTAGGGAACTAATAAACAAGGTTATCGCGAAGACTGGCAATAGCGGTAGCGCAAATGCCAAAACAGTATATTGTGCAACCTGGTCAAGCTCGGTCAGTGTCGAGTGTTTCATATAGCGTTAGCTGTAAACCACTGCTTCCGAAGCCTGTCATACAGCCATCACATATTTCACAGATTTCCTTACAAATAACTATTCAGAGTGTAAACGGTATCAAACACCCTTAGCCGAGATCCCCACAAGAAGGGGACTGGTGCAGATGTCTTAAATTAACTAGCTACCAAATTCCATACCCAAAACCAATTCCATAGCCTACATGCATGCAAGTTAATACATTTTTACATCTACACGATGACTAATAATATGCACAATTTCAAATGACAAATGTTCACAAATGCAAAATATTGTTGCAATGACCAGTGAAACTAAAGATTGTTTCAGCTCTATACTCAGAAAATTTACCATCACAATAACATTAACTTTTGTTGTGGTTCTATTGAAGACTCTCACATGTGAACTCAACAGAAGAAAAACAGCCGAGTCCATTAATCTAAAGCAGCAATAGCACTCGTGCTGCGAACCCTTCAGCCTCCAATAAACTGAACGGCCGCAGAGCAACCAAGAGCGGCGGAGCACCAGACAGATAGATCTGTCAGGAGCACTGTCACTAGCCAAGACACTCAAGATTAACACTACGTGCAGAACTGTCTAAAAGCCTTCACATTTACACAAATCTACATTTTAAAACATTCAGACAACAAACTATTCTATTTCTAAACCTTCTGCGAGGAAATATACAGCTTCGCGCCAAATTATTGGCAAAAATAATTTAAAAATCACCTGGTAGGGCTTTCCTAGAAACTTCTTGCATCACCACTTCTAAGAACCCCAGTTCTAAGAATCAGAAGAGCTCAATTCTCGGAATTTGAGCTTTTGACTGTACCACTGTTGTACGGTAGGGGAGAGTAATGTTTTCGTACACATCATGTTAACAGCATTTTTTTTAAAATATTTTTGGGGCTCTAAAATGACCGCGATAATCGAATGAACACTTTTTAAATCTGGCGCTGTTTTTCCTTTAAAAATTCTATATTTTTGATTCATTTAAGGAAAACTGGGAGTCTCAAATGTTCAGTCCCCCCTTGATTATGGATGCTTCCAGACACAGACGGTCACGTGGGCAGCCCAGCATGCTACGTAGTACATGAATATAGTCCAGCCTCTAAATTCTCAGAACTAATTTGCTATTCCATGACATAAGCACAGTGTCTGTCCATTGCCTATTCCTGTACTAAACTCACTCTCGTAACATATTCAGAACATAGCAGGATTGGTTATTCACACGGACACACGCTTCTTGTTTGTTGTGATACAGATCATCTTTACTTTTTCTCTATAACTATATTTGTAAATCGTCCTTTCCGTCATTGCTGTGGATCGTTGGCCTATCATCAACAGGGTTTGTTTTAAATGCCATTATTTGTAAACCGAAAGACATTGTGCTGGCAAGCTGATGGCTTTAACCTGGGAAGCTCCATCGATCTGTAGCTATCTACCTATCTTTTCACGCCTCTGCGAGCTTCTTAACGACTTGTCGAATTTCATAATTCCGTTAGATCTGTCAGATTGTGCATGTAATTGGTGGTGGTGCATAGCCTAGCCTGTGTATCTTGTAAGTGGAATAGCCGTGAAATGCATTATGCTGTTCAAATTATAAAATATTTTTCTGTACGGATAACGTGTAGCCTAATCTAAAAATGCATTTAGAACACATTTAGACTGTAATAATATTAGGCTGCAAGCTATGTTTATACAACGTCAAAGGCTTCGAACCGCATTTTAGGCTTTCTACTATACATGCAGCTACAGGAAAGCGTCGTCTATTGGACGACATGAGCTATAGCGTACAAACCAGCATTTTCCTAAAAAGTCTTTACACCTGTTAATGTACACTGGACGGAGAAAGATTATTAGCTAATGGTGAATTGTACAGGTAGGATGTGGAAGCAAGGTATGATCCACCGTAAGTTTTGCGCCCCCAGTCCTCACTGTTGACACCGGCAGAGTATGGTTTACAAACGTAAAAAAGACGGCAAGTAGCTAACTGTTCCATCTCGATTGTCCGTGAAATCAACAATTCTTCCAACATTGAAGCGTTATGGTTCAACAGGCTTTTTAAGTCCAAGATAACACAGTGTAGCGAACTTATACACATCGGGATAGACTAAAAGTCCAATGACGATCATTAAACAAATGTGCGTTTCAGTGCTTTATATAATATATATGTGTATTTGACATTTGCACACCGTAGCCTACATGTAACGTATTAAAATGGTCACGTTGAATATTACCATGCTTTTGTAATTGCAATGATACACAAGACCAAGCGCGGAAGCGAATGAAATATTACAATTGATGAAGTTGAGCTGTATATTAAAGTATAGGCTATCCATGTTTTGTTTAGGCTGTAGACTAATACAAATCATTTTGTAATGGCTAAGAACATACCAACAATATAAACAATAGCCGATTGATAATAATCTGCACATTACACTGAGAAAACACTTTTTACAACAAGCAATATCAGTATAAACGGATATTAAAATAACTCGCCAAAAAAACAAAACAAACAAATAACAAAAAGAAAACACTGGAAGGACTCCTCTGGCCAGTAGCCTAGTTTTTTTTGTGATTATTTTAAAGTGCCTGCAAATTCCGTTATGACACATTGTGTCAGAGGCCAGTTTGACAGAACCTTAACAAGTGCGTAACACTTGAGCTTGGGAAGTCTGACACTTTCTATCAGCAGGCAATTCAGCCAAGAGGTGCGGAACATAATAGATAGGACTTGAAGGCGACGCTTTTAATATGTAGTTTCAAATAAATTTCATACTGATTGTGGTCGATATTTGTCGTTGACGATTACGGGTTTAATCCTTTGTGCAGAACCTAAGAAGCTTCATTTTAGTTTCCTAAAGGGCAAATTCATTGTCAAGGTTTATGTTTTTTAATATTTTTTTTACGTTGTCAGCTATATTTATTGCTATACGTTTTAATTTATATATATATATATATTATATATATATATATATATATAATATATATATATATATGTGACTGAATTAAAATATTGGAGTTAGATCAGTGTAAAATAGCTTGCCAGTTCATTATATTAACACGTTCAACACATTCATTTTATTAAGCCATTGTGGTATAGTAAGTAGTCTATTTCTATGCCATGCCAACCCGACTATTCTGAAATTTTGACGTTTTCGTTTTGTTTCCTGTTGGGCAGTGTTTTAGTGTGAGTCACTTTGGCACCTGGATACTGACTCATGTCGTTACGTTTGGTATGTTCAGGAAACACACGAAACCAATGAAGATATGCCTTTTGCCAACTTACGTAGAACGTTTTGCAGACACGTTAATTGTTTAATTTGGTCTGGCCTCGTTATTACAATGGCTCCTAAAAGAAGATTGCGAAAGACTATGCTTCACGATGTGTGATCAATGCTTTAACTTAGTCTGTAGACGTTGTGGTGCAAGTACCCTAAACTTTTAATGAAACTGATTTCGTTGCACAAGACTTCACAAAAAGCCCAGTTATTTGTTTTTGATATATCCATATCAAATAACGCATGATGCGGCCCTGATTTTTTTGTGCATATTTAATATTCAATCCCAAACATTACCAAATAGGTGCGTTGGTGATGTTCATTTTCGGGTAGTCAAGAAGGCATTTCATATTTGGCAGATCAACGTAATTATGTTAATTTGGCCTAGTGTGCGGGGTCACAAAAGCAGTTAATGTAGAATAACTGTTGATGACTTGACTTCGATCAGATGTATTCATTTCAGTATTAATAATCCATAGCATATCTGAGTGCGGATATGGAAACATTTTTTCTAGGCTGAATTGAAAACACGCTTATACACAGTAGAACACCGGGCAATTTGTCTTATCTAAAAGTCAATTTAATTTGACGTACTAGTCAATCAAGAACAATTGTTCCTGTACCAAGCCATTGTTCAAACAAAACCAAGGAATGCAGATGGAGTCTGTACAAATTCAGCGGTAATAGAAATGTTCCTAAATACCGCACAGTTATGTTGTTAGATTATAGTATTTAATAAAGTAATCTTACAATTATTATTTCGCAGCTAGACATGGAACAGCCATTACAACTTTTATTTATTGACCGAATTTAATGATGCATAAAATGTTATTCTTGTGTCGATCCACAACGTCCTGTAAGGCAAAAAGTGGTGGAGATAAGAAAAGTTTTATTAACGGAACATAAAACAGTCAATGGGCTTAATTTAAAATAGGGGCATAGTAAATCTAAAATAGATTTGCATAACCGCCAGACATTAGTTTTTGATCTAAGTTTATCAACGCAGACGAGCCAAAATCTAGTAGCCTGTGGAACAAATATTTCCCCAATGTGGATTTTTCTGCCATCATTTTGCAACTCAAATTCATATTTAGATTCTAATACTGTCTTCTGAAACTTCGTTTTTAATGAACTGTTTTAATACAATAAACCCAGACCTACTAATGCAAAAGGATACTAAAGCACAAAAGTGAAGATGTTGATCTTTTCAGCACTGGCCCTGTTTACAACTGTAATTCACTGGGGGGCCCATAATGTTACACTGACTTGATGTGATCCTCTTGGGTTTTGCTACTTCACGCCATACATTATACCGAGCAAACTGTTTACAAACATTTCCTAAGGGGTTCTTTAGCTGTCCAAGAAACATGGAACGTTTGAAAATATTTGTATATATTTCCATCCATCTGTGACCCCATTGCTGGCCATGTGAGGAAAGAAGCCTAAATTAAACAAATACTAACAGATCAGTCAAAGAAGGGCGAAGACTTTGACATTTTGAAGCAGAGCTCTACAAGTTTTTTTTGCAAGTAAGCATTAAGAGAGTGGTATATTATTTTAGTTTTTTGTACACAGTTCATTTTGAATTAGGATTGTTCCAAAATATGTGGTACAATGTTTGCTGTTATTAATGCTACCATTGTACATGTTTCCAAAAATAAAATGCTTTAATATGGTAATTTTGTCTTTTTTTTAGTGTTTTTGCATTTCAGAAGTTGAAACTTGACCATAAATACAAATCCATTTGCACTAAATACTCTCAAACGTTAGCTGCATCTGGTCCACTCTATTGCATTGTTAAGCAGTGGACTAGAGTCTAGTAATCCTACATTTGATTAATTTTGTTAGATTTTTTATTCAAGTTCAAAAGCAATAAAAAACAACCACATGTTGCCATGCGTAATCATAAAAACTAAATATACAGTGCATGCCTGTCAGCTATCAAGCTTGAAATTGTGCTGAGTTTTTAATGATTGAATCAGTTTGTCCTTGTGGTTTTCTTTGACAAAATCTTGTTTCAGCATGATTAGATATGTTGACTTATTCACAGGGCCTGTGTTATCATTTACCACGCGTGGGTGGGACTGGTACCGGCAGAGTGAGAAAAACACCATAGGCTTTTCACTCAGAGTAGAGTATACACATGTAGCTGCATATTCCACTTAGAACTACCATGTCAAACTCTTAAGTGTTTAGAAGCTATGCACAGGAGCTTCTGTAGTTGATGGAACTACTTACTCCTCAATGATAATAAATGACCATTAACTGACAAATGCATGATGGAGATGGCATGCTGGGGGATATTTTAGGAAGGGAGGTTTTTAACACTCCCAACACAATTACAGCAAGTAGCCCGGGTCTTCAGCAAAGAAGGGAAAAGCTATTCTAAATGGGAGAGGTCAAGGTTACATTGAAACTCGGTCAGTTGACTTCTCAATAGACAGGATTACCTGGATAGTCTTGTTTGCAGTGGCTCCATGTTGTTGTTGATCTTTCACCACCTGTCCTGTATATGTGTTCTCTGGCACATGAAGAACATATGCTGGGCTGTGGAAAGAGATGAAAGCCTTTGAACTCAGGTGTACTGAATCTCCCACACATTACTACCAAAATCTGGAAGTGAAGTTTAAAAAAAAAAAAATGGAGAGTAGGCTATTCAACCATTTTGACTGAAATGCATTTGTAGGTTGTGGAACATTGTTAAGAATATCATTCAAAACACACAAATGAAGCACCTTTTTCATCGGGCGACATAAGTGAAAAGCTTCCACGGCAACACATGCAGTCCATTTGATTTGCATGTTAAATGCAGAAAGTGGGGGTGTACTAAGTGGTCATTCTAGCGATTTTAACAAGCATTCACTGCTTAGAACACAGTAGCAATTATAAAAGCAAAACCTGTATCACGACTAGAATTAGAAAACTACCCAACCTTTCCCAGCATTCATTGTGTTAAACAAGATAACTCAGTTTTCAGCACGTGGGTGTGGAATGCAGGCCATTTTTTGCCATACATCACTGTGAAAATTGTCATATTTCTACGCTATTGTATCATATTATTGTCTGTCTACATCATTTGATTGATGGCAGTATTGCTGGTAAGTACTAACTCCTCTGTTGAGAATTTGGCCCCGAAACAAATTAAGGTGGAAGATTGTCCATTCCCTTTAGTCAACTTTTCCAGCCATCTTATGATCCCATTTATAGCATTTCAGACAAAATGCAGTGTGTTTATTGTTTATGCATGTAAACCCACTTTTTCACGAGAATAAGTTTTCAGAGCTTACCGTTTGATATATGTTTTTTTAATATACATTCAATGGCCATTGTTATGTTTCTGCTACAAGGAGTGCTTCGTTCTTAAAAGGCATTTAGATATATTTCAGAGGAGATGCATAGCTGGAAGTGCTAAATATGTATAAATCAATTAGTTTAGGCCATTGTAGGTCCTTTGGTGGCTTGGACTGCCCAGCTGAATTCATTGAAATTTCTTTTCAAAATATTAGATATTTTCTTTTGAAATCACAAGATTAATTTCAAGCTCCAATTAGGTTAGATATAAATTGTAAAAAGACAATAGCCTAATAATTTACAGAAACTCTAAGGCCAATGTTTCAGCGAACTGCCTCGGTGCCCAGATGTTAAAGTAGTTTAGTAGTACAGATTATTACTAGTAGGGTTAAGATTGCTTCAGTCATGGTGAGGCTTTAAAACAAAGCCATGTGGAGAACAGCAGTATGGCTATATGAAATGCAATAAAATCGGCTAACGTTAGCTTTTTTTTTTTTTAAACCCCCAATAGATAATACCAGCCAATGAAGGTCTATGGAACCAAGTGCTAATCTGGGGTGAGGAGGATATTCCTGTTAAAGAGCTCCTACAAAACGTCTTGTGGGACACAAGAGCCACCCCACCACCCCTCCAAGAGCAGAGATAGCCTTAATGGGTTGTGTACCCAATACCACAGTATCTCACTGGCTAGGAAACTGCCTGAAATTGTACGGGGATGCCGTTCTCAATATCTGGAGGACAAAGTGTCTGGTTTAGACTCGGGAGACTTGTGTTTACCAGCAGTCTGTTTTCATCTTTTTTTTCCTACAAGCTCATACGCAGTATATGTCCTGTTTATATAAATGTAGCCCAGTGCCTCTTATATAGCATGTGTCCTAAAACTCATCCACAAAATCTATTATTTTATTATTAATCTATTATATCTATCTTATTTATTCTTTTCATTTTCTCATGTAATGTGCCTGTTTTGGGTGGATGGGGTGGGGGGAATATTGTTAGGGCACATTTTTCAATCATAATTGGCATGTTTTCTACAACTGTTTGTGCCCTTGCTTTCCCACAATTGCGAAACAACATTATGATAGCTACTATCACAGCCACGTTTCAATCAATGGTTTATATCAATTATGGCCTTCCATTCCTGTGACTTAAATAAGTAACTGCTACAAAAATGTACACAAAGAATTGATTCACAAATGTCTGCACATTGGTTATTGACAGTATCGTGCTTTTCACGCTGCCTCGTAATGAATCATAGCAGTTCTTGGCAGGTTTAAGAAGCGCATCGCAGTTAAAAGGAAGAAAGATTCAAAAAACGTCTAAGCCGCTTCCCATTCTTGTAACCTACAGAAACGTGAAGCTCAAGTTTCAGATAAGCGCATGAAACAACAATTTATCTTCATGCTCGATGAGTGGTATTTTTCCACAAACCATGGCAATACAATATAATCTACAAGGAAAAGTCGCTTTGGGGTGAAGGGAGGAGGGGGAAAGAACCTTCTGAATCATAGATCTGCGGGACTGTAATATTTGGAAGTCTTCAGAATGCAGAGCAGAGCGGTTGCTTTGAGCAGGGTCACTGAATGTCACAAGTTTGACAACAGTTTGAGAGGAAAAATGGCCCACACTGTTGACACAGGGCATGCCTCCTGGCCTTGCACTAATGCAATCAATTTACAATTGACCTGCTGGATCTGTCTTGTAGTGGCAGAATTGGTTTGGCTCACTGCCACAAAACCTGCCATACATAATGAAGCAAATTCATCAGCTTAATCCATAAAACGCCCAGCATCAGCACCAGTTACCTGAACTATACAAATAGTTCTTTATACCATATCATTGGACACCGTATGATACACTTTTCTCCACGCGCTTTCATTCTGATTCAGTCCCGTATCTCGTTTTTGTTTTGCCCTAGTCGCTGTACGCTTGTGGATCTTCTGATATGTGCATGCAGATACCATCCTGCACAGTCAGTGTACCATGACATTGGAATGAAGGATATTTCCTTTTTCTTCCTTTTATTGTCTGTGGTTTGTTGTTTATGTAGAGGAGTTTGGCACACACGATTGCAGTGAAGTTATCTTTGTCATCATCGAGCCAGATATTTCCCAGGGCATATAAATCAATGAGCCAATAATTTCTCACATTATTTGTCTGGGATTCTTAATAGGATGCTTCATGCACTCTGTCAGCGCTAACAGAAGTAACATATTTCTTGAAAGTTGTCTCAAACTGGAATAACCCCAGTATCCTTTTTACGGCAGGTTTACTTGCTGTAAGCAAGTGGCTACTGTTTACTGAAAGGACCGATACATTACATTACATTATAGGCATTTAGCAGACGCTCTTATCCAGACTGCTTTTTACACAGCATTTTTTTTTGCATTTATACATAGTATCCATTGATACAGCTGGATATATACTGAAGCAATGCAGGTGAAGTACCTTGCTCAAGGGTACAACGGCAGTGTCCGACCTGGGAATCGAACCGGCAACCTTTCGGTTACAAACCCAGTTCCTTAACCATTATACCACACTGCCGATGCAGCTGTTCAGAGTGCACAGTGCTGCTGTGTTTATCCTTCTTATGCCTCTGTTTCACCCCCTCCTCTGTGTCAGGGGAGGGGGTACTTTTTTGCAGTCTTGGACGCTATGACACATAAAACCTGCAAGTGCACCATCACGGAAAGGTCCTGCACAGCCTTGCATAGTGCCGAATGGAGCGATGAGAGTATTGAGAGTTAAGAATCAGACTGAGCGGCACTTTCTTGACACAAAGCTCCCAGGTTTCCGCGTTGGCTGAGTGTGGTCAAGCCCACCTCGCCGTGATGAGAAAGGCAACCAACCCCCAGTCAAAGTAAAAGCAAGACAAAGCCACCTCAAAGAAAAAAAATGTATGCGCTCTGTAGGTGTACAAAATGCACTCCCACTCCTCACTGAGATAAAATATTGACCTACTGTACACACTCAACATCTACAGTTTGATAATGCAAATTTTATAATGGCGAACACATTCTTGATGAATAAAATTTTTTACAAGCCAAAATAATCAGGGATTCTATTTTCAAACAGTATTTGGTTTTGGGGTTTTTGAGTAACAGGAACTGAACATACTGTAAAACAGTACCTTTTGCCTGCACATGCAATCTGTGGAGGAAATGACACAGAAAACACCGCATTCTCTGACTTGTATCTCGCAGGGTCTACAAATGACTTTTTATCTGAGTTTCTTGGTATGAATAAATGTAGCGCACACCGATCCAGCAGAAATTCACAGGTGCAGGGGGTATGAAGTTGCCTGATGAGGGAAAAGGAGATATCTGCAGTGCACATTATATCTGTATTATATGCTCCCAAACGGGTCTTGATGGTACAGACGTGTGGCCCTGCACAGAGGTTTGTCGGGTATACTAGACAAAGACTTTTGGTGGTTAAAATGTTGTGTGTACCATTAAAACCTGTGTGGGAGCACTTAATGCAGTCTACTTATTGGCAAAGCCTTTTTTAAAAATATTTTCTAATCGTGACAGTACAGTGACAA
Source organism: Ilyophis sp. 1 JC-2022 (assembly GCA_022702515.1). NCBI lineage: Eukaryota > Metazoa > Chordata > Actinopteri > Anguilliformes > Synaphobranchidae > Ilyophis > Ilyophis sp. 1 JC-2022. Next base: position 53,340,206 of record CM040403.1, on the reverse strand, counting down.
ATGGACACACTACCAATCGCTTCCCTCACCTGCCCCCAAAAGGTGAGTAAAATGTCATTCTCTTGGTTATAATGCTGTCATTTAAAATGGAAGAGATGAGGTTTGGGAAGCTCTAGGCAAATCAAACTTTGAGCATGCACTGGCAGGGAAAATCTTTTTAAAACTTTGTGTGAAATCACTTTCTTTCTGACATGCAAAATAAGCTCAGACTGGATCACGTGTATACCCGCCCATCTGGATTGGATGTCCTGTAAAAAAAAACACCCCAGGTGTTTAAAAACCAGAGAGAGACAACTCAAAAATAATTAAGACTGCTTTTAAAACAATTTCTGATTCAGCAATGCCGAATAAAGACCACGTCGAGCGCCAAAAACCAAAGCAACGTCGACTTTATTTAATTCACTAGAGGGTTGTTTAAGACACTCGAACACGGTTATGCATAATGTAGGGCTGTAAACCATCCACAAATTTCAAGAGAAATGTGCAATTTACCATGGCATCCTGCTGTTTTCAGCCACACAAGCAGGCGATAATTACTGACTGCAGAGTCTTGGCAAACTTGTTCTGCAGCGATTACGCACTAAAATAAACGACCCAGTTAGAGAATATGGAGGCACATCTAATCAATACCCACATTTATTTGAATTTATTAGTTTGCTATTGCAGGACCTGAGTGGCATCCTCCACTGCTGTCATGCCGCTGAGCATGTTTTTGGGTCACCAGGGAGCCGAACCACTAAAATGAGCCAAAAGCTTTGATTTGATTCTTTGTACTGGAAATGTTCTTATTGACACAAAAGCTCAAAGTAGTGCACGTTTTCACAAAGCCAGCAGAGATTAGGGGAAAAACTATTTTCTGAAAATGAGTGATTCTCTAAATCTCTGAAGAAATGTATTTATCACTGTGCTCTAGGGAAACATGCTAAATTTGGTCTTTTGTCCTCGCGAACCGATGTTTTAAAAAGGCAGCCATGTTTGTTTGAAATGGTAAAACAATGGCGTCATTGAACAAAGTTAAAAGTGCATTGTGTGAAACGGCAGTTTTTTATGATATTGAATGCCGTTGTCTCTGAATGTTTTTTTCTTGATTGGGAAATAAAAGGAACTTTAGATTGGAGTTTGATTTTATCAAGCCAGAATACAGAGGAAGTCTATGTAGTAGTAATCATAAAAGCACTCTTAATTTGGATATTCATGTATTAATTTCCATAGAATCTGATTTGTATCAGTTAACATCTGTTATCGTACTCTAGTGCCCAAATTTATTAGATACAGTACACACGACTGCAGTTGTTGTTGACATTCAATATCTTTGTAATAAAAATGGTTTCTATGTAAAGATAGTTGCCAGTCTTTGAATGTGATAAAATTGAATGTTTGCTAACACAAAAAAATATTCATACATTTTCAAGTTTAGTACTACCTAGCAACTACAACATGCTACATAGGTTTGTAAAATACATACGAAAACCGCCTAAAATAATCGGGCTTATACAGTTTGTCTTTTATGCCATAGAAAATGGGGAGTATATTGTCTTGAATTTCTTGAGGTTTTTTTTACACCCAATTTCACAATGGGTAGGACACTGACTGAACCGATGATTGGTACACATCAAGCAGATCACATCACTGCTACTGGGATCATGTTCTCTTCTGCATTTTGTTAAAGTGAAGAGCACAGAAACCACAAAGGCATGCATGTTGTGAAAGTAAACGTCACACGAGGGAAAGCAATACTAGAAAACCTCATCAAACCGTTTCTTGGAAGTGCAGCTTTTGTAGTTTGCCAGTGCAAGAAGAATGGACTTTGCATTTAAGTCATGTGATGTTGGACTCAAAAAGAAATATAAGTACCAGAGGCCATCCTCCACAATCTTGCGCACCAACAACACTCTCTCCTCTGAATTCACATCAGATTTCCGCCAAATTAAGTGCTCCTTGTCCCTGAATTGATGCAAGGGAGATATTGGAGGGGTGAGCTTGGTGGAGGCATGATGCAACTGGGCTGTAACATGGCACAGATAGATTGTTAGCAACTCTGAAGAGGTCTTTTCGGTTCCCCAGTCGAACGATTTTTTAAATATATTTTTACTATTTTAAAGTTTGTGGAGCCTTTTTTTTTTCATGCCCGAAGCAAGCTACACAGTCACATGGACGCCGACTGAACCTCTGTTTTCACCCGAAAGCGTTTCAAAATATAGCTCAGTCTTAGACCGCATTTCCTCTGTGCTAGCGGTGTCTGTTTGTGCGTTTATGAGCGTTCTCACACTTAGCTTGTTACTTGTGTGCGTCAATGCATCGTTTTACCCCGCATTCATTTGTGAGGTTAATGGAACAGACTGTAAGTTTTAAGCCTTTAACACATTTTTACTTTTGCCAGTGCAATTGAATAACTTTGTCTATACACAAGGCAAGAAACTAATACATTTGAAGAATGCAGCAAAACCTCTAGCAACAATAAGCAAATGAACATTGCTGTTGACTTGAGACATTTTTGTCAGGCTTTTGTCATTTTTGAGCCCACTTTGTGCACATTCAGCTTGGGTTGGACATATTAAGTTCAGCGAACAAGATATGGCTCAGAAATGCACACACACACACACGCTCCTCCCGCTGCCCTGGCTTGCAGACGTGCTGAGATTCAGCCATCGAGAAGGGGCCTGGAATGTGTCCCACGTGCTCAGCCTCTGCGGCTAGGTCGGGGGAAAGCGTGACCTTTACTGCTCCCCTCTTCGTTCTCAGGTGGTGGTGGCGCTCAGACCGAGCAGTTCGTCAATCTAATTTTACTCGCCCTGGAACACAAAAATTATTTTTGGTCATTGAAGAATCCCCATATAAGCTTCTCATCCAAACCGTGGTTCAAAAAACAGTGCAAAGTTAGCTACTTTACCTCTGAACTTTATAGAATAAATTGGCTGCTCATTCTATAATGCTGTCTGTGCCGGGCAGAACCAATTTGTTTTTGGTTTTTATTTCATGGTTTCATAAATACTGATAAGACACCATTTTATATAAATTGGTGGTCTCGGGTTTTTAATGCCAGATTCTTCATTTGTTTTGTATGTTTCCCCTAGCTGTAACTAAAGAATGCATCTTAGTCTCTGTTCTTCAGCTGACATCAACCCCCTCTTTTTTCCTCATGTTGTCATATTCAGAGGGTGACAATCAATTGATGGTTTTTGTTTGATTATTCTCAACGGCAGCTCAAAATAGCGACCCCAGTGGAAATTGGTGGGGGAGTCGGAATTTCACACAGTCACAATGACGGTCTTGACTCTTGCTGTCAACTTGAATTCAGGTACACAGCAGCTCGGACCTCTCACTCCAGGAGACTTGAACCCTGTGACCTAACGCTCCTGTCAACATGCCTTGTTTAACTGGCCCATACCTACCTGAATAAGATCAAAGGTCACATTTGTGCAAGCAGAAAGACACCGCTGGGGGGAAAAAAAGAAGTATATATATATATTTTATTTTTTATCTTTAAGGAAGGCTTGTTGAACTTTCTGATTGTATATCTTCTGTATGAGTAAGCATCAACGCTTTGGGAATTGAGTCAGTATCTGCAACTCGGTATTCTCATAATAGCTCGCAATCCTTAAGAATTAATAATGAAACCACAACTTCTCACTGTGAACCAAAAAAAAAAAAAGAGGAAGGGTTACCGAGAATCAGGGTCTGGGCTTTATCAGTGGTGTGGCTTTGTGATTGTTATATCAGGGCTGCTTTCCACGTCATTATAATAGTTTAATAAGGATGACTGCCTGTTCATCCAGTTTTTTTTAAAGTGTATGTTTACTATCTGATGGTCTGACCCCTCTGAAATGTAGGTAAAAATACATTCATTTAAACACGTTAAGACCATCTCCGATGCCCCTTTGTAGAATTTTGATAGTATTTTCAAGTTTTTTTTTTATCAATGGAAAGTGTGCATCATTTTGGTTTAATACTAATTTTTTTTGCATCAGGGATATTAACTTTTACAGGTCTAAGCATATTTTTCCAATTTTTGTTGGTACCCTCTGAGCAAATGAAAAAAAAAATATAGGCCTATAATGCACAGTCAAAAATGACAGGTCTACTTTTCAATGCGGAGTGTTTCTTATTTTCCGGTGCTCTCTCCAAGGTGCTGACAGGAGCTGTCAGTAACTTCACCATACAGCCGAGCAAGCAAAACCTCTGACTTTACTGCTGCCCTGCCTCCGCATGACGCATAGTTCATCACAATAGACCGTGATAGACCAAAGGTTTGCAAAGTTATTAAACCATTCCCTTGTACAATGGTGGTGCAGCGGTCTAAGGCGCAGTCTTTGTCTGTGTGGTTGCGCCCCGAAGATCAGGGGTTCAATCCCCGGTCCTGCCAGAAAAGAAAAAAAACTATACCATTGAGGACTGATTTTGCACTGTCCGCGACTGTAAACACTTGCTAGGTTTAAAGAGGCGGAATTATTGATGAGGCGTAATTGCATAAGATGCTACTAGTTTCATAACATGTTCAGTTGACCAGTCGACTTGCAACTGTGGTTTGTATCTCGTGTGGGTTTACAGCACTAAGAACCATCACAAAAACAAGTTTCTTGTTTTCCTATCTTAGTGGAAAAATGCACACCTTACTTCACCAACAGTGGAAATGCCACCTTTCTCAATGAAATATCTGCACCGTGTAAATCCTTGCTTGACATTCTTTCTGGCCACAGCCAATATTATTGGAAATGAGTGGCGTGTTTTAGGCCAGATGCCAGTTTTGTTCTACCATATGCGGTCTTTCTATAGTCACCACCCAACAACCCTGTCTTCATAAGTTGTTTGTGCAAACAGTCGGAATTCCACATTGAATCTACGGTGCGCTTGCTATCTGGGTATGTTTAAGCAGTGCAGAACCATGATATGCTGTCACACTCCCTGGCAGTAAGAGTCTTGTAGTGTGCTTGAGGCATGAGTTTTTTTTTCTGGCCAATTAGAAACAGGCACCCCGGTTTTGTTGAGGTCATATGTGGGCCTGTGAGAGGCATAAGACACTTGAACGTTCTTTTTGGCTGAAACGGGCTGAGGCACAGATGGGAGATTTATCCTGCACAGTTGCATGATGGTGGGAGGATATCCCGCGCTTGACAACCGTCAATGATTTCAGTGGAAAGATCTTAGAGAGTCTGAGACATCTGAGATGCCAGTAAACTCACAATAGTGTGTGTTGTTTCACCACTGTGACCACACTGGCTCAACTTATGCATGTTGCCTTACCTATTTGCACCCACCTGGTTGCTTTTTCCTCCCTTTCTACCACATTAAGCTTCATGTTTCCTTTCATAACTTCTGGGTCTACAATTTAGAAGCAGTGTCAGTGAAGCGAAAGTATCCTAAATAAAGCTATCCTGTTGAAATGAAATAACATACTTAAGTCAGTTTGCCATAAGCCACGTGCATGCACTATTACAGTATAGGAAGGTGCGCACGGTACTACTAGACATTTGCATGAACACATTCGCAGAGTTTGTGAAACAGGTTCAGCCGTGTTCTGTGGAGTGCCTGTGTGCCTTTACCGCCAGACACTTTCCTGTGGCCCAGCACATGTGCTTTGTCAAATATTACACATCAAAAGCTAGATCGAGCACATTTGGTCAAACCAGGCTGTTTCTAAGATAGCAGTTTTGACTGAGCCAATCCGGGCTTGGCTTCGTAAATCGGTCGAGACAGGAAATGGCATTTGACAGCAGTCGAGCTCTGAACTTCTGTCTTTTCTCTTCTGCCGACTTTCTTCTTTTTTTGTTTTGTTTTGTTTTGTTAATTTCCTGGGTTAGCTTCAGACCCGAGTTTGCAAATGAGAAGATCTTCGCAGGATCTGACTGCTGCAAGTTTGTGGCCTCAGATGGAGGGTATCGTTTGTCACCTCCTCTATGCGCCGCGTGGCATTGAGAGAGAGCATTGGACAGAGAAATAGCGACTTCTGTGGAGTGGTGCTGCCGAGCAGAAGCCTGTTTCTCAGCCCGATTTATCTCCCTGCAGTCGTCTCTCTCTCTCCCCAGAATACACCGCTGTAACCTTAGGGTGCTTTGTAGCACATGCCTTTATTGCAGAGTTTAAAATGATACATTTCAAACTTAATGTGGCTCTTGTTTAATTTTGTTAATCACGTACCCAAGTCAAACCAGTCCCCATTTTGCATTTCTATAACTTAACATCTGAGATTTATTTTCATTTGGAAATGGTGGATTATGTTACGAACCTTTACCATTTCATCATATTATACGGTCTAAAATATTGCTGAAATTCAACCAGTTTTAAATAAGAACAGAATCCATAAGAGACTAGTAGAACTTTGTTGATGCCAAGGTTGGTGTCGAGAGGGCCTGTATACCACATGCACAAAAAACACTTCTGTGTACAACAGCAAGTTGTATTTGGAAAAACAAATTTCCTTTGCTTTTCCTTGTTTGATTTCAGGAGCTTGCGATCATATTTTGGCAACAAATGGTGATATCGCTTTTATGATCCTTCTTTCGCTGGGAGACGTATTTCATGCAGATAACTGAAGCAACACGGACCGTTGACATGTTGAAAACCCCCAGGCACATCATGGTGAAATACTCTGTGGTTACAAAACACTGTCAGTTGGCATTTTTAACAAAAGGAGGTGGAGGTTGCCGAGCTGCTTTTAGCAAATAGACGGGCCTGCAAAGAATATATTCCCCCTTTTGTTACTTCAAAGCTGTGTTCCTAATTGTATCTTATCAATTATGTTATGAGCGAGACTTATGAACTGATCTCGTATACATATACAGTCCAAGCATGTTCTGAGTTACTTTGCTGTATATGATTTATTTATATTGAGATGGCAACAGATTTTATCGACTGTCAGTTGAACTGCAGCATCCAAAATTCTTATGTTTAATAAAAACAATATTTGCATCATTCTCTTGCTGTAGTTTCCTCAGCATCTCCATTCAGCTTAAAGAAAAGAGGGGCACCTGTTTGTTTTTATTGTTTGACTCTGGACTGGTGCCACAACTGCCAAAATGTTCAGCAGCAAGGGCAGGTCTACTGTGCGCTCAGGTGTTTCAAAACTGCCGACGACCTTGATTACTGTACCGGGGACATGCATGACGTCATCCGCTATCCTCACTGTCCCACCTAGCAGAGGCGTATGTCTGTTAAACTATTCATATTAGCAGGGAATATTTTGTAAATTGTAAAAAATATTTTGAGGAGTCCCATTGGAGGGCATTTCTGTCAATTAAGGGACAGTGGTATCTGTGACCTGGTGGAGCAACAGAGTAACACCAGAGTCTTTCCTCTTGTGTGGACCCTGGCTACTTTGTAATGCTAGGGGGTACCCACATATTGGATGATTATTAATTTGATTATTTATTGAAATATAATTAACTCTGGTAACCAAAAAAACTATTAAGCTAGTTAATAAGTCGAAATAAGTCTTTTTGATGTTAACCATTTAAATTGACAGTTTTTTGGCAAGATAATTTGTATTATATAACACTTCAGTATGACAACCTATCATGACAGCATATTACAGCTTGAGACTGTATATAACAGTCATAATGTATGTCGCTATCTTTTTGAAGCAGTTGTTTTGAATCCGTTTTGTAAAATTAGCATTTTGTTTTCTCGTAAAAGGTGCCGTGTCATGTTTGTGGTAGCGTTGTATCTGGAATATAGTTAGTGTTACCAAATAACAATGATTTGTATAGTGTTATGCTATGGGCTCTCTCATCATTCAAGCAGTGGTCTGTTGACCAGGTCCTGTAAATGCTGGCTTTCCACCAGGAATTCCCCTTAAATCACATTCATAAATAAGATGGACAAGGTAACCAAGACTGCTTTTATGCATTTGAATGGTGTTAAGTCTCAGTATAAATAGCTGGCCTGCTGACGGTTATCAGCATGGCCTACGGCTTCGTGTTTCCTGAGCTGTACATCCTTGGGAGTGAGGAGAGGTTATTAAGCAGCAGCAGGGCCAGTTTGGACAAATGAAAGCGCACTGAGGCTGTGCTTGGCATGCATCGGAGTGTAGGAGATCCGCCAGGAATGTGGACTTCCGACTTTTACTGAAATGGAATTCACTCTGCTCTAATAGGCTACTGTAGGGCTTTCCTTAGCAGGGTGCCATCTGGTGGATTAAGTGCCACCGAGCTTGTTTTTTCCTGCAGCTCTAAAATTGGTTAGGCATATTTAAAGTTTCAGTTTTCAACTATTTCGACCAGATATCGTTAAATGACCAAGATTGAGCTGTAGCCAACAGATAATGAGATTTGGTGGGAAAAAGTCAGTATCATGTTTGTGGCCTCAAAGTGCATTTTAAATGGCTCTGTTCAGTCTGAATCATTATTCTTTAGCTTCACTATCATTGGGGTACAAATTGCAATCTGTCAGTTGTGTCAAAAATGGAAATCCCTAGCTCTAACTAGGCGAGGTCTTGCCCTGATGCCTGCAGCCTTGCGCGACTGGCCGAATCACAGCTGTGCTGATATATACAGTATAACAGCACTCCATCTTGTGTGATTTTGCTTTAGTACAATCACAGTGGCATGCTCCCACTGAGCCACCACCAAAGAAAAGGAGGTAGGCTAGCTAGTTATGTAGCAGTCCAGACAGACCGCCAAGTAAGCTACCTATGTCATTTAGGCCCTGTTCACACTTGCATTCTTGGGCCCGTAGTTACTTGGTAAATTTAAATCCAAAACCAGCTTGAAAAGCTAACATCAGCCGATCATCTGAGGCCCCGTTCACACTTTAGCTGAATACCAAAAGAGATTTACGTTCAGAGCAAATATTGCGCTAGGTGTCCTTGGATAAGCCGCTCCACCATACAGACATGCTCAGGCATGCTCACATACTAATAACAAAGGTGGCTATCTAACGAGCGAATGCTCAAAATAATAATGAACTAAAAATGCATCAAACAATATATATGCACAAACGTATAAAATGTGTATTTTTAGCAGTAAGGTTATGCTCATTCATATTGATATGAGTGCAAGAATTTCCCTTCAGGAGTGAAACAGTATTTCCATGGTTAGCCACTTATAAATCTATATTATTGGAATATATCAATTATGTAGTTATAGGATTATTGATTGCATTTAAAGCTATTAGGCTTGCCAGACTTCAGTCATGGTACCTTAGATAATAAGAGTTCCTCCTTTTATGAAAGATGTTTTCTTGATGGTGCTTAATATTATGTTAGCGATCTAGTTAGTGAAACTATGCGTTTCAGTACCGAACCATGCAATTTGCATTTTAAGTAGCGTTGTGCAAAAGATGGTGATGATAGCTTGGCCATATAATGATAGGTCAGATAAATGACATAAAATTTTAGACAAAAGGCAGAGTCAGTCTAATATGTTACCTGGACGGCAAACATTTTATCTTATTTCTCAACTGCAAACCAACTAATACTGCCATTTTGTAAATTATGTTCTCCTTCTTTGTAACTTCAGGATGCTGCAGGCTGTCAGGTTGCATTTCCCTATATTGCCACTAGGTTATAAATTTACATACTGCACCTATGCCCTGGTAAATTAAGCAGCACAAATCCTTAGATCAGTAAACTTTCATTTTTAGATGTGTGTTTGGAATGCATACAACATCACATTCATTTGTATTGAAATCTGAATGGCTAAATTCTTGTGTTAGAATCAAATGTTCTGAGCTTTTTCAGAATGCTGAGAGAAGATTGTAAACAGACACCTTTTGTTAAACCCTACCCCATCTCCCACAGTAATTTGCTGTGGTTTGAGCCCTATCATGGTATCGCTCGATATCAGTCTCTTATATGTAACATCTTAAGTGTCAGGATAAACCATAAATTAGTGTGAGAAGGACAGAATTGCACAATGTGATCCATCTGCCTCAGGCTAATCGAAGCTAGGAGCGAAATTCTTGTGTCTTTGCAATGTTATGTATCCTTGGATAAGCCGCTCCACCACACAGACATGCTCGTGCATGCTCACACGTCCGCATAGAAAATGCACCGTCTACACACTCGTGCGCAAATGCACTTCCCACAAGACTGAAGGCGACAGGAGTGTGCAGAGGTGCGCGCGTGTGTTCCGCAGCTGGATATACTCCGAGGAGGCTGGAACATTTCAGCACGGTGAATAACGCTGTGTCATTATCCCCTGTCACTCTGAAAGGGCTTCATAGAAAGCTGTCAGTCTCTGTTTCCTGGCCAGGTCTACATCGCTGAAAATTACCCTCACTATGTCCCATATCCTGCAATTTGTCTGGCTCCCATTAGTAGCCAAAGGAGTGAATAGGGGGGCATTGATAAAGAAACAATGTTCCACTTACCGCTAACTTTGTAGCCTGCAGTAGCCTTTGCGTGTGGAGGCGTCAGGAGACACATGCCTCTGAGTGAATGCTCTGCCCCCCCCCCCCAATCCACAGTGCTATCATTCCAGCACATTCACCGCACAGTGACTGCCTCCAATACAGGTTTTTATTTAGTTTCGGGGTGTAATGGATAGCTCAAAAGGCTGGGACTGATTCAGTGGCAGCAGAACAAAAGCGAAGAGTAGCACTAAAGCAACGGTGCTCGCAGTGCTCAGAATTTAAACGCGTATGTTTAGTTGAAGCCAAATAAATGCGTATGGATTATGACATAGGCAAACCTGTCTGGTGCCCGTTTGAGTCAACCCGATGCGCATTAAGACTGGGCATTTTACATACACACACGTGCACACACAAATAAGATGTATTGTTGCGGTGAAAATACATGCAAGTGAATTTTAATGAGATATACTTTGCGTAATGAAATAAGACATGACCTTTCAGCAGAATGTGATCTTCATGTTTGATATTCTGCCTGGAGTTGTAATGCCAACAGCTGCCCCCCCCCCCCCACCTCAAAAGAAAGAAACATCTGAAACATGCTGTGTGAGGGGGAAAAAAGCCTAAATAAGTCAAGAGTGAATACCATTCTCCATTCTTTCTCATTGTTGTATAACACAGATCCCTGGTTATACTGTATAATTTACTTTCAAGTGAACAATGAGCAGAAGAGAGCATTCCAGGATTCTATGTTCTATGTTCTGCCTGAAAACATTAAACACATTTCTTTGGATGCATTGTAAGCACCCATGGACAAGGACTGTCTGCAAAGCAAGCAAATGCAATCAATTTTTCTATACGGTGGTCTTCAAAAGGTTTGTCTCCGAACCAAAACACTGCTGTATACAGTATCTATTCCTGGTGGCTTTTAAGTGGCAAAACCTTATTCCCGCTTAAAGGGGCTATATGTAATGTTCAGAAAATCCTTCTCATTACTGACACCGGTGGCCATAAGTGAACTGCAGCCAGCAGCCAGCAGCCGGCTGCGAGCGTGCTTCCTCACACAGTGAGGAAGTGGCTGGATAACGTTAGCTACTACCCGGCCTGAATCCGGCGTTGCTTGTTAACGTAAGCTGGTAACGTCATTTGTAAGGCAAGCTAGCCAACTAACGTTACCAGCCAGATCAGCCCCGGGAGTCTGGTTTGAATCGATGTAAGTTAGCAAGGTAACGTTATCCACTCAGACAGTATTTTGCTAGTGATAACGTTCACCCTTGTGTTTGGTTTGCCCGGGCTTCAGTCGATAAAATTGTATTTATCTTCGCTTTGGTGGACTCAACAATGGTGTTGGAATGGGAGCTTGCTGGTTGACTGGTTAATTTCTTAGCAGCTAGATAGTGTTAGAGGAGTTCGCTAGCCCTCTAGTTTATGCTGTGGGGGGCAGGCCAGAGAGAGGGAAGGCACTCGGAAGCGCGCTTAAACGTCACATCCGTCATTCACAAAATTATTTCCCCAGGCAAATCCGACCCGAGCCCTTTACATAAAAAATCAACTCTTGGGCTCTTATACGCAATGGAGAAAGTCGGGGAAAGGTCTCCAGATGCAGCACTGATTGGAAGAGATGCTCATCTCGCACTGACATGAATGTATAACCTGTAGGTGCCTGCTACACAGGGAACACTTGTGCTGTGGTAACCCAAGAAACCCTGACAGACCTAAACCAACCCTGCCCTTGTGGGACAAAGCCAGCTGTGTCCCGCAGATGCAGACTCCCGGTCATAGTTGACTAATGACACAGGCCAGACTCAGGCCAGCCATGTGGAGGCAGCAGGCCTCGGTCTGCACTCACGCTGAGTTCCTTTATGGGCTGAGCCACTCTGGGGCTCATATTTCACATTGTTCAGTCATAAGCACGTTTTCTTTTTAATTGTGCAAGAAATTAGCTTCCCCGGAGAACAACCGCAAATGACCAGCCATACCACAGTGCTATTCTTTTCATCTTCCTATTCATTATATGAAGATGGCTTCTGAGATGTAGTACAGGGCCTATCAAAAGTATTTTTTAAAAACCAGTTTTGAAATCAACATGTCAGAAGTTATGAACTAATACATCATCTTGTAATGTTGTTTTTTGGTTGTGATTACAGCCACAGCAAAGCATGAGAACAAACTTGAGCTCAAAGCCTACTTCAGTGGTCCCCAACCCTGCCGTCCTGTAGGTTTTCATTTTAACCATGATTTGGCACACCTGATTCTACTAATTAACAGCTGAATGAGATCTCTAGCTGTTGAATGGGGTGTGCTTTGTTCAGGTTGGAGTGAAAACCTACAAGACGCTAGATCTCCAGGAACAGAGTTGGGGACCACTCGTCTACTTAGACGAGACGTATGGCACATTACAGAAAAATCTTCAGATTTTTCCTGATTTTCTCCCAATTTGGTTGCTAATTGTACCCTAGTACGATTCAGTTCCCTGTGTAGCAACCGCTGAAAATTCGCCGCGCACAACCCCGTCAGTTGGCGGCAGGAAGGTGATCACCACATCTTCTTCAAGGCGTGATGCCTCGTACCCCTGACCGGGATTCCAGTACAGCACGGAGCCGCTATGCGCATGACGATTCTCCCCGCCGAGTCCCTTTTCCCACCCCAGGAGCGCCCCCCCCCCCCCAATTTCGCCGCTCCCTGAAGGCACCAGCTATACTCAGATCTGGCAGGACCCAGGCGCAAATCCGGGCCCTCTGTGTGCAACTGCATGCTTTTACCGCTGTGCCACCACGGCGCCCTACATTACAAAAAAATCTTAACTGATTGAGCAACTTCACGAGTCAAGGCTTTAATGGTGATTTGCAAAAATAAAATGTAAAGCGTAATATTGATCCCAATATTTATTCTGTACAGCAACATTTGGAAGTGAGTTTTTGGGAATATTACTCCTGCCAGCGTCATTAAAGGCACACTGAACTTTGTTCAGTAATGTTGTATAGCTACCTGGCACCGATATTCGTCTTGTCGCGGTGCCGGATGTCGCAATTTTCTATATCGGCATAATCCGTGTTGTTTGCATTCTTTACGTGCTAAAAGTGTGCTTTTGAGACCTTTTTCGCCATGCGATGGAAGTGAATGGAGAGAAAAAAAACGTCATTCTTTGTTGGTCAGTTTCTGACCACTGGAGCAACTCATGAAGGTGAGCTTGAATATTATGACTAATATCGGTGCCAGGTAGCTATACAACATTATGTTCTAACAAAGTAAGTAATGTTAGTTGGTACTGAAGATCCTGACAGGTGAGGGTTATATGCCCTATTTTTTGTTTCATGGCAGTGCTCTTTTGCTTTCACCAACTGACCAGTGGTTTCCCAGCCCAAGTAGAAGTTTCTAAGTGATACAGTGACGTCAACATGATATTGGAACTGGTTTGCCAGGCAAACGTTTGGTGTCTTGACCATTGCTTGTGAGTGCATGTAAAGAATTTCACTTGTCTAAACTCTGGGCTTCTGGGCTAAATGGAGCCTCTTTCATATTGACTACATTAGTCCAAGAACTTCCAGCATCCCTAATTTATTCACTTCTCAAAGGAGCCCCCACCTGTTAGATTGTCACACGACACTTTAACATTGCTCAGTGCCATGTAATGAACCACAGTTCCATCCTTGTTATAGCATTGTCATTAGCACTTTTGTGAAACTGTGTCTCAGGCAGTCTGTGAAAAGATCTTTTCCTTTTCGCTAAAGCTGAGCTTGCAAAGCAGTGTATTTCAACTGTAATAGAGGAGAAGCAAAGCTTTTTTTTATCACAAGACACTGGGAGTGATAAACAATTGCTGTAACATCAGAAGGAGAAGGAAATTATATACTTCTCAGTGCCTGCATGCGATCCATTAGTTTAGCTCTAGGTGTGTGTTTGTTGGCTGTTTGCTCTTAGCTCTTTTCCCCTGGCGGTAAAAGGAGCATAATCCGTGGCGACATGGGACCATGGGCTTTGGCTCAGATGAAAGCCAAAGCCCCAAGCACCAGAAATCGCCCTGCTCTCAGACCTGATTTGATTTGGCTGTCCTCCAACTCAGACCAGTTCCATAGTCCCAAGGAACATATGAACCGGTACTTTCCTGGGTTTTTAATAACATCAATTTGCATTAGGATTTGGTGACAGGGAGGATTTAAACCTGTATATATATTTTGTTTATATATCGGTTTTGGGTTGAAATCCAGCTCGACTATAAAAATATATATTCTAATCCTGCCATTAGTGGGCTTTCCTGCTGAAGGTCTAAAAAGCAATTGCTGTATATTTTCTACAAACATATTTAATTAGTTGCAAAAATCCCAAAGTTTAAACTGAATAAGTCGATTTCGCAGCAGCGCGAAAGCCCAGCTGCTGACTATGCATACAGCAGGCATCGAGGAGAAATCAATGTCGGGCTGTGCCAAGTCTCTTTGATAGTACATTGAACAAGCAGAAAGCACACACGCTCTAAAGACTGGGTTCTTTTCCTTTGGATCTGTGACTTGTTTAGAACGTGCTCAACAATATGGGTTTCTGAGGTCAACTGTGCCTCGTCTCAGAGGCCTCATCAAACGTGTTATTATAGCAGTTTGTCTGTGAAGAATTTACAGTGATGTTCACATTTGAACATCAGAGGCAGGTCATTGTTGAACTACGCACTGTAAAGTTTATACTGAAACATACTGCTGCTTCAAAGTGGCAGATTTGAAGAAATGCTGTCATGAAAAATGATTAATAGAAGGGAGACGACAAATTGGGAGAAATTGGGTAAACCCTGAAAATTATACTTTACTAAGGGCCGTATTTAATTCATGTTCAGGGCATTCAGTCAATAAAGATTTGTTTGTTACAATGTAAAATTTTCAGTTTTAGATTTATCTTCAGCATCGCCTTTCCATGTACGTCTATTTTTTGTTCACTATTTATTCCATAACCCCCTCCCCAAAATGAAAACAAGGCAACAACAACATTCACAAGGAAATCGACACAAAAAAAACAACTCAAAATAAGACCAAACCCTTGAGGGGAATCTCTAGTCGATTTTACTTTGAAAATAAAAAAAAACTAGCGTGATACTCAGCGCTGCCAGATTTCAAAGCGTTCAAGTATACGCTGAGACTTTCTCCACAAGAGCCACTAATCAGAGGTGGGCAGACTGACACATCGGGGCCCGCGGCCCTGCTCTCCGTGACCTGACGATTCGGGGCATCCACATTGTTCATCTGGATTGATAAGGCGGTGATTCATGAGGAAGGCTGCGGAGCGCTCTGCATATTAAAGCGGCGGAAGGGGGCAGATGGCACCGACAGTTGCATACCAATACGAGCGGCGAAAAGCAGACATCAGAAGCAATTAAAATTTCCATTGCTCCCAATCAATGGCGGCGACTTTGCTCTTCAACCTTTAAATAACTTGTCCCGTTTCACGCTCCTTCTATAATCGGACCTTTGGCTTTAACGAGATAAGCGGCGTCATAGGAAACGGGGCTCACTTAGAATAGCTGCCCTGCTCTTAATTTGATGTTAACAACGTGTTGAAATGCACGTTGCGCTAAATTAGTCCTGCCAAAACAATACAGGCACCTGTTGGGTGCTCTTTTTTATGCTCGTTTGGAAATGTGGCTGCAGACTATGTGGTAATGCCATGCAGCGGCATCGTTAAGAAGGTAAAGGCCACAGACAAAGGATTGGGTAAAGCTATAACTTCCAGCTGACTTTATAAGTATGCGTATTAACATAAGCATTCGCAAAGGCATGCTTTGTAGCATTTGAAACGATAGATCCCACAGAGTTTAATTTATTTATCTGCATACTTTCCTTACAGTATGTGTACATATAATAATAATAATAATAATAATACATTTTATTTGATTTGCCGCCTTTCTGTATAACAACCATACTATTGTTCTGGTTATGGTTTACCCCAGTTAAGGCTTCTATAATTTTTGGGATTTTATTCATTCATAAGAGTATTTTCCTCATAAATCGTATTGGAGAATGTCAGCATGCACTGTAACTTGAAA
Source organism: Ilyophis sp. 1 JC-2022 (assembly GCA_022702515.1). NCBI lineage: Eukaryota > Metazoa > Chordata > Actinopteri > Anguilliformes > Synaphobranchidae > Ilyophis > Ilyophis sp. 1 JC-2022. The sequence continues at coordinate 53,323,897 of CM040403.1, read as the reverse complement.
ACTGCACGTGTGTGTGTGTGTGTGTGTGTGTGTGTGTGTGTATAAGGGGTGCTTGGTGCACCACATAGGCGATTTGATATACAGGTAACCTGTCTTAACCCCTGTGGATGTTTGATTAGTGTGAAGTTGACGGCCTGTATCCCCCAATGGACATGGGCTGCGAGCGTTATCAGTTTGAAGCATCTGGGAGGAAAGCTGAAACCAAGCGCCTATTTGTTTATTTTTTGCAACATGAATCATTTGTTTTCCTTGCAATTTCTCTTAAGAGTTAGAAATTGTGTATCAACACAGATGGCACGCACATATGCATTCTGTGCGGCTTGGAACTGGCCCATGTACAGAATTGTCACGGTGCGTGCTCGGATGCAAACCCTTGAAACGCTCTCCGAAAATTTTGGCCAGAGACAAATTGATCCCCATGGTTGTCACTGCGTCGAAAGACTGTCGCTGTGGCTCAAGGTTTGACGGAGTTTGCGCCTCGTCGTACGTGGGCTGAAACCCGCCTGTTAGCGACGTCTCAGAGACCGAATTCTGTGGGTACCATGGTTAATCTCCTCAGCCAGCCAAGCAACCGACGCAACGTTTACCCTGGCCAAGCGTTTCTGTGTAGGCTCCTATCTGCTGGTCTCATCTCGTCGGCCCGGCTAACTAGCTGCTCCGGTACAGGCGATCTCTGACCCCTGACCCCAGACTGGAAAGACAACTGCGGAGATTAAGACTGCTGAACCAACACTCAGCTCGCTTCACAAGATCCTTCCCATTGGCTTGACCACAAGGTTGCTCAGGCCACTGACTCATTGTGTGTAAGCTTTTTAAAAAATATTTCTATGAGGCCTTTACAGTTTCTTCTCTCTCGTTCACTCTTGGTGATGGGTCATTTGTGTACGAATGGTTCTTTTTGAACGGCTCTCTTTTGTGAAAGTAGGGAACCGATTCTTTTCAGTAAACAATCCATTTATTTATTTATTATTTTTTCCACCTTGTTACCCAATGTTGACATCAGTATATAGTATAGTATAGTATGTAACCATTTATGCAGGCTAAATGTATTATATATTCAGCCTTCTTCATTGCAGTTGACACTTGATGGATTGTGTTCAGTTTCGAGAGTTAGATCAATAAAATTGCCTTGGTGTCAGCAGTCGGCAATCGTCTCCTTGGATCGTCGATACACAATCTAATCGTTGATCGGCACAACCATGCTATACACTAAATAAAATGACAGAAATGTCACAGACACCATGGCACTGATGCATGCGGCCAACATTCATTTGTGCAACATCAAACCACATTTTGTTTTTGTTGAAAAACCCGGATGTATCAGTGAGCCAAAAGATCCGGCTCCTTGAAAAAAACTTGGAATGCCCATCACTACTGTCACTCTCTCTCTCTCTCTCTCTCTCTCTCTCTCTCTCTCTCTCTCTCTCTCACTCTCTCTCTCTCTCTCTCACTCAGTCACTCACTCGCACGCACGCATGCATGCACACACGTACATGCGCATACACACACAACATTTGCACATTCCCTCTCAAAAAAGGCACATGTACGGTTTCAATCTCGGAAGCAATTGATGAATACTCATATACTTTTGAACCCTGAAGTATTATTCAAAAGAGGCCTTTAAAGGTCCCTGAAATCTGTCCCTGCAATGAAACTCTGGCCTTAGAGACCTGATTTCATATAATAAGCAAATATTTGCCCCTGCCCCTATGAAAATTTGCATTAGTCAACAGTGCAGAACTGCATTATGTAATTATCGCATAAAGAACACAGTGTTATGTCGTTGCAGTCTGTTGCTTTTTAAAATATAGGAAGTAAACTGCATATTTGTGTAATGTTCCTTCCCCATCACACATGACTCTCAGCGTGTTGTGTTTTCTTTAAGTCCGGGTCCAGTTTGTTATAACAGCATGTCCTGTAGCTTAGTAATATGACTCTACATCACAACAGCTAAAGCCGAGGTATCATCTCCTGCTTTTCTCAGAAAAGAAAGACCTTACTAATATTTTACACTGAGATCAAGCTTTCAGTCAGAGCCAAATCCTTTTCTTGATGTTTATATGTGAAAAATATACCTCTGGTGGTTACAAATGACCAGTTTCTTGGGTTGTGTGGCTAAGGCCAGGTGCAGTTGCATGTAGCGTAGCTGTCAGGCTACTGGACTGCTACTCAAACTGAGGTTAATAGGTTTGTTTCTCTGGTGTGACATTTATTTCACCAAGAGACAGGCTTTTCACCACACACCAAGCTACCTGAACACATGCACTGTAAACTACGTATGCCTGCCATGCAAATAAGTAGTGCAATGTAGCATATCTAGTGTCTTGTGGGATGTACTTCCATCATGATATGTACAGTGTATATGGCAAGTTATATTATTGTGGAGGATTATGCACATCGAGCATCAAATTGTGTGATTCCAGGTTATTGTGACTGAATAAAAATGTATCACATTATTTGATTGTGTTTTGATTTTCCACGGTGACTAACCACCACCACAAATGCTGATCTTTATTCATCATCCATAGGGTCACATTCAGGGTCGGACTGGCCATCTGGAGTACTGGGAGTTTTCCCGGTGGGCCGATGGACAATTTTGGCCGATGCAACGCAAAAAATATATAGGCATATATATCAGTGTCGGCTGCTGACCAAAATTCTTGGTGAAGCAAACCCACAATTTTTTTTTCTACCTGTGAAAATCGAACCCCTGCTTTACCTGTTGAGCTAGGCCATTTTTGAGTTGTTTAACACTGACCACGTCAACTGATCAGCTATAGGCAGAAAAGAGCACTATGGCTGTACCATTTAAATTGAGCTGCTTTCTCTCAAATTAATAACAGCAGATAGAATACAATGACAAGTAGTTATGTCCACACTAATTTATTAGCAGCCAAATTATTTAATTACCTATGCATATTCAATAGATAAATACTCAAATCCACCTGCACCGTAGCTGAATTAGCTTCGTTCAGATCATTTTGAATCGTCTTATGCCTAATTCACTGGAGTAGTATTACCTGGGGACCTCATGTGACTTGTGGAGGTCGTCTGTGATCTTAATCCCGAGCGAATCTGCATTTCCGTAATTTGTAAAGTCTAAATTTCCCACCGTAAATTGCCTACCATATTTCGCACAAAACAGGTCATCTAATAATATGAGTCCTGTGTGAATCGGCATCTCAGTAATTTGGGGTGATATTTTTTCCCCAGCAAGGATTCCTTGTTTTCCCCCCACTTTTTTCTTCATCTTTCCGAGTTGAGATTTATGGAGGCTGCGGTGGAAACTATTATTGCAAATTCTGACATTTTCGGTGCGATTCTTATACCAAAAGTGTTTAAATGTTATTGCTGAATTTAACACGACTGAATTGAAAGGCATTGTAGCCTATTCGACTCACCAATTTGCATACGCTGTGCAAATGTGCAGAAAAACTGAGAATATGGAAGTAGCCTATAGAAATGTTACATTTAATTCGTACCCGTTGATAATCCCATGAATTTCATAAATCAATTTGAATGAAATACTAACTGTTTATCCCGTGCGAATGCGCCACATGAAACTCGTCGGGGGATAATTCCTAAATCATATGAGGTCACCAGGTAGCCTAATACCTTAGTCCAGTGCGAATAGGCCATTTGACATCCCGGAGAACACAGAGGGCGACTTTAAGCGTGCAGCCTGAACGTCATCATAGCGGGAAGGAAGCTCAGTGAACTCCCTGCTCTGTTATCCCAATTTTCACTCTTGTTATTCCCCTAAATGCCAGCTCACGGCAATCCAAGAATCGCATAGATCAACCTCTCAGGAATGTCACGGTTTTCTGCACTAACATAATTTTGTTATGCGTGCACCTTCATCAATAAAATGATCATTCTCAGACTCAATTTGCACAGTTACACTACTGTCATGCTCCTTCGATTTTGCATTAATTTTGACAGACCTGAATTACGTAGCCTAAATAATGAAAGCCATCTCTCGCAAACAATGAACATCTCCTGTAGCAACACACTTGGATAGAAAATAATATGCTTTCCTTTAAACAACACACATGGCCAGCAATACATGCGATTCCGTTAGCAAGCTGCCTGTAACTAATCCACCTCGATGTAAGCTACTATGAGCATTTAACGTTAAAGCTGACTTGCCGAGCCAACTCACTGGATAAGATTGATAGGAGGCTTCGGTCTCCCACCCGCCTTCACTTGCAATCTTTCTTCACAGTTTAAGGATTGAAAATAACGTTACGTTAATCCTGCAGAATCCGATCCAGGATCTTTACATTCACAGGTTCCATTTTTTTTTCAAATGCAGCCAAATTACATTACATTACATTACATTATAGGCATTTAGCAGACGCTCTTATCCAAATTAAATGGCAAAAGCTATGTTACAAAAAGTGAGCTAGTTTAGGCCAACGTTAGGCAACATTAGTTAAATCACTGAGGGGGGGTTTCACATCTGATATTTCTGTCCCCCAAAAAATTATTAAAATTTGTCAGTCTTCCCCCTCCCCCAGCCAATTATTTTGGTCCACTCCATAACGTCACCTGAGCGCCAAGGCGTGAGATCAGTAACATCAAAAGTAATCAATATTTTGTCGCAACATACATAATAACCATAATATAAGTAGCCTAATGTAATTAAATAAATAAAAATTTAAACGTACAAAACCGCATGTGTTTCTACACAATAACAGAAACGTATTTTAGTGCGATAGGTGGTCGCTGTGGAAATGTGGACTGTATAGGACTTGGTGAAATGTAACAAGATAAACTCTTCAGGGTTAATCAGAAAACAGCTGTAGCTGAATATACTGGTAAGTACTTAGTTTCCTAAACATATTTATAAGAGATTTTGGAGAAAAAAATTTGGTGTCTTCTAATCCGAAAGTGCATCAGGTACTGTATATAGTACAGTAAGCAAGGGAAAATGCTTATACTACAACGTTTTTTACAAATATACGTGGACATGATTTTCTTAGCGTGTATAAACGGTGCATCCTAAGAATTTTACAGTCTGTGGGTGTGGCGACAAGATCGATCGGAAGTTTACGGGATTTTCTTAAAGCTGTAGTTCATAATTTTACACTAACAAAAATACTGTAATTGAGACGGATACATCTCAACTACTAGGGGCAAAGTTTATTCCGTTCAAATAGGCTACGCACCGTCATGCAGTTAAAATGACTGCAAATACTTTAATTTAGTTGTACTTCATGGTAGGCTAAAGCACAGAATTCACTCCTATGTTTTTCTTTGAGCTACAATGCATGCGTGTCTCTGCATGTATTATATATGCATGTCTCTCTTGATGTCATTATCTTCATGCATTATCATCATTAGTTAGCTACCACACACATTACATTAGTACACAAAAAGAAGTGATATCTCACCAAAAAATATCTTTTCAACGTAAAAAAAAGTTACTCACGCATAGCCTACAAAGCACTGTCTGTAAGTAATGATATCAAAATGTATTGATATCAAAGTAAAAGTATTGATATCAAAATGCGGCCAAGTTACAACTAACAATATTGTCTATCGTAGCTCACACTAATTAAACTAGCTCTATTCCAAAGCAATGCTATGCAAACGTTCCTAAATTATTTAATGCACAGGCCCCTCTATTTGTTCCAGAGAGGACTGCCTGTGATTTGTGAGTGATTGCTGTCAGTGCCATGATCTCCTTTCAGCCAGTCTCCTTCTTCTAAGAGCAACACACTCTCCTCATTAGTGAATATTAGACTAACTATCATACATATATTTTACTCAAGGCTTCAGAACATGAAGGGATATTGTTTAATAAAAGTGGTGGTATTAAGGGCTGGTGTGTTTGTGTGTGCCTCGACGGGGCGGGGGCGGTGGACTGTCTGCAGGCCGGTTGTTGTGGGCCGGTCTGGGTTAAAAAGTCCAGGGCCATTTTTTTGTTCCAGTCTCTCCCTGGTCACATTAATGGTTTTGGTTTTGGTTTTGGTTTTGTTTTCAATTTGAAGTTTTTGGGCTTTGCCCCAGCAATTTACCACTATTGTAACTCTCCAACGTAACTGTGCTCGTCCATAAGGAAAACACAATATAGTAATATTCTGCAATTCATTCATTTATGCCTATTGAAGTCATAGGATAGAATTCTGTTACATTGATCCAAGAGATCTTTTTCACCTGTCCATTTTAATTTGTGATGCGTTAATCACTGATAGTGAAAGACTGTGTCTATTTCCCCAGTGGGCAATTGTTTTGCAACAGAAACATATTCATAATATGTATGTAATTATATAATCAGAGGGATTATATACTGATATCCAAAATATTGGCATGTCAGGCCTTTTTCAAAACCAGATAAAGAATTATTAATAATTAGAATGGTCACAATAATAATAATAATAATAATAATAATAATAATAATAATAATAATATAATTCATTCTCTGCCGACAGCACAATTGGCTCTAGCTAATATTATCATGAATGTGGTGCTTCCACCTTCACAGAGTCACTCAAGTTCAACGTATTCAATTTATTTTGGATTATTTTCTTTAACTTTACAGAGCGAAATTCAAATTCAAACGCAGTTAATTTCGAACCGTAACACTTGCTAAATGTAAACATTGAATAGGTTAAAAAAAACGTATACATTCTTAACCATGTTTCTGCTGGGCCACATGAGTCATCACTCCCATACTGCTGACTGGAATATGGTATCCCACAGGAAGAACTCTGGAGGAAGGGTGGGTGTGGGGGGTGGGGGGGTCAGGTGGCTATGGGTTTGAATCCAGGCTTCCTTCCCGAGAGGTGGCTCCACGTCCACAGCAGCGATGCGGTACGAAATGTTTGGCAAAGGGCAAGGCGTTCCTGGTTCAGCAGATTTGAGGCTTGACAAAAGAGGATGAGCGGGTTCAGATTGGCTTCCACCCTTGAGCCTCGGGGGGCACTTATGTCTTAGTTCTGGAGGGGGGAGTGGGCTCTTCGTTTCCGGAAAACCAGCCGCAGAAATCGAAAACGGGTCAGGCAGACCAAGCACGCTTTGTGTTCAGGAGTTCAAGAAACTCTGTGCTCTGACGTCCAATGATCAACGTCTCCCGTTTCCTCTCCGTCAAGTGTGGGGCATACCCAGCTCCGCAAATGATTAATCTGCCTTTCCAGTTATTCTAGCCCCCCTCTGTGATACTGCCCATCAGAATGAGAAGGAATGCAAAATCCCATTGATTCACATAAACTCTAAACCCTGGACTGGTATTCCCTTTTAATATGGAGCAGCTCTTGGACTTCAGGCCATCTGCCAGATTAAAATGTCATGCACTGTGCGGTGACACATTGTTTTATAAACAGAGCTTTTATACAACAAACATTTCGGCGTCCTGAAACGTTAATCTACCTAAATTGATCTCAATCCTGAGAACTGAATATTGCTCTTTATAACTTGTCTAACGGCGGATAGCTATTACATCACACCAGCTGTCACTTCAACCTGGCACTGCTGGTAGGGCAGGTTTCAGATGTGCTGGTTTGAAATGACATTGCACAATAATTCCAGAAAATACCCTCTATTTGCTTCCTTGTTATCTGTGCGTCTGTGCGATTTCCGTTACCTGATCATGTACAATCTTGCGTGATCTATTTTCGTCATCACATTTTACAATCTTTTCCTGTCATCGCACATGTACACGATGCCCTGGACTAATTTCACAACATAAAATTAATAAACGCCATGGTTTTTTAATTTTTAGGGAGTAGGGAGTTTTTTAAACGTGATTTTATAGAAAGAATAAACTCTAAGCATAAGCTGTTGATGCGTCTATCGGGTATTTGATCGGACCGAACACATTCGGAGGGATGAGTCAAAGAAAGATGCTGGAGCTTACCAGTCAGTTTACCATGGCTGTTGAAATAATATTATTTCCCAGTCAAAGTTTCTTGTCAGATTGGCCCCCAGCTTTAAGAGACCTGATGCCAAAATCACACGTGTGCATGAATGCAGGGTACCGTGCTGCATATCACTTTGTAAAAACTTCAATGGGGGTTTGCCTTGGTTTTTGCTTATTCCATTTAAAATATTCCTATTATGGTACTTGAAAGTGGCTTAGTGCAACTCATGTATTTTAATTATGTTGGCTTTCATGTTTTGATAGCAGGTCAAATGTTATGTTTGTGAGCTTATTGTAAACATGACCAAATTAAATTGTACAAGTAGCTTTTCTCTTTTTCAGTTAAAGGTTAAAAGGACACGGCTGTGTGGGAGTCCTTTTTGTTCAATTTTGGTTGAGGAAATTGTGCCTAGACAGAATGTGAAGCATGGAGTCGCGGGTCCGGTTTCTGCTGGCTGAGAGAGCAGCTTACAGGCCGTGGGTAATCCTCTAACAATGCTGTAATGGCCTGAGCGCGTAGCTAAACTGATCATGGATCAGTCGAGGACAGACACTCCACTGTTGGCGCTGTCCCTGAATAACTTGCCCCTACTGCAGTTCCTTAGTAGGTATTCACTAGAGAGCGTCAAGGAACGGTGTGTTCTCTACCGCTCAGACTTTGAAGTTCTCTGTCTCCTGGTGGTGTTGGTCTCTTTCCCTCATGAATTCAATAAGAATTTACGGGAAGGATGTGGAAATTATTAAACGAATGCAGCATTTAAATTGAATTGTACAAATGGGTTGGAATAAAAAAAAAAATGCATACTAACTATAGACCATACAAATTGCATATTATAGTTCACAAACAAATAGATCAACCTACTTTTCCATTGACACGTGTCACATTATGCCATCTTATTCCCTAAAGTGGAGAGTAACCATGTATGCTTAGGGCATGATATAACAGTTCACAGCTGTATCAAGTACATACGTATCATCTATTTTATGTTGATCATTGGTATGCTGTACACCGATCAGAAGACCACGGCTAATTGCTAGCTCACCTCAAATATAGAGATTGCATTTTCTCCAGTACATAAAGCGCTTTTTAGAGTGTTCGTGTTTCACCGGCACCCAGGTGTGGATTCCCACACTGCGATATCCAGAGCGTGTAGGGTATGTCTCACAGGAAAAGATTTGTAGAGTGCATGAGCAGCTTTATTCATTTGAGATATTTTTGTTTTTCATTTCTGAGTTGAACATGTGCAGGGTCATGCCCTTTGTGTTTACTGTTGGCATAGAAGAAATCTCCAGAGAGGAAAACAAAACAGTTGGTATACACATGTACTCCACATCACCTACAGCTGCTGCTGGGCTACTAGGTGTACGCAGGAGACAAGATATTATGTTCTTGGCTGCTGTGGTTCAGTATATTGAATCATACTTGTTTGTATTTCCTTCAACAGGCCTTAATGTTACCTCATCCTGAGGTGGTATGCCTTTTGTACGTGAATAATCTGTTTATCTCTCCATCTCTCATAGATGGCTATGTGTATGAGTTACTGGGAAAACCTGATTAGTATACATAATGCTGTGTACACTCGATTCAGACATGCCATCTGTTTCTCACCGCACCTGCGTGAAAATCTCCATTTATAATGGTAATTCATTCAGATACAATGAAATGGTGGAAACTCTGTGTACTTTCCTCCATTCTGTAAACTGAACTCGCTGTAACCATATGCTGGGAAAGAAAAAGCATTAATGCAAATCTCTGCCCTTTGTTACACATAATTTGTTCCACTTTTGGATAGCGCTACTTTGTGGCCTTGCCTCTGGTTACAAAACAGCTCCTGCCCTCTGGAGTCTGGCTGCTCACAACAGGTACGCCACATGGGGGAGATGAGCCGGTAACACACCAGTGACCAACAGCGAGAAGCGGCCTGGCAGGGTGCGGGCCTTTGCCATGGGGACAGAGTCCATGTCACGGTCTACTGTGAGGTCTCTCCGTGGAGGGCAAGCGCAGCCAAGGGCTATTTAGCATCTCCACCAGTCGGTCACCAAACAGAAAGTTTGGCCTCCTGTGAGCTGTGTGTGGTGCATCACGTGCTGCGTATTGGCTTGCGGTTTTGTTTTCTACGACAGTTATTGTCATGTTGTAAGACACCAGTACTCAATCTGCAATGTTTTGCAACCATTCTGATTTTGTAACCCAGGATGTTGCCATTGATCCTTGCAACAGAGTCTGAGGAAACTTCTTTCCTAAACTGTCGTAGAACATATACAGGCTGAAGAGAGGGTGTCCTTTTCATTTGGTTGCAAAGATATAAGAGGGGACAGCCAGGGGTCGGGGTGATGGTGGATGGCATGTCCAAATATAGCTTGATGTCTTCCCTGGAGGACCTTAAAAGCCGTAGGTCTCATCACCCGACGTGTGGGGGCTCTGCCTTCTGACCTTTCATATGCGGCTTTGACTGCAATTTACGACGGCCCGATAACCAACAGGGGTCGCTAGATAGCAGTGCACACAGAACCCTATCTGACTGAACCCTCCCATTCCCTGGGTGAGGCAATCTCCAATCGTGCGTCGCCCTGTGGTGGCACAGGTCACAGTCAGCACTGGCATGGTCCAGATTTGATCCAAGGCCGTTGGGCTCATCCAATGAGCCATCGAGCAGCCAATGAGCCAATAACCGAATGAGCCATCCAGCAGCCTCAGATTTACAGTTTTAAATGTAAGGCTGAGGGCCGTTCACTTAATATCGATGTGTGGTTTATGTGCATCAGCCTGTATAGATTTACAGAGCACAGAGTTCCAGGTCCTTCCAGCGGATGCAGAGCTATCATAAGAACCCATAAAATCACATAGACCTAAAGTCTCATCCGATTAGGCTTGCGCATTGAGGACCAATCTCACGCTCATACTGCCTCCAACAATTAGTCTATCTCACACAATTGGATTTTGGAAACTTCTATGCAACCATACTGAGAAAAAGTATGTCCATACGGACACAAAATATATTTACGCCAGCAATCTGATCTGTGTGACGGAGCTGAATGGCTTTCTCCACTTTGCAGAGGGGAACAGTTTCTTTTCATCCTGATATTCCTCCGAGGCGTTCCTAACCATCGCCCTGAAGTGATGCTGTTTCAGTGTCTGGATGATAACCTTTCACAGACATTGTGAAATTACTACTTGTCAGTTCATGATAATACACAGCGTAAGGCGAATGTACAATTTGACCTGCTATCATCTGGATCTGTAAACTAGCATGTGGTGAACTAACCATGAATCATATCAGTGTTGAGTGCACAGAAACCGTTTTTAATAAAGGTCAGGAATGCCTAATCTTTTGCATCAGCTGGGATTCATAGAAATGTTTCACAAATGCGAAAATATGACTTAAAGATAATCATAATTGATACTGTGCTATGAATACGATTTGCCAAATAATTTATATGTACATGCACGCACGTACCCACACACACCTTAAATGGTGTGAAAAATTTAACTTGATCCATAAGTTCCCCATTTTCTATGTCCTTAGCCTAAAGCATGCATGCAAGTTTAGAGCTTAGTGGGCCTAACCAGAATCTTAGCAATGTCCTGCAGGCAAAATAATATTCAAAATTCCCATTGCAAAAGTGAGTATATAATTTAGCGACGTTCTGTATCTTTCAATTCCTATACCATGCATAGCATTACAACATGGCCTACAACTGACTGTAATGTAATGTAATGTAATGTAACATGCATAGCCATCTACGTTTATATGAACAATACAAAACTGTATTCAGGCCATACTGTATTCCTGGTGCATTAGGTTACTGCAAAATCATATTTTGCAGTAACCTAATGGGTCTTGCTTAGCATTGGTTTTTAGGTTGCCTTTTCTTTAATTAACACCCCTTTCACAGACCCAATAAAAGGCCTAAGCCCCGGGGCCATCGTTTGGACATCCCTGGTCTAAAGAACAGACTTCATAAATAGAGCGCTTCTGATTTTTGAAACAACTAAATATGTATTGTTATCTCAAGCAATTCTGATTCAGCAGTATTAACTCAGTGTTTTTAATTCACAGGTTTATCATTTGTTCAGATGCATTACTCTACCATCTTGTTTCTGTGACTGTAAAGGAAAGCAAACTGGTGTAAAACATTCAGGCATCAGGCAGGAATACATAATCCACGGCTTGCCTTAATGGCAGTTCATGTTCAAGCAGCCATTTGAAAATGTGTTTGACTGAAATAGGCCATACTCAAAAGTCCTTATGTACGTATTGATGTTGAATATTAAAGAGTATTGTTTTGAATATTAAAAAGTATGAGGCTGATATAATTTAGTACTTACCAGAACTGTAGTTTGGAATTCCCGTTTGTTCTGCTGTTTTATGACTAAAACTAAATCATTGTTGTGTTCTTTTGAGCAATAAAACACTTCAGCCTGGGCAGAATTCTCAGCAACCCAAACAAAATGTGCTGTATAATACAATACCTTCTCTGTGGTGCAGCTACAGTAGTTTGTGTGCAGTGCATGAAGACTTTTTGTTGTTTAATTAGCCAGCCATAGTCCTCTGCTGTAGTTGTATTGGTCACCTTGCTATTTTATAGTTGTATCGACCTGCTTAGTTGACGTGCGACTTTACACTTTACAGACTAACATAATTCCAGTGCTTCAAATGAAAGATGAACGGACCTGGGTGATGGTGGCTTCTCAGATTTAACAACTTTTTTTAATCTGCACTTGAAATGAAAGCATCACCAATTCTGAAATATTATGATTTTGCTATTATCTCTATCTTGTTAATGTGCAGTTAGTTACATTTAGCCTACTGTCTTCAGTAAAGCTACTGTCTTATGTTTCCTTACATGCCAAGACCTGTCTGAAATATGTAGGCCATGATGTGATAACATTGTATGTTGAATAGCCTAGTTGGTTTTAGACCTCACACATTACATTTAAAACAGATGATTATTATTGTGAGTAGGCATAATGATTACTGTGATGTGTAATGTCACCATCAGCACCTCTAGGATGTTGTAGGCCTATTTACCATAGTCCTCTTTATTCTTCCCAGCATAAAACAATTAAAGTGTAATTCATTTGTGCTCTTTCTGTTTTTCTTTATTTTAGAGGAAGCATTCCAGGGTCTTGCAAAGAGCAGAAATGGCATCAGATGATGGTGGTGAACGAAGTGCCATGCCCACCACACCTCCTCTCAAACAAGCAACACTCAGCACCTCAGCAATCACCCAAAGGAAAGTAAACTCCTTGGTTCTTGAGTTCATAATTGCAGATGTGCAGGCCTTTTCATTAGTGGAGAAAGACTCATTCCGTAAGTTGATTGAAGGAATTAGTGGGGGTAGGACACCCATGTGCAGAAAAACATTGATGCAGCGCATTGAAAGGGGATCTCTAAATATGAAGGAGGCACTTACTGAAACTCTTCAGGATGTTCAAACCGTGTGTACAACAGCAGATATATGGACTGCTCATCATAGGAGTTTCATGGGAATCACGTGTCACTGGATTGAGCCAGAGACATTAGATCGAAAGTCTGCTGCGTTGGCATGTGAAAGGATAAGGGGCCGTCACACCTATGATGTCATTGCTGCCAAAATTAGTCAGATTCATGCAGAATTCCAGATCCAAGGCAAAGTCAGTGCCACAGTCACTGACAATGGTAGCAATTTCGTTAAGGCATTCAATGAATATGGAGGGTGTGAATTGGATGATGAGATGGATAGCACAGATGATGTGGAGTTTGCTGAGGTCACTGCAGTTCTTCAGGAGGAGCAAGAGGAAGAGGAGCTTAACTTTTTTTTGCCACCCCACCATCGATGTGCCGCGCATACTTTGAATCTTGTTGCCACGAATGATCTTGACAAAGTTGCCTCACAGGGTGTTTCTCGAAAATTATACAGAAGTGCAATGTCAAAATGTGCTGCAATCTGGAATAAGTCTCATCGCTCATCAGGTGCTGCTGATGTGATTGAGGAAATTGCCCAAATGAGATGTTTAGTACCTTCGGTGACTAGGTGGAGCTCAGAGTATCATGCAATTGAGAAACTAATGAGTCTCACTGAGAGTCAGCTCAATGGAATCTGTGACCAGCTGAAAGTGGCTAAACTGCATCCTCAAGAGACATGTTTTCTAAAAGAGTACACAGCCATATTAAAACCTCTTGCCTACTCAATTAACCTCCTTCAAGGAGAAAAGAACTGTTACTTTGGGTACATAGTTCCCACTATCCTGAGCCTAAAAGCGAAGTTAGCAGAAAAATTGTCCAAAGTGCAATTCTCAACGCACATACTCTCCGGTGTTATAAGGGCCATAGACACTCGATTTGGGCAGGTGTTGGCCTCCCATGAGGCAAGGATGGCGGCTTCCACCCACCCAAAGTTTCGACTGTGGTGGCTCGCAGAAGAAGAGAGGGGGGCCATGAAAACAGCAATGGTCCAAGAGACTCGTCTTCTTCATACAGAGCCTTCTGAGGATGCCGGCACCACTGGAAATGTCGCAGTTGGAGGTGATTCAGAAGATGATGACAACTTCTTCACTTTTGAGACAGCACAAATGACAAGTTCATCAGCAGAGGAAGAGGTGCAGAGGTATCTCCAGGATCCAGACAAGTCATTGGCTTCATTGAAGATGTATCCAATGATCAGAGCCCTCTTCTTAAAGTACAATACTACTCTGCCATCAAGTGCTCCTGTTGAGCGGCTTTTTAGCCAGGGAGGACTTATTTTCACTCCACACCGTAACAAAATGACAGATAAGCACTTTGAGCAGGCTCTCCTGTTGCGATACAACCGACTTTACTGGAGTGTTGACATGTAGAGTAGGTGGGTCCACACACACACACACACACACACACACACACAAACACACACACACACACACACACTACCCAGTGTTAAAAAAAATCCCCCTTGACCTCCTGGGAGCACCTTAGTCACGTCTATATCTGTCTATCTGTTTGTGGAGCTTTGGCCACTTTACTGGAGAAGAACCACCATGTCAAATATGTAGGTAGCTCAAAACATAATGGTCTTTAGGTTCACAGACATTCGCAGGCAATCCATGCAAATTGACTTCCTCATTATTCTTGTAAAACCAATTGTTGTATTTTTTTTCTTCTGACCTTACATGTCTACTGCAAAAGTTTGCAAAAAGAGTTTTCACCCTATGTTATGTACAACTTCCAAATGACATTTTGGATAGGTTTTTGTTGCTAGCCTTTGTTGAGGTAATCTTGGTTTTTCAATGGAACATTGTTTCATGTGGGTAAAATGATATTTGGTGGCGTAGTTTAAAAGAAACATTATTATTTTGCCATCATCACATTCAGTTTGAGTTTCTGTTTTATTTTGATTGACCGTTATTAGTGTCATTCTTAATGAAAGAACATTAATGTGAGTACAGTATAGTCTGCTGTAACAATGTTGACATTTTTATTTTATTTTTTATGGAATGTTTCATATCATCCTTTTATGTTTTTCAGTAAATAAAGAAACTGAAAAGGTAAAATTGGTCAGTTCGTCTGTTGGTGATATCTTTTGCATAAATATACCCTTATAACAAAACAGAAGAACACAAAAGAATAGGCCTGTTTAGTAAGCAGGATTTGATGTCGCATTCCTACACTTATAAAATGCAATTCAATGTGGAAGTAATCCAAGTATTCAGAATACAATACTCAGATTGAGTAATGTAACGGAATACGTTACAAATTACATTTTTGGTCATGTATTCTGTATTCTGTAACTGGATACATTTTAAAAGTATCCTTCCCAACACTGATGAAGACGGGATATATACTGCAGGTTTTGCCTACATAGAGTAGTCCCCTGGTGGGATGAATAGTTGGAGGCACTGTCATACTGAGTGAATTACAGTCTGCAATTGACACAAACAGACAAAAGGAGGAATATCAATGGCAAATAAATACTACGATTGTGAACAACTATTATTATGGTACAACTCCCAGGAAGTGAGGGACGAGAGTGGACAAATCTTTATGATGGGCTTCCTAGATGATGGATACACACTGATCCTTTCAGTTTGATTCAACAAAGCCACCACATCTCACAACAGGGAATGCACACACTGGAAAATCCTCACCTGAAATTAGAACTGGGTGGATTGCGGTTGGACGGTGGAGGATGCGGGTATGAAGGTCAGTGATGGGTGTAACCCTGTAGGAGCCTTGAGTTTCTCTTCTGCACAGCTCGGCTGTCTGACTGTATCTCACTCCAAAGTTTTCTGTGTCTATATGGCAGTTGGCTTTTGTTTAACTAACCACAACAACAGATACAGGAGTTACAATTTTTAAAAGTGATACTTCCAGTGGTTAAAATAAACTTTTAACTCATAAATTTAAATTAGATTTAATAAAAAAATATACAGTATATATACAGTGCCCTCCACTAGTATTGGCACCCCTGGTAAAGATGAGTAAAAAGGTTATAAAAAATTCTGTTTGGTGAATTAGCTTAATCACCAAAAAATTAGAAAAATCCAACCTTCAATTGAAGTAAATTTATTATGAGAAAAAAAATCCTTCATCAAGAAATAATTATTTTGAACAAAACTATGTGTACCACAATTATTGGCACCCCTGCATTTATATATAGAATAAAGTAATCATTTTTAATATTTGGTCGCATATTCTTTGCATGCCATGACTTCCTGATATCTGTGACTCAACAACATGAAAAGACTCTTGATATCTTATTTTCTGGTCCTCTTTTTTGAGGCTCATTGAGTTGGTTTGAGGCTCGTTTGATACCTCAGACCCTTGATGACTTGCAGCCATTTAGTTGTGTTCCATACGGTTCCAGTGTAATCTGGTGTCCCCCCAAAAAATTTCCATTCAAATCCAGAGAGTATTGCTTGTAAGTACCTGAAAATAAGATGAATCATTTTGATGTTTTTGGGTCACAGACATCAGGAATTCATGGCTTGCAAAGGATATGCAACCAAATGTTAAATGATGACTAAGTTTATGTTAATTTAGTCTCCTAAAATGGGGGGACTATGCTTAAAAAGGACTACAAATGCTACACGGTTCACCTGATATGGATGTAAAAACCCTCAAATGAATGCCGTTCCATTTCAAATCTAATGTGCTGGAGCCAAAACAACAAAAATGCGTCACTGTCCAAATACTTAGACTGCACTGTATGCAGTATATATTGCTTTCTCAAGGTCCAGAATTATTGGGCTGTATAACATGTATAACAAAAGGGCTGTATAACATAAACAGTTGTGGGGGATCTCTATGTCAGAGACACAGAGGAAATATTGGAGGTCCAGATGCGATAGCTGTGGAATCTTAAAGTGTTCCAAAGAACACCACTGAGACGGACAGTGATCCGTAGTGGAATAGGAGAAAATAAAAAGAACACAAATAACCTCGCGATAAAAACGAGGAACTCGATCTCCGAGCAAAACAAAGAAATAAGCAGTAACGCTTATCTAACTCCCGTTTGTGGAGCGAAACAAAAGAAAAAACAGAGAACTCAAAAGACCCAAAAGACTTTGGGTAAGAGCACTCGTAGGTATGAGTGGAAAACAAAAGAAACTAAAAAACCTCTGCTCTGAAATAAGAGCGTAAAGAGAAGTTGCTTTCTTTCTAAATTGTACTGCTAACAAGTCCCGCGTTGATAAGCAAAGCGGTCGATAGCGGCACATCTTCCTATACCATTTTTACCGGCTCGAATGTTACGTGAAATAACATGGAAGCAACGAGAGAGGCAGGAAGCGGGGTATAAATAGTGAGCGGAAATAAATGACAGGTGAACTCACTAATGACGAGGCGAAAGCAAAACCCGTAGCGGAACACAGGAAAATCCGATAGATTACCGGTAAACGACAAAAAATTATAAAGAGAATGCGGAGATAAGGGAAGGAAGGCAAGATCCATGACAACAGTAGGGCTATAACTAAAATGAAAGGCAAAAGGGAGCTCTCAGTATACCTGTCAGTTGGTTTTCATCTTGCACTCTGAACGTGGGCCAGCAGCAGACATGTTTTCCCGAAAGCAGCTAAGTGAACTTATGCAAGGGGCCTGTTGGAACAGCTGCAGGGCTGATTTCATCTAGAAGCATCACAAACCTGGATATCCCTCTCCCCAGCAAATTCCACCAGGGAACTGTTTATTTCCCGCTGGCATAGGCCCAGCTCTCCTGAAACCTCAGAGGAACACTCTCACCAAATCCACTCAGTACATGATTAATACTGAAATATATACCCCATCACCAGGCTGTCATTTCAGGCGCGCCATGCTGCGATAGACCTTCTGGACTGGCCTCGATCCCAAATATCATCAAACCTCTTTACGGGGAATTGTCGTGTGCTGTGAACTTGTATTTTCATTCGGCATTCTTAAAGCTTTGTCCGTAATGAGCACAAACGGTTTTGTCTACTGCAATGGAAAAAGGCTACAGCTATGTGAGTACAGGAGAAAAAAAGTTACTGAAATATGAATGCCTTCATGCTTTTCTCAGACATTTTACACAATATGATTTGCACTCCTGTGCTCTTTTGTTGTATTTTAATTCATCTTAATAACCTGTGTAGAATTGTTGATCTTTAGAATAAAATGTGTCTGAACGATCCATTTTCATACCCTTGTGTCACCCAGGGGAATGTTTGGTTCAATGTTTTTTTATAGTTCAAATTTGTTAATATATTTTGGAAATTAGTTGCATAATGTGTACTTGTTTTTTGTGAAAGAATAAAGAATGTACAGTTTAATGCAAAAAGCACTTCTAAATTCATAATCCCTGCAGTGAATATAGGCAGTCTGTATATTTCCAAAGTCTTCCAAAGCACTTTATTAGTGAACTCTACATTTTCCCCCAAATTCATACACCATAGCTAAAGGCATAGCTTGTCTGTGCATCTGTGTTAATGAATATTTACATATTGAAGGGTTTAAATTGTAATTCATTAGTGTAATCTGAGTTTTGGATCTAGATTTGAAGTTGTATGATTAGGTGCCTGCAGTCATGGTTGTTGTGGTGTGTTTCTTCTGCCTTTTGTTTTTCTTCTTTTATGGTGTTAATTTCTAGCACATGATATGACTGTTAATGGAATGTGCAATGGATGCTACTTCTGTTGTTCAGTTACTTTTCTAGTTTGCCAGCTCATATTTATTTGCCATCGAGAACAAAACCACTTGACCAAATATGAACGAAAACAATCCACTGGCATCACCCACGCAATGTAGTAACTGTACCATATACAGTGGGGTGCAAAAATTTGGGCACCCCTGGTCAAAATGCCTTTTACAATTAATATCTAAGTGAACAGAAGCTAACCTGACCTCTAAATGGTACAAAGTTAAACATGACACATTTTTTCAAATTTTAAAGAAAGATTACTTTTTATTCAAATTTTTTAGTTTCAAAATAATAATAAAAAAAGGAAAAAAAGACTATTACTACGGCCCAGGCCCGTGTGATTTTTTCGTTGGAGCTTCAATGGATAAGGTGAATACAATTCCAGGGCTGAGCTATTTATTCTGAAGTAACTCCATGCCTTCTAAAGCATCCGACTGCGGTGGCTGTTCTGTCTGGTGTTAACAACCATGGGTTCCTCTAAACAGTTGTCCAAGGATGTCAGAATCAAGATAGTTTACTTCCACCAACAAGGAGAAGGCTAAAAAAAAACTCAACGTTTCAAACTACCCATTTCCACTGTCAGAAAATGGAAGCTAAATGGAACAGTCAAGGCAAGATCTGGAAGACCAAGAACAATTTCAGATAGCAGACACAGGTCTAGTTGTTCACAGGACAACAATACAACAAACTTTTAACAACAAACTCCTATATGGTGTCTGAAGTATGCAAAAGAAAACCTTGAGAAGCCTGAAGCATTTTGGAACAATGTGCTTTGGACTGACGAAGCCAAAATTGAACTTTTTAGCCACGAAAAAAGGGTGAAGCATATGTAGCGAAGAATACCTTGCCAACTGTTAAGCATGGAGGTGGATCCATTATGCTTTGGGGTTGTGTGGCAGTGGGGGGCACAGGAAATATTGTGCGGGTGGAAGGAAGAATGGATTCCACCAAATATCAAGAAATTCTAGAGGCTAATGTTCGAAGGTCAGTCCAGACATTGAAGTTGAAGAGAGGTTGGGTATTCCAGCAAGACAATGATCCAAAGCATACCTCAAAATAAAACATGAATTACCTCCCGGAAAGACAGATGAAGGTTTTGGAATGGCCACCACAGTCCCCAGACTTGAATATTATTGAAAATCTGTGGAGAGATCTCACATGCTCTGCATGCAAGGAGGCCAAAGAATATTTCTGAGCTAGAGGTGTTCTGCCAGGAAGAAAGGCGAAGAATTCCAAAAGCAAGAACTGAAAGACTCTTAGCTGGCTACAGGGAGCCAGTAGCAGATTAGGGGGGGGGCTGACTGGGCTGAAGCCAGGGGCCCCCAATATTTAGAGAGCCCCCAAAATTAGTTAACAGGAAAAACAATTGTGTGTAAAATAGATTTCATACCTAGATAGACCAGATGAGGAGGGAGGGATGCCGACTGTCAGCAATGTGGTGTGTGTGGGATAACTTGACCTTGTACTGAGATTTTATTTGATGCTACAGTGTGCAAAAGTTTGACATGTAGGGAGAACCGGGACGAAAGAAACACTTTTTACATTCATCCGGTTTACTCGAAAGTCAGTAGAGAGGCCATATTTTATATGCTTTAGCGGTCTTATGTCTCGTTGTTTTTTATGCTCATTCCTTTCAACAAATATACTGTCAGCCAAAATGCCATGTTAGTGACGAGTCAATGAATAAAGCTATACGTTTAAAAGTCATGAAAATCAACCATGCGTCAAGAGCATAATGTTGCATAAGTACTAGAATTTTCCCTCACTATGTTAAACGGTCTATATATCTGTAGACATCGATGTATTGTAATGTATATATCATATCTATTTTGTCTATGTATTCTTTATTTTAATTAATTGTTAAACACTGCCATGAATTACTTTTTAATTGTGGGTTCAAATTAATAACTGGTTGAAATAGGCTTATAATGGGACATTATTTAGGCTAAATCACTTAAAATAAGAACTGTGTTCCAAATACAAAAAACTGACCCTGGTATTTTGTTAGGGAGGTGTCTCTACCATTTATGATAGGCCTACTTGTTGCTATCTATTTATGATAAGCCTATGGCAAAAATCAATGGAGAAAATATTTAGAGACATTGGGTGTACTTTTTGACGTCAGGGTACTTTAGGACTTAGTCCAAAAAATGTCAGCTGCTTTCAGCATGCTACTGACGGAGACTGCTCTAGAAATTACACCAAACAAATACATTGTAAGCTGCTGCGGGGCACTTGGCCAGCAACTAAGCCTCGCAAGCATGACACTTGAAACCTATGCTGTCCTTTAGTTTGGAAAATTCAAAACATAAACACGCTTATACTACCGAAAAACACTTCCGGGTTTCGATATTTTACTTAAAGCGGTCAAAAATAACTTTGTTCTAGCACCCAGCCAAAATGAGACACACGTCACTGGTTTTTTGCAGAGTGAGAGGGTTATACATGTGTCACATGCTGACTTATCTACGGCATTCGGACCTCTGTAGTTTTCACGGAAATCGATGTGTTTCTTTCGCCACGGTTCTGCGCCATTTCGAAGACTGATTTCCTTCTGAATTAGTCCAATTTTCAGAGCTCTTCAAGAATGTCAGTGGACAGGAACAGAAAGAAGCACAATGCACAGCACAAAACACAAGCACAGAGCTGAAAATGCTGTTGCTGATGAATGAGTTGACGTGCGCACAAAGCTTTCCAAATGTCCACATCGCACTGCGCATCTATCTCTCCATGATGACATCGAACTGCAGCGGAGAGCGATCATTTTCAAAGTTGAAAAGAATGAAAAATGAAGTTAGAAGTTGCATGGGACAACATAGACTCCGTCTGCTGCTATCTCTTATGAGTATTGAAAATGAAATTGTAAGCTAACTGAGCTTCACTGACTTGATTGATGACTTCGCCATGATAAAAGTTTGTAACGTACGATGTATTAATAATAAGTATGTGGATGAAATTCAATATAATTACAGTTCAATTCAATAGAATTTCTTGTTTACTTACACTAGTAATCATTTTGATGGAATGGCCCCTGTTTGAATTACAGCCAGGGGCCCCATGCACCCTTAATCCGGCTCTGAGGGAGCGTTTGCAAGCTCTTATAGTTGCCCTAGGAGGAGTTACAAAGTATTAACTGATAGGGTTCTCAAAACTTTGCACATGGCCATTTTCCTTTTTTTATTATTTTGAAACTAAAAAATTTATATAAAAGGTTATCTTGCTTTAAAATTTTGATGTGTCATGTACCATTTAGAGGTCAGGTTAGCTTCTGTTCACTTCATTAAAATATTCATTAAAATGCATTTTGACCTGGGGTGCCCAAATTTTTGCACCCCACTGTGTGATGATATATGGGCTTTTACCGTTTTTTACGAGACATCCATTTTGATGTTCCTCTCTGATAATAACATGCATTACTATAATTGAGGTTATGGTGAATAATTCAGAATTAATTTGTAATTTAGAGGAATGAACATATGACTACCAGTATGCCTGTTTTTGATCAGGTGGCAGTGGTGGTGGAATTTTCATGCTGTTCACAGAAACATTACATATTGCGGGCAGCTATGTCCTACCAGGATGTTTCTCATGCATCTTTACTTTTTAAAGATGCATGAGGATCCATCTGCTGGCAGCACACGCATATTCTTGAGCAAAGATCCTTGAACTGCTGCTAATTTAATCCCATGTTCACAACGTGTCTACAAAAGGGACATGGCTGTTCACGCCGTTCGGAAAGGAGATCGGTCATACAGCGCGCACATCAGAGTCTGAACGAGACGAACGTGTGCACGCCGCAGAAACGACAACAGCGGCTGCGGAAACGACAACGGCGTTGCGTGCTCCGCTCACTGCGCGGCTGCTCTAGTTTTGAATGGCATTGTAATGTGAGAGGCACTCCAGAGGAAGTGGTGTAGAGAAAAGAAAGCATCACCTGCGCTGATACGATGTGTAACAGGATATCCGACACTGGAAATGTTCGCCTCGTTTCGTCGACTAAAAAAAGAACACCGCGGCGTCCCAACGCGCACTGCGACTTGCAGGGGAGTGTTTATGTCTTTGCCCGTTTGCTTGTTTTTTGTTTTGTTTGTAATTCGTGACCTTTTACCACATGTGCTGTCCACGGCCTTTGACGAAGGGCAGCGCGAGCCTCGCAACGGGCCGCGGCAGTCTCGGGACAGCTAGTCTCTACGTGCTGTGTCCTTCTCTCACTGACCGATTCATTCGCTTTCAACTGAAAACATTACTTGGTGTTTTATTGGGCTGGAGAAGGAGCTTTTGCTCTGATGATGGTAATTGTTTTAAGATTCGTTCTGGGGTGACTTTTTGAAATGAGCTTTGAAATGCAAGACGTGCTACTGCAGGCCCATTAAAAATTGCCAGTAAGCAAATTGCGAATAAGCTGTTACACAGTACAAATGAGATTACCTTTCACTGTGCCCTCAAACCTGTACACCAGGGGATCCAGAACTGGAAACTGCAAACCACAATCATTTTGTTTATCTGTGTGCTTGATCTTTGAGCAGCGCTCTACGCTTTTTTTTTTCATGCATGATGTGCAAAGTAGTTCACAAACCGCTCGCAGCGCAAGGTAATCGGTTGCAGACAACCTCTGAAGTCAGAAAGTGCTTTGAGACCAAAAGTTTTATTTTTAAAACTCTTCACGTTGTGGTCATATATCTACGTACTCCGGCACTTGTATCTTTGCTCATTAAGGTTAGGCCTATTTCATTTGTGTTGGGTCATTTTATTTTAATGTGTCCTCTGTATTTCCAGCTTGGTTCCACATATGCCAGGAAAAGTGGCAAATTTCATAGCAATAGTGGCTATGAGTGCAGTCTCCAGACAATTCTACATTAACTTTCTCAGGTTGGAGGGCTACACAAGACCATTTAGCCAGTGGATATTGGGTATTGAGGTGTAATCATTTTTGAAAAATGCGTCCTGGGAGATCAGTGATGTTAACTTTATTGCGCTTCTATGCCACTGCTGGACAGTCTCCTAAAGGCAGGAAACACAATGAAGTGGATTTCATTTTCTCATCTAGCCACTATGCCTCTGTGAAAATACTAATTTACAAAATACTTTGATAATATATGTTGGTGGGGGATTATGAACTATTTGAGCTTTGTATTTTCTGGAGGTATTAACAGGATGACAGATGGAGCATTTAGACAAAAAAACTGCTTCAATATGTTTCTTTTTTTTTTCTTTGGCCAAGCAGTGAAGTGTTAACTTAGACCCATTTTTCAGGGTTTAAAGCAATGTTGAAGAGAGAATTTAGCTGCAACAGAATTTGATACTGATGTCATTTGGTTTGACTCAGAGACCTGGGGCCCTATCTTACACCTGGCGCTAAGCGGCGCAAACCCAAACGCAAGTGTCTTTGCTTTCTTACACCCGGCGCATGGTTCATTATAATGACTTGCGTTCACGTTGTTTAAATACCATGTATTCTTGCGTCCATTACAAGTGAACTGGGCGTGTTGGTCTTAAATTGAGGAGTGGCCAGGATTATTTTTGGCGTATTGCTATCTTGAGGCAGCAGAAAGCGCTTGCGCTAAAAGCACCACAAACCTTGTGTAAAGTCATGTCGCAGTTGTTTACATGTTATTTTAACGGCACATATAAGTGCGTCTACATAGGTGTGTGCACAACGTGCGTACACCCTCCTGTCTGTTACACACAGGGGCGCGCACAAGCATGACAAAAAATATCAAGATTACAATGTGAAATATTATTATTGTGTAGGCTGTATAAAAAATGCATAATAATAAAAGGGTCCATAGGTCAAAGACCACATAGCTATACTTGTCCCTCAGCGAAGGGGAATGCCGAATTAAATTGCTTTCAGCCCACTCCATCAACATCCAGGCGATGTGCGATGGTACGTGTAAGGTTACATGTAGGCTATAGACTATTCAATTATCCTGGATCAAGCTATGACTTAGCTTATATTTGCCAATAATTTCTGTAATCATCTGGGGGGACAATCTTCTGTTATGGGACAATGGCTATCCATTAAAAATGGCTTTCCATTTGCTGATAACACCTATATCAAACCTAATGCGCAAATTGTCATTTACACAATGCGTGAATTGTCATTCAGTGGAAAACTCGCGCACTGCAATAAACGGACATTTGAGTTCAAAACCTTGTTAAGTGAATATTGCATTTATTGTTTTTCAAATAGCCTAAGCTACAGCGGATTCGCTGTGCATAAGGTTTTTTCTATAGCCTACGATTAAACAACGGAGATAAATGTCACCATGGTAACTGAATTTGAATCTTAGCATTCTTCAGCCTTCATATTTTTTAAATTACAGTGACAGGGTTTCCATACTGTCAGCTTATAAAAAATTGAGCAAAACGATTTGAAAGAGAACTAAGCGTCTAATTAGAAACAAAAACAAATTTGCAGCACGTTACACAATTAATTCACAATTAATTGTAATGCCATTCTCTGCTTGTGCGCTGCATGTTCTCTGTTTCCCCTGCTGTAAGTCGCACATTTCGCGGCCTTCCTGGGAAATTGGATTGTTTTAAAGCATTACGCTACGAGTAAAACAGGTTGGTCGCATTTCCATAAGCAGGACATAATAACACAAGGGGAAATATGCGTGAACATATGAGTTGCCAACCTATTGTATTTAGTGTCATCATTAAGGCAAAATAACGGTATTTATGTTATTACTCAATATTACTATGCAGGTAGCCTAAAACACTTCGGATGAAGCTTGAACTTCGAGAACTCCATGAGAACAGTCTCATGGAATTGATGTTTGACACTTTCATGTGAACAAGCAGGCTAATTTGGCGTTTTCAAATTAGGTGAGACTGAAGCCATGGATAGCTTATTCTCAGCTGTTGCAGGTCCTTAATTGTAAAACGAAATTTAACCGCATATATTTTGTAAAATAACATCCCTGTCGGGAATTACCGGGAACTCAGGCGAATGGTTAGTCCGAATAATATTGATCATACTATTGATCTATTTAGCCTATTCCTTGATCGCACTAAACACGCACGAGCATGTCTGTTTCGCCATCAAACAATCCGCCAAGGTGGAAAAGCAGGCTTTTAAAGACAATGGGATAGGACATTTTGATTATTGTATGTCATGCCCAAGACACACCTATAATTAATTAAGAGACTAGGTTCAGCCCATTTGCGCGTTGCGCCATGCTTAGCGCCCAAAAAACACGCCGTTAAAATAGCAACAGTGGACTTGGACACGCCCTAAATGGGCTTTACGCCATGCGCTTAGACTAAGCGCCAAGATAGAGCCCCCGATGAACAATAACACTGAAATGAATGAGCTTTCTTAGGTTTAATTAGACTTTCAAATGGAGAAGCCTTACACTACACTAAGGAACCTCTGGTGAAGAATGCACATAAAAGGAGACTCAGCAACTTATTTGAAAAATGTATGCAATGTAAGCGTATTAAATAATTTTCACAGTATTTGAGGAAAATCTGAATTGATCAAGGCTAACCTGACACTGTTTTAAATTGCTGCAATAACCCTCTACACAGAATAGGTGAAATTTCTTATCTCCTTTTGAATTGGTTTTCAACCTTGTTTTGAACTACCTCTTCCAAGGTGGTTTATTTCCCACTAGAAGTGTATTTTAGTATGAGAGTGTGTAGATTTCCACCAATGATTTCAGTTATGCTGAGATGCTGAACCTTTTGTAAATGATGACGAAGGGACTCCTATATATTGGTCTCTGGTCATCTATATTCTCTGGTTGTGGGAGCTGGGTCTAGAACATACCCTAGTCATATTTGAGGGAGTTTAGAGGGAAAGCTACTTGACTCTTCCTTTCATGTTAATCCAGAAGCCGTCTTCCATTTAAACCCCATCATTTTTTGGATGGATCACCATCAATAAAAACAGCTTGAGGTTCCTTATTTAAATTCATGGCAAATTTAGGGTTCTGTAGAAACCACAAACCCTCCAAATTGCACCTAATACCATGCCTAAGGTTTTTGGTTAAAGCTTGCCATTTTTTAATTCCTGCAGTGTTTTCATTTTTGGAAAATCAGAAACTGCAGGTTCGCAATAGATGATGACAGCGTTCCAGAGAACGGGAAGACGCGGTAAACCAAAGAACTGGTGTGGCCACCTTCCGTGGTTGTAGGCACAAGCATTCATAACACTACTCTAGATTAAAATTATAGTATCTACTTTTGTCAGTACATAAAGTTAATTTTGTAAGTAAAATCATATTCTAATTTGTTATCTTTTCACTGAATGCGAATTACTCCCCTGAATTGCAAACATCAGCATGTATTATATAGGATTGTGGCCTTGTCATTGTGGAAGGACTTGCGAGGTTTAATGATCCCCAGAGCTATGTTGTTGGGGGCTTATGCCCTCAGTAGGGTCTCCCGAGGGGCGGTCTGGTGCGAGGACCCAGTCGGATATGATCCAATTTGAACCCTACAATAGTAAATAAAAATAAGAACCAGTTTACCCTGCCCTGGAGCCAGGCCTGGGGGTAGTGTCCGCAGGCGAGTGCCTGGTGGCTGGACAGCCTACGAGCTCGGCCGGGCTCAGCTGAACTACATTGGATCATCGTGTGGGCCCAACATTCGCAAGGTTCAAGGGAGGGGTTGGGTGCAATGCCCGCGGGCAAGGGGCATAGGTGGAGTGGTCCCAGGAATTGTTTGCTCAGGTGGCGGAAACTGACTTTTGGTATGTGGAGCATCACTGGTGGGGAAGGAGCTGGTGCAAGAGGTATAGATATAGCAACTACAGACAGTCTCCGCTCTGGAAGCAAACTTTTTAGGGGGTGGTCTCTCTCCTACTCAGGAGTTGCCCAGGGTGAGAGGCATTGGGCGGGAGTGAGGATACTCACAAGTCCCCGGCTGGCGGCCGCTCAGCTGAAGTTTACTGCAGTGGACAAGAGGGTCACCTCAATGCGACTTCGGTTAGCTGAGAGGAAAACTGATTGTCTGTGCTTATGTGCCTAACAGCAATGCAGAGTATTCGACCTTCTTGGAGAAAGTAGGAGGTACTGGAAAAGGCCCCACTCACTGACTCCTTAGTCCTACTGGGGGACTTCAATGCTCACATTGACAATGACTGTAAAACTTGGAGGGGTATGATCGGGAGGAACGGCCTCTCCGAACTGACCCAAAGTGTTGGATGTCTGGGCTGGTTACGAGTACCGGGGTTTCTTGGGTCTAACTTTGCGTTACTGCTGGTTGAGTGCTTCGGCGGTGCTGTCGGACAAGCTAACTGGCAACCAACTGATACAGAGATGGGTGTGGTACCAATGTCGTAATACTACTGGCTCAGGAGCTTTGTTAGAGGCGGGAACCAAACTCTGACATCTTAGACAGAGATAATCAATAATATTAATAGATTTTTTTTGTGTATTTATTTTTTTTAAATTCTTTGTCTACAGAAAAATGTTGTATCTATAGCCTTTAAGCACACCTGAGTCTTTAGGAACTATTACGTGGTTCTCACCTTCCTGTGTCACTGGGGTATAAATAAGACTTGGCACCCAGGCCAAAACCCCTTAGTCATCCATCAACATGGGGAAGATCAGAGAACACAAAAATAGCTTCATGTCTGAAACTACGTATTTCCACATTTAGGGTAATAAATAAGAAGCATAAAGCAAGTTGTAATGAACCTGCCTGGAATAGGACAAAAGTGTAGTTTGCCCCCACACACAGTGAGAAGGATGGATCGAGAGGCAAAGATTTCTCCATGGATCACATTTTGGGATTTTGTTGCATCTTGGGGTCACTAAGTACAATTAGATACCAAATCTATTCCAACAAACTATTTAGAAGGCTTGCCAGAAGAAATCCTTTGTTGTCATCATAACACAGGCGTAAGCATCTAGAGTTTGCTAAAACAGGATGCTATGGTCAAACAAGAAAAAAATTGATCTTTTAGGCAATAAATACCAAAGGTCGGTTTAGCGAAATAAGACCCATAACTATGCAGAAAATAGCCCTACCCCCACCGTGAAGTATGATGGTGGATCTGTGAGGTTGTGGGGCTGTTTTTCTTCCAAAGGCCCTGGAAACCTTATTAGGACACATGGCATCATGGACTGCATAAAATACCAGGAGATTTTAGGCCAAAATCTGGTTGCCTCTGCCAGAAGAATAAAAGTGAGTCATGGTTGGATCTTCCAGCAGGTCAATGATCCAAAGTATAATTCTAAATCTTACACAAGAATGGTTCACGATACTATAACCTCTGCATTTGAACTGATCTCTATGAGAATTGGGGGGTGAGACTAGATTCAGCTGTAAATTACGCTGGTACAGTATGGAACACATGACTGGTGGAATGGCTGTACGTCATCAAGGGTCTAAGGTATCAAATGAGCCCCAAACCATCACTCTGCGGTCAGATATGGAGTAGATGTGGATGGATCTCTTTAAGGGTTGTTTCTCCTGACTTTTTTCCCATAGAGTTCTATAGAAATAACCCTTGCAGTGATCCATCCACATCTACTCCATATCTGGCAACAGAGTGATGGTTTGGGGCTCGTTCGATAGGCCAGACCCTTGATGACTTACAGCCATTTAGCCAGCCATGTGTTCCATACTGTACCAGTGTAATTTACAGCTGAATCTAGTCTCACCCCCCAATTCCCACAGAGATCCATTCAAATGCAGAGAGCTTATAGTATCGCTTGTAACAGTACCTGGAAATAAGATATCAAGAGTCTTTTGATGTTGATGGGTCACAGACTTCAGGAAGTAACAGCATGCAAAGGATATGCGACCAAATATTAAATATGATACTTTAAAAATATGTTAAAGCAAAGGGTATGAATACTTATGTAAATGAGAGTTTCAGTTTTCGATTTTTTAAAAATTTCTAAAAACATGTTTTCACTTTGTCATTATGGGCTATTTTGTGTAGAATTTTGAGACAAATCTATTGTAGAATATGTCTGTAATGTAATAAAACGTGGAGAAGGTGAAAGGGGTGGGCAGACTTTCCGGCTTGACTATATTTTTTCAGAATTTTTATGAGCATTCCATAGACAAATTTAATCCTGCACGTTTTTTCTCATATTAATTCAGATTGCCAATAATTCTGGTGGGCACTATTTAGTGTATATACAGTATCATTGATTTCCGGTTACTGAAACGTGCATTTACCTTATTGCATAGTCCATTCATAGTATCACAGGTATGCACAGATGATTTTCAGACCATAAAACACTTCTTAAAAATTGGTTGGCCAACTCTGATCAACTTAGCCAATACATACATGCAATACAAGCCAATACAACAAATAACAAGCTCTTGACACAAATAAAAAATTCCTCTTCTCTCATTCTTTTTTGGGCTTTGATAATAAACAAGTGTATCACTTTGGATCATTTGCCATGGTCTCTTGCATACCTTCTCAAGAAAAGAAGACTCTTAATTGTCAACAGTCAAGCTTGCCGAATGAGAGCCTTCTCTGAACAGACCCCCTTTCACTGAATGATGCTACATTTTAAGAGACTGAAGTGTATTTCCCCACAAATTTGCAATTGTTCTTGCATTTATTTATGTACAGGCCTTGTCTATGCTGCATAAACTCAGCAATGTCCTTTAGATGCCAAATTAAATTTTCACCGGCATAAATTCTCAACAACTGTGCAACATGAGGTCACTGAACCTACACTTGTGTCAGTGCCAATGACTGAAATTGAAATGCTAATCTGTTTATTTATGAGAGGATAATTTGACTTAAATTCACAGGAAGGAAACATTCAACTGCAGGGTACTTCAGATCAATATAGCAGAATTCCATTTCATGCCCTGCAAGCACCAACAAACTGCATATGTTAATCTGTGAACATACCCTGCTCTGAAGTTATTCTTATTTGGTTCAACATAATTTCACCAGACATCAAGGTATCACAGATTAGCCGATTTAATTGTCTATCGTTTTACACATAGTATAACTGAGGCTCGTTATGTTTTGTTCTGGAAAAGAACGTTCACGGTTAAGTGTGATAAAATAAAAAATGGTTCTGGATAGGCTCTCCAAAGTTATAGGAAAGCTACCCAACGCTTACTGACAAAAAATTCGCTTTGAAGTATGATTAGATAAATGTTCACAGTTTTACTGTTTGCATAAAAATACCGAGGGGAGGAAGGGAGATAATGCGATGCATACTACCTTACATGGGCAAATTTCAGTACTCAGGATGTGTCTGTCGTCTGGAATTTAAAGCGATGACGTCACTGCCTGTCGCTCTCACTGAATTTTTGGGGAAAAGAAGTTTCATTTTTGTGGGATTTGAAACTCATTGATTCTTAGAAAGCGAGGTAAGAGAAACGAAGAGTTATTGCAAAATATCTGCGGGGGGAGGGGGTTCATTATCGGTTGTGTGGCCTGTAACAAGGTTGCGATGTAACCTCTGCAAATATGCAACAGGTCTTGCTCCTTCGCTACGCTTTGTGTTATTCTTCACCAAGGTGATTCAGAAATACTGTAAGTGTTGCGATGTAATGGAGGGCGGGGGCATACAGCGAAGAGGGGGACCTTGCTGGTTCGATTTTCATTCCTGAACCGAGAAGCATGATAGTGACATTTTTAAAAGGAGGGATTGTTTTGTGTTTATTCGTGTGACTCGACGGTGTTCTGTGGATGCATGTGTATCTAGTTGCTCTTTTTTTTTAATTGTAATTTGCTTTTCTTGTAAATACACAAATATTTAATATTGCTTTATATCTGTTTTTCTGCGTTTAAGGCGGTACAATCCAACACGGAAGTGAGTTTACAGCGTGATAATTTACTGCTTATTTGTTTTAATATTTAAGTTTTTTGCAGTGTCTTTACAGGACATTTTAACAAGATTAGACTATACGACCCTATGCTAATGACGAGAATACCTAAATTGTGTGTTTTTAAAAAAAATAAAACTTCGTTCACTGTGCAGGTAATTTATGTAGGGTAGCTTATTACTGTATCTTAAAAGTAACGGTGCTCAGAAACGGCTGATATCTGCTGATCCTCCGCCCCCATTAATATTTAGCACGGCAAGTGAACAGCTTTACTATTGTTAATATGTTAGAAAGTGCAACTCCAACAATGCAACACATAAGCAGTTAACTTTTCGTCCATCTACATAGGCGTAACATTTGCCTATGTTGTCCCTTATTTTACATGGGGTGATTAAGTGGAGTGTACTTGTGAAGTTTTTTCTGAAGACACGAACTCCTGTATCTTATTTTAGCACCGACTAACAACATAAACAAGAGCTTTCAAAACGGCAGAGTCTACTAGAACAGAAATGTACATTTGGATTGCCTGTCATTTTAGAGATTTAGTAATTTTGTAATCTTTGTTATTTCAGCAGAGAACACATGATTTCTTCACTCTGTCCACAGTATGCAGTATCAGACCTGTTTTATGCTTGGTGATATCCAAAAATATGCCCATCATATGTGTTACCTCAATGATAATTTGGAACAAACCCCTAAAGTTACCCTTTTGCAAAAACTGTAACTTCTAAATATCCCCTGAAAATGAGCTAAACAAAACTAAAGCCCTTATAACACCAAAAATGCGGCCTATTTTACAATATTCACATTACACGTAGTAGAACCAACTTGTGCACATTTATGTATGCATAATAAAGTGGTATTTTCAAAACGCTTTGATTTAAGTTTCCCCATCAAAGGTTTCTTTAGACCCTTACAAAGAATTTGAAGATTTAGTTGTTTTCAATGAACCTCTTGGCTTTCCTAGCAGTGTTTATAATGCTAATTTGAGCCTTTTCTCACCTCAGTCTTCAAAATTAGGTTTGAGAAATGTAAACTGACACCCAATCATTTAAAAACTTACGAGGGCAAATTTGGTGCGGCAGCAAACTTTTTGAGCTCTGTAACTAGCAAAACCCCTTGATGTTTTCAGCTCATCATTCATTGCACGAGCGCACGCCTTATACACATTTTGGAAATTCACCAACTCCATTCAAGCTGAGTGCGTGGTTGCTGGCTCGTAGCTGGCTGTAGAAAACTGAGAAAGGCTGGGGGAAAAAAAGAAAAAAACAAAGCCGGCTAGGTTCCAGCTATGCTGTTAAAGGACCCTTTTGACACTGAGATGTGGGCGGTTCCAGCAGTGTGGCAAAGATTGCAGTAAGCACTTTTTGAAGCATTGTGAAAGGGGCTTCACAGTAGCTCAAACATCACTGTTCTGCTGTCTTGTCTTTTTGCATGAATGTTCCTTCAGCAACTTTGCCAAAGTTACATACTCTAAGTTACTCTTTTTTTCAGTACAGAAGTTGTTTATGTCTTGTGTGCATGGGTAAATTGTTCAAATGAAATGTCTAATAAATTTTTCCAACTCCCTGTTCAGATAATTTTACATTTTCATATTGATGTGCATTTCAAATCGATAACAGCATGGCCCCCTAGAGTTCTGCCATCAAACTGAATATTTGTGTGTCATTCGCACATATTTGACTTTAGTAAGTGCAAGTTGAGCTTCCCTTTAAACTTCAGAAAAAGCTCTGAGTGAAAGTAGCTGCCTCTGCTGTGCCAAGCCTTCCTCTAAAGTGATCCATCTGATCTTAGCAGGTTTTAATGAAGTCTTCAGATGCAGTCTACAGCAACATGACAGGGAATACATTCTGGACATGCAGGTCACTGTTTACATAACATTCCTGTGGTGTGCTCTAGATCCAACAATGCACAACGCTAATAAATTGCATTATATATGACACATATATGACACATTTTATATGACACATTTTAAAGCACATAATATATACATAAAATGATAAAAGTGGCTTTTTATCTGAGGAAGGTTAACAAATGCCCTGTGTTACTGTGTGGTGTTTAACAGTGCCCTCTATCGCTAAGGAGGATGGGAAAAGATGAACCACAGACAGGGCTTGAAATTTATTTTGTTTTCTTATCTGTTCGTTCCGAGCCGAATCTGAATTTTAATGTTTCTGTTCTTTTATTCCTCCTTCGATATAATGTTCCTGAACCGGTTAGAACAAAATAAATAAGTTAATTTTGTTCCTTTTCTCCTACCTCCCAAACATTCAAACCAGCCTAGTAGGCTGTCTCAGAATCTATTACAGTGGTGCTAGAAAGTATTCATACCCCTTCACTTCTTGAACACTTTATTGTTTTGTAGATTTAATTTTAAATGGGTAAAATTGCCATTTTTGCCCATCAATCTACACTCAATATGTATTCAACTATTCATACTCTTTGCTTTAATGTATTTTTAAAGTATCTTATTTCATATTTGGTTGCATATCCTTTGCATGCTGTTACTTTCTAAAGTCTGTGACCCATCAACATCAAAAGACTCTCAATATCTTATTTTCAGGTACTGTTACAAGCGATACTATAACCTCTCTGCATTTGAATTGATCTCTATGGGAATTTGGGAGTGAGACTTTATTCAGCTGTAAATTACGCTGGTACAGTATGGAACACATGACTGGCGAAATGGCTGTAAGTCATCAAGGGTCTAAGGCAGGGTTCGAATTGTAAAATGTTAACAAGGGGGAGCTGTTTGTTGAGGGGGGTGGTCTAAAACTAAAACGAGTAAGTGATTGCTATACATTTGCCGTGGGCCGGCACACACAATCCAACCGTTCCTTTTAATTTATTATGAAGCGCTTTAATCCATATAACAACACTCATTCTTTAGGAGAAACAAAAGCCACGTTTATTCATTTAAAAAAAAGGCTAAAACACATTACATTTATGCACGTAAGCATATTACTGACGTTTTTGTTTCTAGGAAACGCAACCGTCAGTGCTTAACGTTAACCCACGTTCTTTAAAAATATATAGCCTATTCATTTTGCCGTATGTAGCCTATGCAATATGTCACGTTTAGACCATAATTATAATTATGTTCATACAGTTCGGCAAAAAATAAATACTAAAAATGGTTGGCTGTACTATGATTTGTAAATTTTAACAAAACCCTGGAACGGAACGTGGAAAAAATCAGATGGATTCTCAATAGGAGAGAAATGACGAGAACTGCAAAAAAAAAAAAACCCACGAACCATGACACCTGTACGACGAAAGTGTTATCTGATTGGACATTGCTCAACTTTCCACTCATAGTTGAGCAGTGATTGGTTATTTATCCTGTTCGAGTGACGGACCCAGAAGTATCTGGGAAAATGATACGCTGCCTGCCAGTCCAGGCCTGGGTGGAGCTAATGACAGAGGAAAGGAGTGAAAATAAGTGATTGGACCCAATGCGTTTCGTATTACAGAATTGCATAACATAACAAGGGGGACGATTTTCCCAATTTTTCTTAACAAGGGGAGTGGTGCTCCCCCGCTTTCGACGACGATTTGAACACTGGTCTAAGGTATCAAACGAGCCCAAAACCATCACTCTACGGCCAGATATGGAGTAGATGTGGATGGATCACTTTAAGGGTTTCTTCTCTTGACTTTTTTTCCCATAGAGTTCTATAGGAAAATGAGTCAGGAGAAATGACCCTTGCAGTGATCCATCCACATCTACTCCATATCTGACAACAGAGTGATAGTTTGGGGCTCGTTCGATAGCTCAGACCCTTGATAACTTACAGCCATTTAGCCAGCCATGTGTTCCATACTGTACCAGTGTAATTTACAGCTGCATCTAATCTCACCCCCCAATTCCCAGAGAGATCCATTCAAATGCAGAGAGGTTGTAGTATCGATTGTAACAGTACTTGAATATAAGATATTTAGAGTCTTTTGATGTTGATGGGTCACAGACTTCAGGAAGTAACAGCATGCAAAGGATATGCAACCAAATATGAAATATGATACTTTAAAAATACATTAAAGCAAAGGGTCTGAATACTTATGTACATGAGTGATTTCAGTTTTTGATTTTTAATACATTTGCAAAAATGTCTAAAAGCATGTCTTCACTTTGTCGTTATGGGTTATTGAGTGTACGTAGATTGATGTGCAAAAATGGCAATTCAATTTTCACTGAAAGTTTTTGCTCATGAACAGTATTGATTCAGTTTCTGCTTTTGTTTTTGTTCCTGCAAAAATGCCTTTCGTTTCTGGTTTTCGTTTCCGTTTTCGTTTTCAAGCCCTGACCACAGGTAACAAGAAACCTAATAAATCACTGCTGTGCAGATTGACAGGAGATGCAGTGGATTTAGTACACTTGGTCGAGCAAGTCAGCAAGTAAGCAGGACAGATTAACCAGGGCATGTTCGATATGATTCATGCGGATGCCACCACATGTGGCATTTTTTTACGTTATTAGTGACAGTTGTACAAAAACATTTTTTTAGTTAGCATATGGCACAGCATTTGAGATTTTTCCACCTTCAAAATGCCAAGTACAATTCTTTCCTCTTTTCTTTCAACGAGCATAAGATCGAAATGCTACGTTCCCCAGTTCAGAATTCTACACTTTAATGTCACAAGACTCACAACAGGTTTGTTGGGCAGCAATTCACCAGAGAAGCAGCACATAGTTAGAGGGCCATCTCAAAAGACAAGGAGAAGAGTTAACACAAAAACAAAGATGCACGCATGTGCACGCCACAGAAATAGTGTTACAAGCCTGTGCTGATTTGTGCAAGTAATAAGCTGAGTATTAGACTATGGTCACAAAATATTCCATTAAAGCACCTTCAGATATGTTTAAACATGTGTATGGGGGTTTTTGTTTTAGGCTGAATAGCTAGCTCCAGAAGAAGAGAGAGCGAAGTACACCACTATTTCAACCCAACAACCAGACGTTCAGAGAGGGACAGAGGTATGTAACCCACTGCTGATCCTGCAACCCTGGTGCCACAGCACTCCGACACCTAGAGGCGGGATACTCTATTCAATTCAATATTATCACGAACATGGGTGGTTCAAAGCTGTGGTGAAGAAAGCTTATGCCGTCCATTAGCAGGGTTGCGTGACTTTTTTTTGCAGCTCTAAGTAATTTATTCAGGAAAATGTCAAGACCGAATGACTAGCCTAAGCAGTGGGAGAGGGAATGTCATAATACTTCAGTATGCACTGATATTCCTTTTATATCTTAAAGTGAACACCTTTATTCTTTTCCTAATTACATCATCCATTTCTTTGTCCATCTTTAACCTAAATTTGGTCAATTCTCACCTTTTTAGGGGGTGTTCTACTTAAGGTTTTTTTAACTCCAGGTTATTTGGGTCAAAATAAAATGTCACAAATGCAAAGAAATCTAGACAAAAATGCAAAATAAAGTTGTTCTTCTTTAGTTTGCAATGAAGTACTGAGAGCTAAAAATATAAAACAGGTAAAACTATACGTATTTTTGATCAGACTCTCCTTGTCCACAAATCTGCGGCTGATATGCAGAACTACTGTACCCTGTTGTCCCTTAGTGTCTCCAAATCTATCCAAAATGGCTAAATTGTGCACTGCTGTAAATCATAAAATAATCATATTTAACCCTTTTGTTCAGGCCCCCGAGTGACGTAGACCCTGGGGTCTACATCACAAACATTCTACTGTACCACGTCAGAAAGCGTGGTATCATGGAAAACATATCATCTTCATCAGCGCCATTTGGGCTATTAGCGGGATAAATATGAAGTTTCTACGTGCTATCGTGCTACCCTAACCCTAACCATAACCATAACCCTAACCCTAACCAGTCTACAGTGTGATCTATTAGTGCGTGAATCTGGTTGAAGATACTGGACATTTAAATATATTTAGAAGTTGGTTACAGTTATTCCTTAACCACAAAAAAATCGCATACTATCCCAGCAACAATAAAAGACACACAACATCCTGAATATACGTCAATTAAACTGTTATTTTGCCTGCTCACTTGTTAGAGTGAATTTCTGTCGTCATCTTATAATTTCCTTCTGCTATGAAAATCTTTCATAAACTATAGAATAAAGTTGTTTTAATGCACTTGTTCCTAGTTCGGAAATGCACTATGTACGTCGCTCTGGATAAGAGCGTCTGCTAAATGACTATAATGTAATGTAATGTAAATGCACCTTGCATGCATTATTAAAGCCAGATGTCTTTTCTAAGATTCTGTAGTGATTGTCTGCCTTTTCTGTCTATATGTGGTGTACGGTGTAAGTTCATCACGGGCAAAATAAAAATAAAAAAAAAAAACGTAAAAATAATTTGTTTTAAAATAGCAGATTAATAAATACTGTTCTCGAAAGGCACTAGAAATTAGCATTAAGTTCTTCCCGGGTGGGCATGCCAGGTGGGCATGCCCTCAGACCCCCCTAACTGTGTGTCCCCCACAGATGCCAAACCACTCCTACGCCCTTGGCCCTTTTGATTTCATAAAAATTTTACATTATATCCTGGACTGATCCCCAGGTCTTTACAATGTCTAGACACGCCCCTGTCAATACATCACTTATGTTTTATGGGGTTGTATTGATAGTAGTATAGTAAGCTAGACACAAAAGGTCGGCTAGGTTGTGTTATATTGTTTATGATGTCACAGAGTTTTACAGCAGTGGCGCCGAGTTCAGAATTAAAGGACTTGTAGTCTTATTCAGATCTAGCTTAGTTTATACCTAGTTAGCTAGCTACCTATTTGGCATTCGATATAAGATGATCACTCTGGTTCATGTACCTAAATATGTAGCCTGATCATTTGCTCTTGTACTTCAATAAAACATTATTTTTTTCTGTACTCTATAGTATGTAATATTTGCTGCATGCCCTGAGATGACATTTTTCTGTAGTTAAAAAAATAATGTTGCCATTCACAATCACTCCAAGTAAAATTTTACATTCATCTAGCACATATCAGTGCACAGTAAATTATAATGAGTATTTTCCATGCCCTAATTGACAAGTATAGGCCAGAGTGATACTAATATACCATAGTCTGTATTATGTAAGATAATATTACAATAAAATAATATTTCACCAGCAGGAAAATTGGGGCAAATGTTCTAGCTTCATGGCAAATCAAACATAAAACATGACTGAGCCACCTATGAACGCTTACACTACAGTATGTGAAATGCATTCAAAATGCGAAATTAACAATATCAAACGTATGGCACAGGACAGTGAAAAACTAACGTACATATTTTAAATATTACAAGCAGTAATACTTGCATATCAAGGAGGAAAATCTCATGTTCATAGAATCATATCTTCTTCTGACTCACTCCCAAAATCCACATAAGCAAGGCGAGGATTTTTTTAGCCATGCTGATGAGTTGGCCAAATTCGTAAAATCAAATTACACCTTGACGAGTGAATGTACATTTTCTGTTTTCTGTAGTTGTTTGTGTAAAACTGAACTAATAAAACTAAAAATGCTTTTACGGCCAGCTATAATTTATAGTTAAAAGCATTCATTACGAAATTGCAAACACCGTTGTGAAGGTTATAATGTCCTGTATTGGATAATAGAGTTGTCAATCAAACCAAATGAACTGGAATGCATAACAGTTCCACGAACAGCTAGTGGGGTTTAACACATGGGGTTTTCAGGTGTTCTAGCATCATAAAGGGGTGTGTATTTCTCAAACGGATTGTCCAAGACAATTGTCCACTGAATCTGGAAAGGGACATTTCTATGCGCAAAACCAATGGTAGGATTGTATATTCATATTTAGTAGCAGATATTGATAGTAGAATGATGCAGTATAATTACACAAGAATTTCACATGTTTATTATGCTATTGAGTGATCAAGGCTTTTCACGGCTGTATTGGCATACATTTGGGCTATTGTTGGCTTTATATTGTTGCTATGACAGAATATAAATATCTGGTGGTGAAAAAATATGTTTATGAATAGCATAGATAGATGCTATTGTCTACTGTGTCACACATGGGTCGGTATAGTTGCAGGTGAGACTGGGTAGGGGATTGCTTGTTAAATAGCTGCTAGCTACACAACAATAATGAAACTTCGTATTCGGTATATTTGTCACAAACCGTGTATTAATAAAGCTAGAACGTGGAGTTTGTTGTTTCCACTCATAGTTTGCTTGTAGCGGCAATGAATGTCTCAGTTGAGCAATCTCACAGCGCCGGCGGCATGACCACTAGGGTGTCTGCACGAAGGGGTTAAAATGCATTTAGCTATTTAGGAAGTAACAATCATATAGTTCAAGTGGTACTAATAGAAGTACTCCATATGCTGTCCAATAATGTTCTATACAGCAATTGTCATATAGTATAAAGTATAAAATAACTTGAGCTTCATCGTGGGTGGGTGGATGGGGGGTAAGGGTACGCAATCTTTTTTCTTAATGCAGTGTACTCTATTTTTGTATATTCAGTATACTCTTGGCTACCATGTATATCCATGTACCCACAATTTACTTGAAGTAAAAATTGTTAACAAAAAAAAACTTGAGCTTAATTGCAGTAAGGTGAATGCTTATTTGTAACGTGTAAAATAGCAGTCACAAGTTGACAACACAAATCATATTTTATCAGCTGATGTTGAGCTTGCAGCAGTAATAATTCACTTAGGAAAGAAAGGGTTCGGGTTAGGGTTAGAGTTATTTTTTTATTTGAAATGCACTGCTTCTCAGGGACAAGACTTTATGGCTCTTAAAAATATATTTCGTGGCAGTTTGTCATTGTGAATGGAAGAAATGAACATCACAACTTCCCTGATGAAGTAACTCACTGAGTGAGCAGCTTATATGGTAAAATGTATTACTTCAAGTAGGGGACAGCAGAAAAGTCAGAAAGCAAGGGTTCGCACAGTCAGTCCTTTTCCACTAGAGACACCTAGGCCTTTTTGGCAAAACCAATTGAAACAATTATTGGTTGCTATACTTTTTATGAAATGATCTCAAAGCAAAAGTGAAAGTAAAATTAGCAAAAACTAAGACAAAATTTTAACTTTCTGTTTAAAAAAAAATAGCTTGAAGATGTTTGTGATGGTTACCCTTATTGAACGCATTTACTTGAAAAATGGTTGAAATCTTAAAACTCTTTATAAACATATTTGGCCTGAAGCAGGGTGAGATTGTCAGGTTTTGGTAGGTGTGGTATGTTAGATTCTACATTTTGTTCTTGGTCATTTGCATTACTCGGTTATTCTGAATCATCCAAAAGTCCAACTGCAGTTGATCATGAAATTCATGTTCTTTTATCCTTTTTTCCTGGAGATAATTCTGGTCTGTAATCTTTTTGTATGTAAAGGTCAGTTTTGATTAGGTAATTTGGTCCCTGTAGGAAGAGAGGTCTTGTTTCTTTATTTATGGATCAGAAGCTCAATGGGGGTGGTCTCTGGCAGCACTGGAGAATTTTAAAACCCCAACCTTTCCTTTAGTTTTTTCCTTACTGTCTATAGCACAGGAATGTGTTTAATTAGCCTTTTATTTTAATCACTACACCTGTCGAGTTGTGACATTGTAACACCTAGCAGCGTACTTTATAGATCATTATTACGTAATATATTCTACTGTGGGGTTTTAACATGTGGCTGCATCTACAGTAATAGAATTTCTGCACTTTGTATTTCTAATGATAGCATTCTATCTATCATGTGTTCATTATTAATAGCATTATATTATATGCAAATTTTTATTTTCTTAATTTTTAAACCATTTTAAAGATGAAACATGCACAAGGAAAGTGTCCAAATTGTTATAATATCACAAATATAGTAGGCGTATACCTCTGGAAAAATTTGTTTACTTGACTTGCTTATTGACTGGATTTATATTGGTGTTATCTAATGTGTTATCTAATATTGTGTCATAACTTTGTTTTACCTTCAAAATAATAATTGAAATAATAGAAATATAAATTAGAAATATAAATTAGAATTTTCCTTTTTACGAACAACATTATGCCATCATTTTCTGTGTTTAAGAGGGAAATTTGTTCAAATTTACTGTGGCCTAACCGCTGCAAATATTTTTTTGAAACAGTGCACATATTGAGAAAAGGGAACTAGCAGATGTTCTGGCAGTACAT
Source organism: Ilyophis sp. 1 JC-2022 (assembly GCA_022702515.1). Lineage (NCBI taxonomy): Eukaryota > Metazoa > Chordata > Actinopteri > Anguilliformes > Synaphobranchidae > Ilyophis > Ilyophis sp. 1 JC-2022. Next base: position 53,282,020 of record CM040403.1, on the reverse strand, counting down.
ATACTTCTCTCTGCGAGCTAGCGACTGGAATTTTATGTCACTGGAATGGTTATTTGTACACTAGTAGTCAAAAATAATTCCTCCCCGCAAATGTAAATGCATACACATACTCAGCAACGCTTTGACCGAATGCGCACAATTGATTTAAAACGGAGTTTGGAGTATGAAGGTGTGGTTTTTGTTTTTGCAGGAGGGTAGGAGTTTTAAATCCCAGTTTTAAATCCCATTAAGAACCTTTAGGACCCAATTGCCACCACAGTACATGTGCAGAACCCCGGGAACCTCTTGGGAGCTCAAGACTTTAAACAGTGCTTGGACTGTGCTACCACAGGAAGGCTTCCACATGACGGGGTGCAAAGCTGCTGCTTTGAGAAAGAAGCTCCACTGCACGTTAAACACGATGTGTTACATGCCTGGTATCTTAATTAGCTGGTCTACTATCAAACAATGACTCCAAAGGTGAGTGACAATGCTATTGTGTGAGAATGGAGAACGTGAGCCAGAAGCACCACAATGTTATCAGCTGTCACTCAGGAAGGCTTTGTTTGACAGTTGCTACTTCTCTTCGGTAGCTTACGTAATAGTATAAACAAGAGCGCATCAAAGCGAAGTGCAGCACACCACAGTTTTTGAACTGCAGTTTTTGTGGATGCGAATCACTTGTAACAATGAGTTACAGATGAAGGAGTCTATGATAAGAAGCATATGGGATGTGCTGTTTCTGCCAGACTACTGAAATACCATTTGCCCCCCCCCAAGTATATATCAGAAATGAGCATAATGACTGTAGATGGTGATATCACTGCTTTATCTTTTTTTCCGTTTGTGGTTTGTTGATGTTCTTCTCATTGTTGGAAGAACAGAAGTTTTCGTAAAGCAAAGGAGAATGCCATTTTCTGAATATTAGTTTCTGAGGAAGATTACAGTCTTTCAGCAGTATTTTAACTTAAGAAGGATGTTGCGCATGCTACAAGTTATCTTCAGAGGTTTAACTTTATTAACTTTGCAACACTTCATTTTGAAAGTGCGGTCATAACCTGTATTAAATCCCATGACCACTGAGAAGTCATTACAGACAAAAAAAAATAAAGTAAAGTAATTTAATTTGACTTTGTGTAAAGGATACTAGAAGAGATTACTCATTTTCCTCTTTGTCACGTGATTAACCAGCATATCTCACTGGTTGCCATGCCCAGATGTGTGACCAGTAAAGGGGAAGAGGTGGCAAAGAGGGCAGTATGTGATGGAACACAAGTAGACATAGAAATGAATAGTAACACACTGCAGTTTCCCACATAGAGTCATATAGAAAGCTGCACTGCCACCACCAACCCCCCCTGTACATGAGGCCTGTGGTAAGAACCAGCCTGAGTCATTTCAGAATGAGCATCAGAAGGCACCAACATGCCAAACAAACTCTGGCATTCCGGAGACAAAGACAAATCCCTAGAACGGTGCCTCGATTGCCAAGCGTTTGATGGCCTAATGATGAAAAGACAGCCCTTAATGGCAGCCTGAGACTTTGGATTGATTCAGTGCAAATGTTGCCAGCTCCCATATTTGGGTTGTCCCTGATGACTACGTGTTCCAATAGCATTGCTGGCTCCCCATTAGTGCTAATTTCATGAGGCACAGGGGAGGGCAGACTTTAGTCACCCAGAAAACGTGCTACCTGTGTGCGCGCGGGTCTGTTAGTGTGTTTGTGTGTGTGTGTGTGTGTGTGTGTGCAGGCGTGTGTTGCCATTTGTGTGGGACTAACTTGTATCCATTCTCATATATAGTCATTCGGAGCCTCTGATGGCAGCATAGTGCTGAGGATATGAACGCCCTAAGATTTCTTTCCACACCAGCTGTCATTGTGAGAACTGCTTGCCTCAAATTGTGCCATGAGATTGAGTAGTATGTGTGTGCAGGTCGCTTTTAATTCTGCATAGAAAGCCAGACTTTGTCCAGCCACTTTGCTATTATCTCAGTTATTCTGCATGAACGCTATGAACCACATTTTTGGCTCCCTCTGATGACCTTGGCGTACGAAAGTGTCATTCCTCACTAAAAGCAAGCTGCACTGACTTTGCCCCAATGTTCTCAAATTTCTCCATATTTGGGAATGTTTACCTCCGCAATGCTTGTTGAAGTAGGGTGGAAGAAGGGAGGTGAATCACTTAAAGCAGAAGTCAGGCAGAGGGCTTTGGTGAGGATCTTCTGGAGTAAAGTCCCAGAGACTGAGAGAAAGTGTATTTTAAAAGACTGAATGATGTAAGTAACATGTCGCTTTCTTTATAACCTCTATGCCTTGCTCTCTGAAGGACGGACTAGTTGATGATGTTGATGTAATTTGTTTGAAGGCACAAAAGTTTGTGTGCGCACGATATGACTAACTCTGCCAGGTTGCCTTCTCATTGATACGGGATCACCTGTTTAAGTAGAGTAATTCAACGGGTGCTAAGTGTGCTTTGCACTTCCTTAATTGCATCTTAGTCATCACCATTTTTAAGTCATCTTGCTGCTGTAGACACCTGTAGATCTCAAGTGTAATCCAAATATTATTCATTGAACATGGTTTTATGGATCTTTCTTTTCTATACCTATGTATTTGAAGAGTATATACAGTATGTGTGTGTGTGTATGTATACTGTGTATATATGTGTGTGTGTGTTTGTGTCATCATCAAAACCCAGAGATTCAGCTTTGCATACTTTATGGGTAGATCTTTAATTGTCAGAAATAAATATTTGCTGGTTAGATATGAACAAAAATCATCTAATGATCATCTATTTTCTTTGTTTGTTTTGTGCTGTTGTAAAATATACCTCATATTGGTGTTTGATGGATTTGAGCACGTCAACATTTTATAACAATAAAATATAATGTACCTCTTGTGGGAAAAGGAATGAAATTTAAAGAATTAACTCTTTGGCCTAAAATTATTTTTGGGGAAAAAAAAATGTTTACCTATTGGCCTTAGTGGGAGGGACATGTTGTACATCCTCATGTAGCCTACCATGTAAAACGGTAGATCGTCTAATATCAAAAGACTGCAGCTGTTACTGCAAAAAGGGTAAATAGTGAGCCAAGAAGGTGAACAAAACCCAAAGCTCAAGACATTTGGGACACAACCATACTGGGCATATTTTTGTCATTGCTCTTTCTCTCTGTCACCCGTTATGGAACCTCACACGTCCGGCTCAATTGAGCCTGACAAACTTCACACTGAAATGTGGCATAACTCTGCCTAAATTTGGCGGTTCAAACCCGGAACATTCTCTGGTGGTGCTGCCGTAAATAATGCACACACTGAAATAGGGCCTAGTCTTTACTAGGGCTGGCCCCTAATATTCAAATAGTCGGATATTCGTTTGTTAGGTAGACATTCAAATCTCAATTCAGTATTCTGATTATTTGTTTTATTAATAATATATTATACAGGCCTATGTATTATTATTATTATTATTATTATTATTATTATAACTAATACTATTTCAATGAAGGCAAACTGCAATATAGGCTAAATTTAGTCAGAATATCCCAGTACTATATTTATACTTTGTGTGTGTCATAAAATATGAAAGGTTGCGTGACATCCCTCGTTCCAAGAGCACTTCAGTTCATGTGGCCATTAGAACAATGGCAACTACGAAGATATCGGCTCTGTGAAATCACTTCAAACTTACTGATGATAAAAAAAAAAGAGCGTAGTATAAGAGTGAAGCAAACACAAACTGTGGGAGGCAGAAAAAAAAAATCTGAAAAAAAAAAAATAAATTAATTTATATCTTAAAGAAAAATCTAGTCGGCTAGGCTCGCGGACCTATATATATAATGCTAACATTAGCTAACGCTAATGTTGCTACCTGCTTTGCATTGCATATGCTAGCAGGGTTGTTTGGTTTTGAAAGGAAAAAAAAAAAGGAAAAAAAAAAAAAATTAAAAAAATTGTGAAAAGTTTTGGAAAAAATTTTTTACAAAATTTTTGGAAAAAAAAAGGAAAAAAAAAGTTTTTCAAAAATTTTTTCAACGTTTTTTTAGTTTATATACACTCAGTTTAGTTTAAAAATAATATTTATAAAAAAAAAAAAATGTAACGTTAAAAATATGAGCATACATGAGACCCGGAGCCTTCTAGAGTTGTGACAATGAGGGAACGCTCTACCCTTTAATTTAAAAAGCTTTGTGTTAATTTCATGACAGAAAATGCAAAAATACTGCAAAGGAAATATTTAGGCTAGTTGAATTAAATGAAAAATACTTTATTGGCAAGAACTGTTTGAGTAACAATTACGCAAGTAAACAATTATGATATCTATCAATTATCGTTAGCTTAGTCATTAGCCCAGCATCGGAAATGTACTACGGGGCAAAGGGCAAAAATGCCCCCAAATAAATCTATTTTGCCCCATAAAGCACAAGGGCAGGGGCAAAACATACCCCTTAAATATTTCTTGTAAGATTAAAATTTATATACATTCTCATCACTATCACTATCAAACGCAGTTAAAACTTTTGTTGGTAAATTCACATATGGCTTGGCTTACGTGCACCTGCTTCTACGCTAAATCATGGTATAGCCTACTTTTTGACTATGCCATTGCTTATCCATGACTTTTCAATGGATTTTGGCAGTTATTTAAACAAAAGTTAGCCGGGGGGAAATTAAATCCAATGGCAAGATGCTAGTTGTTAGCATTGTTCCAATTCAGGTTTAGCCAATTTTAACTACAACAGTGAGACCAGGACAGCATCACTACAGCCTTACATGCTATTTCGGGGGTAAGTAAAACCATATGAATTTTTTCAAAATGGGTGAACTATCTCTTTTAGCCTTTACTTTCACTTTTATGCTGAATAAGCTAAAACACCACTCAGGTTGATGTGACCAGTTGTATGATTCTAAGAGACATTCATTCATACAGTGAAATTCACCATTTACTTCAGGGAATTAGATTCAAGCATGGAGTATGGCAGTTTTGCAGTGTTGTGGTAGTTTACAGAACACCACGTTAGTTAGGTATATAGCTAGCATGCAGAAGGCTATATTATGGTAGCTGTAACTTATAACTATAATATAACTACTGCTTGGCAAGCTAAATAGCCAGCTAGATAGCAAGTTTACTTGGCTAGCCAATGAGGTAGCCACACACTGCTGATTGACGGTAACAAATTATAGATTGTCCTCAAAATCACACATTTCATGAAATTAAACATTACATTGCAACATAGCCAAATTATATTTTCAAATGTGTTAAAAAGGATGATCAATATGGACAGAGAAGCGGAAGTACATATCAGGATATTTGGTGGCTGCTTGAAAGGATAAACTGCCCCAGCCATCAAGTACCAGAGATCTACCACCACTAATCGGATTACAGAAAGCCTATGCTACAAAAGTTTTCTAGATACTCTGTCAGAGACTGAGCATCTCGAAATTGAGTCTACCCTCATCTAACAATAAAATATGTTTCTCTGTTCTATTTTATTGTGTTATAAATTAGGGCTGTCACTTATTCCAAAAATCTTGACTTCGAACGAATCTTATCGAGAAATTAGTTCAAAATTTTGTACCATCAAGATTTCAATTAAATGTTGTCTAACTGTATAATTATGGCCCAATTTTAAATTTTCTATTAAATCTGCAGCTAATTAGCTTAAACGTGCTAGGCTAACTAATTAATAATGACAACAGTATCTTGAAGTTTTATTAAGCAAAATATAACCAGCTAAAATCATAACAATGCCAATAATACCTAAAATGACTTTGTAGATCAACTGTGGCTCAAACGAAAGAAAACATGATAAAGCATGAATCCATCATTAATTCACAAAAATGGCATGGCACACTTAAACTGAACTGAATTGACTGATCAAATGGTATAGCTGTAATATTTCCAAATGTCACTCCTGAGGTGTGGTGGACTTACAATTTTTTTTGGCTCCTCCACTTCTAATGTATAGCCTCCAGGCTACGCGGATAGCATGACCCACACATGGAATTTATTTAGGCTACCTAACGGTATACCCTCCAGTTAAAACAATAACATGGCTTGTTGTTTATCGGTCTCTTTGATATTGAGCACTACCATGAGCGCAACACGGATGAGCGCAATGCAACGGGATTACAAGTTTGAACCCTTAATTACATGTTCAAAATTTTTTATTTTTCTGGTATTCAAACACGTTTGATTAACTAACAAAGAAGTGACAACCCTTTTCTAAATATTATGTCAGTACCTTGTCTTGTGGTGTACAAGCTTGAATGTTCTTTTTGTAGTGGAACTGCTGATATGCCATGTTGGAAAAAAACAGATTTAAGTTACGAGATCCATTTTTGAACAATCAGACATATATTACGGACATAATATTCAACAGATACAAAAGACGGCTGACTTGCAGGGGATTTTTTGTTGAGTGCTGTGACTTGAAAATCCAGGAATACTGTATTTAATTACATTCTGCCCATACTAAGGGCTAGAAGTGAAGGTTGGCCTCAAAACACATATTACACTTTTTTTTGTCATTTAATCTCTATTTGGCCAGGTTTGTCTCATTGAGATTAAAACCTCTTGCAAGAGAGACCTGGCAAGGTGAGCAGCAGTACATTTTATACAGTGTATACCAATAATAACAACAACACAATACAAGTTGTTTTTTTAAAGGTTTTAAGTGCAGATGCATGTTTATAGATGATGTTGCCATCGGCCATAACTGAAAGTAATGTAACTTTTTTTGCAGGAAGCATAAATGATATTTAGAATGATCTACATTCTCCATAGATATTATTTATTTACAGGTTAAAAAGAACTGGCCCTAAAAACCATCCTTGTAGAATACCTTCATAAATATTTTGTGAATCAGACCTAAATGCCTTCGAGGGATATACACAGAGTTATTTCAGGGAGGTCATCTTGAAACCATCCAATAGTCACTCGGACTAATGCTCTTGAATTGTCATTTTGTTAAATCAGGAAGGCACAAAGGTGTTTTTTGTTAAATGTTAAATGCAAGTTTAGTGTCATCTACGACCTTTAAAGGAGCTGAAGTAGTACCATGTTGGGCTCTTAAACCAGACTGTGAATCACATAAAATGGTGTTATTATTAAAATAAACTACTCATTGAAAGTTTGTCGTTATTGCTATAGTAACGAATGGGGAATGCTGCCTTCAGTGAATACCATGGTCACCTTTTTCCTCCTTCATAAAATGTTTGCAGAACATTTTTTTCAGAAAGTTCTAAAGAACTTTTAAACATTTTATAACTTGCCATCCACCATGGAAAAAAGCAAGTGGTAGGGATTCCACAAAATAGCAACCTCTAAACTGAGAAGAATTCAAATTGGACACCGCAGAAGAAGTCCATATAATTTGAATAATTTATGTTGTATGATATATATAATAAGCTTCATTTTACATGCCTCACTTTGAGTTTATTTGTGAGTGTGTACATTTCACAACCTTAGATCAAGTACACACACATCTGCTAGCATATGCAGCTAAAGCAAAAGCTGCCCGTGAAGCAGCATACCCCGCAGTCTGGATGAAACAACGACGGCCAGCTCCGACTGTCACTGGAAGTCTCTAAAGACCCATGTCTCAGTCTGCGGGATAACAACTCACCCATATAATCAGGCACCTGTGGACTCTGCCTGCATCAGCTGCGTGAGTCATATAGTCCTCTCGCACAGCAGCTCAGGTTGAGTCTTTGGAGAACATGCATTTTCATATCAGCTCTCCTGGATTTGGCTTCGCTATTGTGCAGGTAGTGAACAAAAAATATAAACGCCAATGTATAGTGACTTTAATAGGATTTTGGGCCACCATGGTTTTTGGTTAAACTGGCTACTCTTGCCTATTTCTGTGCAAAGATATATATCACACTGTGACCTTCGATCCCTCAGACGACACTGCATTAAAAACCAACATGCTTCTGTAATGAATATAACCACACGGGCTCGGGAATACTTCGGAAACCTGTTGTCAGTAAACACAGTTTGTCGCTGCATCTACAAATTCAAGGTAAGACTACTATGCAAAGCGTAAGCCATATATCAACAACATCCAGAGACGCCGCCGACTTCTCTGGGCTCAGGCTCATCTGAGTTGGACTGACGCAAAGTGGAAACGTGTGCTGTGGTCTTACGAGTCCACCTTTCAAATTGTTTTTGGAAATAATGGACGTTGTGTTCTCTGGGCCAAAGAGGAAAAGGACCATCCCGATTGTTACCCACACAAGGTTCAAAAGCCAGCGTCTGTCATGGAATGGGCCTATGGGGGTGTGTTAGTGCCCATGGCATGGGTAACTTGCACATCTGTGAAGGTACCATTAATACTGAAGGGTTTCAAAACTACAACAATTAGTGTCCTCAGTTCCCAAACGATTACTGAGTGTTGTTAAAAGGAAAGGTGATGTAACACAGTGGTGAACATGCCCCTGTCCCAACTTTTGTGAGACGTGCTGCAGACATCAAATTTAGAATGAGCATATATTTACAAAAAACAATAAAGTTGAATAGTTTATACATTAAATATCTTGTCTTTGTACGGTTTTCAATTGAATACAGGTCAAAAAGGTCATTTGCAAATCATTGCTTTCTGTTTTTATTGACATTTTATACACTGTCCCAACTGTTTCGGAATTGGGGTTTGTACGATATCATATGTTTGAGTGTATTTGTCAATTCCATATTGCCGTGATGCCATTTGTTGAATTTCAAATTTTTTTGTGATAATTTCACTTCACTGAGATGCTAGAGTAGAGTTTATTGAATTTCAGGTTTTTCTGAAGCATATGTGTTCAGAGTTTAATCCAGATTTGCAGAGATATCCATAAGGGAGATAATAAGTTTGACTCCTCCAGAAATACAAAAAAGATGCCACCATAACCATTCATAGTGGGTTTTGAAAGCATGTAATTAAGCATACACCTAAGGACACCAAGGAAATGAGGGGCAAAAAGTCCTTTGCTTCCCTGACCTCAGGCCATTTAACATTTTACTGCTCTGTTTAGGGTCAAGTCTAAGAGGTGTCTTGGCTGGTTTTTATATCTTGTTTTTTTTAATGAGGTTCTGTGGATTTTCACTTTAAAGAACTTTCCAGCAATCAAGAGGTGTGTTGTCGCCTCTGACGTCTGACCCACTTCAACACTTCTGACTACCTCATGACTGCTGCCCTGGCACAAAATGGTTACCGGCAGTTTGCATGCTAATGTCTTTTTCCAATTCCGTGAAGGAAAACAGCAGGAAAAGGTAGAAGTAATAGGATTTAATGTAGCTGTGAGGAATGGCGTAGTCGACTTTAATGATAGTGTGGTACGTTAATCTAATTACCTTTCGCTTGATGGTACACGAGGCATGTGCATCCAACACTCTTTACCTTCAGGGTAGCTTCTCTCTTTGCTTTAAAGTGTTCACCCGTATTTAGTTCCTTCTGCTGGATCGGATGTGTTGTTTTGTACAGAAGCTTGTGTCAAAGGGAACCTGCTTTGTTGAAAGAATCTGTCCAATTTTGAGATTGAGCCATACATTATTTTGTTGAGCTCATTTTTAGCAGACATAATGCTTTCTTTGCTGTGACAGGTCTTGTAATGTAGGCAAACATGACTAAAAATCTATTTCACTGAGCTCTGTTGATTTCCTTGCTTCTTTAAGGATGTTTTTTGGTTTGACTTGTGAGATAAAAGGGGACTGAAACCTTTGAAATGACCTCTGTAATATACATTTTATAGTCTCCTCCATAATGTTTGGGACGAAGACATTATTTTTTTTTGGATTTGGCTCAGTACTCCACAATTTTAGATTTGTAATCAAATATTTGACATTGGTTAAAGTGCTTTTAAATGATCAGCTTTTATACATTTTGGTTTCACCATGTAGAAATTACAGCACTTTTTATACATAACTGCCCATTTCAGGGCACCATAATGTTTGGGACATATTAATGTTATGTAAATGAAAGTAGTCATGTTTAGCACTTTGTCGCTTATCCTTTGCATGCAATGACTGCTTGAAGTCTGTGACCCAGAGACATCATCAGGTGCTGAGTATCTTCTCTGGTGATGCTCTGCCAGGCCTGTGCTGCAGCCATCTTCAGCTCCTCCTCTTTTCGGGGGCTAGCTGCCTTAAGCTTTCTCTTCAGCGTATGAAATACGTGTTCAATTGTATTCAGATCGGGTGACTGACTTGGCCAGTCAAGAGTTCTCTTTTTTTTTGGCCAGTCAAGAGTTTTTGGCTTTGAAAAACTCCTTTGTTGCTTTGGCAGTATGTTTGGGATCATTGTTTTGCTGTAGGATGTAGCGCCGTCCAATGAGTTTGGAGGAATTTGTGTGAACTTGAGCCGATAAGATGTTTCTGTACACTTCAGAATGAATTCTGCTGCTCCTATCAGCAGTTAGATCATCACCACCATGTATCATAGATGAGGTGGTAGGCTTTGGATCTTGTGCACTTCCTTTTGGCCTCCACACTTTGCTCTTGCCATCACTCTGATCAAGTTCATCTTGGTCTCATCTGTCCACAAGAGCTTTTTCCAGAACTCTACAGGCTTTTAGCTACTTCTTAGCAGACCCTTAGCCTGCCCATCTTGTTATTGCTGCTAACTAGTGGTTTGCATCTTGAGGTATCCTCTGTAGTTCTGTTTGTGAAGTCTTCAGTGGACAGTAGTCACTGACACATCCACGTCTGCCTCTCATCTGTCAGAACGGTGTTTGGGGGGTTTTCGTAACCAAGGTGAGAATTCTTCGGTCATCAACTGTAGAGGTCTTCTTTGGCCTACCAGGCCCTTTGCGGTTACTGACCTCTTTATGATGCTCTTAATGATTTTCCAATCAGTTGATTTTGGTAAGCCTAAGGTTTGGCCTATGTTTCTGGCTTGACTTTAATTGCCACAACTCTTGTTGACAGTCACCAATTGCAGAATCAAGACAACATACTGAAAGCTCTCTTATACCTGCACAAAGGAAGAATTTGAACACACCGGACTAATCGGAAACACCTGTGAAGCCATTTCCCCCAAACATTATGGTGCCCTGAAATGGGGGGGCTATGTTTACAAAAAGTACTGTAATTTTTACATGGTGAAAACAAAAATACCCTGTAATAAAAGCTGATAATCTGCATTCTAACCATAAGTGAATTGTTTGATTACAAATATAAAATTGTGGTGTACAGAGCCAAATCAAAAAGATTCAAATATATATGGATAACATTATGGAGGCCACTGTATAACTGTTAATGTAGAGCTGCATTCAATATAAATTTGTTCTTCACTTTGACAGTTTGAGAAGCTAATTTTGGATATGGCTGAACCTAGGGGTCGATTTACTAAAGGTTTGTGTGTACAAAAACACGTGTAAAACTGTTACCACCAGCAAAGAATCACCTGAGGTGATCAACTAACGAGGTGTAAAGAGGATTGTGCATGCTAAATTAGAAAGATACGTCGATTTCTCTTTTTTGCGGGTTAGCCTGTCCTGAATGAATATGCAAAATTGGGCATTCCTACGTTATTTTGCAAAATTGGGAGGTGGTCATGCAAATAGAACACTCTAGCATGTGTAAAGTGATTTACGAAACCTGGAAAGGAAGTTTGGGAAAGGTATTTGCGGGTGCATTTTAGTAAAAATGGAAAGCAGGTATGAAAAGACGCGGAATCGATGCCTGTTATTGTAGCAAGACAAGTAGCCTACGGGTGTGTTTGGAATATCCATAACTGAACGTTCTGAATGATTGCGTAACAATGGGGGCTAATTAACTGGCCCATTCTAGCTAACGCTCAAAATACACAAGAATATAATTTGTGGATAGCCTACATCATGAACAGTAAAAATATATTTTTTAATCATGAAGCAAATCATGTTACTAGTATTTGAATCAAACAAGCAATACAACGTCTATTATGACAAACATTGAATAACAAGCAAATCAAAACTTTATAAAAATAAAACCCATGATCAAATGGAAATGTGATTTCATGTGACACTTGAGTGTCGGCATGAGTAGGCTTAGTGCTAGCAAGCACGGTTATGAAAATTTCAGTCCTGACAAACATCTGTAACTCTCGGCAGAAACTAAGAGACGTCCAGTGATGGACAGTTCATAATAAACCAACAGCTCGTTCAGTGTTACAGTAGCCTATACCCTACTGTAACAGCAACATTGCTGCTCGTTTTTCAACCGTTTTTTACAGTGCAAATACTTTGTCTGCGCCCGCAAAATAACACCCCTTATTTGGGATCTTAGTAAGTCAACAGTAAATCGACAGTTTTAACCGTTCAGCTGGCAGTTAGTTAAGTGCAGATGTAGATTGAATCCAGATCATATTGTATGTGTGTTTCTGTGTGTGTTTGTCTGTGTGTGTTTGTCTGTGTGTGCAATCGTGCAGGTTTGTGAGTATGAACTAAACACAAATGCAAAGGTCGTAATTGGTTCAATATTAGTAACAAATGGCAGACTGTGGGGGGAAATGGCTCCCACTCTGGTATTTTGTTGTTTCAGTGTTTTTAGAAGTCACACCAGCCAGCAATTTAGGAGGTTAACCACCACCCCCTCTTTATTTGAGAAGAACATGTTCTCTGTACATTTCATTGGCTTGTTTCCACGTCAGAATTAATCCCATAGTTTTCTCTTTCCACAGTAAGATACCAGGCGCGGGCACTATTTTTAGTCACCTCCTGAAAATGAGCCTCAGAAAGCATTTTGACCTTTCTCTGTCTGTGCTTAAAAGCTGCATTTTCCAATTCTTGTATGCCTGCCATTTCTGTTTCATTCCACAAGAAAAGATGTGGTCTTTGTGTTTTGCTACGCTGTTCAACAAAATAGCTACTGTCCTGTCATAAAATAAAGGTGAGCACTATTCCAATTGAGGACAATGCTCTGTGCATATCCAATTATATAAGAGAAGTATGGTTTGGGGGTTATTAATCCCTCTGTCACAAAAGTGATTTCCAGTCTCTAACAGACAGTTGTGTGGGGATTTTGATGAAGCATACATTTTGTTCTTACTGTTCTCTGGAACATCAAGGGTCTGAGGTATCAAACTATCACTCTGCTGCCAGATATGCAGTAGCTATCGATGGATCACTTTAAGGGTTGTTTCTATACTATATACTATAACCTCTCTGCATTTGAATGGATCTCTATGGGAATTGGGGGGTGGGACTAGATTTAGCTGTAAATTATGCTGGAACAGTATGGAATACTAAAATGTAAAAATGGCTGTAAGTCATCAAGGGTTTGAGGTATCAAATGAGCCTCAAACCATCACTCTGCTGCCAGATATGCAGTAGATGTGGATGGATCATTTTAAAGGTTGTTTAAATTGAGTGTAAACAGATTGACATAATTAATGATCTATTTATGAGCTATTAGTAACTACATTGAATCTCTTTGGGTTTTTCTTAATCTTTTGGGATTGGAGCTGTTTTTCATGGTTCAGGCTAGGCTGCTTAGTTCCAGTGAAGGCAAATCTTAACACTACAGCATACAGGTTTTGGGAAGGCCCTTTCCTGTTTCAGAATGACAATGCCCCTGTGCAGAAATAGAGGTTCATACAGAAATGGTTTGTCGAGATCAGTATGGAAGAACTTGACTGGCCTGCACAGAGCCCTGACCTCAACCCCATCAAACACCATTGGGATCAATTGGAAAGCTGACTGCGAGCCAGGCCTAATAGCCCCACGTCAATGCCTGACCTCACTAATGCTCTTCTGACTGAATGGAAACAAATCCACGCAGAAATGTTCCAGCATCTTGTGGAAAGCCTTCCCAGGAGAGTGGAGGCTGCTTTAGCAGCAAATGGGGACCAACTCCATATTAATGCCCATGATTTTGGAATGAGATGTTGGGTGAGCAGGTGTCCATATTCTTTTGGCCATGTAGTGTATAATCATCATTTGAAACCTCTTCAAAAAGAAGAGCTTGGGCCTTCTTCAAGAGTTGACCAGCCTGAGGCCTACAGTACAGCAGGAACTATTATCTTAGTTAATAACTGTGAGGTGGATGTCACAACTAGTCTGTTTGGAGTGGTTTTTCCAGGCAAGTAAAAGCACTCCGTTCACACTTGGGCACATTCAGCAGTGACTATGTTCTTCAAGGTGTCTTCACTAGGTAAAGGAAACTGTGCCTTTCTAACAGAGTGCCTTTATAACAGGCCTAAGGCAATGGGCACGTGAACTGATTGCTGATTGGCTCAGGTGAGCGTGCCTGCTTGCGAGGCGGCTGCTGTCCAGGGTCCTGCAGGCCTCCCCAGCTGTGAGAGGGAACAGTTGACAGCAGCCCTCTCTGCTCCTTCTTCCACCCCTCTCTGGGTATCTTACATGCAGTTACTGAAAAACATTACATTTTACTGATTTACATGATTCCCATTGGTCAGTTGCTTCCCAAATACAACAGGGCCCGCATACTTGTTTCTTGTTGAAACATTTGGCTATTCTCATGACACCTGGCTCATTTTTATACATTGTTACTAGAAATATTGAAAAATATCAATAATTGCTTGCTTGGTTCGTGAGACAATGCTAAAGAAAGCACTATCAGGGGACTTAAAAATAGATGGAGATTTTAGATGTATTGCCATCCCAAAACTCTAGTGTGACTTGTTTTCTTGCACTGTCCCCAATAGATCGAGAGATTTGTATTTAACTGAAATCTTCCAGAGAGATCTCCTGTCAACAATTAAAAATTAATGCATGATTAATAAGAGTAATTAAAGTAAGGAGTCAAGTTTAGAAGATCTGACCAAGAAGGGAAAGATTATCTGCTTTAAGAAGAGATAAGGGTTTGATTGCTTTCTATTTATAACTAAATCTTTATTGCCACAAAATGGTAAATACATACCTTTGAGAATGCTGAAGATGGCAAGTTTAGACAGAGCAAACAACCACACGCTTATTTTGTGTTTAAACTTTTTCTTAAGGAAATTGGATTTTTCTCTTTTTTATTGGTGTAGTATTTTGGATCATATAAACATGCTTGACACCAGAAAGGTGCTACTAAAAGACATTAACTACAGGCACATAACAATGCCATCTGTCAGGTCAATAAGTTGATTCCATTCTATTATGCATTCCATGACTAAGAGCAGCACTAAAATTGCCTTCACAAATCAGTCAGCCTTGAAAAGTTAGCCTGGTACAATATTGTCAAAAGCATGTAGCATGACTTTTTCCAACATCAAAGTTAACAGTACATTTCTTTACTATATGTTTATGCAAGGCAACATTTAATGATCTCATAAAAGTACTTTATTTAAAAAAAGAATGATAAAGTCATAGTCCAGGATGGCCGAATGGTTGGGTTTAAATGGGGATCAATGGGGTACGTAGTTAGGCCTTCAAAAACCACGATAAATCTCCCTTTAGAAAACGGGAAACTCACAGTGTACTCATACATGTCTTTTCACGGTCTTCCGAAAAATGGGTCGCAAACCATGTTTTCTATCACGTTTATTGAATTAATTGTGCTCCGTTAAATCCGTTCTCTTGGCTACATCCCTGCCAGAATGCTTTTTCTGCTCTCCGGTAATCTCGTGCGGGAGTTTATGGTTGGGATGTAATGCGGCAATTGCAAGAAGTAGTCTCATATGAAATGTTTTTCAAAACATGTTCTGACTAAAACATAAAATACACAAATATCTCTTTTCCACTTGTCAAGAGTACCTTAATGGACCCGTACTGGTACGGTGCGGTACGTTTTTCAATGACCGTTTGAGGAGAGTTCGGTATGGTCACGGTACGTCTAAGACATGCTGGTTAGGTGCCCTAACATATGTGGTACCGGTCCACTTTCAAAAGCGGTCCGATGGGTGTCGTCATTACGCCAGTGACACACAATGGAATTTAACCGCCATTTTAAAATCCCTGCTAGCTCACTGATAACTTGTTACACTGTAAAACATTCAACAGAAAGATATAAGCTGAGACACAACAGGAAATAAAAAATTAAAAAACAAATTCCGGGTCTGTCATGTTTGTTGTTGATGTTTGTGACGGCTAACCATGGTAGTAACATTGTTGCTATAGCTACATCCAAGCATTGCTCTCTTACGCAAAGGAGACAACAGCTTTTGACCTTTTAAGTGGAAAATGAAAGGGTACTGATTCTGTACTGTACCGCGGCCGTTTAATGTGGACCAGTACGGGTCCAGTACGGTACACTTGACCAGTGGAAAAGAGATAAAAGAGACACGTGCGTATACAGTGAGAACATATTTGCAGGAAAAATTGAGCGAGAGAAGCACTATGGCCTGACACCTTGTAGGCCGCACGAGAAAGGCTTTTTTAAACCTCAATGTGCACTCTGTTTTATCAGTAGATTTACCCCCTGCTCTCCTCCTTCCTAATACATTACAAAGTTACTGATGTCAAGCATATCAATCTAATTGGATGAATAGATCATACAGTAAAGGGCAGTACAAGCACTGCATATATCAGTCTCTTATGCGCGTCCTTATGTCCTTCGAGAACCTCTCACATGGACACAGGTGAACTGCTGCAGATTAAGATTCGTCTTCTGATTCGTTAGTGATATGCGTCAGATGGGAGGAGTCTATGCAAATTAAAAATGTTCCTTTACTAGGCTTCAAGCAAAACCTTGCCACCAATGGTGGATACTCTGTCCTTGCACTTTGAATATATTTTGAAATATTTGTATATCTTATTTGATTAGTGGTCTCTGTTCTTCTTTCTTTCTGCACATTTTTATTGTCAGTTTGCATTATTTGAAATACATGGGAGGCCTATTTTCCCCTCAATTTACAATTTTTCTTGGCAAAACAAACATTGGGATTTCCAATATGTGTTTTGTTTAGCAAAATTGTTGTAATTCATTAGGAGAATGTAGAATTAATTTCTAGCACTCGAGTAGGTGTGAAGCAAGGATGGATTAATCAGGCAGATTAATATTGGGTAAAGTAGGGTTGGAAAGGCACTTCCCTTTATGGTGCTGATGAAATAATGGGGAAATTTGATGGCTGCAGACTTCAGGCTGCGACTGATAGGCTCGATGGTTTTAAATTGAATGGATCAGTTCTTTTACATTTGTTTTGTACTTTAATCAGCATTCAACAGGTTATTGTGAAAACAATTAACATGGATGTTCATAGTTATCTATATTAACATATTAGCATTTTTTGTAGGTTTTGTAAGATTTTCAGTGTTCTGTAAAAAATTTATTATGTTTTTTCTGGAAATGCGACTTCACATTTGAATGCCTGCTGTTACTGTGGAGTGTCAGTACTTTCTGTTTATTTTATAGCAATTTTACGCTTACACTCGGACAGCCTGATAATGGCAAAATTACACCCAACATTGTATGGGTCGACGTGTAGAGGGTGATGCCTTTTTTGCGGAAAGAAAATCTAACGAATGACCATCCGTTTAAGAAAAATAGTAGACGGATCAGTGATTTATACTATAGTAGTTTATGAATAAAGATAAAAACATAGCGGTTGACTGCATGCAGTCTTGAGTGAACTCTTTGTGTTATTTTAGGGGATTTAAAGTTTGCTGTTATGTTCCAAAAGTCCCGGTCTTCAGAATTGATGTAAAAGCTTCTAAAAACTGCCCCCGACTGCAGCAAATTAAGTGCTCTTAGTATATAGTACAATGAAAAGGAAGTGAAAAATGACTGAAGAGGATAAGAAAGGGATATTAAGTAGAAAAAAGTATTCTAGGTTCAAAAGTGGATGCAAATTACCCTTTCAAGCAGTATTATTTGCATTCAGAAGTTCTTGGATAATTTTAGCTTGCCATATACCTTCATGAGGGCTTGTCTTTGGAACTTAATTACGAAATGGAAAGGTGAAAATAAGTATAATTTTCAGAGTAAATTATATTATTTAGCAAAAAAGAGAGGTTTTTATTCTCCATTATATTCTTTATGCCAACCTTTAGCTTGTGCAGTTAAACGTTGATATTTATAGCCCCGATGAATGGATTTAATGACAGATTTAACTAAATGGATTTAACTTCAAAATGCCTGTCTCCTTCAAAACAGTGGAATTCAAAATATTTTCATGGAAATAAGGACATGAGATTATGGTACATATTTACAACACCTATGTTTGTGTTGATCTAGAGTGGTTGGAGGAAGGTTATATCTGTACTTGTTTTCGTTTGTTTGGTCACAGGTGCTCTTTCGGTATGTTGGGGTCCTGATCTGTGAGAATACAATACACTACATGGCCTAAAGAATATGGACACCTGCTTGTCCAACATCTCATTCCAAAATAATGGGCATTAATATGGAGTTGGTCCCCCCTTTGCTGCTATGGACCTCGATTTGTGCACGGGGACATTGTCATGCTGAAAGAGGAAGGGGCCTTCCCCAAACTGTTGCCACAATGTTGGAAGCCCAGAATAGTCTAGAACATGATTATTCAAATCCGGCCCTGGTTTTTTTCCCCTAGGTAATTAACTGAACAATTACTGCTCCTGGCCAAACTGTACCGGTATTTGCCCGCAGAGCCGGTTTTTGGCATAGGCAGTATAGGCAAATGCTAAGGGCGCCACCACCCAGAGGGAGCGCAAAAAAAAAAAAATATTCGCTTAAAATTTATTATTTTTTATTTATTATTTTTGACTAATACTACTAGTTAACACTGTTATTTCTAAATATTAAATAACCCCACAACAACCAGCGTAGCTCTATAGCATAGCCTATTAAATAATAATAATTTCTTAGTTCATGTCACCCTGCCCCCTCCAGCCAGGCAATTAGACTTTACCTGCGCTCCCTCTCTGGGCAATGGTAAAGTGTGGCTATCTGACGTGACCCTCGCATTATATGCTATTAACATGTCGAAAAGACCAAAGCTGTCCGGTGCTCAGGGAAGGAAAAGAAGGAAAGAAGAAGAGGAACAACGTGAAAAGGGCAGAGGTACAGTAACGTTAATGTGATGAAATGAATTGTCTAGTGCTCTCTGACTTTAGGCGCATCCTGCCCCGGTACCGGGGGCGCTTGGGTTGAAGAGGATAGTGCCAGATAACTTAAGTTAGCTAGCTAATATTACTGTAGCCGAGCCGAGCGTTACATTAGCTAGTCACTAGTCACTCACACACACACATCAGCTCTCTCAGTCACTCTGCACCTTCTTGCTAGCTAGCTGGACAGCGGCAAGAGAATGGTCGCCTCATCTTGAAAAATACATAGACTATGCGTGCATAACAGTAGCCTACATAAAATAAAAGTAGGCTACATAACAACTAATAAAAATAAGAAAACTGTAGTACCAGTCATCATCAGGGAAATTAGGTCTATTCAGCAGGTGTTAGTCCTGTGTCATACTGTAGGCTACATTTTTATTGACATCTGGTTACCCTGTAATCAAAATGCTATTCCTTTTCATCTCCTTTATAATTAATTGTTGTAGTAAGCCTTTGGTTTGTTGTGTTACAGTTCATAATCTCTAAAGTTAGTTTATATAGTTAGTTACATCAGTGTTTTAAAGTGCATATCATTAATGTTAATGCCAAATAAGCTTTCCCATTATGCTATATTACACAAAAGTGTGAGTGCATGTTATTGGTAGTGAATAAACTGATGCAGATAAAATCCTGCCTAGGGCAGCCAATTGGTCAGAGCCGGCCCTGTTTGCCCGCATACGCTTAAAACCTTTTTACATCATTGTCAATGACAGTTAATCCTACCCATAATTCTGTGGTACTGTACCACAAAACATGTCTGTAAACTGCTTGAAAATTTGTGAAATGTAAGCTTTCCTGTTATCTATATTTTAAAGTTATTCTTGAAGATTTTGGTTGTGCGTGTTACAGAACATATCTAGCTAACGTTAGCAAGCTTATCACTAGCTAGCTAACATCAAGATTATTTCTTTCCTCACACAATAAAAGTTCTGTGCTCATTTATATTGAAAAAGCAAGTTTAGGGATTGGTGATCATATTTATTAAAAATAATAAACATTAATTACATTTATGTTAAAATTATATCTTCAAAAATCCTTTTTTTCCACTAGATATCTGGGCATTGCTTTTGTGTTTTCTTGTCAGATGTAGTGATACAGCAAAGTAATACTGGGCTCTTGGTCGCACAATCTGAGCTGGTGTTTTTCACTCGTCTGTCAATTTGAGCTACTGGGCAGGTCATCCTGTGGAGGTAGGTCTATTTGTCAGAACACCGGTTCGCCATGAGATAACTGAAGGTATGGTAGAGTAACTTGGTTCCATCCTTGAATCTAGGTTTCATGTATGAAACTGAGTGACCATGTTGGCAGAAAACTTTTAATTTAGAGAAAGCTGGCCTGATGATGTAGCCGTTCTGTTAGGTATCTTCTGAAAAGGCAAAGAAAGCTGTACCGTTCCAGCACGGTACATCTCACCTGTTTAGAATTTTGTTTACAACAAGGATAAAAATACAATATAAGACCGCATAAAACAACATGTAATAAGACATCACACAAAATAAATACAAGGCTGAAACAAATAATCAAGACTGAAGGGAATCACTCCAACCAAATACTATATATAGAGATGTATGTACAGTACCAATGTCAAGAATAACCCGTTCATGATTCAGTTTGTTTATGGCACAGGAACAAGAGTCTCTGGCATGCCTTGGTTTTATTTGGGACATCTAAATCGGCGGCCAGAAGGAAGGAGCTCAAACTTCTTATGGAGTGGATGATCAGAGCAGTCCAGGATTGAATAGGCCTTCCTGGTGATCTGCTTAAGGAACATATCCCACAGCTGTGCTTGGTCCACCCCAATCACTTTACCAGTCTCGTCAGCCTGTTTTTATTAGCCAGGCGGAGGCTACCAAACCAGGCAACTATACTAAAAGTCAGGACAGATTCAATAAAACAGGTAAAATAGGGACATTATAACATTATACCTGTTATCACCAATCGAAGTAAGCTGTCTGTCCTATCATTGCTTTCACAGCAAGGGATTGTGGATCTTGACCTGTGTGTATATTTTTGTAAGTGTCTATTTTTTGCACCCAAATAGTAAACTTTATTATATTTCTATGAACTTGTCATGGTTTCTCTGTCGTCTCCTTGTTCTGTGGTCGCTTTGCCTTGGAGCGCTTGTTTGGCGTTTCTTCCCTTGTTTTCTGTTTCCGTCCCGGGTTTTTGCTCTATTCCCTCACTCAGTGTTATCACCTGTTCTGTCTTTCCGCTGGGTATTTAAACTCCGCGTCTTCCTGTCTCGGTGCTTCCATTACATTACATTACATTACATTATAGGCATTTAGCAGATGCTCTTATCCGGAGCGACTTACACAGCATTTCTTTTTTGCATTTATACATATCCATTCCATACAGTGGTATATATATATACTGAAGCAATGAAGGAAGTACCTCAAGCAAGAAACAACGGACGGCAGTCCGACGACCTGAAAATCGAACCCTTTCTCGGTCACACACACCCCAGTTCCTTAACCATACCACACACCACCCGCTTCCATGTTGTCTTATATTGACATGTAGCCGGTACAGAAATAAGGTGGCTTCTTTACTCCATCTGCCTTTTGTTGGATTAAGGTGGAATTTGCCTTTAGTTTTGAGTGCTTTAGACCGTGTTCTGTTTACTCGTTTGCACTGGCGATTTCTCGTTTTGGTTTTCCCATCTGTTCTCTCTGAGACAGCTTTCCTTTCGTCCGCTATCTATTTGCCTCTTTTTTAGCCACTCTTATATTGACAGTGAGAGGTTTTTGTCTTTCTATTTTCTTCTTTCCCTCGAGCCTTTGTGTCGCTATTATTTATCCTCCGTTTTTTCATTCACCTTTTTTACTCCCCTCTCTTATATTGAGAGCGAGAGGTGATCTCTCCTCTTTCTAACTCCTCTCTGACCTACTAGTCAGTTCGCCCGAGTTTTCGCTTTTATTTCTCCCTCCGTTTCAGTCTTAGTGCTCTCTCATATTGAGAGTAGGAGCTTTCTGTTTTTCCTTTTTATTCCTCTCCCTTTACAGAAATCTTCCGTTCTACTGGTTTCTACTCTGTGGAGACTTTCAGATTCCCTCCTGTCGGGTCTGGTCCTCCGAACCATCCCTTACAATTATAGAAATGGTATGCAAAGGGACAGAAGATTATTGTTTGTTGTTTATAAGAAAGAAACGCATGCAGATCTTGGTGCAAATACTCTTTTTTTCCTTCTACAAATACTCTTGTAGAAAAGACATATAGATTCCAGCCAGCAGCCCTGAACTTTGTACCGTGAGCCATGCGGACATAAAGGGCCATTTTCATTGCGCACAAAACCAAACTGGATCGTGCATAGCCTTCACGTGTACATTGCGGGGATTAATCGACATTAAAGTCCTCTGTGATTTTAGAATGCGATTGAATAAAATTACCTGGTGACCTAAATTGTTTCCTGGCAGAAATTTGCCAACCTCAAACAGCCCGCAAGGCTGTGGCAGCAGACACTTTCCCTAGCCCTCCTGTCAGGTCGTATCCCATGTTCTCTCCACACGGGTATGCGTTTTTAATAGACACCTGTGCTCAGCTGCTCCCCATTCAGTGAGCTCACTCCGTTAAGGGCACAGGAGAAAGGTCATGCAATGTGACACTGCATTTTGTAATAAGCAGCTTGCTTGTTCTCACTCCATGTATAGCACTTTAGTAAGGTTCCTAAAGAGAAGCCAGCACGCTGCTGTGGCCGGGGGTTAATGGGAAAAAAAGGCTAACTCTTTAACAGCCTGCTGCCTTCCTTGACCCTGCATGAGAACTCTGCTAAAACCCAGAGCTTAAATTAGTTTGTTATTAAACGGGCCTGTTTCCCACCCTCTGTTCCTTCACATCCACATTTTGTTACTCCTGATTATGTACTTAATTGGGGAGAATTACCCTGTGAATATTCTGTGGAATTGGCATGGAGAATACCTAACCTATTCTGTCTAATGAACATTGAGTGTTAGCTTTTCACAGTTTCACTGCAGCAATACAAATGGCATTTTCCAATTGTATTTTCTATTTAGTTTTCAGTGCAGGTCTTTTGGGGGTGAAAAAAGTCAGGTTACTTGGAGAAGTATGCTACCCTCACTGTGCACACTCCGCTAACTGCAGCATCCGGAAAGGAGATATGGTGAAATGCATATTCAGGTGCTTTCAAACCGTCTTTGGAACATTCATTGAGCGGGGTCTTCATCTGCATTACTGTGCATGTAAGAACTGATCTTTAAAAGCCATTGTCCGGCAAGCTGTGCCATTTCAATTATAATGAGTTACGCAGTGTTCAGAACTCTTACGCGGTGTTCAGAGCATTGACCGGAAGTCATTCATTTCAATGGAGAACGATTAACGGAGAGTTACGGATCTGCGCCCCCTTGTGGCCTTCGGTTCTGCTGGTTAACGGATGACGAATCCTTTGGACCATCGGAATAGCCGAAAGTACAAAAAAGATTAAGTTCACTTGTCCTTGAATTCCAGCTAACTTATTCGGCGAGGAGTTCAGACAGCGTTTTCTCTAGCTAGTTGTTTCCGTCAGATTTGTTATGGCGCTGCGTTGCTCTGGGGGCGGGAATTGCGTTGAGGATTTATGGTAAGTAAAAACAACGGACGAGTTGTGAACACGCCGTTAATCTACCGTAGATGTGTAAAATATCATTAGAAAATGGGATGGAATTTTAAAAAAGATTCTGAAGAAAGATGTTAATGGAGAAAGTTTCGCAGGACTAAAACTTGAGTGCTACATTTGTAGATATGTTGCATTTTTTTCTGATCCAGTCAATCTGAACTTTTTAGT
Source organism: Ilyophis sp. 1 JC-2022 (assembly GCA_022702515.1). Lineage (NCBI taxonomy): Eukaryota > Metazoa > Chordata > Actinopteri > Anguilliformes > Synaphobranchidae > Ilyophis > Ilyophis sp. 1 JC-2022. The sequence continues at coordinate 53,258,330 of CM040403.1, read as the reverse complement.
GAAGTCAACTTTTTCAGTAACAGCATTCCACAGCAAATGTAAGTACCCCTCCCTTAAGTTACTCAGAACAACCTGTTTAAATGCATTATTATCATGGCTTTCCTGTTTTCCTGGCTGAGCTGGTGATGTGTCAAACTCACAGCCTGGGATGAGATGCACAATGATCGTAAAACGGTCATCAAGCGCTCATTCCGACCCCGGACAGTCGCTCTCGGGCCTACCATCGGCTCTTGCGAAGCAAAGTCACCATTGCTCTAGATTGCACTGTGTTGGGATTCTTACGCAGGTTAAAACCACACAGAAACAAAGGGCCGCAGGATAGGAAAATGTCAGCCCAGGGTTTATGACCCTGTCACGGTTGTCAATGCTGGGATGATTTAGTCTTGACAGCAGAATAGATGCTAATAAATGGGGGGGGTGGGGCAGCCTGAGTATAAGAGAAATAAGCATTGTCACGGTTCAACAGAACGAAGAGAAAAAGGCCTGCAGGCTCTTAAAGGGTCGTACTGAAAGCGCTTTTATCAGCGGATCAACCATGAATGTGTCAGAGATTTCTACGGGTAATCTGGGGACTAACGCTCGACGCATGTTTCGCCCCCTAAATCGTCCCGCGAGGCCAGTGACACGCGTTACGCAGCAGCCCTCCCTCGCCTCGAACGGCCTTCATCCTCCTGCCCGACCTTTGGACATTTAGCGTCGGCGATGACAGACGGAAGGGCGATTTCAAACACTTAAAACTACGTGGCGCAAATGTTCAGCAGGTTCTCCCCATCGACTGTGACTCCATCGAGTGCCGTCTTGGCAGGTTGTTAAATTGAAGTCACTCTGTTTCAGTGCTGGGCTTTGACATGCAACCCTTCCATAGTGACATTTCACTGATTTAGGCCTCTGAAGGCAGTTCCAAGAGGCTGTCGTGACATGAAGAATATTGTGTAGTCTGGGCCTTGATTGAGCAAAGGTTAGATGGTCATAAAGATCTTATCTGTTTGCGTTGCCTGTTTGTGCAAACGGGCTCCCCACTGGAAGTGTTCTCTATCGTCTTTAAATTACACTGCTTGTGTTCTCATTCACACGTGTCCCATTTACAAATGACTACTGTGGTTTGAATTTGGAAGTGAAATTTGTGCTTTTCATTGGTTTTAACTATATTTATACTTACACACATATTGCTGCCAGAAAGGAGATGAGCATGTGGTTTTTGGTAAGGTCATATATGTCACAACATAGATTGTTAGATTTTGAAGCCAAGTGTAACTCTAAACATAAGTTGGATTGGTCTTCACACACCAAAGCTGGAATTTATTTGACAGTGGGAAGATCACGATTTTGTATCCTATACAAATAAAAAACTATTTTTAAGTATTATATGCACATTGCAAGCAAGCTAATGGTAACCATGGCAACATGAAACTGCTGCAACTGTAATGAATTATGACATGGGCCCAAAGAGAGTTTTAACATGTAGTTTTGTCCTTTTCTAACTTGTCACTATTCATACATAAAACAAAATTTTTACTTACTGCATTTATCAGTGAACCTTTTAACAACAGTTAAATGCTTTAAATCCGCAATGACAATTAGGTAATTAGCAAATTCCATATCTATGCACCAATCACGCATATAGCTAGTGGTTCTGTTTACACATGTCGGATTAACCATTTTAAAATGGTCAACATTAAAATAAATATAATGCAAAAATAAATATAATAAAATTTTGAATGTACAACTTTATGCAAACAGTGTGTGATAGCATGCGTTACAGACTACCTCGCCACCCCCACATCGCCCATTCCACTGCCTACTGCACATATCTCTTAGCAAATATACTGCTTCATGTTTCTTTGTATTCCCAAAGACTATGCTTTACTCACACTTCCTGTGTCCATATGTTAGTACATGCGACATCTCTTATATGACGGCCTAAATGATATTGGCCTAAATATGTTTAAAGGGCTTTAGATATTATGCTTATTCCTTTAATTTAGTTTCATTCTGAAAGGTTTGTTTTATAAAAAAATATGCAAATTTTATTAGGCAAATAATTCACATACTCTCAGTCAAAGATTCATCTTTATATCGAGGGTGCTCACCGTGACATAATATCGTAGCTTGTTTGAACATGAGAGCCAAGTTCTAGCTCTAGAACTGAGAAACCCGCTCTGCTCGCCGCCAGAGGCGAAGATAGGCTACTGGGTTCACCCACTGCTGAGACGCAGGAAAGAATGCGGGGGGCAAGCCTATGATCGCCTATCATCGACATAAGAAAGGTTTGCCTTTGGTGATAGTCGATTGATTTGTGAGTGAAGTTCTGTGACATTCATGGCTCGTCCTCTCTTTTTTGAAAGACTGTGTGTTAGCTGCATCCTGCTCAGCTGCACGGCAGGTTTTTATCTGATTTAGCTTTGAAACCGGCACAGCGCTCCTCTGTAGGGGGAAGAGATGGACAGAGAGAAGAGGGGACGTATAAACAGGAAAAGGCAGAGCCTAAGCCCTCAGGCTGTGGTTTATTCCATATACGGGAGCAAGATGCAAGAGGACCAGCTTTTCAGCCAAAATTCCTCACATAGTGGGCATTCCTTTGAGCTGGGAGGGGAAAAATAGGAGCCTAGTGGGAAAAAAAAGAAAGTGTAACGAAGGGGAAAAATAAGAGTGTATAATGTGAACGAGGCCACGGCATCGCCGCGCGGCGCATGTGATTTTTAATCTCATTTAGCCGGAGCCGTTCAGTCATATTGATGGCTCTTGCTGATAAAAAGTTTGCCCAGTCTTTTTTTTAATGTCTCACCGTGAAATGGATTTACAGTGTCCCTGCTTTGCCCTCGAGGGCCCTTGCAATGTGAGGACCAGCTCGGCAGCACGGACGAGAGGGAAAGATCGATGGAACGTTCAGAAAGAGACCCGGGACGGCTCACGCCGAGACCGCAAGCTCTCGCATTGTGTCTCGCGATCGATATGTCCGTGCTAAATTCCTGGGAGTCTTAACAAGCAGCCTTCGTCAAGCGCCGGTGTCTGTGTGCGATTCCTCATCCAAACTTGGCCTTTCAGCTTGCCGTTTGATTTCACTTACATTTCACTTCTTTGTCCAAATTGAAGCATTTCAAGCTTCAAGGTTTGATTCTGAAAGGTCAAATGTGTGCCGACAAGAGGTTTTAGCTCGCTTGGATACACTTGTTCATACGAGTCACTCACGCCTGCTGTTATGTTTGTGCAATCAGTCCAGAATACATTCCTGCAATCAGGGCGTGTAATGCTCCTACATTATCTTGTGATAGCTGGTCGACCGGCCTATATTTTGGGGTCTAAGTTGTGTGGTTGGGGGGTTTATAAAATAATGATGATTTTAAGGGTGTTTAGAAGCAGCTCAGATGGTGGATTGCGTAACGGCAGGAAGAAGCGGCTTGCCTTGCTGCGTACGTGTGTGAGAGCGCAGGCTCCCAAGGGAAGTCCTCAGCAGACTACAGAAAAATATGTTCCTTTAAAGAATTCGTATTTCCGTATTTTATTAATCACATACTGTTTATTAATGTAGAAGCGTGTGCCAAACAAAATTACTCTCACTATGATTTATGTACATGACTGATATGCATACTACACAACGTTCTTTTTAAGTCGGGCTTTCGTACACTAGTGTGTTAAACAGATACTGCATTGCAGCCTGTGATTGGTATTGGCCACTGTTTTTATATTTGAATGGGACAACAGGTAGGCAGGTAGGTGGCTGGTGGGGCGGTCCTCATCCAGAGGGTGAGGATTTTAGGGGGCCTTAAGAGGAAATATTTGGGAACCGTGCATGTGAGAACGGGCCCTGAAGTGACCGACGGCGTTGCAGCGATTCAACGGTACCACAGTCATGATTGGAAATTCCAAATTATGCGAGGGTAAAAATGAGGATTCCAAATGCGACTAAAACGCATAAAACAGAACAAACGTATAAACCCATGCATTTAAAGCACCAGCTGTGCTCCTCTGTCTTTAAACCTCCGCTCGCAAAAGACTCCCAAGACCCTGGCAGCAGACCGACTGCATCGCGACACTGACGACAGCTCAGTGATACCGCTGAACGCCACTGACATTTCCTTCAATTGATCTTCAATGGAACCCTTTTGAACCCACCATTTCGGAGTGCAGCTAATGTGTTTTAGAGTGGTAAATTGAGAGTGCAGTATTTTAGATTTGATTCATGTTCAATTGTAGCGATTATTTTAATTTAGTGATGATTTAATTTCCTGAACCTCACTGTAGATGTAATAAAAATGTCTACTAGGTAATTTAATTGTACTGTAGAATTGTTGTTGCTTCTTGGAACACAAAGTGAATGTACAGTATTTCAAAATTTTTTACTATTATGCTTTAGATGTTTACATAAGAACAACTTGAGAGCAATCAAACAAGCTAATCTAATCTTGTATTGGATATTGGATGAATTATACTAATCATTTTTGTAATTTGCCAGGAATGCATGGTGAGACGAATGAATAATGTTAAATTGGTTGACCTACCTTATCAGACCATTCAGGCTGCTTGTATTTCTACCTTTGTGTACACTGTAGCCTTACAAAAGTATACTTCTTCCAGTTACCTACATGGCTCAAGAGGGATGAAGGGTTAAATTGAATTTGAGTTTTTGACAGGCAAAGCAATATGGTGCCTAAAAACTCAAACCAGTATGCAGTGCTTCAAAACGGTTCTTGCATTGTTGAAGGCTGCTGGCTTCTAAAAGAGAGCACAATGCTATGATACCTTAGATATATAGCAGTAAACACCACTATACATATTTATCAGATCACTATATTGCCAAAAAATGAAGCCCATCAGAATTATGTTAGTATACAAAGTTCAGAATTGTAGAAGTGCTATGTTACAATGTTACTATGTTTCAGGCTGGTTTGTGTAAAACCGGTTCAGACAAAATCTTTCCTTTGAAAAAGGTATTTTACTGAATTTTTCCTTCCCTGTTGTCAGCATGATGGTCTGCCAGGGAGTCACATGAACAGGCAGTCACACGAACCAGCCCTGCACTTGACTTTTTAATGGCCTTCCCCAGCATGTCTCCTAAAGCCACATGAGATTAAGTTTTTAAAAGTAACACATTCATACAGTTTACCTGAAACATTCTATGTCGCTCTCATTCTGTAAAAAAAGAATTCTATATATAAACATGTTTCGAAGCACAGAGGAGGCCAAGGTGATCTCACCGGTATGTATTTTTAATTCACTTTAGTCTACCTTGGTAGCTGCACACTCGAACCCCATTAACCAAACTCTTAAAGGAGCACTTTAGACACACTCGCCAGAGCCAAAATGGACTGAAGATCTTTCATGTTCGAGGATCTGCATTAGCAGATGTTGACCCAACTTTTGTAAGAGGCAGAAAAGACATGGCAGCAGCACAGCAAAGCGCTGAGGTTTCATAAATCTGTAGTCATACAACCCGTGTAGTAAAGGTAACGATAACCTACCAGGCCGTCAGCGTCATTCTGTACTTACCGCCTTGCGTAAATGGAACGGCGTGTATAGTGTATAGCCTTCTGTACTCTAATATCTCATTATTGATCACTTAGCCATTTCTCATTATAAAAAAGCAAACGTGCCCAGCCACTGGAAGACTACGCTTTCTTACATGAAAGCCCAAAGACCTCTTCAGTGAGTAAATTGCATTTCTTTGGCAGATTAGCAGCCTTTGAAATTGTGCTAATGGCCTAATATACATGAATTGTCTGATCACTTAAGTTTGATTAGCAATGTCCCAAATTTGAGCGGTAAGTAGCTTAGATAATGCGAGTATTTGTCTCTCTGCCTTTTTGTCGAAATGGGCTGCGTGGCTGAAAACGGTTTAACCTAAATTATCTTAATAGAGTTGGAATTAAAATTCAACTGCAGCCATTTATTTAAAAGGAAGAAAAGCCAGACATTTTGGAGGTTGATCTCAACAGATTAAGGGCAGATTTCTTTTTCACGCTAGAAGCTGGTTTTTCCTGAGGTTCTGCGCGCGGGGTGTGTCTCTCGGCTCACGGATCACATTTTGCATCGGAATGAAAAAGCCTGCCGGAGTGTTATTTCAAATGATGCCAATTATTATAATCATTACATAAGAGTCTCTCGTCAAAGCTTGAAGTCGGTGTCATAAATGTATCCTGTGCTATGGATTTCATCCATGGCTGGGGGCCATTAAGAATTTAGTGGAGACTTTTAATTTATTTGGGAAGTCATCCGCTGACTTGGAAATTCGGCCCTGGCTCCTGGTCTCCATGGGTTAGATTTGGCTAAGCTATTTCTTGCCAGGAGCAGAATTCACAACAGATTTTCAAAAGTGCTTATTTTCTTTAACTTCTTGAGTAGCTCTCAAAAAGTTAGGAAATATTGTGCGGAGGAAAGGTGTGATAGGCCTTTGCTCTTTGTCCGCTCTGCATGCCAGCCGCATACACCCCTCCCATTTTTGTTCTACTTAAAAAAAATTAATAACTCTGATGTGTGTTTATAGAAGACATTCTCTCTGCTTTTCCAATAAAATTTTATTTTTTGCATTCATGTCCCGAAAGAAAATCTATAAGGCACATTAGTGATTAGACTTGACCTATTTATATTTATAAATTGACTTTTTCTACTGGGTATTTTTTATGGAATTTTCATTTCCTCAAGTGTAAGAGGGGGAAAAAGTAGGCTATCTCATAATTTTTAAGAGTGCCAGAGAAACTGCATCCCATAATGGAATGGGTTTGCTTCTGTAAAAATATATATAAAACTAGAACCATTGTAGCCACCGAGGACCAGTTGTTGATCTGAAAACTGTCACAGATATCAGGGAATGCATAAAAAGAAAGAACATTTTTGTCTCAGTTTTAAAAAGAAATCTGAACTTGAAATAGAGGTACAGACCTTGAGCAGACAAAGGGCAAGGTTCTGCCAGAACTGATGCCAATCGCTTCGGACGGCGGTGTTCCAACTCCTGATCCCCGAGGTTCACTCTTCGTCTCAGTAACGTGGGAAACTGACAGTGTTCATTTATCAAAGAACAAAAGCATCCCTACTTGAGTGGATCGCATATCTCTGTTCGCTCTTAGGTAAAGCCATGCCCCCCATGCATGTGTACTTAAACAGAGTCTAAGATGCACTCAACAGCAGGCTCAAAACAGTGCTCAGGTTTAATTTTGTTGTTTGTCTGGGTCCACTTGTCAGCGCATGTCTTGGAAGTGTTGTCCTTGACGTGATTTGTCAACTTTCCTTAACTAATGGAAGCATTTCAACTGGACCTTTTTAATAAAGCACCATATGTTTAAATCTCATTTTCTAAACTCCACCGTATGTCTTACCTTTTAGGACAGACTTTTTTTCTCTCTTAAGGGGTAGGAAATTGGAATTGAGTCGATGCCACAGAAACCACATAATATGTACAGTACCATCGAGAGTTTCGAAAGGCTTTATACATTTTCACAATCTGTACATTTCTCACACATTACATAAACGGATTCTTGCTTTTTAGTTTTTTATGGTTATCAACGTGACATTAAAATACTTTTTTTTTTGTTTCGCTAAATCCACTCTTGCTTTTGCATAATTTGAGAGAGTAACACATGACACCATTTTTATGGGAGTAGATAAATACAGTATATATCTACTGTACTATATGTACTATCTACTATATATCTACTATAAATCCCGAAGCATAAAATCCAATGTTTCTCTCAATTAAAATGACTCTCTCACTGACAATTAAGAAACATTTTAGCCCTCATCCATAAGAGAGGTTATTCATGATAATGGCTAGCTTGAATGGAAATTAATATGTGATGAGTTGACAGTTGAGCCTTGAAATAAGATATTAAGACCGTTATCGCTCTACCCGGCTAACGATTAGAGGTGATGCCGTTGCTAGCACGGCCGTATTCTTCTGGCTAATTCCTGCTGTATTTTACCCTCTGTAGCATTGTGCAGATCAATGGAATGGATTTGCCTAAATGTTTTTCAGCTCTTTGGCTTTTATTCATTCGGCAGCATATAAAGCACTTTACACCAGATGTGAAAAAGCATTCAGCGCAAGACGTGCAACCTTTGTTTCCCTGTCATTTCTACAGAAGAGCAGAGCTGACCATCTGCATTACTGTCCACCCCTAATAAACTGTGAGCGGCTTTGTCAGTGTTGCCAGGTGCGTGAATCAATTTTCCGTAAAAAAATACTCAAAACCTCCATCTTGAAATGACTCCCATACAAATTTCTCACAATTTGTACCTCTTTTTAAAATCACCCATCTGCCATTGACTCCCATACAGTTTTACCGTAAAACTTCTAAAACTAAACTTTTAAATCCCCCAGTCTGGCAACCCTGGGCCACGTCTTTACTGTCCAGGTGCCCGGTCCCATGGCTACGAGCTGTTCTTCCTAGTTGGAAGAATCCGGCTCAGGTCCCGCCCTGCTAGTTTGCACCCAGCTCATCAGACCCATTCTGTCATATCGAAGGCAAACACTCCAGTTGACTCTTTGAATTCAGAGCCAATCAGCACGTCTGTTTCCAGCTTTGAAGTTTCTTTCTGTTTATCTTTTCACCCGGCCTTTTTTTTTTTTTTGCTATGAACTAGAACTTAATTTATATAACTGCAGTTGCACATTCTATAAGCTTAAAATGCATCAGCGGTGGCTTGGTAATGCACTAGATTACATAAACTGACCTCCGTGTCAAAATGCTGGGGCCGAAGACCCAGTGGAAGGGCGAAAGCCTGGTTATTTCACAGAAGAATTATGTAGCTGCTCATCCACCCCGAATGATCCAATCTCAATTTGCACAATTTGCCTGGAATATCTAATAAGTAGGACATGATGCGTTTGGTTGCATACATTATTTATCATCCCCCCCAAATGAAATGAAGCTTTGTTTAATTGGCTGATCCAAAGAAGGTTCTCAATCTTGCTTAATCTAAAAAAAGGCATTTGGATTCTGAAAGAGATGAACTGCCTTGGTATTCCCTGCAAATCAAAGGATCAGCAGAAAACCTGAAGAACGGCGCTTCGAAATAACATCAGGCTAATCACAGTGCTCCAGTGCGGAATAGGTTGCCAATGAGTTAATGCACTGAGATTAACTTATTAGGCCATAATTACCGCTATCAGCATTGTCAGATTGTGTAGTGATCCCTGCACAGCAGTGTTGCCATGGAAATTATGAGTTGCATCACCAAATTGACCTGCAATCGCTTTTTAAGTCACTTTAATAAGGGGATTAAGATGTCAATCTTGGCAGGGACATGAGAACATTTGGGGTAAACGGCTCTGCAAATGAGGAAGCGGAAAGTTCCTCTTGTTTACCCACACAAAAACGCGTGCAGTCGTAATATCATCAAAAGGATTCTGTCAGCATGTGTAACGGTGTGTGAATTTGTTGTACAGCGTGGCATTTGTCGTCCTGTTTTTATATTTGTATTGCCTGTCTGTGCAGCGCGTGTGCTAAGACGAGGCACAGAGGGTACCCGTTTTGAAGCCGTTCTAAATAATATCTCAAAATTAAATTTGTCTTTCCGTGCGGCGATATCGCTAAACGCTTCTCACCTCTAATTGATTTTACAGATGGTTCCAGGGTGAGTTGTTCACAGTCACGCCTGCTTATGAAGCTGGTACATTTCAAACAGGAATGCGTGTCTGCATTTCATATGCCCCCCTACCTCCCCCCCCTAAACTAAGATAGTGCCCCCAGACTAATTATGGCTTCTCTATGCTACTGTGATTGATCAGGTTTTTACCATAGACGCATCCAGAATAAATCCTCATAATGATGCCCTGTGGAATGGCTCCCAGAGGATTCGTTTCTGTTCAAATCAGCAATCAGCCACAGTGTACAACTTCTGCTCTCCGCGTGTTTCTTTTGGAAACTCTAATGCTAGGACAGAAAGATTTAACAATGTTATTTTTTTGGAAACTTCACATTAACGTTGGAATGTTTAAAGGCTACATTTTTATTCTGGGTTAGACTGCAAATGTCTGCTGCAGTTAAACAACATAAACTTTTTCAGCGCGGAAAAAACAGATGGCCAGCAACCCGTATTAGCAACACAAGCTGTTAATTTGCCAAACGTTCAGCGTAGAACAGGTGGTCCGGTGTGTCTGTACCCCAGATGTAGCGTTCCGCTAAGTCAACATGCTTTCACATATACTTTAGCACTTTTCAGGGAGCGGGCCTGTTCTCGAAATGCGTATAAATCCCCTGCCATGGCTGCTTCCTCTTTCAGTCGCGCAGAAAAGCATCCGCGGAGGTCTTTTGTGTATCATAAGACATTTCCTCCAAACCAAATCTAAGCACGCTGTGCAAGCTGACAGATGACGGTGTTTGTTTTTTAGGGCGCAGCTTTATTTTCCAGTGGTTCAAATGATGTCTGACTGTGAGCTTAACTTCCCTCTCAGATCTTGTCTTGCTAGCTGAAACCATCGCTTCAGGCCCCGACAGTCACGTTCATATTTACAGAACTATCACTGGGCCCTCCTGTTTGGAATTTCTCAAATCGCTTGCCCACCACGTATAGCATTCCTGTCGCAAGACGCCGTTTCCGCGTACGCACAGTTGGAGAAATCGTACCTCTCGTCACTCGGGACACAGGTATGCTCCCCATGTAAAACATATTATAACACATACAGTATATACACATGTGGGTCTTCTCTGTGGCTGGACGTGAACAATGTGCCATGTCATTAGGTGCAAAAACATGACATTTTGGCCATCAGATCAACCTTCATGATATTTTTTGAGCAAGGGTCAAGTTTCATCTCGAGGCGGTGCTTTTTCTGAGAAAAAGAAAAGGGTTTTGTGTGTGTATCCACAAATAAAGTAAAAGGCAGGTTTTCCCACACGTTTTTGAAGCTGAGCCAGTGCTGATTCAGTAACATTAACTGGAAACTTGCCCCTCATTTTACAAGGGATACATTTTAATTTGGCACGCAAATAATTCTGCAGGAATAATATTGATTAAAAAAAGGAACTGCTGAGCCACAGACGAGATCGGATGAATGACCAGCGAATGGACCTCTTCTGTATTTCTAGAAACAACTCACCACCTCAATTTCTAGAATTGAACCATTTTGAATTGATGATTTTTTATTAAAGTGACATGATCATTGCTGTTAAATTGTCTAAATATTTGTCTCCGTACAATTAAATTGTGCTGCTATTTTATAGAAGAAGAAAAAAATTTGAAGTGGGCACATTCAACATCATCTTTGTCATCAAGCAATTCTACTGTTGCGTGCCTAACATGTTAGTAGTGTCTTCCGCTTGCAACTCTCATAGCTGCCACGGTAATTGGCAAGTGTACACACCGCATGGCTTTTAAATAGACTGCGCTGCTTACTGCCAGGTTTAGGGTCATCTTAAAAAATTCATGCTTATGTTGTATGTGGCTTATCTTTGTCAGTCAGACATGCCCTGTATTGAGCTCCATTTTCATAAAAAAAATTTTTAAATAAAATTTGCACTGAAATGAAAATGCTCTTTCCACTCCCTGCGAGTGCTTTGTGAATCATATATAATTTCTTCTGCTACTTGCGATGGTTAAACGGGCACTAAAGAATCGCAATCCTTTTTTGGATTCCCTCTTCATTGATTAAAATTTTGGAGAGCTTCCTGGGTTGCTCGCATTAAAAAGACACTTGTATTGATAACAACATTGTATTGATACTGTCAGGGGTAGTGTACGGAACGAAGGACCAAGCACGACAATAGGGGTATTTTAAGTGTTCTTAACGAACACCACAAGGCGGGGGGAAAACCCGCAGACAGGGAATTAAGTACAATAAGAAAATAATAAACTCTCTCAACAACGAGAGATTCTGCTACCAAACTCAAAGCGACCCGTATTGGGCGAAAGACTCTAACCCTAGAGATTAAGACAATAACAAACAAAGAAAGTCCTATAGCTCACAACGAGGGAGCCGAAAAACACAAACAAGAGGAAAAGAAGACGACGAAGACAATCTGTCTAGGACAGGAAGACAGAGGTTCAGGATAACCTATGGAGGATAACCTATGCTAAGTTTCTAATAAACTCTTAGACACCTGCAACAAGTCCCGTGTCACGACAACACGTTGACGTGATACGGTCGTAACAAACTGTCAGTCCTATACCGTGAATTACCGGCCTTCTTTGTCAAATCAATGGCAATATGGAAGTGTCAAACAAAGGCGACGCGAGGTTTAAATAATGAAAGGAAATGCCAAACAGGTGAACACACTGAGCGGAAAGAAAAACCAAAAACACGAAACGGACAACGAAAACAAAAGGAAGAGACGCTACAGGAGCGCTCCCCAGGGAAGTGGCCAACAAGAGAAGAGCGGGCTGAGAAACCATGACAGATACACTGATACTTGTTTTCGTCCATTGCTTTACTGCAAATGATCAGAAATGAGATGAGGCAAATGGACCAGCCTGGGCTGGCTAAGTAAATCTATCAAGAATCAATGCATCTGCTCTCCATGTTTATCAGTGTCATTTCAGACAGCGTCTTTCAAAAAGAAAGATGCATTGCTGTGAAAACGGTGTTATACACAGTTTGGGTGGAACACTTGCTCATTCTCCTGTATATAAAGTATAGCTCTGCCTATTCAGATCAACAGAAAGATTTTTCAGCCATGGTAAAGGTAGGTCTTTCATCTCAGCATTTAAGGTAAGGTCACCGTGGCGGCCTTAGCATTTCCGGTGAACATGATAACACATGGCCACCTGGGCAGGTGTGCTAAGCTAAACAGATTTCACTGTCAGTATGTGCAACAAGTTGAACTGATTTTGTTTCTGGCAGTGCAGTACCAAACAGTAATATTGAATATTACAGATCTGATGCTCATGATTTTGTAGGGAGTGTTGTTTTGCGCAAAGAAGCCGGTGACAGAAACGAGCGGAGCGAAGGTTTTTACGCGCGCATAGCAAGTTCTGTCAGGAAACTCTTTTATTATAGCCGACAATGGTCGGCTAGCAACCACACGTCTCATACTCAACCAATCACATGCACATGCTTCTAATGGAGCGCCCTTTTTCAGCCAAGAAAAGGTCTAAAAACCTTCCTTTTTAACAGAACCTTTTCTTAAATTTGTACTTTCGCTTTTATCTGTGCTTTTTAGGTTTTATTATGGCCAGTTTTTATTATGACTGTTACTGTGTTGTATTGTTGTTGTTGTTTTTATGCTCCACATATGCTTTGTAGCACTTTGAGATCTCCTTGAAATGAAAAGTGCATTACAAATAAAATGTATTATTATTATTATTAAGAATCAGTTTTCTGTGCCGCTTGAACGCTGATGCACTGCTCTTTGTTTGCTTACGGCTTGTTTTTAAAGGAACTTTGCTGTCACCCGCCACCACCCCAGCTTCCACCTGTTGTTTGGATCTTGGATCTGCTTTGGTATGGGGCAGGGGTTTCTGGTCATCTCCTGTTTAGCGGGGGAGGGGGGGGGAATGCCCGTTCTCCAGAGTAGTACTAAAGCGGGTCCATTGAGCGACAAACCAAAATATTATTGCAGCACATTCATTAATTAAACATGTTATTTGAATACGTGAGTTGTCCTGACCGAAATGGTCACGTCCACCGTTGCGGTAATAGGGCCTGCCACTCTGTCCGGAAGTGGTGGAGATCCGGGAATGAACCTGGTTTCCCAGAACGATGCCGTTTGCCGTCAAGCATCCGTGTGGTCCTGTCGTCACCTGCCGCCGTTCCAGAAACACCTGACCCCAATTTCAGCCTGCCCGCGCGGACTGTGGAGAGACTTCCCAGAAACCACCGACTGCCAGCAGCAATGACAAGAAACCAGCTCGCAATGTTTCACAGACCGATAATTGCGATATATTATTCATGGTGTTATCGAGCAGCCCCCGCCGAGACCAGAGAGTTGGAGTGGACTAATTTAACAGCTACAGTTGTGGAAGACGGGGGAGGCGCCTGGCACCTCTCCCGCGTCCTGCAATTTGCTGCATTCTGCATCGATGTGGCGTTCAAGTACTGCAAAGTATTTTCTCCTGGGTCGACTCGCCTTAATACCGTTTTTTTCCCCCGACTTGCTAACAAAGCGCTGTCGGTTTTAGTCATTTTTGTAAGTAAGTGATAGACTGCTTTTTTTGAGTGGCTGGAAAACCTCATCTGCATGCAGCCAGGTTCTTTCATTCATTTGTTTGTTCATTCAGTAAAACCAGGGCTTTTAAGAGCCATGCTCTTCTTTTGAATGCCACACTAGATTAGGTATTCCTGCTCTAGCACAGCGAGGTGAAGGGGGAGCACACCTGCCACTAATTTGCTCAAAACTGTGATACAAGACATCCCATTATTTTCTTTTTCCTTCTCTTCACTGTTCTCACTTTGTTTATTTCATCCTTTCATTCTTAACATGTCTTTGCTGCAATGTGTTTGCTTTTACCGGCATCTCAAGATTTGGTTCGACCTTCCCGCGTTTTGGCCATGTGACTTTTGTTGCATTCACAACTACTTTCTTCCCAAAGAAGAATCACCTTCCCAAGGCTGTCCTTCCCATATTAATTATTTTTAGTTTTGCCGCAGGTGCACTGCGAATGAATGTGGCCCGGGGGTTCAACCTCCATTCAGCGCACAATAGAGCCGTCAAGGTTGCCTCAACGTACAGATCCTAACGTCTGTGGGAATACCTTAAAATAACACACTGGGATCACACTCCCTCCCTTTCCCAAGCGCCCCATTGGTCAAAATCGGGGTTTGTAAACTATTTTGTGTTTTCGATTATTCACGTGTTAAGCAGTGACTATTGAAACCACTCTCAACACCAAGCCTTAATTGGCGGGCCATGTTAAATGAGTGTTTACAGTCAAACAGTGTGAGTGCAACAAAGGCCATAATTCACCGTCCCTAAAGCAGTGTGTGTGTGTGTGTGTGTGAGACGGGGACAATACTGCCGTGGGGCCTGCGCAAGGCCGGCTGCTTGTTCTACTCCCAGGGTGCTTGTTGCTCCTCTCGATTCCTGGCTACTCGTCCTGGTGTTTGGTCCAGATTTGTAAAGCACATGTCCAGTCGGAGAGCGATCGGTTTGCCAATCCGCCGCGGAGCTGAATTTGAGGAACAAGCTCCGTTCGCCACGCTTCTCTCTCTACTGCTCCTGGCCGCTCTGCTGAATTGGCTCTGTTGCTCAGTTCACAGGGCATTGACCTTCTCGGTGAGATGTAAACACGGCCGGCTCGCTCCGAAGCGGAGGCTACTTTGCAAATGTGAGCAGCGTTAATTTTTGAGCGCTGGAGGTACCGCTGCATCCGTCACTCTGTCACATCAGAAATTTGGCCTCTCCAGGAAACCTGACCGTGTTTACCACTGGGATGGCGCATCCTGAAAGTCTCTCTTGCCTGCCTCAGTTTTACACGGCAGCACACACGTAACCGATCCGTGCCGACTGCGAACGTACATTTGGTTTACCTCAGAGGGAGAACAAATATTGTTCTCCTGTTCTGTCGACCAGACTGTGCGTTATTGCTGGCGGCGCGCCTGGGGATTGTCCTCTGTTTTATCCCGGGGTGGGGG
Organism: Ilyophis sp. 1 JC-2022; assembly: GCA_022702515.1. Classification (NCBI taxonomy): domain Eukaryota; kingdom Metazoa; phylum Chordata; class Actinopteri; order Anguilliformes; family Synaphobranchidae; genus Ilyophis; species Ilyophis sp. 1 JC-2022. The sequence goes on along the minus strand of CM040403.1, from coordinate 53,242,828 downwards.
GGGGGGACCGGCGGGGAAAGATGCAAACAGACCTACAGTCAGACCCTCCTGGTCAAAATCCTATTTAAGTCTTCCGTCTTCCGGGCCTGCTGCGAAACAAACTTCAGCCGCAAATCCCGCGATGGGACAGGCTGGGAGAGAGTCTCTGCGCAAATGAATATTCTCTTTAAACTGATGAGCCTGAACCGCAACCCAGTCAAGGCTGCGTGGGTCTCTAGCAACCCCGGACCCAATCACCAGCCGAAAAATAAATCAAAAACCACCTCAGACAAAGGGGTACAGTAAGCACGATTGATCCCTTAAGAAAAGGGTGGCTGCAGAGGAAGAAAGCGGAGCTCCCTACAGCTTTATATTTAAGTCAGGCAACACCAGGGCCGGCACCACTAAATACACCGTAGTCTAGGCAGAGCGGAGTTACCGCCATGCATCTTTCATGAGCCCCGAGACTCAAACACACGGAAATATATAAAAAGCGGGACAAAAAAATATCAGGAGCTCATCTGAGTACCATCTCGCGCGGTGCCTGTATTGTTTTACACGCGGAAACATCGTTCTAACAAGGAGCTTTGATTAATTTATTGTGGCGTATGTTACCATGGGGTTGCTCACATCATTAAGATCAAATTTGACTCCGCTAGAGGAATGAAGCCCAGGATTTATTCGTACCATCTGAATAAAGGGAATACTTTCTTCCCCCTCCTGCTCTTCTTGGGCTCAGTCAAGTGTTTTGAATGGGCCATATTATGGTAGTTTAAAGATAATTCTTCCGTTGTAGAAAATCCATTAGACAGGGGGGGCGATGAGACGTGACAGACAAATAGCCGCCAATGGCCGGTGCCACGTTTCACATCCCGTCCCATTAACTTTTGCACGTGACAAATATCTTAGAGACATTAAAAACAGACGGGGCACAATGTGACAAGGCCTCACGCACATGGATAGTGCCAATCTCCGTCTTCCACCCCATTTCTTCACTGTACCAAAGCACTCCTGTGATTAGTATGACACCTCATTAGATTCAAATTCCAAAACAACAGATCAACGTTCAGAAAGCAAAACTCAACGCTCTGTGCAGGAACGAGACAAGTTGAGGCCTTTTTTTTTTGTTTTTGTTAGTGTCAGTAAGCTGAATATTAAAAATGTTTATCGACCATTTTTATTATTATTTTTTGGCTTTTAAGTAAGATATTGGCTGGATTTATACTTTCATAAACGTGGCATCTTTGTAACGTGGCATTGATGTAGAAGAGCTGAATTTAATTGAATGTTCTGTTGGCGCACTTCTGCATTTTGAAAGTGTCAAGTTCAAGGTTTTTCAGCGCAGTTTTAGGGCGAATTTAATGCACTTCAACGTTTTGTACAATAAGACTCATTATGCTATTTTTCACTCAAATATGTGATTTAAGAATATGTGTGCCAAAGGCAAGGGAAATTGAATCACCTTTTTCCCCCACAGAACAAAAAGGCGATGAACACTCATGAATGGACTTAAATTAATTACTTTATTTTGTGTTGTAGCTTAAATATTCCATGTAATTGTCAGCATGTCAAATTTAATTTGGCAAAACAAAGAAAAAAACACATTTAGTGGAGGAGTTCACTGCTGCACTGTAAATTAATGACAAAATGCTCATGTTCCCAGCTATATTGTTAAATAATTATTGTATCGAATATGCATTTGTAAAACTCCACAGAAATTGTGTGCTGTGGGCTGAATGAGAATATCACTCACATTTTGGACTCCTGTGTCCCTCAGTGCCTGCATCCAGAGAACCAATGCCATCCAACCTTTTTTGCCACGTTGTGAAGTAGTGAGATCAAAGGCCATCCAAGAGGCACCTCTGTTTATATAATCTGCTGAATAATCGCCCCCTTTGCCATGATAATCCAGTTAGTGTGCCTGTGATGTAATCCTCCCCATTAATTGAAAGCACCTTAATCAGCTGGCATTTGGAGTCCAGGCCAGAAGGGCAGCAGGTGTTGGGAATTTAGCTGGAGAGATGTAGCGTCTGGGGGGGGGGGCACACTGGTTAATTAGGATATTCGGGCCACAGAGCGAAGGGGAGAGTCGGTTGGTTGATTTGATAATAATAATCCACTTATTATTGATGATCTCCCTTGATACGCAATGGCTGATTGCTTACCTCCTGCTAGAATCGTTCTAGCATATGCCACCCATTTCTCTCTCTCTCTCTGAAGGATGGCGTGTGGAATCAGATTCCTGGAGGCGGGTCTCTGTAAGAGCTGTGGACCTGGGGGCGGCCATCACTGGCTACACTATCGGCCTCATGGGATACATCTGTCACATTCCACAATCTCTCTAGCATTGGAAAAACAACAACAACAAAGTGCAAAAGATTAGACTCAAATGTATAAGGATTACAGGACGCACAGAATCCCTTAGTAGATTTGTAGATGGGTGGATTACTGAAATGCGAACAGCCATGCTTCTACACTTTTGGACAGATAACCAGGGTCAGTCATTAGTCAATTAAATACAGCTAAAGCACCTTTTGGTTTTAAACAATTTGCCAGTAATCCTCTTTCGGTGTCACCGGGGTGGCACCGTGCCGCGGAGTCGGCAGGAAAAGGGTGTAGGATTGGCCGTGGCCATTCTGACCCCCCGCGACACACAGAGCCGGCTTTTAACAGATAACCCGATGCTCCAGATGCTCGCTCGCGGCCCTGCAGGATTTGTGCACTTTCAGTTCAATTTACAAAAAAAGAAAGGTTTTGATACACGTCTAAATAAGCGATCACTGGATGAATCATTGATGGCAAAATGTGTCCAGTTTTAGTTTACACGATTGCTTACATTCAATTCCTCGGCTGAAGCTCTTTCGGGAGCTTTGGGAGCATTTAATAAACTCATCTTTTGGAGTTTGAATTGAGCAGTACACTTTCCAAAGGAGTCCATGAGAAAGGGAAAATGGCTTTCTCTCATGAAAAAAAAATGTTTTAAATGTGTGTATATACATATATACACTACTGGTCAAAAGTTTTAGTACACTTTAGCTGTATTTTTCGACTTTGTTTTTAGTGTAATTTATGCAGTTTAACTTTTGTAAATAACCTCAAATGGTAAGAAGTGAATAGTCAGAAGTTCAAAATATTTTCTTATTTCACAGGATAGTGACCTAACTTTTTGAGTATAAAAAAGTATATAGCTATATTTGGCTAACAGGCGAACAAATTATTTCCATTTTCCAGCAAGAGAAGTAAAATCAAGATAATTTGGGACAGATTTTAGAGAAAGGTCTAGAAGAAGCAACCCAAGTGCAGCATGTCTGTGGGAAATTATACAGCAGTAATGCTGTGAGCTTTCAGAACCATATAACTGTCCTTGTAAAAAATAATGGCAAGAATATGCTCAGCAGTTATAACTCTAATATTTAGTTTTTTTTTGTAAAATAAAAGGTGTTTATATCTTCTTTTTTTAAATCTCTGATTGCTTGAAAATTATGGATATAATAAAACTTTTGACCGGTAGTGTAAATATATATATATACAGTATATATATTTTTTACAAGCAAAGGTGACGCTTTCATAGTAAAACATGATTTTGTCAACTTCTACTGGATTGTATTGTGTTGGTGCTGAAATGCTGATTAACACTTGTTAACCTGGGCTCCCCATTTGCAGTGGGTCCAGTGTTAAGTATGCCTTTAAACCGCACTACTTTAGGGGCTGACCGCCTCTCCTCTGAAAGGCTGTGCGCTCACTGGCTCCCGCGGGTGAGGGACTGGCAGGCAGGAATGCAGCAGCGGAGTCACGGGCTCTGGGAATGGACTGGCATACTGCCCGCTGGCCTACTCAAAAGGGGGAGAGGGCGGGGGTCGGAGGGCTGTAGGGAGCTTGAGCCATGCCAGGCGTGCAGCAAAGTAATTCCTACCCTCATTGTTATGTATCTCTAGTCCTCCAGTACTGAGCCTCCCGTCTCCCTGCATGAGGACCGTCGAGCGTTAAGCGCAGGAGCCGCACACACACGCCAAGTACTGGGTTTCCGCCGGGGCCCGAGAGTCGAGACGAGGCTTTTACATTCAGCCTGGCCCCGTTTCAGCTCCTCCGATCACAGGGTCAGCTCCGAACGAAGACGGTCGTCAAGCTGGCGAAGCACAAAAACTGTCCTTTTTCCACCCTAATACCGTAAATTTTAGCTCAGCTGTTTAAAACGCACGTCGACTTTGTCGTACAATGTTTTTCTCATTTTATGCACAGCTGCATTTAAGGGATTTCTGAGCAAAGTCTACTCTATTGTATAAACAAGGTGCTACTGGAGTTGATTCCACTTTAACTGTGCCAGCGTGGGGGCTGGGCTACGGATTACGCGCTTGGGCCAGCTTTCTTGGTAGAAGTTGAAAAACTCATCGGATTCGGAGAGCTCACTGCCGGCGCAAGACAGGGATGGATAAGCGGTGTCGCGTGGCAAAGAGGGCCAAGAAGACAAGGCGCTGAGTACCTGCGAAAAGGAAAGGTTCAAAAGCCCACACGGCTCTGAGAACGAATTAATCGCCTTCTGTTTTCCGGCGAAGAATGCCGCTCTTTCGTCTGTGTCATAATGCCCGGCAGATTTAGTAAGCCGATACACTGTAATCCCCAAACTTTGCATTATCTGTGTCTTGTGCGTGTGCTACTCAGGGATTTGCGCTCAATAACGGCTTGCTGTCGAGTTTACAAGGCCAGGAGCCTCTTCAGAAATCTCAGCAGAAGTGTCGCGGCTTGTGAAGACTTAGCGCCGGCATGTGAGAAATGGAAAGGTGTGCAGCGTATGGCAAGGACTGCGAGAGTAGAGAAATCCTCTTACTCCGTCCTTGCTGAGGGGATAAAAGCTCCCGCAACTCCTGGCGCAAGACCTCCCCGCGTAACTTTTCCGCCCCGGCGAGGGCCGCAATCTGGTTTAAATCCGGGCGATTTACTGATTCCGTTACGACGGCGGTCCGCGTTCGCGGCCGGCGCCGTCTCTGATCTTCCCGCGCGAATGCAAATGAGCGTCTTGTTTACCGCCGTCCCTCTCCTGTTTACGTGTCCGCCGTCCCGGCAAACAGTCTTCCGCTCTTTATTTACGAGGTGACCCAGGCCCCTCTCGCTGTTTTTTGTTTTGTTTTTGTTATTGATGGAAAGGATGGTCGATTCCTTGGAGAAATTAACTTGTGTCAGTCAGTGTGATGTGTCTGCATTGTGCAAGGCAAATTTAAATGCTGATATTTAATTTCCGCCTGAACGCAGTACCCCTCAAAACCCACACTCAGCATTGCATATTTAAGGAGTAGTAGTTTATTATCTTCTGATTGATTAACCATATTTTACATGTCAGTATGATAATTTGCATCTGTTGATATTCCTTGTCAACAGGAATAATTTAATGTGTGACTAGATTTGTAATGTATTAGAATTAATTCTTCAGATTTGAATTGTGATCACCCATTTTGAGCAAAATGGATCTGCATCAAGCTAGTAAAACGTAAACTCTCTCACACACACCACACACACACACACACACACAGAGGAAATCAATCAATCCAGTTGGGTTAGGGGCAAGTTTAGGCTTGTAATGGGTAACTTCTACCAGAATCAGTGTGTTTTGTCTTCACGTTAAAGGAATAACCGCTTACAATGCATAGTTTTTTCACTTCAGTGACTATTGATTTGAATTGACGGAAAGCTTGTTTAATTACATTATTCAAAGTTCAGCACAAAGATTGCTGAGATTAGATTAAATCAGGGCCCCAGATCACCATTTTGCTAAATCGTATTCAAAAGAGCATGCCCAGTCACAATGTTACCCTGTTTGAAAACAAGGAACAAAGCAGTCTCATGCAAATATATGATCTTCCCGTTGTGTAAATTCATATATAGGTCCGGACATTACAAACGGCATTGCTCTGATCTCAATAGCGGTGTCGTCACCTGCTCGAACAATATTTTCACAAGGCCTTTCCACAGTGGTGTTAAAACATAGGAACGGTGTTGTGTTCGGGCGTTTTACATAGGTTATCCCCGATAAGGACTGAGCAGAGATTATGAAAATGGGAACCGCTTTGTTTTTACTCTCTATATGCACTGTCCTTGTGCCACTTCGTCAATGCAGTTTCTGGTCTCCATGTTTGTGGAGACGTTGTTCTCCTTTTGCGGTTGCAAGTTTCACTGAATAAATAAACAAACAGCACTTTAACAAAGCCAGCGTCTTTTCAAGATATTTGCGTAACTATAGGTGAGTTGCAAATTTTCTGCAAAAAGACTTCTCTACATTGACCATGACACGGCCTGTTTTTTATTCATACACGCATTAATACACTCCGTATTTGATATTTTACAAAGAAAATAGTGTCCCAGATTGAAATTACTCAGGGCTTCTGTTTTCACTGGTGCAGTGGATAGTGCAGGTATGGACATGTCCAGTCCTCCCCAGGACAGCATTAGTTTTAATATATTTGAACTCACTGAGAAATATATCATAACAGGTTTATTAGTTATTACATGCTTAAAGGCCGTGACACACCGGCCGCGATTTACTCGCACGAATAAATCGCACGTTGAAAAATAAAAACGAACTCCTGTATTTTCATAAAATCTTGCACATCCAACGCGAAATGTCCTTTGCGAAAAAGCGGCATTTAATTTATTCGCTTCAAGTTCGTTTTTTGCGAGTTTTCGTTTGCGAAATTATTTATCTATCCAATCATAACAAGTTTCCATGACTGACGTCACCGCACTACCACAACAAACTTCAGCATCCAATATGGCGGACCGACTGATTTTATATGTGTCACAGAATAGCGTCCTTTTCGACAAGAGACATCGTAGTTACAAAGACAACGATTTGAAGGACAATTTGTGGAAAACCATAGCCGAGCAAATAGGCTATGAAGATGGTGGGTTTATAGCTAAATGGTTGCAATACGCACAACTTGCTATCTGATCAGCTCCCTCAGGTTATTAGCATTGGCTTTAAAGTTGTCTCCAGCTAACCTTTAGGTCTAACGTTAACGTTGATAGCAGTTCATGTAAAGAAGATAACAAGCCAGTGGCGATTACACACAAACATAGCTATTTATTGTTTTACTTTAGGCGAGTTCATGTAGGCTACGCTGTCACCGGCTGGGTTGTTTGCCTTGGTGAAAACAGGATGAAAGCTAGCGAACACTGTTGTCTGTGTGCGTGTCAAATAAAGTTCCACAAAAATCTTATTCCGACTGCTGTGTGGATTTCCTGATTACTGATAGCCAAGTTATATAAATAACGAGGAAAACAGACGAGGTCTGCCTGTAGCGATCGTTTTGGAGAAAACTCTTCAGACTTCATGAGTTGATACACTGTATAGAAGACTACGACAAATGTATTTTAAATATGTTTGCTGAAATGACGTAATGTATTGTTATGTTGTGGTTAACCCTTTATATTAGTGGAAGAGATCAAGAGGCAGTGGAACACGTATGTCCGTAAAAGGAGGGAAGAGAAGGAGAGCATGTTGTAGACAAAACAAACTTTACATAAGTAAAAACGGACACATAATAAGCCCGGTTCAATATTTTGCCAATGTAATTTAAGCATGCTGTTTTTAACGTTCTGGTAGAGGGAAAAAAATATACTTTCGTTCCGTGATGGACCGAACGGATAACCAGGTCGTCACCCTCGACGAAGAGTGATCCATTTTTATTCGCACGGATTTTCAAACGCGAAAAAGAACGCGAACTTTTCGTTTTTTCGCATCGTTGCAGGTGTGTCAGGTTTTTACGCGAAATATTCGCAGACGAATTTTTCGCATTTTCGCCTCGCTTATTCGTTACGTCCCCAGTGTGTCACGGCCTTACGTCCGTCACTGACTGGGCTGCCTTGGGAAACCTTTAACCTTTTCAGAAAGGGAAATGAGTTTTGAACTTGCCGTCCTGACTCTCCACAACAGTTTGCACCCGATTTACCATGTCACTCATTTAATCTGCATGTACTTCTCACGCAATTGTACGTATAAGCTTGTGATGAGTTCTTTTTTCCTGATTTTGTTTGGCTAGCACTCGTACTTGACAGCTCAGAATGTCTCTCAAACTCAAACTCTTCTTTTCTATAAACATAAATAGAAATGTATGCTCTTGCTCGATAAACACCCTGCAGTGTGACATAGGCCAAGAATTTGCACAGTCATTTGGTGTTTTTAATGTTAGAAATTAGTTTAAAAATATATTTAATGTGATGGGCTAAATGTTGTTAAAACTGTAGTTACTAGTTTTTCCTGTCAGGTTGTTGTCATTCTAAAATATGAATAACAACAACACTCGCTGTGAAAATATTCTTTCTAATTATATACTCTGCACCCTGTCATAGATCATTCTGCAGCCGACTACCGCTGGGAGAAACACTGAACCAAATTATGGCCAGACACTTGCCGTGCTTGCCAATGGAGGGTCACAATTAGGCTCAGCGTGATGGAGAAGCGCTTTCGGAGCTGTGTTTGTGGAAGTGCAACGCTTACACGAAGGCGGAGCCTCGAGCACTTGTGGGATCTGCTTTGTCTCTGTTCTCAAATACAGCACTTGCGCTTGTTTGTCAAGCAACGTAGCCAACATGTTGGAGCTGAAAGAACGTCTCTTGATTGTGGTGTGCTTGCACCCTGTGAGGAAACCTCGGCCATTGAGATGTGGCTGCAGGTTATCTGGGGTGAGCTGCAAAAAAAAAAAGGGGGGGGGGTCAACAGTCCAACCACATAGTGTGAGGTTTTCTCTGCAATGCTCACGCAGGCTCTGTGGACCACACCTTCCTCGGGCATCTAGGAACAACCACCGTCGCCCCCCCCACCCCCCTGAAATAGAGCAGGATGAAAGCAGCACCACGCTGCGCATGGGAGATGATAGCGCTCCCGCTCGCTTTCAACTGCGCAGCCGAAGAAGGGCCCAGATCGGCAACCGCCACCACCACGCGCTCTCTCACATCTCCAAACAGCAAGAGTTTTGATCTGAGTCACTTTAACCACAGAAAGTAAAAGGGAGCTTCGCTTTCATTATTAATAGCAGACCCCGCTGTGCGCTGACGGAGGGAAGAAAGATACACAAGTTACTCTTCAATCGCTCGCTCTAAACTTTAATGTTAATAATTTCAAAACGAATATAAGCGATAAGACAATCCACGGCTACGTTTGGGAGTGCTCAAATGAATTCATTAATTTTTTTTGGAGCTTGCTTAGGTTGTTATCTAAAACGCCCTCCTTGAAGAGAGACTTAGAAGATAATGATTTCATTCATCGGGAGATAGAGGCATCATTTGAAGATCTGCCAATCGAGTCCAATTAACGATGGATAAATGTGGGGAAGTGGCTGATTTGTCTGTCGAGAACCAAAGCCAAGGTTTTTTTTTTCTCTCTCTCTCATAGATCAACTGACTTCTTCTTCTGCCTGTGAGAATTCTGCTCCTGTCTGTCAATTTTTCAGCCACCTCTTCAAGGGACTTCTGTGAGAAAAACAGACACTGTGTTTTCACTATCACTCTCACTAGTGGAGACAACTGTCAAGTGTCAGTGTCAAGACGAATAGGGTAACATAAATGTGCCCTGGCAAAGCTCTCATTCACCGATGCACATCCTTGTTTGTTGTAATTATACGACAATGTCCTGCCAGTGGGCCTTTTACAGTTGATTCAAAATGTGGGTCAATTGCTCTCTCTCTTTAAAATTCATCATTTCCTCTTCTCTCCCTATTTGGAATGCACTGTTCCCTCCTCTCAAACCAGTAGCATGTGTGTCCCCCAAAATGCTTTCATCCAATCGCTGTATCTTTTCGCTACGCGGTCCTCCGTCCGCGACTGCTGCACTCTGAGTTCTCTCACGTTCCGACCGATTATGGGTTGCCTTTGAGGCCCTGCTTGATTGGTCAACCGATCTAATCAGTGTCATTTTTGCATTGCGCCGATCCTATCCGGATCCACTTATCCCACTTACCCAAAAGTGCCAAGCAAGAAAAATATGATCAAAACAGTTTTATAAGGCTATGACTTACCTTAGGATACTCGTTTGACATTTAAAGCTCAGATAATGCAAACATGAAAGCATGAGAAAGCAGAAACAAACAAAAGAAATGAACGCAGAGCATCCCTCCGTTGGCAGCACAAGTACGGTAGCATGCTTTGCTTTCATTTCAATACATCACAATTAGCATCTCAGTGGTCGATGGCCTCAATTTTGTTTTTCGAGATGTGATCTCCAGACTTCTGAGATAATTACTGAGAGGCTCTGCAATATGAAAGATATGGTAAAATTTGATGTGATATCAGTTGATAACAGTTTGGATGTTATAAACATTTCATTAACATCTGAAGTTTCTGTAGTGGACTAAACTGCTCCTCCCACCCTGGAGCAGTTTACTATCCCCCACCCTGGCCTTCAAAAAAACAAGTATCTTAATCCTACTTGAGTAGATAAAGTCAGTGTCTGATTTCAAAAATTGTTATTTACATCCCTATTGTGAATAAAACCTTTTAAGTTAATTTTCCTTCCATAATGGACAGTAACTGTTATTCAGTTCAACTCAGTTCAACCCATAGAAAAGAACAGCAGTCCAAATGGGTTAGGAACTAGATAATTGCACAATTAATGGTCAGAGTGTAATATAGAAAAGCCCCAGGGTGCTATGTTATGCCAGCATATCTAAAATATTTGTAATAAGGGGTTGTACACAACTATGAGAATGATCCTGGACAGACGGCACCCTAACACAGCACAGAACAGCAAGCCAGTGCTTTCACATGCAGTGACAGGGCAACAGCGCCGTCAGCTCAGCTCACCAGACAGCTCTATGGTCCTGACCTCACGTCTTTACCTATGAGTTTAACTTAAAACTTTTGAGCCTACGCTTGGAACAGAAAAGGGAGATTGTTTCATGCGCCAGGAGGCCTATAGGAAACGGCTCTGCCTCCCATTATAATTTTAGTCATTCTTGAACCTTTCAAATCAGCGCCTTGTGAATTAAGTAATCGGGGTGGAGAGTAAGGGATGAGTATTCCAATAAGATATTCTGAGACAAGACCATAAAGCAATAAAGCAGGGGCCCTCAATGTTATCCAGTAAGGGCCGGTGTGGGTGCAGGCTTTTGTTCCAACTAAGCAGTAACACACCTGATTCTACTAAACAAGGCCCTTGTTAGCAAAGACTCTAGTGGTTGATTAGTAGAACCAGGTGTGTAACTGCCTGGTTGGAACAAAAGCCTGCACCCACATCGGCCCTTACTGGATAACATTGAAGACCCCTAATTTAAAGCCTTATAAGTTAGAACAACCTTGATGTTCATTCTAAATGGAATAAATATCATTCATGTCCTGCCAGTAAATTGCCACTTGAGTGTTTAAATCCGCTTTTATTCAGCAAAATACCACAGGTCCACTTGAATATTTAGGTCTTGGAGCCTCCTTAGTGTGGATGAGGAAGAAAACATGCTTATGTATAACTTGTCTCAGGACCAGAAAACCTACTTCTACAAGTTAAAAGTTCTCTGAGATCTGCATATGTTTTTAGACTGGTTTTACATGGCTCTTAATTCTAAAATTTTTTAACAGTAACAGTGTTTTTCTGTATTAAATAGCATGCAAGGGATCCAAGGAAATATGCCTGAGATAAGATTTGCTCTCAGTGATCATTTCGACAGTGACCACGCGGTTGTATTGTACGTCTCTGACACTGCTGCATTTGCGGTTATCGCCATAACGCATGTGGGCATGCATAGTGTGATTATAATTATTCCTAAACAAGGAGCACACACCAAGGAAATGTACTAAACCTCCTACCACGCAGCGCCTGAAATCATGTTGTGATCCCTGCTGTTCTTGAGTGCAATGTTATCAGTCTAAATTAAGCGGGAGAACAGTGAATTAGCACATGCTGTTTCAGGTTAGAGATGCAACGGGTCTTTAAAAACTGTGTGTTGTGGGGAAACGGAGGGTGTTATTGGCATATGGGAACATTCACCTCAGAAGTTTTGTTCCTACTGTTTAGTAACGGGGCTTCTGGCCATTTTTGCACAGCGAGGGCCAGATTGCCTGTGAAACGGTCTGCTTTGTCGAAAGACCGAATTTATTTTTAACAAACCTGCGTTCCTGGATATCCAGCTGGGCATTTTAATTACTTGTTTCAAGTTCCCTCTCTATAACCCACTTCAAGTTTCCTCTATAACAGTGTGTGATTCCTGGAAAGACATTAATTTGTTTTGCCTTGCCTGTTGAACTTTGAAGGGGGTTCTATCCCTTCGAACCGCTCTGGCGGATAATTTAGTCTGCCGCTGCTTTTCCGAAAGCTGTTTTTAACTTCAGAGCCACTGGTGCTGACAGCAGCCCCTTCGGTTAGCAAGGGCAAGTCGTAGTAGCTTTTGAGCTTTTCTTTATGCAGCTGTTCTCCCCTGTTCAAAATCTACTACTCTTTTGAAGGTGCCAAACTTACTTCACAAGCCGCGCACAGGATTGGCACATTTGTGCACAACGATTTAGGCTCAGAACCTTTCCTACAGTGAGTGCCAGATAGGACAATGCGATGCACGTAAATCCACGTAAGTGATACCGAGGGGTTTTGTGGGAATTTGTAGGCTATATGACGCAAGTTGCCCAGCAAAAGGGCATGTGCTCAATCAGAAAGCAGGCCTAATGCAGTGAAGCAGAACATGATCTAAATGGATGCAGTCAGTCATTAAGTGAGACGGATGAAGATAAAAACTGTTGAGATGTTGCATTAGTCCACCAATGGTCAAGTGCAAAGACTCATGCTATTCAAGCATTCCAACCTCATGTCATCCCTGTCCATAGCTTATTTGTTCCATTGAATCCTCTGGGGTCCAAACACTTAGTGGAGGTTATGCTGACCAAACTGGTGAAACACACTTATGAAACAACGGACCCAAAATGAATCTTTATGTTTGCATCTGTGGTTTTCACTTTATCCCCAGTGGTTATATCAGTGCCAATTCATATGTAAGGAGGTAAGAGCTACTGAAAGCATATTACACACAAGAACATTTAGATTATTTATTTTTTCTTCCTATTTTTCTTAGGTCTTAAGAAAAAAACACCCTGTATCAGTTTTTTTTTATCATGACAAATTAAATAAAAGATCTTAATGAAAGAAGTAAATATATGTATTTTAACAGTAGTCTCACTGTCGAAGAAAAAAACGTGAAATAGAGGGCGTGACTCTGCAAGAAGCACTGTATTAAGACAAGTGAAAAGGTCATTTGCCGAGCAGGTGTTTGGAGAACGCCTAGTAGACTGTCTGTCATCCTGTGTTTGGAGCAGCACATTTTCTGGTGTTTAGTGGTCTTTGTAGTCACCCTCCCACCCTAAATCAAATTTGTAATGTTTATCGACCTGCTGGAGTTTTTGTAAATGAAAACAAATGATCGTTTGTTGTCTTCTGTAATTTCTGTTTTTCATATTAGTAGCAGCTCTAATGTGTCTACCCATTGTGTGAGGAGGTGCTTTTCACAGAGTGAAATGGGTAATGCTTTTTTTACGGAAAGTTAGTCTACCATGTATGGTAAATCCAACAAAAGTGAAAGGCCAACTATATTTATGATCTATAATAAACTTTTCATTTAAAAAATATGTAACCAGCCTTGTCAATACTGTTAATAAAAGGTGCCTTTTGAGATCGACATATTAAAGACCTGTTTGTGTGACAGTATTTTACATTACATTATAGGCATTTAGCAGACGCTCTTATCCAGAGCGACTTACACAGCATTTCTATTTAATAAAGAGGAACAGACTTCTTGAACTACTTGATTTTTAAAGGTTTTGATATACATGCCTATAGACCAATTCTATTGTTTAAAAAAAAAAAATGTATTTCAGATTTTTTTCCATTTTCTCCCAATTTAGTAGCCAATTGAACCCCTATTCTAATTCAATACCCCGTGTAGCAACCGCTAGAGAATCACTGCTGCACAACCCCGTCAGCCGGTAGTAGATCGCCACGTCCTTTTTCGGGGCGCGATTCCTCCAAGCCTGACTGTGATTCCAACTTGCCTGGGGCTGCTATATGCGCACCGATTCTCTCCGAGCCCCTCCCCCCACCTGGGAGCAGCCGCCAATTGCCGCTCCCACAGGGCACCGGCCATGCTCGGATCTGGCAGGACTGGGGCGCGAACCCCGATTCTCAGAGTACAACTGCACCGACTGAAAGTCGGCGCTCTTACCGTTATACCACCGCGAGGCCCCAAACAATGCCGCAGCTGGAGAATGCGCACACGCAGACTGGTTGCAAAACTGCAACATTCTAATACTATAACGTTAGCTAACACGTTATAACGGCTTTAGCTACTATAGTTAGCTGTTATAGTAACTTAGTTAGCTAACGTTAGCTAGCCTATTTAACAAAGTCTGGGCTTTCTGTATCCATTGATGCCTCTTCTGTGTAAGAGATCGTCCATAATAATTCATGGCTTTGTTGGTAAGTTTACTAGTAACTAGCAGTTTACTAGATACAAAGTTCAATGTCATGTTTTATTTTCTGGATAAATAACATTGCGTAAGAATATAGTTTAAGAAGCAAATATCTGCCTTTCAGCTCACTAACCTAACAAAGTTTTATAAACTTTGAGCATGTGCCTGATCAGTCCTTGTAAGCTAACGTTAGCTAACTCCCGACACGCTAACAACGCTAACACCAGTCAATGGCGTTTCCCATTATAGCTACATTAGCTAGCGAATGCTAACTCCCTATAACTATCGTCCAAAGTATTTGTAACCTGTTATGTTGCTTACAGATGTGGTAGTTAAGTAACGTTACAGGAAAATATCTTATCTGATATGAAATGGGCACTACACAGACGAGACGTACGAATGATTTCATCAGTCAAATAGCTAGGTTCTTAAGCTTTCAGCCACAAAACTCTTCTATTTGCTTCAATTGGTCCCTTTTTAGATGGTATTCTGTAAAAGTGAAGACCACCTTTCTGGCTGTGCCGATTTAGACAGCCATAGCACAACAAGACATTGTTGAAGGGTGCTTTGTATGTTGTACGGCTTTTTTGCAACCAGTCTGCACACGCATCCAAATGATGTGACCCAATAGAATTAGTCTATTGTCATCAGCACATTGCAACTATGATGACATCCAAAGGGTTAGATAGAAAATTGTGGATATCTATTAGTTTCATCCACTCAGCAGGGCAAGTGAAACTCCTTTCTGAAGCCCTTTTCCTCTCTTTCTTCATCTTCCACTCATTTGCTTACCATTCAGGTAATCGAATATGCAAATATTTCAAGGCAGCAACAGCTGGCATGTCTCTGACTGCTTGTTCTAATGATGTCACATCCTCAGTGATTAACAAGGCACTTCCATTGTAATTAGCTTATTGGAAAGTCATCAAAGAGGCTGGGTTCCAAAGCGTAGGTGCAGGAATGGACAAACGCAATGCCGTGGGTTTGTTTATACCTTTTGATATTGGTTTCTGTTTTGCTGGTTTGAGCAGTTTCATAAGTTCTTTGCATGGTCAGACATCTAAGCCATTGTGCACCAGTGTAGGTTGGCAATAAATTTAAGATAGAAAATTCTAATAAAAAAAAAAAATCTGTACTTTTTTTTTGTTGCAGAGCGAAACATCGTAAAAAACAAATGCATTGTAAATTGAGTTTTTGTATATAGCTAGTGTGACTAGTTTACAGCAACAATGTGCAAGCAATACATCCTTTCATAGCTTAACATTTATTCTTTTCATGGCACTGTTAGCCAGCTGAGCAGAAATGGTGTTGGGCAAACTTCCGATGACCCACCTGACTCCAATCAAGACTGGCGGCATGTAATGTTAAGCAAGCAGTTTCAAATCAACAGCACCGAGTGCATCGAAAACAAAAGCCCCTACCAACTCTATTGCAGTCTGAACTGCATCCATTTCTGGCCAATTAACATGGTTGAGGAAAGGGCTTGCAATCAGTTCTATAGCTAGGTTTGGATTCCAAGGAATATGTATATTAATATTTTGTTAACGGGTGTAAGCTTTCCTTAATATTTAACTTAATATTAATTATTGTACATTTATACATATAAATGATTTGTATAGAATGAACCCCTTAATCAATTCAGAAAAGTTTTCTCTAAAGAGCAAAAAAGGACGTTTTAGGCAAAGACAGCTACTGAGTAGTTTTAACATTGATGTTTAGAGGGAAAACCTGATCCCAGATTTTGCACAATGGTAAAATATAACTGAAAGAACCAACTCTCCACCATCGACTCTGTTCATGGTGTTTTTTTGTTTTTTTGGGATACCAAAATGAGGTCTGTATGTATATATTTTTGGATTTAATATCTATAAAACAACATGAACATTTTTCAATTGCTTGGTGAAAGATTGGTGCATACAGTACTTCACAGGAAGTGGCAGCTCTCATTCATAAATAATGGCAGCAAGTGCTCCTGAATAAGACGATAGCCTTCATTCACAACATCGGCATCGTTTCCATCCGCTGTTCAATAGACACAGTGTGAGTTTACAGCGGAAGAAACACAGTTTTTGCTTATACAGCATATCCCACCACCCTGAAGTTCTAGCATAGGAAAAGTAGGAATTTCCATGTCAGATGGTGCAACTTGCTTCCAATATAAAGCTTTTAACACTTGGAAGGGCTCCAACACGTCCGCTTTTTTTATTTAGGAGTTGGCATGCAGCATGGTGTCAGTCTTCCAGCTCTGAGATATTTACTCTGTGAAAGAAAGAAAAAATCCAGGATCCGTAATGACCACTTGAACTGTTAACAGCACTTTGTTTCCAAACATTGGAGCAAAGAGCAGCTTCCATCTGTGTAACGCCACATTAGACTATTCAGGCATTCAACCTGGTATCCTAGATAAAGCTGTGCTACGGGTAGGGGGTTGGGAGATGGGGAGAAGCACCAGGCCTGCTCGCAGATGGGAACCTTTAATTTTTAAAGCCGTTTTTGTTCGCATGGCCGAGCCCCAGCGCATTTTGGCGTTTAACGTATGAGCGGTAATTCAGGGACCGCCACAACCGGGCCCGGCATGGCCCAACCCCTCTTCACCCACCCCGATCAAAAAAAAAAGAGACACTCAATGAACCACAGTATGTTAAGATTATGTCCTCCACTGCTTTGCCTGAAGGATTCCTTGAATCGTACGTTGTGCTGAAGCCGGACTCGAGGAGCGACTTGCTGCCACAATATGCTTCTGGGGGCTCTGCCACGCATGACCAGCCAAAATTGTGATTTCATGGATCTTTTAATCAGCCCACTAGGTATCACTTTGTATGCAAAGACTACAAGTACCCCAAAAGAGATCGAACCCTTTTTTTTGGTGGTTTGACACTTTAGTATCTGTCATTTGAGTTTTGCTAAGAGTTTGGTTTGGATGTTTGGGATTGATATTTAGCAACAGTATTAAAGTGACACAGCACTACTCACATAATGGGACCCCCACTCTCTGGCATCTTAGTTCGCTGGTCATTCCCATCCAGCAATTGACATGCAAGTACAATAAAGGTCACAGATGGAAGGAACCGTGTGCAGTAATCTTTCAAGCGATAAACTCTTCCTCTACCGCTTATTCTATAAAAAGCTACTATTTCTGGTTGTCATTTTTCCCCACTTGCATCTTGACATTTATAGACCTGATTGAAGGTAAAAATTCACCTTTTAATATGTGTACAAATGTAGCACACTAACTCAGTGGGAATCTGCAGGCAAAAAGCAATATTACTATTGAGGAGAAATTGTTCAAAAGTATGCACGGCAAGAGTCCTCAGAACCACTCGATAAGCCTAAAAACAATCCTATTCTGTGTAATGACAGAACAAAATGTATGTCAGGTTTTTAATTTAAGCGCATAATACATACAGCATTCACAAATGCTTATTGTACAAAAGTAAGGTTTAGATTTAATACCAGTATCTGAATTTGCTTTACATAGCTCGTAATTTGCTCATGTGGAAAACTGAAATTTCTCATTTACATAAGTATTCATACTCTTTGCTTTAACATATTTTTAAAGTATCATATTTAATATTTGGTTGCATATCCTTTGCATGCTGTTACTTCCTGAAGTTTGTGACCAATCAACATCAAAAGACTCTCGATATCTTATTTTCAGGTACTGTTACAAGCGATACTATAACCTCTCTGCATTTGAACTGATCTCGATGAGAATTTGGGTGTGAGACTAAATTCAGCTGTAAATTACGCTGGTACAGTATGGAACACATGACTGGCGAAATGGCTGTACGTCATCAAGGGTCTAAGGTATCAAACGAGCCCCAAACCATCACTCTGCGGCCAGATATGGAGTAGATGTGGATGGATCCCTTTAAGGGTTGTTTCTCCTGACTTTTTTCCCCATAGAGTTCTATAGGAAAATGAGTCAGGTGAAATAACCCTTGCAGTGATCCATCCACATCTACTCCATATCTGGCAACAGAGTGATGGTTTGGGGCTCGTTCGATAGCTCAGACCCTTGATGACTTACAGCCATTTAGCCAGCCATGTGTTCCATACTGTACCAGTGTCATTTACAGCTGAATCTAGTCTCACCCCCCAATTCCCATAGAGATCCATTCAAATGCAGAGAGCTTATAGTATCGCTTGTAACAGTACCTGGAAATAAGATATCGAGAGTCTTTTGATGTTGATGGGTCACAGACTTCAGGAAGTAACAGCATGCAAAGGATATGCGACCAAATATTAAATATGATACTTTAAAAATATGTTAAAGCAAAGGGTATGAATACTTACGTAAATGAAAGATTTCAGTTTTCGATTTTTAATACATTTGCAAAAATTTCTAAAAACATGTTTTCACTTTGTCATTATGGGCTATTTTGTGTAGAATTTTGAGACAAAAAATGAACTCAATCTATTGTAGAATATGTCTGTAATGTAATAAAATGTGGAGAAGGTAAAAGGGGTGTTCAGACTTTCCGGCTTGACTGTAACATTTTTGTAAAGCACCTTTAACTGTCGCAAAGTCATGCAGCAGTGCATTTCACAAAACAAAGTTAACTGTTTTTAAACTGTTTATCCTCTATTATCTTTTATTTACCTGCCTGTTAAACACTTCACCGGCACCATGCCTTTGATTCAACGATAAAATGCATTACATGCGAGCACAGACACGTTGCACATCAAATAAAGTACAGATATTCTCGCGTCTAAAAGATTGAGCAGCCAGGCATCTTCGGCAGATTTTGAAATATTATTCGGTGACATCTGAACAGTTTTGATTAAGACGGCCTTTGTGAATAAGAAAATGGTATAGGCAAATAGAGTAGTTTTGATTAAGACGGTTTCTGTGAAAGAGAAAGTGGGATAGGCAAATACAGTAGTTTTGATTAAGACGGCCTTTGTGAAGGAGAAAGTGAGATAGGCAAATAGAGTAGTTTTGATTAAGACGGTTTCTGTGAAAGAGAAAGTGGGATAGGCAAATACAGTAGTTTTGATTAAGACGGCCTTTGTGAAGGAGAAGTAGGATAGGCAAATACAGTTGTTTTGATTAAGACGGCCTTTGTGAAGGAGAAAATGGGATAGGCAAATACAGTTGTTTTGATTAAGACGGCCTTTGTGAAAGAGAAGTGGGATAGGCAAATAGAGTAGTTTTGATTAAGACGGCCTTTGTGACGGAGAAAGTAGGATAGGCAAATACAGTAGTTTTGATTAAGACGGTTTCTGTGAAGGAGAAAGTGGGATAGGCAGAGGTTTGCATGACGATGAGCGCAGGCAGGGAGCGTCGACTCCTCTGGGGTAATCAAAGCCATCGTTTTATTGATCTCCCTCCCGCGTGTGATATATGTGCTGTTGTTTCCCCCGACGGGTTCTCAAAGCGATGTCGGATCAGTTGCTGCGCCTAGGAGTTTGGGGAAAGATGTAAGGCCCAATTTGCACTGATGCCAAGGTTAAACGCCTCAGCGAGCATGCCGCGTTCGAACATTTCCCTATCCTTGTCTGACTCCAAACAGCCCCGCGCTCCTTTCTAGCAGGTTCCACGCTCCATCACAGCAAGGGAGACCTCATTTAATGCAGCTTTCTTGGGCAAATGAAAGGTTTGATACATAATTTGAAAAGATTTGGTAGAGTTAATTTACTGACCAATTATCCATAATAGAGTGGCATGGCTTTAATTAATAATTACTCAAATTGCTGTAATTACATTTCCCCTTTTAAAGTACTCTGGCGCCTTTGGCTTCTGTGATAATTCTGGTTCAAAATGACCCCAGTAGTAAAGAACTGCGAAAGGGGAAGAGTGGCTGATTTCCGTGACACGTCCATGAGTCTTTTCAAAACACTGTCACTGAAACAACATATGCAGACATTCCATGCTCTAAATCAAATATACTTAATCTTATTTGCAAATGGCAGTATCATATTCATTTAATTAAAAAAAAAAAAATACACAGCATATTAGTGTTGTTACACATGTAGATGAAATTCCTAATTCACATATTTTACCTAGTTATGATTGTGGTTATTTAACTCACCTCATTATGCACATTTTCCAAATATCCTAAAGAACATTTTAAGTATGAATAGGTACAGGTTCACGACAATTGGGTAAGTATTTTGAGATTTCTGTATGCCTGAAAAAAAGAATAAATCTAGTAGGAGCGTACAAAATTATTTGTTGTTTATTTATCACTCAATGTGGTGTGGCCATCACTGGTCAGTTGCAGATTATACAAGATTGACTAAACCTTAAAATAAAAGTGCAATGCAAAAGACAAAAAAAAGGATAACCTTCATGGAATGCTAAAACATCACACAGCATTTGGTCATGAAGACTATCTCTGCCGGTGGATGGTGTAACTCACCCATTATTATTAGCAGTAATAAGTTGGAGGCTTTGACTGGTCTTGGGTAATGGTTGGTATAATGGTACAGTATGTGATGCACCTGGGCAATTGATAGAAGTGTCTGCTTTATCTGTGACGACATATGTACAGTAGCACAACTAATTTAAGAGGACTGCAATCCCTTGTTAAGTGCACCTGAGGAGGAGTCGGAGCTTGTGTGTGTCTTAGGAAGTAGCCATTTAGACTCAGGAACAAGAGCTATTCATTGAAAAGTGGTCTTAAATTTTGACTTAAGAGAATTGTTTGCCCTTGCCGGCAAAGGTTAGGATTAGTCCTTTTTTGCTTAGAGCAGAGAACAGAAACATAAGCAAGGCTCATTTTGGAAGATTAACTTACAATACCTATGCGTTTTAGGCCATTTAATTGGGACTTCTGATTTGTGGTGAAGGTTTCCAAATGCCCTACTCTAAGCCCCTCTACAGTTTCACCTTCGGTTCATTTAACAAATAAAGATTTGAGAAAGTTTGAGGTCCAGAAGCAGTACTGCTCAGCTTCTAAAGACTTTGAATCCTATGACTTCAGCACAATTTCAGTACATTACTCATTTACAAACTCAAACGCGCATATATAATCTGTTCATAATCTTGAAACTGCAGAAGACAGTTCTATGTTAAACTTGAATGAAGCTAAAAATAATATGTTTATCATTCCTCAGGTTCTGAAGTCCTAGACACATTCTTCAGAAATATTATAGAAATGGTGAAAAATCACATTAATTATTTTAATATAACAATTTAATATAATCTCTATTTCTGAGCAGATGGATTTTTTCTGCACTTTGGTTTTTTTGAGGAGATCAGTTAATTTCCTTTAGCTATCTCACATCTTCACAAACTTTGTCACAAGCTATAAACGTTTTTTGGGTTATATTGGCACATGAACAACAGAAAAACATGGTGTTAATTACATTGGCTGGCAAATATTCCATCTGAAAAATATATACACATATCTGTTCATGTAAACTTTGAGGCTGCAGATTAAGATAAATCATGGCTAAACTAGAAATTAGAAATTGTGTCGTCTCTGACAAATAAAGGGATAAAATAACTAGGTTTGGAAATACACTCTGGCATTTATGGTGAAATCTATGTGATTCTAAATAAGTGATAAACATGATTTTATTATTTCTTATAACCCTGCACCTTTAAGAGTCTTCATGTTGTACTAAAGTGGCAAAGTGCTAAAGGGGTCCGCTTGGCGTGCTTTGTAACTGATACGTACTACAGAATGTGCTGTGAGATGCCCACGTCAGAAGTGGTACACAGCAGTTGCCGTAGCGAAGTGCTGCTTTGGCCCAGCCCGCTGTTCTTGACTCGCAGCCACACTGGTAAATATGTGTGGGAGCGCCTTCTCGAGCGTCTGGCCAAAATGATATCTGATCCCGCAGCGCTCTTGGTGGGAGGAAGGCCGGGTGCCGGGCCATTGCTAGAAAGCAGATCTCAGGAATTAACCGGTCCGTGTCAATACGTGTCCGCATCCATATTCAGCATCACCTGGGTCTCTTGGTATTTCTCGTCCCGAGGAAACGGGCGTCGCAGGAACACTCGCTGAAATTCTGCCGTGACGGATTTAGAGCGGGTTAAAGTGGAGCCGGAGAGCGTGACCTGCTACAGTGGCCTCGGAACAAGGTGAAGCCCTGTGTTCCATGTGGAGGCAACAGCTACAGTATGTAGCAGTCACAGCAGCAACCTTTTCAGCGAGCCAGTCATCTGTCTGGGGCTGCTGGCCTGTCCTGCAGGAGGAATATCTACCTGTTGCGTGGCTGTGCAGTGTGCAGCTTTTCAGTAATTCTCTGTTTTTTTTTCAAAAGCTCAGGTTCATTCAGCCTCTGTACTCCGTTAGCATTCTGTGCTGCGTCCTCTGGACAGTTTCCAACGTGCCTAAATTGCTTTCCCCTGTTCTTGGCAACCAAGGTGCTGTGCAAGAAAAATTAACTGATCAGTTTGTGGAACAGTCGTGATTCTTTAGAAATGTTATCAAAGGAGATAAACAAAGATGCCATTCAAATAATAATTTGTTCCAATACAGTGACCCCAGTCATTCTTTGCATATAAACTTTTGATTTAGACAGGCGGGATAGGGACAGTTTAATGCAAACAGGAGTCCTGTTTCTGATCTTTGCTGTCATTTATTGGATGACCTTATTATCAAGATAATCTTGATAAACTAATGTCCGTTGCCGAGAAGGAAATGCAAGCAGTAATTTTCAAACCAAAGTTATGCAAATCTATCTAGCAAATCCTGGTTTGCCAAATGGGCTGTACTTTTTTTGATCAAGGTGCATGAGGACCATGGAGAAATAATTTGTCATGTATTTGTGTTAATGAGCCAATACAAATTAGCACAGCAGAACAACTAGTAGTCAAGACCACTCCGACCACTTAACATTTAGTGCAGCACAGTTGCCAGCACGCACCATTGTATGTTCATAAAACAAACCCCAATGGGACATTAATTTTGACGTTGGAATCAATGGCCTAGATATGAACAACATCTATCCTTAACTTTGAATTACAGTTACATGCAAATGTTTTTCCTCCACAGACATGGTTTAGCATCAGCAATCCTCAATATTAACTTGCAAAACTGTTTGTGAAGAAAAAACTAAGTTTGTAGAACTTCGTTCGTAAGGACAGAAGTCCAGGTTCGTAAGGACAGATATTGATTGCATCCAGGCCCATGTGTCATCAGCTTGTCAAAACGTGACTGCTATATCACATACCATACAGTTTACCTTGTACCTTGCACCTTGTTTAACTTGGAAAATTGTTTTAAGGCCATGCATTTTTTCATATATACTTGAATTATATGAAATATGAATTGTCAGGAGCCCAGGAAGGACGTCTCTGGATATATGATGGGATTTCATAGATGACGCAAGGAGAGCTTTGCTTTGGCAGTACTGCATCTACTAGAGCCTAATCGATAGTGGATTTTTGGGTCCGATACCGATTCCGAAATTTAGAGGGGGATGAAATCCAATAACCGATATATAGCTGCCGATAATAATAACAAAAATGACTATGAAAAAACTTTCTTTTTTTTTGCATGGATCCCTCAAGTTTGGTTATCAAAGAAAAATTGTGAGAAAGATGCACTGAAGGCAGTATATTCTTCAATTGAACAATTTACTTTATTTATTTAAATTTCCAACATTAAAGCAAACAAAAAGTAATTCCAAGAAGTAAGCATGAGGTAGTTATTTATTTATTTTTCTGCAGGTACAATGAGTTCCACCTCCCCACCTCAGAACCCAAAACCAATGGCCATCTGCCCGATGCTACCGTAACTAGTGACTGTGGTATTCTTCCTTGTTGTTCGGTGTGTTAATATTGCACGTCGATTGTTTTGCTAACGGAGGGACATTGGACTTGTACCCTTGTTTTTCTTCTGAGCGGTGCTTTTTAGGTGGTGTAGTGCACTGGTTTAGTGCTCTGAGACCTGTGGGGTTAGGGAACATTCGTCCCCTCACCCACATCTGCAAGCGTGCAGAGATAATTCAGGAAGTCGTAGTCTACAGACTGTTTGCTGCTTTCCCAATTAGGCGTCCAAATCAAAACCCTAGCACATCAATGGGGTGCATAATCAATGCTGTAACTATGTAATACACTGCAGATTAAACCCCAAGTCCCAATCCTGGTCCATGGGAGACATACTCTGTATGCTGGCTTTCAGTTCAGCTCGGATCTAAAACAACTCGGACAACTTAAACCTCAGTTTAAATGTTTCCTCCTATGTTCATGCTTTGTGATTTTTTCTACGGTTGATGTACCCTAATTTAGCTATAACAAAGCTATAACCCAAATTTAGCTATAACAAAGCTATAACCCAAATTTAGCTATAACAAAGCTATAACCCAAATTTAGCTATAACAAAGCTATAACCCAAATTTAGCTATAACAAAGCTATAACCCAAATTTAGCTATAACAAAGCTATAACCCAAATTTAGCTATAACCCAAATTTAGCTATAACAAAGCTATAACACAAATTTAGCTATAACAAAGCTATAACCCAAATTTAGCTATAACAAAGCTATAACCCAAATTTAGCTATAACAAAGCTATAACCCTAATTTAGCTATAACAAAGCTATAACCATATTTTAGCTATAACAAAGCTATAATCATATTTTAGTTATAACAAAGTTGTAGCAGGCAATCAGTTCTAGCGTTGGGTACCGAAACCTGGGACCACTATGGCACCGGTTCACATAGAACTTACTGGATATTGGTGCCTCATTTCGGTGCCACTTTAAAATGCAATGGCGATTGAAATATTGATTGAGTTTTCCACCGCCCTCTGGTTTTCCAAAACGGAGGTTGCACTGCTCGCCTTCACTGGCTAACGTTACACTCGCACTGTCAACTCAGTCAGTGATAACAGGTACCGATAGAAAGCTAGCTAATGTTAAACTTTGCCAAAATGTCGAAAGCGAATGTGGCCTAAAATGTGGCTGTATTTTACCTGTGTATTTATTCAGTATAATTTAAGCAGTTAAGAGTTCATATATTGTTCAATTTCTTTGCCTTTGCAATAAAAAAGACGTTATTTAATGTTGTTTGCTCTTTATTTTAAATAAGTTATCGATTCAGGCACCGTTTAGACACTGCTACCATTTTGAAAATATCGTTTTAGCACCGGTATTGGAAAACTCTGAACGATACCTATGCCTAATTGCAATTTTCCTACAGTACATTAATGTTTTGTGTTGTCACTGACAATATCTAGGCCTATATTTTGGTTTGAAGTACTATCCAAAGACAACAAACAATTTGGATTGTAGTCCACATTTATAACTGGCTACCTCATTCAATGGTATGTAAGTAATTTAACACTTTATTAATTCACTTTATTTATAAAGCACCTTTCATGCATGAAAATGCAGCTCAAAGCGCCGTACAATATAGCACTAAAGTAAAAAAATAATAAAATATATATTTAAAAGTAGAATAAATAAAGCAATAGATAAAAATATATAAAATGCATCACAATTGAAGAAGAATATATGTATAGTATGTCATGGAGGTACAAATTAGCTGGTTGCCTTGTGTTTGTATAAATGGTATTTGTACCAGCCTGGTGTCTTCACTATGGAATTATCAAATTGATTTGAACTGAAATACATGATATTGAAAAACAATATGCCGTGATGCCTTCCATGCAGTGCATTCAGCTTCTTGCAATTCTATTTGCCTACTGGCACATGAAGGCACAAGTGTCTATTTCAGCAGTGTTGATTTATAATTATGAACTTTGAATCCTTGACAAATAACTGCACAATTACAATGACTAGTACTTCTCTCATACAAGTAGGTTAAATGTTATTATTCCACGGAGATGCACAGGATTTGCACATGATTGTTCTGTTAAAAGAATGCAATTGAATCCATCATGCTGTTATTTCCAATATGCTACTTAAAATGCTCTAGCTCTAAAATGAAAGTGACATTGTTGACAAATACATCCTGTCTCGATTTCTGCTGCTGATGGTAAGATTGGAAATACACCTTGAAAGGAAAGAAAAGTATTTATAACCTTAGCCTGAGGTGAGACACTTTTCACAGCAAGATTGAATGGCAGATTTGCCTGTTCTCAAAGACAATTCTGACAACTCATCATTAACATCTTATACCAGGCACATCAGTTAAAATCATTGTTCGCCATTTGCACTTAATAACACAAGCGTGTCAGACACAAAAATGTCAGTTCAACACTGACATGCACATCAAGGGACATTGCATAAAGACATGGGGCGCGTCTAATGTCGAGTGCCATTGAGTATTTGGGTGAACTGCCATGACGTTTATGTAATGTAACGTCTGCACAGGTGTTTGTAATCATTGTGACAAAATTGCCTCACATATAAAGGATAAAGGATCAAGGATCCAATTTCATGACATTTCTTTGCTTTAACAAGGGTCTGGTGGAGGGATAACAACAGAAGCTTCTGGCAAACAGCACAAATCTCTTCCCCCAGAGGCCAGAAATAACGACAAATCTCCAGCCTTGTAAAGTGACCCAAGGCTAGCTACAGGAACCCAAGGCTCATATTTGACACCTGCATCTGACACGCTGCCAGAGACCTCGCGTAACCCAGGCCATATAGGCTTGCTGAATGTGTTGTCATAGAGATAGCAGCCAGGGAGCAGGAGCTATAATGTTACATGGCACCCGTGTTCCCCGTAACTGAAGACAACAGGTGCCGGGAGGACTCGGGGAACGCGTGTGCCAGTACACCGCTAATATGGCTGCGAAAGAGAGGGTTTTGAATTTAAAAGAGAGGTGGGTGTAGAGGCTTCAGTGCACTGCCGTGCGGTGCTTCAGAGGAGAAGTGGCATCCTGAAAAGGGAGAAGAAGCAGGGATTTTAGCAGACATTAAAAGACGATTGTGCGTGGGCTCTTTATATTTTTTCTTTTTCTTTTGTTATTTTTTTGCTTTGGCCCAGGGGGAAAATCCAAACCCTTCTTCACTTAGAAAGAATAAAACCCAAAACAACAACAAATCATTGCACATAAATAGTTGAAAATATATTTCAACTGATTTCACAACCGGAAATAACTGCAGTACCTGTGTACCATGTAGTCCTATATATGTAGAATATTTGATGTGGGCATTGGTGGTTTATTTTTTCTACGGACAACTGTAATTCGCAGTCATTTTAGTATTTCCCCCCTGTGGTTTGTTTGTGAAGCTCACCCCATTGCCTCATGTTCATGAACCTTTACTTTCCTGTGACCAAAGGCAACGAGACAGAACATTGCATGTTCACAGGACCTGTGAGACGAGACAGAACATTGCATGGTCACAGGACCTGTGAAACGAGACAGAACATTGCATGTTCACAGGACCTGTTAAACGAGACAGAACATTGCATGTTCACAGGACCTGTGAGACGAGACAGAACATTGCATGGTCACAGGACCTGTGAAACAAGACAGAACATTGCATGGTCACAGGACCTGTGAAACGAGACAGAACATTGCATGGTCACAGGACCTGTGAAACGAGACAGAACATTGCATGGTCACAGGACCTGTGAGACGAGACAGAACATTGCATGTTCACAGGACCTGTGAAACGAGACAGAACATTGCATGTTCACAGGACCTGTGAAACGAGACAGAACATTGCATGTTCACAGGACCTGTGAAACGAGACAGAACATTGCATGTTCACAGGACCTGTGAGACGAGACAGAACATTGCATGGTCACAGGACCTGTGAAACGAGACAGAACATTGCATGGTCACAGGACCTGTGAGACGAGACAGAACATTGCATGTTCACAGGACCTGTGAGATGGTAAGCAGACTGTTTCATGGCACCCCATGCGGTTGATAGATTTCTTCAGTTTGAGAGGATTGTGTATTTCTGGTGTATATGACACTACCGTGGGGGGAACGGTCGTGCTGCTTCAGCTGTTACCTCTTCTCCCATTTAGTTTACTTGTTTGTGGCTTCATCCTCCGAATGTCTTGAACAGCAACATAATTTGTACTCTGTCTTCGGCAATAATCATCAGTATCACAAGACCTTGTTATGTAAAAATTTTTTTGTGGCGTGCCTTTGAACTGAAATGACCAACATGGATATTTCTGGGCTTTCTTTGGTTTAACTCATTACTTTGTTTAGGCAGGCAATTGTTAGATTGCCATTGCTCTGTTAGTAACGTGGTCTTAGTGACTGATTTGATATACAGTGGCTCAGGCATTTGTTCATAGGGGGGGTTAAATACAGCATGACTCATGATGACTTAGTTTCGGTGATGAAGAGGCCCGGCTGTCATGATGTTCAGCTTTATATATTTGAAATGACTGAACTGTACTTAAACCATAAGGCTCATCACATGAGTTGTCAATTATCAAAGTCACAGACGTGCATCACCATAAACATGGATCCACTCATCCACCTGAAGCAATTTACAGTTAGCACCTTTACCACCTCTAGCACCTTTAGCGATTTACTACGGGAACTGTTATTAAATCTCAAAACGGCACACCTGCTCCGCAATTTTTTTTTTAGGCTCCAGAAGTAATTCCACGAGGCAGAATGGAACTGCTCATTCGTGGAGAAGCAGGCTGAACACAGCCGCGAGCCGCGCGCCACGGTTTACAGCCTGCCGCAGGAGCGAGGCGTGTTTCCACGTCTTATCTTTCACCCGAGGGACGCCTGGTTGACATGGGCCGAGGACAAACCGCCCAAATTTGAACCGACGAAAGTCGCACGTTAAAGAGAACGAGATGTTCCAAAGGTCACGTCCCCGAATGGCAGCAAGCGCGAGATGACGTGTGATTGATTAACGTTCCAACCACTGCAAATTACATTTAGCTGAACGGGTGACATTTGGGATGCCGCTTTGAAGCGGGCTTGGGCTTCAGACAGAGTGGGCGGCGCCAGTTTCTGGCCTCCGTCCAAAAAGCCGTTCTTGGGCGAGACCCGCTCCTCTCTTGGCATGAAGGGTTCAGATATCAAATAACAGGTTCACAAAATGTTCTTTATCTCGACCTGGCACTGCAGAGAGCTTCTAAGAAAGATTAAAATCACAATTTTATGAGTGGATGTTTGAGCTTTAGAAATGGAAACTTTTAGGCTGTATTTGAGTGGAACAGACAGGAGAGTGTGGACAATCGAATACATCTCAAAACTCAGATTTTACTGGTACTTGCATTACTGGGAAAACTGGGAAACATTTTATCTTAGTGTTACTTCACATTTGACCAAAAACAGAGCCATTTAGGCTTCAACAAGTTGATTCTTCTTGTGAATTCTGAGATTAACAGGCCATCACAAAACCTCCCCCAACATGTTTGTACCATTTCAGTTCTTGTTGTGACACAGTGCAATATATGTGTTACTTTAAGCCTGGCACAGCATCTTAGTCTGGGAACATTTATATTCAGAGGATATTTGGAATAGCGGAATTCTCTCATTATTTGCTGTTACTAATTAAGTTGTTGTGCATGCATCCATGTCTGGGTGCATATCATTCTGGGTATCTGGGTTGAGCATGCTGATCCAGTTTCACTTTTGTGTAATACTACTCATCCCTTTGGATGACAGATTTACACTTTTGGATACTGTTTCAGTGACAGTAATTGACTCTGGAAAGTTGCTGCAGTGCAGCTAGGTGAAGCAGTTCTTTAATAGCTGATGAAATCAAGAGTATGAAGATGAAAATTTATATTATGAAAGCATAAATATAGCTGGGCTTGCGGCTGTATGCATGTTGACAGCTATAAAGGGATGTTGATAAAATGCCACATAAAACGTCCCGGAAAATAATGTATTGAAGAGCGGGTACCCGGAATGTTCTCCTTTATTTATTAATTTTTTTTATCTGATCAGTTAGGTCAACTGAGAACTCGGTTCTCTTTCGTATTTTTTATGCAGATGTTTGGAACAAAGATGATGAGTTATTCCATGTAATTATGCAGTTTGGCACACAGCAGAACTGGGTAGTTCACACTGCGCTCGTCAGGGGGAATTTCAGCCTCTTCCTTCTGTCTGCAACATCAGAGTTCCAAAATATAAAACTGACAGAGCTAAAAATGTATTTATTCTATATGCCATCTCCCCGCTAAACAAACAATAATGGAACTGAGAAAGAATATACACTGTGTGCCTTAAATGACTATATATTGTGTAAACTGTGTAATTTACTGTTCATGTACCTGTACGTTTTTTACTTTTATGGTGTAAATTATCGTATGTCATTATTGTATGTTGTGTAAATGTCTGGTTGTAAATGTTGAATGTCTGTGTACATGCCGTTAAAAAGAATTGGATCTAATAAAAAATGTAATCCTATGAGGGCCCATAGCTATGGTCCATAAAATTTTTAAAATAAATTCCACCTTATTTGACCCATCTTTGGGCCAGTGAATTTGACTCGTGGTTCTCATTTGGAGGTCCAGTACCCATGACTTTCATAACTAATAGTGGCTTCAACTAGAGTTATACTCTTAAAATGGAGCTTGAGGTATTTGGCTGTATTAAGCAAGTTATAGTGAATAATATAGTGAATAAAGTCTACTTTCGAACAAAATTTCTACAACAACATATTTCCCTCAACAAGGAAAATGGATAATTGTCAAAGAGATATAAAATCAAGATAATGCAAGGTTAGATTTGTGGACTATTCCATGCCAGCCTTATTTGCTTCATTAATGGTGTCTAAGGGTATGAGACGTATAATATGGTTAAAGCAGAGACTGGATGCAGGATTTCTTAATGTGACACATTGCCTACACAATCATGGTCACACAAACATTATTATACAGACCACATTGACAATCAAAGTTCCGGAAAGGGCTTTAGAGAGTTTATGACTAAACTTTGGCGTGATTGCATCAGCAAGATTTTAAACATGCTGTATCAAGTTTAAAGTTTAGGAGCTCTTCAATGTACAGTTGCCACATTAGAAATAAACTGTATGACAATGTAGTGAGAGTAGCCTATAGATTTATTTGTTACTAATGCAAAGGTAAATAAGGTATTAACTAACAAATTTAACCGCCAATATGAGTCTTTTTTCCTCAGGAGAGAAATGCAGTGCTCGAGTACAGCCCATGCTGTACCGCTATAGGCTCATTGTTGCAGAGACCGCCCCTTTTATGGGAACACGTGGAGAGCTTGATTAACAACGCTCATGTTCACTTAGCAAGTTGTTAACCACCTTCGTAGTACCGGTTATACTAGATTGTGGTGGTTTGGTTATGTCAAGCCAGTTCAGGCAAGGAAACCCTGGCTTTGTTAAGCTTCCTTCGTAGTATACCCCCCTGGTCTTTGTTAGAAGTAATTTTTAGCAACACGAGTCTTGGCACTCTGCTCTTAGACAACCACACATATCACAACAATAGCAGGTGTCATAACAAAGCTTCTTTTAAATTCTGAGTAACCTGTTTCTTCACCCTGTTATTATCAATATAATTTTTCTTCTCTACAACAGGAGGCAAAAATATGAATCCCTAGACCGTCCATAGGCTTATTGCAATACAGTCACGGAGATAACGGTAGACTTCCATTGATGAAAAGGTTGCGTTCCCAGAAAGAGAAAATGCAAACAAAAAAGATTGTCCTGTCATTGTAAGAAAAAAAATGAACCTCTTCATAACCAGAGATAACCCACATAACTCCAACTTTTCTAACAGAAACCGCAGTAAAACAATGTACTGTAAATACTGTATATTTACAATGAGATAAAGGCCAGCTTCTTTTTCAGGGTTCTCACTCTTTACAAGGGGCAGGTCTGCATGTTTAGGCGATGAAGAAACAGACAGGGACATGTGCAGAGAAAATACACTTTTTACATTTTTAGGGTTTAAGGAGGTTTATTATTAAGCGTCTCTGCTGGTTGAATGAGACTATTTGTGGCCCGTGCAACTTATCCTTTCTTCCGTGTCTCATCTCTGTCCAGAACCATGTTGACCAGTGACAGCGAGCAAGTGAGTGCCAGGATGGAGACCACCCCGGCCTTCGGCACTCCCAGCATTTCCGTATCCCAGCAGCAAACGCCCGTGAAGTTTGCGCCGGTAGTCGCTCCCAAGCCAAAGCATTACCCCTGGGGACAACTGGGAGACTTGGCCTATGTAGAGGCTGGAGGTAAGATCACAATCCACCCTTTGGAGATCCGCTCCACATCTGTTGTTCCCCAGTATTACTGGAAGCTTTTCTTTTTTTTAAAGCCAACTGCGCAGAATGAGAGAAACAACCCTACCAAAAGTGACAGCAATCAGTACATCGCAAAATTTGACAGACATAATTCCCAGAAGTGGGGCAGGTCAAATTTCCATTGAATCATTTTGCGGAACCGAAAGGCTGCGGCGGAAACCTAAACCTAACTCGAAGCTTCGGCAGCAGACCTTATTGCGTTTTCCATTCAAGAAAATGACTTTACAGTTCAGCACGTGTTAATAGTCTCTCCCTTTAAATTGAAGTCGATGACGATGTGCCATCTGGGGCCTCCTCGGGCACTCGGACGGTGCTGGCCTGCGTTAGCAGAGGCAGGTTTGTGCACCTGTGATTGGCTCGTTGGGGGAAGCCTACGGAGGGCATTTTCCAGCAGACCAGAGCTGAGGTTGCACATGATCACTGGCTCCAGCTCTCGCTGACTTGGCAGATGCTGGCGGCAGTGTAGTATAATGGTTAAGGAACTGGACTTGTAACTGAAAGGTTGCAGGTTCGATTCCCAGGTAGGACACTGCTGTTGTACCCTTGAACAAGGTACTTAACCTGCATTGCTTCAGCTATATATATATATCCAGCTGGATAAATGTAATAAATGTAATAGGTAGTTGTGTAAGTCGAAGAGAGCGTCTGCTATCTGCTAAATAAATGTGTAATGTAATGTAATGCTGTCAAGACGGCTGACCTATGTGCCGAGCTTCAGCCTGCGGATAATGTGCTGGAAAAATGGGAATACTGAGAGAAAGAACAAAAGTGTGTGTGTGTGTGTGTGTGCGCATGCGTACGTGCGTGTGCGTGCATGTGTGTGTGTGTGTGTGTGTGTTTGTATGTGTGTGTGCGTGTGCGTGTATGTGTGTGTGTATGTATACACTACTGTACGTGTGTATTTGTGTGTGAATGTTCATGTTTGAGGGATGCATACTTTTCTATAACCCATAATCTACGGCAGTGGTCCCCAATCCTGAGATCTACAGTCCTGTGGGTTTTCACTCCAACCCCTAACAAAGCACACCTCGTTCAGCAGCTAGAGATCTCATTGAGCTGCTAATTAGTACAATCTGATTAGAATCAGCCAAATTAGGGTTGAAATTAAAACCTACAGGACGGTGATCTTCAGGAACAGGGTTGGGGACCACTAATCTACGGTTACCCAATGCATTACCAATGATATGTGTCTATGGTAAAATGTCATGTAAACAAAGGTGTACATATTTTTCATAAATCAAACCATGAACAAACAACTGTTTTGTTTATTAGAATTTGGGCAGGTCCCCCTTGATAGAGATATCATTGTCGATGTTTGTTTTTCTACCCACTGGATGAATATAGGGTAAATAAATAAATACATATTTTTAAAAAAAATATATAATACTCTTTTTGAATGTCATTTGACAAAATGCCAGAGCGTGGCCTCATATATACATGTATGTATATTGTGTTAATGAATTAAGTAACCATTGAACACCTTAAACCTTATATTGAACACACATGGTGTGTACAGTAAATACATTCTTATATCACAGATTAGGTTTAAATCCACTTTTATCTGAGTGTAAAGCCATTTAAAGCTGCTTAGATACAATACCGAGAGGACTGATGGCAAAAGCCCTCTCTAAACCATTGAAATCAATAAAGTGTGTCTTCTGCATTCAGTTGTTCATTGTCCAAGGGCTGCAATACAGCAAAACATGGCCTTTTCCCTGTAGTTTTACTTTTAGTTAAGGGTATTATTAGGAATTTGTTGCAGCAAAGCAGTCAAATTTATTTCTCTAATTGGCTGATAACAGTTCTATTAGATATTGGTTTCTATAGTTACTGCATGTGCTTTCTTTCAAGCCTGAAAAGCTTTCTGATTAGACATGTAACTTAAACTTTATCTTTGCTTTAAAAATGGCATTCATTAAATCACTCTATTTTGGTGCATTTCATAGTTAAAAGATAAATTGCACTCCAAAGCTTTTTTTGTGCCCGTAGCCCTTGGATCTCTTTGATGATGCGAGATGGGAAGTCTTTTGCACAATGTAAAATAACGAAAAGAGTAGATTAAGCTAAGACCTTAAAAAGAGTAGATTAAAGCAAAAAGAGAAACGACATGTACCGTGCTACTATACTAACATGGTACAAATGTGGAAACGAATGTTGCAGTCACCAAAACGTCTTTGGAGCATGTGGGTTTATACACAGAAGCAAAGAGCCAAGTAGCAATTAGCACTGCAAGTGAGTGTCATCATTCAGAGCCGTAAAGTAAGTGCTACCAAAATGTGTCTTCACAGTAAATGGGCCACGCCAATATCTTGCCGTATAATTTAGAAACTAAGTATGTGCTACAGCTTTCATTTTTAGCTGTAAAGATCCGAGTTTGTATCTTTTTAGTGCAGAGATTAGGAAAAGTAGTTTTCTGCCTCATACGTTTTGGGAGGAAGACGCTTTTGTAGACATGCAATAACTGATAGCAGTCTGTGATAAATCCATTAGGGAAGTGAGAAATTTCAGGCCATAGATGCACTGGAAGAACCTTTTTTTACAGGATCAAATTACTGCTGTTGCAAAAAGAGGCACAGTAGCCTGGTATGACATTTCTATTTTACCCTGGTATATCAGTACAGGTTGCGCTACAATTATCGTTTTACATTGAGTTTATTTCTGCCATCTCTGCAGGACCAGTAACTCAGATAGCGGGCTCAGTCCTCATGAAAATACTCAGGTGTGACGCAACTGACAGCGGTTAGTCAGCAAAGTTTGATTTTAATAGTGCCGCACGAAAGGAGACGCATAATTAGGCTTTGTCCGCTGCGATGGTTCCGCAGGAAGACCGCGACGCTCTGGTTTGGCAAATTGAACGGCACTGGACCGTCATTTGAGGTGTGGGAAAGCACATTGCGTCATGTAGCAGTGGAGAGGGTGCCGTGCCGGGGGATCTCCGTAATAAAAACACAAAAAGCTACACGTTCACTCTGAAACTGATGTAGTCCAGGGTCCAGGGTCTTATAAGGAGACCGATTAAATGTGTATAACCTGAGAAAAGATGGAGTTTCTGCTGTGTAGACAGGCTGCTGGCGTGACGCGTTGCATCATTCATTTTTAAAATAATGAAATGGACTGGGCCTTTATGAATGTTTGTGGTTATTTTTATGGCTAATGTTTGTATGCTCGTTTGGAATAACAATGCAATGTTAAGAGTTTTTTTGTTTTTCTTTTTTCGAGTCGGTCAGCAATATTGAGTTGAACTTTGGATGGCATTGGATTGTGAATTTTGGGGTCACAAGTTCATGTTATGGGTGATATACTGTATTGCTTATTTCCTGTTGAATATCTTTTAATGAAAGACGTATCCCAAGTAATGAAATAAAAAGGAGGGAAAATAATGATATTGTTAGTGTCTGTATGTTAGCCAGGGCTACGCAAGTCATCGCCTATAGGGCTTATATGTCTGCAGGCTCTCATCCCAGTCACAATGTATGCTACCTGTCTCAGCTCATTATTTTCCTTACCAAACTAATGTAACAAAAGTATTCGTTGTTTTAAAAGGGTTTGTGTGGATTTTAGCGCTTCAGACTCTGATCTGTGCTGGCCAAAGCAATAAACATGTTCTTAGCAAGGTTTCACAGGACTCTTATCTCTCAACATCATACTGTACTTTTAAACATGTAATCTCAGAGGTAAGAAGACGTTCAAAGTCGGTTAAAATAGTTTATTTATACATAGATTTTTTATTTATTTATTATTTTGGAAGATAGCTTATTGCCTTTTACCTTTTGTTGCTGGACTGTGTCGTGATTTTTTTTTTTTGTGTGCATTTTTGTACAAAACCATTTTTTTTTACATCATACAAGTATTTCAGAAAGAAATTCTGTGGACGCTTGAGCCTCATCATACCTCAATCGGTATGATGATTGCCTGCTTGAAGGCTGCACAAAAGAGCACCATGTAAGGAATGTATTGAAAATGTATTTTAAATGGGTAGTTCAGTTCAAGAGTTTTTAAATATTATTTCAGTTTTCGACAGACAGTTTTTTGTGTAATGATATTTCACTTTTTTCAACAGACAGTTTTTGTGTGTGCGAAGAAGGATATTTTTGACACTTTAAGTTTCTGATGAACTGAGAGATTTATAATGGCGGGTATGAGGCATTCACAAGTCTGTAGTTTAAAGCAAGAAAATGCACTTCAAGTAACTCCAAAGGAGTTTATACACTTCAAGATGCTTTGGAGTTATTGAAGTGTGTTTTTTTGCTTTAGACCACAACCTTGGGAATGCCCCTATACCAGCCATTATATAAAGTCCACAGTTTCTCAGAAAATCTCCTTCATCGCATGTAAAAGCTATCTGGGCATCAAAACATGCACTAAATCTGAAATAATATTTTAAAAACTGCAGAAAGTAAACCCACTGCACTGTTGTTTTCTCCAAACTACAGGGTCACATCAGTGTACAACTGTTTGCTACTTACTATAATTCAGTGAAAAATAATCGCTTTCCTCCATTGTATTGCCTACATTTGATTAGAGCTGGTGTTCATATTGTTCTAGTTGCTTAGCTGTGCAAAGCTCACATTTTTGCAACAGCCTGAGATATTTAATCAGAATGTAAGCCCTACAGTGCCTCCTTCTAAAGATGCAGAGTAAACCATGCTTGTAGACCATGAAATGGTTTAGAAATCAAAGTATTCCCGATGAGCTACAGGTGCAGCTCAAAAAATTAGAATATCGTGAAAAGGTTCAATATTTTTTGTCACTCATTTCAGAAAGTGAAACTCATATATTATATAGATTCATTACACATAGAGTGAAATATTTCAAGCCTTTATTTCTTGTAATTTTGATGATTATGGCTTACAGCTAATAGTAATTTTTTGTGTAATAGACTTTTTTCCCCATAGAGTTCTATAGGAAAATGAGTCAGGAGAAATAACCCTTGCAGTGATCCATCCACATCTACTCCATATCTGGCAACAGAGTGATGGTTTGGGGCTCGTTCGATAGCTCAGACCCTTGATGACTTACAGCCATTTAGCCAGCCATGTGTTCCATACTGTACCAGTGTAATTTACAGCTGAATCTAGTCTCACCCCCCAATTCCCATAGAGATCAGTTCAAATGCAGAGAGGTTATAGTATCTCTTGTAACAGTACCTGAAAATAAGATATCGAGTCTTTTGATGTTGATTGGTCACAGACTTCAGGAAGTAACAGCATGCAAAGGATATGCGACCAAATATTAAATATTATACTTTAAGATATAAAAAAAAAGTTTTTTCTGAGACACTAAATTTTGGGTTTCATTAGCTGTAAGCCATAATCATCAAAATTACAAGAAATAAAGGCTTGAAATATTTCACTCTATGTGTAATGAATCTATATAATATATGAGTTTCACTTTCTGAAATGAGTGACAAAACATCTTGAACTTTTTCACGATATTCAAATTTTTTGAGCTGCACCTGTATGTATATATATATATATATATATATATACATGTACAGTGCCCTCCACTATTATTGGCACCCCTAGTAAAGATGAGTAAAAAGGGTTATAAAAAATTCACCGTTTGGTGAATTAGCTTAATGTAACACTGAAAAAATGAGAAAAATCCAACCTTTAATGAAGTAAATATATTATGAGAAAAAAAATCCCTCATCAAGAAATTATTATTTTTAACAAAACCATGTGTGCCACAATTATTGGAACTAATAATTTTATTGGTGCCAATAATAGTGGAGGGCACTGTATATATACCAAATCTTGTGCCCACCCTTTTATGAATCTTACCAGAGACTTTGCCCGAAGGACGTTGTAATCGGCCCTATCATGAGAGTAATAAAAGATGTCATATTTGTTGTCTGTACAGTTCCAGTCCTGGAATGTGCGTGACTTGCCACCAATTACTAGTAAAAGCTTTTTTTCATTCCAGAATTGAATACAACTTAATTGATAAAAAAAAACTATTGTGAGCACTGATTGGCTATTTATTTCAGATAACACTGGATTTGACACCACGGCGTTCATCGGGTATGAAAGAACCAAGTAATAGCCGCGGTGCTGTGTGTATATGTGTGTTTTACAGTGTGAAGAGTTGGGGCAGCCGTGGGTGGAAGGCCTACGCAATGATTTGCAAGGGGCCACGCAGCCTCTTCAGGCCATGCCTACCTCTGGGGTTTTTACACTTGCCGGCCACCGAGCACCGTTTACCCCACAGTCCATGTAAACGGCGCTGCCGCTTTAACGAGACTTGTATTGCTCATCCTGGACTGTGTCCAGGTGCCCGTATGCAATGGATGACAGTTAATCTCTGCTTTTTAAGTGTGAAAAGGACTGACTGATAGATGAATATCACCTGCAGGGTTCCGGTACGCCGTTCCAGCAGTAACACACACACACAGTGGCAGAGAACTGGGGCCTACTGACCGGGCTTCAGAGACCCGGGTGACACGACCCAGTGGCCACGCCCAACGCCCTCTGACCGTCCCACACTCTCCCTTCTCCTTTCATTAGGAGGATGTTTCAAGAACGGCGCTCTCCCTAATGACTTGTAGAGGAGAACGCGCTGTGTCACGTCGAGCTCCTATCTGTTCAAGTATCACTTAGAGACAGCCATTCGATTACAGACAGCCCCTGCGCAGCAGTCAAAGGTACTGAATATCTAATGACAATTATGTGATCTTACTCAGCAATTCTAACGTGCTGATACACGTTTGATATTTCACCTCTGAAGTATATAAATACCTGCTTACATGGAAATTGATTCAAGGGTGCTCTTCAGGTGTGATTTAGGCATTTATCCAAGATATCTTGGCATCTGTATATTTAATTCAGATTCCAAATTGTTTTCAGGTTGCTACATAATTGAACAAATATTTCTCCCGTATCTTGGGGCTGGGACCTAAGAGTATTTTGTAATACACATTCCATGCTGATTTATAGGATTCGAATAGCTCAAATTTTTCCATCAGAAGCTGTTCTCTGCTTATATATTTAGGAGGATATTTTGTCAATAAAATGGTGGCCCATTATTACTGCGCCACACCTTTAGAGAAGAAAATATGTACTTTGTGTTTTTTGT
Organism: Ilyophis sp. 1 JC-2022; assembly: GCA_022702515.1. Classification (NCBI taxonomy): domain Eukaryota; kingdom Metazoa; phylum Chordata; class Actinopteri; order Anguilliformes; family Synaphobranchidae; genus Ilyophis; species Ilyophis sp. 1 JC-2022. The sequence goes on along the minus strand of CM040403.1, from coordinate 53,203,270 downwards.
AGTGCTACAATAAAGTCATGCAAAAACTATTTTTGGAATTTGCTTAATAATAACAATGATAATAATATGGTACCAATGTGTATAAAATACTTACATTGCAAATTATGATCCACACCTAATGACATAGAGAATTATTCTTTTTATTTTTTTTATTTAACCTTTATTTAACCAGGCAGGTCAATTAAGAACAATCTTTTATTTACAATTCAGTATATTATTGATGACAAATAACATGAAACGCTGTGTTGATTTGGGGATTTAGTTAGTTTACCATTCAAATAATTTTTACTGTTCAAAACCCAGCCACTGATGCACCTATTTTTAATGAATGTAATTACAGTAAATGGTGTTTCCTGGAAACAATCCCACCTCTATAAATACAGGGTGAGAGGATGCAGCAGTAAGTTGGTACAGGAAAAACTACAGTCTGCTTCCTAAATCACAGTGAGGCTTCATGGCTTTGTGGCTTACACTTTCTTAAAGATAAGGTGTTGGTATATTTGCATGGTTAAAAATGCAAATTCACCAAACGTATACTTCGGTCCAAGTTCATTAATATATCGGCTCTTTCTTAAAATTAACATGGGTGAAATGAGTTAATTGGTTTTTACGCATGAGTGCAATCGGATACCCTCTAAAAGTCTTTTAAATCTGTCATATTTATTTTTTTACAACACATTTGTGATATTTCCAATCAGAGATTATCTTCTACTGTACCAGTAAAATGTTGCATATTTTACAGTGTATTTTGATGGGTGGTGCAGTATTGCAGTATTACTTGCAGTCACTGCAAAGGGAATTGTTGGTGTTTTAGGGCTTTATCTGAATATCATGCATTTTTTTTGGGGGTGTAAATGATGCACTTATATACCGTAGGTCAAAAACTCCTTCGAATGTTTCGATGTTTTTTTTTTACTACTAATTCAGGATGCTCTCTGGGATATCGGGGCCGAGTCGTGCAAAGCAAAGTCTCAGAGAAGAGCGCTTAATTTTACCATTGGTCTTGCTTTCTTGCCGTGACCCACAGCAGTCAGCTTGAAGGTCAAACAAAACTTAAGATTTTTTCTTTCCACAATCGGCTAACTTCTGGCTCAACTGCTTTTCGTCATAAGTGAACTCGCTATCTGATGAAAAACACATTGAGTATTGAGTGTGGTAGCTCTGAGCTGAGTAAAGCATGTAAGACCTACATTACACAGGATGAGCAGAGTTATACAGCAAGCTCATTTGTATTAGCGGAGATAACCGAACGTGTCAATTATCTAGCCAACAGTACTATTAGTGAAAGAACACATAATGTAAGATAAAGCCAAAATAGCAATAGTTAAGTGCTCAATGTGTTCAAAAGACTATTGAAAATATGACTCGGGGTGTTTAATGTAGGGTTAATGAGGTCTCGAGTTATTAAGTTGTACTAATCTTTTGAGCAAAAAAAAAAGAGTAAGTGACTCGAATGTAAACCTGCCGCTAAAATGACTGGCCAACCTTGTTTGGTTTTGGGTAATGCTTTTGAAGGATTATTGAAGCCCCAGGTGGAAACTGTAGTTGGATAAAATACTCAGCTGAGACTGCTATATAAAACCATATAAATCAGTTTGAAACCCGCCAGCCACTTAAGATGAAAGTGTCAGTGTTCATTGAATGTGTGATTAAAGAGTTGGAGAGCAGAAAAAGTTCACTTTGCGATCAAACGAAGTGTTACTGTCTCTTAAACTCTCAGGCTGCTGTGTGCACCTTAAAAAGCGAAACTCTCCTTTTAACTTTCAACCTTTAAAGAAATGACACCATTTGTGACAATTTGTTGCCTGGTTAGTGAAATCATTCTCCAGAAGTGTGAAATATACAGTATAATGTTATATTTGACAAAATAACTGCAGCAGTTCTTTTCCATTATTGTGGATAAGTAGCAAAGAGTTGCAACAAATTGCCCTTTTCACACTTTCCAACTATCAGATTGTGAAATAGTTGTAAGCGCTTTGTTTTCGCGCATCTGTACTGATGTGACGGGCTGTGATTCTATAGATTAGAAAAGGGAACCCAATCACTGGGTGAGATTTAAAAAAAAAACACCTGTTTTACATAGTTTCCAGACAACATCTTTTTTTATGGGAAAGTTTTTCTTATTCTTGAAGGCTGCGAAACTGAGATGAAACATGTCGGCGTTCAATGTTATAGTTTTCTCCGATAGCCATCTTGCCTTCAGGTCCCAAGTCACTGTGATAATAAAAAAAACATCACTGAAAGCCATCTGCAAACTTAACCTTGTTTGAAGGACACAAAACCGATACCAAAGGCAATTGTTGCGCTTGGTACAGCATTGTACTTCCACATATGCTTTAAACTTCTTGGCTTAATACATTTTTTACTTATTTTTGACTGCCTTATTTTCTTTTATTTTCAGTTGGGCCAGACTGGTAAAAGGGGAGGCCCTTCCCGATGCGCTTGCTGCCAGCTGTCATTGTCCTACCAGTCGCTTTACGTCCCCTGTGGGTGGAGTTCTTATCCACTCTGCTTGCCCTCGATCTTCTGCCTTTCAGGCACTCGCTACCAGCTGCCTGACACAAATCTTGCGAGAACACGGCCTCTTTTTTTCCCCTCAGTCTCCGTTTTCATGTTCATCTTTGATTTCATAATTTATTGGATGCTAGATGCTGCTCCAATTACCTCTCTCTCGAAACCGTTTGCGACGGAGGACCGGTTTTTAGCTGCGGCCACTTCTGGCCATCGCATTTTATTATTAGCGACTGTGAAAAACAAAGTCTGAAAATTATTTCTGGAAACTAAGTTATTCATTTGAACAGGAGAAAACAGCCTCTGCAAAAAGCCCTACTTATGCTTAAGGCATATGCCATTTTAAGGCACTTCCAGGGTTCTATACCAGTGTATACACACTGTATGCTCCCAGGTTGTATTCCCACATATTTCTTGTGGGGGGCTTCCACTCAGGTGAAAGTGTGTCTCTTTGTTTTACGGTAATATACAGTGTCTCAGGTTAGCGGTTATTGTCGGTTGTACAGAGGGAGAAGATGGCTGCTCCTCGGCACCAGAGCCCGTCTCCCCGAGTGTGTCGCAGCAGGTTCAGCTGTGAGAAAGAGGGGGGCGCTTCGTCCGCCCGCAGTCACATTACCAGAAACGCAACATCTGTACAAGGCCTCTGCTACGGGGCCTTCAGGAGTCAAAGGGTTCAACATGCTATTTTTTGTGCGGCAGTATTTTCTTTTTTTTTTCTTTTTTTGGTTTAATGTTATGGCTCAGTGTGACGCCAGAAATGTCGCTGGTAAAAGTGTTAAGAGTTCTCCCGAGGGCCCAGCAGTTGAATAACACCGGAAACGGTTATGAAATACGGAGCAAATGTGAACCTTTTTTTCCTTTTTTTAAATTTTCTTTAAGTGAGCAGAGTTTGAAAACTCAAGCCCCGGGGGACATGTGGTTTGGTTCACAGGGAGTTTTCTGAAAATGTCCTCCACCCAGATGCGTTGGAGGGCGGGTACAATTTAAAACTGCAGATTGCACTGTCCCAGCTATCTAGTGATATTCTCACCCACTTTCCCCTGAATGTACAAAACAAACCCCTAGTCCCTTTATTGTGGGCCTGGACCTTTTTTGGCAAATCGTAGGCGAGTTCATAAATTCCGCACGGAAACATCTCTGAGGCGCTATTAAAGAGAAGCTGAACACGGCCAAAGCAAAAGCAGGAATGCAAAGCATCCTTCTCTTGGCAATACACACAAACTCCAGACAGGAACCAGAACACACCGAGGCGGTCGAAATTTCAAGTGACCTCCGTGAAACTACGCATCTGTTCTTGATTACATTGCAAACGGCGGAGCCATTCCTGTGCGTTTAGTTAGTCTCAAGTAAACGCAGGTATAGGCGTCAGGGATGCCTCCGTATGCAAGTCGACGTTAAGAATATCAAATTTGTAGTTGTAATTACAGAAATTCAAAATGCACAATCTGTGGAGGCTTAAATTTGAAATGCAAAGAAGTGCCCCTGGCGCAGAGTTGCATGTCAGTGTTTTGCGAGCGCGGTTAGAATCTTGCAAACAAGGCAGCAAAGTAACTGTAAAGGGATGTAGGAGGTTACGCACTCAATCACAAACACCTGCTGCAGACACTCGGCTGATTTCCTGTGACCCGCTCTCTGCCAAGCTGGGCAAGAAAAGTCAGCTGTGTTTTGATGAATATAAGTCCATTCAAGAAGACAAATGTCAGCCTGACGCTCACAAGGCCCATTTGCCAGCCTTGCATTTAAAAGCCAAATATCGGGCGTAGCCTCAGAGAAGATTGAGAGCGCTCCAGCTTAATGGAGGAATTCTTGGAAGTAAGGTTTAAAAAAAAAAAAAAGAAGAAAACTGAATCGCGCTGAATTGCAAAAGCGGTGTGTTTACTCAGCGCCGCTCCGCTATGTTTGAGGAGAAGTGCGTAAGCGACGCGATCGATAACCTCCTCCCGGATTTCCCATGCATTTTCACACCAGCGACTGGCTCAGTCGATACGGTCACCTCAAAAACAGGGCCCACGCTGCTCAGCGCAGAGGAAGCTTACTTCTGATGAGAAATGCAGTGAGCCAGCATTAGCTTCTGAATGCTAAGGATGTGAATCTGCAGTGCCATCACGTCTACAAACGCCATAAAGAGGACTGATCTGTATTTATGTACTTTATGGGTATTTCAAGTATTTTGATTTGTTTTGCCTTTTTGCTGAAGGTAATTTTGACTGCTCAATATTGGCTACTCTCGAGGTTTTTTATGACTCTATAACCGCTGTAATACAAAAACTCATTTTAGGCCATTTAATCCTGCACATCATTGTCGACTTATCTCCTATAATAACTCTCCATTGTCTGTGCATTATTAAGAGGATTAAATACCAAATATTTTGGTGACCAATTTGAAACTTTGAAGAGGAGTAAATTGCTTTATACTGTAATATGATTTGTATAAATTATTTGTTAACCAATTAATCTATTTTTCTATGCTATTCTAGTAATAGACCTTAGAATAACTGTAATACTAATGGTTTAGAACTGAAAATGAATATATAATGGGACATATTATTTAATAACGCATAATGCATTCTACTTAAGTTCATACATTGTAAAACATTAAATCATGATTGAAATCATGTTGTATAAAATGTGATAATTAAGCAGTGCATTTCCTTAATGAATGTAAATGAAGATATGAGCTATACTTAGATTAAAACAAGTTTTTTTTTTAAAGGTGTTATTATAGCTTTTCTTAATATAGTACACATAATGTGGAAAAAAACTCAAATGTATTCTTTTTCAGGCCAAGCCAATAATTTCAAGGGGAGACCACAGCAGTTCTGTACAACCCACAGTGCTCACTGGCACAGAATAAATGTCAAGTATCTCTGTTTGCTTTGATATGAATGAGTGTTTAATGACTACAGCATTTTTTATTTAATTGGATCTTTGGGAGAAGGGGGAGTGGCCTAAATTAAATGGATAAAATGTCATGATTTACATGCCACACTTTTCATATGTTGGGAGCCTTTACTCTTCATACAAAGTATATACAGACATTTTCAATATAAATAAAATCCATTGCATTTCAAATTAAAAACTGTCACTGTTAAGTGGAAAAACTGAGTTGCATATTTGGAAAAAATAAAACTACAGGGCTAGCAGACAAATAGAGTTTAAGACGGATTGTGAGCGATTGTCTGTTCGGGCCCCACATTCAGGGAACTTTCCTAAGGAGACACTGCCAGAGGAAAATACAGTAGGACCAGCGCAAAGTAAAATAAACACAGCCACCCCCCAGGCAGCCGCGCAGTATATCCACTTGTTCTCTCTTCCCCGTCAGATACCCACTCTTTACGTGCATATTATCTTTGTTTCCCATTATTTATTGCTTGTTGTTGTTTTAAACTTCTCACGGGGGCCGTCTGAAAAGTGAGGGATTAGCATAAATGCAAATGATGGCCCAGCCGTGGTAACAACCCAGCCTGGCAGAGTGCCCAGGCCCTCCATTGTCTTGTGCGGGCTCGTCCTGGAGGAATTGGGACAGGGACAGATTGGTTACTCGTTAGCTGCCTGGACAATGCGATGCGAGGGGATGGGGTTGTAAACCCGATGGCTGATTTGTCCAGATCGCCTGGCCACAGTAACCAAGGATAGTATGAGGAGGCGGAAATGAAAAGCCTCCAACTCGAGCCTAAGGGCGCATGTCACCCATGATTTCAGGTTCAGCAGCTCATGGGTGTAAAGAGCTTTGATATGGGAAGAAGAAGGTCATGCATGAAGAATTAGTGACGATAATATGTGCTGCCTTTGAGCAGGGAACACTCTGCAACACGCAATTCTGAGACCCGGGCCCCGTCTCAGCAACTGTAATGACTCCCATGAAGATCCTATGTGCAAGTAGGGCCTCATGAAGATCCTATGTGCAAGTAGGGCCTCATGAAGATCCTATGTGCAAGTAGGGCCTCATGAAGATCCTATGTGCAAGTAGGGCCTCATGAAGATCCTATGTGCAAGTAAAGATCCTATGTGCAAGTAGGGCCTCATGAAGATCCTATGTGCAAGTAGGGCCTCATGAAGATCCTATGTGCAAGTAGGGCCTCATGAAGATCCTATGTGCAAGTAGGGCCTCATGAAGATCCTATGTGCAAGTAGGGCCTCATGAAGATCCTATGTGCAAGTAGGGCCTTTGTCAACAACCCCCATGTTGCACCCAATGGTTGTAAATTTGCTGTATAACATACGTGATGATATTCTTTACGCCTCGTATTTGAAAAAAGAAGGGGAACGAAAACACACAACGCCACAAACGGGCGAAGAAAAATGAAAGGAACCCCGTGGCCATGGGTTTTATAAGACTCCTTCCCCCTTCCTGTTCTCTCTTTGTCACTGTACTATGTTTGCCTGCCAAGCAGAGCTCATTGGACCCATGCGAGTTTCCCCGGCTAAATCTGCAGCTGTCTCCGCAGATCACCGCCCGCGAATATATTTAGCCCCGTTTCGGGACGAGGAGAATTTTGATGTCCGCGTACAGCGGTAGCTGGAATCGACGCGTCAAATGCGACGGCTGAGGACAAAGGTCAACCCAAGTCTGACTCAGGGCTCCGGAGGTCCATCGCAGGCCCTTTAATAGACCGGCAGTCCGCCTCAGCATGTCAGTCAGCACAAAGGCCGGCTGTGGCGGTGGGCGAATGCCTACCGCAGTCAAACGAAAACAAGCCATTAAAATTGAGCAGCTGTGCAGCGAACTTGGCTTACCCAAGCACTGATATCCCTCACTTCAGGATACAACTCAACTGAGTTTGGTTGCAGCAGGTTTCATGCATATAGTTTTAACAGCGAGTGTCCCTGAATGTTCCTTCATGTGGATTAATCCACTGGGAGACCGTGCTCATGCAGGAAGGCCCACTGCAACTACAAATGACGGCTCTTGAGACCGAGAAAGATCATTGATCACATAAACAATCTGGGAAACGAGATTTGCTTCAAGGAAAGGAAAGAGGAAGCCTTTACATTAGAAATTTTGGGGAAAAAGCAGAAACAAAAACGAAACGCTGAGCGCACTTCACGCGTTCATAGTCCATGAATAATGCATGCCATTAGGGAGGACACAACTGCATTGTATCAGTCACCGAACAAAACGGCTCATGAAATTTATTACAAGGAACAAAACCCAGACGAATGGCTTTTCGGAAGTGAGAGCATCGGTTTCAAGCGCAATTTATACCCCGTTTGTCAAGCGGATGCCACTCTGAAGCACCGGTGCCCCCTCGCTCGTTTGCCGACTGAACAAAAACAGAAAAGAGGCGCGAGGCGTGCACTAAAAATCTGAAATTAAATGCGCTTTTAAGTGTTTACCCTAGGCATGGCAGCCTTGCCATCCTGTACAGCACTCCCGGTGGAATGGTATAGAAAGAACTTACCTTCACATGCCTGTGGGCATTTTTACAGCATGTATGGTGAGAACACCGGGAGAAGGGTGGCTGATGCTCTGTCGGAGCTCAGAACAAATTGGACAAAGGGCCAGCCTTCCGTCTTCTGAGGGAATTTTCTCTCAGGGTGGATCATTTGAGAAATGCATTGATTTGCGGTTATAGTAACCGCGTGAGTCACGTGTCAATGGATCTCGCTTGTTTCAGGCAAAAGTGATCGTTCTTTGACAGTTGCCAAAAGCGAGGTGTTGCGTCGTGTGGGAGGCAGAAGTGTGTCAATAATGTGCTCATTGTAAAGGCGCTAAAACCTATATTAGATCACAATTAATACCTGCTTGTAATTTCCATGGCAACTACCTGAGAACATATGGTTTTTGTGAAAACACTGCACTGCGCTGAATGCACTGTAGCAAGGTGCCATTTAGCTCTTTGTTGTTCAGAAATCTTTAGCCCCATGTTTACACCCCCAGAGTCATGAAAAGCAGTCACTTACATCCAGCCATTTCTGAACAGAATTGTGGTTTATTAGAATATCACATTTTGGTAACTTATCTTGAATGATGTAGCACTTACATTTTGGTCCTTTTATGCAGTTTTATGATCAAAGAATACATTGCTTTTTATATTTTCTTCTTCGTTTTGTGATTTATTTTCATTTTCTCATATGAGCTACACAGACTGATTAGAGGAAAAAAACAACCATGCAAACAAGGTATGAAGCGCAGGAAAAAGCCATTATAAGTTGCCATAGTTTAGTTTTTTTGATTGTTATAAAGTGTTTGCAGTGTAAAACGGTGGAACTGAATCAGATTGGTTTAATGAACCAATGAGGACACAGTCTCCTTTTCTGTCTATGCAATGCAGTTCTAATGCCTGAAAAAAATATTTGGTTTGTTCCCTTTGTCCAGAAAGATCATACATGGACCGCTAAGATCATACAAGGTCCTGCAGCACTTTTTACAAAGGGCTAATAATGTTGTTGAAAAACATCTCTTTTTTATTCAGTTAACTACAATCTTAATTTGTACTTCAATGTGTATTTAGGCCTATAGTTTAATTTCACAAGTGACCCTAAGCCTTTAAAACAGCATTGAAAATAAAATTTTTGAAAAATCTGACAAAAATAGTTTTCTTGCAGAAAAATGTCAAAAAGAAATGGTTTATTTCAAAGTAAACCTGTCTCTTTTAAAAAAATCTTGCAACCATCTTAATAATTCACATTTTATAAAGGAATTACATCTACCTATATTAAGCAATATATATAGCTAAATTGGATTTGTTTTCAAAATCGAGAGAATCGTTGTGCTCTTTATGTCTCAATAGTAAGGGCCCTGTCGATTTGAGAATAACATGAAGCCCTGTGCTGACATAGATTCAAGATGTGTGTTGCACAGTAAGATTTAAGTCTTTACAAACCAGGGACAGTCTGTAGACTCATTTTAGCTAAGGAGGCATAACATGTCAATTTGCTGAAATTAAATAACCACAAGATTACTGTACTTCAGAGTAAAAAGAATGGCAGAAAGGATTTCCAGAAGCCTGTACCTCACCAATACATTTTTCATTAAATTAAAACTGAGGGTGTAAAAATAGAAGTAGTCATCAGGCAGGATTTTTTTGTTTGTTTTATCAGTCAGTGATCATTCTTGCCATTGGGACATGCAGTATACACACACGCAGAAATGCAAAGTGTGAACAATGTCCATAAAAACCCACAATTTCGTAGTTGTCAAGACCAAAATGGCAGCCTTCTGCAAAGAAGTTTTTTGGCCATTCTGTTTCCTCCCTGCGTGGCTGCCAAACAGTCAACCGTCTCTTCCAGTTGTTATGTCAGACTCTGATCCACGCGCCACCAAGGGACTCCACAGGAAATTCACCAGTGGGGGTCCTGACCGCCCTCATAAACCACAGGTTGTCAGACATAGATGCACGTATGCACACATGCATGCACACACACCCATATGCTTACTGAGCACATCATTGAGCACATCTGTACATTTCCATGCCGATGGTTTTTGTTATTTTTAACGCCCTGACTTTGTAAAGTGCACCGTGTGAGTCAATCGAAGAGGGCAACAGCAATTGGGTGACCTTGTGTCATGCTTCAATGGGTAGAATATTGCTGGGTGGGCATGTGAAGCAAAGACATTTACCTCATTTATTCTAATCCAGGTTCCACCACACTTCAATTTGACTGCTCGTACTGGACGTACGACCGGAAGTTTAGAGATTAAACATGTTTAAAGCTAAATTGACACCTTTGGCCAAACAAAAAAGTTGTTGTTTTATCCTATTTCTTGTGGAATACTAAACCTACGTATATTAGGTAGAAGATAAAGAGTCACTTCGATGTGGTTTATTAAAAAAAGTGGCTTTTCTCTTGTTTGCAGTATTCTGTTTGCACACTTTTTGAATGTCAAAGGAATGATGTAATTTTTGCATTTGTTTTCATAGAAGTTTCATGGCGCAAATCCTTTTGTGTGTGTTCTTGCTTTCCTAGCTTCAAGCGTGAAGAGGAATCGAACAACTAACGTTCATTTGGATCTGTATTATTACTTGTATTAATAGTGTTGTAGCAGCACTGTAATTTCAGTTCCAATGTTGGCATTTTTGTTTTTCTGCCTTGCAGCAGTTGCCGTAGCTAATCCATAGAATAACTCTCGGAGACTTAACCTCTAGGTGAGCGATCCAATACTTGACAGTGAAATTGATACTTTGTATAAAACTTGAGTAACACTTCGGAGCACAAGGTTAGCTCTGCAACGACATGCACCAGGTCTACTTTCCATTTGGTGTCTCAACTCTACAATGGATTAAGGGTCTTTATCGATAGAAAAAGTAAAGATATACCATATATTAAGTGGAGAAAACAACAGAAACTGGACGGACGGATCCTATGCTTGGCTCCTTGGCCTTGCCGGATTTGTCCTGGGATGAACTGGAGGCTCACTCTCAAACATGCTCGACGGTCACTGCTTTCTAAATGAGACACCGCAGGCCTTCATTCCTCACTCTGGACAGATTCAAGCAGGCCTCTGTGACATGGGGAGCTCCGTTCCTCGCTTTTATTTTTGGCAACTGGACCGTGTTGCACCAGTGAGTGAACGCTGGCCGTATTTTCGAAGGTCTTCTATCCCTGACGGAGGGTTTTTTTTTTTTCTTTTGTGTTCGCTCATGTGCAAAGACAACTATCCTGCCCAAGGCTGTGTACAGTATATCTATGGCTCAGAGATGCCTTTGCATGGGACAGGCACTTTTCCTGGAAAGCCTCTCGCTTCAAATTGTACGAACAAAAAAAAAATCAAGTGAATAGCAAACAATAGAGAAGTTGAAACGGGAGCAGTTTCCATTACATCCATGTGAATATGCAGTGGTTATCATTTTCAATGCTTTTTTCAGTGGTAGGCATATTTTTTTACGGGGTACTCCGTTTTAGTTGTGGATTAAGCTTTATTTCTTTAGAAACAACTTACTTTATTCAGGTATATATCATGTGGGGGTGTTTTAAATTGTTGAAAAATGCGTGGTTCAATACTGCGGCAATCTGTTTGAGAAATTGTAAGACGGGCTTCCTTTTGAAGCTGTCAAATTTCTACTGTATTTATTTCATTGGTTCAACAAAATAGTATAATCCTTCTTTTATTCTGTTTAATCTTAAACTCAATTTCCCTTCCCACAGGAATTCTGCTAAACCCACAGAAGCCAATTTGGTCTGCTCCTGTACACTTAAAAAAATTATATCTGTAAAGACCTCAAATCCATCGCTTCAATCTCCAGCCAAATGAAATAATAAATCACTCTCATATTTCACAGCTAATTAAGAAAAGAGCTCAACTGCTCTATTCTGGTGGAAGGTGAAAATCATCTCTGTAATTATATATAAACGGTGTGTTTGGAACCCTTTTGCCACACAGTGCTTGAAATATACTCCACTAAAGATAAAAATGTAAAATGTCACCGCGGTCATTAACGTATTTTATCCTTTTTTTTGGAAGGATTAGTTGCTCCTATTTAATGTATTTTTATGTAATTTCTGCTACATACGCAGTACTTAGCCTTGCAGTAAAACTCTCTCAGGCGCGCGCACACACACACACACACACACACACCCCTTAATTATATTTATTTAGCTAGATTCGTCATGAGTGCAAATTGTCATTTCAGATTATACTTTTACACTTGGAGAGGAGATGACTTTAGGTCAAACACGCTGTACTGCAGACCGGAATAAGGTGCTTCTAAAGCCAATGTCCTGAACCCCATAAGACTCAATGTCTTGAACCCAGACTCGGTGCTGAGCCATAGTACTCCATTCACACGACTACTGTTTGGACCCCTGCTATCACACAAGCCCGGTAGTTATTTTTGTTTGCTGCGGTTTGTGTAATGCCAGTGTACAGAAACTCCTTTAAGTTTTGAGAGATAAATCAAGTCTGGAGAGAAAAATCAATCACCCACGCACACAAACAAACAGACAAAATGAACTTCTTCAGCTCTGATACTAAACATGTGCATTTTGCCTGGGTCTGTTTTTCAGTTTCAGCACTGTTAATATGGTCTTTTTGTTGTTGTTGTTGTTTTTGCTGTTCTCATATGTTCCTCGCCGTACCGTTAAGATATTTCTGCAGTATTGCTTAATTTTACCGAACAATTATGAATTATGGCCTCCTCGGTTTCATCTCGAGTGCCGGATGGACAACCTGTGTCTGCGTTCTGTATACAGTACCTAGGAACTGAATCCTTGCTCAAAGAGCCAATCACAGACACTTCCATTGGTCCAGTGGTCACATGAGATAACAAAATAATGTGAGCTATGTGCACGCGGGACATGGGTATAATGTGTAGATATATAATGTCCCATTGCAATGCCCATTAGTTCAATAGACAAAGACGGATGCCCCTTTTTAAATAGTACTGCTTTGGAAAAGTTCATTGCAGACCCAGAATAGGTTATGTGTAACATAACGCTAAAACGTGCTTCTCCCTGGGTTCATTCAGTAACTGTACTCTATACTCCATAACCACTGAAAGGGCAAGGTTGATTTTGGGTTAGCAGTGAGATCTTCATCGTATGCTTTACCCCTCAAAATACCAGGCAAACGCATGACTCAAAAGACATGCTTGCATGCATTCCTTTATTGATCATTTCTATTCCAGATGAATGCAGAACATGCCCTGCTAACTGGTCCTCCTCGATGGTTTTGCAGGTTAGAGCATGCTATTGTTGCGTTCGTCTTCTTTAAAATGAGCCCTCCAGGGCTGCAGCCCCCAGAACAAGCACAAGCTTCCATTGAAAGGTCACTTTCAAAATAGCTCCTTCAAAGATTAACTAAATTACCGGTTAGTTATTGGGAGTCATTAGGGGTTTGCTAGAGCTCTTGCTAAAGTATATTTTCTTGTGGTAAGTGGAACGACTGGCAAACTCCCTGATTTCTTAAGTGGGAATCACAAAGACTATTGTTTAAATCTTGGTACCAAGAATGTGTACATAAATGTTCTAATTATTTAAAAAATAGATTCTTAATCTCCATTGTAATATGTGGCTGGATCCAGCTCCATCCCTTTCTCAGCTCGAGGGCATTAATTTGCCACTCTCATATGTAAACACACTCATTCCCGATAACCAATTACACCTCTCGTGGTTTCTCAAATGACTTTAATTACTGATTAGAATTCCTTGCTCACAAAGCAGCTACTTGAGAATAATTATTCTCAATAAAGAGAGAAGCTGTTGCATTAAAGCGGTGTCCCCGCTGCTTGCTTCATTACGGCTCGCGCGGGCGGCGCCCTGCTCTCTCCGCGAGTGCAAATGGAGCAGGCTTCATGCACGGCATACGAGTCGGACCGGCGCCGCTCAAACCCCACGACCCAGAGAAGCTCTTCAGCGGGACACGTTGCACCGGCTGTGTCAGATTAGTCAAGCAGCCTCAGTTTTTGCTGCCATTATTTTATGGAATAAGAGAAGGTTTCCAGCGTCTTTTTTTTTTTTCCTATTCAAAAGACCTAGCAAAAAAGCTTCTGTGCAATGTATGGTATTCATTAGAGTAGTTGGGATAACAATTGCAATCTGACCAATCTTTTTGTATTTTTTATTTTTTTTGCATTAAATGCAGGCACGTGTAATTTGGATAGGTATTTGTTTCGTATAATCTTGTTAAGTTCTTCTAAATTTGAAACCGAAACATTATTGGTTTTCTCTGGTCCTATTGTCGCTCTTGGCACAGACTGAACTCTGCACTTTGTCAAACAAACTTTAAGTGCAGAAAGTAGACAACCACAGTTATGTTTCTATTCTTATCCATCTCACACACACAAACTAACAATAACCTGTCTGCGTAGTAACTCTGTAACTTTCTGGGTTACAGCACACTGGTACATATACTCTTAAATAAATAAGTCAACAGAAGAGAAGTTTTGACTTCATTACTATGCATCTCTATGATGACATCGTCAGATGTTCAGGTAGAACTATGTGTGCGGCAGCTCCCCCTTTAGAACCTCAACAGATCTAATTTAAGCTTTAGTTTCAGTGGAAGCCCAGGAGACGCACGCTCTCAAGAGGAGATCCGTTGAAGTTGTTGAACTGTTGCAGCGTTGAACCAGCTTTGGCTGTGAATATCTTGGAACTAGAACAAAGCTGGTCGAATGCTTGATTGAATCACGCCGTCGTCCCCGGTGGCAAACAGGATATGGATTCGCCTCTAGTGACCACCGTGGTCTCCTTGACAACTTAAAAGCGAGGCAGTATGAAGATATCTTACGTAACACCTTTCTTTCCTAGCTGTGGAATGAGAGAAAATTAAGTCATTAAAGGGAAGTATGGCTGTAGGGGCAGGAGTATTTTTATCATTATTTATATTATTTTTAGAATAGAAGCACAGGTGCTCTTTATGAGCATGTCATCTTGGCTCTCCTAATGCTGAATTCTGAACATACTTCATGGCTTTCATAGCCGTTGCCTATGATGCATCTATGTCCTCAAACTCTATGATACATCTATGTCCTCAAACTCTATGATGCATCTATGTCCTCAAACTCTATGATGCATCTATGTCCTCAAACTCTATGATGCATCTATGTCCTCAAACTCTATGATGCATCTATGTCCTCAAACTCTATGATGCATCTATGTCCTCAAACTCTATGATGCATCTATGTCCTCAAACTCTATGATGCATCTATGTCCTCAAACTCTATGATGCATCTATGTCCTCAAACTCTATGATGCATCTATATCCTCAAACTCTATGATGCATATATGTCCTCAAACTCTATGATGCATCTATGTCCTCAAACTCTATGATACATCTATGTCCTCAAACTCTATGGTGCATCTATGTCCTCAAACTCTATGATACATCTATGTCCTCAAACTCTATGATACATCTATGTCCTCAAACTCTATGATACATCTATGTCCTCAAACTCTATGGTGCATCTATGTCCTCAAACTCTATGGTGCATCTATGTCCTCAAACTCTATGATGCATCTATGTCCTCAAACTCTATGATGCATCTATGTCCTCAAACTCTATGATGCATCTATGTCCTCAAACTCTATGATACATCTATGTCCTCAAACTCTATGATACATCTATGTCCTCAAACTCTATGGTGCATCTATGTCCTCAAACTCTATGGTGCATCTATGTCCTCAAACTCTATGCTGCATCTATGTCCTCAAACTCTATGATACATCTATGTCCTCAAACTCTATGGTGCATCTATGTCCTCAAACTCTATGGTGCATCTATGTCCTCAAACTCTATGCTGCATCTATGTCCTCAAACTCTATGATACATCTATGTCCTCAAACTCTATGGTGCATCTATGTCCTCAAACTCTATGATGCATCTATGTCCTCAAACTCTATGATGCATATATGTCCTCAAACTCTATGATACATCTATGTCCTCAAACTCTATGATGCATCTATGTCCTCAAACTCTATGATACATCTATGTCCTCAAACCTTTTGATGTCTTTTTTATTTATACATTTTTTTTGTTTTAGATTTTTGTACCATTTTTTTTCCAGTTTTAGTGGCCAATTGAACCCCTATTCTAATTAAATTCCCCCCGTGTAGCAACCGCTTGAGAACCACCGCTATACAACCCTGTCAGCCGGTAGTAGGAAGGAGGGCGCGACTCCTCGAGCTCCTGACCGTGATCGCCCAGGGCTTTTCTGTGCACAGCGATTCCCTCATAGCCAGACCCGTAGCCAGGACTTGGTCTTAAGGGGGGCATATGAACTGCATGGGGGGGCACAATTATTATTAAATATTTTTGATAATCCGATGTGCTATTGTATTCGTGCAGCACTGACGCATACTAATTAGGCTATACTGAGGTCGAATACTAACCAAATTGGTCTTAGATAGATTTAATATGTCCCGATGTATTAAGCTATGCCTAAAATTATTCGAATGCTGTAAGTTACGATTATAACGTGGAGAGTGGCAACAAAGCTGGCGCATTCACAATACATTCACTGTTTAGACAATTGGAACCAATCAGGTGCACTTACAAGGTTTTGTAAACAATTAGCTTTAGAAAATGAATAGATGGGATACCATAACTAAACGGGGGAGGTTGGCATCGTGACCGCGCAATCAGTGCACTTGCAAATAATAACTTTAAACCATCAACTGCAAGATACCACATCAGTCCTCATAATTTACCACATCAGTCAATTACACAGAGGTAATGTTATGCACAAAGCACTAGACAACACACTGAATATAACACCAGAAGTGCAAAGCAACCCACACCTCTCGAACTGAAAAAGCACCACGGCGGATGCTGACGCGTTATAATATCATGTCGTCATTTGGTCTTTAACTGTTAAAACATTTGTTGGAGGCTATTTGTGGAAATGGGGCATGTTCATCATAAAAAAAAACATTGGATTTGGATCTGCCCAACCCAAAAAAAATGGTTTGCTCTATGCAGTTGTGGTCCAAATACCGTTCCTGTGGTTGCAGCAGCAGCAAGGCTAGTAGTCGGATTAGTCTCAGATCCGCGGCCGCTGCTACTGGTGCTAGGCTGCACCATCTTTATCTCCGACGACCACGAGTCCGCCATCAACATCACGGGGCTTGGGTGCAGTCACATTGTGCGATTTGGAGGCGGAATCTTATCGTTAGAGTTGATAGAGACTGGCGATTTAAACCATTTACGAATGTCCATTGTTAAGCAAATTAGCAAAAGCGATCCTACTGGGAAATAGAGCTCTGCTGGACTCCCAACTGAAATGGCGCGGTAACCTAGCCTACATTGGCGTAACTTCCTGTTTCAGTATGGCGGAACCCCCTCAAACAATAACACAATTTTTTTCTCTATTTTAATGTCTTAAAAAGTTAGTATTTTAAATTTTTTTAACAGAAAAATACTATAATTATTATTTTTTTTCTCAATTTCCAGTGGGGGGGCACTAGCACTTCCGTGGGCGGGCCCGGCCCCCTAAGGCCCGCCCATAGCTACGGGTGTGCTCATAGCTTTACTGTATGAACTCGACTTGATGTTCATGGCTATGGATAGCTGCTACGTTATGATAGAATTGTACTTTATCTGACCTGTTTGTATTTGGTCCAGTGACCTTTGGTATGCACTTATTGTGCATCGCTTTAGATAAAATCTGCCATATGAATGTAATGTAATATGATTATCGGCTACCATCAGCTGCGAGTATAATCATTTGGCTTTGGCTCCTGGTTGCCTCAACCTTTTTGTACACACTTACTATAAGTAACTGGATAAAACCACCTTCTAAACATAAATGTAAATGCACTGAAGATGTTTGACACATAGTGCAGTTTTTTGAAAATATACGCTCATTCTAAATTTGATGCCTGCAGCATGTCCCAAAAAAGTTGGGACAGGGGCATGTTGACCACTGCGTTACATCACTTTTCCTTTTAACAACACTCACTAATCTTTTGGGAACTGAGGACACTAATTGTTGTAGTTTTGAAAGCGGAATTTTTTCCCCATTCTTGCTTGATATAAGACTTCAGCTGCTCAACAATCTGGGGTCTCCATTGTCGTATTTTGCACTTCATAATGCGCCACACATTTTCAATGGGAGACAGGTCTAGACTGCAGGCAGGCCAGTCTAGCACCCGCTTGTAACACGTACAGAATGTGACTTGGCATTTTCTTGCTGAAATAAGCAGGGACGTCCCTGAAAAATATGTCTAGATGGCAGCATATGTTTCTCCAAACTGCATATGTACCCTTCAGCGTTAATGGTGCCTTCACAGATGTGCAAGTCAGTCCATCTCTGATGAGCTCGAGCCCAGAGAAGTCGGCGGCGTTTCTGGATGTTGTTGATATATGGCTTACACTTTGCGTAGTAGAGTCTTAACTTGCATTTCTAGATGCAGCGACGAACTGTGTTTACTGACAACGGTTTTCCAAAGTATTCCCTAGCCGATGTGGTTATATTCATTACAGAAGCATGTCGGTTTTTAATGCAGTGCCGTTTGAGGGATCGAAGGTCACAGGCATTCAATATTGGTTTTCAGCCTTGTCTTTTACGCACAGATATTTTTCCAGATTCCCTGAATCTTTTAATAATATTATGGACTGTAGATGGTGAAATCCCAAAATTCCTTACATCATGCATTGAGAAACGTTGGACTATACGTTCACACAGTTTTTTGCAAAGTGGCGAACCTCGACCCATCCTCTCGTATGGAAATGTAATATACTGCAGTATATTTTAAATATATTGTAACGATAATTTTGATATATTTACAATATACTGCAGTCATTTTTTTTTCCATAAGAGCTTGCTTGTAAGCGCCCGAGTCTTCATGAATACTCCTTTTATATCCAGTCTTGATAGCATCACCTGTTATCTATTCACCTGTTTGCCTGTGGAAGGTGTTTTTTGAACATTCCACAACCTTCCCAGTCGTATGTTGCCCCTGTCCCAACTATTTTGGCACGTGTTGCAGGCATCAAATTCGGAATTAACATATACTGTATTTACAAAAATCATTGAAGTTGATAAGGTAAAACATTAAATACATTTTCTTTGTACTGTTTTCAATTAAATATATCTAAAACACAATTTACAAATCACTGCTTTCTGCTTTTATTTGCATTTTACATTCTGTCCCAACTTTTTTGGAATTGAGGTTTGTAACAATGCTAGTTAATGTAAATCACTTATGTCTAATTTTGTATATTGCAAATAGTTAATCTAGTTCAATTATATATAACAAGATAGCATATTGTAGGCATTGCCATTTTTAGGGTCCACAAAAAATCCGTCAGTATCAATAAATTACCGTAGGTTTATGTTTGATATATTTTGACAAAAATAAATTAAAATGTATTTTAGCTGTAATTTAATCGGCTGAGTGGGCTGGTGTGCATTCAAACCCACAGGAGTTTATGCTTATGACCATGGCCTGTGACTTAAAAATGTTGTGACTTAGCAACGGTGCTGCTCTGTATATAGATTGAAGGAAAAATGTAACCAGAATGCGGTTCCCAAATATATACCATTCAGGGCTCTCAAATATTGTTTTCCTCATTATCTTAAAAAAAGATGTAATTAATGTGTGCAATTAGGTAAGCTGTAGATGCCAGCTGTTACATTGCACCCATTCTGGTTAGGTACACTAGCATTAGGAACCCACTGAATACTCCTGATTCCAGATTTGTTATTCATACTTGGCACTCTAATTATAGATTTATATGCAGTCTAACAGCTTTATGATTTTGAAACAAGGCCAGGGAATGCTCTGTTTAAGTGCTGAGGTCTCTGACTTGAAGTATTATTTGTATTTTACTAGTCATCATTTAAGTATTATTCAATATTAATATGTACTTTCATCCACCTGTAAACAAAACATATTTTAGTTATATATATATATATACAGTCAAGCCGGAAAGTCTGAATAGCCCTTTCACCTTCTCCACGTTTTATTACATTACAGACATATTCTACAATAGATTGAGTTCATTTTTTGTCTCAAAATTCTACACAAAATAGCCCATAATGACAAAGTGAAAACATGTTTTTAGAAAGTTTTGCAAATGTATTAAAAATCGAAAACTGAAATCTTTCATTTACATTAGTATTCATACCCTTTGCTTTAACATATTTAATATTTGGTCGCATATTTTTTGCTTGCTGTTACTTCCTGAAGTCTGTGACCCATCAACATCAAAAGACTCTCGATATCTTATTTCCAGGTACTGTTACAAGCGATACTATAAGCTCTCTGCATTTGAATGGATCTCTATGGGAATTGGGGGGTGAGACTAGATTCAGCTGTAAATTACACTGGTACAGTACAGAACACATGGCTGGCTAAATGGCTGTAAGTCATCAAGGGTCTGAGCTATCGAACGAGCCCCAAAACATCACTTTGTTGCCAGATATGGAGTAGATGTGGATGGATCACTGCAAGGGTTATTTCTCCTGACTCATTTTCCTATAGAACTCTATGGAGAAACAACCCTTAAAGGGATTCATCCACATCTACTCCATATCTGGCCGCAGAGTGATGGTTTTGGGCTCGTTTGATAGCTCAGACCCTAAGAATACTTATGTAAATGAAAGATTTCAGTTTTCGATTTTCAATACATTTGCAAAAATTTCTAAAAACATGTTTTCACTTTGTCATTATGGGCTATTTTGTGTAGAATTTTGAGACAAAAAATGAACACAATCTATTGTAGAATATGTCTGTAATGTAATAAAACGTGGAGAAGGTGAAAGGGGTATTCAGACTTTCCGGCTTGACTGTGTGTGTGTGTGTGTATATATATATATATATGTGTGTATGTTATATATAGAGGTGATTTTTCAGTAAATGATAAAAACCAGTTTGATCACCGATTGCCAAATTCTCCATGTAATATTTTACATTTACATTTACACTACGAAAATAATGTCATTCAGTGTCACTCAACATTACCTTTGCATCCCTCTATTAAAATGTACAGCACAGCATTATTCCTGGGATGTTGTTACTAGTTAAATTGTGACACACGTGCTGAATGTGCAATATTAGGGAATGGTAAAGGTGCATGTTTTAGGAGGTCTGAAATTACACAGGGAAGTACCGTTATGCTGGCTTCCTTAAGGCACAAAGGACATCCCTTTAAATTGACCTTCTGTGTTTTATTTTACATGCAATAAAGAGCTGACCTATATAAGACATAAGCCCTGTTTTCAGCTGTGAATTAAACAGCAACGCTACACTGCCTCTGATCCATTGTCATTAAGCTGCTCTCTGCAGTTCACAT
Source organism: Ilyophis sp. 1 JC-2022 (assembly GCA_022702515.1). Classification (NCBI taxonomy): domain Eukaryota; kingdom Metazoa; phylum Chordata; class Actinopteri; order Anguilliformes; family Synaphobranchidae; genus Ilyophis; species Ilyophis sp. 1 JC-2022. The sequence goes on along the minus strand of CM040403.1, from coordinate 53,182,080 downwards.
ACCCTCATATGAGCTGACCCTCCCTTCCTTTAGGCTCTCCTCTAAAAGGATCTCACCTCTTCAAAGTAGGGCCATAGTAGCCTGCCACCTCTCTAACGTGTCTAACCTGCTGTACTCTTCACAACTTGAATTTAGCTTTTCAATGAGCTAAGTTACTAGGCACCATGCTGTCAGAAGCGATAGAAGTGATATTGATGATGATTATTAATTATATAATTGACAAAACTACTACTTCTGTTGTCATTATCGATGATGATCATCATGATGAAGATGATAATAATAATAATAATACCAACTCATTTTTGTTATTTGGCAGATGCACTTATCAAGCCAACATGCAGTTGTATTGTTATGCAATTTCAAAAGTAGTTATATAATATTATATATATAGTAGTATATAATAGTAGAATGCACATGGCTAGTTCTCAACAATTTCCCTTCATTACATTAATATCCCTTTAATTACCTTCATTACATTTGTGTGTGCATACTGCCTAATAAAGGTCTATACGGGCAATGAGCAACACTATGTGTTCTCGTACTACCCTATTAATCATACCTAGAAATCTCAGTTATAAAGAGTTCTGTTTCGCAGAGTTCACACGTACATTTTGTATTTGAGGCTAGGGGCTGGAGTGATGATATTTGGGTGTTGGGTGCAGGGCTTGTCCAAGTTCTGGGATCTCGACAGGTGTGTTTTTGCCAATGTTGGAAGATGGTTAGCAAATCTGCAGTTCTGCAGTTTTTACTCCTCGTGAGTAAAAAGAAAAGGTAGGTTTTGGTGAAGGCAGTGACAGGGGCAGGAGATGCCAGATGGCCAGGGGGTTGCCAGGTTGGAGCAGAGTGCTCTCAATGGATAGTGGCAGAAGTAGCAGTGTCCCTGACTGCCTGGTAGGCTAGCCACAGACTGTTGAAGTTTGAGCAATTATTTGGGTGTTTATTGAGCAGCCAATCAGTGCCACCATGAAAAACTTGAAGTGTGCTGCCCGTGCAACAGGCAGTTTTGCAGACTAACAGAGAGCGTGGCCAGAAGTTGGAAGGAGCAGGTGGCGAGGAATGGGTTCATTATTTTAATATTGTTGCAGAGGAACCTGCGGACCAGGTTACTGAAGTGATGTTCCCTATCCCATCAAAACAAATGTAATGGTTTGGTCTAGGAACGTACCTAATTTATTAAATGTATTATTTACCTTCTTAGACAAAAGCATGGTGTGGATCAACTTATTGAAATGTTTTGTTAGGGTTTGGAGAGTCTGGCCTGTGGCTAATGTCAGTTTTCTTATCGCTGATTTTGGGTTACATTCCCAATCATGGCGCATCCTGCAGGCATTTTCCCTCTTGCCGCATCAGTGCACTTCAATGTTCTCGCTTAATGATGCTGATAGATGTACACCAGGGCCTAGTCAACACTGCTCTTCTCCGTCCTCCTGATAGATGTACACCACGGCCTAGTCAACACTGCTCTTCTCCGTCCTCCTGATAGATGTACACCAGGGCCTAGTCAACACTGCTCTTCTCCGTCCTCCTGATAGATGTACACCAGGGCCTAGTCAACACTGCTCTTCTCCGTCCTCCTGATAGATGTACACCAGGGCCTAGTCAACACTGCTCTTCTCCGTCCTCCTGATAGATGTACACCAGGGCCTAGTCGACACTGCTCTTCTCCGTCCTCCTGATAGATGTACACCAGGGCCTAGTCGACACTGCTCTTCTCCGTCCTCCTGATAGATGTACACCAGGGCCTAGTCGACACTGCTCTTCTCCATCCTCCTGATAGATGTACACCAGGGCCTAGTCAACACTGCTCTTCTCCGTCCTCCTGATAGATGTTCACCAGGACCTAGTCAACACTGCTCTTCTTCGTCCTCCTGATAGATGTACACCAGGGCCTAGTCAACACTGCTCTTCTCCGTCCTCCTGATAGATGTACACCAGGGCCTAGTCAACATTGCTCTTCTCCTGTAGGGGATCTCTATGCCAGAGACACGGAGGAAATATTGGAGGTCCAGATGCAACAGATAAGGAATCTTAAAGTGTTCAAATGAACACCACTAAAACTGACAATAATCCGTAGTGGACGGGGAAAATAAGGAGAACACAAATAACCTCGTGATAAAAAACGAGGAACTCGATATCCGAGCAAAACAAAAGAAATAAGCAGTTACGCTTATCTAACTCCCGTTGTGGAGTGAACAAAAAGAAAAGAAGGAGGAAAATAAAACACCCCTAAAACTTAGGGTGAGAGCACTCGTAGGTTTGAGTGGAAAACAAAGAAACCAAAACCTCTGCTCTGAAATAAAGAGCGAAAGAGCGCACTATGCTTTATTTTCTAAATTGTACTGCTAACAAATCCCGCGTTGAAAAGCAAAGCGGTCGATAGCAGCACAACTTCCTATACGTTTACCGGCTAGAATGTTACTTGAAATAACATGGAAGCGACGAGAAAAGGAGGAAGCAGGGTATAAGTAGTGAGTGGAAATGCAGGACAGGTGAACTCACTAATTACCGAGACGAAAGCAAAACCCGTAGCGGAACACAGAAAAATCTGATAGATTACCGGTAAAAGAAAAAAGGAATACAAAACGCGGAGATAAGGAAAGAAAGGCATGATCCATGACATCTCCGTCCTCCTTCGCAGAGCGTGCCATGAACAAATGGCAGATACGGAAAAACAGCTGTTCAGTGCCCCTGCTCCCCATCCCAGCAAGACACGGCTTCTCACAAGACCTTCTCGCTTCTCTGAAATATTCACCGCCTTTTATTCCAAAAGAATAAATCCAAAAACATTGGGGGGGAGGGGATGGCCCACAGTGGGGATGTGGATTTCCTTCAATTCACTGTGATTTAGATGTAGTCCTAATCCAAAGGGTTTTAGTGGAGATCACATTGTTGTTACATAAGGCTCTTGGATACCCAGAGGGACTATTCAATGTCATGCCCTCAATCTGAGAAACATTGGATTGTGTAAGATAAAGGTGTGTCATGTTTCACAGCAATAGTGCTGTGCAAGTATTTTTTTCTTCTTTTTTGAACCCATCTCCAGACTTTGCTTAATGAATGTGGTCAGCCGACTCAGATAAACTACATTGATAACATCAATTCGATTTTAATGAAAGCCGATAAAAGCGAAAAGCAAATGGAATTCTTGAACAAGACTCATCAAAGCCTTAAGATCGCAGGAAAATTCCCAACACGTCTTGTAAAAGCTTTTAATTTGCAAAGCTCGTGCCTGCTTTGGTGCTCAGGAGCATGTGGACAGATTATTCAATCTCAACTCATCTGTAGAGCAAAGTCAGGTCAAATCTAATTGGCAGGTGACTTCTCAATCTGTCATGTGGTTTGGTCCAATCATTTTTTGGATTGGCTTGGAATTTATAACTCCAAATTGGCCTTGCCAGCTGATTACTGACCAAACTAAATACTGTACCAAAGCCATTGGCTAAACTAAATAACATTTTTCTATTTCAGTTTGGCCAGTTAACAAAAATTGTCCAGTATGTGTGTTAATCTGCTTGTGACAGTATGATCCATGTATAGAAGTCTTCTCTGTATAGCTCTCAGATCCGCTAAGGCCTGCCTACTCAGCATAGCCAAAGTAAAACACACAAAAAAAGTGGAGAAGCGGCTTTTCATTTTTATGCTCCTGAACTGTGGAACACCTTGCCATTAGAAATCAGGTAAACTCTGTGATCAGTTTTAAAAAAACAACAGCTAAAGACTCATGTTTTTACCTTGGCTTTTATAACAATTTAAATCATAGGCAGACTATTTCAAAATATTTATATTTGTTATCTTGTTTTTAAGATATTTCTTAATATAAAAATTAAAAAAAACTTTTTTCTCTAGCTGCTGTCATAGTGTTGCTTTATTTGATTATTTATTTTAAACTTAATTGCCTACTGTGTTCTTAATGTTATTTTGAAACAATCTTTTATCTTCTAATTTTCATTTTTTTCTGTTATCATAAAGTGTTATTTTACTCATGCTTGTTTGTCTACTGTACTGTAAAGCATTTGTGCTACAACCCATGTATGAAAGGCGCTATACAAATAAAATGTATTATTATTATTATTTCTCCTTAAACATACTGTGCAGTCTTCTCATACAAAATGCATGATAAATTCAGGATTCTTTCTAAATCCAGATTATTTGCTCACAGCGGTAGTGTGAAATGACTGCAAGTTTACACTGATAATTTTTTTTTGGTTCCTGAATTGTCACATTGTGTGCTCTTCGGTACTGTAAATGTAATTTTCCTTTTCAGGATTTAGCCCCTGACTTAGGTTGATTGACATCAGAAGGACCGTTGCGGAGCCGTTGCATATCTGTCTTATATTCATCTTTGACAACCTTAAAATGAGTTGCTGTTATTTTACAAACAATGTTTCTATTATATTTAACTTGCGTGTTTCCGTTGCTGGCTGTATATGAACACACTAATGGAATTTAGTGGAAGGATCAGTTTGAGCGTTTTCTTGTTATTGTCCAGGGATGTAATTTTTCCACATCTTTGTCAGCTATGGCTTCTCTAACCGAGGTCAAGGTGCTAACAGACAAAGACTATCGGTCCTGCTGTCTGCATTGGGAGTTCAGTGGCAGAGGCACTAGTAATTCCTTTTGTTTTTTTATGTGTTGTCCGCAGGTGACTACCCTCTTCCGCCACCACCGGCGGATCACACGAGTGGCCTTCCCCCCGCCGTGGCCTTCCCCCCTCCTCCCGAGGCTGTGCGGGTGAGCCACTTCCCGGCCTTCTTAAAAATGTTTTTAAATGGTCTGTGTGTTTATTATCATTGCAACCCATGCTCAGACAAGCACACGCTCTGCAGAGCACGCGATGCCGATCGTCGCTTCTTACCACACTACTTTTCGCAAGTTGTGTTCACCTGAACCTGAGCCTGAGGTCGGACACATTTCACATGCAGGGGGACTTACGGGTGCCAGTCGCTGGCATCGCTCAGTAGGTCTGCCAGGCACTGTCTGCACTGGCACAGTCTGGATTCCATACCAGACTATGGAGCCCTTCCAGGTACTAGAACAGTGCCTTAACCCAGTCGCCCAGATGCCCTTTGCAGCTTTTTTAAATGTCGAAATGATGCACGTTCCGAATTATCATACCAGCATGGTACAAATCCTCTTGGGGTGGAACCTGGTCTTCCCCATCCATTTTGTGGAAGGTGACATACAGTGAGCACCATAATTCATTGGACAGTGACACATTTTTTGTTATTTTGGTTCTGTACTCTGTACACTTTGAGTTTGAAAGGGGGTGGGACTAGATTTAGCTGTAAATTACACTGGAACAGTATGGAACACATGGTTGGCTAAATGGCAAAAGTCATCAAGGGTCTGACATATCAAACAAGCCTTAAACCATCACTCTGCTGCCAGATATGCAGTTGACATGGATGGATAACTTGAAGGGTTGTTTCTCCTGACTTATTTTTCCATAGAGTTCAATCGTAAAATTTGTTCGGAGAAACAACCCTGAAAGTGATCCATCCATATCTACCGCATATCTGACAGCAGAGTGATGTTTTGAGGCTCGTTTGATACCTCAGACCCTTGATGACTTACAGCCATTTCGCCAACCATGTATTCTATTCCATAATGTTCCAACATAATTTACAGCTAAATCTAGTCCCACCCCCCAATTTCCATAGAGATCCATTCAAATGCAGGGAAGAGTACCGCTTGTAAGAGTACCGGAAAATAAGATATCAAGAATTTTTTTATATTATTGGGTGAAGTCATGGCATGCAAAGGATATGCGACCAAATATTAAAAATTATTACTTTATTCTACTACTACTATGTTAAACTGTCCAATACTTTTTGATGCCCGGAGATGGGGGGGGACTATGTACAAAATGTTCTATAATTTCTAAACGGTTCATCCAATATGGATGAAAATACTCTCAAATTAAGGCACTCTCTGGATTTGCGTAGAACAAGGTTCCACTTTTTACTGTGTGCTGAAACCCATTGGCATGTCATTGTCACTTTCTCAAACACAAGCTGTTGCACCTCCCAAATGTAACTGGAAATCAGTTGCACAATCAGTTGAGATTATTGGCTGGCTGAAAAATGTTCAGTCATTGTTTTATCTGAAATCACGAAGAGAAACTCTGACTCAGTAGAGTGAAGCCTGTTCTTAGCTTTGCATCATAAATGTGAATGTTGGATTTTTTATTGTATTTTATTTTATTTTTTAATTTATTTGTAAGGGACCATGTACAATATTAAACATAAATGTTACCATTTGATGCATTGTACCAGATTTAGCCTAAGGCTAATTTTCATCTGCAGTCCCGTGGGAGGTCACAATTAAAACATCCATTCAGTGACAGGACAACATTAAACAAACTACACAAACAAAACAGAGCATATAGTACAAATCACATACAGTAATATATCACACACACATACCTTGTCAGCACCATGAGTATGTTAAACAACTTAGAAGCAGAGGTATTTGAGTACCAAGCAAAACAAAAATATGTATGAAATATGGAGTCAGTGATTGCAAAGTTGAGTAGCTTTTAGCAGATTTTTCAATTTTAATTTAAAGCTACTAATAGAACTACAACTCTTCATGTCATCTGGTAGGGCGTTCCACTGAGCAGTGGCTTTCACAGAGAAAGCTGACTGTCCAAAGGCAGTACGACAAAATGGTACAATACAATCTCTTATGGAAGCTATTCTTGTGGATCTTACAGAGTTTTCTGAGCGAAAGTGAACAAAGTCACTTAAAGATCGAGGGGCCAAACCATTTAAAATTGTATATACTAGACACAGATTAGAAAAAAGTCTAAAATTCTCAAAGCTCAGAAGGTGGTGTTTCTCTATTATCCTACAGTGATGAGAGCGAAATGGCTTTTTATCTGAATTTTTAAGGCTGGTTTATACAAAGATTGTAGTGGTTTAATAACTGTTTCGCCGGACTGCCCCCAACAAGTAATACAATAAGACATGTGGGAAAGGATCATGGCATGCATAAATATCTTGGCTGTATCCACCGAGAGAAAATTTAAAATTTGTCTAAAATTTTCTAATTAAAAAAGTTGAGATTTGGATTCAATATTATGCCAAGATATTTAAATTCAGTGATCACTGAGCTCTATTTTTCTGTTTATTGGATAAAAACAAACAATTTAAATTACAGTTCTTAAATCTGGCAACAAGTAGTTACTCATTTTGTTATATTGCAAAGGGATGAAAGAGCTCAATGTAAAGTAATGCTGATGGAGAGCCTGTTCAGGAGGTGAAATTGCTAAAATTGTGAGCCACTTATAATTTCATTGTTTCCCCTTTCCAATATAGACATATTGATTCAGCGACAGACCTTGTTTCTGACCTTCAGACTGTCAGACTTCTCACCTCCCTTCAGGTAGTGGCGTGTACCTCTCAGCTACGATGGGGCCCGTATTGATCCAAGTGGGCTCTGCTGTTTGGCGGTTCGAGGAAAACGCAAACTAGACCAGTGCCATCGCAGATTCAGAATGCAGTCAGTGCATGCAGGTAGACACCGTTTTGGTGTTGAAATATCATTCAAGTTTGAGCCTGTTTTTTTTACCACTGAAGTGTATGGGGATGTTGGTATATCACAACCCTCTGGGCTTCCCGGGATCACTGAGAGGTTGTTGATCCAGCTGTTTAGACACAGTATAAGTCCAGCATGATCGAGGCATGTTTTTCATTACCGTGAATAGTGCCGTTTAAACCGAAGCCAGTGGATCTACCTTACAGTAGATCAATGGTAAAACAATACTCACTCAACACTCAAATTTCTACTCGAAAGCGCTATCGCTGAAATTGTCATTTTTCGACAGCAAAGGGTGAACGACTTTGCTCTTTACAAAGAATATCCTGCAGCGCATACTTAATGGCCAACTAGGTATGTTAGACAACATTTTGCCGTCCTTGCAATTAAGGTGTCCTTGACAGCCTCCGCACCTCCGCACCTCCCCGCCCTCCTGCAGTTGTTCATGGGAGAGAAAGTGCTGTACAACAGATGCAGTGGTTTTTAAAAACAATGACGGGCTGAGCCTTCTGACAGGCTTTTACTTATTCCAGGTCATTACATTTTCATGAATGAAAAAGGGCTCTTAAATGTGCCAAAGGAGAACTCACAGGAGGAAGAGGAGAGCAGCGCTTTAGGCGTCACGTTAAAGCCTCCGATCAGGTTTGCTCCTCGGATGGTTTTGCCCTGCCCGTTTTTGTAATCAGAGACGGTACCAAAAACATTTCAACGCATCCGTTCACTCAAAAACCGGTCATGGACAACATTCAAAGCACCTACTCAAACCAAAAAAAAGTGCTTCATTAGCTTGGAATCTATCTTCCAGTTTCCATTAATAACATGAATGACCCTCTGTTCTACCGCTTGAAACAACTATAATATCACCAAGGGGGGGGAAAAAAGTAATTTAAAAAAAAACCTTCACGATCTTAATTATGCCTCCTCTATATATGACAAGCCCTTTATAATTCAAGCAGCGTAGAGCTTGTGGGTTAAGTAAATGGTTGTACAATGCTCTGGGTCAGGTAACAGCCCACCATTAGTTAAATAGTAAGAATATAAATAGATGGATAGAAATGGCCTCGTACTGACCTGTCCACGCTCTTGCCATGAATCGTGACAAATTGTTTGGGTAACCATAGGAACCTTGTTTATCGTTCCAAAACTTCTGCATATATGTTTGTGTGGGTTTTATATTGCTGCCATCTTTTATGAACACTAATTAGATTTACAATAGCGACAAAAACATGTATTTGTGGTCACGCATGCATTCTTGAGTTGGTAGCGCATGAATGTTCATCAGAGTGAGAGAACGCTGTAGAGGAACTTTATGTGCAGACGGTTCCTCTCCGTGCCTGATGACACACAGGTTTATTTTTTAATTTGTTTGCCCAATGAGTGTATCCAATTCCCACCCCAATTTGGAATGGCCAATCCTCTGCAGCCGCAGCCGCATACATTTTTGCGAATCCCGCTGGGATTTTGCAGACAAGCACGGTTCGCCTCCGAAACGCCTGGTGTCGCCAGCTGCTTCTTTACCCAACGCAGACTACAGCTAAGCCCGCATAGAGCGGAGTCAGAGGAGGACTCTTCATATGCGGCTCTGACTGCAATCCACAGGCGCTCGATCGACCAGCGTGGGTCACCAGATTGTGATGTACGTGGCACACAATTGCCAATTGCACATCGCCCTATGGAGCGTTTGCACGTTCCGGATTCCATCCGCGGCCGTGAGGCTTATCCATGCACCACAGTGTAGTGCCTTAACCAAATGAGCCATCCAGCAGCACTGACACAGGGTTGAGACTTTTCCCTGTAACCAGTTGAATTGATCAGATCATATTGTTATACAAATGAGAAAGTTGGCCTTTTTTGTTGAATATTTTCATTCTTGAAATTATTCTATGAATTAACGGACCAATGTCCGTAGTGAACTTGGTTCAACAATGCTGTTTAACTTTTTTGTTAGCTGCTGTACAGCACATTTGATAAATAGAAGTAAGCTTATATGACCATAATAAAAAGAAATTTCTAGCTTACAGATAGCGCGTAACCATTAACTGGGCCTACAACATGATCGATTAAGTGTTGTTGAACGACATTGTACATGTGGGGATCTTATTTGTATGATGTGCGCTTTGTGGTGAGTTATGGCGCCAGTTGATCCTTGTCCAACTTTTACAAACAAAACGGAACATCTACATTGATAGCACAGTGTATACAGTACAGCTCATATTTCTCACTGATGAATGGTGTATCCAGTGGACAGTATGTCCACCAAAAAGAGCTTTCAATCATATATGATGCAATTAATGCTCGCGCATTTTCCCTCTTTCGTTGTTGCGCTAGATGTTGAATGCAGCGGCCTGCAAATTAAGGCAAACTCTGCCCGCGATGGCTTGTGATAGGTAATCCAAACACACAGCATTAGAGGGAAAAGCCGTTAGGGACCCAACCAGATTGAAGGGACCCATAGGCAACCCTTTCTGCAGTTGCACCGCAGTTCTACAGACTAAAAATATATGCGTCGCCATGGAGAGAAATTCTCTGGAACTTTCAGATAGTTCCGTCTCTAATTTTCAACCTTTAATGTTTCATGCAGTGTTTTCTCCTTGTTTTGACCAGAATGTTTTTTGTACAGTATATACACTGCCTGGCCAAAAGTCGCCGTTGCACCCGTCATGCATAGTGCACACTGTATAAGCCTCCGGAGGCAGTGTTATGATCTGGGGTTGCATCAATTGGCCAGGTCTAAGCTCAGCAATGTTATGCAGCTGAATGACCAGGTTATCCCATCAATGGGCATATTCCAGGATGACAATGCCAAGATTCATCGGGCTCAAAATGTGAAAGAGTGGTTCAGGGAGCATGAGGAATCATTTTCACACATGAATTTGCCACCATTCATGAGTCCTGACTTTAACCCCATTGAAAGTCTTTGGGATGTGCTGGAGAAGACTTTACGGAGTGGTTTGACTTCACGGAGTGGTTAGACTCTCCCGTCGTCTATACAAGATCTCGGCCAAAAATGAATGCAACTCTGGACGGAAATAAACGTTGTGACGCTGCATAAGGTTGCAACAATGCCACGACGTGTGCGCGCCGTAATCAAAGCTAAAGGCGGTCCAACTAAATATTAGAGTGTATTAAATATTATTTATTTTGGCCAGGCAGTGTAACAAGCATGCAAAAGAGAAATATGAAGGTTGCAAAGCTGCAGAGTGTCTGTGAATGTTACAGGTTTTGTGGTTATTGTATTTCTTGCTGCTCTTGACATTGCCAGGAGACATTTCAATGGCTTGGAACAAATAATGAAATGCTGATGGGATTTAGAAACCCACTTGAGCGCCACACATTTTACTGACACTTTCTCCCGTTTTACATTTGATGTTTTCGATGTGGGTGTTGTTTTTTTCCCGCATTCCTTTCATTGAGTTATAATATTTTAAAATAATTAGCATGTAAAGGCAGCTATGTTTCTTGGAAGGAAAGGCAAAACAATCAATGGAAAATCATGTCATTATCTTCTGAAGAATGCAATGCAACGATAACAATTGTTAAGTATCTCCTGTAATTTAGCATTTGCAGAAAAGCATGTTCACACAGTACGTCTTTTGAAACTGTATTGTGTGTGAAAGGTTTCTTTGATCATTTAAGTGGATGACAGGCATGGTATTCCCATTAGAATTGAGGTCAGGGTCAGTGTACTTAATTAAGGAAATTAATTGAAATTAAATTCATGAATTAAAAAATAAATTTGTTAATTTTTTGAACTGACTGCAGGAAATGAAATGGCACTAACCCTGTGCTCAGTGGGTCTTCTAATCTGGAACGTACAGGTCATTATTCTTAAACCTTAGGCACTGCACGACCCTGTCTTAACACTGGAGAGCACTGGTGAAAAATGTCTTGTGTACATCGCTTGCTGACAAATTAAATCTATGTTCTCTTCTAATCAGTAATGGTTACGCTAACTTCAAACGTTGAAAGTTCAGCTCAAATCGTATAATTCACAAATTAAATAATACAATTTTAATGTTTTTTTCCCCCTTCTGAGACCATTTCAAGTTCAATAGTGGTTTTGTGTTGCACATTTGGGGGGGAAACATGAACCGTTTTTTACCATATACAAACTTGGGAAAGAGTTGGCAGCCAATGATTATTTCCCTTTTGACTGGCATCCAATGTGTCCCCTTATCTATTTCCAGTCACCTTCAGTCCAGTAAGCGAGGCAGAAATAAACCCTAGGGGTTCTTACTGATTGACTGTGTTTAAAAAATAAGCAAAAAGAATCCTTGATGAAGAAAAGACTTTGACACCCTTTAAATATCTAATTGGTTTTTCACTTGGCTCTAACTAGAAGGATGAAAACAAATTTCAAAGGAGGCTGAAATTCAATCCATTCATATTCCTTTATTTAGCTTTATACATCCACAGTGAATCGATGTCTGAATATATGATTTAGCCTTCAACTGATCTTTGATAGTGTTAAAGCATTGTTAAATGAGCACAACCAGTTAAAGGGATAATATAAAATTAATATGCCAGAATATGATTTCATTCAGGCATTGATTTATGTGATATTATAAGGCAGTTAGATATATGCATTGTAACAGACATCTTGGAAGAAGTTGGAAATCAACAGCACGGCATTTCGGTTGTTTGGTTGTATTCAAAACATTCAAACAAGATTCACCTGTAAAATATTCTTTTCACAAAAGACGTTTGGTGGTCCTTGAAACCATGTTTCTGCTTATTTTGAATACTTTTCATTGTATTGCTTATCAAAGAACAACCAGATGGTTACTAGATACTAAATTAGTTACTGTACTGAGTCATCCATCTCAACATTATTTATTTGCTACAACATAATAGACATGTTTGTCATTAAAGGGATAGTTCACTTTCTGTCTTTTTTAAAGAAATATTATTTTGGTTTTAGTATACATTTTTTTTTTACCCGAACCATTTTTATGTGGAGGATATTACATACAGTATGTTTTTGATGACTTGCTGGCTTTACAAAGGGTAGTATAGGGGCATTTGGGGGTTTGTAGTCTAAAGCAGGGAAAGCAGCTTATACGGTGACATTTTGAAGGCCCCCAGAGGTTGTATATTAAAATAAGGTTAAATATTGTTTATTTCCTGGGGCATATGCAACCTGAGACTACTACGCTTAAGGAACAAAGTAGCAGCACAATATAGGAACTGATATTTATGTTTATAATTGTGAATAAATGTTTAAAAAGGAACCAGCTCACATGTATAGCCTCTGGAAACAAAACTGTACAAGCTGCTTTGGAGCTACTTGAAGTGTATGTTCTTGCCTCAGACAACAAACCCCCAAATGCCCCTATACTACCCATTGTAAAACCAGCTGGTCACTGGAAATTTCTGTTAATATCTAAAATATCCTTCATGGCACACACAAACTATCTGGGCCAATTGAAAACATAGTTTCCCTGTGATGTAATGCAATACGTGCCCACATGTGAAAGCATATCTTCCATTTGTAACTACTCTTCTTGTACCCAACATTCTTCCCTCAAGCCAAGCCATTTCCATGTTTTTCCTTTTTTCAATGGGACTAAACTAAAAATATTTTTGTTAATCTACAGCACTGTCTGTAAAGAGGCTTATTTCAGTAGCTGCTTACTGAAGAACAGCCACCACTGAACCCCCCTTGGCTTTGTTATCATAGATCGCAGTGAGAATGACTGTTGTGTTCTGATCCTTATGGAATAGCAGTCTTCTTCACTGAATGGCAGTGGAACACCTGCGTTGTGTGGGTGTGCAAACGTCTATGTTAATCTCTGTGTCTGTTTCGGTGTCTATATGTGTGTTTGTACAGAAGCTTGAGTGTGTGTGTGTGTGTGTGTGGGGGGGTTGTTGGGTAGGTGGGTGGCAGGCTCCAGCTCGGGGCCTCATTGTTCCCCGCCTGATAGGGATGTGCAGTCATTACTATGTCATGGAGCAGGCTGGAAGCTACCCCGAAAAAGTCAAAGCAAGCCAAGCTGTGATTCCATGCCCAGAGTCCTATTAGAGGAGTCAGAGGGAGTCTCAGCCAAAAATAAACTCTCTTCAGCACAGACTAAGGGCAGGATCATATACAACTGCTATACGCACAAACATGTCTAATGCACAAGGGAATGCGTGGTTAAATCATCACTGAATGTCATCACACCTTCTTGTTTATGCACACATGCTGCCTGTAATGCGCCAGGAAAAGTTTCATTAACGTCTAACCGAATATTTCTCTCTTGTCGTCCATCTGGAATGAATCCTTAATAAGAACATTTGGCGGTATTGTGTTGACATTGCATGTGATGTATATAAAAATATATAAATGTATTTGAAATATATATATAGGACACATTGAATAAACATAATTATGAATGAAACAAAAGTGTTTTTACGAGAGGAAAACCAATAAAATATCATTTGAATAAATGTTCAAATGTCCTCTCATCAGTATACAAAAATCCCCCAGTCCCCAGTAAATAAAACATGTTGATGAATAACTTTTTATACATTCTCAAAAAATTATGCATCTCAACAAATAGTTGTCAACACATTTATAATGTAGAAATACATACTCTAGACTGACATTTGGTTTGTCGCGACGCCAGTACATGGTCTACCTTATGCAGCTTAACTGAAAGTTATGGTCTTGTGTGAACACCCTTAGAGCCTGCAGCTCGGTTTGATTTCTGTCTTGTAACTTCACAACTCCCAGACCAGTCTTACCCCACTATATGATTCTGGTATATAAATAAAGGGTGGTAATTCCAACCATTATAAATGATTTGTCGCTGGCAATCTCCAGCTTCAGAGACGAGTCATGTAAGCTGACACTTCAATTTAAGATACCCATGGTTGTTTTGTTGGCTGTCGATACGAGAATCAGGTGGTAGATCTTGGAGTGGGCCCCTGCGTTGGTCTAGAAGGCTTCTGAAGAATTCCTAGTTGACGGGTCGATGTTACTTAAGAGAAAGTCATGTGACCCAGTTTGGTTTGAATTTTGTCACATTGCTTGAAGGTTTCCATAGCAGGTGTCGTAAATAACATGCACGGCTTGGTTTGTTGATACTGGTTCATAAGTCATAAAAGGACATAAGATTAACTTGTTTCTGTGATGTATGTTCACATGTTAGATAGATTGTCTTCTGCATTTGACCCATTCTAGCTACTTAGGAGCAGTGGGCAGCTACAGTGCAGCGCTGGGGACTAATTCCAGTACTGAGGCCAGTACCTTAGTCAAGGGTAATGTCAGGAGTATACCTAACATGACACATGTCTTTGGTGTGGGAGGAAACCGGAGTAGGAAAGTCCGGGGAAACCCACACAGACACAGGGAGAACATGCATCATGTTAGCAAGTATGTACAGTAGTTCCTCACTGTGCACATGCTATTTGATGGTCTGGTTGGATACCTGAATGCATTTGTTCTCAAGAAGTTTTGCAGGGACAAATTGGGAACTGAAACGTATAACTTCACTTTAAATAGCAAGCTGTTCTGCAGCCACACCTTGTCACTTCCGACCTTCAACCTGGCCACACCTGTCCTCAGTTCTGAAACCACTCACCCATAACTGCACTAACACAGGCAGAAAGCTCAAATTATTTGCTTCCTTTGACTAAAGGTTGATTTAAACCCGTCTTAAAGTTTGTTGTCACCTGCCCTTGCCCCATGCCACGCATTCGCTTGATTGATGACAACTATTCCAACATAAACAATTATGCTGAATTTAAAATGCAACATGAATGCATTTTAGTTTCTGATTGTCAAGACTGAAGTTTTACATTTTAGAAAAATATGCTTATGATTGTCTGTGGTTTTTATATGATCTTTTTTTGGATAAATGTACCATTAACATTCTACAGCCAGTACATTTCCCCTAAATTGTAGTTCCTCCACCAAGTTTTATGCTGACTTTTAATTATTTATAGAATACTACATTTCTGTTTTTCATAAAATTTCCTGCACATGTAAGTAAACTAAATGAAAATCATTCATTTTTTGCTTGTTGTTTTATATATACAGTATCACATATAAGTCATTTGCATTATTCATTTGTCTATATAAATTAATGTAGAATGATTTGAGTTCATCACTCAAGAAGTTTGCATTCAGCAATTTTATTGTCCCCATTGGTACTTTATTTGTGTGATACGTGTTGTTATTACATGTATTATGCATGAAGTGTGTTTCACAGACACATCCGTTGTGTCTTTTCCCGAGAAACAGAGGGGAGAATATATTGCGCAAGACCTTTCACATCGCAATGGTTGTATAATAAATTGAAATCTAAATTGACGAGAAATAATAGCACACTGCTCTTGTCAGGCTGAGGGGAAAAGATGAGTGTGAAGGAGAAAGCAACTTGAGTAAATGAATGTGCCTAGAGATTGAGAGCGGGGAGATGAATGAAACCCACTGTAAGGTAAGTTGTGTGGCAAACAGTCATTTTGTGTTTCTGAAGCGCGACACCTCTCTCTGAAAGAAACGTCTCTTATTGACGGCGCGCTTTCAGAAGATTGCCGTAGTTTAAGGCCAAGGTGAAAACGGGGCGAGCCAGACGAGCCGCGAATCCTAATGCCGCCTGTGAGTAAAAGCACGATAATGTCTGCCGAAAAAACTTTGAAGCCCCGTCCGTGCTCTCGGCTCTCAAAGCCGTTCTATTTCTTTGAGGCATTTCATCGTTCCGCAACAAAGGTGTACAAATTCAGGTGAAAGTTTTAGTCTTTGTTGCTTATCAAGAGCATGCCGACGGTTGTGTTTGCCACATAGACTGTGATGTGCTGTCGTTTATTTCAGTGTTCTTACAGAATAGTAAAACCCTGAAAAGTGGGAAACTCCCAGTGCCGTATAGGTATGGGGCATGCCCCGCCGAGCCGTAACCTGCCGTCCCAGTGTTGAAACTGTTCATGTGTTTTTGGCCCACAGATGAAAGGACCAGAGAAGACGCTGGAGGAAAGGCGCTCTAGCCTCGATGCTGAGATCGACTCCCTCACCAGAATCCTGGCTGACCTGGAAAACAGCTCTCCGTACAAACCCAGAGACCAGCAGGTAGACCCGGCTCAGTCACACAGTCACTCTGGTCCAGTGCTGGCCCTAGACTTTGAGGGGTCCTAAGCAAGATTTGATTTGGGAGCCCCTAAACCCAACATTATAAATAATATATTTTAGAATACTTAGGGGCCCCTTGACGGTCACAGGGCCCAAAACAGCCGCTCATGTTGATTATTGGGTCCTGCCGGCTCTGGTCCTCCCTTACATACAGGGACAATGTCTCCCTTGTAACCCTTATTAACTGACAGTCTTATTGTTCTGAAAACCGCTGCCATTTACAAAAATGGGAACAACACCTTCATGGTGACCTATACACTTCTCATTATGAGCAACACTGCTTCCGTTCCTAAACAACAAGCCACACTTCATCTATGCAGACCGAATTAAGGTCAGCCATGCGCTTCACCTAATAGTTCAACTCCAAACTTTGAATTTCATCTTAAACCTTCATTCCACTGTGAAATAAAGGTACACACCGTTTTTCCAGCACAGATTCGGTACAGGTCAGGTTCGGCACACTTATTTTAATATATGAAAAACGAATCTCATGCGAGCCTCATAACGTAGGATCTGAAAGCATGGCTAGAGTCATCAGTCGCCCCCGAACAAAGATTTAAACGGTGCTGATCTTTGGCATGCTACTGTGGACATTTCACTTGAGCGGTTTCAGACCCCCCCTTCGCAAAGTTTTTTTTGCTTCAATACGTGGGTCCAAGCCCTGGAAGGCACGGCGCTGCCCTTCTGATTAACTGCACTCTGCGCAGGGCTTGATGGAAAGCACACATGCAGCGAACTCGCTATTGTCAGAGCCCAGGCAGTGCATAAAAGAAATTAGAACTAGGCATGCTCCACTAGCTATTCAGAGCAGCCCTACATGGCATTCATCTTGAAAGAGGCTTTTCAAGTATGAGGAAACTGATTTTTTTTTTTAAAACAGAAACCGTTTTGGACACAATCCAAAGACCTCCAAAGAATACATGAGTCATTGTCACCTAACATATGCATACCTAGCAAAACTGAGACACTAAAACATGAAAGCCGATACTTGTTGTGTCAGTGCCATTTTGAGTACATGTTCTGACAGGTGCTGGAACAAATTATGCATTAATCATAAACTCATTAGTACAGACAGTCTAAATAAAACAAACCTTTAGCTGCAAGCATAGGAATGACCAAACTCAGGAAAACATCATAACTGTGACGTGTGTATCTGTTCTGAGCATACATACTGTACCAGATGACCCTAGAGCTGTGATCCTGGCAGTTCCAGAGGGACCATGGGACTCTAAAGCATGAGCCCTGGGAGCCATTTTCCCCTTTCTCGACCGAATGGTACGGATGAGGCAGATGGGCCAGCACTCTCTCCGGAGACTTCCGTTAACCCCTTATGAGGTTTGATCCCTTCCGGACCTCAGGCCAGCACGAGCATGCACCCCCCCCTCCCCCCCAGAAGGCCATAGCACTCTCCCCGCCCCCAAGAACACTTTTATCCTTTTTTTTTTTATTACGCTCTGAGAGCTTTTTTGTTCCTCTCCGCTGAAGTTAACACTTTGGCGATCCGACAGAGCGGATGTTCTGTTCTTCCTAGAAACGAAGCGTGAAACTGAGGGCCGAGGGGTCAGGGGTCAGAGAAGGGTGCAGGCCACTGGAGCAGTGCCTCCATTTCTGTATCACAGGAGGTGGACGTTGCCCAAAACAAAAACATGTCCCGATGAAACGGAGGTCAATGAGATGCAGAGCTTATGAAATAGCAAGTTATTTTACAAGTACGAATCCATTTGTGAAAACAAGATGTGTCAAAACAGATGTACACCCACGCGTGCACGGACACACACACACACACACACACACACACAAGGTTATACACCTGCCTGCTATTCAAGTACCATGTAAAGAATTGTTAAATAAAATATAGAATAAGTGCAGATCTTTGTAAATGCCCGGTGGTGGTGAGTTTGTGGTACAAGCCGGAGAAAGGATTCTGAAAGCTTCTGTCAGTTTTTGCTTGAAAAATTTATGTGCACCTGTACAACCTTGAAACGGCAAATACAGCGTATGGGGCCGAGTGAGCTGTTTCTTTTGTTGGGGTCAACACAGAAGATGCCCACTTTCATTTATCTTTTGAGTCTGATCAATAGCCTAAACGTCTTACCATTTTATCTATTCTCTCAATCAGCACCTGTTCCCATGAATGTCAGTCTGAAATTCCATGTAGAAGGCAACCCGTTGACCAGTTGCAATAGTAGTAACTTTACTTCTCTGAGGAAAATCCTCCAGATTTGAGAACCAACATGTATTTCAGTCTGAAACACACTTCTGATATTTTAAGCGTGCAACACTGCCCCATTTTCCCTCTTTACTGACTTGCCGTCTGCATGCTGGCAGCGTTGGGAGAGGTTTGATAAAAACATTTTTGGGGTGTGTTTGTTTTGCCAAGTTACCAGTCCCAAGCCTCCTTCCGCGTTACGGCCGATGCAGATTCAGTCTGATTAACTCTGGCTGACCTCTCCCTCCCCCCTCCCCCCTCCCCCCCGATCCAGCTGCTCCTGTCAGTTTTTGAGCAGGGCTTTTCCCATGCATTATTCTACAGCGTGACGTTCACCGCTTGTGTAACTAGCCAGGTTTCGCACCCCAGCGCCGGCACAGCTGTTCCGCTGTAGCCTTCCGCTTGCATGAGCAGAGAGCAAGCGAGTGCCCTCGATTCACAGCCTCCGCGCTCGCTCGATTACGGAAGCAACCGACGCGGCGAAATCGACGGGCCGCTCTCTCTGCAGTCCTGCACGGCGTTCTGCGCCCCACCCGCGCGCGCGCTCCCCCAGCTGCCCCCATAGAGGGGACCTGGTGTATCTGGAGCTGTCGTGCAAAATCAATTTAGGGCATGCGTGCTATTTAGTCATAAAAGTTGAAATGCGGGGCTGAAACTTTCCACAGGGGTTGACGGTTCAGAAACATCAAAACAGTTTTGTTTGCTGTGGTTGGTTATCCTCAGAGGCATAATGTGAGGTAATGAAATGTAACCATTATATAAGTCTCTTTCTTCCTCCCGAATCCATTCGAGATGCGAATCTGTGTCACGTGTAAGATTTCGATGTTCTTGCGCACTGCAGCGATATTACTACACAGTTTGTAATATTGAGTCATTTCTGATCTCTTTGGTACAAGTTGTGCAATGTAATATTTGTCGGCAATACCTGATGGCTGTTTTTAATACAACGGCTTTATTACGTTCTTAGGTCCTGTTGGATTTCTGCTGTTAATGCGCTGCACAAAATACGAGATCTTGACCACCTTCAACCGCGTGGTATTAGAAACACATCCTCGTGTCTTTCGAATTCTTCTTCATGAAACGTATTCACAGGAACCTTTTTAGCTTAAAAAGTTCACGCTAGGCCTGACAGAAAGCTTCCTCTCTTGACAGGAGAATTGAAGACACATTTTAAGCTGTGATTATGCCTTTAGGCGGTGGGTGACCTCTGTGGGAGCGAACGGGCTGAATCGGAGAGTGCCGGAGACAGCGTCGGGCACCGCGCGCTTTACCAAGCAGGCCCGATCGATGCCTGGTAATTACACTGCAGGTAGGAAGTCTTGACTTGTAAATTAGGAACAGTGGACCTCTGCAACCTCGACGGAGTTAAGAATAGAGTTTCTCCGACGAGCCCGCGGCGCAGAGCGCAGGCTATCGATCGAGTCTGACCCCGGTGCGAGGAGCAACAATTAGTCGCAAGTGAGAATCAATAAGCCTCTTCCTTGGAGCGGGGAGTCTGGAGGAACGGGCTCTACCCCCCTCCGAGGCCCAGGCTGGCAGAGGTAGGAGGCGCAGGCGGCACGTCTTCATTTACGGCAAACCCCACGGAGCGCAGCGCAAGCAGTCCCCTGAACTAGCGCAATAACACAGAGCATCAGATGAGCGGGGGGTTAACAACAGCCACAGATAGGTGTCACAATAGAACAGTCATCACAGTAGAGTTTGCACTTGGGCAAGGGAGAGGGGCGAGGAAAGCGGATCATTACACACCGGCCTGTGGACATGCTCGTACCAGCGCGGCCACACACGCCGCAAACTCACGGACACGCGCACACAGCCACACACACTCAAATACACACGACAGAATTGCACATGTGCACACGCACACACACACTACAAACTTGCGCAGACAGCCACTCGTCATTCATATACACAATAGCACACACTGCACAGGCTCACACATGCATTCCCACATGTATACTACACAGTCACTCAGCTTGCCAGTAAGATAAGCTGTAGCTTTCCCGTGTCCATTTCAACACATTGGTTTTGTGACTAGTGTTATTCTAGCCATTATAACCGTCATAAAATATGCAAAACATGTTTTCCTTTTTCCCGTTGCACTGCATGATAGTTCCTATCGTAATGGTTATAAATAACAGCAATGATCTCTTAAATAACAACATTTATTGACATAGTAATGAATTGAAATTATGGTCATAAAAGCTTGGTTTCAGTATGCCCACAGAATGATTCAATCGAATCAGACTAAGAAAACAGGCAATTTTCTACCCTGAGCTGTCACCGCATTGCAGATTGTTTGAATATCAATGGCCTTATTCTCGTAATTTCTCTTCATACTTTGCTTGTTATGGTATTTGCATACACATGATATTCTCCAAGTGCCTCATCAGACAGAAATTGAATAGTTGCGATAACACACTGATGACTTGAATCAGTCGGTTCTCATGATCAGTGGGGCTGATAAAAGGGAGCTTGTCTCATCTTCCTTAGGCTGAATGACATATTAAACCAGTTATTCTATAAGCTTGGCTATGCGCTGTATTGTTGCGGATCCTAAACTAGGTGTAAACAATGCTTCTCTGCCAGTGGACATCAGGGCTCAAAAGTCCAATTCTGCCACCATCACCGGGTCACTTTCATGCTTTCTTTTGCATATGAATTGATGAGAATTTTGGTGGCTCTTAATCAAACTGCAAAGCCTATTTAAAGAAATGACAACGGAATAAACCATTTTACTACATACTGGACGGAATACAAATGTACAATGTAAAACGTTTTTTTCCAAGTATAGACAGGGTGACACTAATAGTAAGTAAAGTTGTTCTTGTCTGCAGTGGCTTTGTGTCCCCCAATGATAATTCAAGACAGGCTGCCAAACCCAGTTGGCGAATCAAAGTATTTCAGTTGCTGAAATACTTAAATAGAATAATACATCAAGCTTGAAGTCAACTCTACGATCTGTTCGGAGATATATTTGTTAAATCATTTATTTTTGCCTTTGGGAGATGGAGGACGTAATAGAGCATGCTGGCTGGCTCCTTTGTTGCTCTTCTTTGCCAAGATATTTAAGTCTAAGTTGATGATCTAGCGAGTACCGACCTTTGGGTAAATATTGAACACTGAAAATATTGAAATACAAATACATGACATCTTAAATTTTTTTTGCAAGTCTTAACATATTTGAATCGTAACCTCAGCTTTTGACACATGGACGTATTCCAAAAAATGTGTAAACCTCTGTCAGTTTGTCTGATACCCTTACATCTTGTACCTCACTTATAACAACATTACCATGTTTGATTGAGTTACATTCCTGTGTCCTGAGAACTTTGCACAATGCAAAGGCATGGCACAATTCAACCAGTTACATCAAGTTTCATAAAAATAAATGTTTTAAATGGCTTTTTAAAAGGTCTTGAAGAAAGAAGACATGGCTTCGGCAATGTACTAATGTTACCTTGGTAACAGTCAGAATAATAAACATTTTCCTTAACTCATTAAAGGGGTAATAAACACTAAATCACATATTTTGAGTCATAAAGCCGAGTATCTTGTCTCCATCTCATAAATCACATATATCCTATTGTTAAAAAAAAACAATAATGTAATTAATCTGTGCCACCGCAATTTGTATTTAAAAAAAAAAAGGCATTCGCTGAAATCCAACCTGATAAGTTTTCTTCAAGCCGTGATGTGAAAAAAAGGCATAAACCTTTTTTTCACGTAAGCAAGTCAACGCCCCATCTCCCGCTCTTCTTGATTGATGGGTATTCAAACTGCGCAAATTAACATTAGCCCTTTAATTTCAAACAGTTTTTTCCCATTGCTGGCTCCGCCCACAAGCCTATGACGTGAAACCGAATGTATTTATCGTCCCTCTCCCCAACTGTAACTCCTCCCTCTTCTCCCCTCCCATCTGTGTTCTCTCTCTCGAGCCCAATGACGTATTTTTGTAGGCCAATTCGGAGGTTTCTTCCGGGCATGGTTTCCCATGAGGCTTACCATGAGGTTTTCGGATTTGTACTGAATTTAAGGTTTGTGGTTAATATAAGGTTAAGATATTGTCACGTTTTGTTAATCAAGATAATCCCCACAAAAAAAACTCACTTTTTGCGATTTTTGAATCACACATGCAATTCATATAAATTAAATATAACGTTATGCTAAAGTGAACTACATTACTACAGCAATCAGTCGCATTCCGTAAATGTCACTCACCACCACTGAACAGTTTTTTGAGCCTGCCGTCCTCCCGCGTTCAACTAGGTTTCACTAGAGTCCCTTGATAGAGAGAGTAGCGACAACTCACGATTTGACGCCATTTTGAGTCCATTCAGTGCGGAGCCGCCGTATGGCGCTAGTGCATTGAACCGTGTATTCCATTATGTTCTCTATGTATGAGAGATGGGAATGGTCTTTTCCATGTTGATAATGAACAAATTATATGAAGATGACAAAATAGAAGATTTATGACAACTAAGAGCCATATGATAAAGAAGAAAATCACAGAGCTGGTTGTGATTTAACAGTCACAGACATTTAGAACCATGACAAAGAAGGAATTAACTAGACAGGTACTCGAAATGAACCTGCGAATTACAAATAGGAACACGTTGGATAGTGGTGCAATGTGATATTTTTTTCATGCTAAACTAGATGCCGTGCATGCCAAAGGGGGAAAATAAATCTTTGGTATAACTAGGGATGTTCCTAACGACTAATTCCCCTGACGGTTAAACGGAAATTTAAACTTAGACTAGTCCACGAAAAAATATTGCGTATATTATAAGAGCCATTTGAAACCGTTAATCACATACTTCAATAACCAAATCGTATTTTAAATGCGGCTGAAATGTGTGGCACTTTGCGCCTTGCATTATGAACATTGCACATTATCCTACAAAACATGACAACTCACTAAATATAAGTTAACAAATAGCATTTATTGAAAACAATATTCAACGTAACAAAACATTTTTAGGAAACGTGCCTGATTATTACAACGGCATTTTCATTGGGTGAACGCGATCGCATAGCAAATACAGTAAAAAATAATAATCGGTCATCAGAAAAACTACCAATAATAGGCCCACAAAAAAATAACAATTAGGCCTACTGATCGACTTGACATTAGATTAGTTTTATTGGCCTATTCAACAACGCGATAGGCCTACTTACTCTTTCCATCTCGCTTGTTTAACTTGCAGGGCGAACAGGCTAATGCGTTTTGTTTTTTTCCTTCGTTTAAAAAAATTTCAAATTTCGTTTAATCGGGCGTTGTTAACATGAGTAACGGATGCTCGTTTTTTTTTTATAAAGCAACATTTGACCAGGAAAACATGACATTTCAGTGCAAATTATGTCAATATGTAATTTAAATGTGTACATTAATAAAAATAATGTTTAACCGACTAGTATTTCTGGTGCCGACTAGCGAGGGTAGCAACGTTTAATCGACTAGTCCACTAAACGCGCACATCCCTAGGTATAACCTACTCTTAAAAGCTAGGGTTTATTTATTAATTTATTTATTCCATTTCTTTACCCAGGGTATGCCCAAACAGTTAAAAACTGGTTTCCATTGGGGCCCTGCATTCATTTAAATACTACATACGTACTGTACTACATGCAATTAAAAATAAAAACCAAATTTAAATTTAACAAACACTCAAGCCGTCAAGGCATTACAAATATGTCCATAATTTTCTTAATTACGCATGGAAAGGTAGAGGGTGTTTTCTCTTGTCTTAAACCATACTCCATAATAATGACATCACAAAAGTACAAATATGTGCGTGTTAATTCAATACGCATATGGGACCATTACCACTGACCTGGCAGAGAACTGAGGAAGAAGTTGCTTTCCATCCAACACGACTGACTCTGTTCTCCCAGATTTCCCGTCTTTTTGCATCTGATGGAAATCTATATACCTTGAATCCCTTCTCCGTTCTATTTGTGCACCCACAAGCGCTACAACCTGTCATTTTGTCGTAAAATCGATATGCGTCCGATCCCGATCCTGTCCGCGATGGACTCAAAATGGCTCCACGCAATCACGTGACTAGATTTTTCCGGATCCTCTATGTCGCTACTCTCTCTATCAAGGGACTCTAGGTTTCACCACTTTGTAGCCTATTTGCTACCTCCTGGAGCACCTTTTGGGGTTGTTTTTAAAAAAATCTGGGTGCTACAATTGTTCAAAGACATTAGCTAGCTTATCAATTTAGAGATTAATTTAGCTATTCCACCCCCTCCCGTCTACAATCGCCCTACTATCCCGTTTGTTTCGGCGTGTTTTTGACGGGGATGTTGATTAACTTTGTCTCCTGGGTCTGATTTGCCAACACTGCCCTGTTTGGCAATGCTGGGTTAGCTAGCTAGCTAGCAAGCTAACGATAGCGGCAAGTCATTTTAACATTTAGCTCGCAAGCTAGCGATAGCTTATGGAGTGGTTTTAATTTAACAGTTATTAAATGAGTCCGAACTAGCTGCCCAATGTTATAGTTGGCTGGCCATATGAGTTATTTTAGCTACCGCGATTGCCTAGCTACTAACCAGCTGCTCCAATACGAGCTAGCTACCTAAGTGCAGCTAGTTTAACTAGATAATTTTATTTTGCTTACAAAATAAAAGGTAGCTTCAAACGGCAGCTAGCTAGCTAGGCAATTGTGGTAGTTGGCTAAGTCATATATGGCCAGCTAGCTAGGAAAATAGGCAGCTAATTGGGACTAATAAGGTAGCTTGCTATGGAAGTCGAATACATATTAAAACGGCTTGCCATACTAGGATCTACGAAGACCTTAGTTTTAAATAGTATTCATTCATATTATTGAATTTCATATTAAACAAGTTTATTTCTACTCAGCAGACCGTCGACTTTTTAAATCCACAGAGTTCAGAGCTTAAGGTGTTTAGTAGCTCTTTGTGGAAAATGTAGAATGTACATGCATTTTCTCATTAAAGGTATACTAAAGGTATATTAAAGGTTTCAAAACACCAGATGGCGATATAGAGCACGTAGGAGATCACGGTCACTCTGATCAAGCTGTCCTCTTCCCCCATAGATATATATACGTAGATGCCGTGTTCGACTGTACAGATACGTCTGCGTGGCGGACATATTGCAGCCAGCTGTCACAACAAATTTGATCCGGACTGCTAAATTGATCCGGGTGACGTCTTCACGTTCTGAAACAGCTGTTAAAACCTTCTGTGACGTACTTGACGTTCTAAAACAGCATCTGTTGCTATAACGACGCTGCCTGGTCAATAATTTTTATCCGGGTGACGTAATTAACGTTCGAAAACAGCTTACCGAAGCTGCCTGTTAGTTGTAGTTAAGTTCTCTGGAGATAAAGATTTCTAAGACGACCAAGCTAACGTCAACCATTCCTCCCTGTTTATGGGTCATTTTCACGGGTTAAAACGGGTTTGTTTTAGAAAATAACGGCCACACATATTGTCTATATCCTTGACAGAATAGGTAGCTGTCGTCCTGAATACGAATTGAAGGATTTTAACCGAAAGAAATATGCAAATGCGTCCACGGAAATATATAAAAGGATGAAATAAATGTGATTTAAAAAAAAAAAAAGTGGGCTATCTGCAGTGGTTTGTGCTGGAAACTTTCAATTCAATTAAATTTATTTTGTATAGCGCTTTTTACAGAGAACTGTCACAAAGACGCTGTACAGAGAAACAGAAGAACTGGACAAAAACCAGGCCTGAACACCCTCGTACGCGGATTAACCACTGCCAAACAGGGAACAAGCCTACTGGGAAACATTTACTGGGAACAAGCCTACAAGAGTTCAAAAACACCACACAGAGACCTCCAATTCTTTTCAATACAGCAGTATTTGGCTGTTGCCGTGTCTTTTTATAAACAAAAATATTGTGGCGAGCCATGGAGTCGGAGTCAGGTTTTCTTGATGGAAATAGTTTATTGAGTAAGAGTACAATCTCTTGTTGCTTCTTCTTCAGTTAACAGTTGGAATAGACATCGCTTGCTGGATCGTAGCCAGCTTTATAGCCCCTCTATGCAAATAAGCATGCTTAACAAAGGCGGCCCTTGATAGGTGCCCTGCAGCTCACCCCAACCAATCACACGTAATTCACTCTGTCATACGTCAATCAACAAACGGTCTCTAGCGCGGACCTGGTTGAACTCCTGCTGGTCATTCAAAGGTCAACTGCCAATTGCTACTGCACACGTCATTACATTTGAACACAACAGTTGACATGCACAACGATCCCCGTTACTCGCAATCGCCCCGGATCGCCACACTGCCCCCACCTAAGGGGTCAGCAGTCCCTTGCGACCCCTTTAACTGTCCGCACTCACGTACAAAGTCCCGGAAACGGGCAGGAGTCCTTCGTTGGCGAGAAGGTCGATTCGGGCCCTCAGCGGCCGCGGGGTTTTCTGGTGGAGGAGGGGTGGGCGCACGTAAAGCGGGCTGATCCTCGCCGACGCCCATCCCCTCCTCAACACCATCAGCGGCCGCGGGGTTTTCTGGGGGAGGAGGGGTGGGCGCACGTAAAGCGGGCTGACCCTCGCCGACGCCCATCCCCTCCTCAACACCATCCAACAGCGGCCGATAAGGAGCTAGGCGATCCCGGTGAAGCACCACCAGTTTCCTTCGGCCGGGCATGCGCACTCGATAGACCACCTCGCTAAGCCGATCCAACACTTCACCAGGGCCCCGCCAATGCGACTGCAATTTCGGGGACAGACCCTTCTTACGGATCGGACAATAGATCCATACCTTGTCTCCGTGGGTGAAAGGCTGTCCCCGACAGCGCACATCATACGCTCGCTTTTGCTTGAAGCTCGCGGTGGATTGGGCCTGGCGGGTAAAGCTGTGGGCGGTCTCCAGGCGCTCGATCAAAGCCCGTGCGTACCCGGCCTCTGACTGGTGGTGCTCCGTGGATCCGGGCGGGGCTCCGAACACCAAATCAACGGGCGTCCTTAGCTCTCGCCCGAACATGAGTGCAGCGGGGGAGCACTGGCTGCTCTCCTGCACGGCGGAGCGGTAGGCCCACAGGACCAAGGGCAAATGGCAGTCCCAGTCTCGCTGGTGCTGGCTAGCTAGAATGGCTAACTGGGTGGCCAGGGTTTTATTAAAGCGTTCAACCAGTCCATCGCTCTGGGGATGCAACGCCGTAGTGCGGGTCTTGGCCACTCCCAGCCGCGTACACACAGCTGCCAGCACCCGCGACTCGAAATTTCGCCCCTGGTCGCTGTGCAGCTCCTCGGGGGCCCCGAACCGGGCGAACATCTCTGTCACGAGCCTTTCCGCCGTCGTGTCCGCTGATTGGTCCGGCACCGCGTACGCCTCGGGCCACTTGGTAAAGTAGTCCATGGCCACAAGCACATAGCGGTTGCCGGACTCAGTGACGGGGAAAGGCCCTAAGATGTCTACCCCGACCCGTTCCATAGGAGCCCCCACTACGTACCGCTGAAGGGGGGCCTGCGACCGCTGCGTCGGCCCTTTCTTGGCCGTGCAGGCGTCGCAGCAGTGGACGTGCAGCTCCACGTCCCGGCGGCAGGCAGGCCAGTAGAACCTCCTCCGCAGTCGGTGCAAAGTCTTGCTGATGCCAAAGTGCCCCGCCCCCACAGAGCCATGCATCAGTCCAAGTACCTGGGGGCGGAGCGCACGGGGCACCAGCAGCTGGAGGAGATCCTGGTCGGAACCGGGGGCCTGCCACCGCCGATAGAGTAGCCCACCCTGCGACGTCAGGCTCCCCCACTGACTCACATAAGCCTTAACCGCTGGGCTACTAGCCGACACTTCCCCCCATGCAGGCCGTGTACCTGCCGCGATCCAGCGCTGCACTTGCTGCAGCTCGCCGTCGCCCTCCTGCGCTAGGCGCAGGTCCTGCTGGCTAAAAGGCAACCATCCAACCTCACCTTCTATAGCCCGAACTGGGCATGCTATCTCCGTCACCTGCTCTCGCTGCTCGGCTTTAGTGCAAGGCCTACAGTCCAGCTCTGCACAGGGCCTCCGGGAAAGCGCATCTGCATTACCATGCAGCTTTCCGGGCCTGTGCTGAATCTGGAAATCGTACTCCTGCAACAGCTCGAGCCAGCGGGCTACCTGGCCCTCCGGATCTTTAAAATTTAAAAGCCAGGTTAGTGACGCGTGATCTGTCCTAATAAGGAAATGGCAGCCTTGCAGGTACGGGCGAAAATGGCGAACCGCTTTGACCACCGCTAACAGCTCGCGCCGAGTCACGCAGTAGTTTCGCTCTGCCTTGCTCAGCGCGCTACTGTAGTAGGCTACCGCTCGTTCCCCGTCTGGTCCCACCTGGGAGAGCACGGCCCCGACTCCGACATTGCTAGCGTCCGTGTCGACGATGAATGGTCGCGCGACATCCGGATATGCTAGAATGGGAGCCGCCGTTAGGGCGTCTCTCAACTGGTCAAAAGCATTCTGGCAGTCCCCTGTCCACTCGAACTGTTGACCTTTATTCGTCAAGCGATGAAGCGGACTAGCCAGGGTGGCGAAGCTCAAGACAAAGCGTCTGTAGTACGACACTAGTCCCAAGAAGCTCCGCAGCTCACCCACATTGCTAGGCGTCGGCCATTCCCGCACAGAAGCCACCTTAGCTGGGTCAGTGGCTACACCCTGCTCGCTAACGACGTGCCCCAGGAAAGCTGTCTCCCTCCGGAGCAGCTGACACTTTTTAGGATTGAGCCGTAGCCCAGCCCGGCCAATCTCCGTGAGCACGTCAGTTAGGTGAGCGAGGGCTTGCTCGAAGTCGCTGGCGTGTACTAGGAGGTCGTCCAGGTACACGACACAGGAACTCCGCGGGACGGACGACAGCACCCGCTCCATCAGTCGCTCAAAAGTGGCAGGGGCGTTACAGAGCCCGAACGGCATGACCCGGAACTGCCACAACCCTTGCCCTATCGTGAAAGCTGATTTTGCCCTCGCTTCCGGGGACAGCCTCACCTGCCAATAGCCACTGCGGAGGTCCAGCGAGCTAAACCAACTGGACCCCGCGATATGGTCTAAGGCCTCGTCAATACGGGGAAGTGGATAGGCGTCTTTCTTGGTGATCTGATTAAGACGCCTATAATCTACACAAAAACGCCACTCCCCGTCCTTCTTTTTTACCAGGACAGCAGGGGCCGCCCATGGGCTTTCAGAGGGCTCGATGATGCCCGCAGCTGCCATCTCCCTTATCTTGTCCTCCGCCACCTCTCGCTTGGCTAGAGACAGCCGGTGCGGACGTAACCGAATGGGCACAGCCGAGCCAGTATCAATCTGGTGTTGAACCAGTTCGGTCTGTGTGCATTCTTCGTCCCGCACAGCGAATAGGTGAGTGTAACGGACAAGCAGGGCTTTAAGCTGCTGGCTCTGCTGCGGTGTGAGCCCTTTGCTGCTGCGCGTCCATAATGCTAGGACGGCTTGCAGCACCCCCGCAGAGGGCTGGGTAGCTGAGGCTAGCCCGCCCGTCTGCGGTGGCACTGTAACCTGAGGTGGTACCACGGTAACGAGCGGCGAATCAGCGGTGGCCATTGCAAGCACAGAACTGGGGCGACAGTGTTTGGGGGGCACCCCAGGGCATTCAGTTCGGCGGGCTGCTTGTAATTCACATTTTGATCGGAGGCCCAGCGTTTCAGTACCAATAGTTATCGTCTCGGCTATCACATTTATGCTAGTTCCCCACAACGCTAACAAGTCTAAACCGATAATGCATGCATCTTTTATATCTGCTAACCAAAACTTGTGTTTCACTCGCTGGGCTCCTGCACACACTTGTAATTGTTTACTACCACGCATGCCCATCTTCTGCCCAGTGACGGAGGTTAGCTGGGTAGAGGTAGGGGTCCATGCACCTGAAAGCAGCCCGCTGGTACCCCGAAGTACCCCCGGCCTTACCAGGGAAATAGTGGCTCCGGTGTCGACCAGCGCCCAGCAGGCTTGTCCGTCCAAACTGCAAGGCAAGTACAGCCCGGTCTTCGTCCCCAGTCTGCCAATACGGGGCTCGGCCTCGTGGGCCTGTTCCTCTGCTCTTAAAAGAACATCAAACGGAACTTTTGCTCTTGGAATTTTTGCTTTCGCTAGGATGGGCAGCCTGGGCGCGTGAGTGCTGGTCTGGGCCCGGGTCTGGTTGAGGAGGAGTGTAGCATGGGGCGGCGGTCTCCTCATTGGGCCGTCCCGTCGTCGTTTCCCGTCGGCTGTGGAGCTCTCGCTTTTGGCGCAGGGGCAGTACAGTCGCGGGCGAAATGCCCCGGTTCGTTGCACCGGAAGCAGCGTCGCTCCCGTTCCGGTCGCTGCCGCGGTCGGTTTTGGTTCCGTTGAACCCATCTCACCTCCTCGCCGTCCTCGCAGTCGGCAGCTCGGACCCGGGGCTTGTTAGCCGGGGTCCCGTTTGGCGTGGTGCCCAAGATGAGCTCCAGTCGCTCGG
Organism: Ilyophis sp. 1 JC-2022; assembly: GCA_022702515.1. NCBI lineage: Eukaryota > Metazoa > Chordata > Actinopteri > Anguilliformes > Synaphobranchidae > Ilyophis > Ilyophis sp. 1 JC-2022. The sequence goes on along the minus strand of CM040403.1, from coordinate 53,150,800 downwards.
CCTCGCGAAGCGCTGCGTCCAGGGACTCCGGTTTGGCAATGCGGACCTGTTGTTGTAGGCGCTCCGGAGTGAGGGCCTGTGTGAAGGTCTGGCAGGCTAGCTCCTGCTGGCCTGCGTTATCGAGTTGAGGGTAGCCGCGGCGGGCTAACAGCCTGATGTCGGCGGCGAGGACGCTGAGGCTCTCTGCTCCGGTCCGCCGTCGCTTGGCGAGCTTCTCCCGGCTCACCTCTAGGAATTGCCGCTGTCCGAACCGACGTTCCAGCGCTGTCATCAGTGCCGGTAGCGTCAGTGGTTCGGCGCTGTCCAGGTCTAGCAGCACCTGGCAGGCCTCGCCCTCCAGGGCTAACGCTAAGTGGGTGGCCGTCTGGCTCTCGTCCCAGCCATTGTAGCTAGCCGCGAATCGTACCTGGCTTTGGTACGACTCTAGCTCACCCTTTCCCGTGTAGCGGGGTAGCTTGATCACCGCCTTTATCGGTGTAGTCGGTCGCCGCGCCGGCGCCGCTGTCTGGCTCGGCCTGGAAGCAGGGGCGACCTCGTTGGCTTCCGGCCGACCTACTTGCGCTTCATTTCCGGCCGCGGGGTCAGCCACCAGCGCGGGCACCTCCGCCTGGTCTGTAATCGGCCTCTCTCGCTCCGGTCTTGTTGCGCTGGCTCCTTCGGGTAGTCCTCCGGGTCTATTCGTGGGCCGCTTCGCAGACGCTCCTGCGATAACGTCCATCTGCTTGGTCACCTGACGTTCTAGGTCGCGGATCTGTTCCCAGATCGTCCCGCTTCTGACATCATTGTGGCGAGCCATGGAGTCGGAGTCAGGTTTTCTTGATGGAAATAGTTTATTGAGTAAGAGTACAATCTCTTGTTGCTTCTTCTTCAGTTAACAGTTGGAATAGACATCGCTTGCTGGATCGTAGCCAGCTTTATAGCCCCTCTATGCAAATAAGCATGCTTAACAAAGGCGGCCCTTGATAGGTGCCCTGCAGCTCACCCCAACCAATCACACGTAATTCACTCTGTCATACGTCAATCAACAAACGGTCTCTAGCGCGGACCTGGTTGAACTCCTGCTGGTCATTCAAAGGTCAACTGCCAATTGCTACTGCACACGTCATTACATTTGAACACAACAGTTGACATGCACAACGATCCCCGTTACTCGCAATCGCCCCGGATCGCCACAATATTATATATGTCCAAAAATGAAAAACAAAACAAAAAAGCATTATCATGGACAACAATATCCATTTTATCATAGCCTACTCACTACATATTCATATCCCTGCTTTATTAGGCTACATTCTTCTCAGCCCGTTTTGTCTTCAGTTATCATAGGCTAGGCTATGTGTAGCCTACGGTTTTTATTTCGTTTTTTTTAAAGGGTTTCCACATTGTTATGGTTTTGAAAGCTCCACGCTATGATGGCTATGATGCAGCTTTGGCAAAAACTGGTATGCAGTAACAGCATAGCCTTTTAAAAAAAAAAAAAATGAAATTAAAAAAGGGCATTTCCCGATTTCACGCACTTTTACACTTGTGCAGGCTACGTGTCGAATCATATAGTATCATATATTGGGGATGCAAAGTATTCGGGCAGTGACAAATTTTTTGTTGTTTTGGCTCTGTACTCCAGAAAATTGGATTTGAAATGGAACAGTGACTATGATGTTAAAGTGCATCTTTCATCTTTAATTTGAGGATTTTTACATCCATATTGGGTGAACCATGTAGCAGTTGTAGCCCTTTTTATACACAGCCCCCCCCCCCCCCTTCATTTTAGGGAACAAAATGTAATTGGACAAATTAACAAACTTAGTCATATTTAATATTTGGTTGCATATCCTAAATGAAGTTTTGTAGCCTACATGTAAATTTAATCATTAAATTAAATGAAATAAAGTATTTTGAATGCCATTGATTGAATTGTATTTCTTTTTTTAAAAACTTTTTCATCATAACGGTCAGTGCCCCCAAAATGCGAAGAAATGCCCTCGAAAATCAGTTAAGGGGGGCAAAAAAAGCCCGGTGAAATTTTTTTAAATTTCGTACCCTGATAAGTGGTGTATTCTCAATGTATTAAAACTAGTAGCTAAAATGTCCATGATGTGCAGCTATAACCTAATAAGGTTATAATAATCATAGCTATCCACCTAATAAGTTTATAATAATCAGAGCTATCCACCTAATAAGTTTATAATAATCAGAGCTATCCACCTAATAAGTTTATAAGAACCGCCCTCGAATGCTTTCTTAGCAGCTACAAGCAATCAGCATGACAACATTTTGACAACTGATGTACAATAGCTAAAAGTACGTTTTAACTTGAATATTGTCTCTTCAGTTATACCCACACACACTTGTACCCATTTTGGTGGTCAAACATTGTTTTTCATCGTCTTCTCCTTATATTCCCATCAAATTTGATGTTTATTACATGTTCATTTGGTAAGTGAAATTTCATTGTCATGGTCATGGATAGTGAAATATTTGCAGTCTAAAACATTCGACCTAACGTTAAATGAATAAATGTCGTAAATTAGTTAACGGAGGCTAATCTGTAACGTTAGCTACATCTATTCTCACACACACACACACACATATGTTAATCTGATGGTTATATAAAACAAAGATTTTCTGGTTTCCCTCGAATTGTCCACCATAAATATGCTAATGAATTAAATGGAGGTGGCAATCAGGTATATTGTGATACAAACGTTCAAGAGAAATGGTAATGACTTAAGTTATTTGTAAACAAGAAAAATACAAACATACTGCCACCTCGTGTTCCCAAGTAAAAGTTAAGCTTGTTTGATTGCCGTTATTTGAGTGCCGAATAGAGTGGATGCGTTCCCAACTGAATGGGAGTAGTTATAATCGTTATAATTCACAACATAGATCAGATGTCAACAACTGTAGGCTACATGATAACAACATGCACATGGGTGGGGGACGACAGGTTTACTGTGCACTTGCTATTATTAGTTATTAGTCTAATTATTATTAGATTGTATATAGAACTTTATTTAACAAGATATGTCAATTAGAACAAGCGGTAAGAGTGTTAGAGATACTATAGGCACCCCACTCTCTGGCCCACCACATCCTCCCTGATTTCTTTGGATCCTGCTTCTGTCGTTCACTTTACTTAGGCAAGGTTTGGCAAATAGGCAGACGGTAAAATAAACTTTTTAACAAAAGGGAAATTTCCACATATCGAGCAGAGTATCCACCCCGGGCAATGTATCTATCCAGCCTTCATTTGTCTTTGGAAGCTTTAGCATTACTCTGGGTTTCAGTAGCATGGTGTGCTGTCTGTGTTTATTGCCTATTGACTGGGGAGAAGGGTGTCTACAGTGAAGAACATATTCTCCTTAGGCTAGTCCTTTTAAAACTTTATATATTAGATCTTGCTGGATCACAAATACTAATGACGGAGGTAATTGAGTTTTGCCATGGTCACTTGAAACTGACACGTATATACTACAATTTGGGGAAGGCTTTTTGGTGTGCTCTTTCATCCTATAAATTTACAGTAATCTAACATTTTGTTTTCTCTATGCTAAAATGCCAAATGAGCGTTCCATGCAGTTAATGTAACCCCAGCAATGTGCAGTATAACCTAACCCCACATATCTGACCCACATGCATCCAATATGCTGTATTACTCGATGGACTACATGAATACATTTGGATGTCAGTGTATTCTCACTACTGAAGTCTGTCAGCTTAAATAGAAAAGCCTGTCCAATGACAAAAAGGCAGGGAGATTGCTTTAAATTTATAGAACTGTACCTTCATACTCCCTTATTCCCATATTTTTGAATAACAGTTGGGTAACTTATGCAATAAATGTCCCCTCTGCTAAAAGATAAAAAGAGAAATGCTGCAATGTTTATATCAGACTAAACTAAAAACAGCAAACAGCAGTAGCTACATTAGCTGAGCCAACCCAGCTAATGTTTATTCAGGGACTTGATCATGGGAGCCAAAGGGCACACTTCAGCAGTGTGCCAAACTGAGCAGTAGGCTAAATTATGCAGTCCTGAAATACTGTATTGATGTCATTAGCCAGTTTATTTAAAAACAAATTTGTTATGGAATTGTATTTTTATCATTTATGTTTTTACTACATTTAATAAACCGCAGAGCCCGTAGCACACTGGCAGCACTGTTGTAAAAGAGCTTGGTTCAAGAGGAATAAGTTACCTGTGTGCGGTGGGCATTTGGGATCATTATGGCCAGTAGGGCCATTTTTTCTTTAATGGTGCAGTAGGCAAGATTTTTTCTATATAATTTTGGCGAAATTACTACATTTGCTCATTACATTCCAGCAGCTATCAATAAGTCAAGTGAAAAAATCTGGTTTCTGTGAGTGTCCTGAGCTCTGTACTATAGGCTGTCAAAAAATCTCAAGCCTTCCAAAAACCAACCAACCAGGGCTAGCTATGTAGCTACCAATCAGGGCAACTATCTACAAGCAAAAGATCCTCCCGGTAGAACAAACCCCTCCCTGTCTGCCTGTCTCCACATGTGCACTGGAGCATCATTTGGTGAAATAGAAGGGAAGAGTGCAAAAGGGGGACGTTTTTTGCCGTGTATATTTTCAAACTTGTCTACTGCAGCTTTAATGCCTGTGCATCAAGGCCAACTGGTAGTTTTGTCATGTCTGATGTAAGCTACACTGCCTGGCCAAAAAAAAAATTATACGCTCTAATATTTTGTTTTAGCTTTGATTACGGCGCGCATTCGTCGTGGCATTGTTTCGACAACCTTATGCAACGTCACAACATTTATTTCCGTCCAGAGTTGCATAAATCTTTGGCCGAGATCGGGAGAGTCGGACCACTCCGTAAAGTCTTCTCCAGTACATCCCAAATTCAATGGGGTTAAGGTCAGGACTTTGGTGGCCAATTCATGTGTGAAAATGATTCCTCATGCTCCCTGAACCACTCACAATTTGAGGCTGATGAATCTTGGCATTGTCATCCTGGAATATGCCCATTGATGGGATAACTTGGTCATTCAGTACATTCAGGTACTCAGCTGACTTCATTCTATTGCTGCATAACGTTGCTGAGCCTAGACCTGACCAATTGAAGCAACCCCAGATCATAACACTGCCTCCAGACTATGATCATAACACTGCCTGGGCACTATGCATGACGGGTGCAACGGTGATTTTTTTTTTTAGCCAGGCCGTGTAATTGTCTAGAGATGAAGAGTCACCACATGCACGTTTATGGAACCTCGAAAAAGCCTCTTCCGGCAAAGGATTTTATCAAGGTATCCTGTGGACTAGTGGAGAAGACGTGGTGCACATTATTTGTTACGTTTGTATATTTTTATTTTAGCCGGATAAAAGCCAAACGTGTTCATCTATTATTTTTATTTAAAAAATGTCTAGCTCTAAGCGTACTACCTTTTTGTTCACCAGCCTATTTAAGGGAGACAATACATATTCTTCAGTTACATTTCACTGATGCTGTTGTGATGATTCACTGCCAACTGCTCCATCCCAGTCAACGAAACCCGTAAGAGACTCTGTAGAATACGCAATTATGCTCTGTCAAAGTCAAGCGCTGATGTAAAGAGGTGAGTATTAAACTGAAACAAAGTGCTTTCTATGATAAGAAGTCGACTGTCAAAAGTTGTCAAAGGGCTCAGCGCTGTTGTTGATGAATACGGTTAGGAAAACTACAGCGTAATATAGAAAAAATATAAATGCACTCAAAAAAGCCACCAGTGCAAAGGATGATAATACATGACCACAACATGATGTATTATTGCAAAAACTGCATGTTTTATTAGTAGCACCCACCTAGCATGGTTACACAGCAGACACGCCCAGATATACATAACAATCACCGGGGTCCAAGAACCTGCTATATTGTCTCTGTGTTCTGGCTAATGGAATGGACCACTACATAAACTTTAAGACCTTTTTTAAAATATGGAGCTCTATCGTGCCACCATGTGTTTTGATTGGACCACAACCATGAGGCTGGAGTCTTGATGTGAGTGTGACTGTATGTCAAATCAGTTTTGGTCAAACCATTAGGTTTTTATCACATTGTTTGTGATAAGGCTCGCCCACATGAAAGTTTATTGGCGTATCATTCAACCGTCCATTGACTACAAGTAACACATGCAGAGAGGTATGCCCGTAGATTCAGCATCGCCAATTGGGCTACATGTGCAAATCGATCCATCCATACAAGCCTACCAAGTTTAATAAGCCTTTAATAAGGCCCATACCAGCTGTAGTTATTTGAGAACAAAGGGGAGAAACCCTGCACATGTGGTGCTTGGACCTTAATAATGAACTAGATGATTACGACACATAAGAAGAGGGAATAGATTTTGACACGTGCAGGTATGCGCGGTGGTTGTGTAGTTTTATATGGATCTTGGTGTTATTTATTTGTGTTCCCTTTCCTGTTGTACACATATGAGCGCATCACTGTGTAGTTATGTTCGAGTACCACTAATAAACTCCGCCCTACTCAGGGTTAGGGAACAGGGCTTGTAACGGAAAGGTTGTCGATTCAATTCCTAGATGGGGCACTACCATTGTACCCCTGAGCAAAGTACTTAACCTGAATCACTTCAATAAAAATATCCAGCTGTATAAATGGGTTGTATGTAAACACGTAATCTGTGTAATTAAGGTAATTTTACTGGATTAAAGTGTCTGCTTAAATGCCAAAATGAAATTAATAATTCTGAATGAAATAAAAATAGCATAGAGCAACTAGCACTGTCGTGTTTTTTTTTATTTTTACACCTCATATTGTGCCACCCAACCCATACTGAAGACCCTTGTATTGCAGACCACAAAATGACTGTACTGACTGGAGAAAACATAATCCATGTTCATAGGACAACATTTGCAGTTCCACAAGCATACAGGAGAGCTTGCATTACCATTGCCACCAAAATATGGCCCAATATATGACTTTTCACATATCTGAAATGCCTTCAGTCCCAGCAGGGTCACATTTGTGTTCATACTTTAAAAAAACAAAAAAAAACATATATATATTTCATAGACTGACGGTTGAATAATTTTTCCAGCTTCTCTTTGGTAAAGTGAAAGAAAAATAACAGAGAAAAATATCACTTATGAGAAATATTTGATAATCTGTAATGACACGTTCAAGGCAATATGCCGATGCTGTTTTTGAGTTCCATTGTGAAAATAATAACACGTTACGTACTGTAACCAAAAAAATCATGACAAATGTCCTTATTTCTTGTAGTCTGGTTATGGTCCTTAAAAGGGTAGTTATTAGTAGGACTTTAGAGTGAAAGGATGTGTTTAGCCTCGTCTTGCACCCAGAGGACTCGGGTCAGAGGAAGTTTTCTAGAACAGGGCAGGCAAAATCTTGCCTCATACCGTCCCTGACCTTCCAGGCAATTAACATTCAAATAATTTTTTTTTTCACTTTTGAGAAAAAATCAAAAAATTAAATATAAATTAAAGTTAAAAAGCTTTTATAGGGAAGTCTGTTTGATCCGTGCGTGGGGAGAGGCTTATATCCGGCGTTTGGAATGAAATATTAAAGGTTTCTCCCTCTCTTCTGATGCAAAGCCATCGTGTTTTCCCAACACAGTGGAGTCAGTGTTAACTTGTTTGAAGTTCAAGTCCCTGATAAAACACAGGCAGGAGGTGAGTTGAGGGGAAATAGACAGTGGCCTGTTAACACCCCACCCCAGGTACTACCGGGGACATCTGACTCACACACTTCTCTCACAAGTCATTGGTCTCTCCTATAGAATTTCACAGCAAACGCAATCCATTAAAGTACATCTGATTTTTGTTTGTGTTGGTTAATTTACAATGATCAGGTTTTTTCTTGCTAACATTATTTGACCATTACCCAGAGTCTTCTCTGCATTACAGGTTAGCAGTATCCTGGGAAGACAAATGTAAAGCTGTATGGATAGGTGATAATATGAAGTGATTTAATGGTTCTCGCCTATTTTTTCACTGCATTAATGACTTGGATCTCTAGCTCTGCGCGCAGTCACTGTTTTCTGATGAATTAATTTGGTTGCAGTAATTATTACATACTGTAGTCAGATCACTTCTGATAAAATTTGATTACACACTCCAAGGCCTCTGCACCAATCATTAATCAGAGGGCACATCTCTTCAAGTACCACAATAGTTTATTTGCCAAATAAGACATTAAATCAGTGTGCTTCTTTAATCTATATTCTCTTCCTTTAATTATTTATGTATCTTATTGCCAAAAGCAAAATACCCACCAAATAATTCTAACAAAATAAATGACAAAATACTGGTTTCAGTAATGAAAATGGATTTACAAATAAAGCATGTTCATTACCCAGGAAGAGACCGCTTCCTTTCTGTTGCACGTATAACTCAAAAGCTTAACTAGCAAGCAAGCTATTGAAATACTGAAATACATCCCGGACCATACCTCTCAATAAAAATGCTTTAAACAAAGTATATTTTGTTTCTAATATTATGTGCATTATATAGCCTTTACATTCAGTCATTTCTATGGTAAAATCATCATATACTTATCAATAAATAATTAGTCATTGCTGTTACTGTGTGCTTTAAAAAATGTCACTATACTTCAGTCATCATGTAAACTATGATTACTTCTGTGACCCTTTTTGGAATTCAGCTGTGCATGCATGCAGATAAAAATGAGTAAATCACATATCCTTTCATTGAATCTAGAGCCACTTATTTAATTTATTTGCATGTGTTGCTTTTTAACGACATGGAAGAAAATCCTATGAGATGTATTAGTTGGGTCCTGTCTGCATTTGCTTTTTGAGATTGAGTCAGTGTAAGTTTGTTGGGAGGCATCATTCTGCCGTAGCATCCAGGGCTGTGCTTGATTCAAGGCGAGTGAACTGATGAACCTACTGTGTTGCAACAGGCCAGTTATTGGAACTGTCATGACATGGCGGCATGATCTGGCTAACGCTCAGTGCCATTCCCCGCTGAAGTCCCCCCCCCCGTTATCTGCAAAGTGATGACCTTTACAGCCCACATTATCAAGCAGAAGGCCTGCAGGGACCTTGCTTGATACCTTCAGCTTTGAGCCACAAAAAAAAGAGAAAAATCCTGATCGCTAAATATTAATGTTATAGAGATTTCTGCAGTGGAATGACATAGCATCACAAATAATATAAAGTATTTATGTGATGTTTAGAGTTGATAAAGAGCAATGTTGTAATCTTTAGTAAACATGGGGTAGTATTTAAAGCTTGAGTATGCAACTTTTATTTAGAAAAATATTGGGGAACAGTCATGCTTAGTTGCTAGCAATCATAGAAAGAACTTGTGAGAGAAATCCAGCACCAAACATTGTGTTTATGCCCTCAAATCCTGCATTCTAAAACCAGCTATTCGGTCCGAATTTTTGTTTTCAAAACAAAGTTGTTAATGACGTAAACCATTCGAAAAGATAGACCATTTCACGTTGCGAACTGAGAGAGTTGGATAAAGCTCGCTCAAAAACTAGAGTAAACATCGGTCTTCATTTTAGAAGGTGGCTAGATGTTCGGTAGGCTATTGGATTGGTTTGAAGACAGACGTGGAGCTCGCATTGCTTTGTCCTGGACAGGTCGGTCAGAAGTTTCAACACAAATTAGGCCTACCTGGATTTTCTGCTTGCCAGCCAATTGTAGGCTAATAATGAATAGTAACGCTAGTAAATAACTTAGCTAGGTTGCTATAATTGATAACGTTTTATGATGATTTGATTGCTAAATCTGACAGTGGTGTCAGGAAAATATCTGAATGTAAGAAAATTCTATTTCATTGAACTTTGAAACCTCTGAACTGGAATATTGAACAAATTGCTTTACTTAGCAACCTTTTGGAATAGCGTGACATGAAGTTGCTTTGTAAAATACAATAAGTAGCTACAATGTAGCTAGTAACCTAGCCTACAAAATGTATTGTCTTTCAGACAGACAGAAAGCGGTGCGTGGTAGCCACGATTCAGTAGCTACTCTGCTGGACGTTTTAGAAAATGTATAATTTGACCAGATACCGGGGAACTAAGTTTGGGATAGAGGATAATGTTGGCTTTGTTCAACAGTGTAAAAAATAAAACATTTCACAATCGTTAGTTACTGCGAACCATCGGGCAGATACCCAGGCTGCATGCGTTTGGATCCAAAATGTATTCTTTCTTCCTGTCGTTCCGTTTCCTTGCTTCAATGGGAGAATCCTTTGCAGCAGGGAAGGGAACGACAGGAAGAAAGAATACATTTTGGATCTGCACTCAACCCCAGTGAGCAAAAGCCAGAATCTAGATGTCTAGAGTGGTGGAAATCTCAGATTGAGAGGCGTTTTCACATTTTGAAATAATGTTCACTTGGTAGCTAAGTTTAGATTTAGAACTTAGCAAAACCATCGCTTCATATAGAGAGTTTGGTGAATAAATGCTAAACTATGCAACAACAGAAAATATTCTATTGTTTTATCAGGACTTATCAGTAGTAACCGTACTAGATGCGCTTTCACAAGGTCTGGGAGTAGTGGGTGGGGGGCGTGTTTCTTTCTCTGTGGTCAGGGCCAAGAGGTGTTATGATTTCAAACTGTTTTGAAAACAAACGCGGCTGCTCGAAAAAGTTACATACTCTAGCCTTAATATCCGCATGGGTGCATTGAACTCGCTGAATTTAAGTGCATTCAAAGTTCAGCCTTACTTATGGCAGATGCTGAAGGTGTAATCTCACACTTTCAAAAGCCCCCTAAAATGTTATAAGGCAGGACTCTTGCACTGTTTGTGACATAACCCCAGTCAGAAGGACACCTTTATATTGACACTCTAGCTACATCGGTTTCTTTCATTTGATCGTGTTTACTTTGATGTATTTAATTTTCATAAACCCCATAATTGTCAGTCAGCACTCCGCAAATATTTCTGTCGGGTAGGTGAAACTCCCAACTGCGGAGCGGCAGGTGCTTGACAAAGTTATCGGGAGAGGAAGAGGAAAAACAAGGAGCGTTTGTGTCGGCTGTCCTGAAGGGAATTTGGCTAAATAATGCATACGGCAACAGCGAGAGATCACCCACGCCGCTGCACTCTGCTTGCCAGCAGAGTTCCTGCTCCTCTTTCCTAAGTGGAGCCGCCCTGATCCACGGATTAGTTTGTCATCGGAGCAGCCTTATTATGTGTCTTTGGATGTAATCTGAGGCACAAGCACTGAATCCAGGGTGTGCCAATAGCCCTTTGTGCCAGAAACCACTTAATCCATCAGCACGGACACGGGCAAGCCCGCCTCCCTGCTCGCCCCCCAATCAGACGCCCATTGGCCTCCACCACCTCGCCAAAATCTCCCACACCCCCCCGAATCCTTCCAGCAGTCCTTTCCCCTGTCTGAGGTATATTAGACTTTCCATACCACAGCGAGCCAAAAGGGTGTGCAGACATTTAAACCCATTTACTGGACACGGAGCTTAATCTTCACTGACACCTAGCCAAGACTCATTCTGAATGGATGTGTATCGCTCATGGTCACTTTTTGTTTCTCCAATCCCAAAGATAACTTGCGCTTTTGCTTTGACTTTTATTGAAGGAATCCGGGCACAGTCGCTTATTCTGAATGAATTGTGGGAAACACTTTTTGATGGAATTTTTTTTAGCAGAACTGAGCTCCATTTCCATCTTCTGCCTGTGAGCAGGTCTCATCATGCAGGATGGCAAAATGCTGGCTTTCTACAAGGAATAGTCTTATTGGATTAATTTTTAATCAGAAAGAAGAATCTGGGCTGATTTTGGGCTGAGGTTTTTCATGTAAATACCATGTTGGAGAAATTCACACATGCATGCACACACACACACACACACACACACACACACACACACACACACCTGTATGCACAGTATATGAATGTATGTATCGATTGGGATGGCAGGTATACCATCCGCCAAGTAACAGCTTCAAATGTGGGCCAAGTGGGCCAAGAAACACAGGGCCAACGTCGGCCCCTTAATCTGCGCCCTGCATGTGCGTCGTTTGTGGGCGCCTGCGGGATGTTCTTGTTTCTCATTCACCCATGCTTAGCGCACTGTTAGTCTGTTCCTTTACCCATCAGGCTCCACTTTCCATCATGTGACACAGTCACGTGTTTGTGCTCACACAAGAAAGAGGGATGATGACAAAGAGCAGAGGACAGGAAGTGATAACTCAACAGAGATAGAGTGTGAAGGAGTAACACACTGAGGTGACGGGACTATTTTTAGATTTTTTTTTTTTTTTTAAATGTCTGCATAATAAGTTTTATTCACCATTTTCATGATCTGACTGTTGGATTAGTGTGCATGGTGTGTCTTGCAGGTAACTGATTGATTGGAATGTTCCCAGGTGTGTAATTGTGGGCCTAATTGCGGGGTTCATTCCCATCGCTTATTTTTTCCATTCTCATCTCCTCGGTCCTTACCTGACCTGGAGATCAATCGAGGACGTCCACCATCTTTAAGGACATTCCAAACTGCTAAATGCTCCTCCGCGGAGCGAGGAGGCTCCTGGAGGATACTTCAGCGAGGAAACACAAGTGTAGCCTTTGCGGAAGCCTTTTTTCGGAACGTGTGATGTGTATAAATGATCCACCTCTCCAGATCTGCCACGTGGCTGGTACACCCCTACGCAAATTCAATTTTACCGTTCTTTTCCATTTATTATAAAGCACTGTGAGGGTTGGTGTAAGGTTTGGAGAACTGATAAGAATTCTAAAAGCGTATCTCAAAAGATACGCCACAAAAGCGGCAGAACCCGCACCAGGAAAAGTTTAAACAAAAGAACGGGAGCAAAACTTCCCTAGCACAAGGCAAATCAGTAAATAATTAGGCGTAACAAGAGGTTGAGAAAAACAAAATAAAATCCCAGGAAAACGGCTGAACACCAAAAGGTAACAGGTAGAGAGAAATTAGGATAAAGCAAAAGATTGGAAGGGAAAGAAAACTCCCAATCTAATCCTAAATAATAACTGGACTTGCTGCGTTTCTTATTTATACAAACCAAAAATGCAGTGACCGAATTCCTATACCGTTTTACCTACTTCGCTTGTCAATATAGCCAAGACAATCTTGAAGTGAGTAAATGCGGAAGTCCTGAGGTATTTATAGCCGACAGGAAACGCAAAGCAGGTGTAGGGAATAATTGCCGGGCAAGATACAAACACCGGAATGGAGGCGGGAAAAAAATAAGAGAGAGCGTCCTGACGATGCCAAAAAGGAAACCAAAACGTAGAAGAGCAGAGGCTGCAAATAACCATAACAGCACCTTAAACCGTAATCACACGCATTCTTTATGACTAACAAAAGCCACATTAATTCTTGAAAAAAGATACTAAAAGCATTATAGTTAAACACGGTCTGAATGTGGAGAAGTTAAAGTTTTTAAGGGCTGAGAGTCTGTGTTCATTGTCGTTATTTCTGTAGGAAACCCTGAAAAGAGCCAAGCTCTCTGTGCTGTATAGGTATGGGGCAGCATGCCCCACCATACCGTAACTTGGCGGATGGCATACCTGCCATCTCAATGGTCTTTTCAAATATTGTGTGGTATTTACATTTTAGGGTGCCTTGGTCCCATATAGTTCCATCCAAGAAGTTGCATTGAGGAAAAGTAAATTACTATTTTTTTGTATATTTTCTTTAAAAGAACTGTATTCAGGTAACAGCCCTAGTTTTTGGGAAGGGGTACTTATTTAATCTTTATTTAAAGAAGGTCATAGGATGCCATGCATACCTTGAGTCCAACTTCTTTTTTTCTTCAATTTACCTTATCCACAGAGTTAGAGAGAGAAAAAATAAGCCTTAAAAGGCCATTGTAGGCTTTGGTATGATGAGGGAATCTAATCCTGTTGTTCAATTCTGATTTGAGAAGGGATCAGCTTCATATTACCTTTCTACTGTAGAGTGAAGGACAGTATATAAATTCAGAGAATAAACGGGGGCAGTTAGGATAAATATTTATTACGATGATTTGATGAACACAATCCCATTATATCATTTTTTTATTTAAAGTTAAGATCTACCTTTTAACTCATATTTAAATATAAATCAAGTATATTTCATATGATTATTATTATATAATTATTATTATTATATGTGATGGGATATTTCACAAAGTGGAATTAAGTAGTTATCCAGCTGACTTCTTAATCCCACAATGTGAAATCCCCCCCAGTTGTAGTAGTAGTAGTAGTAGTAGTAGTAGTAGTAGTAGTGGTAGTGGTATATTTCTCTATATCTTTTCCTTAACCCTAACCATTTTTTTTTACTGTAAAGTTGAAATAGGATAAATCCCCTATATTTATAAAAGTAGTCTTCATCTTTTCCTCATGATGTCATCTTTCATCTGCGCTGGAATAGGGCAGTCGTTTCAATTTCTCTCCTTTAGCAGGATAAATCTTTAGAAATTAAAAACGTTTTTGTTGACATTGGCCATAAACATTTCAACATTTATCAATACGGATGTTATTTACACAAGCAAATCCTGTGAAAGTCTGGAATATTCATAAATAGTCAACATGTTCATAAAGGTTTTTTTGACAGAAACACCATAACCTTCACTTTAGTTTGGTAGTTCATATTTGTATGTATTTATGTTTTAACAGAGTTTGTCTTATTATTTATCAACAAGTCAATACATAATGAACACACAGTAAAGAATAAAGAAACAAGGAGTAAAAAGAGGAAACAAATGTAAAAGAAAATAACAATGAAAACAGACAAACACTAAAAATAAATATAGAATATGACAAGAATTTGACATACGCACACAGGAGCAAACTCATATAAACATGCCTGCATACGCCCACACACACACACAAATCTATGCAAGCACACACATACACCTAAACCCACACACACTCATACACACATGTTCACACAATGTAACCCCAGTTCCCCCACCCCCCGACACCAAACAATCCATACATAGCATGCCCACACACAACAAAAAAACCTCCAACAAAACATTCACTACCTGTACACTAAATGCCTGATTATCATGTTCACAGTCTCAGACAGCCTCCAGACAGTTGCCATCCAAAAGAATAGTATATACCATGAGACAGATGGGACTATACAAATATGTGAGTCAGGGAACATGTTCATCTTACTTCATATAACGTCTGCTAGGCTATTAAATTAAAAGAGGTTCATTATTATTTCTTTTCTATCATTTGGTTGTTCGTATAAGCTAAATGAACAAACTAGTTTGTAGCTTTCAATTGTGAACTTGTGAAATAATAATTTCTTTCAGGACAACTTTCATATTGAATATATTAATGAATATACAATTATTTTGGTTTGGAATGGATCTGCTCTATGTACTTTTAGCGCACGCTGATATCAAACGGGGAGCACGACGCACCTCCCCTACTAAAAAGGACATATACAAAGATCCCCAGTGCATAGAAGCAGATCCAAACAACAGGTGGAAGCTGGGGTGGTGGACGGTGAGCAGCTGTTAAGCGAACACGAGCAGCGCAGGCAAAAGCTGCATGGGAGAGGTCTGACTCGCTTTTAAAAAGGGCCGTTCCATGTGATTGGTTGAGTATGAGAACATGTGTTTGCTGAGGTCGACCATTGGTCGGCTGCAGCAAGAGTTCCCTGACAGAGCGTTGCTTCGCGCCCTTCATGCACGACGCATCATTATTCATTGCTCATTGAGACTTAATTGAATGTAATGAAACATTAAGACGCCTTGTTTGCATCATAAATTCATACTAAACAGTTCAGTCATTCGATGCAGTATTCATTTGGCTGCTCAGTTAAAAACCTCATTTAGAGAAGTGACTTAAAAAAGGAAGTTGTACTTAATGTTCATCACTCTGCTGGCAATACTGCAGAATCTAAGAAACTGTAACTGTCCGCACTATCCATTGAAATTGAATGCCGTCTTCAATTTTGCCTTTGTCATATCTCATTTGTTATAACTCCACAGCTAGAATCCATAAATGACACCCTATTCTATGAAAATGTTCCTGCACACTTATTCTCAGCATGGAGTGGCGTATCCTAAAAGTAATTGTGAATCAAGACTGTTGCAAATTATCAATTAAAATATGGCTTGAGGCTGTTAACAGCTCTGTTTGTATTGAGGCTGGGTACTGAGAGGATGTCAGACCCGAGGGAGCGAAATCAACAGAATGTACAACATTAAGGATAGGTAATGTAAGGTTTGCTTTGAAAAGAAATGCAAGTTTAAATTCCGCTTGCAAATGATTGTTCTGTGTGTTTTTTTTATGCAGGAACTTATCTTCACAGTCATCTCAATAGTTCTCATCTTTCATCTTTGCCAACAAATGGCTCTTCCTGTCTAGGGTACTTCACCATGTTCCTTTACACTCCTTTGGACTAAAGTGCTTTCGTTTGGTTGAGTGTACTTTCGGTTTCTATACATGTGTTCATGGGGGAGTGATGCGGGTTAAATGTGAAAAAGTATATCTGAGAAGACAGCAATGCTGTCGAATCTATGTCTTATTTGTGTAGCATTTCTTTTGTTGGAAAAGTGTACCTACTGGAGCACTCATCTTGAGGCCTCTAGTACACTAAGATGACAACTTCCAACATCAGGGTTGTCTGAACTTAAGGGTTCAACGTAATTGGGTAGCGAACCCAAAGTTCAACAAGTAGAATCCTCATGATGCATCGAAAATCCATAAACTAATTTGTGGTGCAAATTATACGCCTCCCCAGGTGATAAAATAAACTGCTGTCAGCCTTGATTAATCGTGCTTCTTGGGAATACTTGCATGCTTTTGATCCCAGGACATTCCAACTTCTGATCAGAATTAAAAAATCATAGTTCTCTGTTAAAGACAGCCTGAACAAGGTTCCAACCCATTCGTTCCTACTTTCCCGATGTGGTAGCACTTGCATTGCATTGTAGGAACATGCTTATTTGCTTTGGTTAGGAAGTGGTGTGTCCACAGTCTAGACAAAGCATTTTAACTTTAACTTTGAAAGAACGTCCCAAAATGAAGACCATCAAATGTCATTGGAATATCTCTGGTGCCACTGTCAGTAGGAAGATAGGATGTGACACTAAGCTCAGGCAATGCCGGAAACATCCATTCATTGTCCATTTTACAGCAGGATGAGTCACAGTCCTAATGACCTTGACCTGTAAATTCCCCCTGAAAGGTCATGCCTGCTCGCTGCTCTTTGGGCCCTGTGTTCTTGTCATTAAACAAGAGCTTGGTTGTGACGGTTAACACTTTTCTCCATAATTATAACAGGCACGTAGCGCTTAACTGTTAGCTTCTGTTTGCCGTCCTTAGCCGATCCCAGTGATAACGGGCTGTACGGCAACACTGACGAAGCCGCTGCAAGAATGCCAGTGGCGCCCACTGACCCTAAGGTCATCCTGGCAGCAGGTTCTAAGTTTTGACAGGGGCAGCCAACTGTGGAGAGGAGTATACCCCGAGGTGCTCCATGTGTCCCGTCACAGCTCGTTAGCCTAATAAACTGCACGGTATCACCCCTGTGCCTTTTATTAACAGTGCGGGCCAATGGCAAACATTGTTTGAGCTTGAACGCTGGGACCGGCATCCCGACCCTGCCACAGTGCTAAAAGGCTGTTAACTACTGTCGCTGCTTATTAACACCCTCCCCCCACTCCTTGACGGATGCCCCGATTGGCTATCTCCAAGGCTGATGTCAGTGAGGGAGGTTTTAATCCGTCGGTGACCGCTGAGCACAGGGGTCAGGAGTGCACCAACACCCAAGTGAGAGGGTTAATAAGGACACCATGGTCTATTCTTTGAATATATATTTCTCTCTGAACAGCGGGTAGCGGCAGGAATGTGATGGTGCCCCTATACAAATGAAAATGAAAAGGAAGTAGTATTTTTGGTATTTAAATAAGTTTAAAAAAACATTTTATAAGAAAAGGACAAGGAGTTTTGTCCACTATTTCCAGTTACAAAAATACCAAAAAAAACATATCATGGAGCAATGAGACATTATCTATATTACATGGAATATTGCGTACTTGTATCAGTGGATATTGGCTTACATACAGAACATGTAAAGTGCAGTTTAAAATGGAGAAGCGATGTAAAATCAGTTGATTTATTCATTACAGTTAGCTTTGTTATTTGAGATTCAGTGCGACAAAAAATTTCCTATTAAGAATACACATTTTATTATACCAAGCTTTTCAGATATAGCAGTTTTTTCTACAGAGGATCATATTTAATCTCGGTGTGGGAGCTCAGATATTGAAAGGGGGTACATCGCAACCGAAAGGCACCATATTATTTTGTTAATTATCTATGATCTGATTAGACGCATCTCAGGATTTCCCAGGCAGCATTATGACTTGTTTCACGGTAACGAGTGAAGGAGATTCTCAGAAACGACCCACACGCTGCACCGCTGAGCTGTTTATTGAAATACAAATTTAAATTCTGTAAACACGAGCGATTTTAGCCGCTTGCTTTTCTATTCATTTACATAAGTGAGACCCCCCCCCGCCCTCCTTCCAAATTGTCTGTTTGTCTGAAGCCTGACTCCAAATGATATGCTTTTCTTCAAGAAACAATGCAATAAACATGCTCTGTCATTAGATTTTAATTGAAATTTGACTATTTTGATAACCTAAAATATCAAAGATTTTGAAACACAAATTTACCTGTGAGCAAGAACTGTGTCTGTGTGGGAACATTCGCTTCTGCCTCACACCTTTGATGTCTGCAGACGCGGTCACACATTTACTTGAAGAATATGACTTTTCCTCGTCTATATGGGCCTTGTTTGTTTTTTGTGGAAGTTTCATAGATTACTGATACGAGATTTGAAAAAAAAGATAACGCACGAAAGCTCGGCAGGGGAATTCACTTTGGTGTTGAAAAAGAAAAAGCTCCCACGCACATTTTCCTCATGAAAATGTCCTTCTGAGAAAAATGTCTTTGATGGGCAATTTCTGGAAGACATGTATGCTTCAGTTGAAAATTATAGCCTCTCAGTAATACCTTGGCTGTCCTTATCAGATTCAAACAGTTTCTATTATTTTAAAGTGAAAATGGTAACAGATTTGATCTCTTTTGTTGCTCTCAGGATGCATACATCAATGGGTCCCCTAATACCAACCCTTAGTTTCAATTTTACTGCACTGTCTGTTTCTTGGAATCTTTTATCGCTGTCCTCAGTTGTCAAAGGCTTTCATGTGTTTTGTTTTGATTTTGAATGCCATCAGTACAGTTTGCCATGCAATTCAAAGAAGGCGAGAAAATATTTCTTTGCAAAGAAACTTTGTCATAAAAACAAGAGGTCAATTAAAAGAGGTCAAGCCTTTCAGAGGAGCCCTTGGTATTTAGAAACACTGGATAACGGTGAAATATTGTTGAAGCAGCTACTGCTCAATACTGTATTTTATAATCTATTTATACCGTGGCTTTTACAACACATGTAGCAGTACGACAGTCTTAAGGTATAGTGTGCAGTATTTTAAAGAGGAACTTGACAAAGGCAGGAATCAGAATCAACATGACCTTTCGGTATCTGGCTGTATCTTCAGTATCTTCTCTTAATCTTCACTAAACAACACATTGCTGATATGTGCTGGGGGTCAAGGAATAGTTATAATGGTGGTTGTTATGAGATTTTTTTTTTTACCCAATTAGTGGACATCTTGAAACCGGTTTCTTTCTTTTTCACGGGTAGAGATCTTTTTTAATGCAATTATTTAGTATTTCACACTTTATGCCAAACTGCAACTTGTGGAAAAAGAGAAATTTTGCCAGAGATTTTTAAAAGATACACAGAAGACTTCCCTGTTGCTGTTTAATGTAGTTTATCTGCAAATGTGAGATAGTTCAAAACCGCTGGAGGTCCCCCACCATTTTCGGAAACATCTTTAATCACGTTTAATGTGCGTTATCTGGAACTATTTTTAAGTAGGGCGCTGATATCCTCAAATGCATGACTGAGCGGAATTTAGGATTGTTTTTAACGTGGATGGAGGGAGATCCACGTTAAAGGGCGGGAGATAGTCACATTACTTGGTGCTGGTCGCGCCTGATTGTGCTTGCTTCCTTTAGCTCCATAGTGAAGATGGAGATTGCAGTGGCTTTGTGCGCGCCTGTACGGTCCCTCATTGGTTGTGCAGGGATGTGGCATTGCAGAGGCATGACAGAGTCCCCTGATGGACACTTAGCCTTTGCCCTAGCCTGACCCAGAAGCTGGAGAGTCTTGCAACAGACATTTATGCTTGCATTGCAGATGAGCAAAAATAATTTTAACAAAATTTCTTACGCACTGAGGGGATTTCCCTATGCTCGCTTGAGAGAATATCACCCCCCCCCCCCCATGCGGGTTTTAAAATGCAAAGTTACCAGATCAGCCCCCAGCCCTGCTTACTCTCTCTCTCGGCTTATTCAAAGAGTCTCAGAGAAATTTCACACCCTAATTGCTCGCAAGGTCAGTTTCACTCTGGGTTAGGGAAACTTCCGAAAGCAGGATTCAAATTGCGTGCGGCGACCGAAGCCGCTCCGTCCTGCGAGCGCGGGGGTCTGGCTTAGTCAGCGGGGCCTCCCGACGCAAACGTGTCGCTCCCAGAGGACTTGGGGGAAACAAATTGCCATCTGCCATCGGCACATGGGAAGGAATGACAGGTTGCCGACTTTACTAACACGGGGCCTTACGGCTCTGGAGCTGAAATTTGTAAGGTTCGACATAACTATGTGCTGAATTCTAGTAGGAATTAACCACTATAAATACAAACTCCTTGCTAAATGTATACGTCAAAACATGGAACACGTTGTCCACATTACGTTTCCAGCACCGTAAGGCTTCTGTTTGAATCGTGCACCTTAACCATAGAAAAACTGTAAATGAAGGACATTGCATCTCTTGTATAAGTTTGGCATGTTGAAAGTTTTTTGTTTATGTTCTGATACAGAAGGTCTTGTGCGTGATCTTTTTCTTATGAAACACTGCGCTTGTTTATTTGCTGTTTAAAAAAAAAAAAACTTATTTCACGGTCGCACATGAGCATTGCTTATTGCCCCAGGGACAGAAATGCACATAACAATGATGTGATGAAAAAGAACATGTTGGAGAGAATATCTGTAGGCTAGAGGCACATCAGAGCATTTCTTACGTTTATTTTCTCCAAGAGCAGAGACTCACTGAAGGTTGTAGTGATTTGTGTTGGTAGCTTGCACTCACACTGTCACACGCACACACATGCACGCACACACACACACGCACGCACACGCACGCACGCACACACACACGCACACACACCACTCCTGTCCCGAGTTTCCACTCTGTTCCGTCTCAGTTGTGGCATGGCGTTTTCTGGCCTTATCCTCCAGTGTCACGCATGCTCCTGTTAGATTATATACAAAGTGTCCAAAGCTCAACTTCATCGTTAAGGTTCAGGTTGTAAATGATCATTGAACACCGTCCCAGATGTCCCGCTGTCTGAGATGTTGGAGATGCTCAGGCGTGATTCTTTAACCCTGGAGCTCGTGAGCGCACCTCCTCTGCCTGGGAAATCTTTCCAGGAACTGCTATAAGCCTACCTTCGCTGTCACATTGATTGCTTGAGCTTCTATCTGTCACAAAGTTGACATGTCTCGGTAGCCTGAGGATATTAGGTAGGGTTTATTTCATCTATGCTATAGGTTTTCGGCGGGAAGAGCAAGGGTTGTCATCTGGAACAGTAGGTGCCATGTGTAGCACTATGCACTTTTAAAATATTTATTTCAAAACTGTCACGGATGAAGCACTACGGCTTACGCTCGCATTTCTGAGATGTTGAGCTCCCTTTGAGCATTATTCAATGCCAGGGGGACTTAATGCAGCATGATCATTAGTGAGATTTCTAAACTTATTTTATCAGAGCTCATAAAGGTAAAGAAATATATAATGCTTTTTATTGCTAGTAAAGGATACTATAAATAGCTGGAGTAAGTGGCAGGAAAGTATGTGTACTGAGTGCTGAGACTTTTTCAGATAGAAAAGCAAATAGGTTGTCTGAAACAAACAAGTAATTGCAAATTGTGATGTCAATTTATTAAAACTGTATCGGCCATGGTGTTAAATTTGGGGGTGATGATTAGCTGAAAATAGTTTTTTAATAACAAAAAGCAAAAAGAATAACAGGTAAAATGGGTCACTGATTGTAATTACTGTAGTTGTGGTATTTTAATTAATATTGAATAGTATAGCTTAATTCTAGGATAGTGCCAAATTAAACGCTGGCATATTGTTAATTTAATGGTATTTGTGTATAACTTTATACTGTGCCTTCAGAAGGTTTTTATCACCCATTGATTATTTCTCATTTAATTTTAATTAAAATATTAGTCTAATATTTTACACGATAGTGTAAAAATTAAATAAAGTATTTGTCTTAAGAATGATATAAAAAATTTAAAAAACCTGAAAATGTCTTTGACCGCATTTGTGGTAACAACGTAAATTGGGCCAGGTGTATGTACGTATTCCATTTTCTTGCGAGATCACACTAAATACATTGGGTCGGCCTATGTTGATTTTCCAACCACCTGCATTCAATTGCATGATTGCGGGATTATATATGAGTGACTTTGTGAGGTCTCATAATTGAAACAGCAGATCAGATCAGTCATGCTGTCACAAAGACCAACTGCCCGTGGAACTTTGAAATGAAGGTCCTACGAGGCAAAATGCTGAAGACGGCTATAAAAAAAATTGGCAAAGCTTTGAGGCTTCCTTGAGACAAGATTGGCAGGAGATGTGACCAAGAGGCCAGATGTAGCACTGACAGAGTTGCAGAGCTCGCTGGCTGAAATGGGACAAACTGTCCCGAGATCATCAATCTCTTCAGCACTTCACATGAATCT
The DNA here is from genome assembly GCA_022702515.1 of Ilyophis sp. 1 JC-2022. Lineage (NCBI taxonomy): Eukaryota > Metazoa > Chordata > Actinopteri > Anguilliformes > Synaphobranchidae > Ilyophis > Ilyophis sp. 1 JC-2022. Next base: position 53,127,960 of record CM040403.1, on the reverse strand, counting down.
AGGGTGAAGATTCACGGTCCAATAGGACAATGACCAAAAGCACATGGGAAAAAAGGACATGTTTGTTTGATATTACGGCGTCTTTTAGTGATAGATGCAGGCGTGAAACAACAAAACATAGCATTGTTTGCTGGCTGCATTTATTTATTTTTGTACAGACAAACATAGCAATTATGCGACATTATTGGATCTTGATTGAATTGAGTAGAATGTAAAGAATATCTGCATTACTATATAAGACAGCGCTGTGCTGAAGATCTTATCCTCCTCACAGCGTCATGACCTAATAAAGGATTTAATTTCTCCGTGCTCTAATTGGTGGAAAATTTACCATGGCAATGTAATTATTTTCAGGGGCCCATTTGCATTTTCAGTGCTCTGCTAAGTAAATGTTAGGTTTCAAGGCCTTCACAGATAAATTAATAATCTTGAATATTTAACTATGGAACATTTAAATTAAGTCATTTTTTCTGACTGTAGGGCATTTTTAGGCTCTATTCAAAGATAGATAAGCACTCATTTTAAAAAAAAAATTCAATATCAATCACCATTTGCTCAGAAATAAAACCGCTCTTAAGTTTTTGAGTTGCGTTTCCTGCGTTGCACTGAGGTTTGATCAGCAGGGCTACAGGAGCTGGTGACCAGTCAACAGCAGTCATATGTTCTGAATTAGTAAAGGCTCAATGTTTTTCCAAAATGCAAGGTATGTAATTCAACCATCACAATACATTGAGAATAAAAAAGATTATCATTTCGCTCTTGGCACTATCACAACTGTGTCCTTTTATTACTTCTGCCTTGTACAGCGGATGTATGTGTTCACCCATTTGATTTAATGAGAAAAGGACCTTTTTACCACATTAGATTTTTTGTTTTAGATGAGCAAGATTGAGTGTATGGTTGCAGTTTTCTGCTGTTTTTAGACTCTTTATCCTGTCGAAACGAGGGCAGTGTGAAAGTTAAGTGGGTTAAATGTGAGTGCCAGTCAAAATCAATTATTTTATAAAGTCCCCTGGTATGTATCAATTACTTGTGTGTGAGTTTGATTGCTCTGAACTCTTGTCTCTATAAACTTAATGTGGACACAGCACAGTCAGTGCCTTACTACCAACCTGAAGGTTTTTTTAATCAATTATCATAAACCAAGAAATAAAAAACTGATATTTTTTTAGTAGAAACGCATGTAAAATGTGTCAAATCATAATTTCTGACCGCAGTTTTGCTTTAAGTTGTTAGCAAGTTTTTGGTTCCATCCTATTTTAAAAAGTGTACTGGTACTTCAAGTTCAAGTCTGTTCTCATCTTGTAATAAAACCAATAATTGAATTTTTGGCTCAAGGCAGTAACCTAGAAAGAACAGCCTAGGTTAATGACATGTGGCAACAGCTATTTTTTAGTACAGCAGAGTATCACACACGGACAGAAAGAAGCTGGCTTGAAGTGTCTTTCTTGTAGTGTTTTTTTACATGTTATACATATATATTCATTGTCCTGCTGTGGTGAGTCTATTAAGTTCAAACAGGAATCTTACATGCTGCCCTTAGACTTCTTCGATGTAAATAGCCTTCTCGGTCTATCCTGGTAAGAGGAAAATCCTCATAAATGCGTTTTGAGAAATGCAATCATTGCTATGACCATGATAGAGATTTCAGGCCTCTGGGTAGGAGAGGCCGTGTTGCTCTTTAGACTGGGCAGTTTCAAGCGATCGGAATCCTTTTGACCTTGCAGTACCATGGCAACTGCAAAACGAATTAGTGTTACGAACGCTGGCCATGCGAACGTTTTTGTGAAAGTGCAGGGGAGTCCGGGCCCTTTTTTCCTAAACGAACCACGAGTCACGCGGGGACGCCGCAAAGCCGCGCTGTTGCCAGCCCCCCTGGGAGCGAACTCCACAAATCTTTTTAATTTAGCGCCTCCTACAGCTCCGAAAGCCAACGTCAGCACAAGTGTCCAACACGGCTGACGATGCGCCGTCATGATTTCTCCACCAAAACAATTTATCCCCACCTCTCTGCTTTATGAGCCATAGTTTATGACTGGAGATGGTCCGGGCTGCACGGGCTCTCCGGTGTCTAGGTAGCTTCGCAATCGATACTGAGGAAGCAGGCTGGATAATTACTTGCGCCGAAAGACACAGTATAAATAACTCCCGTGCAGACGTGGGCCCACAGCATTTGCCAAGAGCACAATTTTTGTATGGTACAATATTCATAAACCACTTCCATAGAGGAACCAATAAAGCGCGCTACGGATCCGCAACATGGTATGTTTACGATACCCATTATATGCACGGATCCCAGATTTAAAGAGATGCATTGAGATGTATACAAGTAATTTGGTCTGGGATGCTGCAATTTCTTTTTTATTCTGGCACAAATAAAAATTAAACGGTAACGCAAGCATGAGGTTGCCACAAAACTCGCACTGGGCTGGCCTTTGAGATCGATACACACGATCATGGCTTGATGGTTCCCTTTTTCATCTGCTCTCAGTCAGGTTATTCTGCTGGGGAGGAATGTACTTTATTTACAGTCACTCTTAAGGCTTGCTTTTCTCTCTTTTTCTTTTTTCAGAATTACGGGGGCTCTTCAGTGACCGGTTCAATTTCTTCAACACCAGTCAGCGCGCACAATCGGATGGTCATCCCGTCCCTGCCGCCTCTCACGGCCGCCAAGAAGTCCGCCCCCAAGCCCCAGGCGCCGGCAGCCCCCGCGGGCCCGAGTCCCGCGCACGTGCCTCAGTTCCAGACCGCGCCTCAGCCCACGCCGGCCTCTTATGCCACCGCCACCACCCCCGGCCTGCCCACCTTTAACGCGCGCGCCAAGGAAGCCCAGCCCGTCCCTCAGCACAACATCCAGCATCCCGCCCTCGCCCCCACCCCGCTGCAGCCAGGCCGCGCCCCCGCTCCCCAGGTCAACCAACAAGCACCGGGCCACCAGGCTGCCCCTGCTCCGGCGGCTCCGCGGAAGGTAGGCCCGCCTGCGGCCTCTGCGTCGCTGCCGTCGCGACATCGCCGGCGTCTCGGCTCAACTGTCACATCATTTGGGCGGGGGGGATGGTCGCAAAAACACAAAACAATCATCATTAGCATTCATTTTATTGACACCATTAGCCGTCGAAACGTTTCGGCGAGCTGATTTTTATTTCCGTCGGCAACAACTATTTGTGATTTAAGAGAGGCCTCAACAAAGGTCAGATAAAAATGTCAACCAATTACTGGAACCTGACTATTTAAAGGTGGCAATAAACAGCACTTCCACATCTGCAGCACGTACATTCAATTTGGCTACTCTACATACCAAACTCTTCTGATCTCTCACTTATTTACTATTGGGATACTATGGATATTTACATACAGGGGTGAACTATCAGCAAAGCAGATGGTTAATTTGAACAGCCATGTACATGGTGATCAGCTCTGTAGGGCAAAGGAGACAATAGGGAGAAATTAGCATGTTTACTGGAGCTTCAGTACATTTGACTCCCACATGGAGTGGTTTAGTCTATCAATGCATCAATGCATTGTGCTTCCATTAAGTAAACAATATGTCCTTGGCTTCTCCCTCAATTAGAATGTGTTATTCTTGCATTAACAGACCACTTTGGCAGTATGAAGGCTTTTCATTGGTATACTGGGACTGAGACCTGCAGTGTAGTTGTGTGCCTGGTAGCAAGTGGTGCAAAGTGAAGACCTTTAAAAAAGACTCGAAAGTGGGTGGAAGAACAGAGTTGCCGTCAAGAACAGATGAGAGTGGAGCTGTACTTGGAATTAATTGCATTTCGGAGCAAGAAACCTACTCGGTGAAAGCCTCACACTGCCTACTGGTGCAAAAGGGTTCGCTGTGTGGCAAAGTTGCCCGTAACATGTACTGGGGTTATACAGAAAAGACTAAGTTTGTCAGGCACTAGTGGCGTTATGGTTGGCCTGATTAAGTCTATGATGCTGCCATTTTATTACTTCTCTATAGTACAGATAGTTATTTTTTGTCTGGGGAAATAAATTCCAAAGTAATTTTTTAAGTGTTTCGAAAGTTTCTAAATTCCTGAAGCCTGAATTATTACTTATAATACACGGGTTGACGAAAAAAACTAAATCAAATAGATACAGCTTTTATCTTCAGCATTCACAGAGTTAAAAACCAATCAGAAAATAAATAGTAAAATATGACTGACTGCAACAGAGAGAAACTCAGAGGGGAAACTCTGGAAAACTTTTGTATCAGTATGAAGTTATGCGTCCTTTTGGCTAAAAGCAATGCAGGTATGTTTGTGTGGGTGTGTGTACTTTAATTGCTTACGATGGCCATACAGTAGGGAGATTCTCAGCATGCTTCGTTGATAAGTTCATAAATAAATTGATGTTTTTAACCTTTATGTATTTTTAAAAGATTTCTCCGTAGAAATTTCCACCATAACATCTAATTAAATTTAATTGTCTCTTAACCCCTTCACACAGATGCCAATTCTCACCTATTTAGGGGATGTTCTATAAAGGTTTTGTAACTCCTTAGCACTTTGTCTAAGCGCATGATGTAAAGCGCATTTAGGGCGTGTCCAAGTCAATTTTTGCTAGTTTACCGGCGTGTTTTTTGGGCGCTAAGCACGGCGCAACATGCAAATGGACTGAACCTAGTCTCTTCATTAATTGTAGGTGTGTCTTGGGCGTGACATGCAATAAACCAATCAAAATGTCATATCCCATTCCCTTTAAAAGCCTGCTTTTCCACCTTGGTGGATTGTTTGATGGCGAAACAGACATGCTTGTGCGTGTTTAGTGCGATCAAGGAATAGGCTATATGGATAAATATTATTTGGACGTACCATCGCACATCGCCTGGATGTTGATGGAGTGGGCTGAAAGCAATTTATTGAGGCATTCCCCTTTGCTGAGGGACAGGTAATATGTGGTCTTTGACCTATGGACCCTTTTATTATTATGCATTTTTTGATATAGCCTACACAATAATAATATTTCACATTGTAATCTTGATATTTTAGTCATGCTTGTGCGCGCCCCTGTGTGTAACAGACAGGAGGGTGTACACGCGTTGTGCACACGCCTATGTAGACGCACTTACATGTATATGCGCCGTTAAAATAACATGTAAACAACTGCGACATGACTTTACACAAGGTTTGTGGTGGTTTTAGCGCAAGCGCTTTCTGCTGGCTCAAGATAGCAATATGCCAAAAATTATCCTGGCCATTCCTCATCTTAAGACCAACACGCCCAGTTCACTTGCAATGGGCGCAAGACTACTTGGTATTTAAACGACGTGAGCGGTAGAGGTTATAATGAACCCTGCGCCGGGTGTAAGATAGCAAAGACACTTGCGTTTGGGTTAACGCCGCTTAGTGCCGGGTGTAAGATAGGGCCCCAGGTGTGAGCATCACTTGGAAACTTGGAAAATGGTTTAAATGAAACGACAGTTGTACCATTTACAATACTAACTTAGATTATCTTATTTTCATAATTTAGGTCAAAATAAAGTGCCACAAATGCAAAGAAATCTTGGCAAAATGACTTTTGAAAGGGACATCTTTGCATGTAAAACCAATGGTAGGATTGGATATTTCTTTAATATTTAGTAGCATTGGTAGTAGAATAACATGGTATAATTACACAATCATTGCACGTTTTGGCAAATGATCGGGCTATTGTTGGGTTTATCTTGTTGCTATGACGGAATATACATTTTTGGTGGTGAAAATATATTTTTATTAACTCACACATTGACGCTATTTTCCGCTGTGTCGCGCGTCGGTAGGTATAGTTGGTATAGACTGAAAGTCTACGCCTTTGTCCGCTGCACCACCGCGGCGCCCGGGAGGTTGCTTGTTAAATGGACTTGCTACGGGACAATAGTGACACTTAGAAACTCCATATTCAGCAGATTTGTCACAAATCATCTACTGATAAAGATAAAACACAGAGTTTGTTGTTTCCACTTATAGTTTGGTTGCAGGAGAAATTAATATCTGAGTTGAGCAAAATGTTGGGGCCGGTGCCATGGCCAAGAGGGGATCTGCGCAAAGGGGTTAAATTACTACAGTATGTTACTGTAAATGAGGTCTCCATCCGGCAAATATATGATATTTATCAAATAAATGAAAAGTGCATATGTGTATATATGCACTGGAAAGAATAAATAAATGCTTGGATATTGCATTGTGTTGTTAATAAGATGAGGTATATGTGTTGGATATGTGTGGATAAAGGACTGCAGTCCAAGGACTTTTCTCAATGCTTTCCACAGCTTTGTGTCACACTGTTAATAAAACTGTGTTCAGACAAGTTCAAAAGAAATGTAAGGCTAGCAATGTTTATGCTCTACAAGCTGAAAACAAATCCCCTCAAGGAGAACTGAGATGAGAATCCTGAGTTCGGTCAGACCTGGCATTATACAGTCCTGGTAAATTGAGGTTAAACTGACAAAAGAAGGAAAACCTTCAACGAAGAATTTCTGAAAGGGTGTCCAGGAAACTAAGGAAAGCAATATGAGAGTTAAATGTAAGAAGAAGAAAAAAACTTGAAGCATTATGATAAACCAAAAAGTAAGGTAGGAATTGATTTATAAATATAAACGAGAAAATTAGATTCAATGGAGCACAAGGAGGACTTTGGCAGACTGTTTCCAATTGTATCCATTTTTTTCTTTCAGCAGAAAGTCTAGGTCACTAGAGATGCTGAGATGTCTACAAAAAGAACACTTCTAACCTTAAGGCTTTCAAAAAGCAGTTATCATTCTTCATCTTTCCAAGAATTTGGTCTTTTGAGACTACCTTCAGAACAGCAAGTTGTGTAACAAAATAACATAATGCTCTATTATAAATGTAATTCTTAGTGCCAGGGCCTGCAGTCTTGTGTATTTTGTCTGTTGGTTTAAGCTATCTGTGACATAAGGTTTCCTCTAGCTTTATTACCTACTGTTAAAACGTAGTTTTAGAAATTCTTCTAAAGGGTGAGGTACGATATATTTTTTTTATATGTCTGATGCATAATTGTACATTTGTCCTAGTTCTGACATAGAATCAAAATGGTCTATTCAATAATGGAACACCTACAGCAGGTTTAAATTTATAATCTGTGAGGAACTTTTTTCATTTGGGAACTTTCATTGTTATATTTTAAAGGCAAAGTTGATATTGCTGCACTAATGTATACAAATAATTGTTATTTATAAACAGTCACCGAGGACATTAAAACAAATGAAAACATTATGTTTGTAGTCTCTGCACATTCAGTCATCCACCATCTCTGGAAAGTGTTAGGCCCTTGAGTATCCTTTAATTCAAGGATTGTATGCCAACGCAGATCCAAGCGGCACCATTTCGCGTTTGGGAATAGCTCATCAAGGACTTTGTTTTACTAATCATAAATTAAATACCTCATTGCAGTAAGCATCTTTATGTATTAAGAATCTAATTAATATTGAGAAACAGAAATCCACAATTTACTCGAGACAACTGTTAATACCACTACGGTTCATTATGAAAACAAATGTGCTTGTTTATTACCCCTATTTTTCATAATCTGTTTTCTTTGATCTTAGATAAAAGCTACTTTCCCATGTATTCAAGGGTATAATATACAGCCCTGGTATTGAAATCACGGTCCTCGAGGTCCGAGACCTGCTGGTTTTCCACCCTACCTTTACCTGGGATTCAGGTGTGAAGACAGTCTGGCCAATCACTAGCACTGATTGTTCAGTTAATTACCTTGGAGAAAGAAAACCAGGATTCGAGGTCCAGATTTGAATATCCATGATATACTGTATGTACGTTTTCATAGAATCGGTATGAATAAACCCTGCTCATAAAAAGTTTGGAGCAATAAAGTACAAACCAAGGTATCTCTGCAGTGAAAGATAGCCTGTTGTCATCAGCTAGAATCATGCCATTCAACATGGCTTCATTAACCGTTCCCATTTGGATACGGATTCTCCCGAAAATATTACCTTTATAATTATGACTGGTATTGTACTATTACCCAGGGCCTCTGGAAAGTGTCAGAGATGGCAGCCTTCGAAGAGCACTGCACAAACTCGATCCGCTTTCTGTTCCAAGACAGGTGTAGATTCGCACGGCGGCGGTCGACACAGCTAATTGGATCGGTGTTAATTGCTAATTACGGGGACGCCTCGGGACCTCGTCAGACGAGCAGAGTGCACCTGCTCCCCAGAGGCCCTCGTGCTGCGAGCGTGCCGACAGGGCCGTCGCTGGAACATCCAGTGCAGCCCGTCGCAATTAGAGCGGCCTCACGGACCTGGCTTTGCTCATGTCCGAGTCTGCGGACGGTAATGACTCCAACGGGCGCCTCTAATTTGGCGCACCTTGCGCGCCGTCATTGTGATTATCCAGAAGGTTGCGTTTGCACTGTTCCGACTGACATCCCACCTCAGCCCAAAGCTTGGCGTGTTCGGGGAGAATTTGAAGCTTTATTTATTTTTTTAATGCTTCCACCCCCCTTTTTTCTCCAATTTGGAATGGCCAGTATTTATATGTATTTTTTTGCGCTCATTGCTGCAGCCTCTGCTATTCAGTCGGGTGTACGAATAGGTTCGGGGGGAGACAGGGAGACATGTCGCCCCGATATTTTCCTTTTGTATTAGTACTTAGACTAGCTAGTATGCTTGTGAAACTTGACGTTTGACTATGCGAGTCTAGATAGTCCAGCGCTGCGTCTCCCCCAGAGTTGAAATTAAACCTGCGCCTGTGGATACAGGTGAGCAGACGAGCATCTTCTCTTCCCCCGAACGTCATCCGCCGCTTCTTACCACACCGAGTCGGAGGAAGGCGGTTCCACACGCGGCTCAGCAGACAGACTTGGCGGGTGGCGGGTGTTGCTGGTGCGCGCTGAGACGTCGTCGCCTATGTCGACTGAACCACCGCAACGGTGCGTTGTTCTTCAAGGTTGTAGGCCACAGTCAGCGCCGACTTCGTCTGCATTAGACGCTAGAACGAGCGGCCCACTAGAACAGTGATTTAACAGGGCCAGCCACCCAGCAGCCCCATCCACATCATATCCCTATATAAGTTTCAAACTCCTGTTTATGTTTCCACATTAATCACTCAGCTGGTTGCAACTATACACAGTCAGCCAGTAATTCATATATACCGAGAAGGTTTTATTTATTATACGACTGCAAATATACATATGAAACGTAATGTTTTATACTTGGTATATAATGCATTAGGATCGCACTGAATGCTTTTTTAATCAGCGCAAATGATTGTATATGCAGGGGGGAGGGGGTAAAGAGGTGAGGATACCTCAATATATTTTACAGCTGTTTAAATCCTCTATAGCTCTCATCTTGGCAGACATCCTCCATTCCTACTGATAGTATTGGAGTCTTGCTTAAAAGATCGTTGCTGCCAAAGATAGGGCTTAGTCTAGACATTGTCTCTGGGACGCCTTTCTGCTTCACGATGCAACATATTCACGCCGTTTTCTTTTTAATGAACTAATAAATCTCTATGGCCATGATGATAAAAAAAAAGGTCTGTGATGTTTACACCTGTAAAATTGCCAACCCATCATGTCCTTAACCCTTCTGGTTCTTCTCTTTTATTTCATGCACAGTCTCCACAAGCTCAAATCGTTTTTCAGTTTATTTTTATTCTGTTCACAATTTGTGTCCATGTGCTTTCAAAGTGTTTCACCAAAACGGCAGAGAAACGCAATACACAACATTAGAATTGCTTTAATGTTTAGTCTGGAGAGTCAAACGGACAAGTAGAGATTCAATAATGATTTAATCATTATTCTGAAATGTAAATTTAAAAGCGATTATTTATCCCCCTTAATATTTCAGTTTTTAGTTACCTAGCAGTGATTTATTATTACTTGGTTTTTTCTTGGTTTATGTAAATAGTTACCAAAGTAAATTCCGTAAAAGAAATATTGTAGTGAATAAACGTTGTAATATAATGTTTATTACTTATATACTTCTATATCTATATTTATATTCACTCATTTCACCAGATCTACTCCATCTGTCTTCACCCCTTTTGGTATTTGGAATATCTTTAGAGAAAACTGTTTGTATTTTAGGATAATGTAACAAATTGACATTTGGTCAAGTTCAGTATATCTAATTGTCTGTCAAAAATAGCCATTTGACTTGATTAATGCAATTGAGTATATTGACATTAGTACTGAGGATTTGCACTCTGCAGGATTATGTATCATATTACAGGGATAATTGCACGTAATTGAGAGCAATCGCCAAAGGTCAGTGTCAGCCAAAGTCAGTAATCAACTCTCACAAGCAGATGCGACTTTACGCCAGAAGCACTCGGTTGGCTCTCCTGTCTCATTCTCCTCCTGATTGGCTCCTGTCCTAACGTGCAATGGTCAGAGACAGCTTTTCAAGTTCAATGGCTTCCAGAGACTTAATTACCCGAATCCACCAGCTAGCTTTTGATCTTTTTTTTTCTTTTTAATGTACAGATTTCATGGCTGCCGCTTAATTTAACAATTTCCCTTGTCCCTCGACTCACTGACTCGGAATAAGGCTAAGCTAGATGATGACTTCTGTTGCTGCCGAGCTTGAGTGACATTTGACAGGGGGGATTATTTTTTGAAATGTTCAACCCCTGCAGTCAGTTAAAACCCCTAGAAGGTCATTGATGGTTTTCCACTGTCAACCGCGACAGCTTTTAATGCCGTGGCATCTCGTTCCCTTCAAATCCCAGCCGCTTCGCCTCTCTGACTTTCGAGAAAGCGTTCGCACGGTTTGCACGGTTCACACGGTCGCCAAGAACCGCCCCCTCTTTCTGCACGAAAAGCAACGGAGACGACGGCTTATGCCGGATTTAAACCGACAGCGTTTTGCTGCGTAGTGACGCAGGTATGCGCCGTTTGTACTGAAAAAGAAAGCGTTTAAGTTCGTACGGTGGGCGTTCCCTCTTGGTGTCAGTCAGGTTCGGAGGAGATTCGCTTCAGATTTCAATTGTTTTCTGTAGTTACAGCATAGTTAGGCTAGTTGGCAAGCTGGGTAAAAGTGTTTTCAGTTTGTTTAGTTAGCTATATGCAAGCTGGAACATAACTTAAGCAAATTAGTTAGGATAGCCGAAGCATTTATGAAAAGCTACGAACGACAGTTTGAAGGGAAGTGACGTGTTCTAGTGAGATGACCCTCCTTCTTTCATATGATTGAGACCAAGGACCACAATGGAAATAAGTCTTGACTTTATTGTGTTTCATCCTTGATGTTTTCTTTTCACCGGAGATACTTGCCTCAATCTGTTTCTTTTTGTTGCGCATGTATTTCTTGAATTTAAATGTCAAATAAAATAATAATAATAATAATAATAATTTAAAAAGTTGCGCACTGGCTGGCCATAGCGATTCGCGCAGAAGTTAAAATATATTTAGCTCGCGCGAACAGTGCGGTACTCGCGATTCGTACCGCTCCCAGCGGCACCGGCAGAATCGCGCCTTGTCGCCCTCTCTCCATTGGAATTGAATGGCGCGGGACTGCCGCTCTTTGTGTAAATCTGGGGTTATGACCCCTTCCAGCCGCGCCGGCCCCTCACATTGTCTGTCGAGGTCTCGGCCTCGCTTTGGTCACCTTGTTTTGAAATTTGGGGATGGGATTGAAATAAAGAGCATTGTGCAAAAGGCGTAGACGCGGTCGCTCCAAGCGTGAGCTGAATGCGTTATGGAGCTTTGATATCCAGTGAGATACTCTGAGGCGCTAGCTGCGCCAGCACGCCCGTACGCCGCGACGGAAGCAGTGTCGGCGACCCAACCGCCTCTCTCCCCTGGCCGTCGCCTGATTCAGTGCTACAATCAATCGGTTCACGCTCGCCATGTTGTCCCATTAAATTAATTTGGGAAAGGGCGGAGGCCAGTCTTAATCAATCCGCTGCCGTCGGTTTCCCTTAACAAGTTTTAAGAAATCAGATTATTCCAAAATAACCTGCTGGAAAGCCATTATTATTGTGGTGCGCTGGTCGATTCATCCACTCCGTCGCTGCTCCTCGTTACACCGCATGTTCTTTTTTAGATTAAATGTTATACTTTTTTCAGCAGCATGTGGGCTGTGATAACGGGCTGCGATGCTATTTTAAGGGAGCTAAGGGGTGAGTCACATTAACATTAATCAGATGAACTGCCTGAGAAAAAGAAACCTTGTTTGTTTTCCAAGGACTATAACAGAGATGGACGGGCGCATCTTTGATTGCGGCAGCCATCAGCAGGTGGTGTAGCGGGAGACGGATGTCTCAGTTTTTTTTAAATGAGCTATGCGGTAGTTCCCGTTCTCTAAGGCCTGGAAGCCGGCCAGACGCACACCAGCGTCCCTCAATCTGCTCCTAGAGGGCTCTTTCTTTACCTTGACTGATAACAGCGCTGGGGCTGTTACAGCCATTCACTGTGTCAAGTTCTCTTCCCAGCCCGGCACAGCCTCGACCCTCAAACGGCTCACCGTAAAAGCGCTCTCCCTCCATAAAATTTACACTAGCAGTCGATGCGGCGGCGATAAGTTGCTTGTGTATTCCTCACCGTCTTACCTCCCTCGCAGAGGCCTTCAGTGGCCTATTTCACCTTTTTGTCACGCTACCATTTTTAGCCAAGCGTGGACGTTTGCCTGGTTTTCCAGTTGTAAATAACGCCTACGAAAAGTGGCTCCCGCTCCTTCTTGCTGGCTGTCCTCTCATGACCCTCACTTGACACTCCCCATTTGTCTCTCGGAGAAACGAGCACGTCATTACAGTGATTGGCAGCTCGACTGTATTTTCGTTCCCCCGCGACGGGACTTCTGAGCAAACGGGCTTTTCCAGTCCTGCCTGTAAAACCCTGCTCTCTTAACTAAATGGCTGATGCACCATGGAATCGGTTCAGGAACCCTGTTCACTCTGCTACAACGGTGCGACTCCAGAGCAATTAAGGGAGAGTATAGGGGGTGACACCTGTCATGGTTTCTCTGGGTCTCAATGTGCCTGTCCTTACTCGCACAACCAAGCTCATTTGCATATGAACAAGAGTCAACTTCGGTAGTCGGTACCCGTTTAGTGTGAACCTGACCATATTAAGTTCTAAGATGAGAAGCGACGACCATATTTGGCTGTAATGTGAACAGGGCAAAGATATACAATGGGCTTTCATTTTCTCTCACTGTTGTCATTTTCAACAGCCATGACTTTGAATTGTGGAAAAAACAATAGTTTTTTTTGTTGTCATTTTCAGAAGGAGTTGTTAATGTAACCAATCAGCATGAAGACCTGACGCTGAGTGTTCGAATGGTGGTTTTACATGGAGATTGTAGCAAAGCCCATAGAGGATCAATGAAATGACAGTTATTGTTTATCAAAGAAGGCATGAGGCATGTTGTTATTTTATTAATTTTGTATCTGCCAGACTCAGGTTGGCATTCATTACCATAAGAAAGAAACCAGTGGCTGTTTGCGGTTTGTTAATTGGAGACGAGCCATTCTGACTAACAAGGTACAGATCCCCCTGTCTCGACTTGCTCGTTTCTTAGTTGATTTAACAATTCCATGTCACATATTTTGATGTCACTGCCGTGTTGATGGGCAATTACAGAAATGTCAGAGATTAATAACGAACATGTTTTTATTGAAATAAGATCTTCAATGAATCTGTGTTTATTAATTAGCGTTTGATTGAAAACGAGATCTCGTACCCGACCAAATCGCCACAACTGCTCAGGGAAAAAAGCCTACGGTTTAAGATCGGTATGCCTGCATTTAGAGTTTGCTGACTGTTAAAGCCCTTTTGATTGGTTCCCTGATGGACCTTTGACTGTCCCGTCATGGACTTCAGTCAGACACCTAGTTTCACGAGCACAATTTGTATTTAACCTGAAAAACTTCAGTCGCGATTGAACATTGATGATGCATGACCTCCGAATTCCCGTAACATCCCTCCCACCTCTCCTCTTGTTTTCTCAAAATGTGCCGCATGGCGTACACGCTGCGGGCCCGGCTCGACCATTACCAGCCTTACTTTAGTCAAACAGAGACATTCAAAATAAATAACTCAAGAGAAGGACAACGGCAAGGCAAACTAACGGCAGCCGCTTGCTGTTTCCACAGTGGGGCCTGACGGCGTAAAACCTCTTTTCTTTCAGTAGGATTTGAAGGGGCACCTGCTGTCGTTACAACACACGCCCCGGACCTGGAAAAGGTCATGTTCCTGAGTCTCCCGAGGGCCACTTCTGTAGCACTCTTGATTAATTGTTCCAGTATTAGTCCAGCTGTATAAATGGGTCACGGAAAGCGTGGGTCACCGTATGTTGCTATGCAACAGGACGTCCATTGGACGCGCAAGACGTCATGTGATTTCAGGCAAAGAAGGCGTGTGCCTTTCGCTGTAAGTGAAGATGCAATTAGTATGATCCAGATTAAGGCTAAAAAGCTGTTCTAAGAGATTGGAGCACTGTGCTGTGTGGAGATGTGGGCTGTTGGTGTTCCCTGCTTGTTAAAGCCACATTTAAAAGTAGGAAATGAAAGGACATGCGGACTGTAACATTATGAGACAAATAACTGTTTTTATTTCGGGGGGCGGGAGGGCGGGGGCGCATTTTAATATAACATAAGTACTGATTCAATTACATGGAAGTAAGCCAGGTTGAAGGTACAGTTTGTACTCTCCACCCCAGTAACCGTGGTTACACACAGAGAGCTTGTTTTTGTGTAATTTGATTTTGAACGGCAGAATTTAGCACCGTCTCTGAAACTGTCATAGCTGCTGTTTTTTCCTCTCCAGTGGATGTGGATGCTCGGACTTTTAATTAGCACCAATTTGCACCGGGTCCGTGCAAAACATGTTCGCAGCTCTTGCTCGCATGATCGGATATGATCGTAACGGCGATAAGGCACCTGCAAAGTAAACCTCATGTCAGCCATCTGTTGCATGCAGGTGCTATGTAGCAGCGGACTATAATTGGCCCTTGTTGCCTTTGGTCTGCCAATGACTGCATCATCATGTGACACTTTGGGGGCTTGTCCGGGGTCACGGGGCTCTAGTTTCCGAATACTTTGGAGAGTAAAGGTCAGCGTAGTGATTTGCCCGGATTCCCACTTTAGAGCGTGGAGAGTGGGTGTCCGCTTCGGGTTACACCCCCTTTCGCTCACCCGAGGTGCTCCCTGGCCACCTGCCACCTCTTTATTGGTGTCCCTATCTGTATGGCCTTCCAGGGGGGTTTCCTCTGCCCTTACCCTGCCTACCGGCATGCGGCCGTTTAGGAACCGAGCCCGCAGTGTGTGGTTTGGCCAATGTACAGCACAGAACCAAGGGAACCCAAGCGAGTGACATGTATGTAATCAAATGGGAATGTTATGGACGTCAGTCCTAAGGCTCTCTCTCTGTCTCTCTGTTTCTTTCTCTCTCTCTCGCTCTCACTCTCTGTCTCTTTCTCTCTGTTATTTTTTGTCTCTTTGCGTGTCTCTCTGTCTCTCTCTTTATCTCTCTTTCTCCCCCTCTCTCTGTCTCTCACTCGCTCCGTCTCTACACCCCCTCTCTCTCTTTCTTGCTGTCTCTCTCCCTCTGTTTTTTTCTCATAGATTTGCCTCCATGCAAAGAAATAGGTTGCTGAATGTGTACAAGTAATAGTGCAACCCATTGTGTCCCCCCCCTCCTCACCTAGCTAGCGACGTAGCCGCGTAGACCCATAAAGCGGCTTCGGCTTTATAATGACCTGCCCGTCGGATTCCGGGCTTCAATATATCAGCTGAACTTGTCAGACAGCCAGGCTTAAATAATGCACGTCGCCCGCGTTCCCTTCTCTCAGCTGCGACCGGAGCGGACAGTAAATAACCGAGCGGATCGATATCTCCCCCGCTGCCCCCGTGTTCATCCGGCAACCTGGAATGGGGGGCCATTTGTTTATTTTCTCATCTTCTTTCTTTCACTGCCCCAGAACAAATCGGCAAAGAACGTCCATGGACCGAACCGTCCGTACGTACGAGTGCGCACGTTCATATGTGTGTGCCCGTACATGTATGCGTCCCTACCTCTTTATGTGTTGAGTATTTATGTCAGTTGTCTATGACCTTAATTTAATGCCTGTGGTTCAGAGAAGGCCCGGTGTTGTAGTGATCAGGGACCAGGTCACTGCAGCGCCAGGCCGCCAGGCTGTCATCTGTAGGTTCACCAATCCGCTGGGCACCTACAGACTGCTAGCAGTTGTCAAATGACAGATATCTGTACGCCAGTTGGCGCTAGCTCTTCCGCGAGCACACCTGAGCTGCAGTGCTGCTTGTGCAGGTGTGGGTGGCACAGCGGTGATCCGTATGGCACGATTAGCCATTACTGAGGACTAAAAAAAAATCATAAAATGTTTTTGCCTAAAAACAAGTACATTTAAATATTTGATTCAATATTTGAAACGTGTCGCCACAGCGGAAATTCAGTACGTCATTGGCGTCAAATTATTTCTCAGTTCAGAAAGTTCAATTAAAAATAAAAATATGTTTACTTATAATTACATGGCTTAAACTGAAGTCTTGCAAACAGCACGCTAATTATATTTCCAATTAAACTGTGTAATGTTATTAATTGGATGATTACTTTTTAATATTAATTAGAACCGAGAAGGTAGCCTCTGTTTAGAGTCTTTTTGAGGGACAGAAAGAGAAGGTGTACAGAGTGTCGAGCAGTGTAAAAGTGGAGATTTTGTATAAAAGTGATAAAAAGTATAAAAATTGCACTTTTTCAGGGTGCCTAAACAGCAAGGCAAAAGTACAAAAACTAAACATTGCCTCTGAAATTCGTTTGGTACTTAGACAAATGAAATGCTTGGAAACTGTTCATTTCGCTTATTCATGACAAACAACAGTGAAGTAGCGTACTCTTAACTGCGATGCTACAGCTAGTCTACCCTGTTTACTCTGTCTTTAGACTAGGACTGTCGATGGTTGGAAAATACAAGCCAGCGTTGATTGCGATTACAGCTGAAATATTGCTGACACAATTGAGACTCGCGGGAATTTATGTGGATATACTTCTGCAATCTAAGTGGTGTGGTCGTTTTGAGTTGGCAAAGCACTGGGATGGTGGTTAAAACTGGCCTCGTTTTGGTCTGCCTATGTCTGTAACTGTCTTGTTTTCGGGACAGGTGAATGGCATTACTCTTAACACTCTTTTCAGCCGTGTCATTCTATATTTCCTCACCTATGAGTTCATCCCTCTATAATTCCTACGTGACAGCGACACCTGCTGGACAAGCATGGAAACAGCTTCCTGTCACTCTCAGCGCCTCTCCTGCCCCAGTTGCCCTCCTTTGGGAAACCGTTTGCCCTTAGTCAACACGGTCACACCTGAATGAACATAACTGCAAACCTGCAACTGTTCCCTACTGCACCGACACCTGCTCACTTTAGAAAACCGTAATACGTTAATGAAAACACGCACAGATTAAAAACACCCACATTTTAATGCACCGGGAAGTAGCCCTCTCTGGTTTCGACTTTTGTTTTTCAGAGAGACGGTAAAACAACGCTTGTGCTTGGACAGGAGATAGCCTTCACCGTTTCATCCAAATGAGGTATTATTTGCCTGTCATTGTTCTGATACGGGGGGGGGGGGGAAGGTTAGTGTACTCTTTTGGAAACCAAATTATACAGGAGACGCTTCACACTGTGTATTACAAAAGGGAAAAAAGAAAACCTGAACCCTCATTTAAAAACTTAAACCTGTGTAAAGCCTCATTAGTTTCACCACGTCCGTAACCAAATGACGCCAGCAGTATAAATAAATGGTATCGTTGTCCTGCGAACAATAGTTTGTACTTAAACCAGTGAGAAAAGTTCTACAATATAATGTCCAGTGGTAAGCAGGGCCAGAAACGCATCATTGTCATAGTGTGTGTGTAGTCTTCTTTTTTTATCAAAGTCTGCCATACGTATTGGTCTCATGCCCTTTTTAGTACTTAAGATATTTACCTGTCTCTTTGATAGAAGGAAGATGATGTTCCCAAAACATGACCTAGTTTTATATACACACACCCTCTCGCACACAGAAAAAAAACCATCTTGCATTGTTTTAACGACATCATAGAGTTCGGAATGGTTTAAAATTCGAAATGGTGAAATTCTATTTCACTGAAATATTAAAAGCGAAGAAGGCAGGAAATGAAACAAACTCATGTGGAAATGATTGTAATGCAGTGCTTCCGTCATCTCCGCAGCTTCCATAAATTTGACTGTTTTCCAGATTTTTAATTGGAGCTGAAATAACCTGACCTATTTATTTGGTAAGGATGTATATTTGTACACAATGTGCGTCTATTCGCAAGGTGGCCTTGAGCTGAATTTGTATATTATTATTATTTCTGTTTTCAAAAACAGGCACGGGATGCTTCCTGATTGAATACATTCTAAGGGCCTGTTTAAACGTCTCATGATTGACCATCGCATTCGGATAACTGCCTTGCCAGTTCAGTCAAGTCATACCAATTTAGTCAAGTGAAACCTTATAGAATGCAGCTGTTAAGAGAGACACACGCTGGAGCAATGGGCACTGTGATCCCTTGCTGTTGCTTTTCAGAACAGGAGCAGTGCTGTTTTATAAGTGCATTTCAGCGTAGCTGCGGTTACAGCTGTTTAATTGGATTCATTGAGAGCAGACAGCCTTTCCCAGAGAGTGAACAAGGGGCCTCATGCTTGCTAGAAACTTAGAGAAGTAGTGAATTGGCCTATGTTTATTCACTTTTAACTTGCCCGGTCCCCTCCTGCGCTACAGAACTTGTCTCATGCACTTACTAGTCACATGCACCTACTGAACCTTTTAAAATGTCATGATTTTCTGAAAGCGTGGTAAAAGTGTGCCGTTCTCTTAAATTCATTACTCGGACTAAAGGACAAAGCACACTGCGGTCAGATTGAATCTGTGCCTCTGCGACTTATTGCCGGATGCCAAGTTGGTATCGGAATCCCCTTTTTCCTAGGGCTGAAATGGAACTGAAAGGTTTTGTGGCCATCGCACAACAGGACATTGTGCATTGTATTAAAAACCTGCTAGAGTCCTCTAAACCCCCTGTAATCACTTGTTTGAGGACGCCTCAACAAATGTCCTCTTTTAAAGCAGTCCTTTACTCCACGTGAATGCCTTGCAGGACTGTGTGAACAGACTATGGCACTGGAAGATTTGCTTCCATTTGTTTTCATTTTAATAAGCCGCCTTATTTCCGCAAGCACTTCCACTCTCGCCGTTTGCAACGACGCTAACACCCCATGTTGGACTCGAACGAGGGATTGTGGCATTTGCACTTACGTAAAGCACCTTAAAAAGCCTGCGCCATGTTCTTTTCTTGTGCCGGGGATGTTGGGGATTCACTAAAGTTAAAGAGCATTTGTTTCAAGGTTCATTGGCATTTAATCTGAAGGAATACGGTATGCTTGCCAGGGAATTTATTCTTTTGTTCAGTATGCACATCATGAATAAGAAGTAGATGTTTTTCTATGGGAATTGAAAAAGGGGGGGAAGAAAGCCAAACCAAAGATGGTGAAATAGTTTTAAGGACCCCCTTCCGTTACATCTAAGTGCTGAGCGGTCTTTACTATTCAAAATATATGGATAAGATGTATGTCTTATTCAGGCATCTTGCTGGCATGAAGAAAGCCCTTATAATCTCTGATTTTTGATTCATTGCTCAAGCATTCAGTCCACAAAATCCCCTATAAACAGTATCCCTATGTCTTACAAACTGTTTTCCTATGAACACTGCTGTCTTTTGGGAACGGAGTGACAAAGTTCATAGGGAAAAGCTTCTCTTTTTCCGCAGGAAGATAATGCGTATGCTGTAGTTCTCTTTTCTTTAAACAGACATATCAGTAGAGCTCAACAGGAAATGGATCACCGTTCTCTCCGTGAATTAAGTACAAAGCCGCATTGTTCAATAACTTGCCATCTCTCGCCCCTGATGCTGGAAGTGCAGCCGAAGTCACTCCGCGCGACAGAAAGGATGGAGGGGGTATCGTTCCTAACGTTTTCTTACCCCCTCTGCTTTTACCAGGCTCTTCCCCTGCAGAGCAAACCCTGTGTCTCTGATTTTCGGACACCCGAGCGCTCCTTCCTTCCTCAGTCGTCAAAAGTGGGTGACCGGGCAGCCACCCCGCTCACCGTCTCCGACGGAATTCCAATTCCCGTCGAAGCGTGCACCCGCGGCCGTGCCCCGGGGACCCTGGGCGGATCAGGTCTCAGCCGATATCACTGACGGCGGCGGGAGGTGAAGGGATCCCAGCGGGATTGGCCAGGAATGCCCTGTTGCCATGCAAACCACCTTTGTGCTCAGATTATGCTGCGGGGACCATTGTGGCGGCACGTCTTCGGTAGAACTACCATTCTGTTTTGCTGTTTTGCTGAAAACTAATGAAGGACGCGTTGGAAGCCTACCGTTGCATCGATGCAAAATATGACACAGACCCTTTGTGTGTAGAAAGTAAAACCCTTTCAAGGAGAGACCCAAAAAATGCTATTTTCTACTATCTGTTTTGGGGCGCACGGGATGAATCGCTGAAAGCCGAACAAAACATTGTGGCAATCAGTAAAAATGGGAAGCAATTTTTCTTTCTCATTCATGTGAAAAATGATTCGCCGTTCGGCACAAAAGGCCTTCAGACAAGGTTCATTAAAGTGCCCGAAACGAGCCGTTGTGGATGTCAGCGAGTGGATAAGGAGTAAGCGAAGTTTAAAGGCAAAATTAGTTGCGTATAATGGGAGCATTTCATCGCTTTTCAAAGCTGTGAAGATGGGTTGATATTAACAGCGTAAAAACATTCCTCCCCTCGTCTCCGCGCGATAATGAACAGAGAGTGCTGGCCGTAAGAGCCCCTGTAATATGATTTTAAAAGATTTTCCGCATTTAAATAAAAATATATATGAATCACAGTTAATTTATATTCTTGTTGTGTGTTTAGCAGCATCCGTCATGGTGCCTTTTTCAGACTCCACTGAAGTGAATTCAAGAAGTGTCACGCGGCCTGCACTTTTTTTCTAGACCAGCTCTGTCTCTTGGCTCATCCCAGCGCTACTGGACCAGTTTCCCCTCTTTGGCTATGTGTTACAAGACTGGGCAATCTGTTTTTCTGCACCCTGCTTGGGGGTTATACCCAGGGTTGCCAGACCTAAATGTAGAGGCATGAAAATAATTAATTGGGGACGTTTTACAGTAAAAATGTATGGGAGTCAATTACAGATGGGGGATTTCAAGAGGAGGTATGGTGGACAAATTGTGAGTAATTTGTAATTGAGTCAATTGAAGAAGGGTGGGATTTTGAGGCATCTGGCAATATTGCTTCTACCAACAACTAGTAGCGCTCATGCAAGTTCTGTGCCATTGTGGAGTCTGAAACATTTCCTGGGTACTTAATTATTTCATTAATTTAACAAGCTGGTTTAGGATGACGCCTTTGATTACGCTCCAAATTGGTATTTGATTAGTCTTCCTGGAAAGGACACGCTTATTTTTTGTCCATTTCTACGAGATGAGGAACAAACAGGGGTTTTTCTCACTAATGTGTGCCAGCATGTATCTGTGGTCTCGTGAAGTTCTTCGTGAGTGATCCCCCCCCTTATAAATGTGCCTCAAACAGATGCACAAAGACTCAGGGCTTGGAGAGGCCCAGGGTAGCGGTCTCCTGGGACACGCTTACTACAGCAGGGGATTTACACCCCGACGTGTCCATCCCCTCAGTTAATGAGGCCGACTGTTAGACAACCATTATTTCCTGGCAACACACTGAGAGAAACCCAACAAAACATTGTCACACATTATAGTATTACAGGCACCCCTCTGTACTGGACTCCACACTATTTATATAGTTTAACACTTATATACTTATATAGTACCATGCATTTTACCACACACATGACTTATAAGTCCTGTGTCTTGTCTAAAGTCAGTAAAAACTGTCATTTTGCTATAGTATTGGTGAAAATAAGGAGGTATAATATATGCTAAAAACATACACACGTCAAGCCCTTTAATTAATAATCTGTTGATAGATTTCATTATAATTTTATATTTTTTATCTAAAGCTTATCAAGACAACCTAGAATTAAATGACAAACCACTCGTATCATTTTCAGATGGCATGATTAGATTTTATAATGCAATTTATGGGGTCTAAATAGTTTAATGAGATGCATATCTCAAAACAAAGTCATCCAACAGCATGCTCAAACGTAGTGGGGGAAGAACATTTGGTATTTCTTTTAATTAAATATTTAGAGTTTCTTTGTAATGAAAAAAAGTTATTTCTTTCTATTCCGATTCCTTTCTATTCTATTCTATAGTATGACCTCCCAGGTGTATCTTTGCAGTGCTCGAGTTCTAAATGAAGTTTGAGTTCTGAGACTCCCATGACCTCACGCACGTTTCTTATAATAAAAAGTAGAAACAGTTCATTGTTTTGGCCGCGCACTCATGCATTCACAATGTAACATAACTTGAGCTTAAAATAAATATGTCAGTGCAATTCAAATCCAGATGTGGTTAATGTGAAGGTTTTTCCCAACTGGCTGGGGGCTAATAAGTTCACGTGAGGCCCTGGACCAGTCCCACCACTTTGATTATCTCTCACAGACATGTGAAACGCAGTGAGGACCCAATCCTCGCTGAAGGTGTTTCACCGTAGCTCCTCATAGAAGGAGTAGATTGGAAGCCAAAGTCCATTTCACGGTGAGGCAAATGTTTTGTGCAGGCAGGCCATTAGGTTGACAGCGGTGTTGGAGGGGGCGTTTTAAAGGGGCATGGCCGGTTGCCATATTTTGCGCGAGATGTCTTCGTCCAGCTGCAGGAGAGACCACCTGTGTGAGCGGGATGCATCGAAACCACTCAAGGGTGGTTTCCGGCCCTGCGCTCGGCTGACAGATAGTGTTAGGCAGCGCATGTCCAAGTTACCACACGGGGCACATTATTAGAAGCAGCAAAGTGGGGAAGGTGGGGGCTCAAGCTGGCGGGGGCTCAAGCCGGTGGGGCTAACTCAAGGAAGGAAGCTTCTCTGTAGTGTTATGCAACAGACAGCGCATGAGGTCTTCCTTTCCTGCAGGCCGTGACTGTCTTCAGTGGCACCTTTCTGTGTCGAGGCTGACTGAACGCTCTCGCCCGTAGATTTAAACGTTTTCGTTTGAATAATCCTTCTTCTTCGTCTCAGACTAGTGGCTCTGATGCATATCATAAATTGTGTTGATTTCAATTGAATACAGGCACACGAGCACGCACAGCTCTAGTCTGATTCACGGGACTGACACAAGACCCCGGGAATCACAAGGGAAGAGATCAGTGCCTTCACACGACTTAATGGAGTGCTTTTCTTTCAGTGTTTTAATTACTTTTTAAAGCAATCATTTTACCATTCTCAGTTAACTTTGACAAAGTTTATGATCACGAGGTTTGTATTATTCTGGAATTGACCAGTTACTCTTTGTGTTATGAAGTGCAAAGATTAAATTGGTGAGCAGTTGAATAAAAGCAATATGAGATCACCATTTTCCATCATCAAAGGACTTTCCGGCAACTCTGAAGCCCTTCAGAGCTTTAACCCTTTAAGATGTAAGATCACAAATATGTGATTAGAATGTTCTTAACTGACCATTCTAATGCTGATGGAGTTAGAATTTTGAAAAAAACATTCCAAAAAACTTATTCTTCAAAGGGTTAGAATAGTATAGAATAACTTTTATTTTCCCAGTAGGGAAGTTCAGTTGTAGCCACCAGCAACGACAAAAAAGACATAATCAGTGGGGCAGACCCACGACACACAAACAAACATTTAATAAAGACATTAAATAGAATCATTGCATTAATCAAACTAATTAAGTGAATTAAAGTGGAATACAGGCAAACGTCATGATTAAAAATAGCCCACGCTGTCATGAGATGTCCAATGTCATCAAGCAGTCCAACACACAAACTCCGCCTCCACGACTTTCCTCCAAGGCTACACGCAGTGTCACGGTCTCTGTCCACTGTCGAAACGGAGCTCACCCTTCCCAGTCGCCGCCTCACACCTCCCCCGCATTATCTTCTCCCTCCCTTCCCTGGTGGCCTTTTGAAGATTGCCTGCAGTCCTCGATCAGTCCCGACATCTTCAAATCCGGTTAAGAGCGATGGTATACTTTGTGGCTGCAGATCCAATGGACATTCCCGAGCATATGTTGTGAATGCGTCTCCATGGTGACGACCACAAACAAAATTATCAATTTGTCAGTATTATCAAAACGAGCAGCAGGAGGGCCCTGAACAATCTCCAGTCGACTTCCCCGTCCCATTACAGACACACAGCGCATGAAAAAAACAAAAGACAAAAGCCAGACACAACAAAATACATTCAAATTAACAAACACGAACACGAGAGACAGCTGGACTACATGTCGCCATTACAGCGCCACGTGACGTCATTTAAGACATTGATCTGTTCCCTGGTAATGCCTGGGGTTTCACGGCAGCCCTGCAACCCAGACGAGAGCCGTGCGTGCGTGCGTGCCTGACCGGCAGTGTGTGGAAGGCTTGTGACCCAGCGGTCTTCATATATCACAGGCCAGCATTGCTTTAAAGCCAGCTCGTCCTTGACCCACCGCCTTCCATTGATAAGCGTGCTCTTCTTCTCAGGGACAGTAAATCCTGAACGGCCAGAGCGCGACTGAGCAAACCATAAATAAAGAGCAGTGATTCATGGGTGGGTTAATAGGGCAGGCTCCTCCATCAATGTGAATGACCCACCTTCACCTTTAGAGCCCCTATCCTCGTATTTTATACACCGCCGTTAAGGCAATTCCTGGGTTTTGTTAACGCTCCCCCTGCAGGTTCACGTTCAGCAGTGACCTCTGCTGGTCGCTATGTAACTCGACCCCTTAATATTGGGAAAGTGAAGCTTCATGAAGCCCATAGTGGGTGGAAAGTTTGGGGTCGATTTCATTTCAGTTAAGTCAATTCAGAAAATGAACTGGAAAGTTTTCTATGAGGATTTTTCAATTAAATCATTGTATTTCAATTCATTTCCGGAACTGAAATGGAATTCATCCTAATTCTCCCTGGTGGGTGGAGTTAGACCATTCTTTCAAGAGTTGAACCAATTAATATGAACCAATCAAAAGACCTTTCTTTTCATATCAAAACCCTTTGGTTCAAACCAGGGACTCACTGATAACAGATGAGCACACCACCCAATATGGGATTAATGAACCCTTACTCCACCATCATTAGTGGTGGTGGGGCAGGCAAGCTGTTTTTTTGAACCAATGAAAATGCTTTGCTCTTTACGGCATAACACAACAATCATTGCCGACAGCATACGGAAGTTCTGCCCATTTTTGGTTTCATAATGCCTTGTTTTTCCATTGCTGGTTGGGAATTTTCCTGAGGTGACATGTAAATGACCGCAGTTTCATCCTTGGAAGGCTTGGTATTCCCCATTTAATTGCACATTCACGAATCCTCTAGTCATTTTGGAAACGGCAGTTGGCGTACACCAGCTGTGCCAGAAGCGTGGTCCTCCAATACATTGGCTGTGCAGCTCAGTATGCACAGAAAACGGCTGTGCTTGCCTGTGCTCTCCCAAAAAGGAGTATACAGCAGTTATGGCGATGGGATGTACAAATGTGATTGGCTATTCAAAACTGGGAGGGAAGCAAAAGAAGGGTTAAAAAGTTGTTAGAAAGGAAAGAAAAAGTGTTTAGAAGAAGCTTAATTTTTTTTGAACCGCAGGGCACTCCAAGTACTCTACGGTCCGGTTAGTCCAGTGTCGTAAGCAGCAAGCAGCCCAACCGTACTGTTTACAGTAAATGAGAGAGCAACACCTGTGTTTTCTCTGTCTGTCAGGCCGCCAGCAGCACCCCAGGCCAGCCCGAGGACGAGCTGGACCGCCTGACGAAGAAGCTGATCCACGACATGGACAACCCCCCGGCTGAGGAGTACTACGGTGAGAGAGCCCCTACCCCCAGCTGTAAACAGAGCCCCCCCCACCTACCAATACCACTGGCTCAACGTCCGCATCGACTGTCTGCACTCGCGTCAGTGCGTTGCTGCGTCGTCCCGGCCCTCTTCCCACTTGTCACCATGACCCAGTATTTTCCACTATTGGGGTAAGCCTTTTTTTTCCGTAGCAAGTTTGCCGTCACTCGGCCAAGCGCAGATCGCCCCCGTCGACAGTGACCTCACAGGAAAGGGGGAAGTCACTGGTGCGAAAACGGAGCCAGTCTTCCAGAAATGCACAGAGAGATACGGTGGCGTGTGTGCCAGGTGAAAAGAGCCCGGGCAGCTGATGAGTCAAGCTATATTGAGCTTGTGAGTCACGCCCCCCCGCCCCCCCCCCCCATAGGCCAAGGCCCCAGTGCATTTACCCCACAGCTCATGTACATGTGCATGTCAAACTCAGTGAGAGGTCAGGCGCTGACCTCTCTCAGCTTGCTATGGATAATCTGCGTTCATTGTTATTGCATTCTCGGCAAACTTTCGGGAATTTGGACTCCAAAACCTCCTTCTTCTCCCCTCCTCCAACAAGGAAACGACAAGGTAGCAGTATTCGTCAAACAGCAATGGCTAAAGGAAAAAAATTAGAATTAGAATTTTATGAGAGGCATTTCCCAAAAACCACTGGTGCTACACTAGAATTAGGCCGGTGCGCATCAGCCTAATTCTAGTAAAATCCAGAGAGGAAGGACGGAAGGCCCAGAAAATATCTGTAAAACTGCAGGGAAAAGTCACGTAAACTCCACTCCATGTTGTTTCCTCAGATGAATTGGAACAATTATGTTCTTGATATAATTGGTCCTCGGTGAGAGAAGGAAGCATTTGATGCTTAAGCCTTGAGCCCTCGGTACACA
Source organism: Ilyophis sp. 1 JC-2022 (assembly GCA_022702515.1). Lineage (NCBI taxonomy): Eukaryota > Metazoa > Chordata > Actinopteri > Anguilliformes > Synaphobranchidae > Ilyophis > Ilyophis sp. 1 JC-2022. The sequence goes on along the minus strand of CM040403.1, from coordinate 53,101,161 downwards.
ACAGTCACGTTTGTTTTACAGGCTTGATACTATGTGTCAGAGTTTTCCAAGGATAACATTATGATACTGGTACACAAAGTACCACTTGAATGTATGCTGAATTTTCAGGAATAAGAACAGACAACAGATGACGCATATTTTAAGCAGACACCCAAAGGGAACCAATAAAATTCACATTTATTTGAATTTGTGCGAGACATAATGGCCAACTATTATTGACAGCAAGTACAATTTCTACCTACTACTGACGAGCTTTGAACGACCTATTGTTGGGAGCAGATAAAAATGTGTGGGAGTTAGTTTTCAGGCATATGTCAACCTTGGCAATTATGCCCGCACATATGGGCGGTGAAGTGAGATCAGTTTACGCACATTTCTAATTATCATATAAATAGATATTTTTGGTTCGCCTGGCATTCGTTTACAGCCGGCGCATGTCACGGCTCATACGATGGGCCGTCTCTCCCCGCCCCCGGATGAGGTTTCTGTGATGGACCGGCGTATTGAAATGAGGAAATGTGAAAAAATGGGGATGTGGACAGACTGGACCTCAAGCCGTTTCACTCTTTTTCAGCCCGAGGGACCGTTGCCTTTGCAGGCTTCTTTGGGCAGGCCAGAGGCCGACAGGTGCGTTCTTTGCAGAAGTACAGGAGTAAAAAAATTTATAAAATCCCCGCTGCCCCAGGCTGTGCTGAACAGCGGGTTCTCCTTCTCGAAATTCGCTTCCTCTCGGGTTGTTCCAATAAACGGTGAGCGCAAGCCCGACCACAGCCGTACCGACGTGTCTTGTGGTCAGGCATTAAACGCAGAAGTCGGCTGAGGCCGGAGGGACTATTCCCCACCACAAGGCAGCGTGCTCGAAAAGAGGGCCCCGTCCCGGGGCCACATGTATAAACAGTGCTGAGCAGAAAACTGCCCTCAGAAAGCCGCGTAAGCGGGTTTCCACGCAGAAATTCAGATGTTTAATATAACACGTGCTGTGAGAATCTGCGTACCTCTGCACGCGATGGGCAACATATGTGCGCAATGTTTGGAGTCCGTGTGATATGGCAACACCGTGACAGAAAGGCAGAGGTAGAAAAGGCTAAACTTTTTTTAAGAAGATTTCCGACTTTCACCCTGAGAGTTCTTCTCCGCATTCTTTTACTCAGAGTTTTATACATGTGGCCCCTGTTTGGTGGCTCTTGGTGGCACTTGGCGCCCCCTGGGAATCATCAGGTCTCGCCTCCTCGGACGGGCATCTGACTCTGCCGATGCGTTTGTCCGAACCCTTGAGAATAGACGAGGGAGAAAACCTTCTGGAAATCTACTTGATTGAGTGCTAAATGTGCAGACCCATTGGAAGACATGGGAAGTGACCCACGTCCCTCTGAAGGATGTGGCATCTCCCACCTGCTGTCATTTCCGCTCGACCACGGCTGATATTTCTTCTGCAGTCTCCCTCAGAGCTGGAATGCCCTCTTAACTGAACCGCATAAATCGCATCCTCCGCTACTCAAAAATCACATTAGCTGTGTTAATTAATGCAAGACAAACACTATTTGCAGCCTCTCTGGTTGTGAGAGGAATTTGACGAAGGCCGTCCCTGCCGAGAGCTCGTACGAGTGGTCGACCCTCCCTGCCCCCGAAATGCTCCAACTGTTCACGACTAAAACCTGTTAGATCGCCTGCTTCCAGTGCCCTGCATTTGAACCGGGTCAGCTGATGCCAGCGACCAAAAAGAATGCGGACAAAAAAAGAATGTGCGGAGCCAAAAAGGACATAAAGGAGATTAAAACTCCTGTGTCGCGAGTTCTCTCCCGTTTCCCTCAATCCCAGCCAAAGAGCCTAATTGGTTTGCTTTAGACCATCGGCCAAAGAAATCCCTCTGGCCTAGTAGAGCAGGCAGAGTAATTTCGCCGGATCGGCTTCTGAAGCTCCCCTGCCATCTTTTCAGTGGACATCTGCTGCAGTCCCCGAGCACCCTGCGATACGCTAGCCTCCAGTCGCAAGCAAATGCCCGCCCCCCCCCCCGGCGAAGGTCGCCAGACTCAGCCATCGTCGAAATGAAGCGGGTCGCGCGTAAACTAAAGTAGCGACGGCGAGTCAGAGATTGAGTCTGCCCCCCGACCCCCACCCCCACCTCGCAATGAAGAAACCTGTGCAGGATACAGAGCAGGAGGCTGGCTGACACCAGAGAGCTAAGCCTGCCTCCCTGGTTGATTTGTTTACACATGTTATCTGTCAGCGTGGAGCGCTTCACGCAATCAAGGGCAATAGTAAAATCACTCCTGTCCAGAGGGCCTTTCTTGCCAGAGCAGATCACAAGCACTTTGCAATTACAATATATCTGATTAAAATTTTAAGTTTTTTTTGGGAGGGGGGAGAGGGGGAGAGAGAGAGAGGTGGGGGGGGCTGAGTGGGGTGGGGTGGGGTGGGGTGGGGTGGGGTGATGTGTGTTGGACCCAGGGCTATTCATTAACATGATTAAACAGAGCTAGGCCGTGATCTCTTTCAACTGGACTGTATCTTTGTCCTCGTGCTGCTAAATTTTATTAGTGTTGCTAATGTCTTTGATGGGCTTCCAATCAAACGCATCTGTTGTAGCGCTTTTTATGAGCCTGGGCTTTCAAATGACTCCAAGGGTTATTCAAGGCACCGGGGAATAAAAGAAGACCTTGTTCTCTTGCTTCAATGTTCAGAGTACAGTTCTAAAATGAGGGATTTTAAAACTACGCTTTGGATATGTTAATACCCACTGATTAGCACAGTAGTTCTCTCTATTCTCTCTCTATTCTCTCTCTATTCTCTCTCTATTCTCTCTCTCTCTCTCTCTCTCTCTCTCTCTCTCTCTCTCTCTCTCTCTCTCTCTCTCTCTCTCTCTCTCTCTCTCTCTCTCTCTCTCTCTTTCTCACTCTTTCTAACGCATACACGCACAAACTGTCATTCACACGCACGTGTTAGGAAAAGCACAGTGAAACAGTGTCTGTTTGCAAAAGATGCGTTCTGTTTGTAATCTGTGTTCTGTCTGCAATCAGTGTTGTTTGTTGTCAGTCTTATGCCTGAATCAGTTTTCCGTTTGAACATGCAAGCAAAAACTGGAGAGGGAAGGAGGGAAGCCGGCGCTAGAGGTAGCCGGTTGTCGAGGAAACGCAGTTATCCAGCAGGAGCCCAACGCACTGGCTCCGTTTCAGGGGCTTCATTTAAACGTTGATGATTAGTCTTGACTTAGAGTTTTAGATTAGATTTGGTGCCCCTGAAACAGCATTTTTAATGTCAGCATCCCTCATATTTAATCCACTTAGGTTTCGAGGAGGTGTACCGTGTTAGAGGAAATTTAATAAGATGGGGCAGCTTAATCTGTGCCTCGTAGCTGCCTGGCCTCAGGCGGCACCAACACGTGTGGGTGCTTCTGAAAGAACTAAAAGAAAAACCCTCCTCAGTTTCTACAGAGGGCACATTTCTAACGCCAATCATCAGCGCACAGAGCTGAGTGATTAAAAGCCCAGGTCAATTATTTATCAATACATTAGTTTGACACTAAATTATTTTAAGTATTTATTTATTTGACAACTGCTCCTTCTCCAGACCTATGTACAGGATTGCAGAAATCTAGTCTTAAATGGTGAACAAAACAAATTTAATGCAGTGTAGCGTATAACTATACTTACCTAGTTATACAAGTGGTTATGCATCCCATTTGTAATATATGTGCTGTTATAAATACTATAAAAAAATACTATTATAAATTTGAAGTGAGGTATGATGGAGAGGGCGTCTTGTATCTGAGGGTTCCAGTGTTGCTACTGTGAGGTCTACTGTGAAGAGAAGCGGCAGGCCTCTACCCAGAATTCACCCTGATCTGGAGACTGGATTTCCTCTCTCTGGACATCTTTGCGACGAGAGAGGGAAAACGCCAGGACTGATGCAGCGCCTTGTAACACTAGCCGGCAGCAGCCTCCGTATTCAAACCACATATTTCATTAAATGTTCAGGAGGAGAGCCCCTTGGAGGTGTTCCAAAACTGCGAGGCTGCTCAGAAGGGCCCCTTACGGACCAGCCGAGGTAAATGGGTCAGGGTAGCAGCGAAAGTTTTCGGCTCGCGTGCCGTGTTCAAACGCAGACTGTCTGTATTTCTTTAAAAGAAAATAAAGCCTCACAAGTTAATGTATTAATAGGATTTCCGTTAGACAGCTTTGCGCATTGTCCTAGATACTTTGGTTGAATGCATTTGCATATTGCTCAGTTGCCTTCAGCAAACTCAGAGGAGTTTGCTTTTAAATTCGCTCCCACTTGTGTCTGTCAAAACAAGTGCGATGCGTGCTGTGCTGAAACGTCGTAACCTCAGCCCAGGTCTGACCTTAAAACCAAAAGGCACAGCCACTGCACAACGTTTTTTCGCCGATGTGCTTTCCAGGCCAGTACAGTAGATCCTCCGGATATACTGTATCTGCAGCCTTCATTCTTTCCAGCTCTACTTTTGACATCCGCCATTTTAACGTTGCGTCCTCGGACTGATTCCACCTGTTCCACGGGCTCAGCGGACACTTTGTTCGAGGTCCACTTGAGCATTAACACGTCGTTTTTATACAAATTTTTTATTTTAGTACAAATTTGGGTGCTTTTTTCCATCGTCATATAATTTTCAATCTTATTTTATCTACAAAGATTAGGAAATGAATATAGCACAAAGTCGAGCAGAAGCGGTATTGTGTGTTTGTTTGGCTGATGGTGCAATTATGTTAATCTTAAGGAGCAAACGGTAAAAGTGAAGTCATTCAGTCACTCGAGCTGCACTGGACTGTAAGAAATGTGAGTCGGAGTGATCATTGCAGTCATTGTGGTTAGCTATTGGGCAACTGCAGCAAGATTAGGATTCCCAAGTATTAGCCAATGCGATGAAACACCTCGAGACCAAAACACACTACGCAGGATGTGGCAGGCTTTAAAAATGAGTCATTACGGACAGCAACCAGATGTGAAAATAACTATTTCTGTTGTTACAGCAATAAGAGCAACAAAACACCTCCTCTTCTTTAAAAAAAATAATAAAAATTTTTAAAGACGAAGGCGGAGCAGTGTTTTGACACGACGGGAGATTTACGAATACAATATCAATCTGGGCGTCTGCTGTCGGCCCATTGTGTAGTTTTTAATCCTGTCACACAGTGAGGGTGGTATATTGACAGCAGAAAGGCAGAGTTGAGTGGATTACCCGTTATCTACTTACATACAGGTGTTTTATTAGATCGAAGGGATACGTCAAAACGCCATTGTGTTTAAGATCAGCGGAAAGTACTTGAGGTAGACTCAATTCTGAAGTGCAGGAGCCTGTCAGTATTTGTACTGAGTATGGTGCAGTGGTGAAATGCTAACAATTTTAGCGCATGCTGCTTCACATCCTCCACTGGCGGTTCAAGGAGCCCGTGGCGGTAAGTGTAACAGTGGGCTGAGAACTGAGGGGGGTTTTCCCTCTCTTGTGTTTTGCGTTCTTATTTTTTTTGGCCCCGTTGTTGGTTTGCGATTCATCTAGGCCTGGCTGTTGTGACCTCTGCCACATTGCTCTCTAATCTCGGAGCCCCGTGCGGCGTGGGTTCACGGCAGGTGAAGCCCGGCAGTGCGCCACTAACGTGCCTCGCTGAGACGTCTCCACTGAGCCCTGCCAGATTGGCTTGCTGTGCGAGCCCAGCTGGAGCTCCCGGCCGCTCACGTTGCTCCATTTCAGTGTGAGCGATTGACCCCAGGATATAATGTACATGGCACTCCCCACGGATGCACACACACACGCACATACATACATAAATACATACATACACAAACACACACGCACACACAAGCACCTCAAAATGCCCCTGATCACACACACGTATGCACACACACGCGCACACACATACATTTGTCATTGAAACACGCCCTACCACAACAAATCCACTCATCCTCAAACTGCCCTCACCCCCCACCTCTGCACTCTTTTACCCCCCTCCCCCCTCCCCCCTCTCCCACCAATTCCCCATTGCCTGCCAACAATCCCCTTGCCCACTCTTCTTCTGCCAGCTGTCCGCATCACATCTGTCAACATGTTTCCAAAAAATGTAACCCTTACCCGCTGACCAACCCCCCCCGACACACACACACACACACACACACACACACACCCAAGAGGTGTGACGACTCGGGCAGTATTGCAATGCGGCAGGAGCTCTCGATTCCCCAGCGCCGCGGCCCTACCGGTTCCACCGGATCATTACTGCCTGTCATTGGGAGCGATAGCAAAGGAGAGACAGGGGCTCATATGGAAGAAGCGCTGGGAGACCGAGGCGCGGGACTGAGATGACAGAAATGTTCTCTGTCACGTCCAGGCCCAAGAAGGCAAGAGAATTGTACAATCAGACGGAAGTGGCTCTTGAAGCGGGGAATGAATGGTACTGAAGGGGAAGGGGAAGGGGTAAGAGTGGCTTACGGTAATATGAGCTCCCGGCGAATCAGCCGCCCGCGGTGGCGCGGTTAACGCATCCGGTCAGACTCACTCCCCTTTTTAACATTCAGTGCCCTCTCCATTTGTTTACATCCATAACTAAGCATAAACAATTTAGCCTGACATTGTTCCCTTCTTGATTTTTTTTAAAAACACGTCGCATCCATTCAATGTCGCATCCCTAGTTTCCCCCCTGCCCTATCTGAAAATGGACCTTAACTCTTATTGCAGAATATAGTTATTTGTCGGAAGATAATGTATGGTTTTTGGGGTTCTTGTTTTTAATCAAGAAGATGTTTAATTAAGAAATAACACAGGTAAGGCTCAACTAAAATGCTTCAAGGCAGGTGTTTTTGATAATCAAAATTAAGTAAATGGCCGATAATTTTGCTTTCATATATAACTGAAAAAAAAGTAGTATTTTAAGACAGTAAGTATTTGGGAGTTTGAAGACCCACTCACATCGGAGCACTGCGTGGTTCGGGAGACGGGGCTTGGGCTGGCTGCGCTAGTGCCCGCCGCAAATTCCTATTCTCTGTGTGGCGGCTCAAGGAAACTAGCCTCTGCCAGTTTTATTTATTTATTGTTTTTATTTTCTTTACACGGCCTCACTTTGATTCCCGCTGATGTAAGATCACATTCAGCCATATGTACGTTCACTCTCGCTCTCATGCAGCTTCAGCATCACGCCGCCGGGGGGAAAAAAGAGACGCAAAACAAAAAGACGAAAAGACTGCTGGGAACTTGAGTGCTGCCACTCAACGTCCCTCCCGTCCCAAACAACAGCGTTTCACTGCCACTACAAATACATTAGAAATCCATTATTTATATAATGCAGTTGGAAGTTTCTTTAATCTTTTCCTTTTATCCAATTAAACTGTCTAACCACACTGAGCCTCGCCTGGAATGCGCTCGTGTTTTCATTTTTATTTTATTTTATAAGCAACATTATTGATGCTTCTGAGGGAAGTGGAATAAATGACTGAAAGTGTGTAATGTGTATATTAACCCTCGCTCTTCTCTGTCACGCGTGTTATAAAGGAATCATTTGAAGTTTTTGTATTAAGCTTTTTGCTCCACTCTCAATACAAAGGGGCATATGGGAGCAGTCTGTTCTTTCGTGCAAAGAATTCCTGATGCCCAGCAAGAACGGCTAAAATTGTATTTGGAAAAATTTCCACAGGGTAAATACGGCGGTACCGATCACGTTCTCATCCTACATAATTCAGAAAACCTCAATTTTAGCAGCCTCTCGAAATTGAAAATACTTGTTTTAGCAGTCACTGGAAATTATTAATGAGAAAACATGAAACGCACTTGACTGCTTTATTTTATGTAATTTTTTTTAAAACTTGAGAGCAGTTGTTTGACAAAATTAATTTTCTAGCTTTTGCTCAGAGATTATGCTCTAATCTTTTCTGAGCTGTGACTCGAGGTTAGAGTGAGATAATTACAACCTCAAAGATCTTTATCAAATCGAAGTGCTGTTATTGTCCTCTGTGTGTATTCTTACTGATTGCATGTCACTACAGTCACTCCAAGCTATTTATATTGTAATTAAGTAAAACTAACAAGACTCGTGACTTACTCTGTCACGGTGGGAAAGTTAAGGACCTGTGAAATTGTTTGCAAAAGCATACTGCATAAAAATGACCTTGAGTCATGAAATTTTTAAATAATTTTTTGTTTTGGCATTTTATTGTCATAGCGGATAATTGCAACCGTAGCTAAAGTAAGGGCATATTTACCCATGCACATCTGGGGCTTTAGCATATTTAAGCTTATATAATTACGCCTTCCATGCCCTCCACCTACTGAACTTCATCCATTCCCCTTAGAAATGTCAGGCAATGCCATGAGGAATTTAAGAACCTGGTGTGTAACCTTTTGCTGTGTGAAGAGGAAGTTGGTCAACAGCACCGTTGAGACTCGCATCACAACAAAGCCAAGGGGGGCGGCAGTGACTGGCTTGGCTTTCAGAAAGTGGACAGGAGGGGGCGGAGTGTTGTGACTGTAACATATGAAGGCATAATCATACTTGCAATCAGCTTCCTCTCTTGATTTTCCCAGTACTATAAAGCTGTGGAGATGCTTCAGAAGATGAGGATTTAAAAAAAAACTATCGTTAAAGTAAATGGTGTGTGTGTGGTTCCTGGGGTCCAGTGATTTTTTCCAAGCTTGACCTCCGCAATTCTTATAATTTGGTGCGCATGCGTGAGGGTGATGAATGGAAAACCGCCTTCAACACACATAGCGGCCACTACGAATGTCAGGTTATGCCGTTCGGGCTCACTATCGCCCCCTTTGTGTTTCAGGCATTGGTGAACGATGTTCTGCTGGAGATGTTAGAAAGATTTGTTTTCGTTACTTAGACGATATTTACATTTTTTCTACCGACCTGCAAACGCATGTCGGTCACGTGAAGCAGGTTTTAAAAGCCCTGCTTGAAGCAAAACTATTCGTCAAGGCATTTTACGCGAATAAGGTGTCTTTTTTGGGTTTTATCGTTTCAGAGGGTAAGGTCCACATGAATACTCGCTGGGCGTTATTTTTTACTCGGTTTAACTTCTTATTGACCTACCGCCCGGGGTCCAAGAATGTTAAACCGGATGCTCTGTCGCGCATTTTTGACCAATCCGACAGGCCCAATTTGTCCGAGCCCATTGTGCCAGCAGCCCACATTTTGGTTCCCGTTTTGTGGGATATTGAGGTGGCAGTACAGAGGGCATTGCGCCTTGATCCGGGGGGGGGGGGGGGTCCCCGACTATTCCCTGTTTGTGTTTCCTGGATTGAGGTTTGCGAGTGCTGCTGTGGGGGTGTTTTCTCGCAGCTGCTCTGCTATCCTAGCGGCCACCGTACTAATTCTTTTTTTTTTTTTTTTTTTTTTTTGGGCCTGGGAGGGATGGAGAAGTGCGTGTTTGTGCTTCTTCTTTCTTCTTGCGCAAAGGTTCAATAAAGGTTTTTTTTTTTTTTTTCTTTTTATTTCCCATTGCTCGTGTGCCTAGTACTAACATAACCACATAGCCTTGGATTTCGATGATTGATTGCCGGTGTCTCAGGGCAACGCGGTCTCGTCGTGGTAGTTCGATTTCAAAGCGGCGATTTTTTCGCGCTTCATGCAAAATCACTTTGCAAATTTTATTTAGGGCCTTTAGAAGTGGTATCTGTCTTTTTGTTTTTTTTTTTGCAAAATTTTTTTTTCTTTTTTTGCGCGGCGTTTGTCTAGTTGTTCCTCCTCCTCCCCTCCCCACAGACAGACAGACACACAAACTAATCAAAACTTCTAAACCACCTCGACACACCTTAGCTGTGTTCTTGGTTCTTTCTTTTCTCTTGGAGGTTATCTTTCCATGGGTGGGCGGAATACCATGCATACACACCTGCAATCTTTTTGTTTTTTTTTTCCCGTTTCGAGCTCCCCTTTTTGCCTTTCCTTTTGCCCTTCCCCAACAAAGAATGCTGAAGCTGCTTGCTTTTGTCTTGTTTTTGGAGATGATTTTGGAGGGGGGCTGGGGTTTTTTCTTTGGGCTTCGCTCTTCGGGCTTTTCGGGCTACTCAAAAAGCTTCTTTTTACTCTTTTTTTTTCCCTCCGGGTACGCAGCGAGTAGGGCTCGCTTTGCGGCTCGCTTTGCTGCGGGTTGTCTTGCGCGTTCGCTGTCGCAAACTTTTTGGCCCTTTCATTAGGCCTTTCAAAAATAATTCGTCCGAAAATAACCCCCCGTCCGTCTGCCACTTTCCACGCTCCATCCATTTTCTTTTTTTTTTTTCACTTTTTTTTCTTTTCAGTGTCTTATTCTCGTTCTTAGATTAGTCTCTTTAGAGACCTCAAGAGATCTCCTAGTCAGAGGGAGGCCCCGGGATTTTGGTATAGACGTTCGTAGGGAGAGAGGCGTGTGGGTGGGGTGGGGGGGGGGAGGGGGGGGGGGGGAGGGTTTGGGCGTTGGGTTCCGTTGGGGGGTGGTTGGAACCCGTTTTTTTATAATTTGGATTAAGGAAAGCAGTTTCATTTTTCAGCAGGGGTCATCTAGAGGGGGGGTCTGGGTCATGGGGTCCGGGGGGTTCTTCTCTGGTTTGTTTTTTTTTTTTCCTGTTGATGTTTTCTTTGTTTTTTTTTTTTTCTTGTTTTTCCTGTTCCTTTTTTTTTCCGGTTTTGTTTTTTGTTTTTTTTCTTCCTTTCTTTCTCTTTTTTTTTTCGGGTTCTTTTCTTCCGTACTTTTTTTTTCTTTCTTTTTTTTTCTTTTATTTTTTTTTTTTATTTTTTTTGCTTTTTTTTTCTTTATTTTTTGGTTTTTTTTTTTTTTGTGTTGTATTTTTATTTATTTGTTATTGAGGGATTTTTTTTTTTATTTTATTCAGGTATTGATTTTGTTTCCTGTTGTTTTTTTTTTTTTTTTTTTATTTTTGCTGTTCTCTATGAGACAGTGTTTTCTTTTGGTGGTTTTGTTTTGTTTCACCTTTTATCGGACGTTGTCGAGTTACGTTCCAAGGGTGTTTTCTTTGAGTTTCTAATCTCTTATTTTTAGCTCTAGTATTGAGTTTGGGAGATTTAGATTTGTGTTTGACTCTATTCGAGTTTGCCCTATTTTCGTGGGTAGATTTTGTTTGGCTGTTTAGCTGTCAGGAATTAGTTCCTGTTTTTTTTTTCTTTTGTTCATGTTATATCTCCCTTATTGGTCCTCACCTATGTGGGTGACTTGTTTGATCTCTCTCACCTCTGCGTTTGAATATCCGCGACAAAATCCATCACAATTTCATGGTATAACCTTAAAGGAAAATCATTTTTGACTAATTTCAAATCTTAAAGCGAAGATTTAAAACCCAAATACAAGCTTCTTACAGACACATGAATCTGTTTTCATGCATCTTTAAATTTGTAATGTAATATATTGACAGCAGGGTGTTAATCCACTGTTTAGTAACACTGTAAACATGCTTTTCAAGTGGTGTGAATGTTGGTTTTTTCAATACACAATTTACTCGAGCAATATTTATGGTGAAGATAAATATGTGTCATGTGTTAAGGTGCGATTGGCACAACTTCTGAAACTGATGAGCCAAATCTAATTTTGACAGTCTTTCCTGAGTGCTAAGTAGGTTAATATTGTAACCCTCCCACTGTGACAGAACCTCTAACTGGGATTGGCCCAACAAGCAACTGGTGTGCGAATGAGAGAGCATTGTTTTTTAAGAATTTACCTGATGCAATTGCAGGCAATTGCCTGGAATACAACGATTGAGTAGCACGGTTGTGCCATTAGGTTTAGATTTTCTGATGTACCTGTAGATTACTTCAAACTATACATTTGATAGAATGTTCCACAGACATAATAAATAAAAAAACTTTGTCCGCCTTTCATTTGAAGTAAAAAATAGATACAGCTGTTGAATGTCTGAGTGTGATATATCTGTGTAAAATTTGGACCTCATCTTTACTGCTATGATGTGCTCGTACTGCACAATTCAGAGTAGAAAGTAAGTCCATCATAACTAAAACAATCACAGATTAGAGGAGAAAAGTAAAAGAATAGAAAAAAACGGCAGAACCAAAGTTAAATTAATTCACAATATCTCAAATTTGCTAAATACTTTGCAAGATTCTATCTGCCTTTAGATGTGTAAAAAGAAAACATTCAGAGATATCTTTTAAACCACATTATTTTAAGATACCACTAATTAAATTGCGAGTGTCGTTAATTGGTTTGAAGATATCTTGCATTGAGTTTGAGACATCTCAAAGTCAATTAAAGATATCTTCAACTCAATTAAAGATATCCAAATGCCGTGTCCTATAATATGCTACCAGGCTCTCTTACAAAAATATCAGCGCTGTTGCCCCCCAACACAGCGTTGGTACCAGATTCTGTCATTTATCACAAATTAATTTGACTCTTCATACGGGTTGCTGCTTTATGACTCTTCAGTTATGAACATGGAATATAGCAATATATCTAATCTAAATTGTTATCCCAATTACACCATCTGCTTGTTGTGTATAATATTTGTGAGGGTAGCAAGGGTGGGTCTGTCAAGAATTACTTATTTTACTTTAGTAGAATGAGTTCCATTTATTTTTGTGCTCTCCTTGTGTTTGTTCTTTATTAGCTTGCATCTATTTGAATATGAACAGATGAAATATACAAATCATGTTTCAGTAAAAAATTTAAAATGCAAATTGAGATGTGTATCAACAGAGTTTCTTTCACCGTTATTTTCGTCTCACTTCCACGTGCGTCGTAAGCTTTCATAATTCATATCAAATCTTATCTTCAAGTGATAATTCAAATAGCCATTATCTCATATATTATAGCGCAGTAAAAGATATGGTTTGAAGATGCAAACCCTTTATAAACGAGATAAAAGTTTCTTATCTTTAAGCACTTGACGGCGCCTCTGGTTAGTTTGTGTGGCAATAGTCCTAATTGTGACATGCTACTGACAGCTTACAGGCAGTGCAGTGGTGCAGTGAGTACCACTGTCGCCTCACGGCAAGAAAGTTCTGAGTTTGAACCCTGACCGAGGGTCTTTCTGTGTGGAGTTTGCATGTTCTCCCCGTGTCCGCGTGGGTGTCCTCCACTTTCCTCCCACAGTCCAAAGGTTTGGTGTTATTGGAGAGTCAAAATTCTCCTTGGGGTATGAAGGAGTGAGTGGTGTGTGGGCCCTGCGATTTATCGGTGGCCTGTCCAGGTTGTATTCCTGCCTTTCACCCAGTGTCTGCTGCGATAGGCTCCAGCCTCCCCAAGACCCTGATCCGGCTTAGAAAATGGATGGACCGGCAGTATCACGGTTTGCGCATCGCCCCATGTAGCTACCGGCCACAGTCGGCACTGGCATGGTCCGGATTCGATCCGAGGCTGTGAAACTCATCCATGCACCACATCGTGGTGCTTTAACCAAATGAGCCACCTCATTTCAGCAGGTTTTCTCTGCTTAAATACAACCTTAAAGGGCAAAGGGATTAGTGTTAAATCAACTCTGACAGAGTTCATACTGTGACTTCTATTACAGCATTAGAGTACTCTATCAGAGTTTACACTGGCTGCATGCCCACCTCTTCCACTAGATCTTTCTAATGTAACTCAGTGCCAGTAGACTGCATCCCTGGACTCTGACCACGAGCTCACACTTCATCTCTTTATGGTTGTAGGTGTAGCGGGATGCAGCGTCTGCACTCTCTCTGCAGGCAGGTAAGGCATGGTATTTGAGACGAGCTGTTGCCTCCCCACAGGTAGCTGTTCCTGCTGCGGGGAGAATGTGGTGGGAGAGGGCAGCGGCTGCACCGCCATGGAGCAGGTTTTCCACGTGGGCTGCTTCATCTGCGTCACCTGCGGCCTCCAGCTGTGCGGGAAGCCCTTCTACGCCATGGAGAAGAAGCCGTTCTGCGAGCCCTGCTACATCGTGAGTCCGCCCGCCGGCCTTCCTCCTCTTCCTCCTCGTCTGCGCTCAGTGGGAAATGATTATGCCCAATGGACTGACTCTGCTTTTCGAAAATATGCCAGAGCCAAAGCAAAGCCCGCGTTCTGAGCTAATGCATATGAGCACATGGTAACTGACACAATTGCCGTCACCCCTTAAAGAGTTTGTACAGTGGGTCAGGCCCAGCGGCATAGCCAGTTGGGGGCATCCCCGGCTGAAGCCCCAGATCTTTTTTGTTCAGCCCCGAATATTTTTGACAATAAATTTGTTCACTGTTCAAAATAAGTGGGAGACCTGAGATCTCCTGAAAACAATGAAAGCTCATACTGCACTTCAGTATCGTTGGCATATTTTCAGTTTCACAACAACTCCCTCCCAAAACCACCCCCACCACACAGTTGGACTCGTAGCATTTAGGTCTCCACTTAAGACTCTTTGATTTGCTGTTATCCAATAATTCTGCACACCAGACATTCAAATATTTACGCCCAATGGGATGGCGGCGTACTCTGGTCACAGTTTCGTAGCGTCATGTCGTGCTCATGGCTCAAAGCCTGGGGTTTGTATCCTGTTGGGGAAAAGTGCAGGCTCACTATCTGCAGATGGTCAGCGTCGGTCAAGTGCGGGTGGGCCGGCACTAATGCATTCCACACCTGTTAGCTTCCTGCCAACTGCAAAGAATGAAGACAGTAGCCAGGCATGCGCGGCACTCAATCGGCCAATACGCAAATCTGTCAGGAGGTATACCTGATAAGCCAGCAGACACAGACAAATCACGCTCAAGGTTTAAAGCGAGTATTAAAATCAAATCAGAATCCGAGGATTACTTCCCTTTGTAGATTTGAAACTAAATGATGGCCTTACCTTCCCTTTTTCAGCCACAAATATCCTTTCAAAATTCTCTTATTTCTTCAATCATTGGAGCTCATCAGAAACAGGAAATGAGTTAAGGTTCCAGTAAGATGCTTGCCACGCTTTCTGGGAGTTGATGAGTTGGAACTTTTTGAAACTTCTGACACTTTTCTTTTCCCGTATCTTGGTTATGTAATTATAGTGTGTACATAATAATTTTGATTTCAAGGTACAAACTACTGTGAGAATCGCATTCAACGTATACATGTAAGTGTGTTTGTATTTCTCACTTTACATATTAATTGATAAAAATTTGTTTCAAATTTTTTTCATATTAGTTTTAATGTTTTTCTGCATTACTTGATCTAGTTTTCATTCATAATAAATTATTATGCCACACAGCAGCATTCAGTATTGAATTAAGCAGTTTTGGTTGCTCAAAAAACAACGCATTTTCATTTAAATTGTAAAACGGTGACAATATAAATCTTGCTGTTGTTCAGCTAAACTGCTAGCAATGACGAGCGCATACTTGACTCAATGACAGCGCAAACTTGTCACTAAATGAGAGTTTACCATGCAGAGTAGATTTTTGTCTGTCACGTTGCCTTGGATATCTACCTTAATTCATCAACTTCTTTCAGAGAAACTCTCACTCATTGTTGAAAGACAGCATACTTAACACAAAACGGATCATTATGAAGCAAACAAACAGACACATCAAAGCAACATAGCAGAATTAGAATGAGTTAATTACAATGAATGCTTTCATCTCGTTTTTGAGGCTTGCGCATATGGTTTTTAGGAAATTGTTCAGACAGCACTCACGACACTAGGAGGATGTTGTCAAAAGTGATGCTGTCTGACAGGTTACATCACAAGCCCTTTCACATATATGCTTTACGCTAGCTTACGACAGTGGTGTCAATTAGGTCAACTCGCCTTGAGGTTGCAGAGCACAGGGAGGACCCTACGGAATGGCTAGAACATTGCAGAGATGTCATTTAAGCAGTGGCAGCCGGCTTCATAGAAACACTTTCAAGACTTTTGCTGACAATCAGATTTTCCTCAGCTTTTCCTTGGAAATCTCAGTTCAGCTGAAGGCTTGCGGAACAGGAAGGAAGGAGACTTCGCCACAAGTTTCACGACGCCCTTTTTGGTGTTTTATGCTGACTTCATTCTATAGGTTGGTTCATTGATCCCCACTTGCTCAAGCAGCTTGAAATTTTTTTATTTTATGTTTTTCCCATTTTTCTTCTAATTTAGTCCAATTGCACCCCTATATGTGACACAAGCTGGTAAAATGGTCCGCAAGTCATACTTCAACAATTCACAGGAGAGAAAATTATTTTAGTTTTTTTTCCATATAGCGAAAGTTAAAGTGTTTTAGAAGTCGCTTAATATAATATACAACGTATTTACGATTTCCAAATACCTGTATTAAGTAAGAAATACGCTTGTTTTAAAATCATGTTTGCCGGGGGCGGGCTTCAGAATGAGAGGACAGACTAATCAGCTGTCCATTATCACCTTCCTAATTTCCATTGGCTCTGAGTTTCATATGCCTCGCACAAACTCTCATGGCCTCTGTTTACTTACTCGCTTTAAAAAATTGCATAGGTGTCAACCTCTGGAGAGAGCTGCTCTTATTTTCATGCCCGCAAAACTGTATAAATTCACCAAAAACCATATAGACCATTATCTATCTAATGTTCTATAACATTATCTATTAAAATCATTAGCCACCACAGTTATTTATCTGATTCAAGTTTATTTAATATAGGTTATTCCTGAATTTAGCTTCGCATAATAATGCGGTGTAGCCTACATACAAATTCAGCTCACTTAAAAATTGTTAAACAGTCTCTGAGACACACCACATGACTGACCCCACACACTTAGAACCTCCGCTACTTGCTTTCCTCACGACCTCAGAAATCGAGAGAATAGCAGAGGGAGAAAAAAATGTGCTTGCTGCGATTAAATTCATTAGCTATGTTGGAAAACGTTTGGGGGGAAAAAACTTATTCGACTAGATTTCCCGTATCATCCAGCTAGCCGCGTGTCCAAACAATGTATCATTTGCAAGCATGTTTGTTGTGATCAGTCTATCTTTGTTTAATGCACACCAAGCATTTGCAGTTAACAGCTATCTATCTAACCGCATGTCCAAATAATGTGTCATATTTAACCACTGTCAGCTAGGCTACGAAGGCGTGGGGGGTATTTCACATAGCAGGATTACTCAGTTAGCTGGATAGTTTCTGCTTTGTGAAATACCACCCAGGTTTGCTCATGGTATTCAAACTCCACAACAGCTCACAATAAGACTCTCTGTTTGTAGATTCACTTCGACTGCATCTCTCCAGATGCATTGGACATTAGAGCTGAACATTGAACACTGCTAATTCCCATCTGACCAGAGCAGGGCCCTGCTATTGCACACTTTAAACTAGACTCTGGACTTTAAATACACCATTATAGTTTAATGTCGTCACTTGCATTATCTTCGAATTCTTCATTATCTACCAAATGGTTTAGTGGTCATAACATGTGTCCACACTTTCACCAATTAGGAGCCTATTGATTCACCTCAGCCTTTATTTTAATCAGTTAAAAAAACTTTTGCTACCTCTTTATGTAATTGTTTGTAATATAGCACAATGTGAACATGGTACTTTTATTCTTCATGGCTATTTCTAACATAACGTGGCTTAAGAGGGTAAATGATCCCTCTAACCATGAAAAGTTCCTAGTTAAGAAAAATGTCTGGGATTGCAGTTGTGGTTGGGACAATTGTGGTTGCAATTGTGGTTGGATATGTTAGCTACAGCTGACAGCCAGTGACAGCAACTGACAGATACACTAGGGGGGTAGTGGTTGGGGGTGGGGTTAGCCAGCTACTGTTCACACCCATTAAGTTTGCCAGGTGTGAATCATTACATTACCTTTGTCCGCTGCACCACCACGGTGCCTAAGCTTGAAAAGTTTTTGACGATGCGTTTCTGCTTAAATGAGGTCAGATCTCCTCTCGGATTGGGGTCAACCCAACATGAGACTTTGTGCTTCTTCTGCTGAACTTGATTAAGGCTGACCAAGTGAAAGAGCTATATTTACCATTGATTGCAGTTATCTACTCTCAGCTTAGTAATAGTGCATATGTACTTCCAAATGAGTATAAATGTTGATACAGTATGTCGATTAGTGAAGTTTCACTCCTAAATGCTGTATAGTGGCAATATATGAACATGTATAGCATTTATTAACATGCAGTATGTGACAACTTCATTCAGCAGCTGATGAACTGGATTAAGGGTACATTTGATGGTTTATTTAACCAAAGTTTTGAACTTAGATTTTATAGGCAGTTATAATTCTCCCACTTATATGGGGACATTGCCCATAACAGGCAGTTAATTTGCGTCATCAAATTAATTATAGTGTGTGAATTTACTGTCTGGCCGGAGCTGCATGTTTTAAATGTATGACAGCACTTGTTTCAGCCTAACATCAATTACCCTTAACCGAATGTAAATCTCCTTCGATGCAAATAGATTTCTGCACACCTACAAGTTAATGCCGCAAATTCCCTCTCAGTGTGCACACGGTGTGTGTGTGTGTGTGTGTGTCTGTGTGTATAATCATCTATCTATCTAACTGGTGTTGTTGCACATCCACAAAGAGGGGACCTAGAAACCAAGTGAAATCTCAGTAAATAGTATGAACAATGCTTGTCAAGTATAGAGTGATAGTCCCCTCTTAGTAACATAGACGTGTGTGCATGTGTGTGTGTGTGTGTGTGTGTGTGTGTGTGTGTTTGGACATGGGAAGCTTTCTCTTTTGATGCAGTTTCACTTTGACTCCTGTCTGTTTCTGGGCACAGGTCTTTCTCAATCGTGCTCTGCTGCAATCAGGGACACCAGGAAGTTTGCATGGCCTCCAGGAACGCTGACAGATTCAAAATAACCCTCAGTCTTTCAGGGAAATTAAGTTTCCCCCTCGTGGCTTCCAAACGTGGCCGGGGATCTCGACAAGCCTCCGCTTAACTTCCCCCGCATCATCCTTCCCGGCTCTGGACATTTAAACGCCAAGGGCGTCGCCTCGGAACGAGTCAGAGAGGCGAACGGAAAGTATAATGGTGTCGGAATGTCATTTGCCTTGCCGTGTCTGGCCCTCAGCTGAAAGTATTGATGAAAGACCTTTGGAGATGCACTTGATTAGGCTCGCGCGAGCCTCCTGCCTGCGCGGCTTGTTAGTTAATGAGTTGTTTAGGATGCCGTTTTTAGATCTGTGATATTTCTCCGTCTCTCTTGCGGCCCGCGACCCCGGTAACTCGCGCGGGGAGCGCAGCCACATTTGCGAGTTGTAATTAATTTGATTTGTTATTACTGCGATGAGCACGATCGTTAGTGGATAGGGGCTTTGGTAAGTTGAGGACTGTTTGAGAGCAGGCTAGCGCACGATACTCCACGAGAGATCGATCACAAGCACTGCTTCTCCGCATGCCAAGCATGTAATGCAAAATAGAGTTCATTTTTATATATGAAGTCTATTGATTTTTAATATTAGTTTCTGAAGTCTGGAAATGAAACCCTCGTCGGTTTAATGTTCCTCAGTAAAGTGATTAACTAGGATGGCAGTACAATGGTTAGGGAACTGGACTTTGTTTCATTCCGAGGTGGGGCACTGTTGTACTCTTGAGCAAAGTACTTAACCTGAATTTCAGGTTATGTACAAAACCCAATTCCAAAAAAGTTGGGACAGTATGTAAAATGCACATAAAAGCAGAAAACAGTGATTTGTAAATTATTTTTTACATATATTTAATTAAAAACAGTACAAAGAAAATATATTTAATGATTTACCTTACCTTTTTGTAAATATACACTAATTTCCGAATTTGATGCCTGCAACACATTCCAAAAAAGTTGGGACTGGGAAGTAAAAAAAAACACCTGTTTGGAACATTCCACATGTAAACAGGTGATGCTATCATGACTGGGTATAAAAGGATATCACTTTTGATATCTTATTTTCAGGTACTCTTACAAGCGATACTATAACCTCTTTGCATTTGAATGGATCTCTATGGGAATTGGGGGTGGGACTAGATTAAGCTGGAAATTACACTGGAAAAGTACGGAACACATGATTGACTAAATGGCTGTAAGTCATGAAGGATCTGCGGTATCAAACAAGCCTCAAACCATCACTCTGCTGCCAGATATAGATGTATCACTTGAAGGGTTGTTTCTCCTGACTTATTTTTCTATGGATTGATATAATTTTATACCCAGTCATGATAGCATCACCTGTTTACCTGAATGTTCCAAACATTTTTTTTGCCCCTGTGCCAGCCTGGAAAGTGTTGCAGGCATCAAATTCGGAATTAGCGTATATTTGTAAAAATCAACAAAGTTGATAAGGTAAAACATTAAATATCTTTTTTTTAAATATATGTAAAAGATAATGTACAAATCACTGCTTTCTGCTTTTATGTCATTTTACATACTGTCCCAACTTTTTGGGAATTGGGGGTGTATGTAAAACATAAGCCATGGTAGTTCCTCTGTGCAAGAGTGTCTGCTGAATACTTAATGTAAATGTAAAACGAATAGTAATGATAATTACATTGGAAATTACGGAAAAAACGGTGATCTGCCCTATATTCTTTCCTACATATTCTGTAAATATTCTCAAACACATTTGTGTGGTTTTCCCCCCTCCCTGGTGAATGCCCAGAAAGATAATATTCTACTGTACATCTTAGCCTGGAGCTATACCATCCTCTTTAATACATATATTTGCAATTGCCGGTTGGATTGAGGAAATGAAAAAAGAATAGCCAGTTCAGTCTACTGAACCTATCGCATGTGCTGGTTTGATTTAATTTATGACTCTTGAATGTCAGGTTTTCTATACGTTCATCCAGCCTGGCCGCTGTATTGAATAGGACATTTAGAAAAGTATGTCTGATCTGCCAGTTCGACATCTATACTTAAATCGCCTCTACCCAGAAGCACTCCAAGTGATTGTATCAGTCAGTGCTGGAAGTTTTCCAACTCTAATACATTCTCTGAAGAGGGCCAGATAATTTAAGAACTTTATTTATGCATTTCATCAGCATAAATGTTCTTCTGGCACAAGATCAAAAGGAAGGGAGGGAAAAAAATCAGAATTTCTTAATGAAAGTAATTTCTTCTTCTTTTATTCGCTTCCTCGGGGTCATACGCCTCTGTACGATTAGGGAATGAACGTGACACTTTAGTCTCTAAAGAGATGTGTCATTCCCAAGCGTGAAGAGGAAAACTGGAATTGAAGCTTCAAGTCAGTCTAGGAATCTCTAAGATAATAAGCTGTGTAGCATGTTTTCAAGTTTTCAATTTAAAGATATGCCCGTTCAACAGATGTTGAGACTTTCAGCATGAAGTGAACCGAATATCACTCTATAGTCATTGCCCTGATGGCCAGATCTATTCTCTATTGTGTTTTTGTACGCATTTTGGCTTGATTATTAAGCTTCAAGAAGCATTCATGTACTTTGCCATCATACCTGGGATGCGGCAAACGCAGTATATCCTGGACTCAGTCAGAGTATGCCTATTTGGCTGATTTACAGCGTGGCCAATACAACAAGTACACAATAAATCTTTTAAAATAAATTTCCATTTTTATTATTTGTTCATTTCTGGGCATATTTACACGAGTAATAAGTGAGCAATTGTAAGCATGTCAAATTAATTATGTAGCATTGTTCAGAAATAATCTCTACATTTTTTAAAAGTTTGAACATTGATTTTGAACATTTACTGTTGAGTACCAAGTATATTATGAGCAAATTGAATAGGTTCTGATGTCTTCAAAGCATTCATGTTTTTATTAACATTTACAAGCACAAATCAGTAAGTTGTGTTCTGCCACATTCCTTGCTGAATGTCTATTATAAGGTCGGTTACAGCCTTGATTCCCAGTGATATGACAGTTGCAGCCTTTTGTGTGACTTCTTTGGTAAATATCCATCTGTACGCATGGACGATATGCAAAAGGTTAGCCATGCGCCTCGCCTTGGTTACTCTATAAATAAACAGCAGGAAAGAAATAGAATGTTCGGGATTCAAATTGAGCATTTGTGGATTTGTTCTTCTGTTGCTGTGGCGACACCTCACTTTTTCCTGGAAACCGCGGCAACGGCATGCTGTTTAGGCAAGCCTCAAGTGTTACAATTCTCTGCAATGTGCTGATTTTGTGCTGGCTGGAGAGACCTTGTATGTCCTGGGGACTGGTTTTGGGCTGCACTGACTGGGCGTGCTCTTGTGAAGCCTCCCTGCCCCGGGCCCTCCTAGTCTGCGCTCAGCTGAACGGACCAGCCGAACACCAAGGGCGCAGTCGCCATGGCCATGAGAGAATACCTCCAGTCAGACAGGGTTACCAAAAGTCGACCTCTTTCATTATCCATTCCTCATTCATTTATTTACCTCATGAATGATATAAATCGCTTAAGGACGGTCACCACTATGGACCTTCTTCTCAAAAGCACTATTATGTTTTGCTTTGATAATATGCCGTTCAGTCAGCTCACAGAGTGGTGTACCCTTTCTGTTAGCTCCTGCAGCATATTTAATACTCTACATTAATCTCTCTCTCTCCAAAAATACATAAATATAGGTTCTATTTATGGCCAATAGTGAAATGAATTATGTTGGATTGGACGGAGCTATTGCAATTGAGTAATATTTAATGTATGTATCAAAGTAGGAACTCTTTAACTATTTATCAAGCTAGTGACTTGCATATTCTGTGGGCTTGTCTCGCCTTTGCAGTGAGTTTAGCAAATCTCCATCTTCTTCCTGCTAGGGTGAGTTAGATATCATTCATTTCTTTCAGTATAGAACAGAAACTCTGTCACCCCTCAAATCTCCTCCCATCTGTTTCCTGCTCTTCGCGCTCCACTATCTGCCCATCCTCAAACCTACAGCCATGTGGCTGACCAACGATGCGCGGGGCAATAATCGCTCATTGTCCCCGCTGGTTTTCCGGTTTTCCTCCGCAAGAGATTTATCACCACCCGCTTTGAATGCTGCAAGATAGCGATAAACAACACGGCCGCTCAATTAATGCCTACTTTGCATGAAGTGGCTCTGATCTGGCTAATGTGGCATCAGCATCGGGCCGTCTTTTGTCTTCACTTCCCGTCATGTAAAGCAGGAGTCGTCGCTAATGACATTGAAACAACTCGCTTGACCCCACGAGCGATACGCGTTCAACCCTGCGACAATGGTCTGGCATGCAGCGTGAGGTCGGCCGGTTTTTACTGCGAGTTTCTGGGAAAAGCAGCGGCGGACGGGCTCCTTTCTCGCCTCGGTGTGATGCTTCTCCCGAGCCGTTACCCTCAGCCGCTTCGCCCTAATTCAGCGAGCGCTAATCTTGAATCCATATGAGTATGCTGAGAAACGGAGGCCTCTAGTTTTGAACAAAAAAAGGAGAGGCTATGTTCGTTGATCACGGTGACTGAGTGTGGCAGTCTGTAGTTTAAAACATTTAAGGAGAGCGTTTGGGCTAAAAGCTGAAACAGCGCCATCCCTTCACTTGAGAGAGAGAGAGTGCGAGCCGATGTAGCACAGCCAGACGGCAGCCCTCAGGTGTCAGGCACGGATGGTATCGTGCGCACGGGACTAAGTACGCGATTCGGCCTGCACTCTTACCACTGCTCTCAATGGTTAGTGAAAAGTTGGGACAAAATGGAGGAGCACTTAAGACACTTTCAGCAGCACTCTGCCTAACTGGCTGTTGGCGGAAGAGTGAAATCAGCGGATAACTTAATGTATGTAGCGGCAATTCTTTCTTCTTTTTTTTTTTTACTTGTGCAAGTCTGGCGAGCGCTAGCCCTCATCTCTAGCCCCAAGGCCCTTCTGCTGAGCTTTTTATAGAGGTGGCCTTTTGCTCGGATGCAACGTTGCGGGACTGCCACGAAAGTTAGCATTTGTGTCACAATTCAGGACCGTTGGGACATTGACTGTGACGGTGGGGAGCCTGCACCATAGATAACCAGCCAAAACATTGCTATTGGCTTTAGATTCCCTACAACAAACTTCACTCATTCTCCAGGGAGTATTTTCACCGTAATGCAAGAAACTAGAGACTTCATTTATTTATACTAAAGGTATATGTTTTTACCGTAACTACATTTACTGCATACATGGCTTGTTCTGTTTATGATTATTTAGACTGTCTTTGTTAAAATGAAACTAAGACTCGCATCAGGGCTTGCTCTGTAGCTTTTGGGCCTGACCCCTAGCTAAATATCAGATTTGACATGTTTACTTTTCGACATAAATATTTAGTAACACACTTTTTTTTTTGCAGCTGGGAGTAATGGAGAAGCCATTTTTTTCTGCTTTGTGGTCAAGCCTTCCTCTGTGAGAACCATGCCACAAACTCTTATCTGTATTTATCATCAGAATCCCCGCTCCTCTGGCTGACACAAGTTTAGGGCTGTGATGGGGATTTTTTTTCTTCTGAAACAAGTTCTTTTTTTAGCCATATTGCCGGGAATTATAATGATCTAACCTCGGCACTCTACCCTATTTGCTGTTAAGTGTGCCTATTTGCTGTTAAGTATTTTTGACTTTGCTGCCCTTCTTCAGACAAGTTTAAATGCAATAAACAATTCAACTTCCAAGATAATTACACATATATGGTGCATTTATATGTGCAGGCCTGCAGGGGTATATTTTATGCAGAATAGAACTATGCATACATGATATAGGCGTGCATGCAGTGTAGAACTATGCATACCGGGTGATGCATGCAGTATATAACTGTGTGTACATAAGAGCTTTTCCTGCAAAATGTAACGATATATGCAGAAAAGCCTTTTTATATTTTCAGTTAGGTATAGAAATAGATTTACATGTAATATCCTCTTATTACATTACATTATAGGCATTTAGCAGACGCTCTTATCCAGAGCGACTTACACAACTTCTTATTACATTTATCCATTCATACAGCTGGATATATACTGAAGCAATGCAGGTTTTCAGTTACAAGGCCAGTTCCTTAACCATTATACTACACTGCCGCTTATTAATTATAAATGCATTTTTTCCAATTCTATTGATAGCAAGGATGAAGGGTTTGCTAAACAGCTATTTCATAAAGAACAGGACTGACTGACCAGGCCTGACTGATTTTGAATAACTTTTTGGAAAAAAAATAACCCCCGGGCAGCATTTCCTCCTTCAAATGAGACCCAATGGTGAAGTAATGCTCAGGTAAATTTTGCCTGATTATCAGCCGGACTGCAAAAGCTTGAATCAAAGGGTGTAATAAGGAATCATTTTCACCTCATGGGTCTTGCTCCAAGGACAAGAACAGGCCATTTGCTCTCCATGCCATGGCTAGAGGTGTTAAAACCCATTCTTTTTTTACTCCCCTCGACATCTTTACGCACAGCATTGTGTCCAGTTCCACGAGGACTGATTGAGAACTCCATGTGTGTCATGGTCCATGGTTATTTTTTTCTTTTTCGCTACGGTTCTCGTCCTCTTTCTCCGGTTAGTAATCTATCTGATTTTTTCCCATGTTCCGTTCCGGGGTTTTGCTTCGCCTCACCTATTATTCGTTTCACCTGTTCTACTACCTGCGAGGTATTTAAGCCCCTCACTTCCGCTTCCCGGCGCTTCTTTGTCTTATCGACTTACATTGAGCCAGCTTTGCATTATGTTTACGAGGGGCTTGCTTTAGTTTTATTAGTTCTTACGTTGAGGATTATTCCTCGTTTGTGCTATTTCTGTTCCACTTACTTTGTGCTGTTCTCCCTGAGACGTATTTGATTCGCCGCCAACTGAAACCATTACAATGTGTGAGGTTTATTGTTGTACACAATGGTGCTATGTGTGGCAGATCTTTATTACCTGCATTTTTGTTGAACCCCCAGGCCTTCACCTGGTAATTTATGCAGATTTACTCAACCTGCTGGGCTGTGACCACTGGGCTAAGGTCTCTGGTGAAGCAGAGTGGGACACTTCCTGTCTGTTCCGGTAGTCTTACTCAGTCACAATAGTAGGTTAACGTAACTACACCTCATGCCATTGCCAGCGCTGAATTGCAATTTAATGATTGCAAAGGTTCGGCCATGCCGGTGCATTTGAATGTTCTGGAATGTTCCCTTGCTCTTTCTTTTACTAAGATGGTCGTTTTTTCTCCCTGACCTCACAGTGAAGTAGATGATGTAAATACTTTTCATAGGCCCTGCTGGGCCTGAGGTGCTGAGATGCTTGCATATATGTATGGCCTTTCACTGAAAAATGGAAACAATGAAGTGTGCGCTTATTATCATGGAAAAAATGTCTTTGATTCACACTGCGCACTTTTATGTTACCAATGACTACATGTTTGGCTACGTAGAATGTTTTTCATTTTCTACTGCAGCTGTTAGAGTCAAACAAGTG
Organism: Ilyophis sp. 1 JC-2022; assembly: GCA_022702515.1. NCBI lineage: Eukaryota > Metazoa > Chordata > Actinopteri > Anguilliformes > Synaphobranchidae > Ilyophis > Ilyophis sp. 1 JC-2022. The sequence continues at coordinate 53,074,989 of CM040403.1, read as the reverse complement.
GAATGAATATATTTCACAGGGCAAGACCTCAAAGAGAAAGATAACTGAATATTATAACACAGCTGTTTAGAGAAAGAAATGAGGAATTATCCAAAACTGTAAATACGTTGAATGATTAATGAATATTGTTGGATGAAAAGCTGCCATTTGAAACGAGCCTTTGCATTTTTGTTGATGGCCAGATCAGTGGACATATATTTAAAATACACCAAATATTTAATGATTGGCATTAGCATTTTGTAGAGATTTTACTCAGAGGAATTTTACTGGAATGCTCTACAAAAGCAAGCAAATTGCTTTCCATGTAAGCACATGTCTGAACATCGAGGAAGCTGGGCTAAAGTTGACGGGTCAGAGCGAAATTTAGCGTTTCGCATTTAACAGTTTTTCACAATGTTGTGCCTCGACTAATGCCTGCTCAGAAATTGGTACAATCTTTTGAAAGGCTTTTTGTGAGAATGGGTCGCGTTTATGGGAATGGAGCCTCGTAAAAAAAAAACTTTACGCGCGTATAAACTGTAACCTTGCTTCAGAGGATTTTTTTCAGTCGTCGGTGCGGGAGCTGTAATAAACGGGCCGTCGTAAAATGGCGGGATCATAACACCCGTGATGGGCGCAGCTTCGGTATCTGTCGGGGTCTCTCGCGTTCAGCATGCCGAGTGCAGAGCGTGCTGAGCTGCGGCCGGACAGGCTGTGGGTCCATGTGCTGTTGCAGGCGTTCTCGGCGTGGCACGGCGGGCGTCGGGTGGGGGCACAGAGCCAGCTGCCGTGGCGTGGAGGCTCTCTGTGAAGGCTCTCGCCCTTCGCAGTGCATCATCAGGATCTCAGTTGCGCACTGCTACCCCGACTGCTGAGCTGACTGCTGGAGACACTTTGTCAGTCTGAAGATGTTTACATGTTACCACGGCGATAAAGAGCCAATTCTGCCTCGGTGTGAGAACCTCAGGATGGATGTGGCTAAATGATTAAGAATGACTGTGAAGTAATCAGTGGCAATAACATGAGTGATTCACGGGCCAGTTCAGCCGCTTTCATTATAGCGTAATAACTTTCTAAGTGTGTGTAAATAATTATGAAAGCCACCCATCCGTAATATTTCAATACTTATTTTTTTATGTTGATGACTATGCAGCAAAAAGAGAGGGCTTCCTGAAGTATGCACCTATTCATATTATTATTATTATTATTTCATTATCTAACCCGCTTATTCCTGGTCAAGGTTGTGGATGGGTTGGGCGTGGGGAGGCTGGAGCCTATCCCAACGTGAGTCTCAAAAGAGTGACACTTGCATTTATTTTCGGTCAAGTTAAGGGCAAATGTTGATTGAATCCAGGCCATTCCCTGCGGGGTGTACACGGGGATAAAATCTGAGCTGTCGGCACCCAGAGCAAACAGAGCAGAGAAAGCAGCAGCTCCACATACAGGTGCCTTCTGTTTCAGCTGTAGGGCTCTCGTGCAGCCGGGGTTCAGCTGGAGCTCGCCGCTATTCCCGCACCGGGCTGCTCCTAAAAAGCGCAGGCTCTGTGAATTACAGTGACAGGTGGGGGTCAGGTCTTCATTAAACCTGCCGCCTCCGAACGCTCGGCTGGAACGCGGCTTTCCCATCTCCGCTGACTCCCTCATCAAATATTCATGCTCATCTGCATTGACTCGCAGAGATGTAATTGTGCTCTGTATATTAAGACGTGATTAACTCGCCCTAATTCCTCAAAGGAGAGACCCAATTAGAGAGCACTTGCTTGCATTGAATTTCAGTTCAGTTTCTTCAGACTTGTGCGCCGGTTTTGACTCTTTCATGTTTGGGTGCTTAGATCACATGCTGTTTTTTTACATTCCAGTGGAGCACGATGCTATTTTGCTGCTGCTTCAGGCAAGTAAGTAAAAAGCTTCAAGCTGAGGTAAATAAGTTTTGTGATTAAAACACGCTTTCCTTTTACAGCATGTAAGGCACTTTATCAGTGTCAAAGAGCATGTAGGGTGATCTGTGGGGGGAAAAAACATGTATATGTTTCTGCACCTACAGCTTAATGACAGGTTTTCTCCAAAATGCCAAGTATTTAAAAATTAGCCGTAGGAAAGTGTTTAGCTAAGTGAACCGTGTCAATGCACAAGCGCACCCACAAGGCTGATTTACATAAATTCTGAGTACCAGCCTCTGTCTAGGGGTGTACTTTTATCATATGACAACTTTTAAACAGGTAGTCGTATTAATATCTTTTGCAGTATATGACAAGTGTTCATAATCTGTAAACTCTGCTTGGTACGCCAGTTCGTTGAAAGGTAGGATTGCTTCTTTTGGTCAGAGTCTGTCCTTCCCAAAGGAGTCAGCAGGTGAAAAGCATGACCCAAACCTGACCTGCTACAAAGTCAAAGCACCTCAAGAGGCCGGTTCCTGAGCGTTTGTCGGTTTTCTCTGCGTAGCCGAAGCGGAGTCCCAGTGTCCAGGGGGCGAGCTGGAGGCGACCCCCGCCCAGCGCAGAGGAAGCCGGCGAGAACCACTGGAAGGCACTTTGCGTTCGAAGCGGTTTCCTCTCAAGTAGCATGGTGCAATCTGCCTCCTCTTTCAGAAACAGCCTTTAATTGAGTTAGGTAAATGAAATCTACGAGCAGAAAGGTCAACCACCCCTGACTTCATCAGTGGCTCAACGATTTATACATTTGTAAATTTGAGCGCGTCTACCATTACCGCTATTGCAAGAGTGGAATGGGCTTTTGTTATAAAATGGGCCTCTGAGAGGTGAGCTTTTCTAGATGGGACAGGTCACCACACCACACACTAGATGGGACAGGTCATCTCTGGGTCAGCACAGACACTCACCAAAGTCCCTGTGAGGAGTGTCAGCATTTTATCTGCTGCGCACCAACACTTTTCAGGGAATCGAATTCTCAGGAACAGAAAAAAAACAACCCTTTTTGTCCATTTGCCAGCATACGATTAAGGGTCATTCATGTGGAGTTTTGAACCAACTTCATTAGTTGAGTTAGGAAACTTCGACAGTGCATGTAGCTGGATAAGAACTTTCAGTGTGTGTTAAAAAGCAGAATGACATGCGTGTTTTTCTTTGTTTTTTTTTGTCATCGCCGATAATCCACGGATAATCCGCACTATTTTTGGCATTATTCAGACGGAGAAAGCAGAAAGGGTAACAGACAGAGAAGGGGTCACAGGTCAGAAGGTGCCCTGGCGGAGATCGAACCTCCGCCCCCGCGGAGGAATTGGCGCGCGGCTCTCGAGCCGGCCGTCCTGTGGACTGCACCGCACCTCTCGCCCAGTATTTATTAATTCTTGCGGGTGGTAGTGGGAGTGGGGTGCCATTGGGGAGATGGGCAGAATAGACCTGCGATCAGGCAGATCAAGGTAAACACAAAGCAGGGGACACGGAAAGGGCGGAGGGGGGAGAGAGAGCTGGCGCGCAGCCATCCCATTCCGGAACGTCCCGTCTCTCCAGAGCGTTATTTATATGAGCGACACTGAATCACAGGGACGGGACAACGCAGCCGAGCATCTTGCCCCGGGAAGAAGGTAACCAGACTGACTGTTTCACCAGATACACGGCGCTGGAAGCAAGAGGAGAGTGGGGCGAATTGGTCAAGCGTTGCTCATACTTACATACCCACCTGCGCTGGAAGCAAGAGGAGAGTGGGGCGAATTGGTCAAGTGTTGCTCATACTTACATACCCACCTGCGCTGGAAGCAAGAGGAGAGTGGGGCGAATTGGTCAAGCGTTGCTCATACTTACATACCCACCTGCGCTGGAAGCAAGAGGAGAGTGGGGCGAATTGGCCAAGCGTTGCTCATACTTACATACCCACCTGCGCTGGAAGCAAGAGGAGAGTTGGGCAAATTGGCCAAGCGTTGCTCATACTTACAATTTCCACACAATAAAATTTTTCGCTCCCCAGTGCATCTTTTTTCATCCTCCTTGTTTGTAACTCTCTATTGTATTTTAACAATAGGGAGGGTTGACTGGAACTAGGCTGAGTTGGCGTGTGAGATTGATAGAGCGCCGCTGCACCGGTTCTCCGGTGATTTATTGACAAAGGCCGGCGTTCGGCCCAAGCGCATCCCAATATGGCCATCCTGCGGTGCGCACCGGCCGCGCGGATTACCCAGACCAATGGAAATCGATGATCCGTGAAAATAATTAAAGATGCCCCGGCCAAGTGACCGCGGGGTGTTCCTCACACCCTGCCCTTCTGCGTCCGAGTCTGGCCGGGGCTCAGGGGGCAAGCGCAGGCTGCCCTCATTGGCTTATCTCACAAGGCGCAGGGCCGACCGCCAACCCGTAGCGAGCTGCTGAAAAACCGGGGTGTCGGGAATCGGCTGCCCTCAGACCGGCTTCTACCTCAGCGACTCAACCGCCGGGCTAAAGCGAGCTATACCCGTAAAAAACGTAAAATACGGTGGCAGGATAAACACATTTGGGCTCATAAAAAAGCAGGCTGTGGATCAGATCTCCTGGGTTAAGGCTTAACCTTTAGACGCCTTCACTAATAATGCATTGCCGTCGAATTAGGCGCATCTTATCGGTTCAGCGAATATAAAATGCCTCACATATACTTTGCCCGGAATGCTATGCTATACCTGTTCCTTGCTCCCATTTCAGGTATTGTAGTCCTTCTGCTCATCGGATTCACTTTACGAGGGTATTAATACACTGCACCTCATCAGAAAGGTGAATCATTTTAAAGAAGAATGAGCATATAAATACAGTACACTGTGTCATGTTCATAAAAACACCCTGAGCACCTGCAGACATCAAGCGCAAATAATGGCTAGTAGTGGAAAAACAGACGGTGCTGAAGGACACATAATTTGATCACAAAACTATACTAACAATTATTTAATTCAGTAATAAATCAAATAATTATGGAAACCTTGAACAAATGTGTTTTTACTCTTGAAAATGAACATCTAGTGCTCAGTTTGACACATTGTCAAACAACCAGGCCTGAAAAGGCAGATTTTTAAATGCTTGGCAATAGCCACACATTGATTTTGCAATTCAAAAGTTCAGTTCAGTTCAAAACCATAACATTGATTGACATGACATTGATTCCACGTCTGTGCCGTGTAGAGAGCAACTCCTCAGCAACCTCGTCCATAAAAAAACTGGCTGTGAGGTAAACCTGGACTTAACTTCTAATCAGGGTGTTCTTTGTCTGATTTCGACATACAGTTCTTTATTTGCAGTCACAGACGGTCTTAAATGCACGTCTCCTCCGAAGACAAAGAGTAGCTTTGAAGTGGCGTGACTACATTGGAAATTAGATTATGTTTTACCCGATGGCAAAGCCAGTATGTTTTTATTTTTGTTGTTGAGCTTTTTTTTGTTTGTTTTGTTTTATCTCCTCCACCTTAGGAAAGCTAATTTTAACAGGTATATTTGAAGCCAAAAATAGTAGTCTTCCTCAGAACAAAATTGACCATAGAGTTTGCCTTGTTATTTTGTTTGATTTGCCAACAGCCCTATGTTGGATAACAACCTCTTTACGCCTTTTTACAGTTAGGAAAACACAAGTACAGGAAAGGTCAACATGTACTGAGGTTAACAGCATTATTAACATGTCAGTTGTCTATTGTGTGCTTGAATGCACTTGCTTGCTTGTGTCCTACTGTATATGTTAACATATATACTGTATCTGTGTGTGTGTGTGTGTGTGTTTGTGTGTCCTTGCGTGCGTGCGTGCATGTTTGTGTGTGTGTGTGTATGTATGTGTGTGTGTGTGTGTGTGTGTGTGTCCATGCCCGCGCGTGTGTGTGTGTGTGTGTATGTATGTATGTGTGTATGTGTGTGTGTGTGTCCATGCCCGCGTGTGTATGTATGTGTGTGTGTGTGTGTCCATGCGTGCGTGCGTGCGTGTGTGTGGTGAGGGTGAATGGTGGGAGATGAGAGAGGGGAGCATTTCAGCCTCAGTTTTTTGAAGAGCACCTGTCTCTCTGTCAAGCAATGAAAAGGTTATAATTTACAGTCAGAGCCCTGAGTCTCCACTTCATGTCAGGAAATAAATGTACGCTTCCGAGGCCTTCTGGACTGCAGTTGGTAGCGCTCTGTTATTTGGACAGACAGCGGTGTCGGCTGTGGTTTGAGATCTGAGGGCTGAGTTACGGGAACCAGAAGTGCCGTGCAAGTAGCGGTGTGTTTTGCGACGGCGTGTATGAGGTCTAACAATGGAGTGCCCGGGAGAGCGAGGGCGAGAGGCGTTTTATAGGAAATTGAAAAAGCCAGGAGGAGAGGCCACAATTGACTTTAACACACTCTGCTCGCCCTCAGTTCAGCGAGAGGCTGCCTGACCTAAATTCACTTTACCTCGTCTGTTTAGCCTCCTGGGCAGACACTTAGAGAAATGTATGAAGCAGAAAAAATATTAATGTGCTTACGTACGTCACGTTCATCAGGAGACAGCCATCCGCAGGCATCCCTAGACGTCTACAGCCCTCTAGTGGCCATTTTCTTTCATTTTTGGTCTTTTAAAGGGACGGAGCGCTGGTGGTTTATAGAGATTTTCATAAACCATCTTTGAAAGTTATTACCAGACAGAAAATCCAAGCTCTCTAAATCAAACTGCTTTGACGTCAGTTTCGAGTCTCAGTAACAAAAAAACAAAAAACAGACACAGTTTTAGCATCTGCGTTTTAAAGGACAGAGTGGTTTACTCCTCTGTTTTAGGGTAAAATAAGTATTGATCGGTAGTTATACTGACCTGGGGGAAATGCCAGTATTTTCTGTTACACGGAGCATGAGAAAATTAAGGCCTTTTAGCCAAGTGTTGTAATCGCCCAAGGGAACTGTACGCAGGGAAATCGCGCCTCGGTTAAATTCCCAAGAAGGGAAGGCACTCCCACATGAATTTTCTGCTGGAAATACAGCAGTTATTGAAATAAATCGGGTGCCATTGTGGGCGTTTTTACTCCTTAGCTTCAGGTCCTAATGAATGCTTCAGGTCTAAATGCAGAGAGCTCTGAGAATTACAATGGGAATCAGGTAAACCTATAGCACTCTGCTGTAGCTAATTAAGCTCTTTATTTAACCTGCAGGAGGATGAAGATTCTGAAAAAAAATGTTGTTCCTTTTTTTGAAGGAGGGTTCTTATAGACCTAGAAAAGAGAAAAGTTTCAAACAGATGGATGACTGCTTTTAACTTGAACAGCGGCTTTTGAGAGGAAAGATATGGTTTTCTTTTAGGACTGCTGGACCAATGGACTGTATTGGTGCTAGATATACCCTCTCAACCATATGTGTATTGGGGAGAGATAGGGACATATGTCACCCCCAACATGTTCATATTGGTAGACTAGCTAGTAAGTTTGACTATGCGAGACTAGGTGGTCCAACAGTGTGTCTCCCCTAAAGCCGAAATGAAACATACACCTACGCCCCCAACTATACGTGCGTGTGGTTTTATCAATTTCACTTTGGCTAACAGAAAAGGCTGCCAGAGGCGCAGCAATGTACCCTGTATCTTTCCTGTGCATATCATGCCGTTTCAGTGACAGACAAAGACTTTGTACAGGCTATAAGTGTCAGTGCTGCTGCCTTGGTGAATCCACAGGGTTCAATAACTGCCGTGGCTGAATGATCACTGAAGTGTCATTTAATCGCCCAGCCCGCGGCGCGTCTCGAAGGCCGGGCTGAAGTGGCTCAGCGTTACCTCACACCCAGCTGCTGTTTGGAAACACTGCAGAGCCGCGCCAGCGATATGCCAAGCGGCCAATGGGAGCGCAGGAGCATGCACGCCAATGTCATCCCTCCCGTCCACTTGGGATTCCTATACCCTGAGAGAGAGAGAGAGAGAGAGAGAGAGAGAGAGAGACATATATATATATAGAGAGAGAGAGAGGAATGAGAAGAGATTACGCCGGAGAAAGAGAGATGAAGAGAGAGCAGGCCAGGGGGAGAGAGAGAATTGCAGATACAAAACCGTCCCTGTCTGGGTTAAGAGCTCAATATTGGCTCTTATGTATGTAATAAGTCATCTTCAAGATGATTACCAACAGATACTATTTCTGTTCGCAGAGTAATTGCAGCGCTGGTGTGGAAACCAGTTATTATGTATGAAAAATTGTATTAGCCGATGCCTGTTTACAGCAGGCATCAATATGAGGGATGCTGCTGAGAAGCGTAATGGATTCGGCTGCCATGTCCTCCCCGGAACGCTTCCCGCCGGCCTGCCAGCTAAAACCTCCAGTCATCAGAAAGCGGAAATATTTACGGGCTCGACTCCTGGAAGATGGGAAAGAAGGAAAGTGGGTGAAAAATGACTTTGTTTGTGTTGGAGAGAGAGCGGCTAATCAGATTCCCCCCTCTCTCTCTTCCCTCCGCGACGCTCTCTGGCGGCTCGGCACTCTGAGTCGTTCGAGGACAGCCGCTCGATGTGTGCCTCTGATGTCAGGCCCAGTCGTAATGTGGGGGTGCGCGCGCGGGCGAGTGGGACGCTGGTCTGAAGACGCGGCGTCGCCGTTTCACGCCGCTCTGGTCCCTCGGCTAAAGGCGTCGTGCTGCGCTCCGGCGTGCTTCTCAGGGCGAACGCTGCTCCCGGTCCCGGATGTAAATGGGCCTCTAAGGTGCGGCTCGGTTATTGTTACAAATGGTGGTACCGCGTTTTGGAAGAACGGGCCCTAACTCCCCGAAGCAGTGGTTGAAAAAGTACAAGTGGAAACGAAAATAGGCACCATGCAATTATTATTATTATTTTTTTTTTAATATTGCCCATGTTTATCGAAACACCCATTTCCGTAGAGAGGAAGTAACCTGTAAGTGCCCACTCAGAAAGGGGGGAACTTCTCTCCTGCCGGTCCCTCTCTTTGTTCTTTGGTTGGTTATTTTTCTCTCTGATAAGGGCACTTCTTTCCATTATTAGAGTAGGGTTGCTTTTCATCAATGTTCTTGGCCTCAGCATGTTTTTACTTTTGAGAGAAGGCCTGATCCAAGGCTTGAATCCATATCTCTGAAGAGTTCAATTGAAGCCACAAGAAATTACAGATCTACTGTTGCACTACCCCTACCCCGCTGCTACACACTCTACACTACATATCAATCACATTTGTATTTGTAATGTAATTCATGCATGTGCTTTGTTAATACTTAATGTAACAGTTAAACTGTATCCAAAAATACCTCAAATAAAGCATTCCTCTGAAGAGTGGGGTGGGGGGGAATGTGGGATTTATAATGAAAAATAAATTCAATAAATAAAAATAAACCTTGTGACGCTAACTGGTCAGATCGCACAAGGTCCATAAATCTAGTCTGTTTGTGTGGAGTTTGATAATGTTGAACGTAGACACCTTTGGTTCTGTAAACACGGTTGTCAGGACAACCACTGTGTGCTCGGAAATACTAGTTGGTCATTTATATGCAACAGTTATTGATAATAAATGTCTGACCCCGTAGTCATAGACACAGCCTTGCAATTAGCAAGCACAGTAGGACCTGCTTAATCGCATAATGTTAGGGACGTTTATGCGATTATTCAGAGTCGATTAGATGGAGGAGCCCAGATGAGTAGATGTCATATGGCATATTAACCACTCTAAGTATTTTATGTTAAATTGTGCAATACAGGTTAAGCCGTTCCTCTTTCTTTCTGTTGTGGCGAACGTCTGGTAACGGACGTCATATATATACGTGTGTGAGGTCGGTAGACGGAGTACCCGCATCCACTATCGACGTGATTTTCAATAGAAACTGCCTACCTTCATAAATTTGCGTGGTTCTGTGTCTTTATAGGCACAATTATCTGTTTATTTATGCCAAATCAGCTGACTTTTAACATATATTTCTGAAATATGCGATTATAGTTTATGCAAATATGCAATCTCTTTACAATGGAATGAATGGGAAATGGTTTGTGATTTGGCAATTCTATGCAAACACCCAAATTATGTGATAATCTGTTATGCAATTAAGTGGACTGTATTGACTCTACTGTATTCATTATTAATAGGGATGCCCCGATACTGGTATTGGGAAATGAGTCTGATGCTGTGCTCATGTACTCTACTCGTAATCATAGAACTGCTCCGATACCCAGACCCGATACTGACAATGTCACATAGCATCAAGTTGAAGCCAAAAAATTAAATAAAAAAATAGAGAAAATATGTCAGCTGTTTGGATGTACTTTAAGATAAAGGAAGACAGACAAGCATTCTGAGGCACACAGTATTCTATGGCGCTCTGTGTTGACACTAAGCCCCAGAATACTGGCACGCTTTGGTTGAGAAGTCCTCTGGGAAATACTGGTGTGTGCGTGTGCGGCTTTCGTAGTTAATGACCTTTTGATGGAAGAAAACCATGGGGAAACAAAATTAAATACCAAGTTGACTATAGGCTTAGGCAACATTTTATTGAAAATTGTCAGTTTCATAATCTATTCTACAGAAACTTGGTTAGAGGCTTAATAGACAGTTTTACTGAAAGTCCATGTTATGTTTTATTGGAACTGAGTGACAGTTCCATGTTTCTTTATTGGAACTGAGTGACAGTTCTATGTTTCTTTATTGGAACTGAGTGACAGTTCTATGTTTCTTTATTGGAACTGAGTGACAGTTCCATGTTTTTTATTGGAACTGAGTGACAGTTTTATGTTTTTTATTGGAACTGAGTGACAGTTCCGTGTTTCTTTATTGGAACTGAGTGACAGTTCTATGTTTCTTTATTGGAACTGAGTGACAGTTCCATGTTTCTTTATTGGAACTGAGTGACAGTTCCATGTTTCTTTATTGGAACTGAGTGACAGTTCCATGTTTGTTTATTGGAACTGATTGACAGTTCCATGTTTCTTTATTGGAACTCAGAGGCACTTCTATGTTATGATGTATTGGAACTCAGTGAGAGTTTTGTGTTCCTTTTGATAAAGGAGTGAACACAAAAATTTATGAAAAATATTAAACCCTCCAGGGTCTTCAAAACCAGCGGTCCCACTTTCATTGTAACAGAAAAATTTAGTATTATTAAAAGTACTGGTATCTGTACTCAGTACGCAAACCTGCAACCGAATCCATTATGCAATCGGCAATTACCCAAACCTGTGTACCCGGTACTCCTACTGAGTCTGAAAAAATGGTATCAGTGCATCCCTAATTACTGGGTATGCAGGTAAAAACAGTTGGTGTGTGTGTGTGTATCTTCCCCTGCAGAAAAGCTTGGAGACCTGCACCGTCTGCAGCGAGCCCATCATGGAGCGGATCCTTCGGGCCACAGAGAAGGCCTACCACCCTCACTGCTTCACCTGCGTGGTGTGTCACCGCAGCCTGGATGGCATACCCTTCACCGTGGACGCCGCCAACCACATCCACTGCATCGAGGACTTCCACAAGTGAGGCTCCCGCCGACCGGTGCCACACGGCCCCCACTTGAGAAGTCTCTCCAGGCCTTAGTAGTTCTGCATATCATCCTCATGGAGTTTATGGTCCAGGATGTGTATAGATTGACCTGTTTCACTTATGTAGCTCTCAGTATTTCGTTGCAAACTAAAGAAAATCTATTTATTTTTGCAGAAACTTTTCCCAAAGTTTCTTTGCATTTGCGGCACTTTAATTTGACTTAAATTATGAAAATAAACAAATCTAAGTTTGTATTGTAAATGCTACCTACACCTGTCTTGTTTAATTTAAGCCATTTACCACGTTTCTGTGATGCTCACACCTGGAGTTATAAAGCCTTAAACAGAGCACCCCCTAAATAGGTGAGAATTGACCAAAGTTGCCATCTGCGCTAAGGGGCTAGGGTACCTTAGAAAGCATTATTTTTTTTATAACTTTTGAATGAGACATGACTGACTTCAGATTCTGCCTTTGAAGGCAGCATTTGAGATACGTTTGAGATACAGCACACATGTCACGACAAACGGCCCAACTCGCCCTTAGACAGACAGGGAAGGCTCATAAACCTGGAAGTGCTGCCAGATTCCGTTTCGGCACAGCTCCAAATGTCAAGCGTTAGTTGGAGGAATGTGTTAAAGCACATTGTGCCCTTTTGTTTTACGATTTTTGTTGAAGCAAAGACGTTGGGGAATTTCATTTTCGCGACCAGGACACGGGCGTTTTCAGGTCTACACTCTTACGCAACAGGCTGCGCGTTTTCGGCGGCGTGTTTTGGCTTCAGGTGCACTTTGTAGCGCTGGAGAAAGTCGGGTTTTTCATTTCTGTTTATTTGAAACTTCCACATTTTCTAACCGTATACAGAGCAGAACTGCTTCGAGAAAAAACTTTACACCTGTACTCTTAGTTCCCTGTGTCTTCAATGATGAGAAGGTGACCCAAAACTCCAGTCATGTGTTTTCTAGTTACTGTTTTTCTAGAGCAGCCACAAGGAACTACACTTGGCTTCCCGCAGGCCAGGCGAAACATAAAGCTGCCTTTGCGTCCAGGAACTCCAGTTAGTGCAGGTGTTCGAACAGATCTGATACAGCGTCACCATCAAGGCTTCCTTTGTCAGTGCTGTGGCTTGTCTTTGCTGACCACTCTGTCCACTTCCTAGTTTTCACCATTCAAGGCACCTCTCTATTGAATAAGTCTGTTCCTGTCCTCGGGTCACCTGATTGGCCCAAAGACCGCAGGGCCATGCACACATCCTCCCTGGTTTCCCCCAATGATATAAAGGTTAGGTAGATTGTACAAGGCATAGATTAGACTTGTTCAGCCTCTGGAGAGCTCTCTCTGGGGTAGTGACTCAAGCTGAGAGCATTGCACCTGCTCAGTGACCTTTCAGGCCATTTAAAGTCTTTCAGTCCCATTCTCGCTAATAATTAATGAATTACCTTTTGGAAATATTTATTATTGTTTGTACGTAATGAAGTAGCCCTGTTTCCCAATTAAAGGTTAAATTTCTGTTTGACTTTAATGGCTTCTTATATAGAATTCACATTTAGGTCCATAGATATTGCGTGAGAAGCTACAGTCATGATGAATTTACTGTCAATTAACTGCAGTAGCTCATTCCGAACTTCTTTCAGATGTTTTAAACGGGTTTTCTTATCAGAAGTCCTGTTTTGAATCCAGAAGATTCTAATAATAAGATACTCTAAAACAGTGGTCCCCAACCCTGTTCCTGGAGATCTACCATCCTGTAGGTTTTCACTCCAACCCTAACAAAGCACACCTCATTCAACAGCTAGAGATCTTGTTGGGCTGCTAATTAGTAGAATCAGGTGTGCCAAAATAGGGTTGAAGTGAAAACCTACAGGACGGTAGATCTCCAGGAACAGGGTTGGGGACCACTGCTCTAAAATGTAGTGTTTCATAATTTTTTTTGTCGTGTCAAATGAGCCTGTAATTTTATGAAGGTCATTCCACTTCATGTAATCATATTGATGGTTTATATTGACTTGGGGAAGTGAAAGTTGTGCTATGAACAATGTCCCCCTATTAACCGAGCGTAAACTGTCTGTTTCTCCTCCATTATCCACAGTTATCAGCGGGGCCATCTTAGTGATTTACTGCATCCAGTCTAGATTTCAGTATTAGTCATAGTTTTATTGCAATATATCTCAGTACCCTCTTTATCACTTAAGAGCTGATCTGATAATTAATTGCTTTTATCTTACCTCAGTCTTCGCTATGTGGTAATCGCAGACATTGCGACCTACTTAAAGACATTTTTTTGAGACAATCTTTAAGGATGTCTTTAAAAATGATGGCTCATTCTGCCGCGTTTAACAGTACATCATACTCTCCCACAGCCATTGGCTACGTTTACATGCACACCGATACTATTGGAAGTAATCAGTTTACGCCAGTATTTAGATTATTGCGTACACACGGGTATAAGCAAAGCGATTTCTCCAATAGCTGCGTTTACATGATTCTTTCCATAATCAGCGTATGCTAAAAGGAAACAGCGCTTTCTTATTCCATCCGGGGTCTTCGACTTCCACCTGACATTTTTGCCTGACGGTTTCAAAATGTTGAAAGAAATCAGAGTAAGACGTCTACATGCACACAAAAAAAAGACTGGGAAAAAATCCAGGTCTCTTAATCAGGTTTTGAACACGTTGATTATGACCATACGCTAATAAATATGATGAGATAAAGGCATTTACATGACCATTTCAAAAATCAGTATTGCCATAATCGTTGTGAGATCGGAGCATTAGTGTACATGTACAGACTCATCTCCTTCTCTCCCAATAGGAAATTCGCCCCCCGCTGTTCCGTTTGTAAGGAGCCCATCATGCCGGCTCCGGGGCAGGAGGAGACAGTGCGCATCGTGTCGCTGGATCGGGACTTCCACGTCCAGTGTTACCGCTGTGAGGTCAGTGAGCCGCTCCCGCCGCCTCTGAATAAACCCGACTATGGTCACGACTCCACCTCTTACCACCCTCAAATCCAGCTCCCAGATCCTTTCAGCCTGAGTCAGGGATGCCTCGTATCAAAACCCTTTCCTGAGAAACTCAAACTCAGAGAAAAATCTGTCACTGTGGGCCCCCTTACAGTCCAACGGTGCTGTTGATCGATGAGACGTTGTGCTTCGTATGCCCGTGTTATTGGGGAGCGTTGCGTGCGCTTGTTGAGAGTTCGGGTTCAAGTTCAGCTTTATTATCCCTGAAGGGAAATTCGAGTCGCACAAACTACAAATGAAAGCTGTAAAACCATGAGCACACAGCTGACTCAAGGGCCACCACAGAGGCGCTGCCTGTACGTGTTGCTCCAGAACCCCAAAAATAAATCATTCAGAGAAAAGTCGGGGAAACACGATATTAAACAAACACTCCCGTTGCTTTAACTGGCCAAACAGATGTGGTATCTGGTGATGTGTCTGTGCGTCTGTCCCTCTGGTGATGTGTCTGTGCGTCTGTCCCTCCGGTGATGTGTCTGTGCGTCTGTCAGTCTGGTGATGTGTCTGTGCATCTGTCAGTCTGGTGATGTGTCTGTGCGTCTGTCAGTCTGGTGATGTGTCTGTGCGTCTGTCAGTCTGGTGATGTGTCTGTGCGTCTGTCAGTCTGGTGATGTGTCTGTGCGTCTGTCAGTCTGGTGATGTGTCTGTGCGTCTGTTCCACAGGACTGCAACTCCCTGCTGTCCGAGGGGGACAGCCAGGGCTGCTACCCCCTGGACGGCCACGTCCTCTGCAAGACCTGCAACTCCGCCCGCATCAAAGCCCTCACTGCCAAAGCCACCACTGACCTCTGAAGGACCTCGTCCTCGGTCCCTACCGTTCTCTCTCCCAGAACGCGCACACACACCTTCGCCTCACGCACTGCACGCACCAGTTTGGCTCCTCTCATGTGCTCATACACGTGTCGGTCCGAAAGCAGCCGCTGACAGCAACGGGCTTCTGCTGAGGTCGATGGTCTCGGTCATGGACTGTAGCACATATCCTTTAGCCCCACGAGATACTCAGTCACATATTCTTAACATTGAAATGTATGTCTACACTACCATAGAAGCCGGAACATTCCAATTTGATGCATCCCCTGAAAATTCAAGTGGCAACTGATGTTCTGTATTGTAATATAGAACTGGAAACAGGGACCTCATATAGTGAAGAGGCAGAGAGGAAAGAGAAGGGAAAGAGCGTGGTAGCTGAAGTATCTGGTGAGTCTATAAAATCTGTGGACAGTTTCCAGTCTCAAGCTAAACTACCTGCTGTTAGTCATTCCAGAACCATGGTTATATTCTCTCATCTCTGTTGATTTAATCGTGCATGAGGAAGGCCACTCCAAAATTTCCCACAGCCGATTCGTGTGGCATTGGCTGCCCATGGCACAATTTCACCAAAATCAGCACTCTGCTGGTACACTTCTCTGTGTTCACATCATTGCACCATTGACACGCAACTTTAAGTGCCTTTCAGTAAAGCAATAAAGGGAGCAAGCACGTCTATTTACAGTACTTATAATGCAGTGCATAGATTGTGCCTTTTAGTTATTGGCATAATTAGCATTTATTTTACAATGAATATTGCTAGCTGTATGCTGTAAGAGTATATTCAATTAATTAAAATCACACTCACTTTAATGTTTAAATGCTACTGTGTAACTACTTCACGTACACAGAATGCAACAGGAAGTTGCCTTCTACCATTCATGCTGATGGACCCATCTACTTTATATAATTTCTGAAACTGGCATTGGACGCTTTTGTATAAACAGAAGTGTAAAGAGAAGACCAAACAGTCAGATTATTTATCTGTACTCTTTTCCATTCGTAAGGGTATAATCTCAGACTCAGTCTAATAATAGTGCTCATTCTCTTCTATTCACAATACATTTAAGCTAAATAATATTGCTCTATTCTTACACAGAAGTCTCTATTCAATCAATATTTTTCCTTAAGTGTTAACACTTTTTATACACAAACGCAGTTTGACAAATTCGTTTTTTGTAGTTTTTTTTATGAAGGAAAAAGATTTTATTTTTATTTAGAAACATTCAATATATAAATATATGCAATAATTAAACCTTTAAATGCAATATACAGTTTCTATTGTCCTGAACGTGTATGTGGCAACAGGGAGTATATGTGTTTACCAGGTTGCAGAAACATTATTTTCATAGGGAAGCCGTTTTTAACATCTCAGGTTTTCTCTTACCTTTACAAACTGATATACACTACATGGCCAAAAGTATCCAGACACCCCTTGGGTCTGGGGCTATTCTGGTTAGGCCCGTTCCAGTGAAGGCTAATCTTAACGCTACCGCATAAAATTATATTCTAGACGATTCTGTGCTTCCAACTTTGTGGCAACAGTTTGGGGCAGGGCCTTTCCTGTTTAAGAATGACAATGCCCCCATGCACAAAGCGAGGTCCATACTGAAATGGTTTGTCAAGATCGGTGTGGAAGAACTTGACTGGCTTGCGCAGAGCCCTGACCTCAACCCCATTGAATAATTTTGGGTTCAATTGGAACGCCGATTGCAGCCCAGGCCTAATCGCCCAACATCAGTGCCCAACCTCACGAATGCTCTTCTAGCTGAATGGAAGCAAATCCCTGCAGAAATGGTCCCACATCTAGTGGAAAGCCTTCCCAGAAGAGTGGAGGCTGTTATAGCAGTAAAGAGGGGGACCAACTCCATATTAACGCCCATGATTTCGGAATGAGACGTTGGACGAGCAGGTGTCCGTATACTTTTGGCCATGTTGTGTCCTGTCGACTTTTCAAACCAAGTAAACATTTTAAACCAAAATGAATTATTAACCAAAGGTGCCATTTGTACAAACGTATTTTGCAGTATAGCTAGAAAGCTTCAAAGAATGTTCCTTAACATATTTTTAAGTATAAGGACAAGAAAAATACAATGAAACCATATGCCCCCTCCAAGGTGAACGTTCACCTCACTGAATGTATCTATGGTGATGAATGTATCTATTTGTCCTGGTTATTCCAGTGGTCTGAGTCCAATGAAAAGTGTTTTAGAGGAAAGTGTTTGTTTTGAGGAACATGTTTTACCAAATGGTGCAATCCTGGTGTATCCTGTGTTATTGTCTCTGTATATATATATATACAGTATATATCTATGATATCCCAAGTTCCCAACATACTTCAGGACTATAAAGGCCATACACCAAGCATACTCTAAACATGGCATATTTAACTAATTCTGCCTGTTTCTTCTGTTTTTTTCTCTTGGCTATTTTTAGTTATGCTGGCCTCTGCAAACAGCATGTGAGTGAAGCCAACATTTGAGAAAGGCTTTGCTGAAGGTTTATATTTGCAATTGAACACAACACTTCATAAATACTGCTGTGCAAGTTGCTTTTTCTGTACAGGGAATACATATAGTATTCACATATATAACGCATTCACAGTGTAAATTGTAGGTCATTGAAATACCATTTTTAGTTGGAGATAAAGACTACCGCACCCTATATTTATCATTGTAGGTCACGCTATGAAGTATTTGATATCTCTGTTGAGAAATGTCCTCTCTACTGTGGCTTGAAAGTCTTAAGCTGTAAAATGTGAATGTGACCATTTACTCTTGAAACATAACCACATATTCGTACAACCTCGCAGTAGATTGCGGAGAAGCGCATGCCACAGGATCTGCCGTTTTCTCAGATCGTGGTTGAACCGTGATCGTGGACCCGAAAACACGTTGCGAAGGAGACTCTCCATTTTCAGAGTCTCAGACGTATTCGGCGAAGAACAGCTGGTGGGTATGCACCAGCAGAGAGTCATGCCTTCTTTGCGGACTCGCTGTCATTTGTCTTCACCGCACAGACAGCACAGGCAGATTGTCTGTAGGGGGTGGGGTGTGGTGGTGGCAGGGGGGTGGGGGGGGTGGTTGTATGGGTGAATGTTTTTACACTGAAAGGACATTTCACTCGGCTAAGCTTTTTTGACAAAGATGCTATCAATCATCTGATTTATACATTTCTTGACTTGACTTTCTGCACAGTCTTTTTTTCTCTCCTGATGCCTCTGTCCATAATATAAAAGCATGGAGCATATGCTGCATACATTTATGTAACATAGGATGTCTGGCTATAACACAGTGCAGCATCACAAGGGGTTTTCCTACAGAGTCGTCAATAACTGCACTATAGAATTGTATGTGCCGATATGTATAAAAAACACAATGCATGACTTTCCACATCGATTTGCACGTGATCTATGTATTTTGTTTTCCCCCATGTAACATTTAGATCAATGTTATGTATTGCTATTTTTTTATTTGCTGCAATATTAAGACATTCAGACAAAAGAGCTTTTTAAAGTGAACATATATACATATGTACTTTTCTGTCTGTATAGTACGGAGCCCCTCAAGGCACCCACGGTGAAATCTCAATGTGGAAATAGAATAGAATAACTTTTATTTTCCTGTGAGGGAACTTCAGTTGTAGTCGCCAGCAATAAAAAAGACCTAGACAGTGGGGCAGACACACAAAACGCAAGCAAACATGTTAAATAAAGACATTCAATTGAATCAGGTGTTTCACAGTAAAGTGAAGGTATGAGTGGAGTGGAATACAGTCAAGTGTTATGATGAAAAATGGAATATCAAAGGCAATAACAGTTCCTCGTCTGCCTTTGCTGTCTTGAGATGTCCAGTGTCATTAAACAGTCTATCAGCTGTAGGGACAAAAGCTGTACGGACAAAGGCGTTTTTGTCTTTAAGGGGCAATGACCTCAATCTTCGACCTGATGGAAGAGTCTCAAAGAAAGAGTTCAGGGGATGTGATGGAAGGGCCAAAATCCGCTCTCCTTTTTAGCTGCGACCAACAGCTAATATAAGTCACTCTGTGGGTGGTCTGTCAGTCTGCTTGTCCAAATTATTTCTGCTGCTTTGTAGTACTCTTGATCCGGGTTACCCAGAGTGACGTGTGCAGCGCGTGATCCGGGTTACCCAGAGTGCAGCGCGTCAGTGTTTTTGAGTTAGTGTAGTTACTTCCTGGTTGCAATATTAATCTCAGATATATAAAAGTAGCCATTGTGAACACCTGGTGTCATCGTTGATTCGGAGACAAAATATGAATTACAGGGACAGTGTCACTCCGGGGGAA
Source organism: Ilyophis sp. 1 JC-2022 (assembly GCA_022702515.1). NCBI lineage: Eukaryota > Metazoa > Chordata > Actinopteri > Anguilliformes > Synaphobranchidae > Ilyophis > Ilyophis sp. 1 JC-2022. The sequence goes on along the minus strand of CM040403.1, from coordinate 53,055,535 downwards.
AGACTGCACGCTGATTTGCTAGAAAAAACTAACTAACCTAGCACTGACGTACGTTGTGTTCTAAAACTGGCCACCTGCGATTAGACGAGGTGAATCGCCTGCAATGGCAAGCGCCTACATAGGATGTTCTGAGACGGGGTAGGTCAGTGCAATTCCTCTCTGCAACATTCTAAAACGGTTTCATTGCATCGTGAATTTTTGGTCTGAACTGGCCTTTACGTAACGTTACATTGTGCGGATTATCTGTTAAATTGAAGTTACCGATCAAATGATAACATTGGTATTTTGAGTTAGCTAACGGCAGCTATCTGGTAAACTGACTACGTTATAGCTAACGTAAATTTAGCATGCGTTTACATGTTACTTTTAACTAGCTAGTGTTAACGTTAAATACGGCCGGTGCTTTTTGTTTTTGAGTTGCCTGATGGTTATAGCTAAACTAACGTTAGCTAACCTTAAAGGTGCAGTAGACAAGATTTTTTCAATATAATTTCAGCAAAATTACTAAATTTGCTCATTTACATTCCAGCAGCTATCAATAAATCATGTGTTCTGAGAAAAAATCTGGTTTCTGTATGTGTCCTGGGCTCTGTACTAGGCTGTCAAAAAATCTCAAGCCGGTCTTCCAAAAACCAACCAATCAGAGCTAGCTATCTAGCTACCAATCAGGGCAACTATCTACAAGCAAAAGATCCTCCCGGTAGAATAAACCCCTCCCTGTCTGCCTGTCTCCGCACATGCACTGGAGCGTAATTTGGTGGGAGGGGCTTAGGAGAGAGATAGGAGGGAGGAGTGCAAAAGGGGGAAGTCTTTTTGCCTTGTATATTTTCAAACCACTGCAGCTTTAAGGGCCGAAACATACCTCACGGAAATATGCGAACATGGATGCTTCGAGCTACGCAAACAGTTTTACTTTTGCCACGACATTTGTATCATTGTCATTGGATGTCATTGGAAAAGAAAAACTGTTTGCAAAATACGGATTTCCACATTGAGTTTTTTTTTTACCTAGGGTGCCTTGTAGGGGTCCGTAGCATAGAATTTCAAACCAGTATTTACTCTGATTTTGTCGAATGGATGTGGTGGAACAGACAAATATTGACTGAATTGATGAAAATGTGTCTGTCATTGTTAGGTACCTTACAGAAGGGCAAAACATGATACCAGGGAAGAATTCACTATAATTCAGTGTTATCCATTATGTTGAATCATAATTTACAATTATTATGCTTTGTATACACATACACTACCACCAGTCAGCAGAAGACATTGATATTCTGAGAAAGTATCCTCTCCATTTTCTCTATTGTAGTCATTTTGTGAATGTGAACAAAAAGTGAACGGTTCAATCATTCGAGAGATCAACTATAGAAATTGTGTGTTGTGGGTTACTTATTTCTGTTTGTCCAATATCACATTTAACTTTAGCCTTTGAAGGTCTCCACCTCTTACACACGTGTCTCTGGAAAGTTCTCTTTGGCAAACTCGATTATCTGTAGAAATGCCCTTAAGTCATCTTCAGCTAATATAAAGAGGGTCACTCAGTGGCACAGCTTTTTCTTATATAGACATCAAAAAATCCATTGGGCTGTACTATAATGGAGAAAATGTCCATTGGAAACTCACTGTACAAGAACATCTTTTTTTATTGAATAGATCTACAGCTTGCTCTTTGTTATTTTCTCGTAAACACGGAAACAAAAGAGAGCTTTTTACTAATACCTGCATGAAATTGCATGATCATTCGGTATTTAGGGAAAACGGCTTTCTGTGTTCCAATAAAAGGACACGCCACCTTCTTTGAATGACTTTGAGCATACTTTGAAAGACCAGTGTTGATGTACAATATTTCCAAAGCCCATTCTTTATCCTTGTTCCATCTTCAATGCTGTACACATTGTTTACATTTTAAATACATTTATTTACAGCTACTGTAGACGTTTCTTTTTTTTCTCTTTCCAAAATGGTCAAAGTAATCACCACATGTATAGTGCTTGACGCAACATCGCTCACATTGACATAAAGTACCAAACCATCTTCGGCCCAAATCGTTTTGCACATTGCTATATTTTTGTATGTGCTATTTCCCTTTAATAAAAGCTTTAAAAAAAACTGTTGTCATGCATTTTTACTCATGACATAAGCGGTGTAAAAAAAAGAGGTCTACACAATGATCACATTATTTTTGTTGAATATGTCCTATATGTACTGGCTGAAATCTAATTTCAAAAGGTTGCTGCATTAATGAACTGCATTTCTTCTGGATTTGCTCTTCATGTCCTGAATAGTAATTTACCTACAATTTACAAGTGGCTATCCGATATTTAACTGATTCACTTGTTAATTGTGACCTCCATGACCCTCTCCAAGAAAGAATTTATGGCATTTCAGTGTCTGTGTTTTTTCAAATTCAAATTCAAAATGATTTACTGGCATAAGATAAATACTATATCGCCAAAGCACAGGTACATTTACTGGTGTTTCGTACAATAAAAAATATTACTGAAAAATATGAATTAATGATTAATGTAGAATTGCACATTGTCCTTCAGTTAGTGGCATGATGTTACATGTTGTGCTGCCAGTGCTACACAGTAATGCTTTTAAAATAAATAATAGTTTTTTTAATTTGGTTGACTGCAATTGATTCAGTTTTGATATTATTGTCCTGTGGTTGTGGAGTTTTAAAGGGTGTTAGTAAAGTGAGCCTCTGGGCCAGCTGGGATTGTCTTTGTTGCTGAGCAATAATCTTGGCAATCATGGGCTTTGTAATCATATGAGTGCATGCATTTTTTTGTAGGTTATTTCTGCACATGGAAGAGAGTCTTCGAAAGCAATCTTAATAAAAGTGTCTGCAGTGGTCTATATGTGTTGTACCAAGAGAATATTGGTGTAATTCTTTGATCTGGATCTTTATAAAAATAAAAATAAAAAATCACAATCTGCCTTTTCAGCCCAGGTCTGACAGTACTGCTGTAGGAGATCCAGACTGTTATAACCGTTCTGCAGTGGGTGATAGCAGAATACGGTTGTCTGCATTGAGGTATAGATTTCATTTCTATATGATGGAGTGTTAGGGACTCCATGGGACTTGGGACTTGGGACTGGTCTAATATAGCAGCCAATTCAATGATATAGATGTTAAATACAACTGGAGATAAATTACATCTCCGTCTAACACCTCGCGCCTGAGTGAAGAACTGTTCTTTTGTTTCCAATCTTAATGCTGCACTGGTTGGTCATATACATTGATTTCATAATATAATATGCTTTACCCCTTTGTGCCAATTAGAATCAAATGCTTTTAGAAATCAATACAGCAAGCAAATAGCTTGTGTTTACTTTGGTTAACATTTATTGTTTATCTATTAGTGTGTGTGGGGTGTAAATATGATCTGTTGGTCCATTTGGTTTTGCTCAAGACATTGTGCTTATTAAGGAAGCCTATAAGTCCTCAATTGATAATGCTGCAAAATACCATCCCTAGATTACTGATCACACAAATACTTTGGTAGTTATTAGGTTCAAATTTGTCTCCGCTCCTAAAAATGGGAGTAATGAGCCATTGATTCCTGATGTCGGGGAAATAACTTGCACTGAGAACCACAATGAATAGTTTGAGTGTGGCTAATTGTATTTTTTAGAGTTTGAGCTTCTCACCGAGGATGGAATCAGGACCCACAGGTTAACCCCTTTGAGCAGATCCCCTAGTGGCCATGGCGCTGGCGCCATGAGATTGCTCAACTGCGACATTCATTGCTTCTGAAACCAAACTATAAGTGGAAAAAACAAACTGTGTCTTAGATTTATTAGTATATGATTCGTCACAACTATACCGGTGTTTTCCCTACCATAGACATTAGTGGGCGGACCGGCCACTAATCGCCAACCCAGAAAAAGATACCATAGTATTGATTCTATCAGAGAATATGCCTACGAACATGAGAGATTTTCCTCCTTGATATGTAAGTATTACTGCTTGTAATATTTCAAGTATATACAGTGTGCTCCACTATTATTGGCACCCCTGGTAAAGATGAAAAAAGGTTTAAAAATTCACTTTAATGTCACACTGAAAAAATGAGAAAAATCCAACCTTTAATTGACGTTAATTTATTATAAGAAAAAAAAATCCGTCATCAAGAAATTATTATTTTTAACAAAACCACATGTGCCCCAATTATTGGCACCCCTGCATTTATATATAGAATAAAGTAATCATTTTAAATATTTGGTCGCATATCTTTTGCATGCCATGACTTCCTGATGTCTGTGACCAAAAAACATCAAAAGACTCTTGAATCTTATTTTCTGGTACTCTTACAAGCGATACTATAACATCTCTGCATTTGAATGGATCTCTATGGGAATTGGGGGATGGGACTAGATTTAGCTGTAAATTATGCTGGAACAGTATGGAATACATGGTTGGTAAAATGGCTGTGAGTCATCAAGGGACTGAGGTATCAAACGAGCCTCAAACCATCACTCTTCTGCCAGATATGCAGTAGATGTGGATAGATCACTTTAAGGGTTGTTTTTCCTGACAAATTTCCCTATTGAACTCTGAAAAAATAAGTCAGGAGAAGAAACCCTTCAAGTTATCCATCCATATCTACTGTATTTCTGACAGCAGAGTGATGGTTTAAGGCTTGTTTGATACATCAGACCCTTGATGATTTAGAGCCATTTAGCCAACCATGTGTTCCATACTGTTCCAGTGTAATTTACAGCTAAATCTAGTCCCACCCCCCAATTCCCATAGAGATCCATTCAAATGCAGAGACGTTATAGTATCGCTTGCAAGAGTACCGGAAAATAAGATATCAAGAGTTTTTTGATGTTGTTGGGTCACAAACATCAGGAAGTCATGGCATGCAAAGGATATGCGACCAAATATTTAAAATGAATACTTATAAATGCCGGGGTGCCAATAATTGTGGCACATGTGGTTTTGTTAAAAATAATAATAATACATTTCATAATAAATTTACTTCAATTAAAGGTTGGATTATTTTATTTTTTTCAGTGTGAGATTAAATCACTCATCTTTTTAAATTTTACTCATCTTTACCAGGGGTGCCAATAATAGCGGAGGGCACTGTATGTGTTTCACTCCACGACTGTCTTGTGCCATATGTTTGATATTGTTATTTTTCCATTTTGAGTGCATTTCACATACTGTAGTGTAAGAGTTCATAGGTGGCTTTGTCATGTTTTACATGCACCAATTTGCCGTGAAGCTAGAACATTTACATTTACTATTTTCCAGATAATATTATTCTATTGTAATCTTATAATACATAATATAGACTATGGTGTATTAGTATCTCCCTGGGCTATACTTGTGACTTAGGGCATGGGAAATACTCATTCCAATTTACTGTGCACTGATATGTGCTAGATGAATATAACATTTTCATTGGCGTAATTATGAATGGCAACAAAAAAGAACTACAGAGAACTGTCATCCCAGGGCATGCAGCAAAATATTGCATACTGTAGAGTACAGAAAAAAGCAATGTTTTATTGAGGAACAAGAGTGAATGACTGTAAGCTACATATTTAGGTGTGTGTACCAGTGTGATATCAATGTTTTCATGTTAAACCATCAGAAGGGGCAAATGTACAGTATATGCTTTATAATGGACAAAAAGTATTTTATTCATTTTATGACTTTTTGGGTAGGTTTTTGTACCCATTGATATCTATCCCCCTATACTGATGGAGATACAGTAATTCCCACTTTTTGCAAATTATGCAAAATGAGTTTCATGAGTGCAAACAGTTGTAGTTAAATATATGATTATTTTATAATTTACAGCAGTGCACAATTTAGCCATTTTGGATGTATTTGGAGACACAAAGGGACAACAGGGTACACTGATCATAGATTTTTAATACTTCTGCATACCACCCATCTTGCACACTTGTGGACATGGAGTGTACGATCCATGAAATGTATAGTTTTACCTGTTTTACATTTGTAGCTCAGTATTTCATTGCAAACTAAAGAAAAAAAACTTTGTTACTATAACTAATTTAAGTTAGTATTGTAAATGGTACAACTGTCTTGCTTCATTAAAGCCATTTATCACGTTTCTGTGATGGTTATACTTTGAGTTATAAAGCCGTAAAGGTAAATCCGTTCTTTGCTTCAGACTACATTATATGTGGTTGTTATGGCATGTATTAAGCATCAGCAACAGTATGAGATTTCAATTTCATTGCAATATTGATCTATATCCATCTATCCATTTCCATCTATTCCAATGTGGGGATTAAATGAGTGGATATCAAATTATTACTGGGCATAGTTGGAGGCAAATAAAACTATTCTGTCCCACTAACGTTCAACAACCTATTTGAGTCTGAGCAAAACAATTGTTTGCTATAGAGAACCTTTGTCTGTGTTATCGATAGTTTTGTAATCCTTAGCTGTAGTTATTTTGATATTTTTCAGTTCTTAATCCCTCTCCCAGTCTCGATCTCCTTCTTCAACCCACTATTTAATTTCTCCCACCTACTCTATCCCTTCGTAGTGCTATTATTACGATTTTATTATTACGATTTATTAAATTTACGATTTCATCTGAATGCACTGATTCATTTAGAAACACTGGTAGTACATGTAAATAACAGAAAAACAGTAACATATGTGAGGTGTTCTATAGCACCGGACCTTTGAACGTTTGGAGGCAAACGTCATAGCCAGCTTGTAACCAGTCACACCATATGTTGCTTTTGCGGCGACAAGCTAATGAAAGTTATTCGGTTTCATCTCATTTTACTCAAAAAATGTCTTGGCTTTCATTATCTGCGTGTCTTGATCTCAAATCCAATGTGAAACTATAGTTTTGAAGCATTTAAACGCAATATGACAAGCTAACACCGGAGTTTCGTTTCCAGTAACGTTAACGTGGCTGAACTTTGAAGGGGTTTTTCTCAAAAACATGGTTTGATTGCATTCCAAATATAATGGGACATAACTCGCTTGATATTTGGATTAGAGAGGTCATTTTGGTATCATTAGAAAGCTTACATCCTCTTTCAGTATAAACCCAACATGTTACATATTTAGTGCGGATTCGCAAACTTTGCTACATGCGGCCCCAGGTCCGGTAAATCTGTTATACTCAGTAGCGATTATACTAGCTAGCTATTTTTAGTTATCTGATACGCTTCCTGAGCATTTCACAGTAGCTACCAAATTCGATCAACCATGGCTGCAGAATGCCAGTGTGATCCAATCCATGTGCCTGTAAGGGGCAGGCGGGGTGACGGCGAAGTCCCGACCACGCCCACACAATCCTGAGGCTTTTTCAATACAGATTTTATTTCTGATTTGGGATGTGTGTTCATTATATTTATTGACATTACTTTGAATAAATATTTGGTGGATATCTAGTGGATACATCCCTTTGTGATAATTTATAATTTATAGTTATTTGAACTACTTTTACAATCCCTTTAAATAAAACACCCCCTAAGTAGGTGAGAATTTACAAAAGGGGTTAAAGAGCCTCCAGTTTCTCTCTGAGCTCCTGCTCAGTAATGGCTAGTGGAATGCTTGTGGTTGGATGCCAGATTGAGGTGAGTTTTTGAGAGGTCAAAATAATCTCTCTCTGGTCTGGGAGACAGTGAATGAACTTTTTTACAGACTTAATTAACATTATGTTTTTTTTTTAGCTGTTTAACCTCATCTGACTGATAGAGCCTTTACATACACTGCCTGGCCTAAAAGAGTTGCACACTCTAATATTCCATTGGACCGCCTTTAGCTTTGATTACGGCGCGCATTCGGTGGCATTGTTTCGACAACCTTATGCAACGTCACAACATTTATTTCCGTCCAGCGTTGCATAAATTTTTGGCCGAGATCTTGTATTGACGACGGGAGAGTCAAACCACTCCGTAAAGTCTTCTCCAACACATCCCAAAGACTTTCAATGGAGTTAAGGTCATGACTCAATTCATGTGAAAATGATTCCTTATGCTCCCTGAACCGCTCTTTCACAATTTGAGCCCGATGAATCTTGGCATTGTTGTCCTGGAATATGCCCATTGATGGGATAACCTGGTCATTCAGTACATTCAGGTAACTGACTTCATTTTATTGCTGCATAATGTTGCTGAGCCTAGACCTGACCAATTTAAGCAACCCCAGATCATAACACTGCCTCCAGAGGCTTTTTACAGTGCATGCATGACGGGTGCAACGGCAACTTTTTTTTTTCCAGGCAGTGTATATATCACAGCATAAAATACTAAAGGTTACTATCACCTGGGAATTTAAATACTCTACTTTGCTTGCAGTCATTTCAATACCCATTTTTAATGTTACACCACCAGTGAATTGTATGTCCATACACTCTGATAATCGTGAAGTTTACTACAGTGTGACTACTGGGATGAGCTTGATGTCATTATTCAGATAATATAGAGGCCTGGATACAGTCCTTTTCCTGTCACCTTCTAAGACTCACTTGATTAAAGTCTTTCAGGCTGCAATCCACGTACATTCTTTGCAACCTAAGAGTGAGTCAATCAGCATTTTATTTATTTGCAATTGGAAAGTCTGAGCAGCTGCCTAAACCAGGGAAGACAAAAAACTGATCTCGGAGGATGCATTTGAAAATAACACATAAATATTTGATAGTAAGAAAAACACAGCTTGAAACAATGCATTTACTTCTCACCTATTTTAATTTATTTATTTAACATAATATTTTTATTTTGGGGGGGGGGGGGGGCTGTTGAATACTTTAGTTTGGGTGCTGTAAAAATTCAAACAAAATGAAAATTGTTTGTCTTAAGGCCAGCCGCCTTCTCCATCAAATTATATTACTGGAAGCCTTCAATTGAGTAGATGCATTAGGAAGTAAAAGGAGTTCCAGTAATAAGAGAGTCATGCCTCTAACTGAACGTGAACAGACTTTCCAGAGAAGATTAAAAAGTGCTCGAGCGGACAGGATTTTTGTGCAGGAAACTGCATTTGGGGACACTTTAGAGGGAAGGGTTTTCATGTTGTTGGTCCAGCAGCAGTTCCCCTGTGGATCTTTCTCTGTCTGCACACCATCGGCATCTGTTCACATGATAAACAAAGACAAACATAAGATTCATTGGAATAATAATGCCATGCTTTGATTGGCGTGGTTTTCTTAACCGATTACTTGTCTTCATGACTTCCAGAACAATGGAACTATTACCCTGAAAATGTAAACGGCAGTGCTGCAAGTGTTATTTACAAATTTCATTTCCACTGCAAAGTTTTCTTTTGATTTGTATTTTTTGCACAGAAATAACCAGTGTTTCACGTATCCTCAATTTCCAGTGCGTATCACCGACCTCCGGGCAACATTTTGAGTTTGTGTGTTTATGTCAGCAGTGCATGTCCCCTTCAGCGTTTCAGCCAAAGACTTCATTTACTGCACATTAATCTACTATTTACAAACAAATTGATGACGGAGGGGACCCTCCAGCCAGCACGGTGTACCTTCCAATTTTTCCTCTACATGAAAGTATTGTAAAGACTCCGGGGGCTTGCTTTGGCATTTGCGAATGTCTAGTCTTAATACTGCAAATTATGATTTGAATTATTTACCAGGAAACGGATGAGCATGAGGGAGCAGAATGGGCCGCTATCATGCATAATCTTAAGGGCTCCGTTCTAAATGAAGCTGTCATTCGGGCAGATTTGCATAATATTACAATATAGGTTGATGTTACAGTGCTCGGAGCCCGATGTTCGCTCAAAGCCAATCCCCACTGAGCGCACACATCAAGAGCATTGATTTTACGAGTCCTTGAATCTGCCGCAGGAGGTGATGTAATCGGTGAGTCACTCTTAGCCTAAAGAGGTAAAAATATAGAGCTCAAATCTGGAGAGCCTGACATGGAAGCTGATGGAATCAGATACTGCATGTTGAGAAGCTCTCAATCCAGTTACTGGCTGCATGTTGAGGTGCCACGGTAACAGATTTAGACTAATGGAGCAGAACGGAGCGAGTAACCTCTGGCAGGCCTTGCAGAGCCGGCCCTAGGGTTTTGGAGGCCCTAAAGAAGGCCCTGAAGTTCTCCAAAAAAAAAAATATATAAAACTTTAATTGTGTGGCTCATGGATGGTTGGGGCCCTAAACAACTCGAGTTTATGCTAGAGAGTGACGCTGAGGCCATGGAACCCAAATGGATGAGTGACACCAGAAAGCCCAGATGAAAACCAGGGTGAGGCTGTGGCACCGTTTGCAAGGCAGGTGAGTCTCACACGAGTCCCCCTGCCCCCCACCCGGTGGCTGGGGTTTCATTTCCAGCCGTGGCACTTTTTGTACTGTGATCTCATCTTGATCTGTAACCTCTGCTCCTCCCCCCCAATGTGAATAAAACGAAAATACCAAAGGGGGGCAGACTGCCCACTGTCCGTTTAAAAACGGGGGAAAAAAGGACCCAAAGGCTTGAGTCAAGTTCTTACCTCGGACAGTTATATCAAAGATTCTCTAGTTACGAAGATATGTCAACGGTCATATGTAAAATGTGTCGGAATTCTGGTCTGCTTAAGGGGGCGTTGCCCCGCGTTCACACGGCGCGCTCACACAATGGGGGACATGCTAGGGGAGGGAGGGGCACATTGTACTGCGGGGCACATTGAAGCACTGGCTTTTTAGGAGATACGCTGCAGCAACACAGACATTTTTGTGAAACACATCTCTCTATGTGACTTCCACCTATCCTGAAGATGGCGGGATTATCTGAAACAATCAAGACTATTTATTCACAATTGTCTATTTTTACCCCATGTAAGTAATTTTTTTTAAAGTGTTTTTTTACTTCTACTTTTTGTGTACATGTCACAAAATCCAAACGTATATCATTTTAATCACTATTGTTGTGGCTACAATATAGAATAGTTTTCGTGTTTCATGCTACATAGCACTGAGTGTCAGCTAGCCAAATATGCGGTCTCCAATAGGTGGGGCACGCTGGAACACTTGGTACGAACGAGCCCTGCCTTCAATGAACAAGAGCGAATAGCAATTTTTCTTTACTTTTATTCACAGTATGAGAAATAGGCAACGTAAAACTGACAGAGGAGTGGCCAGGGAGGTACTTGAGCTAGCAGCCAGAGATATGGAGAAAGGGATGTCAGTTTGTGGAGTTGCCAAAACCTTCTCCATCAGTCACGTCTCTCTGCAACGCTACGTCAATAAGAGAGACATGCAGGAGGCAGGCAGCACACAGCTTTCTAATGTTGGCTACTCACACCACACTGAAGTCTTCAGTAAGGGTCATGTGAAAATGTTCCAACGTGCCCCACTACATATTCCAACGTGCCCGTGGGGCACATTGGAACATTTCCACATCCGCTACTTTCGGCAAAACTGTAATAAACTGGTAAGTGCCGGAAATCTAGTTTTGGTGTCTATTTGTAGTTAACAGATATATGTATAGCAAAAATAAAAAAAAAAAAAAAATTCATAAACAAATAAAAAAAATAAAAAAAAAAAAAAAAAAATGTGCCCCTTCTTCCCCTACGTCAGAGAGGAGAGTACGTTTTCTCGCTACTGTTTTGGTTTTGATGTCACCAAAGAGGGCATAGTGAAATTGACAGAATTTTATGCCCTATTCGCTCTGGACCTCAAGTGATTTAGAAATTAATTGAAGGTTGGATACAGTTCACTTTCAGTTCAGTAAATTCGGTAGTAGCCCTACATTTAAAAACTATTGGCATAAGAACTGCACCAAAAATGTAAAAATTTGCTTTAATTAAGCTATTTCCACCGGAGCCTGCATAATTCTCGACCCGGAAAGATACAGACAAAGACGAGGAAAAAACAATGAATCCTTCGGGAGAAAAAATCTGCCCTAATTACTGAGATGCCGATTGAAACGGGACTAGTCTCATCAGGCTTCATGAAAAAATATCACTAAAGCTATGATTGCATTAATTCAATAGAGCTGATAAAGCACTATTCAAACATTGTTTTAGCTAGCTAGCTGGATGACAATGTCTATGAAATATATTTGAATGCAAAGGTATATTTTCTACCTTGAATCATCCTTTGGATAGTTAAAGAGAGAGTGCCTTGCCTACTATTGCAGCCTCCCGCCGAGCAGCAATTAGAGAGGTCTTTGAAGCAAAGTTTTCAGCGATATACTATTTTCCCGCTCTATAATGTATATGTATGTGATGGATTTTACAGTAGCCTAGCTAGCTAGCTAGCTGCTGCAGTCAGTTAATTAATTGTTGTACACATAGGAGTGCCATTGGCATTGACAGCAGTGGCTATTTGACCAAATGACAAGCAAACACACACACATATAGGCAATGTAAGGTTATAGACATTGTTTACATTGTTTAACGTTAACGCTAGCCTACACGACATTTCCCACACAAATAGGCGCATGTGTCAAACAAAGTTAATTCTCTAAAAAACGACTTATCTCACAAATGTTAAATTAGGGTGTAATTCCTCTATACACCTCATTTATATCGAGAAATGAACGGCACACATATCAAACATTGTAGCAAAATGATATAAGCAAGAGAAGCCCACATTTGGAAAATTCCCCATTAACTCCAATGCATTCAGACCAGATTCTTATCTGCTTATTTTTTTCCCGCTCAGGCCCCGCCCACGACATGTTTTATCCCTGCTCAGGCCCCGCCCACGACATGTTTTAGCCCAGAGATTCCCCTCCCCGTCTCAATACCCTCTCTGGTTATATGTTGATTTGTATAGCATCCGTGAGCTGCTGCTTCTTGAAAGAAGGGTCAATAAACGTTGCAGCGTTCTGAGGCAGTACCATAGTCCTTGGGTTTTCAACAGGGGAGCCTTGATATGCAATTACCATATATAGATTTTGGAAAATATTTCTAAATATATATATTTTTTATTTTTTATATAACCCTTTTTAACTTATGATGGGGCTCCCCTGGCTGCCTTTGAGCCTGGGTGGGGGTCCCTGGATCCGAAAAGGTTGAAAACCCCTGCCGTAGTCCATTCCCGCAGGACCTCTGATCGTCCCAGCGGCAGGTAGTTGTGTTGCGAGACCTTTGGCGCATTGTAAACGGGCGTCCTATTGGCAGCTATATTTTCACCCACGCTGAGGCAGCAGGAACATAGATAAACATGTGTGAGATTTAAGGAAATGTCAGAACGCAGTGTGTGGTGCTGGCAGGTCACAGCCGAAGCTACGGGTCCCCCGTCAGAAAGGCTTGCAGTTCTGCTCAGGCAAAAAAAGGTGATGACTCATCTGTACTGCCATCAACTGCATCTCAAGCACACTCAGTGTATTCAGAGACATTAAAGCATGCTCCTGAATGGCTGAAATCCCAACACCGATGAACACACACTCGTATTTTTTTATTTTTTTTTTGTCTGCTCTGGGAGGTACTTAAAATGGTGGCTCTGGGATAGCCTGACCCTTTTTTAGTATGCATTACATTTATTTATTTAAATAACCTACAGTTCGTTTATTCTGATGTCTTCCTGATCGAATTTGTGCTGTATATGACTTGTTTCATCATAGATAGCATCGTCATTAGCATCGTCATTAGCATCATGGTGCATGCTGGTTGTCCACACCACAGCCAATATAGACCAAAGCAAAAAACAGCCTTAGAGAAACACCAAGACCATTATATTGTATCAGCTCTGAGTATGATTACTATAATTAGAGCTGACAGATTCCACTTTGCTTTTATCAACACTAACCTCTAAGAAGCAGTTGTTTTGTAATCATGAGAATATTTCTTCAATTGCACTGTCAAGTCGGACACGCCTATGAGCTAGAAATCTTTCAAAATAGATGAAAACATCATTCAATCTTTCTTTTTTGTGCGTGTTACAAATAATGGTCTTGCATTTTTGTTGATACTTTTTATAGACTATCCACTCAATCCCAGAGATTTTGAAAGAATTTCAATTGCTCGCAAAGTAGACTGTGCGACACCATTGTGAATAAACGCAAGCCCCGTTATCTCACAACATGTTTTCATAAACCTAGCCAAGGTGAGAAGTGATATTCTGTTGGACACACCACAATGCATGCCATTACCACATTGTTCTGGTGGAAAATGCATTCCTTTGAGTATCAACCTTCAAACCACACATGCTTAGTTTGTCCAGACAACCAGATGGGAGTTTCAGGAGGTCAGATGAACTTGGGGTAATTTCCCTGTGTTATTTTCAAACTGCTGCACAGCTGTTTGGCAGCGGCCATACTTAGAAACACGTTTAGTTCATTTTGTACGTCCAGATCCACACGACTACTGTATGATATGCTCTGTGAGACTTGTTTATCCCTCCCTTGCCTGACATTTTGTTTTTTATCTATAAAAATGGTCTGATTTTCTGTTGTTACCCTTCCCATCCCACCATCAATCATCTTTGATGGCATGAAGCTACATCATGCGCTGGATATGAATGGATTTCAAGGTTTTAAAAAAATATTCTTTAACCATCCAGTGATGAGAAATATTGTAGTAACAGAAAATTAATTCATAGGGATGATGTGTTTTCATGGGAAAAAACATAATAATACAGTCCATTTGCTCTATATTCTATTTTCTCTCCAAAATGTATTCTCTTTCTTATCTGGTTGTAAAATGTATTGTTTTTTTTTGTAGGGTTGTACATTAAAATTAAAGTCTGGGTCAACTGTGACAATTTTGTCATTGCCTCAAGGGAAGAGCTTGCAGAGCAGAATTACTTGCTGTGACAGGTATTTTAATCCTTCTGCTGTTTTTTCCTTGGCGAGTTTATGTTTAAAATGAATACATTGATAGAAGATAACCTGTGTAAATTAAAAGTGTAAATTAAGATAGCATTTGCCGCACCCTGATTGTTATGGTTTGAAATTCAGAATAATTAACTTCTCACTTCTTCTTGTAATGTGTTCTCACTTCCTGTATGGTCACATTTTGACCATAGCCATAGGTAGTACAATGAAGTAACTTCAATGAAAAAGGCCTTTTGAAGATGCCTTGCATGCTTACCTGCCATCATTCAAAATCTCTAGAGAAAAGTTATTGACGTTATATTGCCTATTGTTGCACAAGTTATAGGAGGTATTCAGCCAACTGAATTTAATATTGGATGTCAAGTGAATAACTGGTCCACCTTCTCCTTAATAGGCATTCAAATTCTTCAACCCTGTAGTGGCTTTCTTCTGCAGCAGCTCACTACTTTGGTAATCACAGTTGTCATTGGACACTACTAGCTTCTAATACTCTTGGTGATTCAAATGCTCGTAACAATCATTTCACAATTGCATTGCTCTAATGCCATTCTACGACATTAGAATTTCTAAACAGCACAAAGATTGTTCAATAAGTAGGTAAATAAATACCCAATTCTAGCCGGATTTGAGCATTTGGACAATGGATACAAAATGCTAAATGCACCACTTTGTCCCATATACAGCTGGTCCTTGTCCTGAGGATATTAATTAGTAAGACTAAGGATATTAATTATATATGATGTCCGTTTAGGATAGTGTGAGAGAGATTATGAGACTATAAGACTATGAATTTTTTGGGAAGAATAATTTATTTTTCAAGAGTAATCCATTTTATGTGGCTGCAATCCAATGGTAATTGTCGCGATAGCAAAAACGAAACAGTACCAAAAATACTGATTGAAGATGGTGAGGTAGAGCCCATTTCTAATACCGCAATCATAAGTGTGTCTATTACATGATGTATAAATGATACACTTTGTCAACTAATCCAAACATCTGTTGCTGCATGTCCCCACAGGCACCCTTCACAAAGAATACAAGAGGTTCGCATTTTTTTGGCACCCGCTTGCCATCTGTTTAATTAGCAGCAAATTGAGGTATGTCATCTTTGATTCTCAGGCCTTACGTTTCAATCAAAGTGACAAGCTTGAAAAAGAGGCACATTCTAATGTTCATTAAGCCACTTACAGCACTGTAGTACTTTTCAACGCGATCGCATGGGTGGGTGAGGACCGGGGTTTATTCATTCATTATTCATTGCTGGTTCTTAACCATAATGGCTGCAGCTCAGATTGCTGCAGTGCCTCAGGTGTTTGGGCTCTTGAATAAGCCCATTCGTTTGAAGTGTCTGGAGCTAACCTCAGGAACCAGACACCTGAAGATGGTATGCTTTGTATTTTATGAGTATGATTCCATTATGAATTGTACTTTGTGTATCATACAACATCATATCATCATCACACAATTTATAAGTAAAAGAACCTATAAAGTTACTGTCATTTGTAGTAATTTGCAGTTTATATATATATATATATTCAGTGCCCTCCACAATTATTGGCACCCCTGGTAAAGATGAGTAAAAAAAGTTATAAAAAATTCACCATTTCATCTCACACTGAAAAAATGAGAAAAATCCAACCTTTAATTGAAGTAAATTTATTATGAGACAAAAAAATTCCTCATCAAGAAATAATTATTTTTAAGAAAACCACATGTGCCACAATTATTGGCACCACTGCATTTATATATAAAATAAAGTAATTATTTTTAAATATTTGGTCGCATATTCTTTGCATGACATGATTTTCTGATGTCTGTGACCCAACAACATCAAAAGACTCTTGATATCTTATTTTCTGGTACTCTTAAGCGATACTATAACGTCTCTGCATTTGAATGGATCTCTATGGGAATTGGGGGGTGGGACTAGATTTAGCTGTAAATTACACTGGAACAGTATGGAAACACATAGTTGGCTAAATGGCTGGAAGTCATCAAGGGTCTGATGTATCAAACCAGCCTTAAAACATCACTCTGCTGCCAGAAATACAGTAGATATGGATGGATAACTTGAAGGGTTTCTTCTCCTGACTTATTTTTCCATAAAGTTCAATAGGAAAATCTGTCAGGAAAAACAACCCTTGAATTGATCCATCCATATCTACTGCATATCTGGCAGCAGAGTGATGGTTTGAGGCTTGTTTGATACCTCAGACCCTTGCTGACTTACAGCCATTTTACCAACCATGCATTCCATACTGTTCTAGCATCATTTACAGCTAAATCTAGTCCCACCCCCCAATTCCCATGGAGATCCATTCAAATGCAGAGATGTTATAGTATCGCTTGTACGAGTACCAGAAAATAAGATATCAAGAGTCTTTTGATGTTGTTGGGTCACAGACATCAGGAAGTCATGGCATGCAAAGGATATGCGACCAAATATTAAAAATGATTACTTTATTCTACATATAAATGCAATAATTGTGGCACATGTGGTTTTGTTAAAAATTATTTCTTGATGAGGGATTTCTTTTCTCATAATAAATTTACTTCAATTAAGGGTTGGATTTTTCAAATGTTTTCAGTGTGAGATTAAGCTAATTCACCAAACGGTGAATTTTTTATAGCCCTTTTTACTCATCTTTACCAGTGGTGCCAATAATAGTGGAGGGCACTGTATATATACAGTATATATACACACTATTTATATATTATATATTACCTGACCAGAAACCAATTCTGTTGGCATTTTCAGCATCTCAAAATTTTTCAGCAGTGATGCAATATGTGTCGTATTGCACTAGCATTTCTAGAACTATTTGTTTCCATCAAGTCATCAAACTTCTAGTCCACAACTCACTCCTCAGCAAATCTGTAATCTGACCCTTTCTTGCCCTTTCAAGGTGAAAGTAGATAAGTTAACTTGTAAGATGTGCTGATTGATGATGTTTTATATTCAGCAGAGGACAAGCTGCCAGATACGGTTAAATCCCTGGACTTTACCGACTGAAACATAAGAGGCGCAAAGAGTATTACTCAAATACCACCAAAACCCAAAGGTAATGGAGCTCATGATTTTCAACAGATTCTGTGCTGTAACCTTTTGCCCTTTGAAAGAAAATAAATTACTGTGAAAGTTATAGCTGTAAAGGTGTGAAAATGATTAAAACCCAAATTCCATATTATGAAATACAAAGGGTTTATTAGGTAAGTAATAGACTTTCAAGCTCACTTTAGACCACTTATGCAATTTCAACAGAAGAAGTGAGTAATCACTTTCCATCCCTGGTTTGAAAGCTAGGACACAAGTACACTTGAGTTAAGAGGTGTTGGGAAATGCTGTGGATATTCCAGGCAGCATCATCGGGTGCTTGGTGGATTGTAACCATAATATACAATGTACACAATATACAAATGTAGATCACAATATAAATTTGACCTGAACAGATAATTTTATTAATCAATTAAATGGTATCCCCATTAAGTACCTGGAGAAAAAATACATGTGTGTAAAATGAGAGGGAGGTAAAAGAAAACAGGCAGGTGGCCTCAATCATTTTCATGGTAGAAAATTTTGAAATCTGGCCTGAAAATTATTTGAAGTCCAGCATACAAATACTATTAAAGTTTAAAATGTGTATTTTTTGGATCTAGAACAAAAGAGAGTTATAACACCAGTGTGATAAATTATTCAGATCTAACTTGTCAAACGTTTCAAATCTTTTCCATTTGAACTCTCCGGTGTTTCCCGAAGACGCTCTGGTTCCCCCGAGTGTTTCTGAACCGGCGCGTGCGTGTGGCGAAGGGCACTGCGCATGACGCGCCGGCATGTCACCGCGTGCTACGGTTGTCAGAGTGTCATTTTATGAGCCGCGAGCGGGAACTGTGATATTCTGACTGCCTTGGATCCTGGGGGGGGGCCACATGTACTTAAAAAGAGAAAGCTTCTGGGAGGCCATTTTTAGAATCCCCTCCTGTGAGTTCAGTGGATCTGGCTCTCAGTGCTGAGTCATCATGGAGCCAAAAATCTCAAGCACACACAGTATTTCCCTTCACCTGCCTCCTTCTGAGGTTCTAAATAAAAGAACGGGTGTAACCAGTAACCATGTGTGTCCCACTGCCCTTCCATTATGTTTGCTGTGGAATTGGATTTGATTTGGGTGCGACATGTTTGTCTTCCTGTGACCTTTTTCAAAATGTTTTCAAAGAGCCTGTTCTCTCTCTCTCCCCGGACTTATTTATATCTTTAAACTGTGCACGGGAAATAAAGTTTTATCACTTAAATGTGTTTGGAAACAAAAAAAAATCAAGTCTTCGCATTTACCCGGGCTCCAATTTTATTCCTTCAGACTAACCATAAAGCAAAACCAATTTCAATAGTGCATTGAGTGCTCCCACATATGATCAAATTTGCCCTGTTTATGTCTAACATAAAAACAGAATCTACTCTTACAGGCAGCTAGATAAAGATATTTATTCTTCTAGAATCACTCTGGGGGCCCATGTGGGATACGTTAAGTATCTGGCAGGTCTTGCCATTGTACCATGAGGCTTAAACGGCACAACTCAGAATGCTGCACACATGTGGATGTCTGCCTTTGATAGGTTTGATAGCTTTCCCCTCTAATTTAGATCCATAATTAAGTGTGGTACATACGAGACAAACAGCACCCCTTTTAGCAGTGAGAGCCCATGTGAGAGCCCATGTGCTTCCTGATGACCCACACTTTTTTGCAAGGGATTAAAAGTCTTGTTAAAGCAGATTGGTAAAGATTATGTGGATTAGCTATTTGTAAAAAAAATTGTGGAATTTTGAAAGGACACAAATTATACACTTCATGAGTTTGGTGAATTATCCAAAAAGCACAAATAATATATTTTAAAAAAATTCTGCCATCATATTAATAAATCATTTTGACAGGCATTTTAGAAACTTTCAATATAACGCAATTTCTGGTTTTTCCCTTTTAAATCGGAGCTATACATTTTGTTTTGCACCTTGTGTGAGATGCATGCTGATTATTTCTTGTACAAATAATCCGTTTTGAAGTGTAGTCATTGTCATAATTGGAGGATGTGTTATACCCCAATGATCTCCTCAGATGCGCCTTCCTTACAGTAAATGTTTGCAGGCGAGCGTTTCAGATATTTCTGGGAACTCGCACCTCTTGGGGGAAATGCTGTGCCTGGGTTCCTGGAGGAACTGTAATAGATTTTAAGAGCCCTAAAATCAATGAAATACACTGGCAATGTACATTGAGAAAATAAGTATTTGTTGTTGTGTGCTTTTATATAATCAGATATATTGCTTTGTTTTTTTAAAGTTGTCTTATTTTTTCAAATAAATACAGGTGGTGTACATGCTGCTGCAAAAAGTCTCAGACAACTTTCAAATTGGAACAATTTTCTAATTACCTGTTTATGAAGGATTGTATATTCAGAACATCTGTTTTATTCTTCTCCTGTGCGATTCCTTTATACACATACTAATCACAATAGCTTTCCTCAGTACAACACAGAACAAATATTATATATTTCATATTGAATTAAATAACAACTGTTGTTTTATGTTACTCCCATTTTATTTATTCATTCTTCTGCTGAAAATGTGTTTTGAGGACACCGCAAACCTAAATGTGTTCTTTCAGAAAAACTGCCCCAGAAAACTTTCCCTTCCATGGCTTTCTGCTTTTAACGACAATTGAAGTCGACGAGATAATACTGTTTTACCACTGGTTGAAGAGAAACAAAAACGGATGTTTCTTCTTTTTTTTTTTAAAGAGGACATTCCCAGAATCCCTTTTCATAGGCTTAATCTGTACACATATGACTGTCAATACAGGTCTGCGCTTGTCTTGGTTTTTTCGGTTACGTGAAGGCGGTTCCCGTTCAATATATCTCTTTAACGTGATTATCTAAAGGAAAGTATGGGAACTATGGCAGCCAGGACTGGGGTCAAATCATTCAATTCAAGAAATTAATTGAAATTCAATTCATGTATTGTAAATTCCTCACTAGAACATTATGGGCATTTTCCATTCAAGAATTAAATTTAGATTGACTTCCTGAATTGATGGAACCGTAATGGAATTGTCCACAACCTTGGCTGGTAGTTCCCTGAACAGCGGTTCTTTAAACATAAACCGTAAGCCAGTGAGGTGCTTTCTTCTTAAATTTGGCAGTGCTTCAACATGTTATGTTGTGCATTTCCTCCTTCGTATCACTAATACTCTTCAACAGAGAAAACGCTCTTACATTTGACTTCCTGCTTTGAAAACAAAATAAACACAACCTGAGAAGAGATGGGTGAACATCTGGTAGTGGCAAAAGGCCAGTGATTCATTTAGAATTTTTTGAGAAATTTCCCACAAATTCAACGGAATCATGTCTCCTGATCTCTTCGAAACAAATCTTGTACATTCCAGGAATTTCAGGCTGATGTTGTGCAAGCACAGCCTAAGGCATTTCTGTTAACAAAAACAGGCTTTTTTTCTGGATACATAAATCAGCAGTATTTTACGTGGCCTTTGTTCTTCAAAGCCTGGAGAGTGTTAAGTTGTTTTTCTTTTCGCAGTAGGTAGCTGAAGACACATCTGAGGTCTGTGACATGCATTACAAACTCTTAATCTAGCAAATGCCTCAACGTTCGGCGAGTCCCATCTCTTGAGAATATTGTTTTTGTTTTTAATAGTGCATTTGCAATGGCTGGATTCTTGTGTAACTAGCACTAAACTACTCATAAGTCTTGATATGCCCAATCCAGGAAAGCCCTGCAGCTCCAGCCATACTGCAGGGAGGAAGCATCTCCAACAGCAAGACAACAACACTGCTGTCAGGAACCAGTCAGCTGGATTCCTTTACCCCAGGTGATCACGGACCAGATTTGACCCCTAAACTATCATCGCTCTCATGTTCCATTTTTCATTTCCATTCCATTTTAAACCCTTTCCCCCAGGCCTCGCTGACTCAGTTCAATCCCTCCTCAGTGTCCACATTGCTGCTGGCTCCTGATAAAGCTTCCAGGCCTTGGCTGTGAGTTCTGTCCGTTACTCTTAACGTCCGGTCTACATTGTGCTGCACCTCTGGTCGTGAAACAAAACCCGTTCTCTCCTTGATTTTTAATGTATTCCTGTACGTTCCTGTATTTATTGTTTTGTGATTTCCACATTTGAAAGTAAAAAAAAAAAAAAAAACCCTGTCCCCTCTGGCATGCCGCTATTTCAGTTTTTATATTATATTATAGTAAAGACATGAAAACTACGAGAACACAAGTTAAATTATGCAAAGACCAAAAAAGTGTTAAACAAATCAAAAAAGTCTATTTTAGATTCTTCAAAGTAGCCACCCTTTGTCTTGATAACGGCTTTGCACATTCTTGGCTTTGCCAACTTCTGTGGTAAACAGGTATTCCACAGGTAAACAGGTGATGCTATCATGACTCTGTATAAAAGGATATCAAAAGACTCTTCATATTTTATTTTCAGGTACTCTTACAAGCGATACTATAACCTCTCTGCATTTGAATGGATGTCTATGGGAATTGGGGGGTGGGACTCGATTTAACTGTAAATTACATGGGAATAGTATGGAACCCATGGCTATAAGTCATCAAGGGTCTGCGGTATCAAAGAAGCCTTAAACCATCACTCTGCTGCCAGATATGCAGTAGATATGGATGGATCACTTGAAGGGTTGTTTCTCCGGATTTAATTTATAAATGAATCAGGAGAAACCAACCTTAAAGTGATCCATTCATATCTACTGTATAGCTGGCAACAGATTGATGGTTTGAGGCTTGTTTGATACTTCAGGCCCTTGATGACTTACAGCCATTTAGCCAACCATGGGTTCCATACTATTCCTGTGTCACTTTTAGCATGTTGTCTAGTTCCTCTTCAGGCTGGCCATCACTATGTGATAGTCTGAAGCTGTGTCTGTCTGTTTTTGGACCCTGATGCAATCGCTTTTGTTTTGTGGTCCAGTGAAATTTGCGTTGTTTTGTACATTTTCTTATGTGGTTACACACTCCCTCCACTAACCAACCTGATGCCGTCGCACAGATCTGAAAGAGATTTCTCAATTCCCCTTCACCCTGGTGGAAAGCTTCAGTCAGCCTGTCTGCGTCCATGTGCGTTCACACTGTCCAAGTGCAATAATGTAGTTCGCTGGGCTGGTTTTCCTGTCTCATACTTTGTCCTGGCAATCTTTGATTTTCTCTGGTGGACAGAAAGTCTTCAGTCTTGTTTTCTCTCAGTTTTCACTACATTGCTTCATGGTCCTCTTCCTTGGAGGCTTGTAAATCTCGAGATTTCTTCACAGCGTTTTGTTCCACACTACTTTTTGAGTGTTTTTTCTTCCAGTTGGGTTTTTTTTTTTACCTCCTAAATTTTTGGGGGTTCAGCCTTGGTCTTGGCTCATCATTCCTATTTCCTGTTTCTGTAAAGCATGTGATAGTGTCTCTGCAAAAAATGTTATACAAGTAAAATTTTATTGAATTCATTGACGGTTGTATTAAGCTTAAAAGTCTGACTGCAACAGAAGGACCAGAATAATGTGAAGAGTTGATGACTGTGCAGCGCCCGAAGGCCTCACTAAATCTGCATAACCTCCATTCTCAATCAAAGCTATTATATAGTGGAATTCCCACACCACTGACATACATGATTGACTGATTTCTGTAGATCTTCCATTCAATTAAAATATGGGTTAAGGTACAAAAAACTTCATTATTGAAGTCATCATCAACATTTGTGATCTGATCATTGTTCATCTGATTTTAAATGTATCGCCACTCAGTAGTTTGAAATCTTGCTATTTGTTATTGCAACTGTTCATGTGATGCCCTTTTTGTTCTGTCTCCTTAATGTACCAGTTCTCTTGCGATATATTTAATTATTATAACTGCTCAGTGACCGCAGATGAAAACGAAAATACATGTCCTATTTCGGAATTTACATGTAAATTTACACACAGTCCCATACAAATAAACTATTTTAGAGAACCATCTGTGCTGATTTGGCAAATAAAGGGATCTGTTTTGGGGGGAAAGGCCAAATTGCAAATGCATGCTGTCCCTATGCAGCAGAAATGTGACAGACCAGCATGAAGAGTAAATCATGTTATTCTGAACGACGGTGAGGTTTTGTCCTGTGTTTGAACTATATGGGCACCCTCAGTCTTATCAGTGTGAAAATAAGAGAAAGCGCTTTGATTTCACCCTGGGGGTAGCGCTAGGATTAAGAGCCAGAGCCTGGTGGGCTAGCCGCAGCTCACATGGCTGCGGCTGGCTGCTGCTGCCTTTGATTTAATAGAGCATTGTGGGATTTTTGATTCTTTCCGTGTAACGCGATACGGATTCTCTGACAGCATGCAAATCCGAGTGCCAGGTCTTGAATGGCAAGAAGCCTTATCACAAGATTATATCAGGAGCGCGAGACATTAAAGATCTGCTAAGAGAACCTCTGGCAGAATCTGTCAACACACTTCCGCTTCTCTTTTGACTACCGTCATCTATTAATTGGTGAAATCTCTCTGCGTAATCGTCTATTATCCTATTATCTTTGTACAGATACCTGATAATGCTTTTATGCCTGTAGTTTGCATGACGATTTTTATGAGTCTCTTACCAGAGGACATGCTACCCCCCTCTCCCCCTCCTCCGCTCCCTCCCCCGTCTCTCATTTCAGTGCTCTGTTTTCCCATTCTGATCTGCACTGGAATACAGGAGGATCAGACAGAGCTGTTCCTCTGACTGGCAGGCGCAAATCGACCGCCAAAATAAAAATGACCGTCACGCTCGACCTACTTATCGTCGATGTTGTCCGGCAGTACGGACCTCTGGGGGTTGTGCGCAAACAGGAAGCGCGGGTCGACGAAGGAAAAGAGACGTAGCACGGAAAGAGACGTAGCATGAGGGTGGCCAGTTCGTTCCCCTATTCCCCTGTATTCCAGTGACAGGTCGGACAGGATCCTGAACTCGCACTGCGTGACGCGCAATACAGCGTTCGCTCCTACTGACACATCCGGCCTGGGAGGCGTGAATCAGACATAGTTCTGGGAGTCATAATCGGACAGGTTTTTGAATCCATCTTGTTTACGGCCCTATTCGCGTTTCCTCAAATCCTTCGTGATTGCAGCCTGGAGGATTGCTTGAACTTATGTAGTCAGCATTCTGAGTTACTGCCCTAAAGAGGCTCGCCAAGAAGTGCCGGGATGGGTCTAGGGCTGACCTCTACTGGGGATGCTCCTAATTACCTATTCAGTTTGAGATTACAAGGTACAAAATAATGCAAGGAGGTTGTTCACTAAAGTGCAGTGCAAACGTTGGTCATGTGCACTAACCCAATAGCCTTATCGTCTCTGCCCCAGCCCTTATCTATTGTGTGTCACCATGGGCTGCCGACCCTATCTCGTGCCCTGGGCTTGACAAGTTGGATCTCTTCCCTGAGTTGGTTTTCTGCGTCGCCCTTGACCCATAATCACATTCATCCTTTGTACCACTGTGTGTAATCTACACTACGGGGGAGCTCTGTTTTGTTGGGGTCTTTCATTGCTTCGCTGTGAGATCCTCCTTGATCCGTAATGGAGGCTTTTCCTGCTTTAAAGCAGCAGCCGCTTTAGAGATGCCCCACTGCTGTAGAATACAACAAAGCACAGGGGACAGGATGAGCTGTCAGTCTGAGATGGTGGCAACTTTTTCAAGCCCATTTATAAAGTGAAAAGCAGACCATTGACATCTGGCCGGGGCCATTCGGAAGCCTCGGATTTGCTGTGCCAGTTTCATTATGCGCAATTTAGGTTTTAAAAAATGTAGCCGTCTTGACAATCACTCTCCACAGAGCAATTTAAGCAAAAGGAAATGGACAAAGACTAACACAGTATAGAAAATTGTTAAAATCCTGTGTTGTTTTTCTTCAAATTTGGAATGGCCACTTATATATTTGAAAGAGGGGTTCATTTCTACAATGCCCTCTGTAAATATGGAAGAACACAGTCCCCCCCGGAAACGCATGACGTATACCACTGCTTTAAGGGCCAGATTCAGAGTTGAGATAAGCACGCGCGCAAATGGACTACACCGAAAATCGCGTAGCTTAAAGCTATTGTGATTTTCATTTTTGACTGATCCGCTTATTTTTTTTTTTCTCCTCCTCTATATATATATATATATATACGCGCGCGGCGCGCGGGTGGAGATGAAAAGAAGATTGATGCAAGAGTCGTGTCCTGCAAGATAGGCATTTATTTGAACGTAAAATTGGTCATATTTCCATTGCATAGCTAACTTGAAATTATCAGAGAGCTGTCATAAATTAAAAAATATGTAAAAGTAGGCTATGATTGACCATATACCAGACACATATTAGATGGATTCATTTATAGACAATGTCTGGATCATATTCGCTTTGGCAGAGAGACGATTTGTGTCAGCACAGCTTCTCCAAAATTATTAAGTTGAAGACGTTGCATATAGGTTATTGTGTTCAACCACCGTTGGCTACATGACTTTATTAGGTAAATCGTTAAAAAGAAATTCAATTTTTAAATAATTTTTTTTCAGTAAATCCAACGATTTATTTGTTTCCCTAATAATATTGCATGTAACCACTGTCCAGCGATTATTTATTTTGATTGTGTGACAGGTATATCACAGTCACCAATAGAAGCTATGATCATTTTATCAATGCGATGTATTAATACGTTCACTGCAGGCCTATACCCATCACGCAAGAGCAACAACGATGCGCAAAGGCAGGATTTTCCAAAACGCAAATGTGGTTATTAAAGGCACTGACACGTTGAAAATGTATATCGCCACAAACATTTTTTTAGTAGATACCTGGCAACCCGGGAGGCAGGTACAAGAAACAGGTCATTAGAATATCATGCCCTGTACCACCCACATTTTGAGATAAGCACCTGCGCAACACAAGTTAGAATACGACGTAAATCAGCTTGCGTTAAATAAGCGCATGACTTAAGTTGGCCATCTCTGAATCCGGCCCTAAGGGTGCACAATGCAAGATTTATTCTAACGTGTTCGGGATGTTTCTGGGCATGACAAGTTTTTCTCTGTGGGGAGGGGTGGGTGCGGTTACAGAACCTGTGGGGTGGGATCAAGTTGTAGATCAAGTTGTAGCTAGCTAGCTACTGCAATGGCGGAGAGGAAGAAGCGCAAGTACAGCAAAGTGAATAAACAAGCTGACAAAGTGTCTTTTAAAGAATTGATTAAAGAGCTGATTTTGACTGGAGGTCAGCACAACGCTATGGTAATATGCAACACGCCATGCCCCTGTCCCCTAGCGGAACTGCATGGCTATCTGCACGGATGGTTTTGTGTTATGCAAGTGGACTGTCCAGTACAGAGGTGACGTTACAACACAGGCAATATTGGAAAATATGGGCAAGCATAATTAACATTTCAAATGTTATTAAATCAAATGACCACAGCGTTCATCACTTCAGCCAGAAGAAGTGCAAAACTGCCACATAGCTTTGAGGCCCTGCTCTTGTTAAATAACATTCACGTTTTCTAAATGTGAGCTTTACAATATGTTCATCAGTCAAAAGGATGCTTCTGGAAGAACTTACATCTCTAGAAGACAACCTTTCTTGCCACCACAAGCAGTGTAGTACCGTATTTGTCAATCTTGTGTGTCTCAGCTCTTGTGCGGACAAAGTCTGATTTAAAGCCACTGCTAATCAAGTGTTTGTCAATCAAACTCAGGTTCTGAGACCTATAACTGGCTCACAAACCTTTTGCTTCTGTTTCTCGGAGAACGGCAATATCACATAACAGTACATTGTATTTGCTAAAGGGAGAAAGAGAGTAAGTAAATGTTGTTCCTGCCTCACTCATACCTTCTGATCTTTCATTGTTTTTGCTGGCATTGTGAGCTCTCTTCATGTGCTTCTGTATTAAAATGATTAAGAGGTGGAAGGCTTGGTATTAGCAGGGGGTTAGAACTTTTATATCAAAGAGAGCTGTCCTGCTTTGACAGATTTCCCATAAGGATATGGATTATATTATGTTTTTGGTGTAACTATGATTCTAAACAATATGGCCAGTGTTTCAACTAAGTTTTTTTTATTTTTTTTAACTGCTGAAAACATTACAGGAGTAGTCTCTCTCACAATATTATGAAAACCTCTGCAAATGCTGACCCTTGAGCAAGAGCAGAACCTGAATATCTGTTCTTAATCGAAGCTTACAAATGTTACGTTATCTTTAACTCGCAAATGCAAAGTTCACAGAACCCACCGAATTATATTTGTGAACAAATGATCATTTGCATTTCATTCTGAGCCCAATTTAAAGAAAGACACTGATTGAATCCTGTGGCAGCTGGTTCAGTCCCCACACGCCCCTAACTAGAATGTGCCTTTTCTCACTTAACTTAATTTAACTTGCATGAGTTTACTCGATGGTAAGTGATCACTTTAGCATTGTGCACCACAAGTAACCTGTGCAACAGTTTCCTAGCAACTGAAGCGCTTTCATTTGCTTGTATTTTAGAGCGTTTGGAATTTGTAAAGGTGATATGCTTATTAGGCACAGTGGACTGACAGGGAGTCATACTGTAAATTGCTACCTTCTCATCCTTTGATCACAGAGCCGTTGGAATGATTTGAAACAATTAGGACACGTCTGCAAAAATATGACTTTAAAGGGTTTTATTCTGGGACGATTGTAGACATACGTACATCCATTTTCCATATTTTGCCAAAAAGTTCCTGCCTTTGAAATATGTTTGAAGAGAACAGTCTAACATAATGCCATCTATGTGATTGCTCTGTGTATTTCAGAAATGAATTTACACTATCAATGTTTAGTCCCGTCCTGTTACTGTGGTGCCTGTCTAAATGTTTGTAAAAGGGTATAGCTCCCCTGAAAATCTCAAAGTGGATGCTGCTCCTTGCCGTTTAGTGGGCGTATACTGTATATGAAAGCAAGCAACTGGTTTCGCTGCGGAGAAGTCTACAATTCCTTCCTCGATTTATTCATGCTCAGCCTGTTAGTGCTTTTCTAAATGGAGGCCTGTCACCTACGTCACAATTTGGCCAGACACGCCCACTTTTAACGCAAACCGCCTTACTGGAAGACCAAATGCCGGTGTTCCATAACGTTATGCAAACCAAACTAATAGGCTATCACATTTAATCGGGAGGTTGCTTAATTTCCCTTGATTGCCATCATCGGAATTCGCTTTGCGCAATGCTTACAGGTAGTTCAGCAATATACAAAATATACAGTGCACAACATAACGAAACAATTTCTCAGTTTGGCGGTGTACAGAGACCGCGGCACTGCATGTATGGAGGAAATTCGTGGATGTGGAGTTTGTGCGTTGGACTGCTTGGTGACACTGGACATCTCGGGACAGCGGGGGCCATTTTTAATCATGGCTGTATTGCACTTTCATTCACTTGATTGATGTAATGATTCTGTTGGATGTCTTTGTTTGTTTGTGTGTTGTGGGTCCAACTGTCTATGTCTTTTTTGTTGTTGCTGGGGCTACAACTGAAGTTCCCTGCCGGGAAATAAAAGTTATTATATTCTATTCTAATAATACCAACATAAACAAATATTATAAGGAGTATCGCGGGGGTATACGTACGAAGTAAGATTAATTATAGTAAACCCCGGAACCCTCCCAAATCTGGAACATGCATGGGCTGAAGTAGAAAGAGCTGTTCTGGGTTTTATTGAGTTATCCAGCTAGTACTAACTCAGTAATCCTGCTTTGTAGTATACCACCTTGGTAAGTAAAGTGCTTGTGCAGTTAATATGGGAGCAAAGTGATACGTTACATGTTAGGTAGGCTACAGTAGCCTACTTCAGCAATAAAACATTTTAGCTCGATGGATAGAATATAATAACTTTTTTTCCCGATAGGGAACTTCAGTTGTAGACACCATAAAAGGCAAATCAGTTCAACACATAAAGTACATTTACCGTTACTTTCATTATTACTTTCAATATCATTCATTATTCAACATTATTGCTTAATATCGTAACGTTACATTTTATTTTCGCCCTCTTCTGGATTCTCATATTGATCGAACCCTGCCTGGCCAGCACAGGTAGCTAATGTTTACAGTTTATCCAATCTATTTGTGAGACA
This sequence comes from Ilyophis sp. 1 JC-2022, assembly GCA_022702515.1. NCBI lineage: Eukaryota > Metazoa > Chordata > Actinopteri > Anguilliformes > Synaphobranchidae > Ilyophis > Ilyophis sp. 1 JC-2022. The sequence goes on along the minus strand of CM040403.1, from coordinate 53,025,668 downwards.
TCGTACAACGTAGCACCCCTAGCAATGTAATAATAGTTCAAATGAACACTGTTTTGATGTTCACAATATGCTTGACGTATCGCATTAGGTTAACATTAATGTTTCGCAGGCGTAGCAGTCGATCACACAAATGATATAGCTACTAACGTTAGCTAAACCAAGCGATTAATTCACTTTTAACTTTCTAACATTAAGATAATGCACATAGATGTACATTAGGCCAGCTAGTTATGTATAAACTGGCTAACTTTATAATTTGTTCATAAAGCGTAATTTACCATTAATGATCCGAGCCTATGCTGTCTAAACCCTGCTCACTCCTCACTGCTTTCAACCACCAGTCTCTTCTTTCGGTCGTAAAATTGAGTTCGTTCACCCTGCCTGGTGGTTTAGCTACTATGGTGAGTCCTCAAATTATCATGTAAAAGGACATTTTCGCCTTTTCCCAGTTTTATTCGCACATCAGTACGCAGTGCAGAAGTTCGTCATTGTAGGACAGCAATCATAGTAGCGTTAGCATGAAACTCGTTTCATGGAGTAGCGAACACTACGAGTTCAGTGGTAACGTTAAGCGTCTCTGTTAGGGATGGACCTCCAACATGGCGGCGCGTCCCTGTAACCATTGGTAACGACAGTTCTAGTTCTATGTGACAGGCCTCCATTGGATATAAATTCAAATTCCACCCAGTAGAAGCCCTTTCACATATGCCCATGGAATTCAAATGCTCATCTATTTACACTCAGAATGCAGATAGTGAGGCTAATGTGAAACCAGAGCACAACAGAGGCACTAGATTGCTAGCCTTCTCCTATAGATATGGATTAGCGAATTCTGTTGCAGATACACTCTGGGCAGACGGCAATCTAGTTAACAAGCTAGATCTACAGCACTCCAATAAATCAACAGACAAATAAGACAGTACTGTGCAGACCATATTTCAGTCTTTTACTAAATATTGATGTTTTCCTGTTAAAATTGGCTGTCTTAATAAGACTTATGCTAATACGCTGAATTATTTGTGATCTACTCGATACAAATACATTTTTAAAGGCTCACTGTTGAAGCATTCCTACAGTTTCTCAACGTTTGGAACTGGCTCTTTGGAGGTATCATTTCAGTAGTGTGCTGTGTTTCTTCTATTTTTGGGTTCTGCTGGTCCCACTTTCCAACAAAATAAGAAATCCCTCTCCAATGAGCTGAGTGCTGCAAGGACTTACATTATGTGATTCTAACCGGCATGTTTTCAAGTCGAGGGGTTTAGTTCAATAGAGGAAAATATGTCCTCTATAAGTACCTCTAGGGCAGAAAACATATATAAACAGTATTAAACCATTGTGAATTCAAACCAGCTTAGTCTACAGATAAAAAATGCATCACAATTTAGCCTTGTATATGTTGGTTGCAATTATGTGATCAGAACAAAAACCCCATTTTGCAAATGTAATTTTGATATGATCCACAGAAGAAAGAAGTGAAGCAGTGCATTCTGGGCTTTGTTTGCGGTATAGTGATGAGATAGTGAGGTCTCCCATAATGAGTGCAGATATTATTTATTGGGACTTGCTCATTTAAACAATTAATAGGCTTATGCTCTGGAGAGTGGAGTATTTGTATGGCTTCAAATTAACCAGTGAATTATAACGCATTGTAGCTCCACCAATGACGGGGTGCCCCCCCCCGGCCCACTTTGATAGGCAGCCACGTACATGTTGCGTCATGACTTCAGCACCATTGACGGTGATCGGTGCATCACATAACAATGAGGAAAAAAGGTATTCAATATGTCACAATGATTATTAATATCTGTTTAAAGGGGCAGTTCACCAAAAATTTACATTTTGGTATGTTTCTACATTTTTTCCACAAACTTTGGACCCGTTGAGGTACGTTCTATCAGGGCGATATCACAGCGAGCTGCAGCGGATATCTACAAAACTAGTGAGTTCTCAGCGAAACTACCTAGATGGATATGTAGCACTCAGAGTATGTAGAAACATCAAAGTGTACTTTTTGGGTGAACTGCCCCTTTAACATTTAGTAATTTTTAATGTATATTCACGTCACCCACAAAAATGCTAAAATGTAAAAAGTTGCAGCCAAGAATACACACTCCCTAAATACATGCGCTTACATGAACCGCGTGGACAATCAGGAACGAAGGACACTTTATGATTACGTATTGCTTGAACCCTAGAGATAACTCCTTGTGACAAGTCTATGTATATTTTTGTAGTTAAGCTTGTGTGATATCATTGACCGGAAAATCTATTCTACTGAAGATTGGGCTAATTTAGCCCTGACATGGTTCATCACATAGATATACTATCACATAGATATACTATCACACAAATTAAAGGGAGACCCTTATTAGACTGAATCCTCTGCTTTTGGTTATTCAAAAATAACGTGTCTCTGCAGGCTTCATTACGGTTCACTTCTTTTTTCTTTCTGAGGAAAATGTCATATTTTCTTGTTATATGTTAATGATTTATAAGGAACATTTGGCTCCTTCCTGGTTTTTTTTCCCCACTGTGCCAGCTTTACCAGAATATGAACGATCATACGTAGGTGAGTCCTTCTACAGTAAATGTTTAACATTCCCAGCTTTTCTGGGCACTCACAGCAACTCAGCCTGACCTTCCAGGGGAGTGCTTTCATTTTGTATGATACATTGTTAATGCATTTTAAATTGTTAATGATCATAATGAGGGTCGACAGCTTCCCAGAACTTGATCTTCCATTGCCTTGGTTGAGGTTTTTCCTCCCGTTTCCCACCAAATACAAGCAAGACCCAGCTGCAATTTGCATTTGTGAGATCTAATTTGTGTCATCTAAATGAGATTTACACTGAAATGGTAGCCGTAGTAGTTAAGATATTTAATTAATAAAATGTTTCCCCCTGTTCCAGATCAAATGTACCCCCCCCCCCCCCCCCTCCCACGCACATACACCCATTAAAACTTTAATGGCCTCTGCTCAGAAGTGTCACAGTTTCCGTGTTCGTCGCACACATCCCGTGCTGCTCATGCGTGCCTGCATGCTCCGTGGCCCTGCAGTAAATTATTTGGCTCCGCGCAGCTCCAGTCATCTGGATGAGTAGCGTGTGATTTGGGTTGCATGGCAGTGAGGAGCTGTTGGGTCCTCTCTCATGCACCGCTCTTGCGCTCTGCTTCCTTCAGAGCCGATGCTGAGCGTGAATAGAAGCCTTGGAGGGTCGTTGGTCATACACGCATAGATATAGAACCATAGATGTGACATTATGTATGTCATAGTTAGTGGCACCATTTTTGAGACCATACCCAGGTAAGATGGTGGCCAGTAACCATGGTTTTATATCTATGGGCCAATCATCAGCTATCTGGCTTCTGAGACCTGATTATAACATCACAATGGGTTAGAAAGTACATGACACTTTCATGTTCCTATTATAGCGGTATCCAGGTAAGATGGCTGCCAAATTGTTCCATTTCAGAATTCTAAATTACTATTACATTGCATGATATGTCACATATATGGTTCTACATGTATATCTATGCTGGCTCCTCTCTCATGCACCGCTCTTGCGCTTTGGTTTTTTTTGGAGCCGATGCTGATCGCGAATAGAAGCCTTGGATTCACCTCAACTCGACATCATGGAATATGCAATCTTCCGATAGCGCAGCTTGCACTTGAAAAAATCATTAACAATTAAAGCCGGGCAGACGCAATGATTTGAAACCAGTGCGAGACAGCACGGATATTCAGGATGTCAGTTGAAATAATAATGCGTTCATGCGTGTACAGGCCTATTCCTCCATCCTGTAACTATCGAGTGAAAAGGATATTGAGATGGGATTTAAACAACGCGTTTAATGTGATGGGTGTTTGATGTGCCTTGATAGCATCATTTCACACACGATGAAAATGATTACATGTGCTTTATTGGGTCCCATAATGCACCTCCTCGGCTCCCTGTAGCCAGTGTCCAGAACGGTATTTATTTGGCCCGTGCAGAGCTGTATGCACAGCAGCCAAATATCTGGATGCAAGCGATTCCGAGAAGTCGAGCCAAGGTTAGGACTGTGGGGAGCTCGGGCGATTCCAAAGTAAAAGGGCTGCTGCAAAGCCGATGAATTCTTTGCAAAAATTCAAGAAGAGAGACGAAAAGGAAATTGAATCTTGAAAATGTTGGTTCTCCATATTTCCACGTTCGCTCCCTCACTTGTTTTCCTTCTGTAAGCAATCACCTCAGACATAACAAAAACCAAGGAATGTGAAACAGTCTAAGAAAAGACAACTAGGGCAGATGTTTTGGACATGTTTCATTCATTTTAAGGAATATAACATAAGTTTAAGTTGTGCGTGTGTCTGTTTGTGTGTGTTTGGGTGCCTGTGTGTATACGTGCATGTGTGTTTTTGTTTCCTTTAACTTCAGATGTCAATATTTTGTCTTTCCTAGGCCCATTTCTGAATACATTTTCTGTAATACAGCAACAGAATTGTACTCAATGTACTGAATAAAAAGGAGTGGATATTCATCTGTGTTGTGGTTCTAACTGTGTTCCTGGATACAGTTAGCACAGATATATTATTGTAATAATGAAAACCCTTGTTTCCCCTCTCAGAGTAAATGCTTTTGAAATGGATTTTCAGTCCTGCATGGTGAAGTGCAGCTAGAGAATGATAACATAAGAAAATGCAGACTTTATTGACATAGCTTTGTGTTTGTGGGAGACCTACATGATATTTTTAGCATTTACACAAACAACTCAACAACTATAGGATGTATCAGCAAGGATTTGTCTTAATATTACAAAGGCTTACTGATGATGACAGCTGAGGTGCACAACTTCTCAAAGACATTCTCAAAGCATTCATTAAACCCAGATAATTAGCTATGACATACTCATTTTGTTTTAAACCTGAACAAATATGGATAAAATGACATTGAAATTATATCCTCAGACTGCTTTTGGCATGTTAGTAATAAAGTCCATATCAGAACAAGTAACACATTTCATCTAATTCATGAAATGTGTATCATTACAATCAATACACGTATATTTTTTACCCAGTTTTATTTGCTGTAAAAGAACAAAAAACTAACATTGTACACGTGAATTCTAATGATAATAATATAACATCACAGGCATAAAAATGTATGAAACAAACATTAGTCACTTTCACAAAGTGTGCATTATTAGAGCCTGTATTAAGCATGTATAATGCCCTGACTACAACAGCATAGAGATTTCATGAATAAATCATTAGCATTAGCACTGAAATTTTAGTGGAAGGGCTGTCCAAATTCATATTATACCAAGTGTGTTATGGCACATACACATACATTATGGCACAAATAATAAGTTGTTGGCTGGTAATGAAGGAGCTACTGTATACATGCCTCTTAGAGGGTAGGACAACAATTATGCTTTGTCCAGTGTGACCCAAATTTTTGCTTGCAGATGAGATGCAATTTTTATTTTTTATAGCGTTCATTTACGGGGGCTTCAAAATTCAGAAACGACAACCCCCCCCCCCCTCCCCCCCTCCCAGACAAGACAGGCCTCATGCTCAGATACTGAAAAATATTTAATCTGCATATACAAACCCCAATTCTAAAAAAGTTGGGACAGTGTATAAAGTGAAAATAAAAACAGAAAGCAATGATTTGCAATTTTGACATGTATTCAATTGAAAACAGTACAAAAACCAGATATTTAAAGTTTTAACTAATCAACTTTATTGTTTTTTGTAAATATACTCTCATTCTAAATTTGATGCAACACATCCCAAAAAAGTTGGGACAGGGGCATGTTTACTACTGTGTTACATCACCTTTCCTTTTAACATCACTCAGTAATCTTTTCGGAACTCAGAACCGTTTTGAAAGCTGAATTTTTTTCAATTTTTGCTTGATATAAGACTTCAGCTGCTCAACAGTCCTCCATTGTCGTATTTTTCTCTTCAAAATGTTTTCAATGGGAGACAGGTCTGGACTGAAGGCAGGCCAGTCTAGCACCCGCACTCTCTGACTACGAAGCCACGCTGTTGTAACACGTGCAGAATGTGGCTTAGCATTGTCTTGCTGAAATAAGCAGGGGCGTCCCTGAAAAATATGTCGTCAAGATGGCAGCATATGTTGCTCCAAAATGCATATGTACCCTTCAGCGTTAATGGGCCTTCACAGATGTTCAAGTTACCCATGACATGGCACTAACACACCCCCATACCATGACAGACGCTGGCTTTTGAACCTTGCATTGGTAACAATCGGGATGGTCCTTTTCCTCTTTGGCCCGGAGAACTTGACGTCCATTATTTCCAAAAACAATTTGAAAGGTGGACTCGTCAGACCACAGCACACGTTTCCACTTTGCGTCAGTCCAACTCAGATGAGCTCGAGCCCAGAGAAGTCGACGGCGTTTCTGGATGTTGTTGATATATGGCTTACACTTTACGTAGTAGAGTCTTAACTTGCATTTGTAGATGCAGCGGCAAACTTTGTTTACTGACAACGGTTTTCCGAAGTATTCCCGAGCCCATGTGTTTATATTCATTACAGAAGCATGTCGGTTTTTAATGCAGTGCCGTCTGAGGGATCGAAGGTCATGAGCATTCAATATTGGTTTTCGGCCATGCCCTTTACACACAGAGATTTCTCCAGATTCTCTGAATCTTTTAATAATATTATGGACTGTATATGGTGAAATCCCTAAATTCCTTGCAATCATGTGGTGAGAAACGTTCTTAAACTGTTGGACTATTCGCTCACAGTTTTTTGCAAAGTGGTGAACCTCGATCCATCCTTGCTCATATACATCCGAGCCTTCGTGGATGCTCCTTTTATACCCAGTCATGATAGCATCACGTGTTACCTATTCACCTGTTTACCTGTGGAATGTTCCAAACAGGTGTTTTTTGTTTTTCCCCAGTCTTATGTTGCCCCTGTTCCAACTTTTTTGGAATGTGTTACAGGCATCAAATTTGGAATTGACAAAAATCAAGTTGATAAAGGCCCTGTCACACTATAGCGTTTCGTACTAGCGTATGCCAGCGTATTAAAAATATCACTCATACGCTTATATACGCTGATATACGCTGACATACGCTAGGGGGTACGTTAGGCATAGGTTTATACTTTTTCAAGCACGGTCGCATTCGGTGCACGCTGCTGGCATACGGCGAGGCAAAAAAGTTTTTTTTTTTAAGCAAAAAAAAAAAATTTGTGTGTGACGTATGTTATTATTTTATACGCTATAATATATACGCTGATACGCTGAATAACGCTAGATTAAGCTAGAGGTACGTTAGTTACTAGGTCGAGTCATACGTCTGACGTCGCTGACATGAACAGACGTACACATGAAGCGCGTGACCGTAGCGCTAGCGTATTGGAGCGCATTAGATTTGAGCTAACGTACTTATACTTATTACTGAACGTATATAGACGATTATCATGCATATATAGACATCTTGGCCTATGCACTGGGAATTTGAAGAATGGCTGGGCCAACAGCAGCAAGGGTGCAGTGATTGCAAACAATTGTTTAGTTACAAATGTATAGTTTAAAGTATGTATTGTAAAATGCATATTTAATTATAATTGGGGGGTACATTTATAAACACACATCAAAAAATATTATATTAGTAAAAAAAAAAAAACAAAAGAAGTAAGAAAAAAAAACAAATCATAAATACAACTGATCAATAATAATGCCACATGATAATAATGGTAATAAATGGTACATTGTAGGGATGCATAATATTAAATAATAACAAAAATCGATAGTTGTTAACCTTAAAAAAAAAAAAAAAAAATAATCGATATAAAAGAACATATATATAAGCAATGTTATATTCAAATACAAAAATGCATGTGTAATTCATCAATTTATCAATTATTTATTGAAACAGAAATTAAATAGCATGTAGAAAAATAAAAATATACAATAAAAAAAGAAGGGGAAACTATAAAAAGAAAGAGAAACACCGCTTCTCATCTGTAGCAGCGAAACAAATGCTCCGCTAGGCTAGGCTCATGAACATAAAATCGCCATTGAAATGAAAAATTGACAGTTAAACTTAAAACTAGCATAGAATAGTCAGAGTATAGAATACATACATCTATTATTATGTTTTGAATTTTTGATTCATATGCATATTAGAGCATATACTTATTTTTTATTCAAGACCATTGCCCATATAAGTTATGGTCTGGAGTGTCCCTGGTGCCAGTGTGTTTTATTCTCGTTCTCTATTCCTACCTCCTCAGTAATAGTTTCATCTCAGTACTTACCCCACCATTAATAAGTTCCTACAGTCATGAAAGAGTCAATACTTCTCAATACTTCTTTGGGTGTTGTCGGTGTCCCATCCTGAGACGAGAGAACGGATGGGGAAGGTGGCTGATTTGTGGTTTGCTTGTACACTCACGTGATAGCGGTACGTACATACGCAACGCTACTCATATACGATTACTACGCTACTCATTACGCTACGCTAGCTACACTACGGCGCATACGCTACTCATACGCGAAAAATATACTCAAATCATACGTTTTTGCATATACATTTTTTTCATAAAGTATTTTATTTTGAAAAATTCTTTATATTCAACGGCTTTTTTTTAAGGTAAAACTGTTTTTTTGTACTGTTTTCAATTTACATACATATATTTAAAAGATAATTTACAAATCACTGCTTTCTGCTTTTATTAGAATTTTACATACCGTCCCAACTTTTTTGGTATTGGGGTTAGTCATTTCAATCATAGCAACCAGCCGGTAAAGTCATTTTTCAATGCATATACTGTTTCAGTGACATATTATATATATTGACAAGGACTGCTGGTTGGCTTGGTTGTGAATATTTGTCTTCTTTCAATTAAACCATAATTCTGTTTTCCAGGAACCTGCACACAAGTGCATCTGTCAATATATTATTGGAGTGGAAGCCGAATTTGCAAGTACAAGTGGTTTTGTTACCGCAACAAATTATTTGAAGCGATGGAATAAGTTCTTGAAAATACTTTGTCCCCTCTGCCTCCCAAAAATAAATTCTGGCAGGGATCACAGCAAACGGTGAAATTCAGTCAAGCTACACTTTGCCTTGGAGGTAGAATATCAGAGCAAATGCCTTTCTACCACATGTGTCACTGAGAAGATTCTACCATGTGTGTCACTGAGAAGATTCTACCATGTGTGTCACTGAGAAGATTTCGCATGTGAACAAGGTCTGCGCACATGCTTCTGTTTTGGTTCCCAAATTTTTCTGTCGGCCTGCTAAACCGTTTAAGGCATAACTTACAGAAAGCTGCAGAGAGGAGTTATTTGACCTTTGAGAACAAGGAATGTGCTGTCTAGTAAATGTTCAAGTGCCTGTGAATAAAGGGTGGAGACCAGAAGCAGCTTTTTTTTTAAAAAATGAAAAAAGTTGCTACAGACTTCAGCAAGCAGGCAAGCGTGACTCGTCAGTTGGCAGGATAGCGAAGGTGGGGGAGGGGGGGAGGGGGTTGAACTAGCCTTGCGGGACTTTTGCCACAAAGTAGATTCTCAGGCTTGGCACTGTCCCTGAGCAGTTCTCTTTGGGAAGAATCCAGAGTACAGCATGTTCTTGGCAGTAGATGGGGTCACGCTGTGACATCCATAAAATGAATGCAGGCTCTGCCAAATCAAATGAGTCGAGGAACTCAGTCTTTCCTTCGCAAGCACAATCACTCGCACCCCCTCTCTCTGGTTTATAACTCTTCTTGGATTTTTCCTCAAAAGTTGTGTGTAGTTTGTGATCTTCAATTGGCTTTTTGATTACTGTCAAATAGGCTATACAAACTTAACCTTTTGGATATTCTAGCCCAGTGTTTTTCGAACTTGTACCACTGTGTCTGTTGGCTTTCATTCCAAACACAAGTCCCAGAATTTTAACAAACTGTTAATTTTTCTTAATTAGGTGCTTTTCATGGTTAGTGGAATTGTTTACCCTATTAGACCACATCATGTCAGAAAATGCTATGCATGCCATGAAAAATAAAAGTCCAATATTCACATTGCAGTATATTGAAAATGATTACATAAAGAAAAGTAAAAAATGTTATCACTGAACAAATTAAAGGTTAAATTAACAATTGGTCAAAGTGTGGACACCTGGCCACTGAAACGCACCATTGGGTAGATAATGTAGAATTCTAATTGTTTGCAATAGCACAATAAGCACAATGTAAATATGGGAATAATGTGGCTTAAGAGTAAATAATACCTCTAAACATGAAAAGCACCTAATTAAGAAAAACTAACAGCTTGTTAAAACAGTTTGCAATTGTGGTTGCAAGAAAGACCAGCATACACAGTGGGTGGACCGGTTTTGCAAGCGGGAGGCCTCCCAACCATAACCGAATGAGCGTGTTCTTAACTTATTCTGCACAAAACCATGTGATGCGGGATAGCCCGACATGGTCAAAACGAGTCCGCCCACTGATATCCCAGGACCGAGTTTAAGAACTAATTCTCGCCAATACAGTTGAAATGCATTCTTTTATTTTTTTGTTTATTTCAGAATTGATCCATTTAATGCAAATTCACAAATTGAAAATTAAATAGAAAAATGTCCCTAATAATTTGACAACATGCATTTACACTTTTTTTGCACAATGGTATTAGTGTCCTAAACAGTTCCTTAGTTTTCATGCTCGTTCTCTGTGATTAAAAGGCAAGGCGATATAAAAAAGGATATTCTATATAAAGGAATTTTGGGTATAATGTTTACTTCACTGGCCATTCTGTTAGTATTTTCATCACATTTTCAAATTCTCTTCTCTTGGCTGTCATGTTGCAGTAGTTTGTCACTTGCAAGCCTAGGGCCTGACAACACATTTAGTGATGACTGTGCTGTTAACTGAGATATTGTATGCACAAAGGCCGAGCTATCAAAAGCAATGGGTCTTTCACCCTCTCAATTAGTATGCTTTAGGCATTGCTTGTTATATAAGGGATAAGAGGATAACAAGCAATGCTCCTCCCTACGGCCTATGCACACATATCTCAATTACGCATACCAGCATGGGAGGTTGCTTACTGACAGGATTAGAATATCTGTTTTGATAGGATGGGTCTCTTGAATTTTCAGCTGCTGTGTGCATGGAGAACATGCAAAATTGTTTCCATACTTGAAATCTTAACTTTAAAAAAAAGCCTTTACAACAACTCACAATTGGTGGAACTGTTTAGCACACAATAAGATTTCATCCAAGCTTAAACAATTTGTTATTTTTGCCCTAGAAGCTTTTGATGATACGTTTTTTTCTCTTTTTTTGCTTGCGATGTTCTTTACATTCTTGAGTATCTCAGAGCTTTATTCAGTATATGGACACTGAATATATGCATACAACCCATTACTAGTTTCACATAATAACTGCTAACAGGATTTTATGGATGTATTTTATGATATGCTGAACATGCTTTATAGCCATTATAACTCTGTCATTTGAAATGAATCGTTATTTGCCGTTTTAATCAATTTGATTCTCTGTGACATTGAATTTTAGAATGGTGATGTATCTGAGTGACTGCAATCTTATTAGTATTCTTTGTTAAAGAAATTAATGCATAAAATATGTAAATTAAGGTATTCTGAAGATGCTACAGCAGCATTGTGGTCAAAGGGAAATTGTGGACACAGACACTTTGCAGTTTGTAGTTTTAGGGCTCAGAAACAATCCTGAAAATTGTTTTTGAACAAAATCAAAAGAAATGTATCAAAAGACGATGGAAAGGCAAAATATTTTGGCCTTCAGGTTTATTTTCAGCTCTGTAAATGTTAATACAATTATATACTGCAGCGGCCTATTAAGTACTGCATACTTCTACCTATTAGCACACACAGAAGTTTCTGCATTGGTGGGTTTGTGAAAGGTTGTGTTTTTCAAGCACACGCGTAGGCGGAGGATCAGAGATCTCCTGTTTGTCTTCATTAAGAAATATTTTTGTTTCCATGGTAACAGGCTACTTTTTTTTTTTTTCCAGTGAAGTATATCACTTTAAAGAACACTTTGTTTTTTCTTGCAAGGGATACTGAAAGACAGCTGTCCAGGATTTCACAACATCATCTGCGGGTGCCATGCAAAAAAATATAAAACATATGTAGGAGGTGTGTGTTGCTATATAGCTACTGAATGTTGATTGTGTGTAACCTCAGCTGATTATTTAAGAACAGGTCTAATGCATGTGGTCTTATTTTTACTTACTACTTTATTGACAAGGGAACTGTACAGCTGATTAGTGGTGCCAAGTAGCTATAAGATAATTAGCATATATCATCCCTGGGAAGGTAACAGAAGAAAAAACAGCAGGTCAGTAAAGTGCATAATCTGGCAAATACATTAATATACTACACTAAACATTAAAAACAAGTAAAACATTTCACCATCGTTTAAAAACATGGAGTAAACCGTATTAGGCTATTTCATGGTGTTTCAATGGACTTTCAGCATTTTGAACATTGCCTAACACTACTAGGTGTTACATTCCAAATGTCTGAAGTTCTGATAAAATTGATTGGTCAAACGCAATACAATCACCTTCAGTGTCCTCCACTATTATTGGCACCCCTGGTAAAGATGAGTAAAAAGGGTTATAAAAAATTCACCGTTTGGTGAATTAGCTTAATCTCACACTGAAAAAAATGAGAAAAATCCAACCTTTAATTGAAGTAAATTTATTATGAGAAAAAAAAATCCCTCATCAAGAAATTATTATTTTTAACAAAACCATGTGTGCCACAATTATTGGCACCCCTGCATTTATATATAGAATAAAGTAATAATATTTGGTCGCATATCCTTTGCATGCCATGACTTCCTGATGTCTGTGACCCAACAACATCAAAAAACTCTTGATATCTTATTTTCTGGTACTCATACAAGTGATACTATAATGTCTCTGCATTTGAATGGATCTCTATGGGAATTGGGGTGTGTGACTAGATTTAGCTGTAAATTATGCTGGAACAGTATGGAATACATGGTTGGTAAAATGGCTGTAAGTCATCAAGGGTCTGAGGTATCAAACAAGCCTCAAACTACCACTCTGCTGCCAGATATGCAGTAGATATGGATGGATCACTTTAAAGGTGGTTTCTCCTGACAAATTTTCCTATTAAACTCTATGGAAAAATAAGAGGAGAAGAACCCCTTCAAGTTATCCATCCATATCTACTGTATTTCTGGCAGCAGAGTGATGGTTTAGGGCTTGTTTGATACGTCAGACCCTTGATGACTTACAGCCATTTAGAAAACCATGTGTTCCATACTGTTCCAGTGTAATTTACAGCTAAATCTATGTGAAATATAAATAAATTTACTTCAATTGAAGGTTAGATTTTTCTAATTTAGTCAGTGTGAGATTAAGCTAATACACCAAACGGTGAATTTTTTATAACCCTTTTTACTCATCTTTACCAGGGGTGCCAATAATCGTGGAGGACACTGTATGGTGGAAAACCTGGTTTTCCTGATGCTGTGCGAGCATCAATAAAGGTGGAAATACACAATTAATACAAAAGGTGGAAAATAAAATGAAATGTTTTAATTATGTTTGAGTGGTGATGCATTGAAAACTTGTTGTCCATTATTTTTAGGTTTCACTTGTACAATGTTTACTTGTACAAGACACATAGTGGTGTAAGCGCAGACATTCCAGCTTGCGACCTGCTCATAATACAATGCAATGTACTATGTGATAAAACCATGACGACATACACCTTAACATCTGTTCACAATTGTTTCTGATAGATCTACAATTTGCCCGATTGATTAATCTGTTCTGAGGTCATTTTTCACATTTGTTTAAAAGAAAATGTGAATCGGTTATGATTCCAGGATATTATAAATGTGACGCAACCTGAATCTTTAAGAGTGTGCCTAGCTGTGGGATTTTCCTTTTGCTCATTTGAGAATAGCCAATGGTCTTACTCGTGTTTAAAATGAAGCTGGACTGTGTGAGCCAATTTCCTCCTTTTTTCTTCTGATTGGACAGGTCAGGCTGCATTGAGCAAGGCCATTGTGAGTTTGATTTGCTTTAGCTGTGAAGGGGATTTTAAAATCCTGCTTTCACAGCAGTAGCAACTGTGCACAGTACAGACAAAATCAAGATGATTTCAATATTGTGAAGGCCCTCTTGATTTAAAAGGTAATTTCATCTCGCCCCTATCCCAGGCACATTCCCTTTTATTCTATAAACAACAGGTAAGCTGTTTTCTTTTCATTGGGAAAGAAATGAGAAAATTATGTGGTTTCAAAAGGGAACACTGCAGAGAGTTGCAAGAGGAGGGGAAGAGGACCTAGAATGGTGGAATGGGGGGTAAAAAACGTATTCATCAATGAACATCCATACATCAGAGTGCAGTTATTCTGTCCCCAACAGGCTCAAAATGCTAACGTGCTAATGTTTTTTCCCCCCTCTATATAGTACCTATAGCTGAAGTTTTAAGTATTGTTTAGTGCAGGCTATCTACATATCTACATTTAGTGCAGGCTATGCTGGAATCCGATTCGGGTTCCAGGTAGATTTGGGTTCCAGGTTCGGCGCTCTTGTTGTACCACTGACGTTCCAGTAAAATAGTTATAGGACAGAGTAAGCGATAATGACTTACATTTCAGGAATTCCAGCTTGTTCCTCAAGTGTATCCCCAAAGGATGCTAACCAGTGACCAGATTGCTTCAAATGCAATCATGGCAATGCGAGGTAAAGAGCAATAAGAGGTACTTGAAGCTTGAAGCACTGCTTCATTTCTCACTTAAAGAGGGTTATACACTTGTGCTGATTAATCTGTTAACAGATGGGGATATTTAAGCAGTCTGAATACATGCATCGTGTTATAATTGCTTTGAATTAAGGCACTTAGTGAGACATGAAACGAACAATAATGATTATTAGCGATGCCTTGAGCGTACCTTTCTACTCCGATGCCAAGGGATAGCGAGATGTAGATATGCCGTTTTAAAACGGTACACATTTCCCCAATTCAGCGGATCCAGCACTCATCCATTGTCTAGTGTGGCTGGTCATTAACATTCTAAATGTGAAAATTCAGATGGAAGTTTAATACAGAGTTCCTTTGTAGCTAAGAAACTTAAATACAGGTCATATGTGTTTCCCTTAAGCTACCTGTACTGTGCTGTATTTTGTTGAAATCTCCCCTCTGTCTCAAAAGCTTGTGTCACTCGTATCTGTGGGGAATATGATATTCTCATTCTATAATAAATTGGTTGTGGAGTGGTACACACAGAGAAGACAGGGAAAGATCAAAGAAACTGTATTTTCACTTTGCAAGACATCGGCTAGGAGCAACCAGGACCATAGGCAGGATCTGAACAGTTGTCCCAGCATGCCATGGGGCACTTCACAGGTGCTTTCTGATAGACCTCCAGGGAGCCTGACACAGCAAAAACAACACCTTTGTTAAAATTTAATAAGTCCCATACCACAGTAGATAAGAAATAGATAGTTTATAATCTAATCTTGCATGCAGATCCAACAAGACAGCTTTAATAATGTATGTTGCCTCAAACATCATTTGCAATGGCACAGCGTGCCTATGGTCTCATATACAGTAGCTATATCAAAGTCAAAGTACAACAGAAAGGTGAGAAGATGGGAGTGCCAGTAGGCTACATTACCTATCCTGAATGGTTAGCTAACATTAACTTGTATCTCTCACCTAATAACCTGTATCATGTTCTCCACTCCATTCCCACCTAGAATGTATCCAAAGGACTAAGCACCAAGTAAATAGGAAAAAGGCCCATCTATGACCTGCTACCCAGCAGTTTTATACCCTGGGGGTACAGAGTGGAGAGTAAAAGGCTGAAATGTTCACATTTTCAATCCGATTTTCTTAAAGGTAACCAAATAACAGGTCTTGTGTATGACGTGATTTTAAACTATGCCTATGAGAAAGTAGGTCAGGGGGCTATTTTTAGCACTTATCGCTCACAAATGACACAGGCAACCGACCAGATTCTGGATGAAGCATCGGCAAGTGAAATGTGTAAACAGACAGGAAGTGAGAAATTCAATTTGCTGGAGAATCCAGTGAACTCTTAATTTAGTTTCAAACTTCATTGCCCTTTTGTACAGAAAAGAATCTGGATGAATGTGATTTGCTTTCTTACTTGCTTGGTAAACCTCTAAGGGCCCGTGTTCTCAATTGATCTCTTTATCATTCAAGAGGCCAGCTTGGCACGGTCATAACTTTAATGAGCTTGTTTTTAAGGAATCTGAGGAGCTTGTCATTTCATCCACTATTTGAAGCTAGTTGAGATGGTGGTACACAGGGAGTTTGGTGAATGGCTTTGAATGCAATTCGCTTGCATAAGATAGAAAACATGTTACTAAGGACCTCCATTTGCTTAAACAAAGGAAGCTTGTTTTCAGTAGAAGCTCTTAAACTTAATTTGCATACATATATTACCTTTCTAAACATCAAAATCTCCAATATAATGACTGTCAGTCCACAAGGAACAGGTCTTTTTATATTTTATAAGACATTTTAAAGAAACTTGTGTGTGTGTTTGTGGAGGTAGAATTCTTTGCTGAGAGAAATAGATAGTAAATTAAGTGAAGCCAATTTTATTTAATTATGCTTTATATCGCTAATGGGAGGATGGCACTCCTGCACCTCATTTTGTAATTGTGCTTGATAAATCACACAAGAGGTTTAGTGTCCAAACAAAGAGAGCGTATCTAGAGCAGAAAGGAGAAAACTGACAGAGCATAAAAAGCAGCGCAATCCGGTAGGCATTGCACTGCATACGCGCCACGCACCGGCAGCCGAGTCCGCAATGTCCTCGGATAACTCCGTGGGTCAGCGCAGCGCCGCTCAGAGAATCCGTTGGAGAACGCCGCGGAAGCACGGGCTAACACTTTGAAGCGTAGCCATTTTATGAGGTCTGGACCCGTTCCTTACTGGACGATTATTGCAGTCCTGTGCAGCGTACATTTCACATGGAATTACATTAGCTTCACGTGTCTTCACAGCATCCCCCTGGCACATGGTGAAAGCATTTGTGTTTTAATGTCATTGTCGATTTGGCTCATTTTGAATTTGGCTTTCAAGAAAAGGAGGCACATTGGAGTGGTAAAATTCCCAAGCAGGAAGTTGCTGGCGCAGCGTTCAGAGGCTAGGCCCAGACTGTTTTAAATGTGTGCTGCAGGTGCACACTGTGTGTGGAGTTTAGCTTCCCCCTGTGGCATAAGGTGAAAGCTCATATAGCCAAGCGAGAGAGCCTCAGCAGACGCTCTTGTCCAGAGTGATGTAGGAGAAACATAAGTGCATTGACCCGATGAATATGACCAATAGTGCCAGACCTGTCATTCAACATTCTCAGGTCGCAGATGCAACCTCACTAAAAGACCAGTGCAAGTTAATTTTGCTAATCAAGAGCCAAAATACAATTTCAGAATCCATACAAATTACAGACAGGCAACATGACTGAGAGAAGCGACCATGCATGGGGTATAGCCAACAGAGAAATCCAGGTTCAGAAAGGGTCCTCCCCAGTATTTTGTTCCAATCACCTGAATTTGCTCATTAGCATAATTCTTCAGCCAGGAGGTAGAACTAATTAGTAAAATCAGCTGGCTGAGATCATGGAAGAAACACATGGTAGGACTTTTACTTTCTGACCCCCGTATTTTAGACCTCTGATAGCCAATCGTCTAAAGGATGCAGAATGGTGAAATCTGTGGCTGTGGTGTAGGGGTCGGAGGTCGGAGGACTGGTGCAATTCTTCTTTAGCCTACACTCTGTAGGCTCTTACCTTTTTTAACTTGACGTGAGCTGCAACAGGTAGATTGACGTGAACACAATGGGGATGATTGTGGACAAGTCGTGTGGCTGTGTTCTGTATCAGCTGCACGGGGTCAGTGGCACAAGCAAGGAGAAGTTATCCCACAACTTAAATAAAAAAGGAAATGGGCTCTGTAGCCTACTCTGGCATTTGAACGAGACTTTTGAATGATCTTATTCTATGCAGCTGTTTTTTAATGCTTTCAACATACTCTTTTTTTCAATCCACATAACGCAATGTTATAGCCCTCCTTAATGTTAAGAAAGTACAAATACTTGTTTGAGTTAACTGGTTGAGTAACAACATTGCATATAACATCGATATATCTAACATTTAAATTGATAACAGAGCCAATGGACATTTGGGACCAAAGGAACAAAAGGCAATACCAGTCAACTCCGCATCTGCAAGAAATTCCTTTGTAAAATAAAAAAACCCACACACGCACAAACATTCTTGGAATTGACGTTAAGAACTCAAATTAAATGGATAGCTGATGCTACACCTCCACCACAGCTTTCTAACAATGGCCCAACCCCATTCACTCTCTTGAAGCATTTATCCACACTTCAGATGAAAGTCTTTTTTTCCACAGGAATTGATAAAGCCACATTGTGACTGTCAGTTCCATTCATTTCTCTCGTTCATCGCGAAGAAAACATGCGAAAGAGGCATGCGAATAATACGGGGCTTTCGCACCCCTTTGAAAAGACGAGGCTGCCGCTGGAGTTCAACTTTCACAATGGGTTAGTGCAGAGATTTCCAAAGCAAAAAAAAACTGCTCCAGTTATACGGGGCAAGTCATAAAGAAAAGGCCAAAGAAGGGCAATGAAACCAAAATGAACTCAATCTCTGAAATTGTAGAAATTGATTCTACTTTGTTTGTTCTAAAATCCACTCTTCTCAATTGCACTGAAAATAAGCAGATATGTGGTGAGAAGCCCGCACACTACTTTTGAAAAAAAGGGAATTGCCAGGTTGATTACTGCGAGATCATCCTTTTAAAAGGATGATCTCCTCCAGGTTGATTACTGCGAGATCATCCTTTTAAAAGGATGATCTCCTCCAGGTTGATTACTGCGAGGGGTGATTTTTGCAGTAATCAACCTGGGAATTCCTTTTTTTTCCAATAGTAGTGTGTGGGCTTCTCACCACATATCAGTTAATATCCCCTGGCCTACGCACCTACGATTCTTTCATATTGGACTTTCTCTAAGGCGTGGTGAGTTTTACAAATTTATTACTGAAAATAAGCAAAAATGTATGACGTGACTGAGAGAAAGTTTAGTGTTGACCTCGGCATTTCATGGGATTGGACAAATATCAATGGAAACGTGCTCCAGCTCTACCGATTGGCCAATATGACAACAGCGCCTGAAATGTTCTTCGTCCAACTTGACGCACATGTTAAGATTTACAGTTGTCACGGCCTCCAAGGCTCCGTGTGTGATCAGGGACACTAACTGTGGGTTAACTCTGCCACCTGGTGACAGAGCTGGGGATTTTTATTCATGTTCTCAAAGTTAATCCAAATGGTTTTCTGCATATCCAATAGAGAATTTGGAGTAACGGAGCAAAAATAAAAAAACTCAGATTTTATTTTTACTTTTTTCAAAATAAATATTTACTTAAGGGTAATGAAAGGCCAGACAAGTTTAAAGCTTGAAAGTACCATGGATTCTCGAGGCCGACAGCTGTTATATCCTACTGTGGTATTACTGACTCCTTTCACAGTTCATGCTTTTAATAATTTTAAGCACGGAGGAGAAATGAATAAAGGAGAAAAGAAGTGGGGTTTGGGGGTGTTCTATTCAATTTAGTTTGACCCAAGGAGTCACAGACTGAATCTTTCAATATCAGTTTAATACCAGTTTTGCTTGCATTATCATTTTTCTAATGAAGGCACTTTATTTACAGGGAGAAAAAATATTCTTGCATGTTTCGCTTAATCATTGCTAAACATGTTAGGTTGTCAAGTTCAGGGCAAGTAACATAGAGGTTTCATATTTTATTAAAGGTATATGCATTGACATCAATCATAAATATGAATTATACAGTATTTCATCCTGATCTGTTCTGTCCACTGATGCTTTGCAGTAGTCAGTGGACTTAACCTGTGACGCTGTCCAAAGAAGCACACATTTGCTTACCTGTCAATGGGAAGCGGCCTGTTAAGCTTTTAATACCTTTGGACCATTATTTACACTCCAGGGCATCTGTGCAGTCAGTGGACGCCGTCACTCAGTGTCACCATGGTGATGCTGCAAAAAAAGAAGAGGTAGCATCAGCGTTCATCTGGAAGACTATGTTCCAGCCCCTCTGGGGCGGACCACGCTCTGGTAAGATCAGATCAGTGTGGTCATCACTTGGAGAGGCATGGCACATTTCGACGTGACGGGGTATACCGTTGCTCCGCTGCAGTCGTGACCGATGGTTCAAAGAGGTCTGGCATGAGCAGCACACATTCAGTGAGAACAGAGTCATTTTTTTGTGATCTCAACTCAAGGCCAGGTGTCTCAGTTCTTCAGGGGTAAAAGGCGTCCTGCTGAAATGGCAGGACTTATTTTGGAGTAATAATCAAAAGAAAGAATACAATTCATAAAGAATGAGATTTTCTATCTTCCTCTGTTTGTCGAGCATTTCATTTATGGTTGAGGCCTTAGAATGTTATGGGGACTATGCATCTAACGCTGAGTAACCTTTTAAGATTGAGATTCTGGGATTATGCAGTTTGAGGTCATGGAACTTTGTGGATATTCAGTTGACTGAACCAGTTTTTCAAGCCGTCACAGATGAAGGACAAAGCACATGTAATTTTATTTCTCCTCACTGTGTTCTCGCTTGACTGGTGGCCGTGTTCAGTCTTTCATTATGCGCTCTCTCAGGTTTTTTCCACCACTCTTATTTCCGGCTCACGGCACAAAATAACCAAAGCATTATCGATGGGATACACTGTCTCCATCTGCAGGGGACTGAAAAACATGTACTACAGAATGAATATACTTGCTGTCTGCTGAAGCATTTTGTCTCTTTACAGTGAGTGTATTTTAATAACACCTTTGAACTGATTTGAACAGCAATGTCTGTGTTGTTACGTATGTACTTTGTATTTCTTTGGCTTAGTTGGCTACCACCATTCTAGGTATACGTGATTCCATTTCCTGCCACTTTATCATTGGATCTTCTTTTTGCCTTGCATTGCATTGTCCATTTGCGTTTCATGCTATGTGCTGTGTGAATCACCCGATGACTGACCGTTCCTATCCAGCACTATATTATATACATTTGGATTTCTTGATTGATAAGAGCACTAAATAGCATGCAGACACACAAACATACAAGAACATCGTGAGCAATGTAAACTTTAACTGTAAGCAAGGTGCACATACACGCTGATGCACTCTGTTGCTAAGGAACAGTGTTTAAACACACCTGCGAATCCCTAAAGCGGATATGTTTTGTTGTTCCTGGTGTGAGGCGTCGACCGGGCAGAGAGCACTGTACAATCACCATAACTGCAGTCAGGTGGCTGGGCTGCACAAGAACTTTTGAAGGTGGAGTCTTCAACCTCGTCAAGCTCCGGCGAGCCAACGAGTGCTCTTGGCTTTGCTCAGTGCTGCCCTTTGTGTTATTCACAGGTCAAACGTGTAAAAAATCTGTCTGGGCCTGGTAGGCCTTAGTGAGTGGGAATGCACGCAATCCACAGATAATAAAGCCCTTGGGTTAGAAGGCTACGCAACATCTGTTACTACCAGCAACGCCGCTCCAGGTCTCAGCACCGTCACATTAGGCTTCGTAATGATTTGAGTAAACAAATATTAGCGCGCAATAGGGTGAAAGAATATCCCCTTCTCCCGGCGGAGGGAAAGCAGGCTGCTGTGTTTTCTTTTGCTGGAGGGCACGCACGTATCGAACGCTTGCTTTCATTGATTTGCCTTTTTTCTGAAAGGTTTGGGCCACTGCTCAGGCATTTTGCTGCGGTGTGGCACATCAATTGAGAGATCTTTGATTTCAGCAACACGCGAATATGATCTGAAAAACAAATCCTGCTTGTAAACAGCAGTCTGTTCCATGGAGAGAGAAAAAAGTATTTGATTTATCTTCCTCAAGTGGGCTCATTTGATTTAAGGGCCTCTGTTGGCCTACATACTCTCAAGTGGAGCTATGCTCAGTAATCCAAAGCTAGAGTTTGTTTAAATAACCAGATATGGCAGGTAATATGCGTCTACATATAAAATGTTCTTCAACCGGACCAAGGCCTTCTGAGCTAATAAGGTTTATAAAAATAACTCCAAAGCATATCAGCACTGGAAAAAAGCTTAGAGGTTTTCCTCAACTTCCCAGTTATGTAAAGTTGATTACGTGACCCAAATACAACAATGTGAATTGTCTTTATCCATCTTTGCCTGATTTTTGTGATCTCACTGCCAACAAGGCATGTGGTAGCACTGTGGATTCCATGTACAGTACTTTCTTCGTTGAAAATTCTTAATAACAGTGATATGTGTAGTTTTTGGTCAAGTAATTGCGTTTGGAATGTGCACAATGGTTACATAACATTGTGTGATATGAAAAGCTGGTTCATGAATCGCGGGGGGAAAAGCGCGGAAGTGTGATTGGCTGTTACGGGCGATGGCTGCGGAAAGTTAAAATTAAATATTGGAAATATGAAATAATATTTCCCCTTGATTTGTATAGTGTGTTGAGACCTTGTTGTTCAGTACAAATTAAACTGGAATAAACTTAAACTTAATTGTTGTATAAAGTGTTGCATGAGCAAGGCAACACTGTCTGGTAGTAAATATCATGGTACGTTAAGACATTTTAGCCAGCAGGAAGTCCACAGGGAAAACACTAATTACGTTGCATATTTTGCATGTTTCACCTCAAAAGGATACAGTCCAGGGGCCACGTGTATAAATCTCTGAGTAAAAGAATGCGTAAAAGGGGCCACGTGTATAAATTTCTGAGTAAAAGAATGCGTAAAAGGGGCCACGTATATACATCTCTGAGTAAAAGAATGCGTAAAAGGGGCCACGTATATACATCTCTGAGTAAAAGAATGCGTAAAAGGGGCCACGTATATACATCTCTGAATAAAATAATGCGTAAAAGGGGCCACGTATATACATCTCTGAGTAAAAGAATGCGTAAAAGGGGCCACGTATATACATCTCTGAGTAAAAGAATGCGTAAAAGGGGCCACGTATATACATCTCTGAGTAAAAGAATGCGTAAAAGGGGCCACGTATATACATCTCTGAGTAAAAGAATGCGTAAAAGGGGCCACGTATATACATCTCTGAGTAAAAGAATGTGTAAAAGTGAGTGTTATATTATACTGCATTTCTGCATGTAAACTCTATTGCGCAGCTTTCTGCTCAGCACTGTTTATTCATGTGGCCCCTTGACTATCAGTGCTAAGAGGTGAACTAGCCACCAGGCCCCATATGGACCCAGTCTGAGGGAGCAGGTGTGCACACACTTTCGCACACAAAAACATTCTTGAATCATTACATCCAAAATGTAATTTTGCAGCATCATTGATTTCCCTCTGAATAAGCAACCCACAAGGTTGTAGAATGGTTGCAGATCATAGTATTTGTGCAATAGGCCTTGTAATGAGAAATATGACAGTGGGATTATTGGTACAGCATTTTTATTAGTGGAACTGCACATTAAAAAGCTGTGCTCATTTGGATATGCCATATTTCCTGAATTTATCCAAGGAGACTCTGAGATCCCTTTTATACCTTGAATGCTGGGGTTGACCACTGCGTGGTTGCCATGGCTTTCTCAATGGCGTGCTGCACCCATTGTGCCTCCAGTGGTTCGTGTCTCAGGATTGCCAGCAGGCCACTGCAGCTGGTCTAGAATGCTGCTGTGTGGTCTTCAGCTTGCCTAAATTCATGCCACTTTTGAACACCCAGGGCTTCACTGGCTTCCAGTGGCTGCATACCAAGCTCTGAATGGTATTGCCCCTTCCTATCTTCAGACAGTGATAAGACCAAGCACTCCAACCAGACCTCTCTGTTCAGCATCCTCTCGCCAGCTGGCTGTCCCATCTCTTTGAGCACCTGGCAGCTGCTCTTGGCGGCCCTGCCTCTTTGCTACCCTCAACCCCCATTGATGGAACGACCTTTCGCAATCACTCAGAGAGGCAGATTCACTGGCTTTTTCTTGAAAACATCTAAACACCCACCTTTTCCTATGCTTCTCTCCCTTTATCTTGCTCCTCGCCACATTGCATGCACTTTATCTACAAACCCCAATACCAAAAAAGTTGGGACAGTATGCAAAATTCTAATAAAAGCAGAAAGCAGTGATTTGTAAATTCTCTTTTACATATATTTAATTGAAAACAGTACAACGAAAAGACATTTAATGTTTTACCTTTATTTATTTTTGTAAATATACGCGAATTCCGAATTTGGAGCCTGCAACACGTTCCAAAAAATTTGGGACAGGGGCAAAAAAACGACTGGAAAGGTTGTGGAATGCAAAAAAAACAAAACCTGTTTGGAACATTCCACAGGTGAATAGGTAACAGGTGATGCTATCATGACTGGGTATAAAAAGAGCATCCACGAAGGCTCAGGCATTTACATAGTAGGAGCAAGGATGGGTCGAGGTTCGTCACTTTGCAAAAAACTGTGAGCGAATAGTTCAACAGTTTAAGAACAACATTTCTCAACACACGATTGCAAAAAATTTAGACATGCTTCTGTAATGAATATAAACACATGGGCTGGGGAATACTTCGGAAAACTGTTGTCAGTAAACACAGTTCGTCGCTGCATCTACAAAAGTTAAGTTAAGACTCTACTACGCAAAGCGTAAGCCATATATCAACAACATCCAGAAACGCCGCCGACTTCTCTGGGCTCGAGCTCATCAGAGATGAACTGACGCACAGTGGAAACGTGTGCTGTGGTCTGATGAGTCCATCTTTCAAATTGTTTTTGGAAATAATGGACGTCATGTTCTCCGGGCCAAAGAGAAAAAAGGACCATCCTGATTGTTACCAACGCAAGGTTCAAAAGCCAGCGTCTGTCACGGTAGGGAGGTGTGTTAGTGCCAATGTCATGGGTAACTTGCACATCTGTGAAGCAGGGGCTTTTCTAGACTGCTTTGATTTGGGGGGGGCATGAAGAGGTGTAGGTGGGGCACAAGTGCGGGACGAATTAGCGGGGGCAGAAAAAATTTGAGACTTTTAAAACTAATTTCCGGCATTTCAACACAACCACGCACAGGGCATTTTCTAAAATAAAATGTTTAATTTATTTACATTTTGAAGATTCTTTTTTTTTTTTTCAAAGCCCTAACTAAGATTTGAGATGTTTTCATATAAAGCTAAAGTATAAGCTAATCAGTATATATTAATGGATAAGATCATTTTATTACATTTTAAACCTACCTCCACGCTCCTCATCTTATAGGAGGACAACTTTATTTATGCCCAATAATACCAAATCATTATCTAATCGTATATGGAAACAAGTATATTAAAGATGAGCTATATTTCTTCATCAGTTCAGTTTTTTTCTGCTATTTTATATTTACATGTGGAACTACGTTACTGTAACTGGCTCATCATTTACATTTATATTTTAGCCATAGGCTACGCCCACTATTTTTTAGGCCAGAGACGCCGGGGGGCTTGCCTCTATTGACGGCTGCCGTTTCGCCGTGAGAGTGATAGAGAACATAAGAGAGAGAGAGAGAGAGAGAGAGATATGATAGTGTATTTTAATATATGTGAAGTATTCCAAAGTTTGAGGAAAGTAGGGCTGACTAGCCAACACGCAGCAGTAGGCTAGCTAACACACACACACACACACACACACGCACGGGCGCGCACACACACATGCAGCCAGCTAATGCAATGCTGCAGATGTTTCTCAGAATCGCAGCTATAACAACTAGGCTAGATACAACATGTAATCAATCTATTTTAAATCAATTTAAAAATGTATTTATTTTAAAATCAGACGGAGACTCTCACCACTATCCTCCACTCACTGAGTAAGCTAGGCTAGCGAATATTATATCCTAAGCAATGCATAACAGTTACAGTTATCAAGAAGAGACAGCATAGATTAAGCAAAAAAACGGACCTCTTTCATGTTTTATATGGCCAAACCAACTAATCAGATATTAGAGAAATATAGTATTTCGATGTGGCATTTTTATGATTGGCCGAATAGTCTGTAGCTCTAATAACCTACTACAACCTACCTTCATATTGTCGGATTAAATTTTTTCTGAATTTGGTTTTGGGGGGGCAGGCAGAGCATTTGGGAGGGCATTGCCCCCCTGTGCCCCCCCCCCCCCCCCCTAGACACGGCCCTGCTGTGAAGGCACATTAACGCTGAAGGGTACATATGCATTTTGGAGCAACATGTGCTGCCATCTAAACGATATCTTTTTCAGGGACGTCCCTGCTTATTTCAGCAAGACAATGCCAAGCCACATTCTGCACATGTTACAACAGCGTGGCTTCCTAGTCAGAGAGTGCGCGTGCTAGACCGGCCTACCTCTCTTCCATTGAAAACGTGTGGCGCATTATGAAGCGCAAAATACGACTATGAAGACTCCGGACTGTTGATCAGCTGAAATCTTATATCAAGCAAGAATGGAAAAAAATTCAAAACAAGAACAATTAGTGTCCTCAGTTCCCAAAATAATTACTGAGTGTTGTTATAAAGAAAGGTGATGTAACACAGTGGTAAATGTTTTTGGGACGTGTTACAGGCATCAAATTTAGAATGAGCGTATACTTACAACTTTTTTGGAATTGCGGTTTGTATCTTTAGCTCTATTGGGGTTTGCTTACCATGAGAAATTCACTTTTATAAGTCACTTTGGCTAAGGGTCTGGCAAATAATTCAATTGTGAATCGTGAAGCTGATGTTTAAGAGAGTCAAAAGAACTGTACATTATCACTGCACTGTATCACCACAGAGCTCAATTTGGAATTTCATGCCTTTTTTTTCATTATTTGTGGGAATACCATCTGCTGCTATCTCATGCAAATAATTCAGAGCTTTCCCAGTTTAGGAAGGCTCCTTCACAATTACAAATTATTAACGAGGCTTACAAAACAATGAATGGCAATAACATGACACCTGGACACGATCCAAGCATTTGCCATCCTCTGAGGTCCCTAGAGATTGTAGCTATACTCGCTAATGCCTGAGAGCTGTGTCTGAAAATATTGAATGAGATTGTGGCACATAGGAGTTGTATAAAGAGCCTGTTTTAGAGCACCATTAATGTTCTTTTGATGGAATAGAATTATAAGTGGATTTTTCTTTTACTTCCGCAAGCCTAGTGTAAAGAATGTCTTCACAAAGAATCGCATGGTGGAATGTTAGGTTTTAAAGCATGTCACATCAAAACAGATTAGCTGAAATGGGAAGGCTTTTTATGTTCCTGCTTTCAATGCTTTGTGGGGGGGAAAAGTCCAATTCACTTTGAAAAATCAAATACACCTCCCACACAAAATTGTTCGAAAGAATACTTGTACTGAGAAGGCTACTGGCGTTGTAAGGCAGACGTGGCAAATCGAAAAAGCAAGTCTAAAAGGGGAACCGCCTGAATACTGTGCACACCGCAAGCATGCTCTTCGTTATATAAGCCAAAGCATATTAGCCATTTACATTCTAGTGAGGTCAGGTTGCAAGGAGGCTGAGGCTGGTGTGAAAACCAATTTCAGTCCACGGGGTAAAATATATTTGTGTAGTTGCCATGCTGAGAATAATGCAATTGTGAATCAGTAAGCTTCTTTCATTTATTGTAAACAGTATAAAGTATGTTACATCTTTGTAAGAGGAAATGCATGGGAAATGTTCCTATATGATATGGAGGAAATCCAGTCACAGATGGTGGCAATGTATTGTGACACAGAACAGAAATGGACTCTGAGTTGTAAGGTAAATCCAATGGCGCATGCCCTATGCACAAGGCAACCACTGAAATAGTTTCAGGTAAGAACTGAGAACAGACCAGTCATCGGATTCACACCACTCTCAGAAACCATAACCTCACAGAAGATGGAGAGACCGGCATTCGGTTCTAATTGCACAGTTAGCAGTAGAAACATCAGCACATTACGTTCCACAAAAGCACACCGCTATATAACTTTCAGATAAATCAGAATTTAAAAAGAACACAGAGGGTGTACCACAATACATTGCACCCCAATAGCAGTGGTGTGGCCCTAGTTACATGGGTTACCGTGCATCATCTCCCTGCTGCGAGTTTACCTGCTTAGCACAGTATGCTGCCTTTTTTCTTCAGTTCTGAATTGTTTACTTGGAGTCATTGATTAGATTGAGAACCTGGGCTGCATCCCAATACTCTTCAATCTCCACCTCCTTTCCTCCACTCCCCCACTACCACTCCTCTCCTACCCGGAAGTATGCAAAACTGCCTGAAAGTTTTGAGTACAAGTAGTTGCATGTACAGTATACAATGAACTTGACATTGCGGTTTGTGTCGAGACATTAATTAATACGTAACCATTAATACGTAATTAAGATGTAACCAGCAACATTAGATTAAAACACAAAGATCTGTTTCCAGGGCAAGGAGGAGAGAAGGTGGTAGTGGAGGAAGGGAGGGTGCATTTTTCAAGTATTGGGACGCACCCCAGTTCATCTTGTGTGCCAGGTGTAAATCAGGTGGCAACTGAAAGATGATTCTTAATGTGTAAAACTCTAAATCTGCAGGGCTGACTCCTTTACATGTAAGTACATGTAGGCTCATCTGTGTCACCCGCCATGATATATATATATATATATATATATATATATATATATATATGAGTTGGTTTGCACCCATGTTTCCTAACTGTGCCTAATTTTTTAACAGCACAATCATCTTTGAAGGTAGTAAATACAATCAATGCAAGATTAACGACGTAGAGGTCAATTCAATCATTTGTGAAATTAATTTAAAGCCAATTAATGAATGGAAAAATCCTTACAGAACATGACAGGAAGTTACACATCTTTCACTGTCTCTGGTTTCTACATACTAAGGGCAGACTATCCCGCTCGCAGAATTCACTCGATAAACTTACATTCAGCACACTTTTCAGGGATGGTCTCTAGATCAGTGCAAACATGCTATCATAGGTTGTGGTTCCTAATGAACCCAAGCAAAGCCCAAAATGGTTGCAAAACACCATTTATCCTCCCATAAATACTCACAGCAAACCTTGTACGTAAGCTATGTCTAATATGTCCTCCAAACAAATTTTCATACTGTAACATTAAACAAGTACAAATTTTTGGCAACGTTCATTAGTTATTTCTCATTGACGTCATGTGGCGCTGTAATGGCCAATGTAGTCCAGCTGTCTCTCGTGTTCGTGTTTATTAATTTGAATGTATTTTGTTGTGTCTGGCTTTTGTCTTTTGTTTTTTATGCGCTGTGTGTCTGTTGTGGGATGGAATTGTCTATTCATGTTCATTTTGATTATGATCCTAACCATGGAGATGCATTCGCAACATATGCTTGGGAATGTCCGTTGGATCTGCAGCAACAAAGTTTACCATCGCTCTTCACCGGAGTTGAAGATGTTGGGACTGATCTAGGACTGCAGGCAATCTTCAAAAAGCCACCAGGGAAGGGACAGAGAAGATAATGCAGGGGAGGAGTGAGGCAACAAGTGGGAAGGCTGATGCAGTTTGGTGCTCCATGTTGACAGTGGACAGAGACTGTAGCACTGTGTGTATGGAGGAAAGTCATGGAGGTGGAGTTTGTGTGTTGGACTGCTTGATAACACTGGACATCTCGGGACAGCGGAGGCTATTTTTAATCATGACGTTTGGCCGTAGGCTACTCCACTTTAATTCACTTAATTAGTTAGATTAATGCAATGATTCTATTGAATGTCTATATTTGATATGTTTGTTTGTGTGTTGTGGGTCTGCCCCACTGTCTATGTCTTTTTTGTTGTTGCTGGTGGCTACAACTGAAGTTCCCTAATGGGAAAATAAAAGTTATTCTATTCTATTCTATATCCTCCTAAAACCAGGGACCTAATTTATAAATGGTGCATACGCACACATAAAGATGTGTACGCCACTTTCCCCACGGATTTGGAATTTATAAAAACTCACTGGACGTGAAAATTTGTACACACATGCACACATTTTGAAGACTGTGGGAATTGACGACTCTGATGGTAAAGTAGTGAAATTCCCTATAGAGCCACTTCATATCAAAGTACACAGCATTCTAATAATCATATCCCTTGTCAGAGGAACATCTAGGTCTAAGTAGTTTCTGTCTTTTTGGTGTTAGCCTGAAAGTCTATATTTAAGCATCCAGCCTGTCCGGAAAAAAAATAACGCAGATGGCACGTACCTCCCCTATTCGAATAATGTCTCATCATGGGCTGATAAGAGTCGTGACTCAATTAATAGCAACAACTACACTGCCTGGCCAAAAAAAAGTTGCACATTCATTAGACAATTTGAGCCTGATGAATCTTGGCATTGTCGTCCTGGAATATGCCCATTGATGGGATAACCTGGTCATTCAGTACATTCAGTTACTCAGCTGACTTCATTTTATTGCTGTATAACGTTGCTGAATCAAAACCTGACCAATTGAAGCAACCCCAGATCATAACACTGCCTCCAGAGGGCACTATGCATGACGGGTGCAACGGCAACTTTTTTTTTGGCCAGGCAGTGTAGAATGGCACTCAGAGAGATGCTACGCCCACGCATGGGGCTAGAACTGTGATTTTGCACTGTGAAGTCAGGCATTGACCGATTGGGGAAAGAATTCAAGATTCAGTTCAGTTCATTGCCCAACTGTCAACATTTCCACAAAGTTTAATCACAATCGGAGTAGAATTGTTTGAGTTATGGATGATAGGGACACAAACACAGACACACGCACAGACAGGAGCAAAAACAATAACCCCTGCTTGCGCTACGCTTGCGGGTGTAATTATTATCAATTCCTGGTTATGGTTGTTCAACCTTATGAAATTTGCCATCACTTTAATATCCGACTACTTCTTCATTGCCGAAATGGTTCGGCTGCTGTGACATCCTGGTTATGCCAGAACTATTTCCACAGAACAATATAGCCAGTCTGACCTCTACCTCTACCCTAACAAGCGTCTCTACTTCACACTCCATGAACTTTCTCTTTGTTTTGTGGTCTGACTTCTCCATTTTCTCTGACAATGAATTGGAATGACAAGCTGATTTATATGCATATCATATTTACATTGGGTATTCCATTAACCATGTATGGTTAATTGTGGGTTAATTGTTTTGAAAATACTTTCACCCCAACATGTTTTTGTTATCCATGTTTGTTCTGCTAGGTCTAAGGAGGATATTTAGCACTCAACAGAGATGGACTGTAGATGTGTGAATTCCATTTTTACAAATGTTTCCTGTCTAGGTTTGTACACAAACGTAGAATATTTTGTTCTGATGTGAAAAGTTGGAGTGGTGGTTTGTTTATAAACTGTTGTCTTTTCCCTTTGCATTTTTCACATTTGGAAGTTTCATTCAATGATCATTGATTGATCTGATCTTTTGATTACTACTTCAGTCAGTGGCAGTGTTAATTGTGCTTATGGTTCAGCACACTATCCCCTATTCCTGCGGGTGTAACAGCTTGATTTCTTGATTTACAATGTATTGATTTTTAAAAAAAAGTTGTTTCTTTCACACGTTGACAATTCACTGATTTTATTTAAGTTTGGAGCAAAACAGATTTTCTAAGTCAATCTGATGTTTTAAAAGAAGGCTGTGTGGGTACAGTTCTAATTAAGATGTAATTTAAAGATATTTATCTGAAAAATATTGAAACTGAAAAACATTGAATTAATTGTTGTGAGAGACTAAATGTGTTCAATTTTATTTATGAAAGTAGCCGTGATTGATGTTTGCCACAGCTGCAGCAGGCTCAGTTTGGCTCCCGTCAGCCAACAAATAAACAAGCCTATACCTTCCTTTAATCATTCTGGGTATTGTTCTCCCTGCTCAAATTTTGCCAGCAAGCCTCCATTCCCCAAGGCAACAGAATTGTTTCAAATTGAGTGAAAGTGATTTATGTGATTTCCAGTCCAGTTGCTGAGTGCGTCATCAACACTATGAGAAGCTACAGTTGAGGTCGGAAGTTTACATACACCTAGGTTGAAGTCATTAAAACTCATTTTTAACCACTTCCCAGATTTTATGCAAACTATAGTGTTGGCAAGTCAGTTAGGACATCTACTTTGTGCATGACACAAGTCATTTTTCCAACAATTGTTTACAGACAGATAATTTCACTTTTAATTCACTCTATCACAATTCCAGTGGTTCAGAAGTTTACATACACTAAGTTGACTGTGCCTTTAAAATTTAAAATTTTAAATATTTGGTCGCATATCCTTTGCATGCCATGACTTCCTGATGTCTGTGACCCAGCAACATCAAAAGACTCTTGATATCTTATTTTCTGGTTATGACTTATGACTTAGAGCCATTTAGCCAACCATGTGTTTCCATACTGTTTCAGTATAATTTACAGCTAAATCTAGTCCCACCCCCTCAATTCCCATAGAGATCCATTAAAATGCAGAGACGTTATAGTATCGCTTGTAAGAGTACCAGAAAATAAGATATCAAGAGTCTTTTGATGTTGTTGGGTCAAGTCATGGCATGCAAAGAATATGTGTTTATTTATAATATTTTTTTTTAAATGTTTTTTTGTATGGATTACAGGGTTTTTTCATCTATGACACTTTGATGTGACACATAAAGTTTGAATGACCACATTCTCTTCAGATGGTAAGATGAAAAAACAGTCATGAAATAATTTCTTTGGAATAGAGCTTGTTTAATTTCTGTGAGGTAAGATAGACAATATTGTTTGTTGTAATTTTTTTATTTCAATACTTTAAACAGCAGGCCTAGATTTTGATAGTTTTATTATCGAAAGTGTTTTGTATGTGTGAGCATTTTCTTTACCCAAACGTTTCTGGAGAGCAGGGTTCTGCGGCATATGGTACCATCACTGCCATTGCACAGCACCTTCTAGATCAGTGGAAAGTTATTGGGAGTTTGGCAAAATTGTCCAGCAAGAAAGTGCTATGGAGTGCTGATGCCACCTGGGAGGCAGACAAACGCATCAAGGCAGCAATCTGGTGGAAGAGAAGCCATGTCCCTTGTTGCTTCAGTTATTCTCCAGATCCCTCCACCATCAGCTGCATTAGAGCAGAACTGGTCCCTTTTTGGTGTAACACACAGCAGAGTGTGCAACAGGCTGACAAACGAAAGAGTTGAGAAACTGGTGGCTATTCAGTCAATCTTGAAACTCTGAGCACATCAAAGATGCCACCACACAAATTGAATCTGATGAGGATTGTCCAGATTCTCCAGAGTCTCTT